>CAKAOJ020000062.1:205000-1572500 GCA_916701645.2 Sebastolobus alascanus
CTGGAATAGCACGTTTGCCATAAGTCTCTAACACCCACATGGTGCTGGCACACTCACTATTGTCAGTTCATGCAATATATGCAACATTCATTCATACAGCCAGATCTAGTCAGAATGAGTAGATCATATTTTTATTCCTGCTTGAAGCAGTGTTGATATCCAAGTTAAATTGGCTAACATCAACATCAAGGGCTGGTAAGATTTTGCAACCAATTAGACTGTTGTCAGGCTATTAAATAGGCGTTATCAGTCACTATACGCCCCATGGGTCAGTAGGGGCCTACTACACCCACTAGTAGGTTTATTCATCTATTCACATGGTAGATCACCGAAAGAAGATATAAAAGAACATGACAGCGACTCTAGCGACCGTAGTAATTATGACAGGAGCAGAAGAGGAAGTCAGGTGCTGTAGTATAGACAGTGTGAAACTCCATAATGGGTGGTGGTCGGGTACAATGGGGTTGGGGACGATGGATGGGACACAAAACACAGGGTTTTCACCCAGGAGACTAGAGTTTGCATTCCGTGTGGAACCAACAATGTGTAGTTGTCTTTGTGTTTGTAGTTATTTTAACCCAAAACACAATGTTTTTCCCTTAACTAAACTAAGTGTTTTGCCTATACCTTAAGAAGTTGTAGTTTGTTGCCTAAACCTAAAGAGGTTGTAGTTTTATTGCCTAAACCTAAAGAAGCCTTTTTGTTTGTGTTCAAAAAGTGACGTTTCATTCAGTTTCACAACATGTTACAGTAGAAAGTGTTGCTATTAAGTTTCACTTTCACAATGTAGTAGGCGTAGTAGGCCCATAATGACCCACATCTATGGTGCTCATAGTGACTGATAATGCCGATTTAATGACCTGATAACAGTCGAATCGAGTGCAGATTGAATAAGATCTGGTTAGACGTGTTACTAAAAGCCATAAATGGCTCAGACCTTACTGGTGTTTGGGGTCTCGAGTCTCGATGAGCAACTGGGCGTTGCGAGCCCAAATCGTAGTCTGTGAGACTGTCAACAAAAACCTGCATGCATCCAACTAAAATGCCACTTTTGGCGGTGCAAAATGCTGCCATCCACCATGTGCTGTGCAAAAACTAATGCTCAATTGTCTCTGAAAGATCACTTTGTCCTCTGGGGGACCTAAGCCGTTTGAAATCCCACTATACCCCTCTGTGTGCCAGTGTGTGTGTGTGAGACAGGCACATCCTGAGTCAGACCTCCATCACTTCACTTCAGTTTCCCAGGCCAGTCATCCATTAAACCTGTGATTGCTGAAGGAGGCCCTGGGTACACTGTGCTGACACCCTGGTTCCAGAAAACAGCAGGCTGATCTACACCAGCTTCCCAGCTTTAACTGCTTTTCATTCTCTCCTTCATCATCTCTCCCTCCTACTAAGTTTTAGCATAAGTATCTTATCATTCTTTTCTCGCATTAGATCACGCCTCGGTATGCACAAAACAAGCACAAAGCATGAAAATTGATTGATGTTAAAGCGGTTTACTTATCGGCAATTATGCAGACATGCTGAACTAGAGGCATTAATTAAGAGGGAACTGTGGTTTAGAGGATCAGTATTGGGGAGTTGTTTTGCGGAACAAACTACATTTCAACTTAAACCCTTCTTCAGTAAGTTTTTAGGTGGATAAAACAAACAAGAGCTGTAACTAATCAAACTGCCATCGGTGGAAATGCACTTAAAATAGAGTAAACAGCTAGACATATTTCCTGTGTCTCATTAAAAATATACACACATCCCCTTGAGGTTGCATGGAACTACACTGAAATAATTAAAGCAGGGGTCTGCTATATTGTGCAATTTTGAATCGCTAACTTAAAATCCCCGCTCCAGTGGTATACAAGACAGCTGAAAGCTTGCACAGCAGTTACATCAGTGCTTTGCTTCTGTCGTCCTACTGTACCACTGTCAGGACAGTAAGGCTGACCATCATCTTCTGTTGTACACAGAAAAACTCATCTCTATGCATCATCCTCCGCTTCCACTGAATCACATCTACAGCTCCCAAATCCTTCTTCACTGCTCCGTCTGACAATGAAATCCTGGGTTACACTTTACAACAAGGGAACAAAAATCCTGAATAGTTTCATATAACGAGTAAGGAACAAGTCAAGCCGCCCTCTCGTGTCACTTCTGGATGTAAAAAACCAAGATGGCGACGGCCAAAATGCCAAATTCGAAGCTTCAAAACGGCAGTCTACAAACCAATGGGTGATGCCTCGGTTACTACATCCAATTCTTATATACAGTCTATGCTGGAAACGAGCGTCAGCTATCTGCTATCAATTTAAACGGGTTTTCATTTGTCCAACAGTGAGCAACAGCCATGGAACAGTTAATAGTTTGATGCACTTCAGGTGCTTTGTGTAATTTTTAGCAACAATTTGCACCACAATGTTTTTGATGTGCGCTTTGCACTGCTGTGCTGCATGCTTGACCCTGCCTTTCATCTCTGTTTCATCCTCTCTCTAGTAGCTGGAACAGAGTAGCTCTGCCTTTACATGTTTCTAATTGCGTCTGTTTAATCAAAATTCACCGCGGCAACACTCGAACTGTCATTCACGATGCTGATAACAAGCAAATAACCTGTTGGAAGACAAGACATAAAGAGTTCCCCTCCTCCCTGGGCTGCATCCATCTACAGTACAGCATCTCTGACACGGCTCCAGTTCAAGCCTTCCTCACCTGAAATCTGCAGCTCTGCCACATGTTAACTGTCAAGTATTACGTTCGATGACAGGCTCTGACAAGTCCCCCCCCCCCTAACAATTTGGTGCATGGTGTCCAACAAGAACCATATTAACTTTATGTCAAATATGATAAATGTGCAGTAAATTATCTTGGTTGCATTAGTGCAGAAACACATTACTCAACCACATGGCATCAGAGCACATACTAAAAGAGAGGGAAATAATATATAAAAACATAAAATAGACAGTTGGGGGCACGCATTACATATACATCCAGCATTCAATTTCTATGTGCATTCAAGCGCCATGGCCATGTAATAAGCCTGCAACCAGAGAGTAGCAGGCGGACTCAACAGAATGACATCCAGGAAATTAATTACGAGCATGAGAGCAACATGGAAATTATTTCCCAAGCTAATGAATGGTAGAAAAGCATGTGCCTATATGGTTGTGAGCATGTGTGTGTGTGTGTGTGAGAGAGAGATATTTGGAGTGTGTGAGACAGAACATTGGCCATCTGCAATGACTGGCTAGTGTTTACATGGCAGAGGATGGAGAGACGTTAGTGCCAGACAGATTAGAGCTAAACACAGATACTTAGCCATAAGATGTCGTCACCAGTCCATCACCACAAAAACTGGATTGAGAATCCATCTGACAATGAGCAAACACGACCCGTACAGTATTTCTCTGTAGGCCTAGAATCTATGTACTGTAGTTAGTTGACACATGATTAATTTAGTTAATGTAGATTAATGTAATTTAAGTTGAGAATAAACAATTTTACATGTTCTCTTTGTAATTTCCACATCTTTTACTGCATACGTGATATCACAGAAATGTGTCAATTTTGAGATATCTCTGAAACCAATAGGATACTATGTATATATGTATATTATATTATGATATATGAAAGTTTGAATTTCCAGAGGCTTTCCAGAGGCTCGGGAATTGTACAAGAGAGGAGATGTAACTTTAATATAACTTTCCATAAACATCACGAGTCTGTGTAATAGAACATACTGTATGTCAATTTGATCATAATTGTAGTTCTAGAGATATTATGGTTAGTTGTTGTGTCTTTCTAGCCAAACAGCTACCGTGGTGCTAACGTAGCAGCTAGGTGGCTCACGCTAACAACTTGCGGTCGTGCTCGGCTCGTGATTGGCTCGGGCGGGTGTGTGGGTGGGACCTCGCAGACTCCAAATGACGTCGTCAAGCAAATGCTTCAACAAAATCGTTGTGGCTGGAAGACTGAAATGTCGTGGCAAGTTGAAAAAGCGGGAGATTTATTAAAGGAAGGTACGTTGGCAATCAATCTATTTTCACTTTTAAATGTCACTGACATCCTGCAGAGGAGACTGCCCTTTTCCTTCACTTCTAAAGGCAGTTGTGTAATTAAAAGTTACTTTTTAGAGCATATTTGGCAGGTTTAGACTGTGGCCATTAAACAATGCAGAACTTAGTTTGCACTGATTAGACAGAGCCTTCTTAAACACAAAACTCGGAGGGGAAAAAAAGCTCCTTGCAGTATAACAAATGATACCCGCTGAGCAGGTTAGTATTGATTTCACAAAGGCTATCCACTCTCAAATTAATCTGATGAGTCAGGTAAGAACAAAAACACTGGTGGTGCAAATGTTGCAGCTCCTATTGATTTTCTTCATTTGACGTAAATTGAATGATCGTCTGCGTAGGCGGAATTCTGCAACCATTAAGGCTTACGGGCGGCTTTTGAAAATCCAGTGAATAAAACTGAAAACGTTTTACAGCTTTGGCTTCAAAATACCTACTTACCTTGTTAGAGATGCCAATCATATACTGATTGTGGTACACTGTTTTCTGGCAGGAACACTGATTTTCCTCGTCTAAATATAGTGGGCTATGTTTGGAGTGTGTGAGTGACAGAAGAAGGTAATCATAGGCGCTCTGATTAGAGCTTTAGGGCCTCATCTTCTGTAGTGTAGGCAGCTGAGGCACAAATAGATGGACTGCTCATGCTCACACTCACGCACACACAAATATATTATCTATTCTATGCACTTTTGGGGGAATAACCATGAGTGCTAGGCAGCTGCACAAAATATTGTGGAATTTATGGTTTTAAAAGGTTGGTAATAATGATCAATTTCATGAGTTGCCACTCCTTCTCAAAACCTCTTGAGAGCTCTCCACCTCATATAATGGTCTTGTTTGTATTGATTCTGTAATTGTTGGTGCTTTCGGTTGCCCTTTGGAGAATTTGAAGCGAAGGAAACACACAGGTAAAGCCGCCTTAATGCTATTAAGCTCGACTGCAATGAGAGGCCGCTACAACTGTCAACGGCGCATTCGATTCCAATCTTTGAGGAAGGACAGGGGCGACAGAAAGATGGTAAATGACAAATTGGATGCAGACTTGTGAAGATGAGCAGAGACAGGGGAGGAGAGGGGTGCTAAATCTGGAGAGCCGTGGCAGCGCGTCAGTGAGGAAACTTTTAAAAAGACACATGACGAAAAGGGTGAGAAAAGGAGGTGGGGAGCTGGAGAAGCGATGATGGTGTGGGATGAAGCAAGTGGAAAAGAAGCAAAACTTATATATTTAGGAATCATATTTTGTACATTGCAAACACACAATGTTTATGTAACGTTTATGTAACGTTATGTAATGTTTATATAGTTTTTTCTCAGAGCACTTGAATTACAATATACTAAAAGGTTATTATTGAATTTTAGCCCAATGATGCCAAAAATATTCTGCCTACTGACGCTTGAAGGACATTTCTGTACAACTTTCATACAATATCAACACCTTTTAAAAAAAAAAATGAGACTGAGATAGAGGCTGCTACTAATTATCTGTCTGACGTGTTGATTCGTCACCAGGACCACACACACACACACACACACACACACTCACACACACACACACCACAACCTCTCCACATTTTCACCACCCTTCTTGAAGTCTGACTGCCGCCTTCTGTTGTCTTCACTCCTAACACTTATCTTCAGTTTACGCTGCATAAGCATCACATTGTCCTTCATCAATCTTCTCGTTACTTCTGGCTATTCATGCATCTTTTCCGAACCGGTCGGGAGATCTACCTAGCAACATCCCATCCTTTCTGAATGAAGCATGTAATTAAAATGGATGCTTCTCTGCTCTCGGCTGTTTCCCTTTAATGTGTTTTATCTTGACATCACGTTGACAACCTCTTTTACTCACCTGCTACCTGAGCGACAGTCCTGTCGGTAGAAATGATATGCTGTTGACTGCAGATTATAAATACGCGCTGTGCGGGAGGAGTCGGGGTCATGCTGATAGATAAAAGATGTACCTTTTTTTACAGAGAAGTATCGTCAGCCATCGAGGGCGTACATTAGAGTACATTACTGATGTAAAATGGTGTTTGAACGAAAAAATGAAAGAAATAAAAACATGTTATTTCCCCTGTTGCTTTTCATTTCCTAAACCCACAGTGCATAGACCTAACTAAATTATTCTGTCATGCATCATTAGATTTTGGTAACTGTGTGTGTATGTGTTTTAATGATATGCTGTATAATATATATTTGGCCTCTTGCATCTGTGATTCATTTTGTTTGAGCTCAGTGTGCCACCAGGATAATGACTTGTCTCCTGAAAAGCATTTTGGGGAATGCATTAGCAACAGGGAGGTTAAATAGATCTATCAGACTGTGGAGCAGTGTGGTCTATCTGGGACTTATTCACTGTATACAAACAACATGCCATATAACCGTGTCACACTTTGCTTATCATGCCCTCTCTGTGTCAACACAGCCCAGGCAACTTATTCCTCAGCTCAGATTTAATTACAGCTCAGTATGCTGGGGATTATGTAGAGTAAGTAAACATTAGAAGAGTGACACAAGGGGGGATTGTCTCCTGAGGTCTCTTTGCAACACAGATGATTATTCATCATGATGTTTTATAATAAATTAAGGAGGACCAACCTTTTGGTAAAGTTATCTGTTTAGTATGCATAGTCATTATTTGAGAATGTTATCAGTGCTAATACTGTATATCAGTGTGATACTTTTTGGATACCAACAAACATGTTTTTCTTCTAAATAAAAAAGAAAATTCACAAAATAAACCAAAAGCATCAGAGTGGTATGATATCTCTCCTTCCAGTAGGCAGCATATTTTTGGCATCATTGAGCAAAAATTCCATAATAACCCTTCAGCATATTGTAATTCAAGTGTTCTGAGAGAAAACTAGACTTCTGCACCTCATCATGGCTCTGTTTTCAGGCTTTAAAAAATCTAGCCCGTGACAGGAGACTTTGACCAGGTCATTTCAGAGAGAGAGCGTTCCTATTGGCTGTTCATTCAATGGAGGCAGCTGTCAATCATTCGCGAACTCCGATCAAACGGTCAAACTAGACTCATATTTGATCAGCGCTGCCTAGTTTGATCATTTGATCGGAGTTCACGAGTGATTGACAGCTGCTCAAAGACGGCAGGCTCCAGATCGGCTCTGACTGGTTGTTTTCCTCTGTTCTGTGAAATCTTGCAGATGCCATTAGGAGCACCGGAGGACACAGAGGCACATGATTTTTTTTCAGATTACCTGTCTCATGCACTACTGTCAGGATATAGTGACCATTTTATAAAAATAACTTTTTTAATCAACCAATTCTACCCACTGCTGCCCACTATCAAAACTATAATGCTGTCAAACAATATCTGATCAAAGAATAAATACACACAACCAAGAATTTGTTGCCAATTTTCAGTGTTGACAGTTTCAAATTCTCCACTACGCACACAAGTCAGTCATTCCTCATACAGACTGAGCTAAACACAGAAGTTAATTTAGAGACTCAGCTTGGCAACAAGTAAAAGCGGTGTCTACATGACAGCCTTAGAGGATTAGATGTTTTTAGTATTAAATCAACCAGATCATACAAATGCATAAAAATTGAACACTAACATTATGACAACTATGAGAAGAAAATCTCTATTAGATATGGTTATGTAAGCCTATGTGCTAAAGTCTTTCAGTTGTAATGTGAGTTTTTCATTGACAGAAACTGACATCTGTGGAAAACATGTTACATTTTTGTCACTATGAAAAATTATTTGTGGAGAGATTTGTCAGTTAAACCTCAAAGAGTCAGCCTGAGGAACAGATAGGAGAATAGTGTCAGATTTATTAATAATATCTACTGGATCTGTGTCTTCAGTAACAGTAAGAATAATTTAGTGACATTTTTAATCACATTGGCCTCATTTACCAGCCATTCTTGAGAAGAAATTTCTTCTTTAAACGCAGTTTTTCTCATTATTATTTGTTCTTACATGAAAAACAGAATCTACGCACTCTCAAGACATGCTTGTGCTAAATAATTAGTTATTGCGTTTTCTTCAATTCTACAGTTGTATAATATAGGATTTGAATTACAATAATATTTTATCATTTATTATATTTTTAAATAAATTATAATACATTTTTCATTATTTTACAATGCATTATGTTCTTTTTTAAATAAATAAACTCTACACTAACACTTCAACAGCATCCCGTGCATCTTTTTTTGTGTTATCTTATATCCACTAAATATGACAGCCTGTTTGGCGTTCACTTCCTGCAGAAGTACCTCCACTTCAGAACTATTGAAGTTTTTTTTTTTTTTTTACATTCGGAGTGTGGTCTTTAGAGTTTTATTTGGGCATCTTGACGTAATTCTCTCAACTTTTCTTTTCAATTTCTGTGTGTGCACACAGCACCTTTCTGTGGCAATTGGTGGGGCTAATTAGGATCAACTGGCATTCAATTTACAATGACAATGGGATTCATCCTTATAACAACAGGTACCAACAGCTATGTGGTTTAAAGGGGACCTATTATGCTTTTTCCATTTCCTTTAGTGTGTTATATAGTTTTTCTGTGCATGTAAAAGGTCTGCAAAGTTACAAAGCCCAAAGTCCACGCCAAATAGAGTTCCTCTCCCCCACAGAAACACTGCTCCTGAACTGCCTGAAACACCTTGCTGGAAGTCCTGCCTTTTCTTCTGTAACATGGTGATGTCACCAAGTAACACATTTGCATAATACCTGCCTAGCGGCTGGTTTGGTACGCCCTCAAACAAAGCTAGTTAGAGCGGAGTGAAGTCCAAAAAGTTTGGCTAGGTTGACCAATCACAACAGAGCTGGGCCAGCTGACCAATCAGAGCAGACTGGAGCTCAAACAGAGCGTTTCAGACAGAGGGTGAAAAGAGGTGCTGCAGCACAGCAGTTATGAGAAAAATAAAGTGTTTTTTGAACATTAAAGCAAGTAAATATGTTCTAGTAGAAACCCAAAGTACAAATATGAACCTGAAAATAAGCATAATAGGTCCTCTTTCAGAACATGTCATGAATCTGATGTAGACTTTTCTTTGGACCTTTCTCAAGAACTAATTTAAGAAAAGACTTGGGAAGATATTGGAGGATGAGGCGCATTATTTGCTGCACATTAATTTCCGTGTAACAGCATAACACTGAGAGTATATATTACAGTATTATGTTGGATTCAGTGCAATTGAGCAATCATGTTGTTGCTATGAACAAAACAAACTTACAGAATTTTTCTGTTCCCCCACTGCTAGAATAAAAAGATACTGCCGCCAGCCACTCTCACTCTCACACACAAACACAGTGAGCAATTGCATATTTCCTAATACAAGACAAAAAAATAATAAGCAATAGTAAGAGTTTGCCCTGTTTTATAGTGATAATCAAACATTCCAATAACACAGAGTGAGTTTGAGTATTTGCAGATTGTACGTAATATAGTATGGGATGTAAATGCTAAGGGCCATTAGGCAAGCCAGGAGAAAGGAGCAATGATAGAGACAGCTTTATAGCGTTCGGTGAATTCTAATACTTGATTTTCATCCTATATATACTATTTTTAGATATTTGTGACGGGCACTGATTCTCTTTCAACAAATGAGGAACTGAGAAATGGTTTGCCCTCCTGATAACCTTCAGTGTTGCAGGTACTGTTTGATAAGCTAAGCCCGGGCTTTAAATCCAGTCTTAACTCCCTGCTATTAAAAATAGCAGGCTGCTTAGAGGTTAGGGGCTCCTTATTATTAATGCATTAATTATGAACCACCTCTCTGTCTGGAGCAGCAGACTTTGCTGGGTCTATATTTTAACTGAAGGGAAATAGAGGAACCAAAATGTCTATTATTAACCAATAAAAAGCGGCCGGCTTATTGAGCCGGCCATCGTCGGTGTGGAGAGAGGTGAGGTCAGGAAATAAATGAAAGGAAATGAAAGTTTAGGCTTTCCAATATCTACATTGTATCTTGAATATACAGTATATCTCTCAGGTCAACTGCCCAGCTTTAAATGCTATCGACATGAGCAATGCTGGCTGATATTATGTGGCCAAGAAACAGAAAACCGCTGAATCAAAAGTGGCACACAAAAATCTAACAAGTTGGAACTCAGAGGGATTACTGAGGGGGTGTTGCAGAGTATTTGTAGCAACAGAATGTCCTACATATAAATAGAGAGTGATATATGTTTGTAAGTCAAAGACTTCTCCAACAGTAGTTCATTTTACTTACCCATGATGCTTTGTTTTTTCTTACTGGGTCACCATGACGCCTGCGTTCTTTCCCTGAGGGTGAGAGTATTGGATTATGGCAATATTTCTGTTGATCCACTGAGAAATAATACACATGGTTCATCATCCGTGACCTTTTCGAGCTGATATCTGTCGCATGCGAACACAAGCACATGTATTATGCATGTACTATACACCTGCTGCATCTCTGCACGGCTGTTTGCTGTGCGTGTGTGCACACACTCGCAGCAGTATTAGCATTGATTATACTTCTGCAGGTAATTGTAATTTTTCTCTCTCTACCCCCGAGACCTGCTTTTGATATGTTAATAAGCTCTTTCAGTGGAGACTGCTCGATGCACCGAATGCAGTCAGTGTATTTTGCATTTTGAACGGCCTCCTCCAAGAGGATGATGGACAGCTGTCATATTTTTTGTCCAGCCTTTTTGCTTCAAAGCAAATCTTTCTTCTTTACCACAATGACCGATTCAGACAGAAAAATCTGAACCTCTCCCTGATTATGTAATCCTCTCACTGTGATCAAGGAGAATAAGATCAGGCAAGAAACTTCAATCTGACTGCTTCATTAAAATGTCCTACTGTGTCCTGAATATGCTGAATTAAGTCACTATTTTCATGTCAATTGTAAAGGATCTTGTCTGCTTTATATTCAATGTCTAGACCTAAATGTTTTCTAGAAAAATAATTTACTTGCAAACAAGATTCCACAAAATATATTTTCTCATTATGCCACAGCCCTCCACGTCCCTTTTTTCATATGCTACCGTAAAAGTTGTCTCGCTTTGTTCTTTTTTCAGCGCCACATCTTCCTCTGCGTTTGTACTTCTTTCTGGGGAAGACCCACCGCTGAAATCCCAGAGGTGTCTGCACTGTAACTCTGAGTCATCATAATAAGTCTGCTCCAATTCTCTTTAACCGGCTGTCATTCCTCTGCCTACACTGCATCATCCTCACTGTCTCATCTCTCTCTGTTGGTGGCACAGAGTTGAACTCACATGGGTAGTATCTCTGCAACATGGACTTGTTCCCTCCATTTAAATATGCATGTGTGATTTGTCATATGTTTTGTAGATCTAATTAGCAAATTTCATAATATTAATCAAAGCTAAACGGCCCACTTACTGCCTTTCAGAGGTTTCAAGTGCATCTCACGGTCTCACAGCAGCTTCCTTGATCCTTCTCTGGCCGTCCCGTTCGATGACCTTTGACCTCCTCTCCGTTGATCCTGTGGCCGGTTTTGTTCTTCACAGACAGTCGAGGTTTTCTGTTTCTGATGTTCATTCAGTCTCTTGTCCAGGGTCCTCGCCATCCTCTCCTTAAACCAAATAGTTCAACAATAATACACATATACAGTATGTGTTTCTTAATTACTCATTCCATATGAGTCAGAGCAGAAAAGTGGACATCACACACATATTTGCTCAGCCCAGTCACCTGGAAAAAATGTTGGTATTGGACGTTTCTGCAAACCGGGGATATATTGAATGTCAACGTTTTTTGTTTGATTTGCCCAGGTAGGCCTAATTGATGAGACTATTTGATTATATAACTGAACAATAACCATCCCAGGGGATTCTGATTGGACCAGCACAATCAGACTTGAAGAGATATCTGTACAATCTGCAGGCCCATCCGTCACTACTCAGATGTGTAATCATTCAAAGCCAGAATATAACTGAACACGTCTGCTTCCTGCTTGCTGTTTGGATTGATGAGAGCGGCGAACAGCTTGACGTGGCTACTGAGTGATACTCAGGATTTTCACACTTTGATGAAAATGGTGCCTCTGAAAAATGACACCGCTTAGAAACGCTGCCACTGTGGCCTGACAATCCAGCCATAATTAAATCATTTGGCACACGTTTAAGTGTGTTTAGTTCAGTATTAACCAGGTTCAAACACTTGGCTCTGGATTCCTTGTTACACACGCTGTCCGAATAACCATAAACATGACATACGTTTGTATTATGCTGCATTAATTTCTGTATGAAATAATCATAAAAGACAATGTTTTAGTGTTTTAACTAATTTGCTGTAAATCCTGTACATGTATAGCCTGCCTTACCAACTCAGTAACCTAAATACGATGATTGACATTTTAGTCAAAGTTACATTATTGTTATGCAGCTGAATGCACAGACTGATTTAAAAGTCCAGGTACATTCTTGTGCTTCTTGCAGGGTCAGACATCCAGGACTGACATCTGGCTGCCAGACAGCAGTGCATACGTAAACTACTGTATATTCTCAGAAAACCAAACCTGCAATAAAAACAATATCAAAATGCACACTCTGAAAAAAGTCCCTAACTTATTTCATTTAGCCTACAAAGCTGTGAAAAAAAACTACACCCTGGCACATGAATACACTACTATATTTGAAAACTTTGAGAAATAATATGCCCGTTCAGTTAGGTTACCATGCAGCAACTGCATAATTTTGTCACACACATTCACATTATATCGGGAGAGACTTCAGAGATTTAGTCAAAGTATACTGGAGCACACAGATTTAAAGCAACAAACTTTACGAGAGGACTAACGTCAAGTGCGTCTTTATCAGAGTCAAACACTACAAAGCCTCACATTCTCAGGGACAATAAGCTGCATGTAGACAGGGTTCACAATTATATAACAATAAAAAGAGCAAAGTATATATATATAAATAGTAATTTATGACATTACATCAGTAACTATGACCATTCAAATGTATTAAAAATATAAGTATATATAGTAATATAAGAATAATAAATACTTGTATCAAAACAATATAAATTAGTCCATTCAATATATAATCTAACCTATATCTATATCAGGAACTCCTACCATAAACTGGGAGAGAGGGCACATTTATTAACTTATTTATTACTATTATAACTTAAACTGTGTCCCCTAGTAGGTCTCCTAATGTTCCAGACATCTGTATTTAAATTTACTCTGTCAGAATATTGTCATGTTAATGCTTTCATGTTTATTTTATTTATCTTCCTAGAGTATGTTTGATATGTCTCTGCTGGTGTATTTATATTGTATTGTTGATGTGTATTTGTTGTATTTTTTTTATCAACCCACAGACCAAGAAAAATTCAATCAGTGTCATTGACATGGTAATAAATCATTGAATCTTATTAAATCTTGATTATTCTTACTAATATTTGTTGATACATTTGAATGGACGTGGTTACTGGTGTAATGTCATAAATAGCTAATTATATATTTACTTTTCATTTTCTATTTTTATTATATAACTGTGAACCATGCCTACATGCAGCTTACTGTCCCCTCCCTATTTTTCCAGCCTGTGCTTAATTAGTTCCCAGTTTGGGGAGGTTATTTAAGAGATTGTGAGTCTCTGTACTGTTTGACTTTGATGAAGACGCACTTGGCATTAGTCCTCTAATAAAGTTTGTTACCTTGAATCCGTGTGCTCCAGTATACTTTGGACTAAATCTTTGAAGTCTCTCCTGATACAATATTGCCCTATTCTGAGAGCACCGGACAGGCCTGCAATTCCTTGTGTACTTGGCCTGTCTCCAGCTAGATTCAAATCTCTGCAAGCAGATTTTCACATGTCAGTGCACAGACGGTACATGCAGTTTGTAGGAATGCACACCGTGTAAAAAAATGTAAGCACTTCTTCATTTAGGAAAAGATAAAAAAAAACTGTTACTTTAGGTTTACCTGAGGGAGGTGCGCCATGTATCAATCTCCATTAGAACACGCGCCCAAGAAAATGTCAGTGCGCATTCTGTTGTCGTTTACGGTAAAACGTTAGGTGTCTGGTATAAATGCCTGACCGTTAATAGCACAAATAATACCTTCAATTTTTGATAACAATACGCTACTTTTATCGCAAATGTTCCTCGTTTTGAAAACATACTGAGATACTCCTGAAAAGACTAAACAAATACAGAAATGTGTCAAAAATAAAACTACACGGATGACGTGTACGTAAGGGTCCTTCGGACTTCCGGGTGTGTGTAAACAGATTGCAAACGGAGTCGCCTCGCCTAAAAGATGTGAGTTTCTGCCCTTTTATGTGTGTATTTTCTCCCCGAATACATTTCATTTTCATTAGCCAACACGCCGGTGCTAATAAAGCTCTTTTTGTCCTCCACATTAGGTCTAAAGTAACGTTTAAAATCACCCTGACGTCGGACCCCCGGCTGCCATACAAAGTGTGAGTACACCGACAGCTCAGCAGTCACAGCTGTAACCTTACATTGGGCTATATTTCAGTTTTTTAAACATATATTTAACATTTTATCATATCGCTACCGCTGGTATCTGTATTTGATGCTGTTGTGGAAACCTACTAACAAGCTAGAAAACTAGAAAAAGAGAGAATGCGGTCAGTGAGACAACATCTGTTAGTGTAAAGCTGTGATTCACCAGCTGGGACTGAATAAAAAGCTACACCAGCCAGCAGTTCCGTTAACTTCCGTTTTAGACATTTTTTATATATATAGTATGGCTAGCATAACAGCTTTCTGTGAGGTTTATTATGAATGAAATGGGCCTGACTGCGTAGCCTACAATAATAATAATAATGTCACTTGTCACTGAGCTTGTTTTTCTGTGACAACTTTGAGTCCTGTGACTAAACAGAACAGAGGTGACGGACAGGAAGAGCAACAACACAAATAATCACTGGCATGGCTAAATGTACAGTGGACCATGGGAAGTTACAGTCTGCTGTGAGCAGTACATTTATACTGGTGAAAGTAACAAGTTATGGCTGTGGCATTCATTTTGCAGCATCAGACTGGTGGTAGAAACACACAGCAATAACATTTGTGGTGTGTCATCCTCCATGTTAAGGACCCATTATTTGTAGGTGTGCCACTGTGTGCTACATCCATTTCTGCTGTGTTTGGTCACATTCAAGCACAGGCATGGTTTAAGACCTGTGCAAATAATACTTAGAATACTAATGTGTGTTGGATATTTTTTTTCCACAAAAAAAAAAGAAAGGAGTTAAAAATCTTAAAATGACATCTATGTCTTCTTCCTCTTTGAAGAATCCTGAATCTATGAATACTTAAAGCAGAAGTCTTCTTCTTCACCGTAGAGTCAATCTCAGTGTATATGTACTGGAGGTTTCAGGTTTCCACATCACACTTGTGTAATGCTTCCAAACCGTTTGTGACGTCACAAAATCGTGTTCTGACGTACACGTTTTAAAATCAGATTCAAGGTGAGCACAGAAAAGTGTTCCCCGTTCAGCAGATTAATTTGAAAACTGCCTTTTCGAGTCAAACTCTGCACGTCAAAGAACATATTTTTGAAAGGATGGGGGTTTTATGCAGCTACTTTAAAATGCAATGCCATTTTTGATTGCTTTAATTTTATGCCTGTCATTCCAGAATAAGTACTTTTACTTTGAAGTGCATAGAAATAAGTACTCAAATATTAGATTCACTACAATTTATTGCCAGTTAGTGTCTAGGAAGTGAAGCTCCTATTAAACCTGCGGTAGGCAAAAAGTTTTTGGCATCATTGGGCAAAAATTCCCTAATAATCTTTCAGCATATTGTAATTCTAAAAAGACTTCTGCTCCTCCTCATGGCTCTGTTTTCAGGCTTTAGAAAATCGTTTTTTAGATTACCTGTCTCATGCACCCACTGCAGCTTTACTGTAAGTGCTAACATTTTGTGCAGTATGAAGTAACTGTCACACCATGCTTTGCAGTAATCTGTCCGTTATTACTTTCCGTTGTGTTTTGTGGTGGAGGATGATTGTGGGAATTCCAAATGTAGATTTCTCTAGATAAATTATATTGGTGGTTTACACTGTGTGTGTGATTCAAGAAGGATCTGAGTCTTATTTAATAGTGTGTACAGCTCTGTCACTATAGCCACTATACTACTTTAGAGAAGTCTCATTTTCTGTTAGCATTTCTTGTTCAAAAGCACCAAAACTCTCTCGATGATATACATAACAATCGACATGATGCTAAATGACAGCAATAGGCTCTCTTTAAAAAACAGTTATTTTGCATTGTAGTTGAATTTACATATTTTGGATCCCTTTAATTTCTATCTTTGTCCTGTGCATGTTAAAGATAGTGCTGGAATGAACCGCGTTGGAGAAGACCGGATATCTTCCACAAGTCAAACAGATATTGACAAGAGAGATGAAATTCAGGCACAACTGAACTTTTGAGCGTTTTTTTCCCCCCACAGCCATTTTTTGCGGCATAATGCATGGTCAAATTTCCCAACAGAGCTTCGCATTGAAGGTTCTGACTTGAGAACTTGCAAATAAGTAGCCTTAAAGAGTTGACAGGGAGTCAAGTCCCTAATGAGGTCAGACAGGTCTCGCTGCAGCTGTTTAAAGTCTTAGCATGAAAAGAGGAATAATAATGATACTAAACGAGGCGTCGTATTAATTCTGACAGAGGACGGAAGTTGAGCGCACATTTAGTCCATTCAGCTCATTTTTATAATCACCAGTCACCTTCAAACAAGTTACTACTCACTCGCAGTTAAGGCAACATGGTGGCTTTTATAACGTGACAGGCTTTCACTCTCACTCATAATGCTGAAGCTGCAGCTTATGCTTTGCTCCTCTCTCGGCCCTCTCGGGTACTGCCGAAGCATCCAACTGAAAGTGCGCAAATATTTGTGCCATAAATGGTCTTATATCCTCTGACAGAAATGACTCTGACAGAAGTTAACGTTAAACTCAATTGAGCCCTGTTAGGAAATGTTCCTCCTCTTCTCCGTGGAAGTCCAAATAAATGGTCAGCTACAGCTACAGAATTGCACTTCTGGGACCGTTAACGTGTAAGTGACTTGCTCTACAACACTAAAGCAGTCCGGGTGCTTGTCGATTGAAGTTGAGGGATGATAATTAATCATGTGGCATTCATAATTTAAAAAATGAATGGGGATAGATAGAGTAAAAGGCTGGATTTTATGGTGTTTTTAAAAATCCTGTTTAATGCATTCTTTTGTTACAGACTAAGTGTCCCAGACAGCACACCATTCACAGCAGTTTTGAAGTTTGCAGCTGAGGAGGTAAGCTTACTGTTTCTGCTATACTATACATAAGTAGACACCCACTAGGAGGGAGACGTAAACTGGACATAGTAGAAAAACTAATGATGGTCTTTGATATCGTCTTCATGTTGGACTGCACTGCACGAGTTGTATTTAGCCGTCCTGTAGAGGCATATGGAGATTTGGTGATAACATGATTCAGACAGTTTACAAACGGTACCATAATAACACAATTTGTCCCCCGAGAGCACTTATTTATTCACCGCAGATCTGTGTGTGTTGTAATCCGAGCTTCTCTGCACTTTGTCGACATAGCTGGGCCGGTCGCACGTGCTTTTAGTGCATGTTCGTGCATGTGAGCGTGCCCCACTGGATAGCTGATGGCCGCCGCTCTGCAACGCGCTCATACGACGGTTACGGCTGATAACGGCGTCCCGACCGACGGCATCGTCGCAGAAGCGTAGCGCCCACCCTCCGGTTCCGTCTCAGATACACACTGTTAGCTCTGTCATCACTTTCGCCGTTGTTTGCACTGTTTAGCGCTGTTAGCACCGTTAGCTGCGAGTTGCGAGGCCACAGAAATGCTCTCAATTCCGTAATTAGCACATTTAAAAGGTGAAATCTTAGAAGGAAAAGGCAGGAAAAATAAAATTGCAGATATGGTTAAAAAAAAAAAAAATAACAGGAGGAAAAAATACATATGTACTAGTGGGCTACATCTAAAGATAGAAGTATTTCCTCCTGCAGGAGCTATAAAGATGTACATATTGTACTTGCATGTGCATGCACATACAGTATATGCGTATGCATACACCCAAGGGCAAGAAAGTTTGTTTATTTCTGTATTTATACTGATAAAAGACTATCAGGAGATAAATCATTATCGGTTTGTTTTTTGTTTTATTCTTTTATATATATCGGTAATGGCCTCAAAAACCAGCATCGGCCGCTCTTTAATCTCTATATGGCCTACAATGTTTACTAATTAGGCAAATCTGGTTTCATCAATTACACATGACCTTTACTAAACTAAAATGGCACGTTCCAGCTGCCCGACTGTCTGGTAGAACAGATCTGTTTATTTGTAAATCAATACGGCTGTCTACACAGGCCATGTAATTCCTCATGTGTCACACACAGTTTAACCGTGACCCAAAGCCTCTTTTTAGGCTATTTTCTCCCATTTCACACTCACATAAACACACAGCAGCACTGTGGCTGAAGGCATACTGACGGAGGACTGGAGCCGCTGCCGATATGCGGCTTTTACAATGTGCTTCTATTACAAAGTAGACTGTTTTAAACAGAATTAATCTGGGACTACTGAAGTTTTTACCTGTAATTAGAAGGGGTGTATTTTAAGCTTTGCTTTCCTGAAAGACGTAACTGAAAATGTAAATTATGTCGTTCAATAATTATTGATTGAAACTGTATTTTATCCACCGTTTTTACGCCAACGCGAAACGAAGCTCAACACCCATTCCTTCCTGATCTAAACTGCATTTCATGCATATACTGCTTTTGCTACCTGGCAGTAGTTTGGTGAGCAGCACTAACCTTATCTCCCCGGTGACAGACTGCCCTCTCTATCCTTTCACTGCAAATCTCACCAGCCCACATCCTCCTCTGTCGAACACTGAAGTAGGACAGGTATTGTGACCATGCTGAGTGATTTTCTTCCAGAAATTCAAGCGTGGCTATCTTTCCCTCAGGCTCTCTGCTAACTGTTTGTACGAGTGTGTGTGTGTGTGTGTGTGTGTGTGTGTGTGTGTGTGTGTGTGTGTGTGTGTGTGCGGGCCTGAATTTGTATGAAAACGCAAACACACATGTGTCAAGCGTGAAAGTTGGCAGACAAAAGACTGAAAATAAAAACACCACACAGCATTTTCTTTCTGCTCGCTTCACCCAAGTTTGTATCTGAAGACATCTTAGCAGCTCTTATTTAGAAGTTGTCACCAGACAGAGTCGGTGAATCTCAGTGCGCTGAGCTGACTCAGTGGATGAAGCTTTCCTTTTTGATGATTTATTCACACCATGTCTTCAGAGCAAGTGGAACTGGGTTGCAACATGTCCCTGATTATTCAACCAAAAATATTTTAGTGCTGCTGAAATTTCTGAAAAATGTCAATTTCACTAATTTCACCTCATTTTCTTTTACAGTTCAAAGTGCCATCAGCAACCAGTGCGATCATAACGAATGGTGAGTTTGGAGGAAAAGTCTGTCACCATATGTTTTTTTTTTCTCGTTAGCTACTCCGAGTGCAAAAGTGACATGTTTCATGTCTGTTTTCATGTCAACTGTTTCAAAACTCCAACACCAAGCTGTGAGGATTTTAGGAAGCTCCAACAAAATCAGTTTTTGAACTGCAGTTATGATGTTGCTGAATGAAATGCTGTCAAATCAGATGACGATTTATTACAATGATCAGTGAGAATATTTTCATCTTCCTTTTTGCGTGTTTGTGCTGTATTACGGCTGAATTTTCTTAACATTCACAGTATGTCTGAAAGACATTGTAGCTAAGCAACCAGACTTGCATATAGTTGATCTGTGCACTCTGACCACATGACACACGTTGACTGACAGCCCCCTTATTTGCATAATGAGGCAGAAATGCATAAAGAAATGTAAAAAGAAATAAAAAATGGGGAAAAAATTGGGGGGGGGATGCAAAGAGAAAATCATGCATAAATAAATAAATACATAAATAAGGTCTGTCAAAGTTAACTCGATAATAACGCAAATTTGTTTTAACGCCACTAATATCTTTAACGCAAACGATCTTCCGGATGTTGTACCGGGCTCAGTTTTAAGCTAGAGTGAAGGTACTGGCATCATATGAAACTAGAAAACCTAAAGAATCCATCGGTACCAACCATGTCATACTAGCTTGTCGCAAAGAACTTTAAATAACGCTCCAAGGTCAGGCTCAGTTTTGGCGATGAAAAACTGGCATGGCCATTCACAAAGGGGTCCCTTGACCTCTGGCCTCAAGATATGTGAATGAGAATGGGTTCTATGGGTACCCACGAGTCTCCCCTTTACAGACATGCTCACTCTATGATAATCACATGCAGTTTGGGGCAAGTCATAGTCAAGTCAGCACACTGACACACTGACAGCTGTTGTTGCCTGTTGGGCTGCAGTTTGCCATGTTATGATTTGAGCATATTTTTTTATGCTTAATGCAGTACCTGTGAGGGTTTCTGGACAATATTTGCATTGTTTTGATCGTGTTGAATTGATTTCCAATAATAAATACTGTATATACAAACATTTGCATAAAGCAAGCATATTTACCCACTCCCATGTTGATAAAAGTATTAAATACTTGACAAATCGCCCTTTAAGGTACAGTTTTAGCAGATAAAAAATGTGTGATTAATTTGCAATTAAATATTTTAATCGACTGACAGCCCTAAAATAAATACATACATACAATTTGATAATGAATAAATACATTTAAAAATCAATTTAAATTAAATGCAAAATAAATACAAAATAAATAAATACATTTAAAAGTTAATAAAAATAAACAAATAAAAGGGAAATTAGATATAAAAGTACATAGATAGGGGAATTAATACAAAGGTAAATAAATAAAGAAGCAAATTAAAACAGAAAATTAATTTATGTCACATTTTATCAGTTAATTAATGGCTACATTTATTTTTAATACTACTTTTGGTACCTTTAATGGCATATTATTGAGTCATTCATTTATTTAGTCATTTTCAAATTTGAGAGGTTCCATCCTCCGTAGGTAACTACCAAATCCAAGTAAAAAGAAGTTAATTGTTGCCTCACTCTTTTTATAGGTTGATTAAAATGTTCCATAAAATTCCCATCGACGTTACGATTTCTCTTGTACAGTTCAGTAGCAAAGTCTTGTGTCTTTCCTGCTGATGTACATTATCAGACATAAGGTTCCTTTAATACAAAGAGAGGATAGGAGGTATAATCCGTAACATTACACAAGCATCATGTGGGTTACATGGCGAATGTATTGATGTACGTTGAGTTCAGGTCCTGAGGTTTCAAAGGAGGAAATTGCTGTGTTTCTTTCACTTTAAATTACTCCCAGAGGGTGCAGTTATTTGCACCATCAATCCACAGGGTACAAGCAGTACTCTGTTTCTGCTATTAATTCTGTTTAGAGGCATTAAGTAATCCATGACCTTTATTGATCTGTGTCGGCTACCAGCAGGAACTGCAAGATGTTAACCCCCCAGACCCCACTAACACACATTAGCCTGTAATTGACATTTTATCTTCACATGAGAGACTAAAAGCTAGCTAATTAGAGCCCAGCAGAAATGGTTATTATCGATGTAAGATCCAAAAATCATATTTTACTTGATATAACTGCTGCTGGTATTACTGCATAATTCAGTTGAAAAGTGATTATTTGAGTCGATTACTTCACTTACAACATGAAGTACTGAGGCTAAAATTAAACTAGATTCAAGCTGTTTGAACTCTGGAACTGGCCGACAGATTCATGTCTCTAATAACCTGAGCCAGTAAAATGTAAAACTATTCAGCTGGATTCATCCTCCTACAGAACACTTGTAACCACCGTTATAGTAATCACCAGAACAAATCACAGTAAATGGTCTTTCTGGCTGTTGGAAGGAAAATCGTCGGCTCATTCATTGTTTCCAAACAATTAAACCGTGCGGGGCCCACATAAAAACTAGATTATGTTGTTGTTTACGTCGCTCTGTACCGACAGTGTTGGGCAATTGAGAAAGAGAAGTTTATAGAATGTATGCCTGGTGTTTTCTCTCACAGAAATATGACATTTTTAGGCGGCTGTGGAAATAATTGGACAGATGACTGTTGCCAAATCAGACTGAGATGAGATTTGTGTTAAAATGGCTGAGATATGGCTGCCATGTCAAATATGAATTTCAGTTTTATCAGTGCAGAATTAATGGCTGGTGTGTTATCATTCCAGATGGAATTGCCTGCTGCTGGGGCATGCTCTCATTTTTATTTATTTTATTTTTTGCCCAGTGCCACATCATTATGGATAAACTGGTGATGTTTTCATTTCTGTGCTCATGTTTTTTCCCTGACAATCTTTTCGGTTTGTTTTTTCTTTCCTTGCAGATGGAATAGGAATCAACCCTGCCCAGACTGCAGGTGAGCTGTTGAATCTTTTTTCCACCGAAAAAAAACCATTTTGTTTGTTTTTTATATTTCCACAAAAGCTACCCTAGATGGTGTGAAAATGTTGTTTTTCCTTCCATTCAAATATATTAAGGAGCTTGGAAGCATATTCAACCTCAGGGCTTTCTTTTATGCCACTTGTCAATGTGCTCTCATCAAAGTAGAACTTGAATAAAGCCTGTTTCATAATGCACATTGGTAATGCTGGCGGCATTGTGTTAATAGCCTAAAAGATCATTTTGATAAAGCTCCCAGCGGCAGCGACTTATGTGGGTGGTTCCGCGAAGAAGGCAAAGAAATATAAGGCTTAATATGAAAAATATTGCTTGAGGTAATGTAACAAATCAATCTGGGATCAGCAGCTAATACAATCTGGGTTATTTAAGTCAGATTTGAAGAGTAAATGGTTGTAAAAGACAGGCAGGAGAGGGGGTCATTGATTCAGATTGTAAAGGAGATAAATGTACGATAAATACAGAAGAAAGATTCTAAAGAAAAAGGCAAAAACACCTTTACCATCTTGGTAAAACCTTTTTAGAAGGGCAGGGGAAACCAACACTCTGCCCTGGGAAAGAAGTACCCAATCTGTCTCTAACCCAAAGGTGAAGTAATATCGCACCATAATGAAAGGTTACATCATCATTAGGCGTGCCAAAACATAGCCACATTTATATTGGTGTTAAATAAGCTTGAGTTACTGAAATAATCCTAACTTAGCTGCAGTAGTGGAGGAAGTATTCATATCCTTTACTCACTTAAAAGTACCAATATAATACCAATGTAAACATACTCTATTACATGTAGAAGTACTGCATTTAAAATCTTACTTTAGTAAAAGTGCAGAGGTATCATTAGCAATATGTACTTAGAGTATCAAAAGTAAAAGTACTCGTTAACGCGCTATTATCGCGTTAACTTTGACAGCCCTAGTAAGCAGCATTTTAACTTAAACAACTAATTTATATACATATAGTATATATATATTTAGGGGTCAGCCAGACAGATTTCTTGTAAGAGATCACGAGCCAAAAAGGTTTGAAACCACTGGTTTAATCTTAAACAATATATTGTATTTTATAAGCTTATCATATGAGTTTTATGTCAAATATTACTCTAAAAAGTAACTAAAGTATCTAATAAATGTTATGGAGTAAAAAGTACAATATTTCTCTCTGAAATGTAGTGGAGTAGAAGTATAAAGTAGCAGAAAATCTCAAAACTGTAGCTCAAAATTGTACATAAGTACTACTATACTTGAGTAAATGTACTTCCCCCCCCACTGCTTAACTGACATCTCTGTGTTGGAGCAGGCAGCTTGTTTGGTTGGGAATGGTGTTTACTGATTCATGAATATAGATGCAGTGCCTCGAGAGGCGGTTTTTCAATGTTAAATTAAATTAAATTAAAAAGTGACTGGAGGCAAACTCGATGCACCAAGCTGTTTAGTCAGAATTCACTTGACTTTAGATTCCCACATTATTGCCAAGCCCCCGGTGAATCACTTTTTCTCTGTGTCGGCCTCCTCGGAGTTTCCCCGAGGTTCATATACTTACTGTGTAGCCGGGTAATGGATGACTGAGTTTTCTGCATAGAGCAGAATAAGGTAATGCCTGGTTTGACCGAAGGCAGCGCTGGGTGTTTTCTGCTAAGAAAGGACAGAGTGGCGGGCATTCACAACAGCTTTGTAGCAGCGTAACATTCATGCTGTCCAGAAATAGCCTCTTGTTCACAGTGAAAATGTCATTTTACGATCTCCTTTTCTTCATGTCTTTATAAGGCCAGTATCATACATCCAGTCCTGTGGCATAATGGGAATGAGTTACATATATGATCTCAGCGTGATTGCTGGTTTGAATGAACAAATTAATGAATGAAATTACTATCTGTGGTTCCATAATGCAGTATTATGAATTATTCAAATTAACTCGCTGTGTGTGTGTGTGTGTGTGTGTGTGTGTGCTCGCCTCTCTCTCTAACCATATTTCAAAACTTTTACATTTAATCCAAATGTCTGTGTGCAACTTTGTGAACGAGTCTATGAATTTTAAGTAGAGAATGCATTATATTTTATCTTCACATTAAGGTTGAAGCTAATCAGATACAGTTTTCATAACAAAGTCAAATAGTTTTCAGTATTTTTCATCATTATTTTGGACAAACCATCATTTCTAAAAAGTAAAAAAAAAAAGTCCAAGTTTCTCTCCCAGCTTGTGAGTTGACATGTTGTTTGCTGTGCATCGGCGTCAGTGACAGTTATTATTAAAGAGCACAGATTATAAACTGTGATCTTTAATGTGGCGCTCTTGTCCTGTGTTTGCAGGGAACGTGTTTCTCAAACACGGCTCAGAGCTTCGCATCATTCCCAGAGACAGAGTGGGAGGACAAGGAGACTGATGCTGCTTTTCCTCGTCGACGACATAATGACTCACCCGGCAGAATCATATAACACTTTGAGATCCAGGAAACACCTCAGCGTGTGTCATATTTATTTTCTGGCCCACAACTGACAGTGACTCACATGAGAATATATATATATATTTAAACTTGACGATGACATGCACACACACTTGCATGCTCCCCGCTTCTTCATTCTCAGTCAAGTTTTTTTTTTTTTTTTTGCATCAAAAGATTGGAGTGACATCAAGAGTTTCCAGAGGTACTGAGTAATTCATATACACAAACAGCAGCTGCATCATGGGAAAGATTTTAGCTAAGATTAACAAACAACTGAGTCAACAGTTTTAGCTTTTGTATCTTTGTAAATGACAATAAATCAGTGTGACTAACGACAACACGGGCCTATTTTGCAATGTTTACTTTTTACTTTATCAGCATTATTAATATGGTAATGTGACCTTTTTTTAAAAATATATGTACAACATTCAAGGACCATTGTCGTCGTTATGTGGCTGTCAATATGCAGGTTAATGAGATATTTTTGTCAGTATTCTTCAGAGACAAGATAAATAAACTTGCATTATCGATCTGTACTGAACTTGTGTTGTGCACCAACTCCTTCTATAACTAAACTAGAGGAACATACCTACATTTTAGCTAATGTAAGGACGTGTGATTGTTCCTCTGTCAAACGGTGCAGGCACGTGGATCTTTGCTGCCCTCTGTCAGGTTACAGTTTAACATCAGTTTGCACTCACCCAAATGCCTTGCCTCTGGTATTTTTTTTTTTTTAATATTATTATTATTTTATTATTTAGTTATATTATATTTTATTTGTATTATTTATTTATATTATATTTATATATTATTAAGATTATTTTTGAACTTTTTTTGCCTTTATTAATAGCGACAGATGAAGGGGGAGAGAGAGGGGATGACATGCAGCAAAGGGCCACAGGTCGGATTCAAACCCAGCCTCTGGTATTTTAAGCCACATATTATGCCCATCTTCGCACAATAAATCTAAAAAGATTACATTGAGTAATATGGACTATTTAATATGCTTAATCAGGAGGTGAGGAAGGAGCAGGTGGTGAGAAAAACAAGGCATCCAAAACACTTTAAAATGCAGAGGCCCCAGAATGTGTCACAATAGCTATCACTGACACTAACACTGGTTTTAATCTGCTAAAATAAATTCAGTGTTTGATTACAGTCTTGGGTCCTGTGTCTTATACCTTCACATTAAGTCTCCAGATTATTCTCGTCCAAAACAAAAACAAAAGCATGACTAACGGTTAGACCAATAGTTCGTTCTGAAATACTGCATGCCTTATTGTTTCTCTGACTGATTAATGAGAGAAAGCAGTTTATTATCCCCCTCACATTAATCAGTATTATCGGAGAAGGTCTGAGTCATTTGTTTCTGAATTGGTTCCCTTGTTTCTCCACCCCGGTAAAAACAAAAATGCATGCTTGGTAAAGAAAAATAGGCTGGAAAGAATAATGGAGCGTGCATGCTGTAATGCACAAGAGAGAGCACACCGTTGTGTCTCACCATCCATTAGGATGCAGACTCAGATGGGGGTGGGGGGGGGGGGTGCTGGAGCGACATCACAAATGGATTTTCTCATTTATTTTAATTAAAGTCGCCGCTGGGCACATTCACCAGAAATTTACTTCTGAAATGGGGAAAAGACCACAGTGTGCCCTGGTTGCAGCAGATGTTATTTATAGCAGTGTTGGCCTAAAAAAACACAATATGTATGTATGTATGTATGTATTTACAAGCATCATGTGTTCCTGGGAGGGCTGTCAAAGTTAACGTGATTACGCAAATTCTTTTTAAAGTCACCAATTTCTTTAACACATTAACGCAAGTTGCGATTTTTAGGTTGTAGCGGGCTCAGTTTTAAAGCTAAAGTGAAGATACTGGCATCATATGAAACTAGAATAACTAGGAATTCATTGGTACCAACCATGTTATACTAGCTTGTCGCCAAGGAGGTTAAATAACGCTCCAAACTGGCATGGCCACTTTCAAAGGGGTCCCTTGACCTCTGACCTCAAGATATGCGAATGAAAATGGGTTCTGTGGGTACCCACGAGTCTCCCCTTTACAGACATGCCCACTTTATGATAATCACATGCCAAGTCATAGTCAAGTCAGCACACTGACACACTGACAGCTGTTGTTGCCTGTTGGGCTTGAGTTTACCTTGTTATGATTTGAGCATTTTTTTATAATAAATGCAGTACCTGTAAGGGTTTTCGGACAATATCTGTCATTGTTTTGTGTTGTAAATTGATTTCCAATAATAAATATATACAGACATTTGCATAAAGCAGCATATTTGTCCACTCCCATGATGATAAGAGTATAATTAAATACCTGACAAATCTCCCTTTATGGTACATTTTGAGCAGATAAAAAAATGTGTGATTAATTTGCAATTTATCGGGATTAACTATGGACAATCATGCGATTCATTGCGATTAAATATTTTAAGTCCCTGGTTTAAATGGCAATTTAAATCTTAAAAATCCATCTGTTTTTCTTTCTTGCTTTTTTAAATCAAGAATGGTTGTTTTAAGGCCAGCATAAATATTTGACATCTGGCTGATTAAGTACAAGGAAAAAAAAGATAACATAGATTCATTAAAAAGTAAGAAATCGGCTCATTTCATCACGTCCTCTGATTCCACGCTCTTTAAGGCATGAAATTAAAATGTAAAACTTAAACACAACACGTGTTGCAGTTTTAATCTTTATGAGCAGCGAGGTAGAAAGATGCTTCATAATGAAATTTCAGGTTGAGCTGTCCGTCCTGAGCCAAGTTCAGGATGAACTGCTCACAGTGTCGCCTGGATGAAGTCCTGACTGGGACTCACACACAAGAGTGGGATTTCTTTTGATCCGCCACCGCGTCAGCAGCAGAACCATTCCAGGCGTCAGCAAGTCCATCGTAGCTCCCAGGAAATGTGTTTTCAGGCAGCCTCCAGACAGACAATGATAAAACGAAGTCTATTGGCTCTGCTGTGGAGCAGGCGGATGTCACATCACGGTCTGGCTGAGAGTCTCTGCAGCAACTGTGGGAGTTTAGCTGTGGGTTGATTCAACATTTGTGATGATATACGGAGGAAAAGAGATGTTTTAGTAGCTGGTCAATTGGGTTGCATTTAACTGAGCGTGGGCATGTCCGTCCTCCACTGCTCTCCACACTTTTGTCTACATAATCCGACACCAGTCTCTCCTCAAAGCGCAGCAGTGTGGGTGGTAGGATGTATCCCCCTCTCACCCTTGCACCTGTGTGACTTCAGACAGACACGTAAAAAAGCATACTACAGCTGTTAAACAATATATTTCTTCTGTTATTGTAGTGTAAATTTCATTTATTCGAGCACACAGCTCATGATTTGAGTCAGAGAATGGTTTGAAGTCTCCAGCATTGTTTTTTGAAGTCTCAGTTTGAACATGGCAGACATGCTTAGAAACCGTTAACAGGATGCTGACATAGGGATCAAAGTACTTTTGACCGATCACAGTGGCTGTACGTGAAGCTGTGTGTGTGTGTGTGTGTGAGAGAGAGGAAGACATACAGTAGTCAGGAACCGCTTGCTATGAAATGGCTTTTCCCATGGACTCCCGCTGCTTCATAAATGCCACGTTGAGCATGCTCCTCGGCCTCCCATTAAAGGCAGCCAATCTAAAATGAGATCTGGAGGTCCTCCACAGACGCGGAGTAGATAAAGCCAGCGCCGTGGCCGCAGGTCAGCGAGCCGGATAAAGAAATAGGGAACCAGGGAATGGAAACAGCCCCCCTCTGACAGCCCATCCAGCTCATTTTCATTTCATCTGTCACTCAAACACATGCAGCACATGAGTATACGCAGGTGTGTGTGTGTGTGTGCGTGTGTGTGTGTGTGTGCAAACGGTGTCCCAAGTGAGCTGGAACCTCAATCACCAAGTGCAAACAGCCAAATGGAATCACACCTCAGGGAAACTGATAAATGTACAAAGCCATTTGAGGCTCTGCATCAGGATTATTTAATTATATGAATGACCTAATTCTGCCCCCTTCTGTCTTGAAATCAGTATGGCAGCTGGAGGGAAACCCCAAGAAGGAGCACGGACACTGTTGGACCTCTCTGATTCATGTTGATGTATCTCTTCCTCTGCAGAATTCATCTTGATGGAGTAGCCAATAGATATCTAAGCATCCAGCATATTTTAGATATGCTTCAACTTTCTCTAATTCAGCAATGAGGGGGAAACACTGCCCAGAGGAAGATTCTTCTTAATCGTATAGATCTCAGCCCGATATCCTTCAAGCTGAAGTGAGATAGATAATGTGGCTTCAAGGCAGCCTTTTAGAGCATCTCTTTGTTTACAAGTATTAAAATTCACCCAAACCCAGTTTTTATTTATTGATTTAGGGTACATATTTTTATACAGATGCTGTACATTGTTTCCCTTTTCCTTTGTCTTTTGAAATTACAGGCACTTAAAGCTAGAGTTGGTAATCTCAGTTATATTTGTTTAAATTCATTCCATTGATAACATCCTGACAGCAATCAATAAATGAAATGACAAAAAAAGGAAAAAGGATCCCAGCTGTTGCAGGACTGAAATAAGCCTACCTGCTTGTTTATCTACCTATTTGCCACTGTTGCCAGATTGAGCTGGTTTATACCCAGTTTGGCTACTTTTGATTAAGTTGGGCTTGGAAAAAAATAGCTATTTTTATTATACAATTAGTTATTAATCAATTAAATGCTTTATTACTATTTACCTGACTCTTGTGGTCTCCATAGCAACCGGCAGTCTGATCTGGCAACATGCTACCTGTCTCTCTGCGCGCGCTCTGCCCGTTAAATCATTCTGCGTCACAGGAGTCTTCCCCGAGCTGCTAGCTTGACAAATGTGAGTATTAACAATAGAAATAAAATAAAATATTCTCATTTTATGGTACTAACAATTGCTATGTTCGTTGTTTACGTTCATTATGTTAATTGTGGGGGTGAAGTGGCTTTGGTGGGAGGCCTGAAGGGACACTTTTTGTGCTAGTTTTAGGGACTTTTGGAGCTAGTGCTGCTAGCTACTTTCCGTGGAAACCCTGGCAACACAGGGTTGTGTTTATTAGTTGGCTAATTTTTAATTATCACTCATAATTTATAAGTGACTCTTTATAGTTGCTCTCAGGCCTCAAGATATTAGTCTACAGCTTCGCTAGATACAAAAATGCAGCAGCGCTTCGAGCTAAATGCTAACTTTAGCATGCTAACATGCTCACTATTCAAACATGCTAATGTTTAGCAGGTATGTTCACCATGTTCACCGTATTAACTAGTTAGTTTAGTGTGTTAGCATGCTAACATTTACTGATTAGCACTAAACACGATGTACAGCCGAAGCTGGTGGTAATGACAATATTTTTGCAGAAATTTTGACCTGGTCATGGTGCTACATGAAGAGTCAGAGGGTCACCAAAATGTGTACCAAATTGCATGGCAATCCATCCAATAGTTGTCAAGACATTTAATTTAAAAACAATAATGTCATGGTTGTGCTAGAAACGTCAGGAGACCACCAAGGTCAGTGGGATTCATCATCTGACATTGCCATCCATAAAGCCGCAGGGCATGCATGGCTAAAAACAACACAACAAGACAGAGATGGAAAGTAATTGTGTAGCTCTGCTGTATATCCCTGCACTCCGGGTGCACACACGCACACGCACAGCATGCTATCATCACTGAGACAAAATGAGCTGCTGGTGGAAAAGTATGCTGGCTCAGACTTTACCCTCTCTGTTTTGACCGAGCTTCATGGATATAGCACAAACAAGCCTGTGGCTGCAGTGTCCTTAGAATACACTCTCTGAGTGGTTTATTAATACTCCCACAAGCCCTTTAAACACATTGGTACAGAAAGTTGGTGCAGAGAGAGAAGAGATACAAAGAACGAGGGGATTATAACAGATTATGGCTCTAGGACTGCCTGAACAGATTTAGGAGACCACTTAACTAAAAGGAGAAAAACAGTTTAGTGAGGCGACTTTCAAATGCTTAAGTTTCTCTTTTGCAGTTGAAAAACAGTGAAGATGCTGTAAAATAACTTATCTAATCAATTATAACTTTATTTCAATGTGGATCATATGCCTCCATCTCTAACATGAAGAATACAAGGTAGTTAATATAAGGAAAACGTATTGTCATACAACATGTCAATGCTGCTTATTGCTAAATAAGTTAATAAATGCAGTTACATTGGCCTATATCGTGTGATAGTTTGACATATAGTATCTTTAATGAATGCTAATGTGGAAATGTTTGTGCTTTTGAATCCAGGCTTATAAGAAGAGTACCAGGTGCTTGTAGCCAAGGTGAACAGTCCTAACACAGAAACAAGGTCTGCACACTCACAAAAACTAGAAGAGGCTCTTCAGACGCAAAAATAATTGCTTAAGTTCGTATCCAAAAGGTGACATTCAGCTTACATCCGACAAATAGCGATGGTCTTGAAGGAGAGAGGTGTTAAGAGGAAGAGGGTATTTTCAATGAACTCATCAAATAGGTTGATGAGTCACCTTTTGGATGTAAAGTAGATGGATCATTTTGCATGTGAGGAGCATGTTTGTGTGCTGTTGTTCTACGAAATGAGTTATTCCAGGACTCCCTGGAAGAAGAGATCTCAATGGGACCTTCCTGGATAAATAAAAATAAAATAAAATGTTGACTATTCTTAAAAACATTTCGATTGGATAACAAAATTCACACCAGTCACAAATTAATCTGCATCTGAGAACAGCAAGTTAAATATCAGTCACTGCATATAGTCATAACAGCTAGATAATACTTCACTCTTCTAAGCATACTGTATATCATTATGGGGCCTTGAGCTGACACATTTTTAGTCTCCCAAGAGTCAGGAAATCAGATCCAAATTTTTAATACTATCCTCTGTAACCTACAGCTTATATACTGTGAGTATTTTGGGACTGGAGCAGCCTCAAACAGGCAGCATTAACATCAAAATCAGTCTGTGGGAACTCATCCAAGGACTGAGTATGTGTTCCTCCAGTGGGAGCCATGGTGTCTATGAAAGTATTACTAGAAAATTAACTTTAGCAAAAGTTATAAATATTCTCTTTGTTCATTGTCTAGCATTTGTCAATAAACATGACTGGGGCACTGCACCAATTTTACACATGGAGTTTTATTCAGCCTCTGAAAACAGTTGTTTTGTGTCTTCTGTGGTTCTGGAGGGAGGGAGGGAGGCTCGGGCTCGAGAGTTACATTTTTTAACACAGTCTGCGTTACAAATTGGAGATGTGGGATTTGAAAGACATGGGTTTTGGGAGGCAGTATCAGTCTCTGTACTAGAGACCGAAAAGTCAGAACATCTCAGCCTCTGTGGCTTCGATTTTCAGCGTTATTTAAAAAAAAATCTGTCTCCTGCGAGTCCCCCAACTTTAGAGAAGTGCAATACTAGATGTAAATGGCTAACTTGTCTGTAGACTAGTTAAATCTAGACAGGTTTGGGTTGTCAACATCAAATTAAAATGTATTTTTAGGGCACCTTTTAAGCAGTATTGCATAATATACACATTGCATTTTATTGATTATATCTTTCTGACATTTCTTTTTTATTTCATTCTCTTTTTTTTATAGAAGGCCTTCCTCATCGTTCACTTCTTCTCACGCCGCAGTGCAGATTCATCCCAGGACATATTTAACCCCAACTGATACAGTACAACTTTCACAAAGGTGAGTCTGTCTGTCACAGCGAACTCTAATGTGACTGCTGATGAGATAAAAGCATTGAAGTTGCTGCCCTGAGCAGACTTCCTCCAGTAACAGAGATCTCACTGGTGCACTGATGCTAAATGTCGGTGTGCAGTGTGTGTGTGTGTGTGTGTGTGTACAGCAGGTGTTAGTGGACAAGAAGCAGCTCATTTGAACAGAGCAAAGAACAGAGTCGGAGTAAAGGGAAAGGGTGTCATACAGAAGGCTGTTAACCTTAAAAGCAGCCGCTCTCTCTGCTATGACTCTTGAGTTAAGTCATGTGAAGGCTGAAACTTTATTTGGCACTGAGACTCCCTCTCTCTCTCTTTTCTTTAAAGTCTGTCTTTAACAGCGCAGCCTTCACACAGTTTCTGCGTAGGATTTTTTCTTTGCAAGGTGGACAAAACACAGAGAGCAGATAAATGCCTGTATTGTCAGGGTGAAAATCCTCACTGACGTTAGCTTTCAGGTTGAACATGGATTTTTTTCGTCTGAAGTCTCTGACGTCCTTCTGCAGTATATCTTTCTCAATATCTTACATGCCGAAAATCATCTGAACGTCATGATCGGTGGAAATAAATCACTGTAACACACTAGCATTAGCAAGGACAAATGTTCAGTTCTGTTGCTGGACCCGTGGTTTTCATTTATCTGTCAAAGCAACTTGATGCATGTCGTCACCTGATAACCTTTTCGCACTTGACTCATGAGCTGATTCCTAGACTGCTGCTGCTGCTCTTCACCACCAGAGAGCAGTAGCCTATTAAAAAAAATAATAACACCATGTCTTTCCCTCATCATTTAGATGGAAAGCATGACTGCATTTAAAGGATTGATCTGCCTTATTCAAATTCAGAGGGATCGAGGTGTTTCTTTTCTTTTTCTCACATTACTGAAATCTTTTTGTTGTGCTGTAAAACAAAACAATCTGCAACATACTTGGCTGGTGTTTATACAGCCATAGCTGTGTAACTAACTAGGGCTGCATGATCATGGCCAAAATGATAATCAATATTGAGATCATGACTGTTTATCACGATTATTCATTGATTTTAGGGACAAAATATTTTTATTGCAATTTCACATTTAAATAAACAGAGCGCTGCTTTCACTTCAATGTTGTGCTAAATTCCAACTGTCAAAAATTCTAAATGTTATTATTTTACTTTGTTATTGTCATCTATAGCCTAGTGGTTATTTGCATAAAAACACATAATTCAAATGATAAGGAAATAAATTATTGTATTTTCATTTAAATATTTGCTTTGATTAAAAAAAATCTTGGCATTAGTCGTTATAATTATGTATTATAAGCTGCTTAAAGGTAGTGTTAGGAAGTTTAACAGGTCATAATTCCCTCTCTATTATTTATTTTATATTGCTGTGAAAACATCTCCTTCAAACAACTGTATTTATTCAAGTTTCTCGCCAAAAACTACATTTTACAAGATTACATTTGAACGCATCATGAGAGCTTCAACACGTCATAATGTAACTCAATGGAATCTTCGTTAACAGAGCTCTCAAGCTCCGTGCTGTCGGCAGACGAGCCGGTCGCTGTGATTACTCTGAGCAGCATCACGGGAATTAATTAAATTATGATAACAGTCTGATTAAGTTAGTTGTTCCAAATGTTTTAATGTTGTTCCTCCACGGCTTATTTTGCAGTTATTGGGAGCTTTATGTCTTCTTTACTCACACTGAAGAACTTCCACACCGCCGTCACGTTGTGTGTGTGTGTGTGTGTGTGACGTTACTGACTGCGCCGCTGTGTGCCGCCGTAAAACCATCATGTGGCGGCTGCACGTGTGTGTGACCGGCAAAAACATGGATATATGAGACTGCTGAAAACCGTCCGGCTTCAATCGGCTGCTGATTGACGGCATTTCTAGCTGTTAGTTTAGGAAACGCTCGATTTATGCAGCAGAGTTTTCTATGAGCAGAGCATTTTTAACGTCAATATCGCAGTCGATCATGTTCATTTAATCGTGAGAAGCTTAAATAGTGATCGCGATTAATATTCGATTAATTGTACAGCCCTATAACTAACTGTGTAGTGACTAAGTTTCTTATTTTTTCCTCGGGAATATTTGGTCTCAGGAAAATAAACAGCCTAATTTGTTCTTCTCTGTGGGCCCTCTATTCTTATCTGTACTCAGGCTGCAAAAGGTTTATGTAAAAATAGAAAGACAATTAAAATGGAAGTCTTGGAAATATGCTCAGAAGTGTTTCATTGATTTAGAAAGTCTTCTCTTCTTCATCTTTGGTCCACATTACAGTTCGCAGTAACAAGAGAAGGCTGTTAAGTAACAAATGTTCACCTCCAACAAGCCACAAGAGCTGACAACAGCCGCTGCAAATCGACGCTGCCTGCAGGGCCGAGGGCTTTGTCTGATGTTTGACGGAGTGTGGCAGGCTTGTTCCTTATTAGACTCATCACCTCTGTGAAATCGCATGAAATAGAGAGAAACGCTCCGTGGGGGGGGAATGTCGAAAAGCCAACCAGCCGGGAAAAAAGTTCCACACACGAGCTGTAAACAAGTCATTAATGCCAACAGTTCAGCATAGAGGCTCCTCTGCATTTAAGGTAAAAGTCACGTCAGTGAATGTCAACCTTGGGAGCACAGGGTTTCGCAAAAGTGCAGTAGCTGGTAGACCTGAAAGAAATGAGTGCTTTTCAAAACGCCAGAAAGTGGTCCATTGAAAGTGCATCTTTTCGTAAAGTCGTCAGGGCAATTAATGTAGAAACAGATTCAGAAACAGCAGGTATTTACCCAATTCTCCTCTAATTCATAATAATAACCCCGTTCCTCTAACTGAAAGGCAAAAACCTACAGGAGCATTGTCATCTGTGATGTGAATGAGTGTGTGAGACGCAGGAACAAACTGGCAGTTTCACCACACAGTAAACATTTACCAGAATGGCACTTAGCGTAAACTCACACGGTGTCATTGTGTTAATGATTACAGAGCGGCCGCGGCGCTGAGATGCCTGTTTGGAGAAAAGAGTTCCCCGGTGTGTCCCCTGAATGCCTACTTTTCCACGACTGCAATATGGGAACAAAGACGGACCAGATGTGAACCGGTACGGTTTGTATGCCGTCGTGTGAATGTGTCTGCACTAGTGATGGGAGGGGGTTTCCCATTACACTTTCAGCTGACCCAGACAAAAAAAGTAATTGCAGGTTGGTTCTGCAGTGAGGTGAAATCAGTGGTTTTGCATGTCGAGCTGTTGCTTTTATGCGTGGGCTTCCTCAAGAAGCAACAGGTTCTGTGCGGCGATGGAGACGGTGAGGACAGAGTGGAGAGTGACAGGAGGCCGCCTCCTTTCATTGATGTGGAGTGTTGAAAGCATCACAGTAACAGCTGTGTGATGGATATGCAGGAGGAAGTGGTGGAAGAGGCATTCAGATCTTTTACTTGAGTAAACGTACTGACAGCACAATGTACAAATACATTACAGTCCTGCATTCTAAATTTTAACTTCAGTGAAAGTACAGGTTTATCAGTAAAATGTACTTTACTATCAAATGTAATACCATTATGCAGAATGGCCCGAGAGAGTCATATTAATTTACTGAATTATTATTCATGATGCATTATGTAAGATGCATTTTGATGTTGTAGCTGGTCAAGTAGAAACTAATTATAACAACTTTAAACTGTTTTTATACTAATTTTATTTTAGACTGATCAATTGTCTTTTATGTCAAATGTTAATATGAAAAATGTCTACAGCTGTTAAAATATGGTGGAGTAGTAGGGCTGCAACTAACGATTATTTTCATAGTCGATTAATCTGATGTCTATTTTCTCGATCAATAGATTAGTTGTTTGGTCTATAAAATGTCAGAAAATGGTTAAAAATGTCCATCAGTGTTTCCCAAAGCCCAAGATGACGTCCTCAAATGTCTTGTTTTGTCCACAACTCAAAGATATTCAGTTTACTGTCATAGAGGAGTAAAGAAACCTGAAAATATTCACGTTTAAGAAACTGGAGTCAGAGACTTTTTTCTTAAAAAAATACTCAATCCGATTAATCATTTATCAAAATAGTTGGCGATTAATTTAATAGTTGACAACTAATCGATTAACCGATTAATCGTTGCAGCTCTGCGTTATTTCCACCTGAAAGGTAGTGAAGTAGAATCATAAAGTGGCATAAAATGAGACAACTCAAGCACAAGTATCCCAAAAATGTACTTCCACCATTGTGTGTATGCATGCCTTAAATGTATTCAAAATTTAAAAAGTGTGTGATGTTCTCCTAAAGCAATAAAAAATGTAGACGCAAGACATGTAACTTCTCCTTGGACAATGAACTGTTTTGTGCATGGACCCTGCTGGACATCTGCAAAAGCCTGTTGTGAAGTGAAAGGAGACACATCAGAAGCAGAAAATTCCCTCAGAAAAAAGAAAAGATCCTGTATACTTCCACTAGCTGTCACACTCAGCTTTGACACAGCATCACAGATTAAAGCTCCTACTTCTTGATTCTGTTGGGACAGAGGTGTGTGGGCGATGGTGTGTGTCTACAAACAGAGCTCTCAGTGGAGTACAGTCACGTTTTAGGGGGGCTCATCCTCGCAGTGAGAATCTGCATTGTTAAGTTATTTTAGGAGACTTTTCTCATGGCTCGGTAACGAGACAAAACCATTCGCAGCGTCATACATTCACACCCCAAACGACAGTACTGATCTTATTTCACCTTAAGAATGACACAAAATGGATTTAGATGAATCTGCTCCGGTGTGCTCCTGCTGCTGAATAACAATGCACGCTACATTGGTAAATATTCATTTGGCTTTTAATGATGAATGTGGTCCAGCTCATCACAAAATGTACATTCAAATAAAATAGCTTTTATGATAAAAAAAAAAAGGGGACGTTTTTTTGTCATTTGAGGCATGCACGCCAAGATGTTATGCAAATGCAACAATCTGATGGGTGGCTAACCCCCATTACCTGACAGTTTTGACTCTCTCTCATTCCCATGTAGGCTCAGACCCCAGAAACTCCATGTGTGGCCTTATCAGAGCGGAGCAGCTGCTGTGCAGAAGGAACCCCACATCCAGTACCGTATGAAAATGTCATAAATCTGAGGTTGGACTTTCCAAAAGTTTCAGTGTGCTTGGTGGGTGATGGAGAAGGGCTGCAGGGGTGAGCCAGCGATAATTAGTCAGATGGGAACAGAAATAGACATCAAAATAATGGGAATAAACAGGGATGTAAAGGAAAAAGGGAACGCCTGCACACTACTCCATGCCACAATATTGTTATTGACTACGTTTGGATCCTGCTCGGATCTTCGTCGGGTCAAAGTGTTTGAAAAAGTGTAAACCACACCCATATTTACACATAAAGCACACCAATAGAGTGCTACAGTAATGAGTCTTAAAACCCGGAAATGAGTTAGCATTTTAGCACTTTTGGTTCCCTCGTCTGGAAGTCAATGTTTATTTTGAATGGGTTTTTAGTTAGATGCCTGAAATAAGGTCTGCGGTTAACACAAGCTTAAGAAATTTTAACGTTTTGTTCTACGACATAAAATACATCAATAATGTGAATAATCATGAATTTTGAAGCCGTTATGTGTCTTTAAAAAGGCGGTTGCTAACAAGCGGCTAAACGAGACTACTAAACGTCATCACGCCGACTCGTCCGCCTTTACAGCCTCGTTGTGTTTACTCGCGCTCATGCGACCGTGGTGTAGTTAGTTTATAGCCTACTGTTCGCTTTTTACTTCTGGCGATTGCATTTACACTTTAAAAATCAGAGCTTATTTTCTGCAATAGTCCAAAACCCAATGGAAATATCCCATTGGCTTTTTGTCGAGGGAACCAAGGCGATGCTAACTTCCTGGTTGGCCTACAAAAATACATCATACTTCATCCCTGGAGTACTATAGGCAAACATGCTATGATGGCAGGTGTCGTTTATCCAAAACACCAGCGTGATAAAAACATCCACAAACAATTTACAATTTGATAAAGCACATAAAAACAGTAATACTAAAGCGACACTTCTAAATATACTTCTAAATATCAAACCTATTATTCATAAACATTATGTCATATTCATCATCTCATATATCAGAAAAATCATCACCTATGTTCAAAAATATTACATTAAGGTAGAGGAAAAATGAAAGAAGAAAAATGTTATACATGTTTAAAACACCCCTCTAAATAAGGTATATATATCAAATCCCAATATGGAAAAAAGACACACCTGTTATTTTTTCATTTTTTTTACAAATATGTGTGTCAGAATATATAAAAAAAACATTATCTCATTCTCTTGATTCAGACCTCTACTGTAGGTGTGAGAGTCTGCAGAGTGAAAATATAGTAGCTTTCTCTTTGGAGTAAGAGGGTTTTTAAACCGCCTCCTCTTCTTGGAGATCTAACATGCTCGATGCCAGGGTATCTGAGAGAGGCCACTGGGTGATTTGCCTCTCTGAAATGCACTGCATTTAAACAGGGATGCTCATCATGCCATCATATGGACTCCTTTATATGTTTTCCTATGGAAAATAATGTGGTGGGAAACAAACATTGTAGCTTCAAGTTCCAGCTGAAAATGTTCGCTAGTCTCTAATTTTGCTGACTTAATAATGATCTTTACATCCCTCCTTCGTCACTCCCTCTGTCTCCCATCAGACTTCCGTATCCAGTATAATCTGTCTTAATGTGCTCGCTTCTCACAGTGCAGATCTAACAGGAGTGTATCCGTATAGTTTCCCTCATATAAAATCATAAAAATAATGTTCTAGCTCATATAAAAAGTATGACAGCTGGAAAAGCCGGGGGGTGCCACGTACGTACTTTGAAATAACAAGGCACGAGAAAGCCTCTAATCACCTGGAATTTTGAACGTGGGGGATGTCGAGTCGAGAGCAAAATGCAGTCACAAGCAGTACTTCTAAGTTTCGGGCTCATGTATGGGGATTTTAAAGACTCAAGGCTGTCAGGTTTGTGAGAACAGCGTGGAACTTTTCAAGTATTCATGTTTGAAACTTGTTACCAGTTTCGTGGCGATAGAAAGATCCTTCAATAGGATTTTAGCAACTATATGAATTTACCTCATCATGGAGTTTGCATGTTCTCCCCGTGTTCGCGTGGGTTTCCTCCGGGTTCTCCGGTTTCCTCCCACAACCAATACATGTATCCCCCCCCAGGGGGATTGCGTCAGGAAGGGCATCCGGCGTAAAACCTATGCCACATCAATGTGCGGATCAATGATTTGCTTTGGCGACCCCTAACCTCATTATACACAGCGCTGATGCTCGGTTCCTGAAATGTACACCATGTTCCTCAGTAATCGTACAGGTCTTTTGCACCAACTTCTATTTGATTAATTCCAGCCATGCTTGTTATTTGACCCCGATGTCTCTCTATAAATGATAACTATCAAATAAAAAGCAACAATTTTGAAATGGCAGAGAATTGATCTCATCAAAAAGCCAGTTTACAGAGCAGGGGGAGAGAAATGGGTTTAATCTTTCATGACTTAGCCTTGACAAATGTTCCAACTTGCTCTACAAATTCCCCCCTAGGACCACCAAAGTCTAGCCACATAGATTTTTGTCCAGTCTTAAGAAACAATATGCAGCATTTTTTGGTGTCCCCCCCCCCTCCGTCAGCCAAATGTAGCCGATATTTCACATGCCGAGGCTGCTGTTTATGGTAATATTTTGGATTTTTGTTGTTTGCATCATAGTTTACTGACATACGCTGACAAAGACAGGGTCACTCTATCTCCAGCCTACTGCAACGAGAGGTGTACACTTGTCTTTTTCTTGCTTAAGGGAAGGTCAGCATTTTTCAGAGGCCCACATTCAACATTCAAATTAAACAGTAAACTAAAAAATGCATGCACGACATAAGTCTTTCAGTTCTATCAACTTATTTACACAGAAGCTCTGCAGGAAGTGTGCGGTTGAAGTAAATGAGGAGGAACATTACAGAGGACTAATAAGCCAACAACGAGCAGACTAATGACAGTGTCCCTTTATATAGGGAACAAAGCCCTGAAGTATTACATCTCATCCATATTTTGGCCATACATTGGATATAATTGATCCCCATTTTACTTCTAAAACTCACTAAAATCAAATTTTACAAAATTAAATTTTTGTTCAAGGAATCCATGATGAGCAAAATCATCCGTTTATTGGAGAGTCTGACAGTAGAGACAGGAAATATTTGCAGAGAGAGAGATACAGATGACATGCAACAATGATCCATGATCACTCTGGGACGTTGCAGTTAAACAGTCTTAGATGCCCCAGCAGGATGAAATAATAATCATAGTAATTATTAATGAACATTGGGACAGACTAGCCTGCTGGTGCATATATTATCTGCATTAATGTTCAATACACAAATGGTTTGTTTTGTTAAAAATGATCACATTATTCGGATTATTCATTCATTTTTCTACCCTTTAATGACTTAAATCTGCCTCTGTCATCAAAGCAGTGACTTAACAAAGATAGTGGAGTTATTGAACTTACTCTCTCTGACATAGCATAGAAAACATTGATAATAGCTGCATGCCCACAGTCTGAATGTCCACAGATGACATGATTATATGATCTGTGTTATGTAGAGCACTCATGCGCAATTGGGTGGGCAATATTCTCTTTAAACGCCATTGTTATATCTTGTAAAGGTGCTGACAGGTGACACTCGGTAATTATTGCACTATATGTAATGAATCAGTGTAATTCATCTCATCTTCTAGTCCCCGCCCCCGCTGTGAATGACAGCTGTGCTTGCCCATTGGCGACAGGGCTGAGGTAACCAGCCCTGAAAACCCTCCAATATGCGCACAGATGGGCGGTGGCGCTTTTACGCAGCCTCTCAAGTGTCTGAAGTTAAAACTCCTGCGCGCTATTCTCGCGGAGTATGTGGAGGATCCGGACGGATAGATGCACGGGAGTCACCGCGTAGACATCCAGCTGACTCCCAACACTTTGGGGATTTTTTATCTTTTCGAGTAAAAAAAAAAAGAGTGTTTTTCAGAGCGACCGTTCTTCGGATGATCATCGCCACGATGTTGCTCCACAGACTTCTCCTGTGTGTTTCAGTAACAGGTCTCGTTGTCGCGCAGCCCGACAGCTCTGGATTATTTTACGCGCTGAGATCCGAACTGTCCGAAGACGCGATCTTGGTGGCCAACAACGGAATACGCGTGCCTTTCGGGAGGTCGGTGTTCATCGATCCCATCAATGATCTGGTGATTCAGACGCAGCCGGGAGACCGGTGCAGCATCACCGTGCTGGATAACGATCCGCTCTCACAGAGACCCGGGCACCTCTCTCCCAAAAAGTTTCCGTGTGATTTCGGTCCCAATGATGTGACATACTCCCACTACGGGTCGAGGAGCCCGGCTAGAGACAGAGTGAGGCTGCAGCTCAGGTACGACGCGCAAACCGAAACCGTTATTATCCCGTTTATGATGGAGGTCGAAGTGGTTTTTACGCAGCTAGAATTACTCACCAAAAACATGCCTCTCACTGTTGATAATCTCAAAGCCTTCAGTAACCCTATTGATAAGAAGATTTTAGAGTTTACTTATGACAGAGACTCCTACAAATGTGAGGTGGCGTCCCTGTCCAGTGGCAGCACGCTGCCGAGATACGGAAGACTCATTGATGGGGGGAAACTTTCCAAAATGATGGACTGTGATGAATTCACGCAGGCTGACATCCGCTACGAGCACACGTTTGACCGCAAGTCCCCCAACAGGGACTATGTTCCCATGGTTGTGGAGCTGCATGATAAGGAAGGCAACCTAGTGAAACAGGAGTATTTCCATCTCATGATTCGCATCAAAGAGGGGGAGGAAAACACTCCCCCCAAACCCAGCTTTGTGTCCATGATGATGATGGAGATCAGCCAGTTTGTCATGACCGCCCTCACCCCTGACATGCTCGCTGCTGAGGACGCAGAGTCGGACCCAGACGAGCTCATCTTCAACATCACCTCTCCCTTATCTTATGAGGAGGGCTACATAGTCAGCACTGATGACAGGAACCTCCCCATCACGTCCTTCTACCAGAGAGACTTGCGTGATCTGAAAATTGCCTACAAGCCCCCCTCCCTGGACTCGGACACTGAGAGGATTTTCCAGCTCGAGTTTGAGGTGGTGGACACAGACGGGGCTGTCTCGGATCCCTTCGCTTTTATGATAGTCGTGAAGCCGATGAACTCTCTTGCCCCCGTTGTGACGCGCAACACGGGTCAGCTGCTGTACGAGGGGCAGTCTCGGCCCCTCTTCAGCGCCCACAACTTGGAGATCAGTGACGAGGACAACCTGGACGCCGTCACCATCACGGTGGTGGACGGGCTGCGCCACGGGGACCTCATGGTGCTGGGCTCTCACAGGAAGCTCTTCACACCTGCTGACCTTACGACCGGGGTCGTCGTGTACCAGCACGATGGGAGCGACACGTACAGCGACAACATCGTCTTCAAGATGACGGATGGGAAAAACGAAGTGGAATTCCTTTTTCCCATCACAATCGTTCCCACTGACGATGAGCCGCCGATTATAAACGCCGACACCGGCCTGGTGCTATTCAAAAACCAGATGATGCCTATATCTCCCCTCATGCTCAGTGCTGCTGATATTGACTCCGAGGACTCAACCATTAAATTCACCATTGTCCCCCCCTTTTCTACCATTAGCACAGTGCTCTTGAGGCAGTCAGATGCCCCAGAGGACCCCTCCTCTTGGAGATTCAACGCTGAGGATGAAGTGTATGAGAAGGAGGTGACAGAGTGGCTTCAGAAAGACATTACTGACGGGAAGTTGTTTTACAAGCACACAGGCCCTCACAACACAGAAACCATCATGGATCAGTTTGTGTTCACAGTTCAGGACGACAACGACCCCCCTAATGAGTCAGGAGAGAGTGCGTTTATAATCCGGGTTTTACCCATAGATGACGTACCCCCTGAGCTGTTCCCCGGCACCACCCTGCAGATGACCGTCCAGGAGTACAAGCTCTCTCACTTTAGCAAAGAAGTTCTGCGCTACACCGATTTGGACTCTGAGGACCGTGACCTCAAATACACAGTTATCCAGCCCCCGACAGATACAGATGAAAATAACCCGGTTGTGTTCGGTTCTTTGGTTCTGACAGACAGCCCCGACACTGAAGTTAGTGAGTTCACACAAGCTCAAATTAACCACCACAAGATCTCCTACGGCCCCCCGGATGTTGAGCTCGGAATCACGGCCCACGTCGTTCAGTTTCGTTACACCGTCGAAGACACGGCTGGGAACATCGCAGAAGGAGCTTTCACCATCTACCTCCAGCCGGTCAACAACAAACCCCCTCAGATTACAAACACGGGCTTCACCGTGTTTGAACGCGGCGTGCACTGCATCAGTATTGCGGACCTGGACGTCACAGACCTCGACACAGATAGCGAACAGATCACCTTTACTCTAAGCCAGCCCGCCAAACACGGCCAGGTCCAGGTTGCGTTCACCGATCTAGAGAAAAGGGGGGTTTTCAGACTTGAGGATATCTCAGAGGGGAAGATATCATACATCCACGATGGGGAGGAGACGACGAGCGACGAGTTTCAGCTCGATGTCAGTGACGGGATTCACGTCGTAACCGTGACTATCAAAGTCAACGTAAAGCCCGTCGACGATGAAACTCCGACCGTCAGCCTGCCTCTGGGAACAATCGGCTCTCATTTGGACGTGCTGGAAAACGGAGCCACGGAAATCACAACTAATGTCATTCAAGGCCACGATGATGACACAGATGACCTCCAGCTGACCTTTATCGTGGAAGATCCTCCGGTATTGGGTGAAATATTGGTCAAAGGAGTGCCTGCCACTAGGTTTACACAGGCTAATATTATTAATGGTGTTGTTGTGTACGCACACACCGGTGGTGAGATAGGCTTCTCCTCTCAGCAGGATGGCTTCAATTTGACTCTCACAGACATGTCCGACGATTGGACGGTGGGCGGCAATAAGGTCAACGGAGTCCACGTTCGAGTCACTATCCTTCCTGTTGACAGCCAGGCCCCCGAGGTCGCAGTCGGGATTCAATTCAGTGTCATTGAAGGAGAGAAATACGCCATCGGCCCTCAGCACTTGAACGCTGATGATAATGACACTCCAACGGATGATATCCTTTGCACCATCATTGTCCAGCCCACTGCCGGCTATGTGGAGAATATATCGCCAGCCCCGGGCTCAGAAAAGTCCAGGTCAGGAACGGCTATCAGTGCTTTTACCATCAGAGACATCAGGGAGGGGAATATCCACTATGTGCAGAGCATTCACAAAGGCGTAGAGCCAGTGGAAGACAGGTTCACATTTAGGTGCTCTGATGGCATCAATTTCTCAGAGAACCATTTCTTCCCCATCGTCATCATCCCTGCAAATGATGAAAAGCCCGAGATTTACTTGAGGGAGATAGTCGTGATGGAGGGGATGAACATCGTCATCGACACTCCGATTCTGAACGGGGCCGACGCCGATATTCCACTCGAGGAGCTGACGTTCATCATTTCGAAACCTCCCAAACACGGCGCCATTTTAAACCAGCTGTCCACAGGCTCAGTTTTGGTGACTAATTTCACTTTAGAGCAGATCAGGGAGGCATCGAGTATTATCTATGAGCACGATGACTCAGAGACAACAGAGGACAGCTTTGATGTCACTCTGACTGATGGGAAGTACTCCGTGCAGAAAACAGCCGCGGTCGTGATCATCGCCGTCGACGACGAGACCCCCAGAATGCTCATCAACGACGGTCTGGAGGTGGAGATCGGGGAGACCAAACAGATTGACAACAAAGTGCTCAAAGCAACAGATCTAGATTCAGATGACAGCGCGCTCGCATATATCATCCGGTTCGGGCCCGGTCAGGGTCTCCTGCAGAGGAAAATCCCATCCGGGTCTCTGGAGAACGTCACGCTAGGCATGAATTTCACACAAGCTGAAATCGACGCAGGGCTCATACTTTACACTCACGACGGTCAGGAGGGCATCCGAGACTTGGTTAAATTCGACGTCACGGATGGAATGAACCCGCTAATCGATCGTTACTTCTACATCACTGTGGGCAGCATCGACATGGTGTTCCCCGATGTGGTCAGCAAAGGCGTGTCTCTGAGAGAAGGCGGCAGAGTGACTTTGACCACGGATCTTCTCAGCACCACCGACCTCAACAGCCCCGATGAGAATCTAGTCTTCACCGTCACAAGGGCCCCCGTCAGAGGCCACCTGGAGTGCACAGACACTCCCGGGATGCCCATTGTGGCTTTTACTCAGCTCGAGCTGGCCGGCAGTAAGATTTACTACATCCACACCTCAGACGACGAGGTAAAAATGGACAGTTTTGAGTTCGAAGTCACCGACGGCTACAATCCTATTTTCAGAACATTCAGAGTTTCTATCGTGGATGTCGATAATAAGAAACCCGTCATCACTGTAAATAGTTTAGTCGTCACAGAAGGGCAGATTAAGCTGATCACGCCGTTCGAGCTCACCGCCGAGGACCAGGACACGGCCGAGAAGCTGCTGAAATTCACCGTCGCCCAGCTGCCCGTTCACGGCAAACTCCTCTACAACCGGTCCGCGCCCGTCACCAGCTTCACCAAACAAGACCTCAACGAAAACCTCATCAGCTACAAGCACGACGGCACCGAATCGTCAGAGGACTCCTTCTCCTTCACGGTCACCGACGGCACGCACACCGACTTTTACGTGTTCCCCGACACCGTGTTCGAGACCCGGCGCCCTCAAACCGTGAAGATCACCATCGTGGCGATCGACAACGGCGTCCCCCAGATCGCGGTGAACAAAGGCGCCCCCGCTTTAAAGATCTTGGCCACGGGTCACCTGGGGTTCCCCCTCAGCTCCAAAGCGCTGAGAGCGGAGGACAGAGACAGCAGCCCGGCCTCCCTGGTGTTCCACGTCACCACGCAGCCCAAACACGGTTACATCGTTAACCTGGGACAAGGGAACAACTCCATCAACACATTTAGTCAAGGTAAACAAACACCCACCAGTATTATAATGCATGACCTTTGCATGAATGTTGCATGTAGATGGAATAATCAAATGACACTGATTTTGTTAAGTGCTGTTCAGTGGTTGAGTCAGAAAAAAAAAGGGATTTGAAAATGTAATTATCAGTTCTGGTAAACAAAATTATCTTAAAAGGTTATTTCACTCTCTAATATAACAAGAAATATGACATATTATTAGTAATCAAAATTACATTAATGTCAATCTGACATGAAAAAAACATCTTTAAACATTGTTGAGTATCATCACTGTGCTTATTTAGCAAATGGAAGCGATTTTAAACACAATTTTCTTGTAATCCAAAAATTATAATCCCCTAATGTTACACTCACGTGACACTCAACTTCAGAGAAAAATGTTAAAGTTAAAAAAACCTGCAAGTTTTGATTAATGTTTCACAAGATTTTTTTAATTTATGGAGTAATAATTATTCATATGTGTGACAAGTGCAGGCTTGGGAATTTCAATAGTTAATTTGTGGGCCTGATTTAGATGTGCCTTCCTCATCAAATCATAATTAGCAGACCAAAGTTGGAGGCTGATGTTTCGCGCAAATGTCTTGTAGACGGTTAGAGATGAATAATTTATCATATCTGCATCTCCGGGGAAATGTTCACATCCAATGGTCTCTACAGTGGTTTGTTAAATGAAGCGGGACTAGAAGCAGAGGATCATGTGAAAAGGTCAGAGCAGATCTTTTAGTGACAGCGTGGCATTTGAGTTGCGGGCCGTTCTCGCGGTTTGACCGGGTCAGTTTGAATTTGAAATAATTCATGGCAGTTTGTGCATCTTAAATATTCATATAGAAAACTGAAACCTCTCAGCAAAATACATTTCCAAACATCTGTGAGAGTCTGTTTATTGATAACGCAGACGGAATCGAGACAATGCCGCTGATTGAGGTTTAAAGCGACGCAATCAATGCGGTGTTTCATGTCACGCTGAGGCAATTATACGAACAAGTAAGAAAATTCACCTGCTTGTGCCACGGCAAGCACAGACAGCAGGCTGAGAACACAGAGTGGGGAAAGAGCTCTTCAGTCGACAGGAGACGGACACTTCTGACAACCGCCGTGTGGCTGCAGCAGTCTTTGAAAAGAAAAAAAAAAAAAAGGGCAGAGATGAGACGAGAGTGCGGCGAGAAAGAGAGGCGAAGGGGCAGAAGAGGAGGGCATAGAGAGCAAGTAAAGTGGAAGAGAGTGCAAAGGAGGCAGGAGGAAAGGGGGGGGGGGGGGGGGGGGTGTAGGTGGCATGAGAGAAATAAAGAATGAGGCAAGGGGCGTGAGAGAGAGAGCAAACAGGCTCGTCAGAGGAGTCAGTCAGGTGAAAGAGACAATCCCTCGCTCTTTATTTACTCTCCCTATTTCCAGGGCACATCCCATGAGGCATTCTCTTTAAATATTTGATGAACAATGTGCCCCTGGTTCGCAGTGTTGACTTTACATTTGCAAGGTCCTCGGGTTCACAGCTGAGTCACAACACACCAGAGAAGCCCCTTTTTCTTGCCGCCTCTCCCCATGCGCGCTAATTTGAAAACATGGTATATTGTTTAAATGTAAGATGATTTGGATGGACATTTTTTTGTCTCCATGTTAGAAGGGAGGAAGACGGAGAGGCAGCAATGACAGGAAGCCACCTAAGAGGTTTAAGATGCGTCCCAGGCAGGAGTCAGGGGTTTATACTTTTATGAACCTCCTTCCTCCGACATCTATTATTGAAGGAGGTGGTTGGCAGAGGCCAAGCCCTTTCACAGTCTTGATGATTTTTTCCTGCACTGTAATAGACATTTCTGGAGAATGGTGGTGAAAAGAAACGGCAGGCAGAAACCCTGTAATTCCGAGAAGCCGGGGAAACAGCTGTGGAAGTGTACTGTAGGTTTCCGACAAAAATCCTGCTTTTAACATTCTTACCCTCGTCTGTCATTAAAAGATCCGCTGTCACATCACCTGGTTCCTGCCGCTGTTGACACAGAGAGCTGGCAGGTTCGGGATTTAAACCCTTTCTGTTTGGTTTAACTCGAGCTGTCTCGGATTCGAGGTTGCGGCCTTATCGTCCCGGATTACGGATGCATGACTTTCAGAACGCTTTCTCTGGTAGAAAATTGTTCATGCTGAGTGCTGATAAGGAACAGAATCAGTGTGATACTAGAGACCTGCTGTTACTGTGGCTGATATGGTGCTGAAGCAGGACAGCTTCCGTCTTTGAACAATTATTCGACAGAGAGAGTGTTTGAACGAGCCACAGAGCCGTAATACTACAACTTCAAAGTGTGTTTGAGGCTATTTCTGTGGAGCCAGCGTGAAACTTCACATGAAGGTTTTTTCATTTTTATCTGAAAATGCTAATTGTTTCATAAATATATATTTTTTTTTAATCTTGACAAGGGCAAATCTCTTCAATATGCAATTTATAATTTAGCCATCACCTTGCTTTAAGTTGGAGCAAGGTTAAACTTTTCATCGTGCATCATTGACACGACAGTGTAACCCTTCGGTTTAAAATATGGAGTGCGCTGGCCTTCATTTGCATGGCAGTTATTACATCAAAACATTGTTGTTGTTTGCTTGTCATTTTGATTTTTGTTTGTTTTTCTTTGTTGGTTTTGAGGCTGACAGGGTTTTACCATATTTGCTGGAATTAATTTTTCCGTGTTTCTTGCAGCCCTGATTTTTATACCTGTTTTATCGCAACTAACTCCAAGTTACTTTCCTGTTCCAGCTGATATCAATGACCTGAACATCTGCTACGTGCTACGGAATGACGAAAATGCTACATCTGATCTCTTCCAGTTCTCCGTTGAGGATAACGGTAAGATTTCACCTTTTTATCTCTGTATTTGCATTTTAATTTTAGCCACTTATTTTCCCAGACTTCACACTCTATGAGCAGAAAGGTCCTGAATGTTTTGCCGAATGACATTTCAACAAAATGTTGATAGATACAAATTGGCTCAGGTGAAGATCAGACCTGTCGCGTTTCGGGTCTGGTATGGCCTCTCTGACCTTTAGACTCATCTCCTCGGGTGAATCTGTATCTCTCAGAGTTTCTGCAGTAGTTGTCAGGGTTCAGAGAATCACACTCGCATGATATTCCAACTCGAGTTGGAGTTTAATTTAGTAAATTGTTCCTGGCAGATTTTACAAACAGTTCAGTAAAGAGTATTTTTTTTTTATATTTCTGTTGTTTCATTGATAATCACTGGGCTAAAAACCTTCCCCCTATCAGCTTCAGGCGCATGAGGCAACTGATTTTTGCACTGACTATGTGTTATTCAGGATTTGCCTGTAGACCTTTTCAAATTTCAAAACATAAACGTTCTAAATGGGCCCTTTAGGCTTCGTCCACAATTGTATACTATGCACTACATACTCAATATGAGTGCTATCGTTCAACATACTATTGTTTGAATAAAGTAGTAGTGTGTATCTTTTCGAACGCACTGAGCTGTAATTTACGTCGTAGCTTCCTGAGAGCCTCCTTGCCGGTTGGAGACGTGTAACCACGGAAACCCATGCCAACCTCGTGTGACCAAAACGACGGTTTGTGAGACTCATGGTCTGAATTAATTTAAAATATATATCACGCCTAGGAAAGACTTACAGTTTAATCGAGGCGTTATTGATGTTACAGAGCTGTCTGTCAACGTCCATTATGAACGTTATCGTCGCTACCGCATTGCATTGTGGGATATTTATGCCGCCGTAGTGTCCAGCGTTGCATACTGTAATATTTCACCGGAAATAGTATGTAGTTCGCGGGCTATTAGTTTCATACTAAGGTTTCGGACAAACTAAAATATCTCACATACTGTTTTTTTGCGCACTAAATAGTATGCTTGTATGGAATTTCAGATGCAACCTTAGTATTTCCTGCTCCAATGGTTGTTAATGCAGTAGCCGACAGGAAGTAAACTTGGACCAAAGCTGTTGCCATTCAGAGCAGCAGTGCAGTTGTGGGTCAGAATATCAATCTCTGACAAATCTGCGTAGGCCGACGGAGGACCTATGCCTGTAACTGTACGCTACGTAACATTAACTTACTGGTGAACCGGCTCACAGGTTCATCAAAGATAGGAAAGTCATATTGAGGTGCCGAGATTATCACTTTCACAGTTTCATGATTTAATGTGACTGCCTGTGTAATTTGTGAATATAACTGCAGGATATGTCAAGTAATATTACTGTGTAGTCTTGATCCAAGGATGATTTCTTTGTCAGCATAGAGAAAATCTTGAAGAACATGTATTGATAATAGAAGCTACACAATACATATTATAGATCAAATTAAAGAAGTGCTGTTCAGTCTAAACTCTGCTTATGTCCGTATTTCAACTGTTAAGAAAGCTCTCGTGCATCGAGCAAAGAGCACTTTCAGTTTGAAGAACATGCTTTCAGTTTTATGCGTAAAATCCTCTGTGTTAGGACTAATTTGAGAAATGCATTATGACCGTCATTCACTTCCTGATTTATGCACATGAATTGGCCTCTTTAAATTCTGCACATTTCGTTCTATATGTTGCACTTGCATGTAATTAGAGTCCATTTACTAAGGCAGCAGCTAATTAAGCAATCAGCGACTGGGAGACTTGTGTGGGAAATTTCTGCGAGCGAAGGAGAGCTTAAGAGGTGGTCGCATTTGTCTCAGATCAGCAATTATTGGCGTATTTATAAGAACAAAATGTATAGGCTACAAGAGGAAAAGCTTAAACATTAAGGGAAATGCAGTCCAAATGAAGAAATGCTGCAAACCATACAAGATTGGAAGCATAAGTGGGACATGTTGCAAATACCTAAACATACACAAATGTTTGGCTGTCTTAGTCTTGTTAGAAGCACATTTCCTTATTGTTTACTTATGTGTTTTGTCATTGGGGGGGGGGGCAGCGTGACCAATAGAAATAATGATAATTTGAAGAACGGTTTGTAAAGCAATGCAGCATAAGTTGTTAAACATATAAAGTATTACAAATGTCTAGATTTCATATTAAGGAAATAAAGCACCCACAATGAACGCTTTCATAAAACCTTCATATAGTGGTTTAAGTGTCACGACCGCAGAGCCACAACTCCCGGTCCACACTTGATTTTTTTTTTTAAAGCACTCAGATCACGGGGGGTTTATGGGTTTAGTTGTTATTGGCTTCTGCTCTCTTTTCCTTTCTCATTTTTTAATGAATTCAGTGGGGCTAACCCTTAATTAAATTTTCTCAACCTTACTGTACGTGTGCAAATGTGCGCCTACGTTTCCGTGTGAAAATGACTAATTTACAAATACACAACCCATTTTTTTGTGCAATCTTACCTTAAATGTACAGTAAGAAGATGAATCGCACTTGTTTTGTAATAGCACACATGCTGCAACAGACTCTCAATTCTCTGTCTGTTAATTCCCCTCCTTTATGATCAGACATGAGGATATTGTGTTAAAGACTAAGCACTCACAGAACAACTGTTGTCGAGCCCTGTTAGCCTCACACCATTGACGTATTTGAATTGAATGGACTTTGCAGAGAAATTCTCCAGATCACATTCAGAAACTCAGCTAAATACAAAATGCGTCTCAGTCACAGGACTACAAGACTATGAATCAAAAAGTGTCGATTGGGTTGGGTTGGCTGGGTGTGTTGCACTGTTACAATTGGATATAACAGTCCTGTTTTACGGTGATTCTCTCAAGTTTAAAACTACAGCAGGCCTTAACCATTGATAATCACAAATTAAATCCACATTACACAAGAAGAAAACCATATATTGCACACGTTCTGTCTAAAAACACGGACTTGTGTATTAGCCCTAGATTCATTCTTCACACTGTGGTGCTTATGCACTTAGAAGAAAGTGCTAATGTGTAGACGAATAACAGCTCCTTTATGCACATGAAAGGAGAAACATTGACTAATTGATTGTCCATGCTCCTGTAAAGTTCTTTTCTTTCTTTTTCTCTGCTCATGGCAACCGTCTGGGTTAAAAAAAAAAAAGGCCCATGGCTTTTAAAAGGAATTCTGTAATTGAAGTACATGAGTTTATATTATCAATCCATAGGTTTCACTTACAGTAGGCTTCCTTAAAAGGCAGCACAACAGTGATTCGTAGCAGCAGGTACTACAAAGTGTAAAGCATCCTTCTCAGTGTCTTCCTCTCCCAAAAATGCCCCAAATTAACTCCTCCGTATCTGCAAGCCTGTATTTTACAGGAAGTGAGCATTATGTGTAACATTACATTCATGTAAGCAGGTACACCAATCCAGATGTGCACGCACAGCAGAGCACAGAGGGCTAGCCGTAGGCGAAGGGGGGCGGTCGGGCCTCCAGCACAAAGAGGCGTTTGATATTTAAGAGCCCAGGCAGCATTGTGGGTAATGAGGGCCCTGGGCGTCTGAGCTGGGCAGAGCTCCGAGGCAGTCACTGGTAATTACGTGGCCCTATTACAGGCTCATCTACAGGGGAAGAGTGGCAGGAAGCACCTTCTGTCACAGGTTAACACCCGCTGGGATCACTATAGTTAACTGTAATGGGCTACAACATGGCTCGTTTCCCAGGCTTCTCTCTGGGTGTTCAGATGACAGTTAGCAACAGAAAACACACACAAATTACAATGAAGCAAATTGGAAAGTCATGAAAACAAAATACTTACAACACAAATAGTACATCTGCAAATAATGACGATTTTCCCTATTGATTGGTCTGCAAATTATTTTCTCATTTAATTGCTGAAGCATTTTGTCTCTAAAATGTCATAAGCATGTCGAAATGTCTTCTTATTTTGTCAGATTTGTCAAATTGTACTAGCACATAAACATACAAAATAGACAAAGAAAAGCAAATCCTTAAATATGAGAAGCTGGAACAGGAGAGATGTGTTGGCTTTTTTGCTTGGAAAAACTACTTAAATAAATCAATTATCACAATAGTTGCAGATTATTTTCATTAATTAACTAATAGAATCGTTCAGTTTTACTTAAAACACTACGTTAGGAGCAACGGAAGTCAGACGGCTGGTGGTACCACTGTTTTGCACTCTGCGGCTCACGTTACCGCAGTTTCACAATCGTGTCTTCAGTTAAAATGCTTAAGGCTCTCTCTAGAGCCAGTGTTTGGTTTGTCCTTTCTGGTCTACTGTAGAAGCATGGCGGAGCAACATGGCGGACTCCGTAAAGAGGACCCGCTCCCTATGTAGATATGAACGACTCATTCTAAGCGAACGAAAACACAACAATTCTCTAGTTTCTGGTGATTATACACTAATGAAAACATAGTTATGAATATAATATTCCATTTCTGCTAATAGATCCCCCGAAATGCTACACACTGTTCCTTCAAAAGGTCATTAAAATTACAAAAGCACACAGTTTCACACTTAACTCTTGTAGGGCAGATAGTTTGGGTTTTATTTGTCCAAGTTTTGAGATATCTGACATATCTAAAACCAAAGCTCTCTGCATGGTTAGATACCACTGAGGGGAAGTGGGAAAACATTTTGTAATATGGGTGAATTTGCAAGTTTTATCTGACGGCAATAACCTCGCTACTTAAAAATGCATAGAAACTTTTTGTCATTTTCATGCAGATACAATGCAAGAGATGTTTTATACATTCTCACACAGAAAGATCTTTTCCAGCATGTTCTGCCATGACCTCTCTGCTCTTCCCATCTTTTTTCGGTACGTTTCTCCTCCCACTGCAAACGAGGTTGATTGTTACAATAGAGTCCTTTCATCCCATCCTCACCCGACATACCAATGCTTTATCTAGGGTTACAATATATCCCCTTAAAACACCCCCTGCAGCTTCTATATCCCCATTTTATCCACGTGTCACTGCACACAATACGTGCATTTTTTTTGGTCCTAGCAAATCTCTTAAATATGACCAAAATACTTTGTCTGTGACTTTCCCTCTTGTTCGTTTCAGAAGACTAATTATCTACACTGCAAGGGCACCAGTTCTTCATCATCAGTTGTTGTTTGTGCGCGCTGTGTGATCGGGTGTGGATCTGCGGCGCCGCTGTGACTTCTTTTTTCCCCTCCTCCTCTCTTCAAAAGGCCTCGCGTTTCCCTCTCCTCTGTCGAATGATAAGCGTCGCAAATTATTTATAAGCATGCTGACTTTCTTTTCTAATGGATGAAAGAAATCAGTGGCTTAAAAAAAAGAAATAAATGAGTCAATTTTAAACTGCTCCCATAGTAACTTTTAAACTCTTTAACTCAATAGTAGACTGACAGATTACGTCTTGGCTCAGAAGTTTGAATTCATCCGTGAGCACTTTAATGTAAATGGGATAATCCCGGTTTTTGATTGCTGGATTTCTTGGAATTTCTGGAATTGGAAAAAGTTGTCTTTAAAGTTGGAACTCATTGTGCTTTAACTTTTTTCAATCCTCTTTTAATACAGGTCACCTGCTTGAGAAGGTGATGTGAAAGAACCTTAAAAAACAAACAATTACAGGCTTAAACTGACTGACTGTCGCCCAGGAAACAAATGGAGGTTAATCCCTTGACCTTTTTTTTTTTGTTGTTTTCAACCTGTCCAGCAAAGTTTACCGATCAGGGTAGAATTGCAAGGTATACATCAGCATGCGGCACACACGGACACACATACACACACGCTAACACGTCCCCTGGCTTTAGGGAAGGATTTGTTTTATCTGTCTGCATTCAGGAATTTACTGTCACTCACTTCTCCAAGGGGCCAAACTCTCCTATCTTTATCCTCTTCATCTCCCCCCCCTTCTCACACTGTCACGGTTAGATCTCATTGGATGTGTTTTATTCATTTTCCAGTCTTTTACTCCGCTCGGCACCCATGTTCGTTATACATTTCGTTCTTTAGTGTTATTTTCGTCCGTCTCGCCGCCCATCAACGTCCTCTTTTCCTCCCGAGGTACAGTCTTAATGTTTCGCCCTCCCGTCTCGCCGAGTTTAATCTCAAAGTACGCCGCGTTTTTTTTTTCATTGTGCCGAAGTGTCGACTCTGTCTCAGGCATCAGGATTCTGGTTTCACTGTCACACCCTCGCTGTCTTTTTCCTGCTGTCTGCACCCGCCTGCCGTGTTTGTCTGTCAGCGTTGGCGCTGATGGATCTCTCTGTTGTAGGATTACAGCACGTTCTGCAGTTGCGAATGTCACTCGCGATGATGTGCATCTCATTAGAGCGTTGAGAAGAGCGTGTGAGACTTGTTGAAGAGATTTTTTTTCATCACGGTTAATCATCTTTGATTCCGTATCTCTCTCTACGCTTGACAGCCCGACGCCTGACGCGTAAACACACAAGCATGACCAAACACCCTCTAATCTCAAGAGTAAACATAAAGCTGGGTCTTTTCAACATTTTATTTTGACACTGAAATGCTCTGATTTACATTTTTGACTATATGAATACATTGCTCCCAATTATCGGCACATTGGATTTTCTCGTTTCTCATCTGTTACCTTTTATTCACACAGTTCCTTTACTCTTTTTTTTTATCTTCATCTCTAATTTTCACCCCGTCCTTCCTCCGTCTTATATGCCATATGATTGCCTCTATACAAAATGAAACTGTTGCAAAGCTCACATAAAATCTCAATCTCTGTTTTACGGCCTTCCTCAACGACTTTAATGGATCTTAATGGACCTTTAATTTATATTTAAATCGTATGGCCATAACAACGTAAAGCGATTCTTTATAAGCGTTTTTCTCTCCACATTGCAATATATATAAAACACACAGCACTGGGGAGCTGTTGTGAGCTCTGCTTTATTACTTGTATTTTTTGAAACCCTCTAATAGAAACCATATATCTAAAAGTAAACATTTGAAGTAAAACTGAACATTTTCTGGCAAAATCAAATTTTGTTTTACGGAGTCGGAGGAGATAATGGAGAGAAAATGAGAGCAGAGGGGGAGGAATGAAAAAAGTGGGGAAGGAGAAAGCAGAGATTTCAGTAGCTAGTTTATCATCTCTGTGCTTAGACACAGTTTGCTCTCAGGAGTGTCAGTAACCGTCCTGAGATACATTAAACTCATCCCTCTGTTAAATATTATATCAGTGGCATGGGGAGACTTGTGCTGAAGCTGGAATTCTGTCTCGGTGATGAGCACAAAAAAAAATCCTGCAGGAGACATTCATCTGACACGCACACCGACACGGGCGTACACGTGCACAACCGCAGACGCACACACGCACCTCAAGGAGCCGCCGTTTCTTTGTCCCCGAGCCTTCTCCCTTTAAGCTACGCCCAGGGTCGTATACGGCTGTCTTTGTAGACATCAGTGAGAAAGCTCACGGTTATTAAGTGTATCACAAGAACTTCAAAGGAGTGAGGATCCTCTGCCCCAGATGTCAGTTTCTTGCGGTTTCATGTGCGAGGTCGCTTAAGGTGGTTCTGCAGCACAGTCATGCCTGATGGCTATTGGATGTAGGGAGGAAAACGTTATTCTGTCGCACGCAACTTTTGTGCCCTTCACTTCCTGTGTTGCCCAAAGGCACACACAATCACACGTACGGTGTATAATAATACTCCTACGCCAGATCCGTCCTTCCATTTGGTTCGGTGTGACGTCCTGTGAAGTGATTGATCAAACGCGGTGACTAGTGGTAAGTAATTACCTACACACACATGTAAAGCAGCAGTCCAAATGTACTTGATCCGGGTAAATTAACAACAAAGAAAAGCTCACGCGCGTTGGCATCAACTTGCCCTCGAGTTGAGCAGCATTTTAAATACTTGTGTTTGCCGCAGGGCCTTGAATTTCCTGGTCAGCCTGCTGATATCTCACCACACCTCGGGAGATTTCCACTATCATGCCAGTTGCCTTAGGCGACGTGTAAATGTAGTGGGATACACACATACAACACACACACACACACAGACACTGGATTAGGGTGCTGCTAAAAGACCTGTAAAATGTCCTGCTTTCAGTCAGATACATGCATGGCCACACACACACACACACACACACACACACACACACACACACACACACACAGACACACACTCCTTGTAGCAGGAGCTGAGTGCAGAGCCCATCACAGTCTCTGCCACTAGTTGCACACACGCCGAGCCTCCCAACGGTTGCACAGTGACTGCCACACATCTGTCAGGATAAACTAAAAGGTGTTGAAACATCCCGAAGGTGGAGGGAGATATTTGTATTTTGTCAGTCGTCACAATTTATGTAGAGAGGTACTCCTGTCGGATGGATGGTGCGTGGGCTTCTACTACAAAAATATTACTGGAAGTCTATTTTAGCAGAAAGAGTGTTGCAGCGCTTCACATGCTGAGTTCTTTGTAAAACAACGAGCATGTTGCCAACTGAATAAATAGCAGATTTAGCGATTACTTCCCGGTCCAATGTTTCCCGAAAGTTTTCACATGGTGAGAGAGAGAAAGATCATCGGGTTTGTTGGTTGCCAGTTGCACTGGGAGTTGGGGACTCGTATACAAAGGAGTACAGAAGGCAGATGGAGACGTAACAGTGAGGGAAGGGCCACACCGCCAGCAGCAGAATAAATGTACCGAGCAGCAGACGGCATCGCCTCGCTGTGAAACATTTCCTTTGATTTTGAGTGTGAAGTCTCACACACACTCACAGACAGTTGAGTTGAAACTCAAGAAAGTCAACACAGCTCGGATTTTTTAAGACTGAAGCTAAGAGCATAATCTCACATTTGTTTTGAATCAAAAACGAAAAAAGAAAATCTACATTTATCTGTCTGGTGGTGATTTTTTGGTAACAGATTTTGCTTTACAAAATAAAAAGTAACTTTCAACCACTCTTTGACTTTAACACTAACATCCCTTGACTTTACACAGCCTCTGGTTTTATGACTTAAAAGACTCTCCCTATGCTAAGTAGAGGAAAGTGAGGATCTTGGCTCGCGCCTAGCAGCACATTCAGACACTCGGGCCTACAGTATGTGTACATCAGTAACACTTGTTTTGATGTGCTTTTGAACGAATGATCGAACGTTCGTGGAAGGTCTCTTTTAGGGGTCGAGTATTTACACATCTTTAGAAAGAGAAGGCTGGAGTGAAAAGAGAGGTGTGTGTGTGGGTTACTGCGAGAGGAGAGCTTGCCTTGACACTCTTTTTATGACAAGACATTTTGTCGAACAGGAAATAGAAGTGGCACTTCCTCTGTTTTTTGCTTTTAAAACATTTTAGTTGATCCGTAATTGCGCTGCGGCACACAATTTTGGTCGTACGCCAAAGTGTCTCCGTCGAGGCTAACCTCTTAGCAAGCAATTCGCTATCTTCATCCAGCAGGCGAGCTGCAACATTAGCATTCATTTAGAGTCGTGTCTCTGGCCACCTGAGGAATAATCCAACACTCACTTTCCTCATCGCTCTGGTTAGGTCTCCACTAACTTCTGGGAAATGGATGTTTAGCTTGCTCCTGGTTCAAATTTGTTCACCACCGGCTAGTTGGTACACTACCTACTAGAGTTGTTTTTTTGCTTAAAGTGAGGTAAAAGAGAGCATTAAGACTGAACCATACAGCAATTTGTGGCCCATAAAACCAAACCAGTGAGCTAAAAGAGGCTAAAAAGCTAAGCTTGCTTGTAGGGCTGACCCGAATGCTTTGAAGCTTTGACCGTTGCCATGGTAATCGACCTCCAAATAAGTATTCGAATCCCTCGTTTTTTGTTTTTTGAACATATAAGTATGTTATACTAATGTATAAATCCCCAAATTGCCCATGAAATAAGGAACAATCTCACAACATTATTCATTATTCATATTAAACATTAATTATTAATAGTTATTCTCAGACGGATATCCCTGTTTGTTGTGTGTAGAGGTGCGTGTGTGTACAATGGTATACAGCCCTACTTGCTTGACCATATAGAGACTCTTTAGACTCAGCTACATTATCCAAGTCAGGAGCCGAGTCTATATTGTCTTGTAGACCCAAACAAGATGGTTTACACGATGTCGTTCAGCATACTTATGTTCACTTACAGTACTGAACATATATGGTTACATGCCTTTTGATTTAAACCCTTTATGACTATAAAATAGTCTCTTCTGACTGGACAGCTGTTAGTTATAACACTGTAAAGTCGATCCTACATCACAAGCCGGCATCAAAGTTTCTCTCTGCAGATTTCTCGGTGTCCTGATCCTTGGAATTTTCTCTGCAGAAACTATGATCCCTAATTGGTTCAAAAAACCAAACCCTTGTGATGAGTTTCTTGTTAGGAAAGCCTTTGAAAGAGGGTGTAAAGTGAATTTAGCTCTATTGAGGATGATTTCAAAGCTGCTTTTTTGTATGGTCAGCACATGTGAGAGGTCTTTTATCCTTCTGAAAGGCTGGAGGAATGAGACAGTCCTGAAGCCCTCTGACTCAGATCCTTATTGTCTGTGCACAGTGAGAGGTCACGCAGAAGGACTGGTACACACACACACAAACACAGACACACTAAGATCTCAGGCAGCTTATGCTGCATTTACTATCGGGGAGTCGGGATGAAAGTGAAGGTTGCAGTGAAGTTGGGATTGAAAAGTTGCGGGTGTGTGTGTTTGCGTGGGCGTGTGTGTGTGTGTGTGCGCTAAGTGGAGCCTGAACTTGGCCTACAGGCTTTTTGGAAGATACATGAGCTCTGATTATATTAGCTGTCTCCTCACCTCAGCATGTTGTAGCTATGTCTGCCAAGCCAGAAAGTGTTGAACTTTTCACCTCTGCTGCGTTTTAGCGCCATGTCGGCATGCCATGTTAGAGCTGTATTCTAACAGAGAGCTGAACCTGAGTTGCAGAGGCGGAGGGTATCATATCCACTCTTTATGATGCTATTTTTATTTTCTATTTTTATTTGTCTGTTTTTTGAGGCACATTGCGTCTACGCCTGCCGCATGAAATGTGCTATATAAATTAAACTTGATCTATTGTTATTTTATGGATCGGGACAGGGAAATACTATTTTATCAGACTGTCAGAGTATTAGAGGTTTTTTTTCTTTTTTTGCACGACGAAGTTTGAGCAGCTCTGCTGCCCTGCTGCCGTTTATGACCTCTACGGTGATGGAGGTGAAGTGCTCTGCCGTGTGTGCTTTTAACAGCCTTACTGCTCCCCCATTTAAGAGGCATAAATGACTTGAAAGAACAAACAGCTTTGAAATTGTCCTCAATAGAACTAAATGAGATTTCCTTTCTGACAGCCTACACATTACGTCTGCGCAAACAGTCCTCCACCTCTGCATTTCCCTCTGCCAGTAAAACACACACACTCGCAGGAATGCCATGCATACCTAGGCATTGTTTATCACCACACAAAAGCAGCAAAAAAAAAATCCCCCACTTCTTTTATTCAAGTTTTACAAGGCTATCTCATTATGTCCTTTCATTGTGGCAGATCCCAATCCTTTACCCGTGCAGGTTGGTAAATTCGCCACACAAAGCAGCATCCTTCCTGTCCGCCCGTTGAAGTGGCAGCTATTGAGTAGTTCTATTAGCCTAGCGCTAACATGGCCATTTACGACACTGATTGGCTGGCGCACATCCAATCCTCAGGATGATGTGCACAGGCGAGAAGAAAATACTGTTCAACTAAAGGGAAATTTGAATTTAATTGTAGAGCACATGAAAAGACAGTTAGATATATAAAGGTATAATATTCTGTGGTGTCTTTTTTTTTTATGAATCTTCAAATATTCTGCAGCAGATGTGTTAGGAACATTTGGACTGCACATTGGAAATAATTAAAACACTTCTTCATCAATACAGTAATTGCCCCCTTGGGTCACAGAATTCCCCCTCATTGTTTCTTTTCCAGCTTTTACAGAATATTGAACTCAGTATTTGGTAGTTTAATAGGCACAGACCCACCGCAGAACATACAGTTTGTTCAACACATTTAGTCAATTCGTGTTGGTATGAGAGACATTGTTTTTTAAATGAAACAATTTTTTTTTATTTATGTTATGTATTTTGTCCAGGTGGGAACAAGCTCAAGGGACAGCAGTTCCGTCTGGACTGGGCCTGGATCTCTCTGGAGAAGGAGTACTACGTGGTGGACGAGGACGACAAGTTCCTGGAGGTGGTGCTCAGGCGGAGAGGCTACCTGGGAGAGACGTCCTTCATTGGTTAGTCTGTTTGTCTTTCTGTACTGATCTGAACACTGTAAGCTGACTACTTGATTACTATAAGCAAATTATTTAAACAGCATTTGTATAGAAAGGATTCTGTCCGAAGCTTTTTGATCCATATAAGCGGTTGATCACTGTAACCGTGATCACTACGAACAGTTTCCACTGTATTTTGACTAAACTAATGATCATTCCCATCAGCCTCAGCTGCACTTTGTCTTTTGTGCCGATTTGTAAATGTTATCATGCTAGCACGCTGAACAAAAATTGTGAACATGGTAATCATTATACCTGCCTAACAGCAGCGTATAAGCATTTTCATTGGGAGCGTGTTAGCATGCTCATGTTAGCATTTAGCTCAAATCACCGACGTGCCTGTAAACAGCCTCGCAGCGCTGTTGGCATGGCTGTAGCTTCTTAGTCCTGTTCCTCTCTGTCAGATCTCTTACTGTTTCCTTTTCTCGAGCATTCATTTAAGCTTTCGTTACACATTACATAAGGCTACTGTTAATATCAGGTTTCTGTTAGTTCTACTTTGCTATGCTATGCTGTGCTATGGAATTCAGGAAATAACTCACAACCTGAACTTTATTTTTCTACTTTTTTGCTTTTATGATGGTGGATAGTGTGCACAATTTTGTCATTTGATTCAATCATATGACATCATTCACCTGGAGTGCTGCTCTCCAGTATACAGACCAAATACTATCCAACACTTGAAACCGAAAAGCAATTACAAGATTTCCTTTCAACAAACACTCTAACCAGATTTGAAGAATAATTTGGTTTGGCCTTGAGCCAGTTTGCAATAATAGTGTTTTGTTATGTGTTTGACGAGGCTAGTTGAGATGGCTGTAAGGTCAATGTGGTGCCCTGTAACTGTTTTTTTTTTACTGGCCCATACAAAAAAAAAACAATGTCAAGAAAAGTATTTTTGCTGGCAACAAGACTTTTTGTGAAACAAAACACACCATTTTCCTTGATCTTCAAATTTCAGCTTTATTTGTCCCAGATGGGCAAGTGGTTTGTCACAGTGAGGGCTTGACAGATCAATCAAAATGAGTCAATGTCAAAAAGCACTAAAAAATGCATCGCATTGAGCATCACTGACATCATTAGCGTCACAATTAACAGAATTGTCACCCCATCATCTCCTTGTCTCCACGTAAAGCAACGCTGTAGATATGAATGAATGTTGATCTGTTCATATGTGATTTACTTGGAGGGTTCCTAAGGGCTCTGATGCACCGAGCTGACACTTTGGAGTAGAATTATTGGTTACTTACATTTTATTCTCTCTGATGTACACCAGCTAGTTGCTGGTTGTCGTCTTCGCAGCTGCGCTTGGCAGTGTGTACAACTCATGACAATAAGACGGGAGGCGAAGCGAGCCGATGCGTCAGTCGATCTTTGTCAAGCTGTTTTATGTAGGTGGGTTTGATGCGTCAGGGCCCTAAACTGCAGTGTAAAAGAAAGAGTGGGGAAGACATTGAGATGACATTAGAAGATCAGACCAAAAACAAAGCTGCTCTCGCGATTTGACTTAAAAAAGTGATATATGCCACATTTCCACTGCACGGTACGGCACAGCTCTGCTCAACTCGACTCGCTCCTTTTTTGTTTTACATCACCAAAAGTTGTGAATAGTAGACTACCTGGTAGGCCTACTGTTTTTGGTACCACCTCGGTCGAGGTGCCAAGCGAGCTGAGCCGATACTAGAAGTTGGAGTCAAAACACTGCAGGACACTGATTGGTCAGAGAGAATCGTCACTACCGCGACACGAGACATCATGCAGGAAGAGTCATCAAATATTTGAAACCGTTTACAGGAAGAGAAAAGACAGGGATTTTGATCAGATTTTGATGTAAAAATACTCTGGTACTGCTTTTTTATTTATTTATTTTTTTTTAAACATATATTTGGCATATAGCAAGAGATAAATGAACAAGTAACACAGGGACACAGGATTAAAACTGGTAAAAAATGTCATTTTCATTTCATGGGGAAATGGCAGCCCGCAAAACTACACAGTACACGTGACAAAGTGCAGACGTTCCTCTGTTTGGTTGCTGATGAAAGGATTCAGGGGGTGTCACATTGAAGATGATGTCACGGCAGTTCCATACGGCGTCGCCACGGCGATCAGCTGAGAATCCTTAATACACTGAGGAAAATAGAGAAAAGAACTTGGTACCAAAAGTGTGTCGAGTTCATGCAGTGGAAACGAGGCATTAGTGTACTGTTGACTTTGTGAAACATGCTCATCAGAGTCTTGTTCTTGGAGAAAAAATTTCAATTTTCTGAGAAGAAAAAATCAGCAGTTACATTTTATTCCAAATTCGACCTGTTGAGCTCTTAAAATTCAGCTTATCGTCGATCTAAGGGCAGTTGTTCATCTGCCTCATAGCGTTATGAATGGCTACTCTTGGCCTTTTAGCCATATTAGGCTGAAAAATGAATGAGACATTTTACAGAATTGTCAGAACACTGACAATAAGTGAATCATCAGCAAACTTAAAAATAAAGTGAGCATCATGCCGGCTGCAGCACTCATCACTGTACAAAACACCGAGTGGGCAGAGAGCACAGTGCTGGCTCTCTGTGCTGCTCAAATCTCAATCTACGCAAACGTCAATGCCAGAGTTTTTAATAAGCTTTTTGACCAGCAGATGGAGGTGATTTTGTGTTTTTGTGAGTGTCTGCGTGGCTTCGAAGGTTAAAAGGATGATGATGATGTTGTCCCTGAACGCTCCTCTTAGTCCTGACTGCAGCTCGCTGCGGGAGAGGCAGCAGCTGTAAGCAGCTTTTACTCCCTCCCACCTCTCATCATCATTCTGATCCCTTTTAATCGTCGGGTCAGGTGTTAGCATCACAATGTAGCGGTTTACGTAAGCCTTAATACTTATCTACCTGTGTGTGTGTGCACGAGTGTACATGTGATTCCTCTAGGGAAGTGTTTTGAGGGTATCTCTTGGGCACACATGAAAGCTCGCGTTCTGACTCTCATCTCTTTGCACAGTTGGTGTGTGAGCACCTGGTTATCTCTGACCACACACACACACACACACAACACATGCACACGCGTTCGCTTTCAAGACCTACTCATGAATGAACGACTATGGCATGCAGACCCGGTGCTAAGATGCATCAGTGTGAAAGCTCTTTCCTTCTAGAGTCCGACGTAGCTACAACATGTTGAGCTGAGCCACTCTTATGCAAAAGTGCATGGCTTGAAGGGAGATTAAAGAGGAGTGTTTTGCTTTTAACCTTAAGATAAAAGTGTATCTTACCCCACAGCACCAAACCAAAGTCACCCTGACACAAATCAAATTTGTATGTATGCTTGCATGCATGTATCTCTATGTATTTTTGTGTCTATTTGCCCAGTGTGGATCTGTTCAGGCACTGATGATGAAACACGATCTAGTTTAGGGCAACACAGAATGAAAAACAGAAAGTGATCGAAGTCTAATAACTTTCATAGATTTCAATTTGCTGGGACGGTGAACAGACGAGTGGAGCGAATGAACCAATAACAGACACACTCGAGGTGGACAAAATAGCAGGAACGTCATACAATGCAATCCAATACAATACCGCCAGTAATGGTACTTTTGATTGATGTTTGGTGTCAATTGAAGTCATTATAAGGCTGTAGTTTGTGTCACTGTAAAGCAAATATCTCGTTAAGAGTCAGTGTTGTGTCTTTAGTGTGTTCTTCGCTAGTATAGCTGTTGGCTGGCTCGAGTCTTAATGATTTTTGAGTTTTCTCCTCGCCACGGTGCATAATTTTGCAGTGTGCGTGAAGGATGCACTCGACTGGCCCCTTTATAAGTTGCCTCATTTTGCCTTGATATCGTTGATTGTCAGTAAACTATTAAAGCTGACAAATACTGCTGTACTGATGATACTCAAGTTGTAATGTGACTCACTTGTGTCATGTGGCAATTTGGATTGACAGGGAATGGGCAAAACAACAGAAACACATTTTGAGACAGGATGTTAACTTTGAAGAACAGAATCAAAGCTACAACTTAAAAAAAGTACTAGGCCAAACCAGCCCGCACGAAAAGGCGTTTGAGTGCCACGATAAAGCGCAAGGCAAAATAGTGTAATAAGAACGCCGTTCTTGCTTTAGGCATGTCATTTGTGCACCATGTAGTCTGTACTTACTGCTTATGGCGGGCGGGAGGGGAGGTGGATGGGTCCAACAAACGCAGGACTTTTAACCAGGAGGCCGGTGTTTGAGGCCGCTGTTTTATAAGCTATGTTAGTGATGTTTGTCGTGTGTTTTTAAGTGACGTTTGTGACGTGTTTTCCGTACTTATGTTACGTCGATTCCGTACGTATTTTACTTAGATGCGTAGTTATTTTAACCCTGACCATGACGTTTTTCCTAAACCTAACTAAGTGGTTTTGTTGCCTCAACCTAACTGCAGACGTTGCCTTAGTTTTGCTGCATTGCGTACAAATGACACGCGGAAAGCCTAAAATACGTCCTCATGACACACGGAATATACGAGTAATGTCATGCTATTTATACGCCTTCCCGTGAGACCAGCTTGGCCATACAGATATACACCTAACTGTTTTATGTAAATGTATCTTTACTGTTTAAAAGTATTTGAGACAAACACAGTCATATGTCACCATTGTAAAATGAAAAAACAAACTGCGATAACAAAGATGATGTTGATGATACAGTGCAGTCAGAAAGACGTATTTTTCAAGCACATTGGATTAAAAATCAAAACAATAAATATGAGGTTAAGCTGTCAATTCACAGCTTTATTTAAGTGTTTTTATACACCCACATCAGATGAACAGCATAGGAACTGCAACCCTGTTTATCGCCAGTCTGTAGGGACAGACAGAAAATAGTGGGACAATCACATATTTGGTTGCAAATCCTTGGCAGTCGATGACTATCTGAAGTCAACGACACGCAGATATCCACAGGCACTTGGTATCTTGCTTGGTGATGCCCCGCCATGCCTAAACTGTAGTCATTTTCACTTCTTGATTTCATCTTCAGCAGTGAAAAACACCATCACTTGTATTGAGAGTAGGAGGTGAATGATTTGGCCAGTTAAAAACACAGTTTTACCATAAATGAAAGTGTTGTTGTTTGTAATTTTAGGATCCTGTCACATTGTCCAAGAATTGGCTGATAAATTGTCAGAAAATAGTGAAAAATGCCCATCACAATTTCCCAGAGCCCAAGATGACATAATTTAGTTGCTTGTTTTGTTTTAAAATCCAAAGATATTCAAGTTACAATTGTATAAAATCAGCAAATCCTCACATTTGAGAAGCCGGAACCAGCAAATGTTTGGGATTTTTTTTGCTTAAAGAGGACCTATTGTGCTTATTTTCAGGTTCATACTTGTATTGTGGGTTTCTGCTAGAACATTTTTACGTGTTTTAATTGTCAAAAAACACTTTACTTTTATCATGCCGGCTGTGCTGCAGCACCTCTTTTCACCTTCTGTCTGAAACGCTCTGTTTGAGCTCCTGCTAGCTTTGTTTGAGGGGGTGCCAAACTAGCCCCTAGGCAGATATTATGCAAATGTGTTACTTGGTGACATCACCACGTTACGGAAGAAAATGCGGGATTTCGAGCAAAGTGTTTCAGGCAGTTCAGGAAGCAGTGTTTCTGTGGGGGAGAGTAACTCCCTTTGGCGTGGACTTTGGGCTTTGTAACTTTGCAGACCTTTTACATGCACAAAAAACGATATAACACACTAAAGGAAAGGGAAAAAAGCACAAAAGCATAATAGGTCCCCTTTAACAGACGACTTTAACGATTAATCAGTTCTCCAAATTGTTGCCAATTCATTTTCTGTTGATGACTAATTGATTGATCTACTTAATTGTTTCAGCTCTACGAGTCTGTGCAGCCAATATAGTTATGAACACCCCCAGGCACCCTCGAAGCTCAAAGTCAGCACTTTAACCTCAGAGCCGTTGTTTCATTTCAAATCCAATGGGCTGTGAGTGAACCAGAGCAATTACAAACATCAGTTTTTTATCAATTTATGAGCAAGTGTGTGTGAAGTGTGCTATTGGAGGATATGGGCGGGTAGTAACAACGATCGCAACGAAACCAGAGCTGTAGATAAAAAGATAATTGATGACAGAAAACAAATCCTGTAAATATGTAAAGGAAAGGAAAGGAATTGCCACATAGGAATTCCTGGCAGAAGTAGACACTGTAGATGCAGATAGATAGACAGATTACATTAGATCAGACAGGGCCGTGTGTCAGGGATGGAAAAGCAACTAGCGATGTTGTCAGAAGCTTGCTTTAAGGGTTAGATGATGAAAGCTGCTGCTGTGCCAGCTTGGAGGGAGAGAGGTGGAGGAGAGCTGTTGCACACGCTCCATCACAACAGCACGCACAGGTGGAGAGGATCAGTGAAAGGAGGGAAGCAAGAGATAAGATAGAGGTTCAAAGATGCCCCCGCAAAGCAGAGCTCAGGCACAACGGGGCTGGACAAGAGCGCGGGGATCAGATTGGATTCTTCTACCTCTGTTTTCAACCTCACTGTCTCACTTCTTATGACTAGCTTACATCTTCATGGGTGTTTGCTCTCTGCCTTACCTGCTGTGTCTCCTTCTAATTGAGTTGTGTCACGTTCTCCTGTCTCCTCCCGTGACAGCGTCCCACACCGGCTTTGTCCTCCCACTTAACCTGTCTTACCTACTTTCCTTTTCATGCCTAATCTCTCCTCACCTCATCTCACCGTGGAGAGCGTTTGGTCCTTTTGCTTCTAACCTGCTTTTCCTCCATCAAAGACACCATGTCTCTTCTTCCTCCCCCCCCTTTACTGCCTCATAGCCCTCGGTCTATGCCATAGGCTGTCTTATATTCTTCTTCCACCCACTCTCCCTTTGTCGTTCATCTTATACTGTATCTACCTTCTCCTCTCTGTCTCTGCTCTGCTCTGCCTTCTATCTTCCCACTTACTTGTGTGCATGTGGTTGTTACCCATTGCAGTGTATCTCCGCCGGTTCTTTGTCTTTGTCTTCTCGCTCTGTTCCCCTCATGAAACCCTCCACCCTCAAAGTCCTCTCCACATCTTTCCTGTCCTTTCCTCTCTTCTTCTTTGCTGTATGAGTTATCTGAGGAGGAACCCCATGTGGGAACAAGATGGAATTGAATTCTCGTTCTTCTTCTTTTTTTTTTTTATTTCTTGCATAAGTCAAAGCTCACTCTTTGAAGAGTTTTTTTTTTTTCCCTCTCTGGTCTGTCCTCTTCTGCTCTTGTCCTCGCTCTGAGAGATAAATGGAGGTTTGTTAACAAGGTGTACATTTCCCAGGTTAATCATCCCATGTGGGATGTATTGCGGCCTCATTATTGTTGCCAAGGAGAGATAATTTCATTTCACAAGGAGAGAATAGAAAGTGTTGCCCCCCCTTGAACCTCGTTTCTTCAGATCACCTCGGCTGCCTTGACGTGAAATGACCTTTATCGTATAACTAGCATGAAGGCACCTGCAATCGTACATTTCAGGATGAATTGTATGATTCACATTCAGCCAGCTTGTTGCAGTATTTGCTTTCAATAGCGCAACAATACAGACCGAAAGAAAGGAAGGTTTGGAGCTGTAAACAGAAATTGTGGGTTTTTGTGAGCAGCTCCTTGTGTATGTGTGTGTGTGTTATTGACACACAAAACAAGGGACTATAGCTCTGAGGAACAGCACCATAGAGATCAAAAGCCCTCGGGGGTGGGTATATCTCCACCTGCTGAGAAGGAACCCCAGTGCGACCTCAGGCAACGCGTGTCTCTTCCCTCTGGGGAGTCCAGCAACGGTGGCGCAATGAGGATCCACCTTTTCTTAAGATCAACACCTTCTCTCTCTTGTAGGCAGGTTTTTATGTGTGTGTGTGTGTGTGTGTGTGTGTGTGTGTGTGTGTGTGTGTGTGTGTGTGTGTGTGTGTGTGTGTTTTATTTGATGTGGATCCACTCATCAGGATAGAAAGATGAGAAAGATAAGATAAGAAGTCTTCATCGTTAGTGGCGGAGTCTGTTATTAACAGTGAATTCTCTCAGTCTCAGTTGGTTCTGTGCTGTAAACGGACACACTTGTTGCATTTCTGACAGAGTGGCCGCTCAAGAGACGAGTTCGCTGCCACGAGTGGTCAACACACACGTCATGTTGAATGAAATTGAAATGTATGCCGTCGTCAGCAGTAACCGAATCAGCCGTGACTGAAATCAACAAGTTGAGACTTACGTTTTATGGGTTGAAAGCATGATTGGACTACACAGCGTATCTGTGTTTATAGAACAGTCCAGACCCCTCAGAGTGTTTTTTTTTTTAAAACAAGTCTGATGCTGGTGGCACGGCCTAAAGACGGCAATGTTTCTTGGTTAGTATGTCCAAAGCAAACCTCCGGCCCGATGTAAACAATTTCTCCACAAATTGCCCTGAAATTTCATCACGGTATTGATTTATTTTATTTATTTACTTTTTTCGGTGACCCCGATGACCTTTTCTGTAGCACCTCAAGCAAGCTGAAAGTTGCGTCTCTGCAAGAGAAATCCAAAATCACATTAACGTTTCCCGGAGGGTGAATTCTTTGAATCAGAACTTGGATGTGAGGCAAAACTTCTCCTAACTTTATTTTAGTCTAAAGTCAGGTGAGAAACAGGACTTGGGTTTAATCTGTACGGTATTGCTGGTATTTTCACTGGAATCTCTGATGCTCTGCACTGTTGAATAGAATCAGTTTTGATTAAAAATGCAGCTATTTTGTAATGAAGTGTTGTTAATTCACATTTTTGATGTGCCTCAGAAAACATGACTCGGGTTAAAGGGTATCTTCGGTATTTTTCAACCTGGACCCTGTTTTCCCATGTTTTTGTGTCTGAGTGACTAATAGGGACACACAAACCGATTTAATCGATTATCAAAATAGTTGGCGATTAATTTAATAGTTGACAACTAATCGATGTGTCTCCAACACAACCGTTGTCTTCTGGCAACATGTCACCTCATGAGATTTCACAACGAGACTTCCCCTTGAGCGAGACTCTGTCCATAATGTCAGGTGCTTATAATAACCATCAGAGCCTGTCAGTGGATAAAAACAAACACTTTTAGTGGACGTAAATGACGGTGCCAGTTTGCCCCAATAGCAGCCTGTGAGCAGCTGCCGGCTAAAGCGTTCTCCCTCAATACTGGACCAATTTCAGGAATTGTTGTCGCTATTAGTCAGTTGGACACGAATACATGTGAAAATAGGGTCGAAAAATAACGAAGCTACCCTTAAAGCCGATGGAACCACTCAGCAAGTGAACCATGAGTTGTCCTGACTGAGCTTCCATCAGTCATGTCTTAGATTTCCCAGAAAGTCTTGCAACAGCCCCGAGAGAAGTAGATTTGTTGTGTTGTATTAGTGCAGCTGCAATGAGCAATAGCAGCATCTTTTCCTGTTGAGAAACAGCAGAGAAACAAAAGAAAGTTTGAGAGATAACAATGCCTTGCCAAAAAACGAAGGGATTATATATATTTAATGTGCTGCTGGCTACACATCAGGTCAAATGTCAGATAGTGCTCAACTTCATTACGGTTGGCCGTGGTGACCGTCAGTGAAAAACTTGTTTCTCTGCATTTGAAATTGGTCCAAAACAGTGAGATGTACTTGCTGGACTACTGATTTTTTTTTTGCTGTATGGTTTAAAAATTTACAGTGGTCAAACTCCGCAACCATATACTCCATTTACTCTGCAGTATATTTGGTCTGCAAAAGTAAAAATGAACCCAGCAAAGCGAGGCTTAACACTTAACAGACCATTCACAACAATCTTGAGGCTTTCAATCCCATTTTTCCACACTCGCGTTGAACTCGTTTGTGAATGACTATAATCGCCGAAGGTCCTCACAGGTACAGTAACATGAATGGGTGTGACTGTGTTATTTTCAGCTTAGATTTTGCATACAGTGCTCACCGCTCAGATCTTACTGTGCGTGTGATCGAAGGTATCCAGTCTCATCTGCATGTTTGTCACCTTTCTTTTTTCTTTCTCCGCGTCTGAAAAAGGAAAACAAATCCTTTGTTATTTACAGGCACGTGCGTCAGCCTGGCACGGCTCTGCTCGCCTTGTTCTCGCGAGCCACTGTGAATGTAGACAAAGGAATGTGAACAGCACATTTCCAAATGTAATACATTATTGTATGGCTTGTGCCGCCTGGGTTTCCTTGATGTGCGTTTGATGTGGAACCCAGTGTTACCAGTGAGCTCTGCTGCTACTTTGAAGAAGGTGTATTGATGAGCACGAATGTTAGATGGATCGTTGTGAAGTGGATTCACATGAAAGCCCTATTATAAATGAAATAAGAGGCATTTGAAGAGAAAAGGAGACGCACACACACACACACACTCGCATACATACCTAACCCTTGGGAAACAATCGTGGTAGCTAATCCATCTCCGCAAGGTGGAAGATGCTTATTTAAACGCTTCAGTCACAAATTCATTTCACACATTCCCGAGGCTCTGTAAGTGATCAGTGAAGAAAAATAGACGCAACGCTCTTCTTCACACCGCTCTCTGAACAACATTAAAGGGTGTGAATATCTAATCTGTTTTTCATCTGCTTCTCTCTCCTGCCTGTCACCCTTTAATGGTCGCTTTCCTTGTTTTGTCTTCACTTCTTCCTGTCTGTCTTATTTTTTACTCATCTGGCCTGCTCTCCTTTTACTTCTCCTTTTTTTTACGTCCATCACTCTCCGTATCTTTCAGGCATCGGCACCCAGGATGGTAGCGCGAAGAAGGATGAGGATTTCAAGGGCAAGTCCCAGAGGCAGGTCCAGTTCAACCCGGGGCAGACCAGAGCCACGTGGCGGGTTCGGATACTGACTGATGGGAAGTACGAGCAGGCGGAGACCTTCCAGGTTTTGCTATCGGAGCCGGTGATGGGGGTGATGGAGTTCCCTGCCGCAGCAACAGTTGAGATCCTGGATCCTAGTGACGGTCAGTCCTTTATATATGTATAACCTGCACTCAGCACACACGTGGATACTTTTAGGGTGAGACCGTTGAATATTCTTTTGACAATGTGATGGAGGTATTTTTCTCCGCATTTAAATCACAATAGACTATAAAAGCTGAAATGCATTTATTCATTCAGAAAACAGTCTGCAGGGAGAGCTGCTCGGGTGTGAAAAAGATGTCCCTCTGGTGCTCCTCAGTTTGTGGATCCTACTAGTTTAGAGTTGCTGAAGAAATCTGAGGCACTCGAGAGGGTGAATTTATGTGTATTTATTTATTCATTTTTGCACATTTAGTCTGAATACTCTCAGAGGTTTTGTCTATCCTTGAAGTAACACTTTCTAGATACTGAATACAGCAGGCTGTTCTCATACACCGCTCATAGCTATACCTAAGAAAAGCTACAGTATGCACTGTAATTTGTATATATCCCACTTAATTAATTTGGGTGTAATCCACGTAATCATGAAGCAGGAAGTATAAAGAGCGATAAATGAGGAAGTCGTGGTGGATGGGTGGGTCAAAAATCACTAGACTTTTGCCCAGGAGATCGGGGTTCGTGACTCGTGTGAAACCAGAAGTTAACGTTGATTTATTTGTCACGTAAATTCCATACTCAAGTTATGCCACTTCCGTAGTTATTTTAACCCAAACGTTGACTTATTTGTCACGTAACTTCCGAACTTTAGTAATGCCACTTACAGAATTATTTTTTACCCAAACGTTCACATATTTGTCACGTAACTTCCGTACTTAAAGGGACTATTTGTAACTTATCACGCGCATAAATCTTAACGGGTCGGTATCCCATGCGCGCTCGCGTGTGGGTACGCGAGCGCGCAGCAGCTCTGCTCCTGCCTGTTTGCACACCGCGCTCGTTCTCCCCCGCTCGGCTCGCTCCACCTCCACGTGAACGCGCGCACACTACACACTGCAGAAGAGTTAGTTTAGCTCTGAGAATATCTGGTGAATGTGCAGTGGACGTTTTTGCAGAAATAACTGCTGCAGCTCCTCCAGACCAACAGAGGTTTCCAGTGTCTTGTGAAGTGACGGGGCTCCGCAGCGAGTTACGTTATCGTCCCGACCGGGTGTCGGTGTCTCCCGCCCCCCCCCCCCCTTCCCTCCGTTCCCTCCGTTCCCTCCGGATCGGGAGGAAAAGCCAACACTAGGATCAGCATTGATTCATGGAGAGACCTTCCTCTGGTCAGCTAACATTACTGCCAAGCAGGTGAAATATAGAGTGATATTGTGTGTTAGCTGACGTGTGTCGCCTCACTGTTTAGACCGGTGCTCGTTCATGTCAATGTAGCGCGAGCACACGCTGACTTCGTTGACATTGCGGCCACAGGTGTCGCTGTGAACAAGCAATTTCTGATTCTTACATATAGCCCCTTTAAGTTACGCCACTTCCGTAGTTATTTATACCCAAACGTGAACTTATTTGTCATGTTACTTACCTACTTTAGTAACACCACTTCCAGCGTTATTTTAACCCAAACGTCCACATATTTGTCACGTAAATTCTATACATAAGTAACGCCACTTCCATAGTTATTTTAACCCACAGGTTGACTTATTTGTCATGTAACTTTCATATTTAAGTAACTCCACTTCCGTAGTTATTTTAACCCAAACGTTCACTTATTTGTCACGTAACTTCCGTACTTAAGTTAATTTGACTTCCGTAGATATTTTAACCCAAATGTTGACTAATTTGTCACGTTACGTCCATACTTCCGATCTTTTCCTAAACCTAACCAAGTAGTTTTGTTGCCTAAACCGAACCAAGTTGTTTCCTGTGTAGACGGAAGTTTTTTTTTAAAAGACTGTATGCATGTAACGAGCGGAAAGTGACACGTGTTGCTGGACATTCGTAGGAAAACGCACGAAAAATGAGGAATAATTTTAGGTAAGATGTCATACAAACCGTTGTATGAGGATACGTTGAATACAGATGCAGAATATTAGATGCTGGCAGCATTCCTCCATAACAGGGATAGCGAGTTTCTGTATGGGGTTCATATGTGAAACTCAAACAGGAACATTAAAAAGAATTGTATCGCATAAAAAACAATTATTGATTCATTCTATATTTTCCATCATAAATATGTTTTTATTCAGTTCAGTGTCCCTATTCCATGCGACATCCTCTCCTCCTCCTATGGACAGGCAGCATAGAGGATTGAAAATACAAGTTGATAGAATAATCCAAAGCAGAGGTGTTTGCTTTGCTGAACAGACCCAATATAACAGACACAGTGAAGTGTCTCACATTTATAATGCACACCGCGCAAAAATCCCAACCGCCACTCAAGCATTCCTGTTACAAAGCAATGAAAAATATACAACCCTTTACCGGATATCACATTTGCCGTGTGAAGCATCAGTCAACTTGGCACACACAGAATGAAGAATTGTGAATATAAACAAACTCTGTCTACTGTAGATATAGAGTCATGTCAAATCTGTCCACAGGGAAGGAGGAGAAACATGACATGACAGCCAGTGGAGATTTTGTTGTAGGGATGATGATTGTGTTGTGTCTTTTTGCACAAATACTGAGCAGGATGCTTATTCCTAGAACCCGACGATACAAAAAAGCAGTATTAATAGAGCTACTTGTTTATTTATTTGTCCATTGCAATCAGGCCAAATCAAAGGTTGCCAGCCAAATTTGATATTGCCGTTTAGCGCTGAACTTCATTCTTTCGCTTTCTCTCTTATAATTTGCCGTTTTCCCTCTTTGTGCCTTTGTCTGCAAATTGAAATGTTAATGGAATATCGGGTGGTGCGACAAACTGGCTACTGCGCTCCATCAAGGCCAGATTTACTCTTCTGCAGCTTTTACAGTCAGTGTTTTTGTATGCCCTATTCCCCTCCTCAGCGCAACTTTTAAGTAATTATAGATTATAGAGCGACAAAGATGGAAACACTGAAGCTTCCATTATAGTGGCACACAACAGCTGCTCTCATCGCTCTCGCTCTCTCTGTCATTTGTCTCCTCGTTCTCTCTCTTTCACTATGTCGTTATCTCTCCCCCTCTGTCCTCCCCTGTGGGTTAATTATGGTGTGTGTGGAGGGCAGGGGCTGGTTTGTTTTCTGTCATCTCCGGGGATTGTCTAATGTGACAGAGATGTGCCACTCTGTACTCTAATGGGCCAGTGAAGCTTTAGCTATGCCTGTGGCGTTAGCTGTACTCCAGCTTCTTTCTCTAATGATGAAAACTGGCTTTGTCTGGGCTCCTAGTTAGCTGGAGATCGTCCCCCTCCCCTCCTCTAGAGGATATGTCAGCTAGGCTAATAGCTTTAGAGGAGGAGAGAGGATCGCTAAGCTTTAACCAAAAAGTGTTCCCAAATTAAAGAGAGCTTAACAAGCGGAGTTTGTTCTAACGGCACGGACAGCCTCTGTTTGTCTGCATTGTTTTCTGTTTGTGTTGCGTACCCTCCACCACCCCTCTGTATTAGCCTGTTGCTACTTTGATTAATAACGAGGAGTGGGCTCGTCCTGCGGTGCACCCGCTTCCAGTGCTGCTGCTGCTGCAGCAGACACAAACTTCGTTTAATTACAGGGTGCGATAGCCCAGCTTTCCTCCCGCAAAACTTTGTGACTTTCTTCATATATAATCCATGCACAGTGCTGACTGAAGATGAAGGTGGCAGCCTGCTGTTTGACTGTTTGCTGCAAGCAGTACCAGCATCTTGCTGCATATCTTTCTTGCTTCCTCCGTACGGCGGGGGGACGCTACATATCAGTTACTCTACTGCATTTTGCACCAAGGTCGTTCCACTAAATGATGAAGAGCTGTTTTCTGCTTTGTAATTTTTTTTGTCTGAGATCGCAAGGCCGGCTGCAGTCAAGCACATCCTCGTGTAATTACGAGAGCTTTGTCTCAGTTAGGATGTAAAACCTCTCGACTAATGTAGGACAAGGAACGAAGGGCTGCATTTTTGTGAGTTTGCTGCTGCTTTGAACTGTGACACGTGACATACGTAGTGCTGTCGACTGTTAACCTTGCACGGCAACTGGATTCTCGCAATGTCACGACATCACGTGACATCTTGTCAGGCTGTATATAAAGATGGACGCCATGGCAGCTCCCCAAAAGTGAAGCCAAAACATCTCGATCGCCCCCTGGTGGCTGGTTGCAGTATAGGTCATAAACCTCGCCCCCTCCATGTTAGTGGATGGGACATGGGCCAAACTAAAAAGTCAAAGATGATTTCTGTCATTTTAGCTAGTTCTTATTACGCTGATGTATGTTCAAGTGTTCATTTCTCTGATAAGTTTGGGTTTAATTAGTTATTTGATGCTATAAAAAGGGGGTGAGACGTCATGACTGACAGCTGTGAGTCTCTCTCGCTGACCAGCTGCAGCCGTGCTTGGCTCGCGATTGGTTCAGGCGGATGACCTCAACACGCGGCTCCGGATCAGTTATATCAGAACTGGAGAGTATTTCTTCATTGAAAGAAGAGCAAAGTACGGCGCTGAACGTGTGGCAAGGTTTTCGCCTTCAGTTAGTTTCGCTTTTGTTAGTTTGATTGACAGATGGTTCATCCAATCGCCTTTTCCAAACAGTTTCCAATGACGGCTTCTCAGATGGTTCTGTGATACAACCATCTGACAGGGTCAGGTTAATCAGCTGTAGGTCTCTAGAGGCTGTTTTTGTTTTACATTTACAGTTACATTTTAGACATTTAGCTTATGGGCGTAACAAGTTTTACACAACTAGTGAAGAAGAGTAAAAATGCGCAACAACAATCAGTCAGTAGAAACAAAGAAAATATCCCTGCATCCATAGAATATTCATGAAATTATCAATAATGGAGAAGTTCTAGGCACAGAAATAAAAAAACAAACAGATTTTGTTTTAATTTTTTATTTTGGCAAGACAATAGCACTATCAGGTTGCCAGTGTAAAACCATGTGTTTTTTTTCTCTCCGCATGAATGTTTTAAAATGAATGTGTGCTCTCCTCCAGGAGGTGAACTTGACCCACTTGGCTGAAAATTTGGTTTTGTAATTCTTGGGTGCGTTAGAGGCACTAGAAGAGAAGTGAGAGGTGAAATGTGAAAGAACTGCGAGGAGAGGAGGTGTGCCGTATGTGTGTGTGGAAAGAGAGAGAAGAAAATCAGGGTGTGTGTGTGTGTGTGTGATAGGTAAGCAGTGGACCCTAATCCCCTGCTATGCGTCCCCGTGCCCCCCTGGGGAGTGACAGATTGTGGCTAGCGACAGTAAAGAGAAACGGAGGAGAGGGGAGACGATTGAGAGGAGAGAGAACGATTTAGGGAGAGTTACCGCGAGAGAAGAGAAATGTTTGACCCCCTGCCGTGCGTAAGATTGTCTTATGTTGATGACTTCATCCCAAAGAGTCATCTCAGGTGTCGATCTCTTTTTACGCTGGGTGTTGAATCAAATATCCAAATCAGTTTTTTCTCTGATTTTTCTCGCTCCAGCCGGCGTTTGCCATTTTAATGCGAGTTGCACAAGCAAGCCACAAGTGTCTTGAAGCTCCCATCGTTCATCCACTCAAAGAGAGAGAGAGAGAGAGAGAGAGGGGGGTTGGGGAACAAAGTCACAAGAAGATATGGGACGAGCTGAAGCCCAGTCCACTCTGCTAGTATTTTTATTGGTCCCTGTGCGTCTGTGGAAAGTAGCTCCAACATTTATTGTTTCTATAATGCCAGTAAGTTCTTTGCTTTGATAGATGGTGCTTTCACTGGCTCTAAGTCTCTCTCTCAATCACACAAACTCCTCTCAGAGACGGAGAGAGGAGTGGAGAAACGAGAGAAAAAGAAAATAAAAAGAGGTGCTGACCCCTCTGTGTATAGAGGAGTCGATGTGTGCCAAAACTCCCAGCTGATCCCCCTCTGTGGGATGAACTGAGAGGCTTGCATGTGTAATTGTCTGTGACACACCAGGCAGTGAGAAAAACTTCCAGAGGGGTCTCTTTGAAGAGCACCTCTGGTTGCATCAAACCGAAAACTGTGATGGAGAGTTATTTTTGAATATGAATAAGCACACAGCAGGACTACCACTTCAATAGATCGGAATGAAAAAAAAATGTCAGCTGCGGCTCACTAATGCAGAGCCAGAACAAAAGCCTGTATCGGTCCTTGATGGCCTAATGTACTGTGGATTTTTGCAGATTGTTATACATATCATTACCCTTTTCTTTTTTTTCCCCCTCTAACTCCCTCCACTCGTTCTCTTTTGTCCTCCAAACAGAGTCGACCGTGTTCTTCCCTGAGCAGATCCACTCAGTGGAGGAAGATGTTGGAGAGCTTTTCATCCTGGTACACCGCAGTGGAGACATCAGCCAGGAGCTCATGGTGGTCTGCTACACACAGCAGGGTATAGACCAGCCTTTTTCACCTCATCTAACCCGTTTTTCCCCTCAGTGTACCTCGCCTGTCTGCCGGCTTGCTGTTCAAACTAGATGGTGAATGTTATTATTATCCAAGGCTCAGTAAATAATTTCTGACCGCATATCCTGTATTCACATAGATAATTAAAGTGTCTGAGGTATAGACGAAACATTATTAAACTTATTTTATTTTACACCAGATTATCATACTTGCAAACAAATCACAAATTTAACCTATTCCACTCCACCTCTGTTTTTTATAGACCCATTTTTGTCTTTTTAGTGGGGGACAGGGGGTCTTTAGGAGGAGATAGCAGGTCAGCAGTAGATGTCACATAGAAGTGGTGCACATCATCTGAAAGCTGGGAACCTGAAGATTAATTTGAGATGCAGCTCAGCACTGTGTGTCAAGTTGTTCTAGTCATCAGTCAATCAGAAAAAAAAAAAAAATCATCAATTAATTAATACATTTTGAAAGTGTATAAAGGCTTAGAACATGATGATCGAAGTATATGATGGCCATCCCCATGCTCTATTATGTCTTATAAGTTGTTGCAGCGATTTTTGGGTTGATACCATTTGTTACACAGATTTGGTGCTAAATTTAATCATTTTTTACCACTCGAGAATTGATAAAAATTACATTATTACCACATTAATACACCAAGACCTTTGGTTTTCTAGTTTCATGCGATACCAGTACCTTCACTCAAGCACTGAAACTGAGCCCGCTATAGCCTTTGAAAAAAGTAAAGTCGGCCGAGGGCGCCGGCGCCCTCAAGGAGTGGAAGAGGTTAATTGTTGTTTAGGGATACTGCACACATTTTTTGAAAAACTGTCGGTCAGTTTGGGAATGATAGTAGTAGTTTCAATCTTGTTTGCATTTGCATCACAGATTGTACCTTTGAATCTGGTATGCATATTGTTTTAATGTGATGTTAATGTACCCATGTGTATGGTGGAGTGTCAGGTGCACCTGTTCACACCTTTCCTGTGTGACAGTGCCGATGAAATGTGTTAAAACACACTCCAAGCACTGGAGGAGATGCAGTTCACACCGCATTTGCATTCTTACAAATAAAAAGTAGCAGCATAAGCCCAGTAGTATCACAATCTGTTTGCCGGTGCCTTTTTCGAGTTTTACAGTAGTTTATTCTAATAAACAACGTACGACCTCCACAACAGCTCCACACTCTTTGTGATAAATCAAATCACTTATTCGCATCTGGCGAGGGTGACAGTGTGTGCAAAGGTACATATTTTAGCCCGTATGTTCTCCTCGTGCAGTTAAATCCCATGAAATACATTTAGACAAATGAGGGATGCCTAATGAAGGCACTATTGTTAAATGTCAACAGGCTATAGCGGCTCCATACCTGTGGGGTCGGTCTGTTCCCACTGTGTTCTTGCATTAAAGCAGATACACTGACTGACGTGATGGGCTTGCTGCAATTAAAGGTCAAACTTTCACAAGCCGTAATGGCTACGGTGTGAATGTTATGAAACTGAAAGGGAAAAATGTATTATGCATTATTACATTATTCTTGTTTGTTAAACCTGATGTGCTCAACCCCCTCTGAAACTTCGTCGCACTGCTTTTCCCATCAAATTCAGCGAAAAATGAATATGTATATGAGAACTTCAAATGCGAGTGGATCCATTATAGGAAAAATAAGTGTACCTGAAGCTGAGCACTCAGTATTCCTAACATAAGAGATGCTGAAAAACTGCTATACGTATCAAGGGCTCAGGTTTTCTGGTGCCTTTTCACAAATACCATATGTACTCTTTAAACGTTGAGTATCTTTCAGTTTCTTCCTCAACTCCTGTCGCTGTCACCTCTCCTCTGAAGGTTCTGCCGCAGGGACGATTCCCACCACCGTGCTGTCTTACTCGGACTACATCTCCCGTCCGGAGGAGCACGGCAGCGTCCTTCGCTTCGACAAGGGCGAGAGGGAGAAGCAGTGTCGCGTGGTGATTATCGACGACTCTCTGTACGAGGGAGAGGAGAGCTTCAACGTCACTCTGTCGATGCCTGTCGGGGGCCGTCTGGGAATGCACTACCCCACCACCAAAGTCAACATCTTGGAAGACATGGACGATGGTAAGGCATGCTCACGCTGTCCCCCGTGCTTCCATTTCCAGTGATCTTTCTGTGCAAGTTATAATTACTTCTAAACACCTCTCCCTTTGAATGTGACGTAACGAAATCACACGGATGAGAGGTCGCGGTGAACTTTGCAAAAGGTGTTTTGTCTCCAAAGAGAGGCTTAGAAGATTACATTATTTCTGCATGGTGTGCACACTGTATCTGTAGGGCTTTAATGTTAAACAGCACATGCATACACATGCAGGTGGGCATTAATTTGACACATACATGTAAACTAGGGCTGTCGATCGCTTAAAATATTGAAACGCGATTAATCGCAAATTAATCGCACATTTTTATCTGTTCAAAATGTACCTTAAAGGGAGATTTGTCAAGTATTTAATACTCTTATCAACATGGGAGTGGGCAACTATGCTTGCTTTATGCAAATGTATGTATATATTTATTATTGGAAATCAATTAACAACACAAAACAATGACAAATATTGTCCAGAAACCCTCACAGGTACTGCATTTAGCATAAAAATATGCTCAAATCATAACATGGCAAACTCAAGCCCAACATGCAACAACAGCTGGGATTATCATAAAGTGGGCATGTCTGTAAAGGGGAGACTCGTGGGTACCCATAGAACCCAATTTCATTCACATATCTTCAGAGGTCAAGGGACTCCTTTGAAAATGGCCATGCCAGTTTTTCCTCGCCAAAATTGAGCGTAACTTTAGCCTCTTTCGCAACAAGCTAGTTTGACATGGTTGGTACCAAGAGATTCCTTATGTTTTCTAGTTTCGTACTGTATGATACCAGTATCTTCACTCTAGCTTCAAAACTGAGCCCGCTACAACCTCCGAAAGATCGATTGCGTTAATGCATTAAAGAAATGAGTGTCGTTAAAACGATTTTGCGATAACGCGTTATTATAGCATTAACGTTGACAGCCTAGATGTTTTGGTGAATTGTCATTAGAGCCTTTTATATCACAGACGCTCACTTCATTAAGCTTGTTTACAGTCTTACTGGCTGTTGAGGCATGTTGGCAACACCCTGACATGGACCCTTCACCTGCAGCAGACACATGGAATCAAACCCCCGCCTCGCTGTCATTCAGACAATTTTTAATTAAAGTCAAGACCCACGCAGGAGTCCAGTGGGACTACATTATGTAGACATGTCCCTGCTCTGCTTTCATCCTGTTACAACATCGTATGGACAAAGTCGATTACATCTTCTGACAGGCAGAGAAACGCGTAGAGGATTTATCTGGGGAGGGACAAGCCTGCTGGGAAATACTTATTCCAATCTATAGGCCTTCTCCACCATCTCACTGTTCTGCATTGATTACTTTATGGACTTAAAAAGATTGAATGTTGAAGTTTTTTTTTTTTTTTAAATGCCGTGCTATAGATAGTAAAAGTCATACTTTTTTTCCTAGTGTCGAGGGAGTACTGGTGTAATACATTTGGGTCACATTCCAGCAATGTATAAAGGGGTTTACTTTACATCATCAAGGCCTTAGAGATAGTGTCAAGGAATGCTCACCCACCCGTCTGGCATCAAACTAAAGAAAAGCAATGAGTTCTGAGGAAAACATATCAACATAGGAATAAGATCTAATTGACCTACATCTTGTCCAACTGAGTGTAAATGACTTGTTTTCCACTGGCTACAATGCTCTACATGTATAAACATGGCTGTGCCCTGAATTCATTTTTTCATCTTTCCTATTTGATTCCTCTCTTACCTTATTAAGTGGAAATTGAACTTATTGTTCCTCATGTTCTGTAGTGGGAAATGAGTGTCTACATTTAGCTGCCATCCAAAATAACTACATGGAAAATAAGAGAAAACGTTCTTCAGGCACCCTGAGGCAGAGCAAGGACAGGAATTATATTACAAGTCTTTTATTAAATCGGGCATATTGATTAAATCGCTGGTTTTCATCAGGGCCGAAATAGTAAAAACAGATTGATTGCACCTGGTACTCAAATAAATAAATAAAATAAAATAAACTAAACAGACAGTACACCGGAAATAAAGAATATTGCATCCAGGGACGTTGGATCTATTTTCTGGGATGGGGACTACTTAACCCCTCGCGCCGTTATCACTTATTTCGTGGTGTTTCACCCAAGGCTAGAAAGTACGATTTAGATGTTCACTAAGCATCTTTATTATTATGAAAATGGTTCGTATCAAAGAGGCATAGCCTATGTCACGCATGCTCATATAAAGCCATTAGGTGAATCATAGGCTCTTGAAGGTACAAATATTTGTAGCCTACTTGAACGAGAGACCACTCCTGAATGAAGGCTGGCTATTCTACACAGTCATATCGATCTAAAAACAAAATTTTGTGAAACAGAACATGAGGCCAAACGAAAATAAGCAAAAATAGAGAAATAGGTACCTGCAGTTAGCTCAACTGGTGCATGGAACCACACATTTTCACACTTTTCAGACCTGTACTTTACCTTTTTACTAGAATATTTTTAGCCATTTACTTGGCTACATTTCCCATTTATACTTTTATTAAAATTAGCCTATTATCTACTATGCATTTTCCCTGCAGTGACCGAAATGAGCTGTCGTGTGTGCTTGCGGTTTATGTAACTCTAATCCAGTAGCTACGGCACAGACATGCCACTGGTGGCCTTGTTGGTAAGCAGCCTGCATTGCGCTTGCACAAGTTGGCATATATATCACCTACGTTAAAGGCGTATTAAAAGCGTGTTTAGTCTCTGTAGAACAAATGTAGGCGAAGGCTGAGCTTTCTATTAAAGAAGCTGTGTCCGTTGAGAGCTGTAAGCCGCAAACGGCTGTTTCAACACGTCTCCCCTGCTGATTTTGATAGATTTTTTGTGAGTGCTCTAATAAATGTATTCTTTAGACGGTAGCCTTATGTTGTTATTTAGCCTTGCTGAGGCTATTGCATATTCATCCTGGCGCCGGGCCTGTATTTGTCAGGACTCTGCACCGTGGGAGAGATATCCAGGGAGCTATCCAGCACCCTGGAGAGCGCCAAGGAAAAATGGATAATGCCCTTCTCTGTGTTATGTGGAATGACATTCGTTCGCAGTTTCATAGTGACGGAAATTTACTGAAATGGTCTCGAGTGGGTTTAGTTTTTCCATCTTATGCCACATTAATTATGGCATTCTATCCGGTCGATAGGGGGGCGCCGTTGCACCCCCCGCACCCCTACTTCCAACGTCTCTGATTGCGTCACATAAGGTGCAAAAAGATAACTCTATAGACAAATCCGGTAGTGACTCTACTCTAAGCTAACAGTACGAACTGGTGACTTTCAGCCAAATGCATCCGTGGTTGCTTGTGGCGACTTAAACGGTCGGCGTGGATAATAAACACAGATGAGCATGTATTTAATATTGATTAAAGTAAAATTGCGGTCACTACGAGCAAACACAATGCATTCAACACGGTCAGCAGACACTTTGTATGTGTTCTGTTTGTGATGCCGACCAAATAAAGTTTACTTTGTGGTCATTAGGTAGCCCTGGTTAGAGCAACTAACGTTATATTTCACAATAACGCCAAAGTTAGTTGATTGCGTTCATTTATTCTGTGGGACCAACCTACTAACATTAGCTAAGCAGTGCTAACTTAGCTGACATTACTTGTTTCACCATGTTGGGCTAACGTCAGGCAGCTGAGAACTGCTCAGGTTCTTGCCGTAAAGTAACGTTGCATTGAAAGTAAAGGTAAAAGTAAAAAAAACTGTACACCTCTTAGGACAACTTGCATTCAGACGTTCGCATATTGTAGGGAGACGCCACCGCAGCAATGGCGACCTGTTAACTTCCGGTACTTCTTTGTATTCGTGTATAGAGGATCTGGTCGTCATCAATTCAAGTTTCTTCAGCCTGAAAACACTTTCTGTTTTGTAGTATTTAAGCCAGTTTGTATATCTAGGTTAAGATTACTGTAAATCTTAGAAAAGTGAAGACTTCTTTCACAAACTATTTTCCTCTCAGTCTTCCTTTTATTTTGTCATAAATAGTTTGTATCAGAAACAATAGTGTCAGAGAGGACTTGTCAAGCCGTTGCCAGACTGCAGTCTCGGATGAATGAAACGACGACGACTTACAACTGAGAACTCATTTAAGGATACAAACAATAGTCCCAAATTGAATGTGTGTGTGTGTGTGTTTGTGCGTTCATGCATGAGTGGAGGTATCGGGGGGCTAGTTAACAAGAAACATGACACACTGTCTGATTGTTAGTATATTGTCAGAAGACTTCAGTCGTGGTGCTGAGTTCAAAGGAATGGAAAATGTGTTTGTGAAAGCCCAACTCCAGTGAGAGATGATGTGTCATTTTTAGCCTCCCAGAGGATAATACACCGTCTGACAGTGCTCTAATACCTGCACCCAGGCAGTCAAACTGCACCCTCCTTCACTTTAATACTACCTCCACTTGCCAGGGAAAAAAACAAGAGTTACGGCGCTCTGTGTCTAACGTTGCTTGTGTGCGTGGCTGACTGCGTCTGCTGTGCATGCATGTTTGTGTGTGTGTGTGTGTGTGTGTGTGTGTGTGTGTGTGTGTGTGTGTGTGTGTGTGTGCACACCAGGTTGGACCTCAAATTTTGCATCAAAGGCAAGTGGTGAGAAAAGCACTTGTAAAACTCCAAGTGTGACTGCTAGTGCTCTCTCTAGCCCCGTTTTTCCTTCCCCCAGGTCAAAGTCAAGTTCAGTCTGCCGTTCTCCTTCCATCTATTTCTCCTCTACCACCACACTCTCTCTCCTCTCTCTCTCTCTCTCCCTCTCTCCCTCCTCTCCCTCACTCTCTCTCACTTTAGCTGAAAAAAAAAAAAAAAGACCCAGGGGTGTCTGCTAGATTTAGTACTTTATCAGATTAAACTCTACAGTACCTGTCTCCCTGAGTGTTGCGCTCCGCATGGCTGCACACCCTGACTCAAAGTGAGTGTTGTCATCTCCTTGTACCCTGCCAAGGAGAGAGGACACTCAGACTCTCTCAGTCGGGCGCATATGGCCACAGCTGAGTTTGTAGAATTGTAGATTAGCTCAGAGTATTTCTTGGAAACCCAGACCTTCATTTCAATATTCGGGCAGCCTTACTGTTGGTCACACTCCCGAAGCAGCAGAATTGCTCGCTCATTGCTCATTTGTACGTTATGCCCACGCTGTAGATAAAAAAGTGTCCACTTCAGGAGGTAGATTAAAGCAGACTTAGAATTTTGTTTAACCTGTTGTCATTATATGGCGACACGTTCCATTCTTAAACCTTTTAGTTAAAAATGTTTTAATTATGCATACATGCCATCTTCCACCAATTATCCTCAATTTACAAGCTGCAAATTGCGGTAAGAAAGTAATTTTCTTCCTTAATGTTGCCTCCTGTTACATACAGTATGAAAATTTAATTTAAAAAAAGAAAAGAAATGAAAATGGTCAACGATTTGAACATTCTAGTGAAACAAGAAACAAATGTACCCAATAAAGGGAGCAAAAAAATGCATGAAAACATTGTCAATATCACCTCATCTCAGACTGTTGTTCCCAACCTTTTTGGCCTGTGACTCTTAAAGGAACAGCGTGTAGGATTTCGGGGGATCTGTTAGCAGAAATGGAATATAATATTCATACCTATGTTTTCATTAGTGTATAATCACCTGAAACTAAGAATCGTTGTGTTTTCGTTAGCTTAGAATGAGCCCTTCATATCTACATAGGGAGCGGGTCCTCCAGTCCACCATGTTGCTCCACCATGTTTCTACAGTAGCCCAGAGCGGACAAACCAAACACTGGCTCTAGAGAGAGCCTCTCAAGTTTTTACATTACCTGAAGGCCACCGTAATTCTCCGACACACTTGTGAAACTGTGGTAACGTGAGCCGCAGAGTGCAATAGGTGGTACCGCCAGCCGCCGTCTGACTCCATAAGTTGTGTCATTATGGTAAGGATGGCCTCTGAGCGAGGTGAACGGCGTTACCACAGTTTTGCACAGTGGTGTGGTTGCAATCTGCAACCACACCACTAGATGCCGCCCAATCCTACACACTGCACCTTTAAAAGTTAAGCCTACTTGCAAACTCCTTGTGACAGGTTGCATATGTAAATCAGTCAAGCCTAGGAGTGATGAATATTTTATAAAGACCTGAAGCGGTAAAACTCTCCAGTATTTCACAATAAAAAGCACGAGAAAAGTTTGTAAAAATAAACATGACGTATGTCGCAGAACATACATCATTATATGTATGCATTTGAACCCCAAGCACAATGTGAGGTTTATAACATAAAGAAAAGCAGCCTATGCTCCAGGTTACCTCCTTCCAAAAGCAGAGGGGCCCTTCTTTAGAGGACAGCTGAGAATTCTCTGTAAACTGTATTTAAAGGCGCAGTGACACACAAATGGCTACAGCCACCCACACATAGTAATTATCACAATTTGGCTTTACACCTTCCCCGGCCCTCACACTCACTTCAGAGTGCTAAACCACAGGCGTGGCCCCAGAGGGGGGGGGGAGAGGATGCAGTTCTCACTCATCAGTCATCGCTCATCTCCCTCTTGTGGTGTCAAGAATTTGTCTTCCCCGCCGGGCGCAGTCGAGACATGTGTGAATGCAGACGATGTATATTAAAACTCGAGCAGAACTTTCCTCTCACAAAAGGAATGTGTGATTGCTTACACAGTGTTTACAGATAATGCTACATGTTTCCGCTACTATTGTCGAGGCAATAATTATCATTCAAAAAAGACACTTGTCAGCCCCCGTATTGTTTACCAGTGTATTCAGTGAGATGTTTTTATCCAATGAGTTTTTCCCACCTACACAATCTGTAATTTTCCTTTTTTGCTCTCTCATTGTGCAAATACACAAATTCTATTTGCATTACAAACCAGCGCTACATCTGTTAGGTGAAGCCGAGTGTGTAGGAGGAAAAGGTACGAGAGGAAAGACAGATGCATCGAGGAACCGAGTCTTTTGGTGGAGAGAGAGGACACACTTGATGTGGTGATACTCGCTGTGTATTGTTGCCCTGGGCTGTCACTTATTCTGTTAAATTGAGAGTCAAAATGTAACTGCAGTAAATGTTCTCAATCCCTTAGTTATGTACACCGTGCTCAGCTTTTGTTTTCTGGCCCAGTTAAAGCACATGTATAAAATATGAAAGTTCATATATCAGTAAAGTAATATTCAGGGAAAAAAAAGGACTGCTTTGGTGTTTGATCATGACACAAACAAATGACAACACGTGGGCTATTTTGGGATTTTATGCTAGAATATGAGAAAGGAACCGAGATAGAGAGTGGCATCTTAAAACGGAGAAGGAAGAACTTTCATTCTGTCAGTTTTTTTGGACTTGACGGGGGGTTGTGAGAGATGAAGCTGTCAAATACACATTGGACTGACTCCACTTTGCTGCTTCAGGAAACAATGCCAGTTCAAACAAGCCTTTGAGCAGTCTAGGGGGCCGCTTTCTCTCTGTCTCACCGTCTCACTATACCACATTCAGAGAAAGACACACACACACAGAGAGGCCTTGTTTTCGAGCGCTAACTGCATTTTTTTTTTGTTGTTGAAAGTACTCGGTGGTTTCCGTCAGAAGAATAGTAACAATGAGGTGGGATGAGAGGCCAGGAAAGGTTGAAAGGTCGCACTTCCCTGCAGTTTAACTTCAGACTAATGGGCTGTCGCTGTTTGACCTCTGTGTCCGGCTGCTGGCTTTACAAATGAATCGTGTCAGACTGCGGGTGGCTGCTGACAGGTCTAATGCTGCCACAGGTGCCCACATAAGGAGAGGAGACAAGTTGCATTAACACAAAAAGTAAAATAACAAAGTTGCAAATATGAGCCCTGCTGCAAAGGTCGGTCATGCGAGGTTGAAGGCCATTAAACAGAATTTGTCAGGTACAAAAGTGTCAATCAACAATTTAAATATTGAGTTTCATGAGACAACTAACAGAGCACTAAAAAAGGCCAAATGTGCCCAAATATGCACCGATCAACCAAAGCTCAAACAGTCTCGCAATTCATGTTAGAATAAATAAAATTATAAAAGAATAAACAAGTGCTGCTGATTTAATTATTTCCCTCTTTGTTCTCCACCAGCGCCGGTGTTTTACTTTGGAGAGGTAGAGTATCATGTGGATGAGAGTGATGGACACGTGGAGGTCAAAGTGTGGAGGACGGGGACCGATCTGTCCAAGACCGGCACCGTCACCATCCGCTCTCGCAAGGCCGAGCCTGTCTCTGCAGAAGGTAAGCTCCCAGTCAGAGAGCCGAGTTTTACCGATAAGGATCACCTGTCAGCATACTGCACATCTACTCAACGTCTTGTCATTGTTTTTTCCGACCTTCCGTCCCGCTCTCTATCCTCCCTCTAGCCGGTATCGATTACGTGGGCATCAGTCGTAACCTGGACTTCGCCCCGGGCGTCAGCATGCAGACGTTCAGGGTCACCATTCTGGATGACCTGGGACAGCCAGAGCTGGAGGGGACTGAGAGCTTTGAACTTGTCCTACGTATGCCGGTGAACGGCATCCTGGGAGAACCTGGGAAGGCTGCAGTCTTCATCAATGACTCGGTGTCTGACTGTGAGTGACCTGATTTACCTAGAATCTTTTTCTGTATCTTTTCTCGCCGTGATATTTGATTAGCTTTTTAAAATCAGTCCAGTCAGTTAAATCCAGCCCAGACAGCAATGGAGACGTTATTAATCGCTTTTTCATATGTGATGATTGAACTATCCTTTTGTCTGACAGTGCCAAAGGTCCAGTTCCGTGAGCCGGCGTACACCGGAGAGGAGAGCGACGGCCAGATCACAGCGACGTTGTACCGCAGCGGCGACATCAGACACAAATCCACCGTTCGCTGTTTCACCCGTCAGGGCTCTGCACAGGTCGCCTCTGACTTTGATGAGCGACCTAACACAGAAACATCCATCATCACTTTCTTACCAGGTATTTCATTAATCACACAAGTACATCACACATGTTTTCTCACATTTTTTTCATTTATTTATCTCGTGTCTTGAGAGTTGACACCCTTTTGATTAAATAAAGCTCTAAATAAGAAACAGTTTTTTTTTTTGTCGCACGTTTTTTGCTAAATCAACAGTGCAGATATCGCAAGGGCTTGCAAGTTTTACTGTGTTCCACACATTACCTACTGTGCTGTCAGTTTCAGTATTTTTTTATGTGCAAACAGCTTCCGAAAACTCTGGAGGAACTGAACAAAGGGTTATGTGGGTTAAAGTTATATAAATAAGATGCTATATGCTGTATAAAGAAAAAAAAAAAGAATTATTGCAGAACTTTCTTCCGCCTCAAATTTTCTGACAAGTCCCGTCATCACCATCTCGCTGTACACTCTAGGCGAGGCGGAGAAGCCATGTATTCTGTCACTGGTTGATGACACGCTGTACGAGGAAGGAGAAGAGCTGCGGTTGGTCTTAGGGAACCCGAAGAGCGACTCACAGTTTGGCGCATCAGTGGGAGCTCTGAATGAGACCCTTGTGAAAATCAAGGACACAGCTGACAGTAAGTGAGATGAAGAGGGGGAGACGGAGGGGGAGGAATGTCAGGAATGAAATATACGGTGAAATAAAAAGCAGTTAATCCGGTTTTACCTGAATAGTTGAGTAGTTTAAGCTGATGAATATGAAACATATGGTAAATGCAGCGCATACCTGAACACATGGTTTAAATCAGCAGCAGTAATAATTACGGGAGTGATAATCAAAGGTTTATGTCCATAATCCAACAATGTGTCAGCATTTTATTGTATTTTTCTCTCTGTCTGCGCACCTCAGAACCCATCATTCGTTTTTTGGAGACCAAGTTCAGCGTTAGTGAACCGAAGGAAGCCGGCGCCGTTGCAACTGTGAGGATCCCCGTGGTACGAGTGGGCGACGCATCAAAAGTGTCAGTGGTCCGCGTTCACACCAAAGACGGGTCAGCTGTCTCAGGAGAGGACTACTACCCCGTGTCTCAAGGTAAACCTTCACACATCTTCTCATGTCTCTCAGGGTTGAAGCTGCATTGTGGCATTTTGGTGTAATGCGGTGCAGACTTCTCAAATCAAGCTGCAATTGATTACAACATTACCATGCAACAGTAATGTGACTTTGACAAAAAAAAAATGATACACACTTGATGTGAAACCCGTGGATGCATCCAAAAATCTAAAACTTCACCAGCATGGTTTGCAAAAGTAAATGTGATTTGCACAAAATAGGCTAAAACCATAGACTGTATATAAGAAGTGGACGTAGTCACCGTGACATCACCCTTTGGTTTGAGGCCTCAAGTTCGGCATTTTGGCCGTCGCCATGTTGGTTTTTTGGCAACCAGAAGTGACACGAGAGGGTGGAGCTAATCAAAACCGAACGCTGAATAAGAAATTTTTAGGTGACCAAAATGTTAACTTTCATGAACTGAAAACACACTGTGAAAGGGTTAAAGTTGTAAGACATAAACACGGACAACTCCTAGACCGGACAACGTTGTGGTAGCGACCTGTCAATCAAAAGGTAGCCACGCCCTAAAGCATCCCCTGCTTTATGGTCTATTTAACTCTAAATGGGACCATAATTTACTAAATGAACATCATGCTGTATTGAAGAAGACTTGAAACTAGCGATTGAGACCATAAACTCATGTTTACAATGTTTACTGAGGTAATAAATCAAGTGAGAAGTAGGCTCATTTTCTCATAGACTTCTATACATCAGACTTCTTTTTGCAACCAGAGGAGTCGCCCCCTGCTGGCTATGAGAAAGAATGCAAGTTAAAGGCAGCATTGGCTTCACTTTTCAGACCCGGAGGTAGCCCAATGGCTGAAACATTCAAAACTACTATTGTATTCCTTTAACATGATACATTTCCTTTGTTCTTACTGAGCTGGAGATATCCTGCTGATAGATTTATCTTATGCATGTGCAGCAGCTACAGTAATAAGAGAAGTTTTGAAACAAGGCTCCCTATAGGAGTGTTAGATTAATGAAAGTAGGCATAGGGATTTATCTTGGCGAGGGTCATTGATTTCTAATTTCATCCCAAGTGGGGAAAGGTAATTTCTGCAATAGTCCAGTGGAGGGTCATGTAATTTTTAATTGAATTTCAGAATACTTCATGCTTTGTCAGCAGGGTGAAATCTTCCTCTGTATCCACTCCGCTTTAAGCGCAGTGAACCTTTCTTAGCTTCATCAAGACTTGAAATATTTATATGAATACATTCAGTCTATTCAAATCATACCTGCCTACCCACCGTTCAAATTTCCCAGCAGTTTTGAATCATACAGCGTTGAATTTCTCATTTTGCACAATGTTTTCCCAGTGCACAGCACATTTCTAATGCAAAGCTCTATTACTCGCCTCACTAGAAGATGGACCATCTTTTGGCTCTATGCAAATAAAACCCTGCAATGCGTTTTAGTTTCAACTGAGGTAATAAAACATGAATTGGGATTTGCATTTTTTGTGGAAAACTAAACTCAAAAAAGAGAGAAACTTAATAAAAGTGAAAAAATATCACCAACAACAATTGCTCAAGTTGCCAGAACCGTCGATGATTAGACTTGTTCTAATGATGATCTGTTTAAAGCTGCTTTTCCTGGTGTTCGTGTGTGTTTGTGTGTGCCCAGACATTGAGTTCAAACAGGGGGATAAGGAACACGTGGTGGAAGTGGAGGTGCTATTCGATGGCGTCCGAGAGATGAGGGAAGCCTTTACTCTCCACCTGAAGCCTGATGAAAACATGGTGGCTGAAACTCAGGTTAGGAGAGTGCTCCTGCCGAACCATCACACAACATATAACACAAAATTCAAACTGGCAGTTGTGCAATTTCAGTTTGATGAAAAAGTAAAGAGTTTGTTTCTGATTTGACCCATATTTATCCAGGTCAGTCCCACTGACACCAGGGATATCTTTTACAAGGGTGTCCTGGACCAGACAACAGGAGCCACTTTACTGTAGTTGCAGCCCAAAGAGCGATGAAAACATTTCACAATGAATAATAGATTATCTGCAGAAGAAAACAGGCAGAGTGAGAGAAATGAGAGAGAAGGGTATAAAGAGGAGCCAAGAATCAGCCACGACTGAGAGACTGTAAACACCTCCAGCTCTGTGATGACTTTAATCATCTCAATGAGAGTAATTCATCGTGTCTTGATTTCACAAACAGCACTGTGTGAGTAGTTCTCATTCGTCTTAAACCTCTTTTTTTCTGGAACAGGTAGCTAAAGTGATAGTTTACATCGAGGAGACCAACAGCATGGCTGATGTTACCTTCCCCTCTCTGCCTCACGTTGTGTCGCTGCTCCATTACGACGACGTCGCCAGGACGCCAGACAACCGCCATCCAACCGCCGGCTACCCCGTCGTCTGTGTCACGGTGAGGAAAACTGAAACCACATTCAGGGACTCGAGTGGCTTTGGAGCAGTGGCGGAAGAAGTTTTCAGATCTTTTACTTCAGTAAAAGTAGCAATACCACAGTGAAAAAATACTCTGTTACAAGTAAAAGACATGATTCATAATTTTACTTAAGTAAGAGTACAAACGTATTAGCATTAGGGCTGTCAATCGATTAGTATATTTAACCACGATTAATCGCAAATTAATCACACATTTTTTTATCTGTTCAAAATGTTCCTTAAAGGGAGATTTGCAAGTATTTAATACTCATATAAACATGGGAGTGGGCAAATATGCTGCTTTACGCAAAGATATGTATATTTTTATTATTGGAAACCAATTAACAACACAAAACAATGACAAATATTGTCCAGAAACCCTCACAGGTACTGCATTTAGCATAAAAAATATGCTCAAATCATAACATGACAAACTGCAGCCCAACAGGCAACAACAGCTGTCAGTGTGTCAGTGTGCTGACTTGACTATGACTTGCCCCAAACTGCATGTGATTATCATAAAGTGGGCATGTCTGTAAAGGAGAGACTCGTGGGTACCCAGTGAACCCATTTTCATTCACATATCTTGAGGTCAGAGGTCAAGGGACCCCTTTGAAAATGGCCATGCCAGTTTTTTCTCGCCAAAATTTAGCGCAAGTTTGGAGCGTTATTTAGCCTCCTTCACGACAAGCTAGTATGACATGGTTGGTACCAATGGATTCCTTAGGTTTTTTCTAGTTTCTTATTGTGCAAGTATTTTCTATCTATCTATCTATCTAGCTTTAAAACTGAACCCACTACAATCTAAGAATCGCAAGTTGTGTTAAAGAAATTAGCGGCGTTAAAACAAATTATCACGTTAACTTTGACAGTCCTAATTAGCATCAAAATATACTTAATGTACCAAAAATAAGTGTACTCATTCTGCAGAATGGCCTGTTTCAAAATAATATATATTCTATTATCGTATTATTATTATTGATGCGTTAGTGTGTTCATCACTTTAATGTTGCAGCTGGTAAAGATGGGGCTAATTTTTTAATTTATAGATTTTATATTTATTTTATTATTGTGAATTTCACCAAGGGTTCAATAAATAGGATATCTTTATCCATAATAAAACATCATCATTTATTTATTGATTATATGTTGTATTATTAATTTGAATCTGCAAAGTAGCTAGTAAATAAAGGTATCAAATAAATGTAGAGCAGTAAAAAGTACAATATTTAACTCTGAGATGTAGTGGAGTAGATGTATAAATTAGCAGAAAATGGAAATACTCAAGTAAAGTACAAGTACCTCGAAATTGTACTTTAGTACAGTAATAGAGTAAATATACTTAGTGACTTTCTACCACTGCTTTGGAAATATCTTCTGAACTTTATTGAATTGTATTGCTCACTCTACTAGATAGACTACAGTTCAATTTTGTAGGCTTTTTCTGTAATGAGGTAGCGGGAGCTAATCAGGGCCCACATCCTCTGGGAGTGTTAGGCACATTGTTATCCCTCAGAGCCCGTACTTTTCTTCAGCCAAAGTTAAGCTGTCCTTCCGGAGTTGGCCAACCCGTCCATAAAAGACACAAACATTACACAGTTTAGTAGGCCAAAGTCCTCGTGCTTTCAGTCACAGGAGAATCACTTCCACTCTTGAATTTAGGCTCAGTGAGACACTTAAATGGATTTTCGTGATGTGTTAAGTCATTTCCTTCTCAGGTGACTGCTGTGCGTGTGTGTGTGTGTGTGTGTGTGTGTGTGTGTGTGTGAGTGTGTTTCCCTGCGTTGTGGTGGTCAGGGAGACTAAATGAAACAGTCTTGTCAAAACTGAAATGTTGAGTGCTGCATCGGGAGACGGGGTGTCAACAGATTTAAAAGGATATCCACGGAAACACTTCAAAGCTAACCCCATCATCCCATATTTCTATCTTTCTAATTATAAAAAAAAAAAGCGATTTTAAAAGCTTAAATACAAAAACACAACACACTGAAACATCTGGATGTCCCTGGCAACTGTTGCTTACTCGTTTGTATTCTGCACCTCTTTCTCCTTTTGTCCTCTGGCATCTGCTGTATCTTTCCAATCTCTGTGCTGTCCCTGCCCACCCGCCCACTCCCGCTCTATTCCTTATCCATCCTTCAGGCTTGCAACACCAAATACGCAGACTATGACAAGACGGGCTCTATCTGTGTCAGCGAGCACATCAACGACACCTTGACCCGCTACCGCTGGCTCATCAGCGCCCCAGCTGGCCCCGATGGCGTCACCAGTCCCATGAGGGAGGTGGACTTTGACACCTTCTTCACGTCCTCCAAGATGATCACGCTGGACTCGGTCTACTTCCAGGCGGGCTCCAGGGTCCAGTGTGCTGCTAGAGCCGTTAATTCTAATGGGGATGAGGGTTTAGAGCTCAGCAGCCCCATCACCACTATCAGCCAGGAGGAAGGTGAGGACAGAACAATGAACATCCGTCTCCATGTTGCCAGTTTTCTGAAGGAGGAACTGAACAGGGATTCGGCCCCACGTTGAAATGACAACCAAACGTGCTTTGTTCTCCAAGCATCATGAAGGTTCAGGAATAGGGCTTTTGAATAAACAGTGCCTACTACTGTACGGTACAGCTTCATAATTCAAAATGTTACTTGATTGTTGTATGTAAGTATTATAAGCACTTAAAGGACCAGTGTGTAACATTTAGGGGGATCTATTGGCAGAAATGGAATATAATATTAATAAGTATGTTTCCTTTAGTGTATAACCACTTGAAAATAAGAATCATTGTGTTTTTGTTACCTTAGAATGAGCCGTTTATATCTACATAGGGAGCGGGTCCTCTTCACGGAGCCAGCCTCCATGTTTCTACAGTTGCCAAGAACACACAAACCAAACACTAGGTCTAGATAGGGACATTTGCATTTTCACGTTTTCGCGTTGGCACACGGGAGAAGTTTAAGTCGGTTGCAAAGCCGTGTAATAAGCGGAATAATGTACAGCTAGCGGATCATTGTTGTGAAATACAGTAAACCCCTTCAGGGCGATGGTCCGGGGTTTATTTCACAACAATGACCGGCTCGCTGTACATTATCCCTTACACATATTTTATTGGCTTATTATCACTGATGCATTAAAGGTACTAAATTCAATATCCAGAACATTTATATAGCAGCGACCGAGTAATGTCTACCTGAGCAGAGAATGAAGTCCCTCTCCCTCCCTGTGTGTTGTAATCCGAGCTTCTCCTCGCTTTGTTGAAATAGCCGGCTTTTGCGTGCTTTTAGTGCATGTTCATGCATGTGAGCGTACCCCACTGGCAACCTCACGGCCGCTGCTCTGCACTTCTCTCATACGGCGGTTACAGCTGATAACGCCATCTTGATCGACGGCACCATCGCGGAAGCGTAGCGCCCACCCTCCGGTTCCCCCTCAGGTTAACACTGTTATCTCTGTCAGCACTCTCGCCGTTGTTTGCACTATTTAGCGCTGTTAGCACCATGTTGAGAGCCACTGGGAGGCAAAAGAAATGCTCCCAATCCCGTATTTAGCACCTTTAAGGTGTTAAGTATAATTTTACTGTTGTAGTTGTAACAATGTGTAATATTTCACAAGATCATCGTATGTTTTGTATGTAAAATCTTAATCCAAGTAACTACTATCTAAGTAAGACTGTCAGATATATTTAGTGGCGTAAAAAGCACAATATTTCCCTCTGAAATGTAGTGGAAATGCTCGAGGGTTTGAGCCTTCAGTCTTTTCTCAAATGAAAAATATCAACCTGCTCTTTTGCTGTTGCTATGTTATCACTTATGCTGCGCTCATTCCACCTACACACCTTGATGGCAACAAGTTCAGGTACACTCTTTCAGGGTGGTCGCAGGGTATTTTTAGAAATGTGGAAATAACTACCTGACTACCTTTAACAGTATATTACAGTATATACAGTAAAATAACGCAGACACAATCACAGCCATTCAGTTTGTCTTCTTTCCTCCAAAGTGTCGCAGTCTGTCCTAGTGTTCAGACCCTCTCCTCTCTGCTCCTCCGTCATATTAAGGTATGTGTCAACCACGTAAGATGGGGACCGTCGGCGCCGAGCCTTTCTCTGCCAAGCTGCGCTACACCGGAGCAGACGACCCGAAACACCCCAACCTCATCAAAGTGACTGTCACCATGCCTCACATAGATGGTAGGTGCTGCAAGGAGCTGGAGGCAGGACGCGTACCACAGATGAAGTGAAGTGTAATGTACTGTGTGTAATATTCACGTCCGTGGATCCTCAGGAGCGTGACAGCCAGAATGTAGATCTTGCCGGGTTGCATCGAGCCCCGCTGCAGAAACCCTCCAGCACACCCGCTACTTAACATTCCCTTCTTGATTTTTAATCAGTTTCCTTCTGCCTCGTCTCCTCCAGGTTTCCTTCCTTTCAGTCGCTCCCCTGCTTTTCTTTTCATCGCTTTTCGTTCGACTATTTCCTCCAACTAAGTTCTTTGAAATAATAATTTCTCTCGGCATCAAAGATAGTCGGACACAGTCAGAATCACATTGTCTGTTTTCGCCCTCTTGCAGGCATGCTTCCGGTGATCTCCACCCGCCCTCTCATGAACTTCGAACTGACTCTCAGTCCGGACGGAACCCGGGTCGGAAACCACCGCTGCTCCAACTTGCTCGACTATGACGAGGTCACCACGGGCCACAGCTTCATCACCGCCTCGACGCGCAGCCCCGAGAGCATGGGCGACGCGGCGCCCTATCAGTTCAGCGGCTCTCTGCGGGGGAACGGCACGTTGCGCTTCTACAGGAACCTCAACCTGGAGGCCTGTCTCTGGGAGTTCACCAGCTACTACCACATGTCTGAGCTGCTCACAGACTGCGGAGGCACCATAGGGACTGATGGACAGGTATGTGTGTGTGTGTGTGTGGGTTTCTGTGTACATTTGTCTACAACGCATGAATTCCAATCTAGGGTTTTGTATGTACATCTGTTTGACTGTTAGCTTTGTGTGTGTTCACCTGTGTGTGTTTCTGTCTGTATGTTCAGTCTATTGACATCCGTCTGAATGAGAGGGTCGCACAGACAGAACGGCACCACGTCTGTTTCCCCGCATTTTACGTCTCATTCTCTGCATGTTTGTTTGTGTGTGTTTGCCAGCTCTGTGCCCCAGCGTGTCATTGTGTGCATGCAAACATATGCACACTCAAACAAAGTATTGCCAACCTGTCAGTCAATCCCCTAATGCTAACTACTGCTGCTGTATCAACATGGAGCATTAAAGTGGCAGTAGGCTGAATATTTTTGGCATCATTGGGCAAAAAATCCATAATAACCTTTCAGCATATTGTAATTCAAGTGTTCTGAGAGATAACTAGACTTCTGGCTCTGTTTTTATGCTTTAGAAAATCCAAGGTCGCAGGTCATTTCAGAGAGAGAGAGCGTTCCTATTGGCTGTTCATTCAACGGTGGCAGCTGTCAATCACTCGCGAACGCCGACCAAACGGTCAAACTAGGCAGCGCTGATCAAATATGAATCAATATTCTGTTACTGTAATGCCTATTTCTCTCCTCAAATGTTTCCAGAAACATCTTGTTGTGTACTGTTTAGCTGTAAAATGCTGACATGCAGGTTAGGTTAATTGTTCACTCTAAATTGCCCGTAGGTGTGAATGTGAGTGTGAATGATTGTCTGTCTCCATGTGGGATCGGCTCCAGCCCCCCCACGACCCTGAATAGGATCAGCGGTTACAGATAATGTATGGATGGATGGATGGACTTGAATGAGGACATAAGACTTGATTGGACTTCAGTGCTTTGAGACTGGGCCTACTTGAGACCTAAGGACTTGACTTGAGAGTGGAAAGCAAAAAACATTCAAATCTCATGTGGTGGCCATGCAGGCAATAGCCAAGCTTTGCACAGCACTTGTATATGTATTTAAGAATAAATATTGTTGCTTACTTGCCGTTGATTTACTCAGTATTTATGCAGAACTGTAGAGCTGGGATTTGAGATGTAGACTTGAATGACATAAGACTTGATTGGACTTCAGTGCTTTGAGACTGGGCCAACTTGAGACCTAAGGACTTGCAGGCAATAGCCAAGCTTTGCACAGCACTTTGAGTATTTGATTGTTATAAAGCACTTGGTCTTAGCCATGTAGAAACCTGTATTTACATTCTAATGGTCAGCATTCAGAGACCTGAGAAACTTACCATTGATTTGCAACTTGCCCTCATTGACTTGAGACTTGGCTTGGGTATGTCCTTTACAAGTTAAAAACAGCTCTGTTTAGATGCATACCTCACATCAGCACACACATTTCTAAATTACATTCATAGGCAAATCATTATAATCAGTTGGTTTGATTATTAGGAGAGAAAAAAGTGAAAGAAAAGACACTAACTGATGTAATAATGAAGTACATCATACCCTATACCATGTCAGCAGCAGCATCTGTAAATGTCACAAAATAAAAGTGTAATTTTATTAAACCTGCAGTTGGCAGAATATTTTTGGCATCATTGGGCAAAAATTCCATTTCACTCTCAGCATATTATAATTCAAGGTGTGCTGAGAGAAAACTAGACTTCTGCACCTCCTCACGGCTCTGTTTTTAAGGCTTTAAAAAATCTAGCCCGTGACAGGAGACTTTGGCCAATCACAGGTCATTTCAGAGACGGTGCTTGGTATTTCCTCAACTGATCTCAACATCGCTGCCGGGTCACAAACTTTCTCATTTTACAGCTGAACAGTACACTACAAGATGTTTCTGAAAACATTTGAGGAGAGAAATAGGCATTACAGTAACAGAATATTGATTCATATTTGATCAGCGCTGCCTAGTTTGACCGTTTGATCGGAGTTCGCGAGTGATTGACAGCTGCTCAGAAACGGCAAGGCTCCAGCTCGGCTCTGATTGGTTGTCTTCCTCCGGTCTGTGAAATCTTGCAGATGCCATTAGGAGCACCGGAGGACACAGAGGCACATTTTTTCCGGATTACCTGTCTCATGCACTACTGTCAGGATATAGTGACCGTTTTATAAAACTAACTTTTTTTAATCATATTTGCTCCAGTTCTACCCACTGCAGCTTTAAAGCTTAGATTCACAGTGAAATCATGAAAAGAGAAGTCACTTTATGTGGAGTCAGGCAGCTTTTACTGGCTTGGTGGCACCATGACAGTTGAACTCACCAGAGAAGTCAAGTTTTGGCATCATGTGCCGGCTGCTGATTAGATGCTAACACACATCCAGTAGCTGTTTGCTGTTGTTGCATCATTTGCGGCAGATGTTGCAATTGTTGTTTGTGTTGTATACTGTACAGATCTGCAGTATTGTCATGGCTCCTGTTGTTAATGTGGATTAGGAGACATAGACCCTTGCTCCCTCGCTCATGTCCTGCTGCTCTTTTGTGTTCGTCCAGCCTTTGATCTGTGAGCTTCTTGTTGCTGATCAGACTGCTGAGTGTGTGCGCTGTTTTTTTTGTGTGTGTGTGTGTGTGTGTGTGAGTGTGTGTGTGTGTGTGTGTGAGAAAGAGGAGATGGGAGGAAAAAGTAAGAAATTAGTTTACTTGTCCCCCCAGTCACAGCAAGAACCGCTCGCACACACAGTTACACATGACGCCCGTCATCCTCCAGGACCTCAAGTCCACTTCGTTAAGAGAGATCACTGTCACACTGTCACTGGGGTTATGTTTTCTTATTTATTTATTTTTCCAAGGAGTGCCAAAAGAGAAGAAAAAGAGGCTGTCAGAACCTTGCAGCGTCTACCACGGTGCATGAATCAAAGCACACAGAAAGAATTAAATAATTCAGCTGCCTCTCAAAAGACCAAATTAATGTTAGATTTTGACTGTAATAATCTCTATCAATGTTTTATTCTTGGTTTCTTCGTGACAGCTTTGTATTCTGGTCTCCATAACTGCTGAGTACTTTTCTGCGTCTGAGGAGAAAATGCACTAATTGAAAGGTTGAACTCACAAGAAAAGATCATGATATTTCGAGACTGTGAACATACGCTGCTGTCTGTTCCATGCAGTATACATTTATTTTAGGAGGTTGTAATAAGGTTATGGCTGAGGTAGTTTGCCTCTCAGCTAGCAGTCGTTTAATTTCTCGTTTGGATCCTGATTCAGCGATTGCACAACTTACTCTACTGAGAGAGTGGATTGGGTCGGTTTCAGCTGTGTGTGCAGTGAATTTCAGGTCTTTGGCGGAGATTCTCTCTGTTTGCTAAGATATCGCCCCAGGCTCTTGTGTAGTGGTGCTTGGTGATTTAATGTTTTACAAATAAGATTGGATGTTACCATATATGTACTCAAGTGATGAAGAATGGTTGATCAGAGACGTACCAAAGACATCTTTCTGCCAAATTGCTTTTCTGGGTTTCTCTTGTCATTTCAATTCCTGCCCAGCATTCATTGCGATAATTGACTATGCAAATTGACACTTCAAGTCAAACAAATATAACGTGGCACATTTTCAATCTGTTTCTAAGACAAACTTTTTGGTTTTGTCAAACTTGTTTGGGCAAATAGTTCACACAAAGCACCAAAAATTGTTGATGTAATGTTGGTGAGCAGAGACACCTAGTGGCTGCCCTCGTGGAAATACATCTACATACAATACATGTTAACATGGGTCTTAGGGGTTTTTAAAGTCTGAGACTGTGGGCCTCCCCTCGGACAAAGCTTGGAAAAAGGCACCCCCTCAACCCCCTTAGTTTACTTGCATAGTTTTGCTCAATTCCTGGATGCCTATGGGATCATGATTATGTTATTTGATCCCATAGAGACTCAACAATTGAGCCAAGAAAGCCTAATACTGCCATTTGACATACCACTTCACCAAATACATAAAAAAAAGGTCTGTCCTGAGGCATTTATTAGTTTCTGGCTCTGCGAAAGTAGGAACACAGTAAAATTATCCAAAACTACTGTATCTCTTGACTATCTCTTTCACCAAATCACAAACATTTAGGCTATGCTATGTGATCTTCTTTTGATAACTAATGTAATAACTAGGGCTGTCAATTGATTAAAATATTTCATCGTGATTAATCACATGATTGTCCATAGTTAATCACAATTAATCACAAATTAATCACGTTTTTTATCTGTTCCAAATGTACCTTAAAGGGAGATTTGTCAAGTATTTAATACTCTTTATCAACATGGGAGTGGGCAAATATGCTTTGCTATGCAAATATATGTATATATTTATTATTGGAAATCAATTAACAACACAAAACAATGACAAATATTGTCCAGAAACCCTCACAGGTACTGCATTTAGCATAAAAAATATGCTCAAATCATAACACGGCAAACTCAAGCCCAACAGGCAACAACAGCTGTCAGTGTGTCAGTGTGCTGACTTGACTATGACTTGCCCCAAACTGCATGTAATTATCATAAAGTGGGCATGTCTGTAAAGGGGAGATTCGTGGGTACCGATAGAACCCATTTTCATTCACATATCTGGAGGTCAGAGGTCAAGGGACCCCTTTGAAAATGGCCATGCCAGTTTTTCCTCGCCAAACTTTAGCGCAAGTTTGGAGCATGGTTGGTACTAATGGATTCCTTAGGTTTTCTGGTTTCATATGATGCCCGTATCTTCATTCTAGCTTTCACTCTGAGCCCGCTACAACCTAAAAATCGCAAGTTGCCTTAAAGAAATTAGTGGTGTTAAAACAAATTTACGTTGACGCGTTATTATTGCGTTAACTTTGACAGCCCTTGTAATAACTAATAGTAATATTTTTTCACTTCCTGAGCCTCCCCTGAAACAGTTTGGAGCCCCCCTGGGGAGGCCCGCCTCACACTTTGAAAACATCTGATGTAGAATATTATCCGGAAAAAGGTGTTGGGTAAAACAGTTTGTTTTTTTCAGCTTACAAAATCAAAGTAGATGTGATCAGCTTTTTAAATACTTGGACAACTTTAAAAAAGACAACCTAGATAGAGAAGTACAATACAAGCCCACACCGCTGCCCACTGTGGTTTCGTGTGTACAACTTTTCTGCATCTTTGACAGCACTGAGTAGGAGGGAAAGAGTTCAAGCGCCTCGTGGAGGAGAACAATGTGTTCATCTTTTACATCTTCTCGGCACTTATTATAGCTTATCAACCTACAATCACCCCTTAATCTAGAAGGAAAACACAGTTCTTGTCATGCATACTGAGGATATCTCGCTCATAACTCCGACCATGATATCGAGTAAATAAACAGAGTTCCTCGTCAGTAATGAAATGAATGAATGAATGAAATTTGAATCATTTTGAATTATGAGCCTAAAATTTTTTTGAAAAAAATCCTTACAGGTGCTGAATCTGGTCCAGTCCTACGTGACCCTGCGGGTGCCTCTTTACGTGTCGTATGTGTTCCACTCCCCCGTGGGAAGCGGCGGCTGGCAGCACTTTGACCTGCAGTCGGAGCTGCGCCTCACCTTCGTGTACGACACGGCCATCCTCTGGAAGGACGGCATCGGCAGCCCCCCGCAGGCCGAGCTGCAGGGTAAGCTCCCAACTCCGTGAGAACGTTACTTGTTGTGCTTCTGGACTCAATATCATCCTCATTAAAAAAAAAGCAGTTTTTGTAGAATCTGTTGTCTTTGTATGTATATTTGCCAGGTGCGTTGTATCCGACAAGCATGCGCATCAACGAACAGGGACGTTTGGTGGTGAACTTCCGCACCAAGGCCCGTTTCAGGGGTCTGTTTGTGGAGTCTCATTCTGGAGCCATAAGAGCTGGTGAGATTAGTGTAACCATATCACTTTCACTATTCCTCAATAGCGTCACTGAAGATGCTTAAGTGATTTAGTTTAAGGCATCACATTTGATTTTTAAATCAGTCCTCCGTTATGAACGTCTCCTCCTCTCGACTTTCCTTACCAAGCAACCTCCATGTCCTCCATGGTGATGAGTGTGGACCACCCCGGCCTGACCTTTAACCTCACCTTAGTGAGGAGTGAGCCCACCTACAACCAGCCAGTCCAGCAGTGGACCTTCACCTCTGACTTTGCTGTAAGTGTGCGCCGCATGAAATTTGTTTGTGCCCCGGTGCACGACCTGAAACACCCGCTGTGCTCAAGCAGCTGGACGGACAGATACAGACTGACGCTTGAGTATCTGTCCTCTTTGCTCCCGCGCAGGTGAGAGACTACTCTGGGACCTACACGGTGAAGCTGATCCCCTGCACAACAGCCCAGAATATGGAGTACACTCTCCCAGCTGTCTGCAATCCCAGAGAACCGGTCACCTTCGATCTCGACATCCGATTCCAGCAAGTAAGGCAGTTTTTGTTAGAAGCTTAAGATCCAAATGTGCCATGTTTCTTTGTTGCGAGTAGATTTTCTTTCTTTCTTTCTTTCTCTCTCTCTCTTCCTTGATTATGCTATTCTTCGTTATACATCCCACTTTAGGTGAGTGACCCGGTCGCAGTGGAATTCAGTCTGAACACTCAGATGTTCTTGCTGTCCAAGAGGAGCTTGTGGCTCTCTGATGGCTCCATGGGCTTCGGTCAGGAGACCGACATAACCTTTTCTGAGGGTAAGCGGCCTCTTACTACGTCTAAAGTCTTTTCAGTGCAGTGAAGATTTAAATGACTATACTTGTGGTTATAGACGTTTTTATCCCGTTGTCTACAGGTGGGATCACTTCTGTCAATTTTGCAAAGTGTTCCAAGTTTTTAGATTGATTTTTCTACCTTTCAAGCAGACATTGGTTTGAGTTCAGGTCAGCACAATTGTTAGTTCAATAACTTCAACGACAACTTTGCATATTTAGACTTTACTCAATCTTCAGCTCGACATCAACAACAGCGGCTACAGCCAGCATATCAACAACAACTCGAGTTCCACATTTCACACCTGCGCAGTAGGTAACCAAGCACTTAACACATTATGAAAATATACTTGTCAAAACTAAGCCTCGCTTGACTTACTGTGGCTAATCCATCGCAGTGAACATTACATCAGCTCTTTTGAAAATGACATGAAATGACATCTGATATTTGAGCATTTAATTCACAAATCAACTCTGGAAGACAACCAATATCCAAACATTAACATCATGGAAAGGATAAAGTGAATTAATACATGGATTTGTAGTTCATCGGCTAAAACATAAAAAAAACACCACTACGGCCCATAAATTAATTTACTTCCATGAAATAGTCTGTCCTCCTTGGATTTATATGTATGATTCGTAATAATAACTTGGTGTAGGCTTTAGGATTCATGTCTTCCTCCTTTATTTCAGGTGATGCGATCTACGGCCGTGTGATGGTGGACCCTGTGCAGAACCTGGGGGACTCTTTCTTCTGTAGCATAGAGAAGGTGTTCCTCTGCACTGGTGCTGATGGATACGTACCGAAGTACAACCCGACCAAGTTTGAGTTTGGCTGCCTGGCGGACTCCCCATCATTGCTCTATAGATTCAAGATTATTGTGAGTGTATTCGGGTTTTTAATGTTGCAATTTCAGCATGCAGAGATGCTTTTACAATCAATACAAAAATAATTTCCTTACTTCCTTTTTTTCCCCTAAATCTAACACACCTCACCAGGACAAGGCTCAGCCAGAGACTCAGGCCCGTGTGTTTGGTGATGTCAGTTTTAAAGCTGTGCTGGCAGTGGATGATCCATCAGCCATGTCCCTCGTCAGACAGCCCGGGTCTGATGGCTTCAGGTTGGACTCTACAGCCATGTTCCAGGTACATCTTACTGGTCCTCATAGCCAATGACAGATTTTTATTGTGAACCAGCAGCTACAGTATGTAATATTGTCACTCAGTGTATACAACTTTTAAAAGCTTTACTGCGTATGTGCTATTGTGGGATACAGTTATGAAGCCGGACAGCTTTGCAGCTATATGAAGAGAGCTGGGAACATGTAGGTTTGCCACTCCACTATTAGGGCTGCACATCCATCAATCCATTATCTGTAACCGCTTATCCCATTCAGGGTCGCAGGGAGGCTAGAGGCAATCCCAGCTGATATTTTTTCAAAATCGTTGTATGTACAGCACTGTACTGTATGGTTTGCTTCGACTGGTGTAAATGTTTTTTATTATGTTTTCACATTATGTTGTGTCCACAACAATGGATGTGAGTCATTGGGCTTTGTTGTGATTTAATCCTTGATGGTTGTTGCTACTGCTGTGGAGAGTTATTGTATTTTTAATCATCAAATACATAATTCAATCAATTCAAGGCTGGTAAAGTGCACTTTTGCCAGAAATCCAAAGTCTAATGAGTCACTTGAGAACCACCGGGTCCCATCTTATCGAAAATCAATGCAGATAATTATTTTTGCATGATGTGCTCATTTTGGGCTCTTAACCATATCTGTTTGCTCATTTTGTAAATTGAAGATAATGCATATGTGCATATTTTGGTGTTTTCCTCAGGTTGCTGCGGGCCGCGAGTGGTACATTCACACCATTTACACAGTCCGCTCCAAACAGAACGCTAACAGAGGCATTGGAAAGCGCAGCCTGGAGTACCACTCCTTGGTCTCCACGAGCAACGACCTCGCCTTGAGCCCGTCGAGCGGCAGAGGTCATCGCCCCAGGAGGTCGGCCGGCGCTGAAGTCCCAGAGCTCGCCGAGGACATCGGAGCAGACAACAACCGCGGTACCAACATCATGCACATCGCTTTGGACCGCGCCAAGCGGCGGGCAGGGGGGTCGAATGAGCTGTTCACCGACGGGCTGGAACCCAGTGAGCTGAACGCGGACGAGGAAGAGGAGGGTCTGGTGACTGTGGTGGGGGCACTGGTGGGGCTGCTGCTGACCGTCCTCATCGTTATCACCATCATACTGGTGCTGAGATCCAGACAGAAGGAAGGGAAGGAGGGATGGAGGGAGGGGGTGCAGGAGGTGGTGAAGGGGTCCGTCAGTACGGAGCCCATGTTGGTGGTGAGGATGCAAGACTGCCACAACAGCTCAGAGGTCTGAGCAACGGATGGACAGATGGACAAAGGGGATGAAGAGTATGCGGGGTTTTATAAAATTTTGGATTTTCTTTTCTTTTTTTAAACTGGTATTAGATTACTTTCATAACACCAAAAATCTGAGATTGATCATATGCGTTATTGGGTGTGTATGCGTGTGTGTGTGTGCCTGTTAGTGGGGGGATTTCTACAGTATTGGATCCATTACGTACCTTGGTCACTTCGACAGAAAACAGCACAGAAGACAGCCTTTTACACGCTGTCTTCACTTAACATTCCAACTTGTGCTGCTAGTAGCATGGTATTTCCTTCCTCCCCCACTGGCTTTATGGTGTCAAAGTCCCTGAAGCAGCTATATCCCTTCAGGACAGTCCTGTTCGCTGGGAGCACTTTTTCTCATAAAGCTAGTGTCACGCAGGCTAAGTCGGAGATTTAGTGCTGCAGGTTTACCTCCGGTAAAGGGGGCTGGATGATGTCAATGTTCATACTGAAAGGAATAGTTCACCTCAAGAAGAAGAGTCAGATGTTGTCGACCTGCCCTCCGTGTCAGTCACAACTTAGTGTTTGTGAGCCCTGGTACTTGTGTGTTTACCAAAATATTAATGGTAACAAGACCATCTTTTGTTCTTGCAAAGCATACAACAGATATCTGCACACATTGTGCAGCTTATTCCAATTATTTAGTATCTTAAAGGTATAATATGTAACCGCTGTTTGTAAACACACAGCAGTCAAAGTTGGGCACAGCTCAATGAGCCGAGAGGGAGAGAGAGAGCAGCGATGGTCGAGCGAGCTATAGAGTGACTGAAGAGAGAGAGCGGCGTTAGTGAGAACAAAGCAGCGAATCAGAGAAATAAAACGCTATTTTCTGATTGTTTCATGGCGGTTACGTTCTAAAACACAAAAAAACCCATCTAACTTTGCACAACTCTGCGGGAAGTACAGACATACACTGATCAAAATAAGAAGAAAAGAGAAAATCCAGAGAGAGGGCTGCAGGGTCTCTGCAGAAACAGACACCACCACACACTTCTAGTGGGGCATAAGTGATGATTGAGAGGGATTATTTTTGCATCAGTCCATACATTGTTTTTTCGTTAATTCTTGCATATTATACCTTTAACAATTGCCTTATGGATGCAAAAGTCCAGTGTTGACACTATAATCACACTTACTGTCAAAGTCGTTATAAAGTTCACCAAATGCCAGAGGATAGTATCATTTATGAAAATATTGGGGATTGAAAGGTAAATACAGAACCCATAGGCTAAATGTTTGGCTACAAAACATTTCAGACTACACTGCGTGAGTAGATTCATATTCATTCTGGGGTGAACTGTGCCTTTAGGGCCTACAATTTTGTCCTGAAATATTTGCGAGTCATTCTGGACTGCACAATTTGTAATGAAAAACATAAACACAAGACGCCACCATCTGTTTCTTATCTGTGAATTAAACCTGCAGAAGTCTCTTATTATATAGACTACAGGAGATTAATACCGCTGCTGTCAGAATTTATGTTTATTAACCAGCTAATTGTTTTAGTCATTCACTTGTTCTTTATTTTATTGACCATGATGATGAGGAATGTTAGATTTATTGAGCATTTCTGTTGCTGCTGAGTTGGGTTCACTGTTTGTATTCATGTAAAATCAGTTATTTACTTCGTCATGAGTTTATAGTTCATCGCTGCTTCTGTTACCACGATGTTAACTGCTATCCATCCTGTTGCTCCACTGTGTGTTTCTGTGATATTGTCGTATTTATTCAAAATATTTTCAGCATAATGTTTTAGTTTTTTTATAACACTGGTTAAGGCACGTGTGTATAAAGACACTCATCTCAGGAGTTGTTTCTTTTACAGACAATGGACCGTGTGTTTTAACACAATTCACGTCTGCTGACTGAAGAGAATCTCTACAGAGCCACTTTCCACTTCTGTGTTACACTGCTAATAAGTGTGGTGCTGTGAACATGCAAATACTTTATCCACATCGAATTATTTGACTCCTATTCTTCTCATATCATGTCCCCGTAAGCTTTATTTGTCACTAGTGCTGTGTGGGATGTCAGTGTTCTGAGTCACGTTTTCGAACAAAGGATGCAAACAAAGTAGCTGCTTACAAATCGGTACGTCACCATGAAAAATGTTACGTTCGAGGCATTTGATATAATCTGCTGTCTTGTTATTCTGTTGATATCACTGGTGAAATTTCTTGTTTACATGTGTTGTTAAACCTGTGTCTTACTCTGCTATGGATATACAACATGCTGAGATCAGTGTTCCTAAAATATTTGTCTTATTATGGTGTTGTCATCATCGTATAATCATTTCCAACATTTATCAGGGCTAGATAATGTGATGAACATGAGCCGGGGTTCAGCTGAGGTGTGAATCAGCGAGGGATGTGATGGTTTATACAAGTAATAGGCTGCTCTTTTTTTTTTTTTGCTCTGATGAATTTGGAAATAACACCATATCTGACATCAAATGCACTTTTTGAGTCACATCCCTCACATTCCAATCCAAGCTATGCAATGTAATGTATATTCCACAGCCAGTTATCCCCATGTATATGACAATTTTAGCACAAACGATCAAACTTGATACTCAGTTTGTGTCTTTTTATGAATGGGTTTTTATGTATATGTATTTAAGAATAAATATTGTTGCTTACTTGCCGTTGATTTACTCAGTATTTATGCAGAACTGTAGAGCTGGGATTTGAGATGTAGACTTGAATGACATAAGACTTGATTGGACTTCAGTGCTTTGAGACTGGGCCTACTTGAGACCTAAGGACTTGCAGGCAATAGCCAAGCTTGCACAGCACTTTGAGTATTCGATCGTTATAAAGCACTTGGTCTTAGCCATGCAGACACCTGTATTTGCATTCTAATGGTCAGCATTCAGAGACCTGAGAAACTTACAATTGATTTGCAACTTGCCCTCATTGATTTGAGACTTGGCTTGGGTGTGTCCTTTACAGGTTAAAATCAGCTCTGTTTAGATGCATACCTCACAAAAGCACACACATTGCTTAATTATATTCATTGGCAAATCATGATAATCGGTTGGTTTGATTACTAGGAGAGAAAAAAGTGAAAGAAAAAGACACTAACTGATGTAATAATGAAGCACATCATACCCTACACCATGTCAGCAGAAGCATCTGTGAATGTCACAAAATAAAAGTGTGATTTAATTAAAGCTTCAGTAGGGCAGAATGTTTTGGGCATCATTGGGCAAAAATTCCATAAAAACCTTTCTGCATATTATAATTCAAGTGTTCTAAGAGAAACCTAGACATCTGCGTCTCCTCACGGCTCTGTTTTCAGGCTTTAAAAAATCTAGCCCGTGACGGGAGACTTTGGCCAATCGCAGGTCATTTCAGAGACGGTGCCTGGTATTTCCTCAACTGATCTCAACATGGCTGCCGGGTCACAAACTTTCTCATTTTACGGCTAAACAGTACACTACAAGATGTTTCTGAAAACATTTGAGGAGAGAAATAGGCATTACAGTAACAGAATATTGATTCATATTTGATCAGCGCTGCCTAGTTTGACCATTTGACCTGCTCAGAGACGGCAGGCCCGAGATCGGCTCTGATTGGTTGTTTTCCTCCGGTCTGTGAAATCTTGCAGATTTAAAGAAATCTTAAATCTTAGGAGCACCGGAGGACACCGAGGCACATGATTTTTTTTTTCATATTACCCTGTCTCATACACTACTATCAGGATATAGTGACCGTTTTATAGAAATAACTTCTTTTTTTTAAATCATATTTGCTCCAATTCTTCCCACTGCAACTTTAAGTATTTTTTACCCTGATTAGAATAGATAGATGTATCAGCAAGGAGAGAGAGAGAGAGAGAGAGGAGAGAGAGAGAGAGAGAGAGAGAGAGAGAGAGAGAGATGGAAGGAATCTGATTGGTTGAGACGGAAGATGACGCAGCACAAATGTGCCCGCCGCTTCCCTCTCCCTCTCCCTCCTCTCCTCTTCCTTCACTTCCTGCCGTGGCAGTGTTGTGTTGCCGTCGGCTCGTAAACATGGCTACCGCTGGAGCAGCTGGAGACGACCTGAAGAAAGAGCTCACGTGTGCCATTTGTTTGGACTTCTTCAAAGACCCGGTTATCCTGAAATGCGGCCATAATTTCTGCCGCTTTTGCATCTGCATGCACTGGGATGAAAATGGCGGAGACTACGGGTACCAGTGCCCTCAGTGCCGAACGGTAAGTTAACACGCTTCTATTTCCCACCGTGTGCCTTTTTTCACGAAATATGTTCGATACACTTGTGATAGTATTACTTTTATGTGTTTTATAAGTGAATTCAGAGCAGCTGGTTGACATTTGGTCATTGAAAAACGGTATTAGCTAACGTTACCGTGTTAGTTACGCAGTGCATTTGTGTGGCTACCGTTGCTATGATGGCTGGCTAGCTGAAACGGTAACCAGCTAACGCTGAATTAAAAGCAGGGAAGTTAGCCAACAATAATGTTAAGGAGATGCTTTAATGCAGGATAAATACATACACACCGTGCACAAAGTGATACTAACTTTGGCCTTGGTTACAAGCAGATATCTCACTTGCTTTCTTTGTCCCCCCCCCCAGGTGTTCAACAAGAGGACCTTCACCAAAAACTACCTGGTGCAGAACCTGGTGGCCAAACTGGAAGATCTGGAGTGCCTGGGGTCTTGTCCTGCCCCCACCAAGCCTGCTAAAGTAGATGGAAAGTGTGACCAACATGGAGAGGAGCTGAAATTGTACTGCCAGACTGATAAAAGGCCCATCTGTGTGGTCTGCAGGGAATCTAGAGCACACAGGTTGGTATTGTTCACACCTTTTTTTTATATAGGGAAATTATATATTTCTATCTTTTTTGCAAATTCACCAGTCGCTTTCTTGTTAAGAATCAGAACAAGAGTGGTTACATATTAGTCATTGAGATTGTACGGGTCATTCGGCCAATGTTAGACCTTGCCAGTTAAATGAATCTGTACAAATACATATGATACTTGTCCATGCAGAAGAGACACTTTGCTTAGTTTTAGCTGCATTTACATGCATTATGACCTGGAGATATTACCAGTGTTTCACAGTAACCAGACTTCTGAAACCTTAAACAGTTTTATAAGTATTGATCTGATGAAAACTTGGACCATTGCCAGGTTTCTGAACGTTTCAACAAAGTCACCATTTAAATACATACAAGAAACCAGATTATTGTGATAAATGGGATATGGGAAAGATACTAATCCTAAAAAAACCCCAGTTTATATCAGTCAGTAATCAAGGTTTCTCCCCCACCGATACTTCTGCCAGAGCGATACTCTTCCTGTGTTGTGTCATTGTCATGCTAATGCCCACTCTTAACCTGAATGAGAACTCAGTCTGAGTCATTGGCCCTGTGCAGACCTGGTATCAATATGCGTCCTGAGTGATTCAATCACAAGTGGACAGCTTTAAGTACGTCTGTTCACACCTTGCATCACAATGCGTCTCCGCATGCGTCTCGAGTGACCACTTGTGATCGGATCTTACCTCCCCCGCTCTATATGCAAATAAACAAGTAGTAAACACATAGCTAACACAGCAGACCTCGTGACGTAATATTACATGAATGTCAGTAGTAATATCCTACATATTCGTGAATTTGGGTACATTTTATTAACGTCCCCGACTGCCATCTGTGATTGGGTGAAGAAAGTGGTAAAGATAACCACAGATTAAAACAATGGTGGTGTCTTCTAGAGCAGAGGACATTTGATATCACTGCACAAATTCACTTGGACAATACGGGAGCTTTTGCAAATGTCAGGGCTGGGGAAATTTTGTTACGGGTGAGTTAATCGCTTAGCAACAGGTCACATGGAGTGTGTTTATGTGCACCTTTTCAACATGAATTGAAGTAAAAGACAATGGCTCGGTTTGAAATGGCATACTTACATATTATTCATACTGAGTATGATGTCAAATTGAGTATGTAGTGCATAGTAGATGGATTTTGTGTAGTCGAGAAATGCCTGGATGTATACTAGATTCGCAAGAGTTTCTGAGTCTGAAACGTGAGCTTACTGGACATACTCAACCGCCCCAACATGCATTGTGGCTCTTCACTGTCCAATGGCAGACTGCGTGGCAGACGTTTAAATTATTTAACCATTGGATAAAACAATTACGAGTGATGCCGCATATATAATGCACTGTAGAAAACATACTGTATTTAACACTAAAATATTTAATAATTTGCCTTAAAATGATACTAGAAAATATTAAATTGAGTGGACGAGGTTATGATCATTTACATTTGTGATAAACATCGTAATTGATACATAGTATGCGATTTCGAACATAGCCATTATGTAAGGCAAGAGTTCCTAAAGCATGCAACCACAGTTTTGTTGAAATGCATCTTGGGAATATTACTCCTATGGTCTTTTGGTCTTGGTCTTATGGTCAAAGGCACTGATGAAGACGACTGCTAGCAAACAGAAATATTGAGAAATCTTAAAAAGCTTTTCTCATGTTTTCGAGGAAGGATGCACTCAACACTTTTGTTTGATAGACCTCAGGGATTCAAACAATGTGGTTTGGTTGGTAAAAAGCACTGAATGAAAATATAACTTGTGTTTGTTTACAAGAGCCTCCACTGGGAAAGTGGTTTTTGGGTGGTGTTACAAATCACCCTTCAAACCACTAACTGTCTGATCATTTGTTTTATTGTCGTTTCAGACACCATGAGGTCGCACCCGTGCCAGAAGTTGTGAATGACATGAAGGTAAGTCTAACTATGAATTTGCTAGGAGGACGCATTCTCTTCTGTGTCTCCTACTGTATATTTGGCCAAGACAGCAGAGATTGTACGGCCTTTGCCACACGTATAATTCACTACATCCAGATCATTTGCAGAGCTTATTTTTAGTCTGTGACATCGTGATATTACAGATTATGGCCTGTTTTCCTCTATGCATGTATCTTGATGTGCATGTTTGTTACAGATGGAGCTGAAGCTGAGGCTAATGGAGCTCAACTGGCAGAAGTCTCAATGTGTAAAGGTTATAACAGCTGATGAGCGCACCAGAAGTGAAGTGAGGGTAAGAAATTGACCTTTTTATAAGCCTTTTTTTTTTTTTGCTGGTGACATTCAAGTAGTCTTTAAAGATTACAACCTTCTCTAACTTCCCAATTTTACCCTATCTTTGTCAGTTCAATTCAATGCAATATTGCAAAACAGCTTGGAGGCCTAATTAGTAGTCATGAAGTACTCGATGTATAAACATTGGGGTACACGCTGCACTGAAATGTTTCAGTTAATACTCAACATACACATCATCAGATCCTTCACCCTAACCCTCTGAACCTCTCTGTCCTCCAGTTGAAGAAACAGAGACTCAAGGAGAAGATCGAGGCGGACGTTGGTGCCCTGGTCCAGTTCTTGCTCGATGAGAGAGACTCCCTGCTCGAGAGCCTGGACGCCGAGGAGGTGGCCACCATGGCCGTCATAGACGAGAACCTGAAGATTGTGGAGATAGAGGTGGCGGCTGTGGACAAAGCTATCGCTGATATCCACAGCCACATCAGTGGGAAAACGAGCTTTGAGGTGAGTCCAACACATCAGCTGTCTGATTCACAGAGATTTAACTCTTACATTGCCATGCATCTGCTAGAGCTGCTAGAGTCAGAGATGGACAGTTACTGAACCGAAGCATCAAAAACATATTATGGAACATTTTTTTTTTAATTGCACGTTAAAACCCCACCACTGACGGTACATAATCAAAGTGTGATCGATATGAAGTGTGATCAGTAGTAATCAAAATATGTCTTTTTGTTCTTCCAACAGAGCCTGGCGGAGACATTTAATGAGTAAGTAGCTTACAGTTGTTTATTTGATACGAACCTACAGAAATCCCATTCAAATTTACTTAAAAAAAAAAAATTGCCTTTGCATAATCATATTTTATTCAATTTTTCTTCCACAGAGTCATCCATTGCAAGCCTTTCACATCTCTGGAAACGGTTCATTGTCCGACTGAATTTACAGACTTCTCAGGGCCCTTCCAGCTTATCATGTGGAAGAAGATGATGCACGTGCTGCATACCAGTGAGTTTACTGTTTTTAAATGTGTTGCAATGTGAGGACTAAGACTGGCAGAATACACAAAAGTTATGTTTAAGCTGATTTTCTAATAAGTTACTATTAGACAAAATTAAGTTGCATCCAATTAAGATTTTGTATGTGCAAAGTTTTATGCGTGCTTTACGCCTATTTAAAGCCGCCCACACATGATCAACAGTAAAATCGCTCTACGCTGGCTGTGCCATTGTTCTCCTATGGGGTCAGCGGTGCCGCCCGACTAGTAGGGCTGCACAATTAATCAAATATTAATCGCAATCACGATTTTGGCTTCCCACAAATCAACTGTGGTATTTGCGTTTAAAATGCGTGCTCCGCTCATAGAAAACTCTGCTGCATGTCAAATAAAGAGATGGGGGGGGGAGCTGTCACGCCGCTGCACGCGCACCCTACAATGGCAGCCTATGAAAAACTTTCCTGAATGTTGCGGCTCCAGTCCAGAGTAGAAGAGTAATATACTGTTTATTACTTAAAATGCACTGAATTCAGGTGAAGAGTATCCTCATCTTAAGTCTCATTTTGATGCAAAGATTGCTACATTAGCAGGAATGTAGCACAACATGGTGTAAAGGAATTTTTGAGAGCAATTAATTGGAGACTGAAGAAGTGGACCGGAGACCCAAGAATGTCTTACACTGGAGGTTTTTATTATGACTTGAATTCAAGGAGAATAGAGTCAGCAATACAAGTGGAGACAAGTCACCATGTGCCCAATTCTGAAGACACAGCTGGTCAGAGGGGACTTTTTAACCTGCTCAATGTGCGCAGGCAGGATAACCCAAATATGGTCTTCCTCTACAAAAACAACACATGCCTCAGATAGTATGTACATAGAAGTGCGTACCTAATTTTTCGGTCAAGGCTACTCGCAGGTCACCCGCAGTACATTTAATCAGTGAGACAGAAACAACAGAGAATGTGTGTCTGGCGTAAATGCTTTAATTTATGTGCGAGTGAAGCGGTTTTGCTCACATGCCTACATGTGCTGTGTGAGCGATTTCCCCAACCTTGAGAGGTGGGGGAGATAAGAAAACAGGCAGGCTGTTATCTGCCTTCAAACCTGTAACAATTATTCCATAACACATGGAACTGTTAATTTAAATATGAAAGTGCAATAATAATATTTTCTCCCTAAAATCAATGAATAATCGTGATCTCAATACTGATCAAAATAATCGGGATTATCATTTTTGGCCATAATTGTGCAGGTGCAGCCCTACTGACTAGACAGAAGCGCTACCCTTGGCGTCAAAGTGAAAAGTATTTCAACTTTGACCTTGGTTGCATCTGACCTTTCAAAGCGCAATCAATGAAATAACAGCTGCAACTGTTGTTGTTGCCTAGAAACAGTGAGTGGCGTTCCTTGCGCACTTTTTGATGACATTATACCTGCGCTTTGCCTCTTCAAGGCTCTGCGCCCTACCTTACGGTGAGCGAAGAGCAAATTTCTAATCATGTAAAGGCATCGTAACCCAATACAGCTTTTTCGCTTTATACCGTATCATTGCAATAGAAACAAGCTAATGTTGGCTGGTCAGCCTACTCGCACTGTAGCAATGAATGTCAATTGTGTCTCTTTCTGGTTTTTGAATCTGCCGGTTTCCTTGGACAAAAACGTCAAATTGGATTAATCTTTTCTTCTTTTTTCCCAATGTACTACCAGCTTCAGCCCAATCTAACCGCAATGTGAACTAACCTCTCTTCATCTCTCTCTGTGTAGTGCCTCAGAACCTCACCTTAGACCCGGACACGGCTCACCTAAACCTGCTCATCTCAGACTTCGACACCAAAGTGGAGGAGGGCCGCGTTCGCAACCAGGAACCGGACCTGCCGGCCCGCTTCACCCGCTTCTGTGGCGTCCTCGCCACGGCCCAGTACGCCAGCGGCCAGCACTACTGGGAGGTGGATGTGAAGGACAAAGGTGTGTGGTACCTGGGAGTCACCACTGAAGGCAGCAACAGGAAGGGCTTCGTCAGCCTCACTCCCTCCGCGGGGTACTGGAGCCTGTCTCTGCAGGACCGGCTGTACGCCAACGGAGAGGACGGCCGCATCCCCGTCGCCGACTACTGGAACTCCCCTCGGGTCGGCGTGTACCTGGACTACGACAACGGGCGCCTTAGTTTCTACGACGCCGTCACGATGAAGAGATTGTACATGTTTGACACCTGCTTTGAAGAGCCTGTCTATCCTTTCTTCAGCCCGGGGAAGAATGATCCATGCAGCAGGCTGCAGATATGCCACTACTACTGAGAGAGAGCTGCGACGAGTGTTTAAATCTAGTTATTAAGGGTAAACTCATGTGTGCCAGTGTTTTCAGATTTGCTGGTTTATCTGAGACCAGGCTGGAGTGATCCTTGGAGCCAGGTTCTTGTGTGCATTTGAGCTGTTACTTGTCGGTCTCGCTGGTGTTAGAAAATAAGTCTTACCGGGTGTCTCGTCACAGCTATAATGGAGAGCTTAATTTTTCTCACATCTTGAGGTTGAAAATGTGAAATTTGTTATCGTCCAACCTAGACACCCACTGTAGGCTTATACCCTGACTACTGTGGCTGGGGGGTTTGGAGAGGTGCTTTGTTGTCTGTACCACTGTGTCTGCTGGGATGCAGATGCTCTTGTTGATTAGAGCAGGTCTTATCCTATTAGCAACCACTATGCCATACATACATACATACATTAACTCATATTGGAGATATTTTTTCCAGGCAGGGTCAGTGCTGTTGGGTAGAACTTGAAGTAAATATGACATCGTTATCACATTGATAGTTGTTGACAGTTAAGATTCCCTCATTAATTTTAGACAGAACAGTCTGTTCAGTGCTGATATTTATCAGGATTATTTGACTGAAATTGGCCCGCTTGTACTGGGATTTTCAGCTCCAAGACAATAATTAGACTTCCAAGAAGGAATTGCTCGGGTTGTTTTTGTGGACGTTAATTTTATCATTAACCTTTTTAAAATCGCCTTTATTTATCCTTTTTTTTTTAATACTGTACATTGTTAACACTTGAAAATTCCTCTGTATATTGAGTCACATTTTGCAGCTTATTTTTTGTGAGCAGTAATACTGAAGCAGGAAGTTATGCCATTTTGCTTTAAGAGGTATTTTAGAAATATTTTTTCAGTCTGTTTGAAAATGAGCAGCAAAGCAAACAAATATTCCAACAGCAAATTATTAAGATTTTACAGCCATGTCCTCCAATGTGTTGTCACTTAACGGGTAGATGTGTGTAACAGCCTGGTGGTCTTAACTAAAATGTGAACTTATGGAATGCTGAATGGAAGTTTTATTACATGTTTTTTGTTTGCTTTTTACACATAACCCACACCGTTTACTTCATTATAGTCCTTTAAATATTCCTGCTTTAGATTATTAATTGCTAGCTGTTGAGTTGGTCCTGATGTTTTTAGATCTATTTTCCAGCTCGGTACAGTGTAATTTCTAAATTTCATTATTGATGTTGAATGTGAAAATACATGTATCTGGACCATTATATATACTTTTTCCTTCCTTCATAAACTTATGATTTAAACATTGTTTTATTTGAGATGATCTTTTCGGGTTATTATTTTTTTGCTTGTGCAGTTATGGACCTACAAGTGAGATGTTTGCCATCTTACAGGGTCGTACGGTGATATTTGTTTTTTCAAATCTTATTGATCATCTTATTGAGGAGCTTAGTAGAGACATTTAACAGCACGATCGGTGATAATATTTGTGAATGGCCTCCCTACAGCCAATCTCAAGTTGCTCCTTTTTTGGGTTTATTTTCAGACACCTAAGGTGTTCACGTGTTAGGACTGCAAAACTCTTTGCTCTTTAACTTTGAGTATTTGCCGATAAATGTTTTCTCTAAGATGTTATACCTCATTTAATACCTATACATACTTTTCATTGCTGAGTTTCATTCATGTATTCAGCTTAGCAGTGTTTGGGCTATGTCATGATAAGTGTGAAATACAGTTATTTTGGTAGTCTCTGTTTGTGGCCCTTTCACCTGCTATAAATGTGCTTCGTGTTTCTCAGACTTTACAATAAGATTAAAAGAGGAAAAAGAATTGTTTTATTTTCCTTAAAGCCTCTACTATTCACTTGCTGTACCCACTTTGCTCAGTGTTATTACCCTTCTTTTCATACAATGTGTGATATAAAAACCAAACAACAAATGTATCAGTTAGGGGTACGCTAAAATGTATTCCTGGCCTGTTATTTGGTTTTAAAATCTTATTTGTTTGCCCACAGTTAGTAAAGTCAAAACCTGCATTAGTTATTTCTGGACGCTGATAGCCAGATATGAGATTCAACACTTTGAATTATGGAAATTCAACCTCTTCTAGAATCCCAACGCTATATTTAGGAGGACGTTTTTCTGTTTTTTGTAGGGCTGTCAATCGATTGAAATATTTAATCGCATGATTGTCCTTAGTTAATAGCGATTAAATGAATTGCACATATTTTATCTGTTCAAAATGTACCTTAAAAGGAGGTTTGTTAAGTATTTAATACTCTTATCAACATGGGAGTGGACAAATATGCTGCTTTATGCAAATGTATGTATATATTTATTATTGGAAATCAATTAACAACACAAAACAATGACAAATATTGTCCAAAAACCCTCACAGGTACTGCATTTAGCATAACAAATATGCTCAAATCATAACATGGCAAACTCAAGCCCAACAGGCAACAACAGCTGTCAGTGTGTCAGTGTGCTGACTTGACTATGACTTGCCCCAAACTGCATGTGATTATCATAAAGTGGGCATGTCTGTAAAGGGGAGACTCGTGAGTACTCATAGGATCCATTTTCATTAAAATATCTTGAGGTCAGAGGTCAAGGGTCCCCCTTGAAAATGGCCATGCCAGTTTTTTCCTTGCCAAAATTTAGATCTGATTTTTACACCTGAGTAACCAAGTTGTTGAATTTTGATATGTGGAAGTTCCTGTTAAGGACTCATTTTGTTTACACCCCAAAATACGCTTGTCAGAAATACCAAAGGAACGGACATTTTGCAGTGATAAGTAAGAGGCTTTTCATGAGTGCCGTTGCTCCCCGTTTACTATTCTGGTCCAACATTCTCATTTAACCTTCTGAGACCGTTTGGTGTTGCCGATTCAGTTTTCATACTGCCAGAACATTTAAGGAGGAGGTGAGAAAAACGAGTTCTCTCCGCCTCCTGCTCTGGTAATGACTCAGTAGTGACATTTTTCCTGGAATATTGTCTACTCATTAGACTGATTTAAAAACTATGTTTAAGCTGCTCTACTGGGTGCCTGGCTCTACACATTGGTGGGACACACTTGTATCCATGGCAATGCCTGGGATCTTCCTCATCAGAGGACACAACAGTTCAGCATTATGATGAGCACAAATTGTAATGGCTGCTTGCGTGACCTTATGCAACAGATTCTGAACGTCAGTCTTTTATGACTCATTTGGGTTACAGATAAAAGTCTCTAAAGATAGATGCAGATTTTGGCAGTTATACAGTGAAGATGCCACTATTTGATTTTTGCAGTAACATTCAGTATCTTGAAAAAGAATATTTGTGCTAATTCTGCAGAACAGTAAACATTTCATGGGAGTCTTTTTTTTTAATGAGACAATGTTTTTTGTAAAGAAGATGAAGCAAAAATGGCTTAAGACCTTAAAATAATTTTGCTACCAAAAATACAAGATGAAATGTGCCCAACATGCCCAACAGTGGGCCTTGAACTTTGACCCTCTTGCTCATATATCTGCTGGGTAGAGGATTGTGGGTCAGAATAGCCAGAAAAGCATGTTGGCTCGCATACTGCAAAATGCGACCGGATGTACTAAATGTTTTTCTGCATACTTAATAGTGTGGTAGTATGGGTATTGGAACTCACAGATAGTATAGTATAAAAGTCAGTATAATATGGCATAAAAATGTCATGGTAAATAAAAAAAAACATACAAATGTCATAGAATAGTACGCAATAAAAATGTCATAAAAGGAGTCATAATACAGTATGTCATAATAAGTCATTAAAATGTAAAAAAAGTAATTGTATAGTATGCCATAAAATGTCATAAAAGAAGTCATAATATAGCATGTCATCAAAAAGTCATAAAAAATATCATAGAATAGCATACCATAAAGATGTCGTGCTATAGTATGTCATAAAATGTCATAGTACAGAATACCATAAAAAATAATGAAATAAGTCATAGTATGCTTGTTTGTTTTGTTTTGAACTACAAGGCGAGTTTAAGTGACGCAATCACTACGCGCCCGCCATGAAACACATCCATGCATGAGACAGACACACAGGTGTGTGTAATGAGGACGCCGAGAAGGAATTGTTTTTAACCGCTCGCAAGCAAGCAAGCTATATGCAAAGAAGATTAAGTTTGTTTTCGCTTCGGTATCTTGATGTTGAACTTATGCGGAAGTTTTTGAATACTTTGATGGATGCGTCGATGGTTTAATTAGTTACAAGCGTAACTTCATTCATTCTGTCGTCTGCTGCAGCCCCAAACAACCCTGGACCTTCAATCAACCCAGCTAACAACAAGTAAGTGATGCATATTTAGCTACTTAAGTGGATATTATCGGTCTTTTTCACTGGGGGACATATTGACATGTCACAGTAGGAAAAGCACAGGTACAAATAATGAAATGAATGATGGCTGAATTACATTTAGCTGTTTTGATTTCAGGGTCCTGGTGTTGTGCATGGTGGCTCAGTGTCGCTCTCACTGGGACACTTGAATTGAAAAGAGCCAATGTTAGTGTTAGTAGTAACACCTCAGCTTTTCCTACTTTCAATTTTTATATAATAAAATTTAAAAAAAAAATAGAATAATATTCATTATTTATTTAAGCATGTTATGCTGTGTTTGTCATAATCAGCTGTGGTTTTATTGCTATTAATACTTGGGCTGTGCATCTCCTATAGTAGGAACTACAACTCACACTACTACTACTACTACTACTACTACAAAAGTACAACTGGAACATTATAGGGTTAAGGTGGTGTGTTTGTGTATAATGTTAATACTTAAAGTGCTTTCCTGTGTTATTTGTAGCCTATAGTATCTCTCCATAACAGTGACTAATATTGGGTTTGTTGGTCCTCCCCCAAGGACATTTGAAGGTTTTTTGACTGAAAACTATGCAATGTTTTCATAGTTTTGGACAGTTATTATTACTTATTGAATGATTATTTTTTATTTATCACAGGCTTCGTCTGAACATTCAATTCTTCTGGAAATGTTTGCCCTGTAAAATCTTATTCTATAAATCAGAAGAGCAAATTCAGAAATTGTTTAAATAATGTATCCTTAATTATATTTGTTAAAAAATAAAGTTATGGTAGAGTTTAAGTCATAACTAACTATTATTTTACAAAAAGGACGTGAACATTGTATTGATAAATTGCAGCATCCTCGTTCTCACCTCCCTCTCCCACCCGTGCCGTACATCGGCTCGTCCAGATGCTCCCCACATTGTTTTTATTATATGCGATATTGATTAAAGTGGCAGTAGGCAGTATGTTTTTGGCATCATTGGGCACAAATTCAATAATAACCTTTCAGCATATTGTAATTCAAGTGTTCTGAAAGATAACTAGACATCTGCATCCCATCATGGCTCTGTTTTCAGGCTTTAAAAAATCTAGCCTGTGATGGGAGACTTTGACCAATCACAGGTCATTTCATTGAGAGAGTGTTCCTATTGGCTGTGCTCCGGTCATGTGACCGTCACAAACTCATTTTACAGCTAAACTGTGCACTACAAGATGATTCTGAAAACATTTGAGGCGAGAAATAGGCATTAACGTAACATAATATTGATTCATATTTGATCAGCGCTGCCTAGTTTGACCGTTTTGTCGGAGTTTGCGAGTGATTGACAGCCGGCTCTCATAGATGGCAGCTGGACAGCAGACCTCAGATCAGTTCTTACTGCTTGTTTTCCTCCAGTAAGTGAAATCTTGCAGATGCCGTTAGGAGCACCGGAGGACACAGAGGAACATAATTTTTTTCAGGTTACCTGTTTCATGTACTACTGTCACGATATAGCGACCGTTTTATAAAATAACCTTTTTTTAATCCTATATGCTCCAATCTCACCTACTTCATCTTTAATTGTCAGTTACTGTCAGCGTCGATTTTAGAGATGCGTGAAACTTCGCATATACAGAGCCAGGGCGAGCGTTTTTTTCAAACAAGCGACACGTTGTTCGCTGAAGCACTGAGCAGGTCAGGACATCTTCATTGGGAAAAACTGAAACAATTAGATGTTTGCTCGTTCGCATGGCGTCCAGTAAGGATCGATTAAAGTCATAGTATAGTATGTCGGAAAAAGTCATTAAAAAGTCATAGTATAATATGTTGAAAAAAGTCAGTATAGTATGCCGAAAAAAAGTGAAAGTCATAGTATAATATGTCAAAAAAACATAACAATAAAGTATTTCGAAGAAAAGTAAAAAACACATTATGTTGAAAAAAAAGTCATACTATAGTATGTCGAAAAAAGTAAAAAAAAGTCATGGCATATTATGTCGAAAAAAATCACAGTATAGTATGTCGTAATAAAAGTTATAGTATAGTATGACGAAAAAAGTTATAGTATAGCATGTAAATATTTTGAAAAAAGAGTCATAAAAAGTAATAGTATAGTATACCCTAAACAATTAAATTTGTTTAGAATTTTAGTGTACAGGTACTGAGACAACAAAATGCATTTTGTACAGCATATATACAGAATAAAAAATTGTACGTAGAATAAACAGTAAGGGTTATGAATACACTACATACATACAATATGAGTAGTATGAACAGTTTTAACAGAGTGTATGATTGCTGTCACCAAGGTGCGGAGTTCCTCAAGTTGTCTGCTGTTGCTGAGCCTGCTGATTGTGGAACGGAGAGTCCTGTAGCGTCTCCCAGAGGGCAGGATGGAAAACGGAAAACTCTGTGGCCGAGGTGAGAGTTGTGCTATTATTATCATAATATAGTATGCACTATCAGGGTCATAGAAAGTCAAAGTGTAGTATGCCATGAAAATGTCATGGTATAGTATTTCACAAAAACGTCATAGTACAGTATGTTGAAAAAAGGGTACTGAAAAAGTCATAGTATAGTATGTCGAATTTTGTTTTAAAAGTATAAAAGTTTAATAGTATAGTATGTCAAGGAAAGTCATAGTAAATTATGTCAAAAAAATAAAGGTCATAATATAATGTCGAAAAATAAAATTAAAAATAAGTAATACTAAAGTATGTTGGAAAAAAAAAATGTCATAGAAAAGTATGTAGAAAAAAAGTCAGAGTATAGTATGTCGAAAATAATTTAAAAAGTCATAGTGTAGTATGTCAAAAAAGTCATAGTATAGTATGTTGAAATACAAAAAAAGAAGTCATAGTATAGTTTGTTGAAATACAAAAAAAAAAGTAATAGTATAGTATGTCGAAAAAAAGTCATAGTATAGTATGTCGAAAAAAAAGTAATAGTACAGTATTGGGAAAAAAATAAAGAAGTCATAGTATAGTATGTCGAAAAAAAAGTCTTAGTATAGTGTCTCGCAAAAAAGTCTTAGTAAAGTATGTCGAAACAAATTTAAAAAGTCATAGTATCGTATGTCGGAAAAAAATTTAAAAGTCATGGTATAGTATGTAGAAAAAATGAAAAAAGTCATAGTATAGTATGTCGAAAAAAAAGTCATACTACAGTATGTCGAAAAAATAAAGAAGTTAGGATGTCGAAAAATGTTTTATCGTATAGTGTGTTGAAAAAAAGTCATAAGCTAGTATGTCGAAACAAATTTAAAAAGTCATAGTATAGTATGTCGAAAAAAATAAAGAAGTCATAGTATAGTATGTCAAAAAAAAGTCATATTATAGTGTGTTAAAAAAAGTCATAGGAAAGTGTGTGGAAATTTTTTATGAAAAAGGTCATAGTATAGCATGTCCATTCATTTTGAGGAAAAAAAAGTCATACTATAGCATGTCGAAAATTTCAGGGAAAAAAGTCATACTATAGCATGTCGAAACTTTCAGGAAAAAAAGTCATACTATAGTATGTCGACAAATTTTATGAAAAAATGTCATAGTTTAGTATGTCGAAAATTTTAATGAAAAAGGTCATAGTATAGTATGTCCATTAATTTCGTAAGAAAAAAACGTCATACTATAGCATGTCGAAAATTTCAGGGAAAAAAAGTCATACTATAGTATGTCAACAAATTTTATGAAAAAATGTCATAGTGTATGGCATGTCGAAAAATTTCATGAAAAAATGTCATAGTATAGTATGTCGAAAATTTTAATGAAAAAGGTCATAGTATAGTATGTCCATTAATTTCGTGGAAAAAAAGTAATGCTATAGCATGTCGAAAATTTCAGGGAAAAAAAGTTATACTATAGTATGTCGAAAAATGTCATGAAAAAATGTCATAGTTTAGTATGTCGAAAATTTTAATGAAAGAGGTCATAGTATAGTATGTCCATTAATTTCGTGGAAAAAAAGTCATGCTATAGCATGTCGAAAAATTTCAAGGAAAAAATGTCATAATATAGCATGTCGAAAAATTTCAGGGAAAAAAAAGTCATACTATAACATGTCGAAAATTTCAGGGAATAAAAGTAATACTATAGTATGTCGAAAAATTTCATGAAAAAAAGTCATAGTATAGCATGTCTATTAATTTCGGAGAAAAAAAAGTCATACTATAGTAGGTCGAAAAATGTTATGAAAAATAGTCATAGTATAGTATGTCCATTAATTTTGAGGGAAAAAAAGTCATACTATAGTATGTCGAAAAATTTCAGGGAAAAAAAAGTCATACTATAGTATGTCGAAAAATTTCAGGTAAAAAAAGTCATACTATAGTATGTCGAAAAATTTCATGAAAACGGTCTTAGTACAGCATGTCTATTAATTTCGTAGAAAAAAAAGTCATACTATAGTATGTCGGAAAATTTCATGAAAAAAAGTCATAGTATAGTATGTCGAAAATTTTAATGAAAAAAGTCATAGTATAGTATGTCCATTAATTTCGTGGAAAAAAAGTAATGCTATAGCATTTCGAAAAATTTCAGGGAAAAAAAGTCATAGTATAGTATGTCGAAAATTTTAATGAAAAAAGTCATAGTATAGTATGTCGATTAATTTCGTGGAAAAAAAGTAATGCTATAGCATGTCGAAAAATTTCAAGGAGAAAAAGTCATACTATATCATGTCGACAAATTTTATGAAAAAATGTCATAGTATAATATGTCGGAAATTTTAATGAAAAAAGGTCATAGTATATAGTATGTACATTAATTTTGAGGAAAAAAAAGTCATACTATAGCATGTCGAAAATTTCAGGGGAAAAAAGTCATACTATAGTATGTCGAAAATTTCAGGGGGAAAAAGTCATACTATAGCATGTCGAAAATTTCAGGTAAAAAAAGTCATACTATAGTATGTCGAAAAATTTCATGAAAAAAAGTCATGCTATAGCATGTCTTATTTTCGTAGAAAAAAAAGTCATACTATAGCATGTCGAAAATTTCAGGAGAAAAAAGTCATACTATAGTATGTCGAAAAATTTCATGAAAAAATGTCATAGTATAGTATGTCGAAAATTTTAATGAAAGAGGTCATAGTATAGTATGTCCATTAATTTCGTGGAAAAAAAGTCATACTATAGCATTTCGAAAAATTTCAGGTAAAAAAAGTCATACTATAGCATGTCGAAAATTTCAGGGAATAAAAGTCATACTATAGTATGTCGGAAAATTTGATGAAAAAAAGTCATACTATAGTATGTCGAAAAATTTCATGAAAACGGTCTTAGTATAGCATGTCTATTAATTTCGTAAAAAAAAAAGTCATACTATAGTAGGTCGAAAAATAGTCATAGTATAGTATGTCCATTAATTTTGAGGAAAAAAAAGTCATACTATAGCATGTCGAAAAATTTCAGGGAAAAAAGAGTCATACTATAGTATGTCGAAAAATTTCAGGGAAAAAATGTCATAGTATAGTATGTCGAAAATTTTAATAAAAAAAGGTCATAGTATAGTATGTTGAAAATTTCAGGGAAAAAAGTTATAAAAAGTTATAAAATTTTCGACATACTATACTATGACATTTTTTCATGACATTTTTCGACATACTATAGTATGTCGAAAAATGTCATGAAAAAATGTCATAGTGTATAATGTCATGACATTTTTTCATGACATTTTTCGACATACTATAGTATGTCGAAAAATGTCATGAAAAAATGTCATAGTATAGTATGTCGAAAATTTTAATGAAAGAGGTCATAGTATAGTATGTCCATTAATTTTGTGGAAAAAAAGTCATGCTATAGCATGTCGAAAAATTTCAAGGAAAAAAAGTCATACTATAGCATGTCGAAAAATGTCAGGGAAAAAAAAGTCATACTATAGCATTTCGAAAAATTTCAGGTAAAAAAAGTCATACTATAGCATGTCGAAAATTTCAGGGAATAAAAGTCATACTATAGTATGTCGAAAAATTTCATGAAAAAATGTCATGGTATAGTATGTCGAAAAATTTCATGAAAACGGTCTTAGTATAGCATGTCTATTAATTTCGTAAAAAAAAAAGTCATACTATAGTAGGTCGAAAAATAGTCATAGTATAGTATGTCCATTAATTTTGAGGGAAAAAAAAGTCATACTATAGCATGTCGAAAAATTTCAGAGAAAAAAAAGTCATACTATAGTATGTCGAAAAATTTCATGAAAACGGTCTTAGTATAGCATGTCTATTAATTTCGTAGAAAAAAAAGTCATACTATAGTATGTTGAAAATTTCAGGGAATAAAAGTCATACTGTAGTATGTCGAAAATTTCATGAAAAAATGTCATAGTATAGTATGTCGAAAATTTTAATGAAAAAGGCCATAGTATAGTATGTCCATTAATTTCGTGGAAAAAATGTAATGCTATAGCATGTCGAAAAATTTCAGGGAAAAAATGTCATAGTATAGTATGACGAAAATTTGAATGTAAAAGGTCATAGCATAGTATGTCCATTTATTTCTTGGGGAAAAAAACGTCATACTATAGCATGTCGAAAATTTCAGGGAAAAAAAGTCATACTATAGTATGTCGACAAATTTAATGAAAAAATGTCATAGTATGGTATGTCGAAAATTTTGATGAAAAAAGGTCATAGTATAGTATGTCCATTAATTTCGTGGAAAAAAAGTCATGCTATAGTATAACGAAATTTCAGAGGAAAAAAGTCATACTATAGTATGTCGAAAAATTTCATGAAAAAAAATCATAGTATAGTATGTCCATTAATGTTTTGGGAAAAAAACGTCATACTACAGCATGTAGAAAATTTCAGGGAAAAAAAGTCATGCTATAGTATGTCGACAAATTTCATGAAAAATAGTCATAGTATAGTATGTCGAAAATTGAATGAAAAAAGGTCATAGTATAGTATGTCTATTAATTTGAGAAAAAAAAAAAGTCATACTATAGCATGTCAAAAATTTCAGGGAAAAAAAGTCATAGTATAGTATGTCGAAAAATTTCAGGTAAAAAAAATCATACTATAGTATGTCGAAAAATTTCATGAAAACGGTCTTAATATAGCACGTCTATTAATTTCGTAGAAAAAAACGTCATACTATAGTATGTCGAAAAATTTCAGGGAAAAAATGTCATAGTATAGTATGTCGAAAATTTTAATGAAAAAAGGTCATAGTATAGTATGTCCATTAATTTCAGGGAAAAAATGTATAGCATGTCGAAAATTTCAGGAAAAAAGTCATACGTATAGTATGTCGAAAATTTCAGGGAAAAAAAGGTCATAGTATAGTATGTCATTAATTTCGTGGAAAAAAAAGTCATACTATAGCGTGTTGAAAATTTCATGAAAAAATGTCATAGTATGGTATGTCGAAAATTTTAATGAAAAAGGTCATAGTATAGTATGTCCATTAATTTTGTGGAAAAAAAGTAATGCTATAATGTCGAAAAATTTCAGGGAAAAAAAGTCATACTATTGCATGTCGAAAAATTTCAGGGAAAAAATGTCATTGTATAGTATGTCGAAAATTTTAATGAAAAAAGGTCATAGTATAGTAGGTTGAAAATTTCAGGGAAAAAAAGTTATACTATAGTATGTGGAAAAATGTCATGAAAAAATGTCATAGTATAGTACGTCGAAAATTTTAATGAAAGAGGTCATAGTATAGTATGTCCATTAATTTTGTGGAAAAAAAAAACATCATACTATAGCATGTCGAAAATTTCAGGCACAAAAAGTCATACAATAGTATGTCGGAAAATTTCATGAAAAAAAGTCATACTATAATATGTCGAAAAATTTCATGAAAACGGTCTTAGTATAGCATGTCTATTAATTTCGTAAAAAAATAAGTATCGAAAATTTCAGGGAAAAAAAGTCATAGTAAGTAGTCAAAATTTCGTGAAAAAAGTCATATATAGAGTAAAAATTTCAGGGAAAAAGTCATATATAATATGTAAAGATGTATGAACATAATTTCAGGGAAAAAAATGTCAAAATTAATGAAAATTTCAGAAAAAGTCATATATTTGTGAAAAAATCGGATAAAAAAAGTCAAGAAGTATCATAATTGTGAAAAAAATATATATAAGTTGAAAATTTAGGGAAAAAAATTCTATATAGCAAAATTTCATGAAAAATGTCATAGTATAGTATGTCAAAATTTAGAAAAAAGGTCATAGTATAGTATGTCCATTAATTTCTGAAAAAAAGTCATGTATAGATGTCGAAATTTCAAGAAAAAAGTCATATATAGTATGTCGAAAATTTTGAAAAAAAATCAATTAGGAAAAGTTAAAGTCAAATTAATTGGAAAAAAAGTCATACTATAGATGTCGAAAATTTCAGGGAAAAAAAGTCATTATATTGTGAAAATCAAAAAAAGTCATAGTATAGTATGTCGAAAATTTAATGAAAAAAGTCATAGTATAGTATGTGATAATTTTGAAGGAAAAAATCATATTGGATAAAAATTTCAGAAAAAATATTAGAAAAAATTTCATAAAAATCAAAATTAGGGAAAAATTTCATGAAAAGTCTTATATAGCATTCTATAATTTCGTAAAAAAAGTCATACTATAGTATGTCGAAAAATTTCATGAAAAATAGTCATAGTATAGTATGTCGAAAATTTTAATGAAAAAGGACATAGTATAGTATGTCCATTAATTTCGTGGAAAAAAAGTAATGCTATAGCATGTCAAAAATTTCAGGGAAAAAAATTCATACTATAGCATGTCGAAAAATTTCAGGAAAAAAAGGGTCATAGTATAGTATGTCCATTAATTTCGTGGCAAAAAAGTCATGCTATAGCATGTTGAAAATTTCAGGGAAAAAAAGTCATACTATAGTATGTCGAAAGATTTCATGAAAAAATGTCATAGTATGGTATGTCGAAAATTTTAATGAAAAAAGGTCATAGTATAGTATGTCCATTAATTTCGTGGAAAAAAAGTCATGTATAGCATGTCGAAATTTCAGAGGAAAAAAGTCATACTATAGTATGTCGAAAAATTTCATGAAAAAAAATCATAGTATAGTATGTCCATTAATTTTTTGGGAAAAAAACGTCATACTACAGCATGTAGAAAATTTCAGGGAAAAAAAGTCATGCTATAGTATGTCGACAAATTTCATGAAAAATAGTCATAGTATAGTATGTCGAAAATTTGAATGAAAAAAGGTCATAGTATAGTATGTGTATTCATTTTGAGGAAAAAAAAAGTCATACTATAGCATGTCAAAAATTTCAGGGAAAAAAAGTCATAGTATAGTATGTCGAAAAATTTCAGGTAAAAAAAATCATACTATAGTATGTCGAAAAATTTCATGAAAACGGTCTTAATATAGCATGTCTATTAATTTCGTAGAAAAAAACGTCATACTATAGTATGTCGAAAAATTTCATGAAAAATAGTCATAGTATAGTATGTCCATTAATTTCGTGGGAAAAAAGTCATGCTATAGCATGTCGAAATTTCAGAGGAAAAAAGTCATACTATAGTATGTCGACAAATTTTATGAAAAAATGTCATCGTATAGTATGTCGAAAATTTTAATGGAAAAAGGCCATAGTAAAGTATGTCCATTAATTTCGTGGAAAAAAAGTCATACTATAGTATGTCGAAAAATTTCAGGGAAAAAATGTCATAGTATAGTATGTCGAAAATTTTAATGAAAAAAGGTCATAGTATAGTATGTCCATTAATTTCAGGGAAAAAATGTCATAGTATAGCATGTCGAAAATTTCAGGAAAAAAGTCATACTATAGTATGTCGAAAATTTCAGGGAAAAAAAGTCATAGTATAGTATGTCCATTAATTTCGTGGAAAAAAAGTCATACTATAGCGTGTTGAAAATTTCATGAAAAAATGTCATAGTATGGTATGTCGAAAATTTTAATGAAAAAAGGTCATAGTATAGTATGTCCATTAATTTTGTGGGAAAAAAACGTCATACTATAGCATGTAGAAAATTTCAGGGAAAAAAAGTCATGCTATAGTATTTCGACAAATTTCATGAAAAATAGTCATAGTATAGTATGTCGAAAATTTGAATGAAAAAAGGTCATACTATAGTATGTCCTTTAATTTTGAGGGAAAAAAAGTCATACTATAGTATGTCGAAAAATGTCATGAAAAAATGTCATAGTATAGTATGTCGAAAATTTTAATGAAAAAAGGTCATAGTATAGTATGTCCATTAATTTTGAGGAAAAAAAGTCATGCTATAGCATGTCAAAAATTTCAGGGAAAAAAAGTCATAGTATAGTATGTCGAAAAATTTCAGGTAAAAACAATCATTCTATAGTATGTCGAAAAATTTCATGAAAACGGTCTTAGTATAGCATGTCTATTAATTTCGTAGAAAAAAACGTCATAGTATAGTATGTCGAAAAATTTCATGAAAAATAGTCATAGTATAGTATGTCGAAAATTTTAATGAAAAAGGACATAGTATAGTATGTCCATTAATTTCGTGGAAAAAAAGTAATGCTATAGCATGTCGAAAAATTTCAGGGAAAAAAGGGTCATTGTATAGTATTTCCATTAATTTCGTGGAAAAAAAAGTCATGCTATAGCATGTCGAAAAATTTCAAGGAAAATAAGTCATACTATAGCATGTCGAAAATTTCAGGGAAAAAACTGTCATACTATAGCATGTCGAAAAATTTCAGGGAAAAAAATGTCATACTATAGTATGTTGACAAATTTTATGAAAAAATGTCATCGTATAGTATGTCGAAAATTTTAATGAAAAAAGGTCATAGTATAGTATGTCCATTAATTTCAGGGAAAAAATGTCATAGTATAGCATGTCGAAAATTTCAGGAAAAAAGTCATACTATAGTATGTCGACAAATTTTATGAAAAAATGTCATAGTATAGTATGTCGAAAATTTTAATGGAAAAAGGCCATAGTAAAGTATGTCCATTAATTTCGTGGAAAAAAAGTAATGCTGTAGCATGTCGAAAAATTTCAGGGAAAAAATGTCATAGTATAGTATGTCGAAAATTTTAATGAAAAAAGGTCATAGTATAGTATGTCCATTAATTTCAGGGAAAAAATGTCATAGTATAGCATGTCGAAAATTTCAGGAAAAAAGTCATACTATAGTATGTCGAAAATTTCAGGGAAAAAAAGTCATAGTATAGTACGTCCATTAATTTCGTGGAAAAAAAGTCATACTATAGCATGTTGAAAATTTCAGGGAAAAAAATTCATACTATAGAATGTCGAAAAATTTCAGGGAAAAAATGTCATACTATAGTATGTCGACAACTTTTATGAAAAAATGTCATAGTATAGTATGTCCATTAATTTCAGGGAAAAAATGTCATAGTATAGCATGTCGAAAATTTCAGGAAAAAAGTCATACTATAGTATGTCGAAAATTTCAGGGAAAAAAAGTCATAGTATAGTACGTCCATTAATTTCGTGGAAAAAAAGTCATACTATAGCATGTTGAAAATTTCAGGGAAAAAAAGTCATACTATAGGATGTCGAAAGATTTCATGAAAAAATGTCATAGTATGGTATGTCGAAAATTTTAATGAAAAAAGGTCATAGTATAGTATGTCCATTAATTTCGTGGAAAAAAAGTCATGCTATAGTATAACGAAATTTCAGAGGAAAAAAGTCATACTATAGTATGTCGAAAAATTTCATGAAAAAAAATCATAGTATAGTATGTCCATTAATTTTTTGGGAAAAAAACGTCATACTACAGCATGTAGAAAATTTCAGGGAAAAAAAGTCATGCTATAGTATGTCGACAAATTTCATGAAAAATAGTCATAGTATAGTATGTCGAAAATTTGAATGAAAAAAGGTCATAGTATAGTATGTCTATTAATTTTGAGGAAAAAAAAAGTCATACTATAGCATGTCAAAAATTTCAGGGAAAAAAAGTCATAGTATAGTATGTCGAAAAATTTCAGGTAAAAAAAATCATACTATAGTATGTCGAAAAATTTCATGAAAACGGTCTTAATATAGCATGTCTATTAATTTCGTAGAAAAAAACGTCATACTATAGTATGTCGAAAAATTTCAGGGAAAAAATGTCATAGTATAGTATGTCGAAAATTTTAATGAAAAAAGGTCATAGTATAGTATGTCCATTAATTTCAGGGAAAAAATGTCATAGTATAGCATGTCGAAAATTTCAGGAAAAAAGTCATACTATAGTATGTCGAAAATTTCAGGGAAAAAAAGTCATAGTATAGTATGTCCATTAATTTCGTGGAAAAAAAGTCATACTATAGCGTGTTGAAAATTTCATGAAAAAATGTCATAGTATGGTATGTCGAAAATTTTAATGAAAAAAAGTCATAGTATAGTATGTCCATTAATTTTGTGGGAAAAAAACGTCATACGATAGCATGTAGAAAATTTCAGGGAAAAAAAGTCATGGTATAGTATGTCGACAAATTTCATGAAAAATAGTCATAGTATAGTATGTCGAAAATTTGAATGAAAAAAGGTCATACTATAGTATGTCCTTTAATTTTGAGGAAAAAAAAGTCATACTATAGTATGTCGAAAAATGTCATGAAAAAATGTCATAGTATAGTATGTCGAAAATTTTAATGAAAAAAGGTCATAGTATAGTATGTCCATTAATTTTGAGGAAAAAAAAGTCATGCTATAGCATGTCAAAAAAGTTCAGGGAAAAAAGTCATACTATAGCATGTCGAAAAATTTCAGGGAAAAAAATGTCATAGTATAGTATGTCGACAAATTTTAATGAAAAAAGGTCATAGTATAGTATGTCCATTAATTTCAGGGAAAAAATGTCATAGTATAGCATGTCGAAAATTTCAGGAAAAAAGTCATACTATAGTATGTCGAAAATTTCAGGGAAAAAAAGTCATAGTATAGTACGTCCATTAATTTCGTGGAAAAAAGGTCATAGTATAGTATGTTGAAAATTTCAGGGAAAAAAAGTTATACTATAGTATGTCGAAAGATTTCATGAAAAAATGTCATAGTATAGTATGTCGAAAATTTTAATGAAAAAAGGTCATAGTATAGTATGTCCATTAATTTCGTGGAAAAAAAGTCATGTTATAGCATGTCGAAATTTCAGAGGAAAAAAGTCATACTATAGTATGTCGAAAAATTTCATGAAAAAAAATCATAGTATAGTATGTCCATTAATTTTTTGGGAAAAAAACGTCATACTACAGCATGTTGAAAATTTCAGGGAAAAAAAGTCATGCTATAGTATGTCGACAAATTTCATGAAAAATAGTCATAGTATAGTATGTCGAAAATTTGAATGAAAAAAGGTCATAGTATAGTATGTGTATTAATTTTGAGGAAAAAAAAAGTCATACTATAGCATGTCAAAAATTTCAGGGAAAAAAAGTCATAGTATAGTATGTCGAAAAATTTCAGGTAAAAAAAATCATACTATAGTATGTCGAAAAATTTCATGAAAACGGTCTTAATATAGCATGTCTATTAATTTCGTAGAAAAAAACGTCATACTATAGTATGTCGAAAAATTTCATGAAAAATAGTCATAGTATAGTATGTCGAAAATTTTAATGAAAAAGGACATAGTATAGTATGTCCATTAATTTCGTGGAAAAAAAGTAATGCTATAGCATGTCAAAAAATTTCAGGGAAAAAAATTCATACTATAGCATGTCGAAAAATTTCAGGAAAAAAAGGGTCATAGTATAGTATGTCCATTAATTTCGTGGCAAAAAAGTCATGCTATAGCATGTTGAAAATTTCAGGGAAAAAAAGTCATACTATAGTATGTCCTTTAATTTTGAGGAAAAAAAAGTCATACTATAGTATGTCGAAAAATGTCATGAAAAAATGTCATAGTATAGTATGTCGAAAATTTTAATGAAAAAAGGTCATAGTATAGTATGTCCATTAATTTTGAGGAAAAAAAGTCATGCTATAGCATGTCAAAAATTTCAGGGAAAAAAAGTCATAGTATAGTATGTCGAAAAATTTCAGGTAAAAACAATCATTCTATAGTATGTCGAAAAATTTCATGAAAACGGTCTTAGTATAGCATGTCTATTAATTTCGTAGAAAAAAACGTCATAGTATAGTATGTCGAAAAATTTCATGAAAAATAGTCATAGTATAGTATGTCGAAAATTTTAATGAAAAAGGACATAGTATAGTATGTCCATTAATTTCGTGGAAAAAAAGTAATGCTATAGCATGTCGAAAAATTTCAGGGAAAAAAGGGTCATTGTATAGTATTTCCATTAATTTCGTGGAAAAAAAAGTCATGCTATAGCATGTCGAAAAATTTCAAGGAAAATAAGTCATACTATAGCATGTCGAAAATTTCAGGGAAAAAACTGTCATACTATAGCATGTCGAAAAATTTCAGGGAAAAAAATGTCATACTATAGTATGTTGACAAATTTTATGAAAAAATGTCATCGTATAGTATGTCGAAAATTTTAATGGAAAAAGGCCATAGTAAAGTATGTCCATTAATTTCGTGGAAAAAAAGTCATACTATAGTATGTCGAAAAATTTCAGGGAAAAAATGTCATCGTATAGTATGTCGAAAATTTTAATGAAAAAAGGTCATAGTATAGTATGTCCATTAATTTCAGGGAAAAAATGTCATAGTATAGCATGTCGAAAATTTCAGGAAAAAAGTCATACTATAGTATGTCGAAAATTTCAGGGAAAAAAAGTCATAGTATAGTATGTCCATTAATTTCGTGGAAAAAAAGTCATACTATAGCGTGTTGAAAATTTCATGAAAAAATGTCATAGTATGGTATGTCGAAAATTTTAATGAAAAAAGGTCATAGTATAGTATGTCCATTAATTTTGTGGGGAAAAAACGTCATACTATAGCATGTAGAAAATTTCAGGGAAAAAAAGTCATGCTATAGTATGTCGACAAATTTCATGAAAAATAGTCATAGTATAGTATGTCGAAAATTTGAATGAAAAAAGGTCATACTATAGTATGTCCTTTAATTTTGAGGAAAAAAAAGTCATACTATAGTATGTCGAAAAATGTCATGAAAAAATGTCATAGTATAGTATGTCGAAAATTTTAATGAAAAAAGGTCATAGTATAGTATGTCCATTAATTTTGAGGAAAAAAAAGTCATGCTATAGCATGTCAAAAAATTTCAGGGAAAAAAATTCATACTATAGAATGTCGAAAAATTTCAGGGAAAAAAGGGTCATAGTAAAGTATGTCCATTAATTTCGTGGAAAAAAAGTCATGCTATAGCATGTCAAAAAATTTCAAGGAAAAAAGTCATACTATAGCATGTCGAAAAATTTCAGGGAAAAAAATGTCATACTATAGTATGTCGAAAAATGTCATGAAAAAATGTCATAGTATAGTATGTCGAAAATTTTAATGAAAAAAGGTCATAGTATAGTATGTCCATTAATTTTGAGGAAAAAAAAGTCATGCTATAGCATGTCAAAAAATTTCAGGGAAAAAAATTCATACTATAGAATGTCGAAAAATTTCAGGGAAAAAAGGGTCATAGTAAAGTATGTCCATTAATTTCGTGGAAAAAAAGTCATGCTATAGCATGTCAAAAAATTTCAAGGAAAAAAGTCATACTATAGCATGTCGAAAAATTTCAGGGAAAAAAATGTCATACTATAGTATGTCGACAAATTTTATGAAAAAATGTCATCGTATAGTATGTCGAAAATTTTAATGGAAAAAGGCCATAGTAAAGTATGTCCATTAATTTCGTGGAAAAAAAGTCATGCTATAGCATGTCGAAATTTCAGAGGAAAAAAGTCATACTATAGTATGTCGAAAAATTTCATGAAAAAAAATCATAGTATAGTATGTCCATTAATTTTTTGGGAAAAAAACGTCATACTACAGCATGTAGAAAATTTCAGGGAAAAAAAGTCATGCTATAGTATGTCGACAAATTTCATGAAAAATAGTCATAGTATAGTATGTCGAAAATTTGAATGAAAAAAGGTCATTGTATAGTATGTCTATTAATTTTGAGGGAAAAAAAAGTCATACTATAGCATGTCGAAAATTTCAGGGAAAAAAAGTCATAGTATAGTATGTCGAAAAAATTCAGGTAAAAAAAATCATACTATAGTATGTCGAAAAATTTCATGAAAACGGTCTTAGTATAGCATGTCTATTAATTTCGTAGAAAAAAACGTCATACTATAGTATGTCGAAAAATTTCATGAAAAATAGTCATAGTATAGTATGTCGAAAATTTTAATGAAAAAGGACATAGTATAGTATGTCCATTAATTTAGTGGAAAAAAAGTAATGCTATAGCATGTCAAAAAATTTCAGGGAAAAAAATTCATACTATAGCATGTCGAAAAATTTCAGGAAAAAAAGGGTCATAGTATAGTATGTCCATTAATTTCGTGGCAAAAAAGTCATGCTATAGCATGTCGAAAAATTTCAAGGAAAAAAAGTCATACTATAGCATGTCGAAAAATTTCAGGGAAAAAAATGTCATACTATAGTATGTCGACAAATTTTATGAAAAAATGTCATCGTATAGTATGTCGAAAATTTTAATGGAAAAAGGCCATAGTAAAGTATGTCCATTAATTTCGTGGAAAAAAAGTAATGCTGTAGCATGTCGAAAAATTTCAGGGAAAAAAAGTCATAGTATAGTATGTCGAAAAATTTCAGGTAAAAAAAATCATACTATAGTATGTCGAAAAATTTCATGAAAACGGTCTTAATATAGCATGTCTATTAATTTCGTAGAAAAAAACGTCATACTATAGTATGTCGAAAAATTTCAGGGAAAAAATGTCATAGTATAGTATGTCGAAAATTTTAATGAAAAAAGGTCATAGTATAGTATGTCCATTAATTTCAGGGAAAAAATGTCATAGTATAGCATGTCGAAAATTTCAGGAAAAAAGTCATACTATAGTATGTCGAAAATTTCAGGGAAAAAAAGTCATAGTATAGTATGTCCATTAATTTCGTGGAAAAAAAGTCATACTATAGCGTGTTGAAAATTTCATGAAAAAATGTCATAGTATGGTATGTCGAAAATTTTAATGAAAAAAAGTCATAGTATAGTATGTCCATTAATTTTGTGGGAAAAAAACGTCATACGATAGCATGTAGAAAATTTCAGGGAAAAAAAGTCATGGTATAGTATGTCGACAAATTTCATGAAAAATAGTCATAGTATAGTATGTCGAAAATTTGAATGAAAAAAGGTCATACTATAGTATGTCCTTTAATTTTGAGGAAAAAAAAGTCATACTATAGTATGTCGAAAAATGTCATGAAAAAATGTCATAGTATAGTATGTCGAAAATTTTAATGAAAAAAGGTCATAGTATAGTATGTCCATTAATTTTGAGGAAAAAAAAGTCATGCTATAGCATGTCAAAAAAGTTCAGGGAAAAAAGTCATACTATAGCATGTCGAAAAATTTCAGGGAAAAAAATGTCATAGTATAGTATGTCGACAAATTTTAATGAAAAAAGGTCATAGTATAGTATGTCCATTAATTTCAGGGAAAAAATGTCATAGTATAGCATGTCGAAAATTTCAGGAAAAAAGTCATACTATAGTATGTCGAAAATTTCAGGGAAAAAAAGTCATAGTATAGTACGTCCATTAATTTCGTGGAAAAAAAGTCATACTATAGCATGTTGAAAATTTCAGGGAAAAAAAGTCATACTATAGTATGTCGAAAGATTTCATGAAAAAATGTCATAGTATGGTATGTCGAAAATTTTAATGAAAAAAGGTCATAGTATAGTATGTCCATTAATTTCGTGGAAAAAAAGTCATGTTATAGCATGTCGAAATTTCAGAGGAAAAAAGTCATACTATAGTATGTCGAAAAATTTCATGAAAAAAAATCATAGTATAGTATGTCCATTAATTTTTTGGGAAAAAAACGTCATACTACAGCATGTTGAAAATTTCAGGGAAAAAAAGTCATGCTATAGTATGTCGACAAATTTCATGAAAAATAGTCATAGTATAGTATGTCGAAAATTTGAATGAAAAAAGGTCATAGTATAGTATGTGTATTAATTTTGAGGAAAAAAAAAGTCATACTATAGCATGTCAAAAATTTCAGGGAAAAAAAGTCATAGTATAGTATGTCGAAAAATTTCAGGTAAAAAAAATCATACTATAGTATGTCGAAAAATTTCATGAAAACGGTCTTAATATAGCATGTCTATTAATTTCGTAGAAAAAAACGTCATACTATAGTATGTCGAAAAATTTCATGAAAAATAGTCATAGTATAGTATGTCGAAAATTTTAATGAAAAAGGACATAGTATAGTATGTCCATTAATTTCGTGGAAAAAAAGTAATGCTATAGCATGTCAAAAAATTTCAGGGAAAAAAATTCATACTATAGCATGTCGAAAAATTTCAGGAAAAAAAGGGTCATAGTATAGTATGTCCATTAATTTCGTGGCAAAAAAGTCATGCTATAGCATGTTGAAAATTTCAGGGAAAAAAAGTCATACTATAGTATGTCGAAAGATTTCATGAAAAAATGTCATAGTATGGTATGTCGAAAATTTTAATGAAAAAAGGTCATAGTATAGTATGTCCATTAATTTCGTGGAAAAAAAGTCATGTTATAGCATGTCGAAATTTCAGAGGAAAAAAGTCATACTATAGTATGTCGAAAAATTTCATGAAAAAAAATCATAGTATAGTATGTCCATTAATTTTTTGGGAAAAAAACGTCATACTACAGCATGTAGAAAATTTCAGGGAAAAAAAGTCATGCTATAGTATGTCGACAAATTTCATGAAAAATAGTCATAGTATAGTATGTCGAAAATTTGAATGAAAAAAGGTCATAGTATAGTATGTGTATTAATTTTGAGGGAAAAAAAAGTCATACTATAGCATGTCAAAAATTTCAGGGAAAAAAAGTCATAGTATAGTATGTCGAAAAATTTCAGGTAAAAAAAATCATACTATAGTATGTCGAAAAATTTCATGAAAACGGTCTTAATATAGCATGTCTATTAATTTCGTAGAAAAAAACGTCATACTATAGTATGTCGAAAAATTTCATGAAAAATAGTCATAGTATAGTATGTCCATTAATTTCGTGGGAAAAAAGTCATGCTATAGCATGTCGAAATTTCAGAGGAAAAAAGTCATACTATAGTATGTCGACAAATTTTATGAAAAAATGTCATCGTATAGTATGTCGAAAATTTTAATGGAAAAAGGCCATAGTAAAGTATGTCCATTAATTTCGTGGAAAAAAAGTCATACTATAGTATGTCGAAAAATTTCAGGGAAAAAATGTCATAGTATAGTATGTCGAAAATTTTAATGAAAAAAGGTCATAGTATAGTATGTCCATTAATTTCAGGGAAAAAATGTCATAGTATAGCATGTCGAAAATTTCAGGAAAAAAGTCATACTATAGTATGTCGAAAATTTCAGGGAAAAAAAGTCATAGTATAGTATGTCCATTAATTTCGTGGAAAAAAAGTCATACTATAGCGTGTTGAAAATTTCATGAAAAAATGTCATAGTATGGTATGTCGAAAATTTTAATGAAAAAAGGTCATAGTATAGTATGTCCATTAATTTTGTGGGAAAAAAACGTCATACTATAGCATGTAGAAAATTTCAGGGAAAAAAAGTCATGCTATAGTATTTCGACAAATTTCATGAAAAATAGTCATAGTATAGTATGTCGAAAATTTGAATGAAAAAAGGTCATACTATAGTATGTCCTTTAATTTTGAGGGAAAAAAAGTCATACTATAGTATGTCGAAAAATGTCATGAAAAAAAGTCATAGTATAGTATGTCGAAAATTTTAATGAAAAAAGGTCATAGTATAGTATGTCCATTAATTTTGAGGAAAAAAAGTCATGCTATAGCATGTCAAAAATTTCAGGGAAAAAAAGTCATAGTATAGTATGTCGAAAAATTTCAGGTAAAAACAATCATTCTATAGTATGTCGGAAAATTTCATGAAAACGGTCTTAGTATAGCATGTCTATTAATTTCGTAGAAAAAAACTTCATACTATAGTATGTCGAAAAATTTCATGAAAAATAGTCATAGTATAGTATGTCGAAAATTTTAATGAAAAAGGACATAGTATAGTATGTCCATTAATTTCGTGGAAAAAAAGTAATGCTATAGCATGTCGAAAAATTTCAGGGAAAAAAGGGTCATTGTATAGTATTTCCATTAATTTCGTGGAAAAAAAAGTCATGATATAGCATGTCGAAAAATTTCAAGGAAAATAAGTCATACTATAGCATGTCGAAAATTTCAGGGAAAAAACTGTCATACTATAGCATGTCGAAAAATTTCAGGGAAAAAAATGTCATACTATAGTATGTCGACAAATTTTATGAAAAAATGTCATCGTATAGTATGTCGAAAATTTTCATGGAAAAAGGCCATAGTAAAGTATGTCCATTAATTTCGTGGAAAAAAAGTCATACTATAGTATGTCGAAAAATTTCAGGGAAAAAATGTCATAGTATAGTATGTCGAAAATTTTAATGAAAAAAGGTCATAGTATAGTATGTCCATTAATTTCAGGGAAAAAATGTCATAGTATAGCATGTCGAAAATTTCAGGAAAAAAGTCATACTATAGTATGTCGAAAATTTCAGGGAAAAAAAGTCATAGTATAGTATGTCCATTAATTTCGTGGAAAAAAAGTCATACTATAGCATGTTGAAAATTTCATGAAAAAATGTCATAGTATGGTATGTCGAAAATTTTAATGAAAAAAGGTCATAGTATAGTATGTCCATTAATTTTGTGGGAAAAAAACGTCATACTATAGCATGTAGAAAATTTCAGGGAAAAAAAGTCATGCTATAGTATGTCGACAAATTTCATGAAAAATAGTCATAGTATAGTATGTCGAAAATTTGAATGAAAAAAGGTCATACTATAGTATGTCGAAAAATGTCATGAAAAAAGGTCATAGTATAGTATGTCCATTAATTTTGAGGAAAAAAAAGTCATGCTATAGCATGTCAAAAATTTCAGGGAAAAAAAGTCATAGTATAGTATGTCGAAAAATTTCAGGTAAAAAAAATCATTCTATAGTATGTCGAAAAATTTCATGAAAACGGTCTTAGTATAGCATGTCTATTAATTTCGTAGAAAAAAACGTCATAGTATAGTATGTCGAAAAATTTCATGAAAAATAGTCATAGTATAGTATGTCGAAAATTTTAATGAAAAAGGACATAGTATAGTATGTCCATTAATTTCGTGGAAAAAAAGTAATGCTATAGCATGTTGAAAATTTCTGGGAAAAAAAGTCATACTATAGTATGTCGAAAGATTTCATGAAAAAATGTCATAGTATGGTATGTCGAAAATTTTAATGAAAAAAGGTCATAGTATAGTATGTCCATTAATTTCGTGGAAAAAAAGTCATGCTATAGCATGTCGAAAAATTTCAGGGAAAAAATGTCATAGTATAGTATGTCGAAAATTTTAATGAAAAAAGGTCATAGTATAGTATGTCCATTAATTTTGAGGAAAAAAAAGTCATACTATAGCATGTCAAAAATTTCAGGGAAAAAAAGTCATACTATAGTATGTCGGAAAATTTCATGAAAACGGTCTTAGTATAGCATGTCTATTAATTTCGTAGAAAAAAACGTCATACTATAGTATGTCGAAAAATTTCATGAAAAATAGTCATAGTATAGTATGTCGAAAATTTTAATGAAAAAGAACATAGTATAGTATGTCCATTAATTTCGTGGAAAAAAAGTAATGCTATAGCATGTCAAAACATTTCAGGGAAAAAAATTCATACTATAGAATGTCGAAAAATTTCAGGGAAAAAAATGTCATACTATAGTATGTCGACAAATTTTATGAAAAAAGGCCATAGTAAAGTCTGTCCATTAATTTCGTGGAAAAAAAGTAATGCTGTAGCATGTCGAAAAATTTCAGGGAAAAAATGTCATAGTATAGTATGTCGAAAATTTTAATGAAAAAAGGTCATAGTATAGTATGTCCATTAATTTCAGGGAAAAAATGTCATAGTATAGCATGTCGAAAATTTCAGGAAAAAAGTCATACTATAGTATGTCGAAAATTTCAGGGAAAAAAAGTCATAGTATAGTATGTCCATTAATTTCGTGGAAAAAAAGTCATACTATAGCATGTTGAAAATTTCAGGGAAAAAAAGTCATACTATAGTATGTCGAAAGATTTCATGAAAAAATGTCATAGTATGGTATGTCGAAAATTTTAATGAAAAAAGGTCATAGTATAGTATGTCCATTAATTTCGTGGAAAAAAAGTCATGCTATAGCATGTCGAAATTTCAGAGGAAAAAAGTCATACTATAGTATGTCGAAAAATTTCATGAAAAAAAATCATAGTATAGTATGTCCATTAATTTTTTGGGAAAAAAACGTCATACTATAGCATGTAGAAAATTTCAGGGAAAAAAAGTCATGCTATAGTATGTCGACAAATTTCATGAAAAATAGTCATAGTATAGTATGTCGAAAATTTGAATGAAAAAAGGTCATAGTATAGTATGTCTATTAATTTTGAGGGAAAAAAAAGTCATACTATAGCATGTCAAAAATTTCAGGGAAAAAAAGTCATAGTATAGTATGTCGAAAAATTTCAGGTAAAAAAAATCATACTATAGTATGTCGAAAAATTTCATGAAAACGGTCTTAGTATAGCATGTCTATTAATTTCGTAGAAAAAAACGTCATACTATAGTATGTCGAAAAATTTCATGAAAAATAGTCATAGTATAGTATGTCGAAAATTTTAATGAAAAAGGACATAGTATAGTATGTCCATTAATTTCAGGGAAAAAATGTCATAGTATAGCATGTCGAAAATTTCAGGAAAAAAGTCATACTATAGTATGTCGAAAATTTGAATGAAAAAAGGTCATACTATAGTATGTCCTTTAATTTTGAGGAAAAAAAAGTCATACTATAGTATGTCGAAAAATGTCATGAAAAAATGTCATAGTATAGTATGTCGAAAATTTTAATGAAAAAAGGTCATAGTATAGTATGTCGAAAATTTTAATGGAAAAAGGCCATAGTAAAGTATGTCCATTAATTTCGTGGAAAAAAAGTCATACTATAGCATGTTGAAAATTTCAGGGAAAAAAAATCATTCTATAGTATGTCGAAAAATTTCATGAAAACGGTCATAGTATAGTATGTCTATTAATTTTGTGGGGAAAAAAACGTCATACTATAGCATGTCGAAAATTTCAGGGAAAAAAAGTCATAGTATAGTATGTCGAAAATCTTTTAAAAAGTAATAATACAGTATGCCGAAAAAAATGAAAACAGTCATGGTGTGGTTTGTCAAAAATAATTTAAAAAGTCATAGTGTAGTATGTCAAAAAAGTCATAGTATAGTATGTTAAAATACAAAAAGAAAGAAAGAAAGAAAAAAAGTCATAAAAAAAGTATCTGTATAGTGTCGAAAAAAGTCAGTGTGGAATGCCATAAAAATTGTCATAGCATAGTATGCCATAAAAGAAGTTATAGTGTATTATGTAATACAAAAAGTCACAGAATAATATGTCATAGACTAGAATTACCACTTTATGGTTGTATGCCTCCACCAAACGTGTTTTGTGAGTCACATTGACCTTGACCTTTGACCACCAAAATCGAATTAGTTCATTCTTGAGTCCAAGTCGACGTTTCCAACAAATTTGAAGAAATAAATTCCCTCCAGGCGTTCCTGAGATATCGCGTTCACGTACAGACAGAGAACCCGAAAACACAACGTCGCCGGCGCGGAGGCATGCATTAATTAACTGCAATCCTGTTATACAAAACAGAGCATTTGCACAATAGTTCTTAGTGTAATTCTTTAATATTTACAATCAAACCTTTGCCATGATTACATAAATGTAGTGATTACTTCTTGTAAGACCGGCCTCTTGTAGTATACACAGTAGGCTGCACAAGATGGTTGATATACCGCTTCATTTATATGTGCTTCCTTTATTTCACACAGACGAGTGGGTCAGTGACAGTTACAGGTGAGACATAGACATCAAAATAAAAACCATAGGAACACAGGGGGTCTGATTTATGGAGGAGGAAAGTCAACTAAATCTGTCGTTATAGAGAGTTTTCCATTAAATGGGAAAGACGGAATGGATTACAGATCAATTATCGGGGGACAGACAGTTTATTCATAAAATACAGGTGAAAAACTTTCTGGTTTTAGCTGGTGTGTTCTCAAAGAGCGACACAGAAAACCTTCAAAACAAAAATGAGCAAATGAAAACAAATACTGGAAAAAAAAAACCATGATAAAGGTGCTTGTCGGCTACAACAAGAATGCGATTGTAATATACAGAAAACTTTCTGATTATGTCAAATGGCTATACACAGAGGAATATATTACTCTTGCAAACTATATAACTCTTATAATATTTGTATTTTGTGCGATGTTCAACGACAACTTACGACGACACGTTTTGGCAGAAGGAAAAGTTACTGTTTAACTGGATGTGAGCTCTGGGAAGAGGCGAACGAGAGAACGGCTTTCAGTGCTACGAGTTACAAGGCCTATATACGAAGATGTTTTGGCAAAGAGGAGACAGTTCAAATGCACCAATTAGAAAAATAATTTGTTGAACAAATTATGTAGAAAAAGAAAAGAAAAAAATAAATTAAGTCCTTTTGGAAAAAGAAAACAACAACAAAAAAAACGCAAATAATGTGTATACAACTTTGTTCCATTGATGTTTGTCGGCTACTACTTGGCATGACCTTCTACTGTATTAGTATATGCTCCAGTGATGATTCAGTAAGTGCTGTAATAAGTACTAATACTATATAGTGTGACACCAAATCCATATGTACACCTAAATATGCATACAGTATGTACAACTACATTAGGTTGTAGATATGAATACACAAAAGTGCAAGAACTAGTGGGGTCAGTTATGAGAAGTTTGTTTTGGTTAATAGAAGAAGACGACTAGTGTTCAAAAACCTTGTTGATCTATTGACTGTTGTGCTTCTTGCTGCTTGTCTTTGGGTACCAACATAAAAAAAAAATGTGCATATAGATCAACTCAACTTATGACTTAAAAGAAAACAAAAATCTATATCCGTGTGCAGGGATCTTGTCAGGGTGATGAGGTGCAAAATGAGAATAAGAAACAATTCCTTTTTAAACAACACATTCCTGTCTGCATGTGTTGTGTTTACTGATGAGAAATTGAAGGCAGTGATGACAGGGTTATTTTTTTTGGAGCACACCGACATGCAACGGTGTTCAAGGACAGGCCTGAGCATTGTTATTTCAATCACAAAGCGTAATCAGGAAACGGGTAGTACACTTCTGCGTCCGTGTCTCGCTTTGCTTGCTGGTTGCTGGGAGTGTTGCACGTCTGCATTGCCCCAAAAAATTGTAGTGAATCACCAACTTCAGACTGGCAGGCTATCTACTGGTGAGGTCACACTTGTGAGAAATACAGCTGCAATGCCTTGTTCCAGAAATTCATTTCCAGTTCATTTTTTCCTTCAGAGGATTTGGTTAAAAACACTTATGGTAGACAGACCATGAGTGATCAAATAGGGAAATATTTCATTACGGGATGTTTTATTCCCTGGATGCTTGTGAAATTTAATTTCTTTCTTAACCTTTATTTCACCAGGATAGTCTCTTGAGATTTCTTTTCCCTCAGAGAGTCACTTCTTGCAATAGTTTTTGGGATAAGTAGTTTATTGTCTTTAAAACACATTTTAATTACACTAAGTGTGCAGGCACGTCGCAGCTCTATGTCCACAAGCAGTACGTGACGTTCTTTTGTCTAAGCAGGGTTTGTGTCGGCGATGTCTTCCCTCAGCCTTACTGCAGATATCTGTAAACCTTAAAGCAGTGGTTCCCAGAGTCGGCAACAGCCACATGTCCATCTGAGGTGAGGGCGAGGCCCTGGGGGCCGTACAGCGGGTCTGCTGAGGTGTTGATGTAAGATAAGAAGGAGCCTGTGCTGTCAAACACCTGAAATAGAAAAATACAAAGGTCAGAGGTTAGGTTGTCAGTGGTTATGTTGTAACAAACTATAGTGTCAGCAATAACAATACACTCAGAGCTGCAGGTTTCAAGCTGCTGTGCTTGTTGTTGTCAATATATAAATGTGTTCTTTTTTTTTTATATTAACTGTCTCACCTGTATTCTGCTGTTTCCCCAGTCAGCTACAATGATGTTTCCGTTGGCGTCCACGGCCACACCAGTGGGAGCATTGAACTGGCCATTGCCTTCACCATGAGAGCCAAATTTGAACAAGAACTCTCCATCTGCATTGTACACCTGGGACATAAAGTGAGTAAAAACACACATTTTGTCTACATATCAATGTGCACATATATTTAATCGCAATAAACTATATAGAGAATACATGTATCAAAATTAAAGAATACTTATGCTTGAGATAATTCATCTTTTAAGTAAGTAAGTTAGTAAATCTTACCTTTACAGAGTGATTGTGAAAATCCGTCACAATAATTTCATTCTTGTTGTTCACTGCAACAAAGTGCGGACCTGGATAAGGAGAGAGAGGCAGGTTAACTACAGATTCCTGTAGTTTACACCATTCCCTTTACTGTTAGTAGGCTGTTGAAACACAAATTTCAGCTACAATTTCAGCTGCCTAAAGCTACAATTACGAAACTTAGGTTAATCAGATGGTTAGCTGTTCTGATTTGCTTGGAGTAGTTTGATTGCGTTGTTTTCATGCATTAGATGCTTTAATGTGAGTTAAAATAGTTTTCCCCGTTGTTTTCAGAATGTCAAAACAGTACTAAAACTCTAAATTAGATTATAAGGCTCTGAGATTCACCATCAACACTGATGGATTAAAAAAAAAAGTATCATGATTAGCTATTAATGTGAAGTGAAACCTATTGGCTGAGTTACCCACTGATTGTCTCGTAGCAAACGGGGAACATCGGTTAGTTTCATGGCACCGGAGTCAGAGCAGTGAAAATCATTCACACTAACCATTGACACAAAAACCACAATACACATGACAAAATGTTCATTATTGTAATAGTAAGTGATTATTACAATGGCATGTACTGTACTTGTATTTCTGATTATTATTGCACAGCTTTGATTTGTCAACAATTTTCTCAGGAGGGCAGACACATGATCAGGGAGTCGGGTTAGACAGAGGGCACTGCACTGTGGGATTAAGGTTGCAGCAAGGCCACACTTAGTACTTACTGAAAACTGAGCCAGATTTATTAAAGTTTGGGCCAAGTTTTTCTGGATTGAAAAACAGGAGGAAGAACAGAAAGAAAGGACAATAGGTAGTCAGAGATAAAGGATAAGCAAAGAAGAAAATAGAGTAGGGTGGTCCGCACAGGCGGTGGGGGGGAGCAGGGGGCCACTGCATCGCCTGGGGCTTTTCCTACAAGTATATACAGTCTTACATTTTAAAATAGAATATAACATGTGATGCAATGCATTGGTCTATATTCAGACATAGAATGAGAGCACAAGAGGTCATTACAAAACCATATATTGATTTTCTTTTATTATTCCTCGCTAGTTTTATTTACTGTATTTATCTCTTTAAAAATCCAAAATAATATATAGTATCCATGTGATATTTTGTGTTGTCATATATTATGCTAAATATGTGAAATATCATGACAGATTTACATTAAAAGCCAGTAGACACTAATGCCCCACTGACAGATCAAGTCATTAAAAGAGAGGGCATTGTTAGGGAGCTCCCTGTGTTAAAAACAGGACTTTTGTAACATATTGAGGCCTCCTTCTCACCTGCAAACTGTCTGTCAGACGTCCCCCTGCCTCCAAACTTAGTCACCAACTTCCCATTAGATTGAAAGATGAAGACACAGCATGCCTTGTTGTCAACAGTGATGATGTGTCCATTCTTGTCCACAGCCACACCCTTAGGACCCATGAGCCGGCCAGCGCCAATCTTATTCTGCGAGGGAGGAAGACGAATAGGATTTTAGCAGGTAAAGAAAAAGGTGAAAGACTTTGAATTTAGAAGCCATGACAGCGTGTAGTATACTGAAAAAAGTCAATAATCATAGTATAATATGTCAAAAAGGTCATAAGGTCATAGTATAGTTTGTCGAAACAAATAAGTCATAGTATAGTATATTCAGAAAAAAATAATTAAAAGTCATAATATAGTATGTCGAATAAAATAAAAGTCATAGTATAGTGTCTCGAAATAAAAAAAAAAGTCATGGTAAAGTATGTCGAAAAAAATAAAAGTCATAGTATAGTATGTAGAAAAAAATTAAAAAAAGTCATAGTATAGTATGTCGAAATAAATAATAAAAAGTCATAATATAGTATGTCGAATAAAATAAGTCATAGTATAGTATGTCGAAACAATTAAAAAAGTCATAGTATAGTATGTCCAAAAAAATAAAAAAGTCATAGTATGTAGAAAAAAATAAAAAAAGTCATAGTATAGTATGTCCAAAAAAATAAGTCATAATATAGTATGTTGAATAAAATAAGTCATAGTATAGTATATATAGAAAAAAATAATAGTCATAATATAGTATGTCGAATAAAATAAGACATAGTATAGTATATATAGAAAAAAATAATAAAAAGTCATAATATAGTATGTCGAAAAAATAATAAAAAGTCATAATATAGTATGTCGAATAAAGTAAAAGTCATAGCATAGTATGTCGAAATAAATAAAAAAGTCATAGTATAGTATGTCGAATAAAATAAGTCATAGTATAGTATATATAGAAAAAAATAATAAAAAGTCATAATATAGTATGTCGAACAAAATAAAAGTCATAGCATAGTATGTCGAAAAAATAATAAAAAGTCATAACATAGTATGTCGAATAAAATAAGTCATAGTGTATATATAGAAAAAAATAATAAAAAGTCATAGTATAGTATGTCGAAACAAATAAAATCAAAGTATAGTATGTCGAAATAAATAAAAATAAGTCATAATATAGTATGTCAAAATAAATAAAAAAGTCATAGTATAGTCTGTCGAATAAAATAATTCATACTATATTATGTCGAATAAAATAAGTCATAGTATAGTATATATAGAAAAAAATGATAAAAAGTCATAATATAGTATGTTGAATAAAATAAAAGTCATAGTATAGCAATGTCGAAAAAAATAAAATCATAGTATAGTATGTCGAAATAAATAAAAGTCATAGTATACTATGTCGAATAAAATAAGTCATAATATAGTATGTCGAATAAAATAAGTCATAGTAAAGTATATATAGAAAAAAATAATAAAAAGTCATAATATAGTATGTCGAATAAAATAAAAGTCATAGTATAGTATGTCAAAACAAATAAAATCAAAGTATAGTATGTCGAAATAAATAAAAATAAGTCATAAAATAGTATGTCAAAATAAATAAAAAAGTCATAAAATAGTATGTCGAATAAAATAAGTCATAGTATATATAGAAAAAAATAATAAAAAGTCATAATATAGTATGTTGAATGAAATAAAAGTTATAGTATAGTATGTCGAATAAAATAAAAGTCATAGTATAGTATGACGAAAAAAATAAAATCATAGTATGTCGAAACAAATAAAATCAAAGTATACTATGTCGAAATAAATAAAAAAGTCATAGTAGTATGTCGAAAAAAATAATAAAAAGTCATAATAAAGTATGTCGAATAAAATTAAAAAAAAAGTCATGGTATAGTATGTCGAAATAAATAAAAAAGTCATAATATAGCATGTTGAATAAAATAAAAGTCATAATATAGTATGTCGAATAAAATAAGTCATAGTATATATATAGAAAAAAATAATAAAAAGTCATAGTATAGTATGTCGAATAAAATAAAAGTCACAGTATAGTATGTCAAAATAAATGAAAAAGTCATAGTATAGTATGTCGAATAAAATAAAAGTCATAATATAGTATGTCGAATAAAATAAGTCATAATATAGTATGTCCAATAAAATAAAAGTCATAGCATAGTATGTCGAAATAAATAAAAAAAAGTCATAGTAGTATGTCGAATAAAATAAGTCATAGTAGTATGTCGAAAAAAATAATAAAAAGTCATAATATAGTATGTCGGATAAAATAAAAGTCATAGTATAGTATGTCGAAAAAAATAAAATCAAAGTATACTATGTCGAAATAAATAAAAAAGTCATAATATAGTATGTCGAATAAAATAAAAGTCATAATATAGTATGTCGAATAAAATAAAAGTCATAGTAGTATATATAGAAAAAAATAATAAAAAGTCAGAATATAGTATGTCGAAAAAAATAAAAAAGTCATAGTATATAGTGTCGAAACAAATAAAATCAAAGTATAGTATGTCAAAATAAATAAAAAAGTCATAGTATAGTATGTCGAAAAAAATAAAAGTCATAATATAGTATGTCGAATAAAATAAGTCATAGTAAAGTATATATAGAAAAAAATAATAAAAAGTCATAATATAGTATGTCGAAAAAAATAATAAAAAGTCATAATATAGTATGTCGAATAAAATAAGTCATAGCATAATATGTCGAAAAAAATAAAAAAAGTCATAATATAGTATGTCGAATAAAATAAAAGTCAGTATAGTATGTCGAAAAATATAAAAGTCATACTATAGTATGTCGAATAAAATAAGTCATAGTAGTATATATAGAAAAAAATAATAAAAGTCATAATATAGTATGTCGAAAAAAATAATAAAAAGTCATAATATAGTATGTCAAAATAAATAAAAAAGTCATAGTATAGTATGTCGAAACAAATAAAATCAAAGTATAGTATGTCGAAATAAATAAAATAAGTCATAAAATAGTATGTCAAAATAAATAAAAAAGTCATAAAATAGTATGTCGAATAAAATAAGTCATAGTATATATAGAAAAAAATAATAAAAAGTCATAATATAGTATGTTGAATGAAATAAAAGTTATAGTATAGTATGACGAAAAAAATAAAATCATAGTATGTCGAAACAAATAAAATCAAAGTATACTATGTCGAAATAAATAAAAAAGTCATAGTAGTATGTCGAAAAAAATAATAAAAAGTCATAATAAAGTATGTCGAATAAAATTAAAAAAAAAGTCATGGTATAGTATGTCGAAATAAATAAAATAGTCATAGTATAGTATGTCGAATAAAATAAAAGTCATAATATAGCATGTCGAATAAAATAAAAGTCATAATATAGTATGTCGAATAAAATAAGTCATAGTATATATATAGAAAAAAATAATAAAAAGTCATAGTATAGTATGTCGAAACAAATAAAAGTCATAGTATAGTATGTCGAATAAAATAAAAGTCACAGTATAGTATGTCAAAATAAATGAAAAAGTCATAGTATAGTATGTCGAATAAAATAAAAGTCATAATATAGTATGTTGAATAAAATAAGTCATAATATAGTATGTCCAATAAAATAAAAGTCATAGCATAGTATGTCGAAATAAATAAAAAAAAGTCATAGTAGTATGTCGAATAAAATAAGTCATAGTAGTATGTCGAAAAAAATAATAAAAAGTCATAATATAGTATGTCGGATAAAATAAAAGTCATAGTATAGTATGTCGAAAAAAATAAAATCAAAGTATACTATGTCGAAATAAATAAAAAAGTCATAATATAGTATGTCGAATAAAATAAAAGTCATAGTAGTATATATAGAAAAAAATAATAAAAAGTCAGAATATAGTATGTCGAAAAAAATAAAAAAGTCATAGTATATAGTGTCGAAACAAATAAAATCAAAGTATAGTATGTCAAAATAAATAAAAAAGTCATAGTATAGTATGTCGAATAAAATAAAAGTCATAATATAGTATGTCGAATAAAATAAGTCATAGTAAAGTATATATAGAAAAAAATAATAAAAAGTCATAATATAGTATGTCGAAAAAAATAATAAAAAGTCACAATATAGTATGTCGAATAAAATAAGTCATAGTATATATATAGAAAAAAATAATAAAAAGTCATAATATAGTATGTCGAATAAAATAAAAGTCATAGTATATATACAAAAAAATAATAAAAAGTCATAATATAGTATGTCGAATAAAATAAGTCATAGTATATATACAAAAAAATAATAAAAAGTCATAATATAGTATTCCAAATAAAATAAGTCATAGTATATATAGAAAAAAATAATAAAAAGTCATAATATAGTATGTCGAATAAAATAAAAGTCACAGTATAATATGTCGAAAAAAATAGTAAAAAGTCATAATATAGTATGTCGAATAAAATAAAAGTCATAATATAGTATGTCGAATAAAATAAGTCATAGCATAATATGTCGAAAAAAATAAAAAAAGTCATAATATAGTATGTCGAATAAAATAAAAGTCAGTATAGTATGTCGAAAAATATAAAAGTCATACTATAGTATGTCGAATAAAATAAGTCATAGTAGTATATATAGAAAAAAATAATAAAAGTCATAATATAGTATGTCGAAAAAAATAATAAAAAGTCATAATATAGTATGTCAAAATAAATAAAAAAGTCATAGTATAGTATGTCGAAACAAATAAAATCAAAGTATAGTATGTCGAAATAAATAAAAATAAGTCATAAAATAGTATGTCAAAATAAATAAAAAAGTCATAAAATAGTATGTCGAATAAAATAATTCATAGTATATATAGAAAAAAATAATAAAAAGTCATAATATAGTATGTTGAATGAAATAAAAGTTATAGTATAGTATGTCGAATAAAATAAAAGTCACAGTATAATATGTCGAAAAAAATAGTAAAAAGTCATAATATAGTATGTCGAATAAAATAAGTCATAGCATAGTATGTCGAAATAAATAAAAAAAAGTCATAGTATAGTATGTCCAAACAAATAAAAAAAGTCATAGTAGTATGTCGAAAAAAATAATAAAAAGTCATAATATAGTATGTCGAATAAAATTTAAAAAAAAGTCATGGTATAGTATGTCGAAATAAATAAAAAAGTCATAGTATAGTATGTCGAATAAAATAAAAGTCATAATATAGCATGTCGAATAAAATAAAAGTCATAATATAGTATGTCGAATAAAATAAGTCATAGTATATATATAGAAAAAAATAATAAAAAGTCATAGTATAGTATGTCGAAACAAATAAAAGTCATAGTATAGTATGTCGAATAAAATAAAAGTCACAGTATAGTATGTCAAAATAAATGAAAAAGTCATAGTATAGTATGTCGAATAAAATAAAAGTCATAATATAGTATGTCGAATAAAATAAGTCATAATATAGTATGTCCAATAAAATAAAAGTCATAGCATAGTATGTCGAAATAAATAAAAAAAAGTCATAGTATAGTATATATAGAAAAAAATAATAAAAAGTCACAATATAGTATGTCGAATAAAATAAAAGTCATAATATAGTATGTCCAAACAAATAAAAAAGTCATAGTAGTATGTCGAAAAAAATAATAAAAAGTCATAATATAGTATGTCGGATAAAATAAAAGTCATAGTATAGTATGTCGAAAAAAATAAAATCAAAGTATACTATGTCGAAATAAATAAAAAAGTCATAGTATAGTATGTCGAATAAAATAAAAGTCATAATATAGTATGTCGAATAAAATAAAAGTCATAGTAGTATATATAGAAAAAAATAATAAAAAGTCAGAATATAGTATGTCGAAAAAAATAAAAAAGTCATAGTATATAGTATGTCCAAACAAATAAAAAAGTCATAGTAGTATGTCCAAAAAAATAAAAAAGTCATAGTATAGTATGTCGAAACAAATAAAATCAAAGTATAGTATGTCAAAATAAATAAAAAAGTCATAGTATAGTATGTCGAATAAAATAAAAGTCATAATATAGTATGTCGAATAAAATAAGTCATAGTAAAGTATATATAGAAAAAAATAATAAAAAGTCATAATATAGTATGTCGAAAAAAATAATAAAAAGTCACAATATAGTATGTCGAATAAAATAAGTCATAGTATAGTATGTCGAAATAAATAAAAAAGTCATAGTAGTATGTCGAAAAAAATAATAAAAAGTCATAATATAGTATGTCGGATAAAATAAAAGTCATAGTATAGTATGTCGAAAAAAATAAAATCAAAGTATACTATGTCGAAATAAATAAAAAAGTCATAGTATAGTATGTCGAATAAAATAAAAGTCATAATATAGTATGTCGAATAAAATAAAAGTCATAGTAGTATATATAGAAAAAAATAATAAAAAGTCAGAATATAGTATGTCGAAAAAAATAAAAAAGTCATAGTATATAGTATGTCCAAACAAATAAAAAAGTCATAGTAGTATGTCCAAAAAAATAAAAAAGTCATAGTATAGTATGTCGAAACAAATAAAATCAAAGTATAGTATGTCGAAATAAATAAAAAAGTCATAGTATAGTATGTCGAATAAAATAAAAGTCATAATATAGTATGTCGAATAAAATAAGTCATAGTAAAGTATATATAGAAAAAAATAATAAAAAGTCATAATATAGTATGTCGAAAAAAATAATAAAAAGTCACAATATAGTATGTCGAATAAAATAAGTCATAGTATAGTATGTCGAAATAAATAAAAAAGTCATAGTAGTATGTCGAAAAAAATAATAAAAAGTCACAATATAGTATGTCGAATAAAATAAAAGTCATAGTATATATACAAAAAAATAATAAAAAGTCATAATATAGTATGTCGAATAAAATAAGTCATAGTATATATACAAAAAAATAATAAAAGTCATAATAGTAGTCAATAAATAGTCATAGTATAAATAAAATAAGTCATAGTATATATAGAAAAAAATAATAAAAAGTCATAATATAGTATGTCGAATAAAATAAAAGTCACAGTATAATATGTCGAAAAAAATAGTAAAAAGTCATAATATAGTATGTCGAATAAAATAAAAGTCATAATATAGTATGTCGAATAAAATAAGTCATAGCATAATATGTCGAAAAAAATAAAAAAAGTCATAATATAGTATGTCGAAACAAATAAAATCAAAGTATAGTATGTCGAAATAAATAAAAATAAGTCATAATATAGTATGTCAAAATAAATAAAAAAGTCATAGTATAGTATGTAGAAAAAAATAAAAAAGTCATAATATAGTATGTCGAATAAAATAAGTCATAGTAGTATATATAGAAAAAAATAATAAAAAGTCATAGTATAGTATGTCGAAATAAATAAAAAAGTCATAGTATAGTATGTCGAAAAAAATAGTAAAAAGTCATAATATAGTATGTCGAATAAAATAAAAGTCATAGTATAGTATGTCGAAACAAATAAAATCAAAGTATAGTATGTCGAAAAAAATAATAAAAAGTCATAGTATAGTATGTCGAAATAAATAAAAAAGTCATAGTAGTATGTCGAAAAAAATAATAAAAAGTCACAATATAGTATGTCGAATAAAATAAAAGTCATAGTATAGTATGTCGAAACAAATAAAATCAAAGTATACTATGTCGAAATAAATAAAAAAGTCATAGTATAGTATGTAGAAAAAAATAAAAAAAGTCATAGTATAGCATGTCGAATAAAATAAGTCATAGTATAGTATGTCGAAATAAATAAAAAAGTCATAGTATAGTATGTCGAAAAAAATAAAATCATAGTATAGTATGTCGAAAAAAATAAAAGTCATAATATAGTATGTCGAATAAAATAAGTCATAGTAGTATGTCGAAATAAATAAAAAAGTCATAGTATAGTATGTCCAAACAAATAAAAGTCATAGTATAGTATGTCGAATAAAATAAGTCATAGTATATATAGAAAAAAATAATAAAAAGTCATAATATAGTATGTCGAATAAAATAAAAGTCACAGTATAATATGTCGAAAAAAATAGTAAAAAGTCATAATATAGTATGTCGAATAAAATAAAAGTCATAATATAGTATGTCGAATAAAATAAGTCATAATATAGTATGTCGAATAAAATAAGTCATAGCATAGTATGTCCAAAAAAATAAGTCATAGTATAGTATGTAGAAAAAAATAAAAAAAGTCATAATATAGTATGTCGAATAAAATAAGTCATAGTAGTATATATAGAAAAAAATAATAAAAAGTCATAATATAGTATGTCGAAAAAAATAATAAAAAGTCATAGTATAGTATGTCGAAATAAATAAAAAAGTCATAGTATAGTATGTAGAAAAACATAAAAAAAGTCATAGTATAGCATGTCGAAATTAATAAAAAAGTCATAGTAGTATGTCGAAAAAAATAATAAAAAGTCACAATATAGTATGTCGAATAAAATAAAAGTCATAGTAGTATATATAGAAAAAAATAATAAAAAGTCATAATATAGTATGTAGAAAAAAATAATAAAAAGTCATAGTATAGTATGTCGAAATAAATAAAAAAGTCATAGTAGTATGTAGAAAAAAATAAAAAAAGTCATAGTATAGCATGTCGAATAAAATAAAAGTCATAGTATAGTATGTCGAATAAAATAAGTCATAATATAGTATGTCGAATAAAATAAGTCATAGTAGTATATATAGAAAAAAATAATAAAAAGTCATAATATAGTATGTAGAAAAAAATAATAAAAAGTCATAGTATAGTATGTCGAAATAAATAAAAAAGTCATAGTATATATAGAAAAAAATAATAAAAAGTCATAGTATAATATAAAAAGTCATAATATAGTATGTTGAATAAAATAAAAGTTATAGTATAGTATGTCGAATAAAATAAAAGTCATAGTATAGTATGTCAAAACAAATAAAATCAAAGTATAGTATGTCGAAATAAATAAAAATAAGTCATAAAATAGTATGTCAAAATAAATAAAAAAGTCATAAAATAGTATGTCGAATAAAATAAGTCATAGTATATATAGAAAAAAATAATAAAAAGTCATAATATAGTATGTTGAATGAAATAAAAGTTATAGTATAGTATGTCGAATAAAATAAAAGTCATAGTATAGTATGACGAAAAAAATAAAATCATAGTATGTCGAAACAAATAAAATCAAAGTATACTATGTCGAAATAAATAAAAAAGTCATAGTATAGTATGTCGAATAAAATAAAAGTCACAGTATAATATGTCGAAAAAAATAGTAAAAAGTCATAATATAGTATGTCGAATAAAATAAGTCATAATATAGTATGTCGAATAAAATAAGTCATAATATAGTATGTCGAATAAAATAAAAGTCATAGTATAGTATGTCCAAACAAATAAAAAAGTCATAGTAGTATGTCGAATAAAATAAGTCATAGTATAGTATATATAGAAAAAAATAATAAAAAGTCATAGTAGTATGTCGAATAAAATAAGTCATAGTATAGTATGTCGAAATAAATAAAAAAGTCATAGTAGTATATCGAAAAAAATAATAAAAAGTCATAATAAAGTATGTCGAATAAAATTAAAAAAAAAGTCATGGTATAGAATGTCGAAATAAATAAAAAAGTCATAGTATAGTATGTCGAATAAAATAAAAGTCATAATATAGCATGTCGAATAAAATAAAAGTCATAATATAGTATGTCGAATAAAATAAGTCATAGTATATATATAGAAAAAAATAATAAAAAGTCATAGTATAGTATGTCGAAACAAATAAAAGTCATAGTATAGTATGTCAAAATAAATGAAAAAGTCATAGTATAGTATGTCGAATAAAATAAAAGTCATAATATAGTATGTCGAATAAAATAAGTCATAATATAGTATGTCCAATAAAATAAAAGTCATAGCATAGTATGTCGAAATAAATAAAAAAAAGTCATAGTAGTATGTCGAATAAAATAAGTCATAGTAGTATGTCGAAAAAAATAATAAAAAGTCATAATATAGTATGTCGGATAAAATAAAAGTCATAGTATAGTATGTCGAAAAAATTAAAATCAAAGTATACTATGTCGAAATAAATAAAAAAGTCATAATATAGTATGTCGAATAAAATAAAAGTCATAATATAGTATGTCGAATAAAATAAAAGTCATAGTAGTATATATAGAAAAAAATAATAAAAAGTCAGAATATAGTATGTCGAAAAAAATAAAAAAGTCATAGTATATAGTATGTCGAAACAAATAAAATCAAAGTATAGTATGTCAAAATAAATAAAAAAGTCATAGTATAGTATGTCGAATAAAATAAAAGTCATAATATAGTATGTCGAATAAAATAAGTCATAGTAAAGTATATATAGAAAAAAATAATAAAAAGTCATAATATAGTATGTCGAAAAAAATAATAAAAAGTCACAATATAGTATGTCGAATAAAATAAGTCATAGTATATATATAGAAAAAAATAATAAAAAGTCATAATATAGTATGTCGAATAAAATAAAAGTCATAGTATATATACAAAAAAATAATAAAAAGTCATAATATAGTATGTCGAATAAAATAAGTCATAGTATATATACAAAAAAATAATAAAAAGTCATAATATAGTATGTCAAATAAAATAAGTCATAGTATATATAGAAAAAAATAATAAAAAGTCATAATATAGTATGTCGAATAAAATAAAAGTCACAGTATAATATGTCGAAAAAAATAGTAAAAAGTCATAATATAGTATGTCGAATAAAATAAAAGTCATAATATAGTATGTCGAATAAAATAAGTCATAGCATAATATGTCGAAAAAAATAAAAAAAGTCATAATATAGTATGTCGAATAAAATAAAAGTCAGTATAGTATGTCGAAAAATATAAAAGTCATACTATAGTATGTCGAATAAAATAAGTCATAGTAGTATATATAGAAAAAAATAATAAAAGTCATAATATAGTATGTCAAAATAAATAAAAAAGTCATAGTATAGTATGTCGAAACAAATAAAATCAAAGTATAGTATGTCGAAATAAATAAAAATAAGTCATAAAATAGTATGTCAAAATAAATAAAAAAGTCATAAAATAGTATGTCGAATAAAATAATTCATAGTATATATAGAAAAAAATAATAAAAAGTCATAATATAGTATGTTGAATGAAATAAAAGTTATAGTATAGTATGTCGAATAAAATAAAAGTCATAGTATAGTATGACGAAAAAAATAAAATCATAGTATGTCGAAACAAATAAAATCAAAGTATACTATGTCAAAATAAATAAAAAAGTCATAAAATAGTATGTCGAATAAAATAATTCATAGTATATATAGAAAAAAATAATAAAAAGTCATAATATAGTATGTTGAATGAAATAAAAGTTATAGTATAGTATGTCGAATAAAATAAAAGTCATAGTATAGTATGACGAAAAAAATAAAATCATAGTATGTCGAAACAAATAAAATCAAAGTATACTATGTCGAAATAAATAAAAAAGTCATAGTATAGTATGTCGAATAAAATAAAAGTCATACTATATTATGTCGAATAAAATAAGTCACAGTATATATAGAAAAAAATAATAAAAAGTCATAATATAGTATGTCGAATAAAATAAGTCATAGTATATATAGAAAAAAATAATAAAAAGTCATAATATAGTATGTCGAATAAAATAAAAGTCACAGTATAATATGTCGAAAAAAATAGTAAAAAGTCATAATATAGTATGTCGAATAAAATAAAAGTCATAGCATAGTATGTCCAAAAAAATAAAAAAAGTCATAGTATAGTATGTAGAAAAAAATAAAAAAGTCATAATATAGTATGTCGAATAAAATAAGTCATAGTAGTATATATAGAAAAAAATAATAAAAAGTCATAGTATAGTATGTCGAAATAAATAAAAAAGTCATAGTATAGTATGTCGAAAAAAATAGTAAAAAGTCATAATATAGTATGTCGAATAAAATAAAAGTCATAGTATAGTATGTCGAAACAAATAAAAAACTCACTATAGTATGTCTTAAAAAATAAAGTCATAATATAGTATGTCGATTAAAAAAGTTATAGTATAATATGTCTTAAAAATAAAAAGTCATAGTATATAGTATGTCGAAAAAAATAAAATCATAGTATAGTATGTCGAATAAAATAAATATCATAATATAGTATGTCGAATAAAATAAGTCATAGTAAAGTATATATAGAAAAAAATAATAAAAAGTCATAGCATAGTATGTCGAAATAAATAAAAAAAAGTCATAGCATAGTATGTCCAAACAAATAAAAGTCATAGTATAGTATGTCGAATAAAATAAAAGTCATAATATAGTATGTCGAATAAAATAAGTCATAGTAAAGTATATATAGAAAAAAATAATAAAAAGTCATAATATAGTATGTCGAAAAAAATAATAAAAAGTCACAATATAGTATGTCGAATAAAATAAGTCATGGTATAGTATGTCGAAACAAATAAAATCAAAGTATAGTATGTCGAAAAAAATAATAAAAAGTCATAGTATAGTATGTCGAAATAAATAAAAAAGTCATAGTAGTATGTCGAAAAAAATAATAAAAAGTCACAATATAGTATGTCGAATAAAATAAAGTCATAGTATAGTATGTCGAAACAAATAAAATCAAAGTATACTATGTCGAAATAAATAAAAAAGTCATAGTATAGTATGTAGAAAAAAATAAAAAAAGTCATAGTATAGCATGTCGAATAAAATAAGTCATAGTATAGTATGTCGAAATAAATAAAAAAGTCATAGTATAGTATGTCGAAAAAAATAAAATCATAGTATAGTATGTAGAAAAAAATAAAAAAAGTCATAATATAGTATGTCGAATAAAATAAGTCATAGTAGTATATATAGAAAAAAATAATAAAAAGTCATAATATAGTATGTCGAAAAAAATAATAAAAAGTCATAGTATAGTATGTCGAAATAAATAAAAAAGTCATAGTATAGTATGTAGAAAAACATAAAAAAAGTCATAGTATAGCATGTCGAAATTAATAAAAAAGTCATAGTAGTATGTCGAAAAAAATAATAAAAAGTCACAATATAGTATGTCGAATAAAATAAAAGTCATAGTAGTATATATAGAAAAAAATAATAAAAAGTCATAATATAGTATGTAGAAAAAAATAATAAAAAGTCATAGTATAGTATGTCGAAATAAATAAAAAAGTCATAGTAGTATATCGAAAAAAATAATAAAAAGTCATAATAAAGTATGTCGAATAAAATTAAAAAAAAAGTCATGGTATAGAATGTCGAAATAAATAAAAAAGTCATAGTATAGTATGTCGAATAAAATAAAAGTCATAATATAGCATGTCGAATAAAATAAAAGTCATAATATAGTATGTCGAATAAAATAAGTCATAGTATATATATAGAAAAAAATAATAAAAAGTCATAGTATAGTATGTCGAAACAAATAAAAGTCATAGTATAGTATGTCAAAATAAATGAAAAAGTCATAGTATAGTATGTCGAATAAAATAAAAAGTCATAATATAGTATGTCGAATAAAATAAGTCATAATATAGTATGTCCAATAAAATAAAAGTCATAGCATAGTATGTCGAAATAAATAAAAAAAAGTCATAGTAGTATGTCGAATAAAATAAGTCATAGTAGTATGTCGAAAAAAATAATAAAAAGTCATAATATAGTATGTCGGATAAAATAAAAGTCATAGTATAGTATGTCGAAAAAAATAAAATCAAAGTATACTATGTCGAAATAAATAAAAAAGTCATAATATAGTATGTCGAATAAAATAAAAGTCATAATATAGTATGTCGAATAAAATAAAAGTCATAGTAGTATATATAGAAAAAAATAATAAAAAGTCAGAATATAGTATGTCGAAAAAAATAAAAAAGTCATAGTATATAGTATGTCGAAACAAATAAAATCAAAGTATAGTATGTCAAAATAAATAAAAAAGTCATAGTATAGTATGTCGAATAAAATAAAAGTCATAATATAGTATGTCGAATAAAATAAGTCATAGTAAAGTATATATAGAAAAAAATAATAAAAAGTCATAATATAGTATGTCGAATAAAATAAAAGTCATAGTATATATACAAAAAAATAATAAAAAGTCATAATATAGTATGTCGAATAAAATAAGTCATAGTATATATACAAAAAAATAATAAAAAGTCATAATATAGTATGTCAAATAAAATAAGTCATAGTATATATAGAAAAAAATAATAAAAAGTCATAATATAGTATGTCGAATAAAATAAAAGTCACAGTATAATGTCGAAAAAAATAGTAAAAAGTCATAATATAGTATGTCGAATAAAATAAAAGTCATAATATAGTATGTCGAATAAAATAAGTCATAGCATAATATGTCGAAAAAAATAAAAAAAGTCATAATATAGTATGTCGAATAAAATAAAAGTCAGTATAGTATGTCGAAAAATATAAAAGTCATACTATAGTATGTCGAATAAAATAAGTCATAGTAGTATATATAGAAAAAAATAATAAAAGTCATAATATAGTATGTCGAAAAAAATAATAAAAAGTCATAATATAGTATGTCAAAATAAATAAAAAAGTCATAGTATAGTATGTCGAAACAAATAAAATCAAAGTATAGTATGTCGAAATAAATAAAAATAAGTCATAAAATAGTATGTCAAAATAAATAAAAGTCATAAAATAGTATGTCGAATAAAATAATTCATAGTATATATAGAAAAAAATAATAAAAAGTCATAATATAGTATGTTGAATGAAATAAAAGTTATAGTATAGTATGTCGAATAAAATAAGTCATAGTATAGTATGACGAAAAAAATAAAATCATAGTATGTCGAAACAAATAAAATCAAAGTATACTATGTCAAAATAAATAAAAAAGTCATAAAATAGTATGTCGAATAAAATAATTCATAGTATATATAGAAAAAAATAATAAAAAGTCATAATATAGTATGTTGAATGAAATAAAAGTTATAGTATAGTATGTCGAATAAAATAAAAGTCATAGTATAGTATGACGAAAAAAATAAAATCATAGTATGTCGAAACAAATAAAATCAAAGTATACTATGTCGAAATAAATAAAAAAGTCATAGTATAGTATGTCGAATAAAATAAAAGTCATACTATATTATGTCGAATAAAATAAGTCACAGTATATATAGAAAAAAATAATAAAAAGTCATAATATAGTATGTCGAATAAAATAAGTCATAGTATATATAGAAAAAAATAATAAAAAGTCATAATATAGTATGTCGAATAAAATAAAAGTCACAGTATAATATGTCGAAAAAAATAGTAAAAAGTCATAATATAGTATGTCGAATAAAATAAGTCATAATATAGTATGTCGAATAAAATAAAAGTCATAGCATAGTATGTCCAAAAAAATAAAAAAAGTCATAGTATAGTATGTAGAAAAAAATAAAAAAGTCATAATATAGTATGTCGAATAAAATAAGTCATAGTAGTATATATAGAAAAAAATAATAAAAAGTCATAGTATAGTATGTCGAAATAAATAAAAAAGTCATAGTATAGTATGTCGAAAAAAATAGTAAAAAGTCATAATATAGTATGTCGAATAAAATAAAAGTCATAGTATAGTATGTCGAAACAAATAAAAAACTCACTATAGTATGTCTTAAAAAATAAAGTCATAATATAGTATGTCGATTAAAAAAGTTATAGTATAATATGTCTTAAAAATAAAAAGTCATAGTATATAGTATGTCGAAAAAAATAAAATCATAGTATAGTATGTCGAATAAAATAAATATCATAATATAGTATGTCGAATAAAATAAGTCATAGTAAAGTATATATAGAAAAAAATAATAAAAAGTCATAGCATAGTATGTCGAAATAAATAAAAAAAAGTCATAGCATAGTATGTCCAAACAAATAAAAGTCATAGTATAGTATGTCGAATAAAATAAAAGTCATAATATAGTATGTCGAATAAAATAAGTCATAGTAAAGTATATATAGAAAAAAATAATAAAAAGTCATAATATAGTATGTCGAAAAAAATAATAAAAAGTCACAATATAGTATGTCGAATAAAATAAGTCATGGTATAGTATGTCGAAACAAATAAAATCAAAGTATAGTATGTCGAAAAAAATAATAAAAAGTCATAGTATAGTATGTCGAAATAAATAAAAAAGTCATAGTAGTATGTCGAAAAAAATAATAAAAAGTCACAATATAGTATGTCGAATAAAATAAAAGTCATAGTATAGTATGTCGAAACAAATAAAATCAAAGTATACTATGTCGAAATAAATAAAAAAGTCATAGTATAGTATGTAGAAAAAAATAAAAAAAGTCATAGTATAGCATGTCGAATAAAATAAGTAATAGTATAGTATGTCGAAATAAATAAAAAAGTCATAGTATAGTATGTCGAAAAAAATAAAATCATAGTATAGTATGTAGAAAAAAATAAAAAAAGTCATAATATAGTATGTCGAATAAAATAAGTCATAGTAGTATATATAGAAAAAAATAATAAAAAGTCATAATATAGTATGTCGAAAAAAATAATAAAAAGTCATAGTATAGTATGTCGAAATAAATAAAAAAGTCATAGTATAGTATGTAGAAAAACATAAAAAAAGTCATAGTATAGCATGTCGAAATTAATAAAAAAGTCATAGTAGTATGTCGAAAAAAATAATAAAAAGTCACAATATAGTATGTCGAATAAAATAAAAGTCATAGTAGTATATATAGAAAAAAATAATAAAAAGTCATAATATAGTATGTAGAAAAAAATAATAAAAAGTCATAGTATAGTATGTCGAAATAAATAAAAAAGTCATAGTATATATAGAAAAAAATAATAAAAAGTCATAGTATAATATAAAAAGTCATAATATAGTATGTTGAATAAAATAAAAGTTATAGTATAGTATGTCGAATAAAATAAAAGTCATAGTATAGTATGTCAAAACAAATAAAATCAAAGTATAGTATGTCGAAATAAATAAAAATAAGTCATAAAATAGTAAGTCAAAATAAATAAAAAAGTCATAAAATAGTATGTCGAATAAAATAAGTCATAGTATATATAGAAAAAAATAATAAAAAGTCATAATATAGTATGTTGAATGAAATAAAAGTTATAGTATAGTATGTCGAATAAAATAAAAGTCATAGTATAGTATGACGAAAAAAATAAAATCATAGTATGTCGAAACAAATAAAATCAAAGTATACTATGTCGAAATAAATAAAAAAGTCATAGTATAGTATGTCGAATAAAATAAAAGTCACAGTATAATATGTCGAAAAAAATAGTAAAAAGTCATAATATAGTATGTCGAATAAAATAAGTCATAATATAGTATGTCGAATAAAATAAGTCATAGCATAGTATGTCGAAATAAATAAAAAAAAGTCATAGTATAGTATGTCCAAACAAATAAAAAAGTCATAGTAGTATGTCGAATAAAATAAGTCATAGTATAGTATATATAGAAAAAAATAATAAAAAGTCATAGTAGTATGTCGAATAAAATAAGTCATAGCATAGTATGTCGAAATAAATAAAAAAAAGTCATAGTATAGTATGTCGAAATAAATAAAAAAGTCATAGTAGTATATCGAAAAAAATAATAAAAAGTCATAATAAAGTATGTCGAATAAAATTAAAAAAAAAGTCATGGTATAGAATGTCGAAATAAATAAAAAAGTCATAGTATAGTATGTCGAATAAAATAAAAGTCATAATATAGCATGTCGAATAAAATAAGTCATAGTATATATATAGAAAAAAATAATAAAAAGTCATAGTATAGTATGTCGAAACAAATAAAAGTCATAGTATAGTATGTCAAAATAAATGAAAAAGTCATAGTATAGTATGTCGAATAAAATAAAAGTCATAATATAGTATGTCGAATAAAATAAAAGTCATAGCATAGTATGTCGAAATAAATAAAAAAAAGTCATAGTAGTATGTCGAATAAAATAAGTCATAGTAGTATGTCGAAAAAAATAATAAAAAGTCATAATATAGTATGTCGGATAAAATAAAAGTCATAGTATAGTATGTCGAATAAAATAAAAGTCACAGTATAGTATGTCAAAATAAATGAAAAAGTCATAGTATAGTATGTCGAATAAAATAAAAGTCATAATATAGTATGTCGAATAAAATCATAATATAGTATGTCCAATAAAATAAAAGTCATAGCATAGTATGTCGAAATAAATAAAAAAAAGTCATAGTAGTATGTCGAATAAAATAAGTCATAGTAGTATGTCGAAAAAAATAATAAAAAGTCATAATATAGTATGTCGGATAAAATAAAAGTCATAGTATAGTATGTCGAAAAAAATAAAATCAAAGTATACTATGTCGAAATAAATAAAAAAGTCATAATATAGTATGTCGAATAAAATAAAAGTCATAATATAGTATGTCGAATAAAATAAAAGTCATAGTAGTATATATAGAAAAAAATAATAAAAAGTCAGAATATAGTATGTCGAAAAAAATAAAAAAGTCATAGTATATAGTATGTCGAAACAAATAAAATCAAAGTATAGTATGTCGAAATAAATAAAAAAGTCATAGTAGTATGTCGAAAAAAATAATAAAAAGTCACAATATAGTATGTCGAATAAAATAAGTCATAGTATAGTATGTCGAAACAAATAAAATCAAAGTATAGTATGTCGAAATAAATAAAAATAAGTCATAATATAGTATGTCAAAATAAATAAAAAAGTCATAGTATAGTATGTCGAATAAAATAAGTCATAGTATATATATAGAAAAAAATAATAAAAAGTCATAATATAGTATGTCGAATAAAATAAGTCATAGTATATATAGAAAAAAATAATAAAAAGTCATAATATAGTATGTCGAATAAAATAAGTCATAGTATATATAGAAAAAAATAATAAAAAGTCATAATATAGTATGTCGAATAAAATAAAAGTCAGTATAATATGTCGAAAAAAATAGTAAAAAGTCATAATATAGTATGTCGAATAAAATAAAAGTCATAGCATAGTATGTCCAAAAAAATAAAAGTCATAGTATAGTATATAGAAAAAAATAAAAAAAGTCATAATATAGTATGTCGAATAAAATAAGTCATAGTAGTATATATAGAAAAAAATAATAAAAAGTCATAATATAGTATGTCGAAATAAATAAAAAAGTCATAGTATAGTATGTAGAAAAAAATAAAAAAAGTCATAGTATAGTATGTCGAAACAAATAAAAGTCATAGTATAGTATGTCGAATAAAATAAAAGTCACAGTATAATATGTCGAAAAAAATAATAAAGTCACAATATAGTATGTCGAAACAAATAAAATCAAAGTATAGTATGTCGAAATAAATAAAAGTCATAATATAGTATGTCGAATAAAATAAAAGTAATAGGATAGCATGTCGAATAAAATTTAAAAAAAAGTCATGGTATAGTATGTCGAAATAAATAAAAAAGTCATAGTATAGTATGTCGAATAAAATAAAAGTCATAATATAGCATGTCGAATAAAATAAAAGTCATAATATAGTATGTCGAATAAAATAAGTCACAGTATAATATGTCGAAAAAAATAGTAAAAAGTCATAATATAGTATGTCGAATAAAATAAAAGTCATGGTATAGTATGTCCAAACAAATAAAAAAGTCACAGTATAGTATGTCGAAAAAAATAAAGTCATAATATAGTATGTCGATTAAAAAAGTTATAGTATAATATGTCTTAAAAATAAAAAGTCATAGTATATAGTATGTCGAATAAATTAGTCATAATAAAGTATGTCTTAAAAAAAATTAAAAATGTCATAACCTAATATCAATCTATGAGATCTCACCTTAAATTTGCCGTCAGAGGAGAAGATGCTGACCCATCGATTGTCATAGTCGGCCACCACAATGTCACCGTTCATGTCCACAGTGACGCCCGTCGGTCTCTGCAGTTGTCCCGGAGACCGACCTCTGACCCCAAAGCGCATCTTAAACTGGCCATCATTGGAGAATACCTGTAATTGGTTCCATCAAAGAGCGAAATGTGTCATAATCACAGTACTACAACAGTATTTCCCTTTTCTATTTGACCACAAATGCATCATGGTTGCACATGCATGCATTTTTCTCTCTGTGTCTGTCTCACCTGTATGCACTGGTTGTTGCTGTCAGCCACCACCACTCTGCCGTTACAAGAGGCTGAGATTCCCTGCAGATTTGTGAACTCCCCTTTTTCTCTGCCCCGGGAACCTGACAAATAAATAATAACACACTCATTTAATGTGCAATTTCATATTTTCACCTTTGTCTCAGTGTGTAATAAAGGCTCATACCAGTGGTTTTGGACAAAAAAATGCGTATGCTACTGATCATTTTTCAAAGCATAACTTAAGTGTTCGAATTGATTTTTTACCTTCCAGGCAAATGCAGGTTTCGGTTCATGTCAGTGCCGTTAAAAAATGAACTTGCAAAGACTTGAAAGACCTGCTTGAGAAAGGCAATCCATCAAATTGAGAATGTTGCACCTTCATGCAAGTTACATTATCTTTGTGTGACAGGGACACTGACATCCAAAACCTGTTTTTTTCTACGTTTTATCTTCCGACAACATGCTGTAGCTTGTGAATGTGTTTTCTCTGGATGAAACATCTTCTATCAAGTCACAGCAAGTTAATTTTCATCCCGTAGTCTATTGGCATGAAATGAAAACAGAAGCTGCCTCGAGGGGAGGATGTCAATCTAAAAACTTGTTGTATGGCTTAGAAACTAGTTTGCAGTGATGATAAGTCTAATGTCCACATGGTACTTGGTTTGACACGTACAGTGTATGAACTTTCTCTCCTGGGTGGGTCATCTCTTACCCACTCTGTAGATGAGCTCATCCTCAATGGGGTTCTCCTTTTTCTTGGTGGTGCTGTACATGCTGGAAGGTCGACGCACTGCTTTCTGCCGTATGTGGCCCCCTGTCCCGCTGGGAGACTTGACCCTCCTCTTCACGTCATCTGGAGATTGTGGCACATCCGAGGGCTTGATCGCCCGCAGGCGGAACGGGCTGCCGCGTATCGGCTGGCCGTACATCAACAGAGCGAAAGAGTACTCTCCCTCAGAGCGTAACGTGTAGCCCACCTCGTACGTCCCGTTCTTATTGTCCGCTATATCCGCCTCTGCAACGCGGCTCCCGTCAGCAGACGTTATCTCTGCTTTTAAAACAGCATTTCCTGTCCGCACCAGCTCCCCATCCTGCAGTGAGAGAGGTCATTGATTCAATTCCAGAACAAGAAAAACTATCTTGCTGTTCAAGCAATACAGCAGACACATGTAGAAAAAGGCAGTGAGGCTAACTATTAAAGACCGTACTTTGTCTTTTGTTGTCACAGTAATTGTGTGGTGCTGCCCAGTTGCTGCGTGGCGGAGGCCCTCTCCTGTGGCGACGGAGGTGTGAGCCACAGCGGCTGTGGTGAGGAGAACTCCCAGGTTCTGGATGGAGCGCCGCAGACCTTCAGTCTCCACCTAGAGCAGACAGCACACAAGATAAACAACATTTCCCACCGAATAATCCCTTATTGCTCTAAGAAGTTACTTTTTCATGGTTGGTTCCATGTGATTTATGGTGACAAATGACCACAAAATAATCCCATAACGCTCAAATAAGACAAGTATATGCTGCCCGCCTGGGGTGAAACTGTGGCTGATGAAGAAAGTCAAGCATCTATCAAGCTAAAGACTATAGGGAGATATTTTTAGTACTATACTGAGTAGGTGGAGAACAAATCAGAATAAAAAGGAGAATGAATATTGGACTTGTCTAGTGGCCAGAAATACAACTGCTATGAATGTAAATAATCATCCAGTCCATGTATATCTATTCAGTATTAATTTCTTTGCACTATTTGTATAGTTTACAACTTCCAGAACACTTGACTTGTATAAAGATGTTTTATTTTATTATTTTATTATTGTTGTTCATTGGTGCTTTCTATATGTATTTCTATAATATTTATATATACACCTATTTTTTCACTACTTGTGTACATAACAGTACTGCCTATTCCTCAGCTTTATCTGAGTCAAATTCCTTGTATGTACTTGGCAAATAAAACTCATTCTGATTCTGAAATAAAAAACATGGAGCATTAAGGCTGTGCTTGTGAATTTCGTTTTGGAACAGACGCCATCAAAAGACCCAACTAACCCAACTTTTGTGTCTATGTTCTACAAAATTAGTTTTTTTTTTCTTACAGTGATTAACCCAAGCTAAAGTGAGAAAGGGTTTAAAACACCCACATTTTTAAGAAAACATATGAAAAACAAACAAATATTTCTAACAAGTGAAAACTCGCAACCAAAAAAGTAAGCCTCATTTTTAGACCATGTGGGAATATCAGTCAGAAAGTAAGAGCAGAGGAATAGTTTGAATAAAAAAAAAAAACAGGTGATACCTGACAGTCCAGGTGTGCATTCTGATGTGGTTTCTCTGGGAAGTCATGTCTGGCCAGCGCTGTCACCCGCTCACTCATCTGCTTCTGAACTAGCAGCACCTACACTTGCAAAAGACACATATTGTATTGTAAGTCGTTTTTTTTATGCAAAACTCAAGCTCACATCCTGCTACACACTGCAAAACATTTGATGGCTGATTCTCATAATGTGCTGCAACCATAGACTGTATATAAAGATGAACAATATGACAGCTTACCAAAAGTGAAGCTAAAACATCTGGATCGCCCCCTCCATGTTAGCGGATGGGACATGGGCCAAACTAAAAAGTCAGAGTCAAATACATTTTTCCCAAAGATGTTTTCTGTCATTTTAGGTAGTTCTTATCACGCTTATCTATGTTCAAGTGTTAATTTTTCTGACAAGTTTGGTTTTAATTAGTTATTTGATGCTTTAAAAAGGGGGTGGGACGTCATGATTGACAGCTGTGATTCTCTCTTGCTAGCAAGCTGCGACCGTGCTCGGCTCGCGATTGGTTCGGGCGGGTGTGTGGGCGGGACCTTGATACCGCGGCACCAACGCCCGATCACTACTGCGCAGACTCTGGCTCTAAATTACGTCAATATCTCAAGATGGCAGTTCCCGTATCTGGAATATTTTGGCTTCACTTTTGTACAGTCTATGGTTGTAACCTGTTTGTTAGCCTGCTTGTACAAATCAAAATCTGTCAGCCCACCTCAGTAGCACTCCCATGGCTGAGAGCCTGCTCAGTAAAGCTGCAACTGCTCTGGATGTGTTCCTTCCCCTGGAGGAGAGATGAAAGCTGGGCCTGCAGGACCTGCACTCAGGTAAGTGGAAGATAAGCAAAAAAAGAGCAAAAGAGCAAGAAGAGGAGGAGAGAGGAAGAGTTGATAAGGTAGCAGTCAGAAGTATGTTGACAGGAATGGGAGACATGTGGCAGGTTATGCTCGACTACTTGTTTGTAAAATGACTGTGTGTGTTTGTGCATCTGACAATGAGCGCACAAAAAGCTGCAAGTACACCTGCATGACAGCATGTACCGTATATGTGAATGAACGTGTGAAACATAACTAACCTTCTGCTTAGTGCTGCAGATGTTCTCCAGGTCTGTGATGAGGGCCGTCTTGCGCTGATGCAGCGCCCGTTCCAGCTCTTCAAACGTACTGGTAATCTCCGCTACCGCCTCGTTCTTCCTTTCATTCAGCTGGCGGGAGATTTCACTCACCAGCTCGATGGACGCCGTTAGCTGAGGGAGCCTGCAAGATGATGCAGAAAAAAATATCTGATGAAGAACTAGCTATGAAGATAAAAAAAACTAAATTATTCTTTAATGAAAATGGGCCTTTGCCACTATACCCAGTACCATATTGACATGCCAGACGCAGCATAGCGTAGGTCAGTGGTTCCCAACCTTTTTCCTTCATTGAGTAAACTGACAACACCTGACTAAGTGACATATTTTATGTCATATATCATATCATATTCAATGCATAAAAATAACAGTACAGAACTGATAAACTGTAAAATTAACCCAAATAGTGAACCCAATAACTGCAGGCAGATTATTCCCTGTAAATACTTCATCAGAGATGAGTTTTCCTGTGAATTTTAGGAACCTTTAATACAATTATTTCTCTGTATTATTACTATTATTATTATTATTACTATTAGCTCTTTGGTTGTTTTAACTGCATACTTCTCTAATTCTTAAATTTATATCGTAAATTATAATCCAAACTTTTAAAATAACAATTTCATTTAGTTTTCTTTACAGAAATAAATTAAATGCTGAGATATAGGCCAACTGTATATTAACAAAAAAAAAAAAGTTGTCTTACACCCCTTAAAATCAAGAAGGCCTCGCGACCCCCGCCATGAAGCTTAGGAGTTGGGACCCTCAGGTTGGGAACCAGTGGCATAGGTGATCTTTTTTGGCAGATGCCACATCTGGGTCAAATGCTTAAGCTTCCAAACACCTGATGTGAAGGAAATATTCTGAAAGCTTTATCAAGTTATCAAGTCCCCCACCTGCTGAGTATGGCATCCAGCTGTGTCTTCAGCGCAGCTTTGTGCTGTTCCACGACGTCCCGCAGAGGAACAGTCACATGCTCCCGGTGCTCGCCCTCTGTACAGTCCAAACACATGGCCGTCTCACACGACTCGCAGTAGAACTCCATCACCTGCAGAGGGAGACAAACGGAGTAAAAGTTTCTTTTACATGAATTATTGCTAAGAAATAAAAGAAGCAGGGCAATTTTGGTGAGGTGATGGACTGGACTGAGGCGTCACAAAAGGGCTTCCCACCTTTCCCTCGTGGTTTGGGCAGCAGAGGGGCTTCCCTGCAGCTGCAGCGCTGACTGACTCCAGGACACTGCAGGCCTCCGGCCGCGAGCACTCTGGGTCTCGTTGAAGGACCTGGTTGAAAACATTTCACACTTCAGCATACTGCTTTTCAATACTTTTAATAGACTTGTAAGATCTGTTTTCTAATTTACTGTGGAGGGTTTGTTTCTTTTTCCTTTTTAATATTTTTTGGGGCATTTTTCCCTTATTTGGCAGTGGACAATTGAGAGGCGACAGGAAACAAAGGTAGAGAGAGGAGGCGAATGACATGGAACAAAGCCCCCCAAAATGCTTTTTGTCTTTGTCTGAATTCCTTTTATTCTGTTGCTGACTTCATTCTCTTTAGGACACAAACACACATTCTTGTACCCCTATCCATTTGAGCATCCTCCATTCAATATATTCATTCCCTACACCCCAATAGTAACCTTAATCATCACAGAAGAAACAAATCAAGAATTATCTGTGAGGGCCGGTGATTTGTTTCTTCTGTCCTTACCACTACCGGGTACCCAATACTGGGTAGTTTAGGAGCCATGCTCACTGCTACTTTTTCCTATAACCTTAATCATCACCCCTTACATGCCAAATGGTAGCCTTACATTTAAAACAAACCCTTAAAAAAAAGCCCCATGAAAAAGAAAGGACTGTCCACAATGACCTCAGTCTGCAAAAATGTCTTCCCCTCCGTTTAACACAAAGAGTGGTTCTCACAAAAACAGCAGTACAGGAACATACTGTACACAGACCCACCGTCCTATTTCTTTGAGACGTGCCTGTAATTATTTTAAAATCATCTTTGCCTTGTTGTTAACCTCATAATTAATTTAATCTTTGCCTTTTGTTCTTTGTAACTCACTTGAAAATCCTGTTTGGCTAACACATATGTGTCTGACTTGATTTCAAAAAAAAAAAAAAAGGGATTAAGAGTCAAACCTCCATGAGATTAGTGATGAAGAAGTTGTTCTGTAGAGCACAAACTCCTTTCTCTGGCAGGATGGACGTCTGCCGACACACTGGACACGAGAGCGTCAGAGACTCTGGGGGAATGTAGTTCTGGAGACAACTGGAGGGAGGGAGTCAATGAAGAAAAGAAAAGCAAGGATTAGGATATAAAATCTACTTGATTCTTTTGCATCATTCATCAAGTCATATTTGATTTACCAATAGAGCAGGAGAGAGAGAAGGAGAGGAAGACACTAGGGCGACAGAGCTGTCACATTATCACAGTAATTGAAAGACAGTGCCTAAATAGTGCTGCTGTCACAACAAATAGGGGAAAAGTGTGAATCCAAGTCAATCCACAGAACCCACAGCCTCAGGAGGAGACTCGCACACTTCCTCTTTGAGTAAGTGAATCTCTGGGAAATCAATCTGCCGGACAGAAACACAAAGAGACAAAGGACTTTAGGGAGAAGAGAGACGTTCGTGTGTTCGTTTATGGTCCTGCATGTTTGTGTGCACGTGTTTTTGGATTCTGGCCTCATCCTGGCAGCAGTCTATCTATCCCACCAGCCCCTAAAGGCTGAGGATGTTTTAGGCGGCGATCTATTTAACATTAGACAACCTTCAAAGCCAAACGCGAACCCACAGTCAGCAAAGTTCAGCTGCAGTATGCAGATTACCAGACCGCACTCCTGGCCTACAGCCCAGCTGCCATCCAGCCTGTGATCTACGGTTGTTTTTCTTTAGCTTCTGTTCATCATTAAATTGGCGGTTGACGCCGCAAGAAGCCTGAGGTCAGCGTCGAGGATAAAACTCTGTTGTTGTGCACGAGGATGTTTGGCGGAACACTATTCTGTTTAATTTATGAAAACAAACTCGCTCATATCAACCGAGCCTTGGTAAACTGCAGTCGTTGGCTTTTGAGAACAACAGAGAGCTTTAACAAAAGTCTATCTGCCACTTTGTCAACACTGCTGTGATGCTCTGAAGCCTGGATAAATTACTCCTGGGCTTGCCGCGGTAGCCGGTGTTCGGGCACACACCGATTACATTACTCGCCCACCGCCCCCACCGTCGTTTTGCTTTTTTTCATATAAATATAACCCATATAGTTCATTTTCGCGCATCAGCGCTGTGTTATCAATACATACATCGGACGACGGACGCTACAAACTGAAAGTGAAAGTGTGAAATTTTACACACGGGGGGAGAGAGAGATGACAGACCAGACGGTGGCGGAGGATTTGGCGTCAAAGCGAAAAGCAAAAGAAAATTGGCAATATTTCAGATTTAACCCCAATGCTATAAGGGAACCATAGCGTTAATGAGGTAATCGCCGTTAGGAGGACGGAGTGATCACAGCCGACTCAAACTTGTTTTGTCCAATAACAATAAGACACCCAACATACTTTATTTACAACGATATGAAACAGGAAAGCAGCAAATCAAGCTGAATAAACAATTAATCGCAAACCAAAACTGTCGATTAATTGTCGATTGCCTTAGTGATTACTTGACTAACAGCACTAGCGCCACACTCATCCTTGTTAAGCAAAGTCCTGCACTCAAGGGTACAAGTAGCCACATGCCCCCTTTGTAGGAAGACGTCATTTATTCTGGCATCATTTGAAGCAGTTGCACAACCCAATATGGCAAACTCATGATCCTGATCTCTAAATAATGAGCACACAGCTAGGATAATCACAACAAGAGTAAAAGGGGAGCAGAATTAAAAGAGATGCGATACCACACCACACACCACCAGCTCAGCCCTAAAACCCCCTAAAACTACATCAACCCATCCAGTATTAAAACATCTGTCTGGCAACATCACGTATAGCTCCAGACAAAAAATCTGTTCACCTCAGCAGGGCTCCAGATCACATGCCATCCAGTTAAACCGGGGATTAAACTTGCCCTGCGGTGGGCAAATGCCCCTCACACTGCCTGGAAAAAGGATTTATCCCGTGCTCTGTGTGGCTATTCAGAACTATTCCAAAAATATTTGTTTGGTTGTAGGTTTAGAAGTAAACCAGTTTGAAACATAATCACAGTTATCCAACATACCCCCCCCCCCTCTTCATTCTCCCACCGTGACCCACAACAAGCTTTCCAAAAGCCTCCTCAGCTTGGCTCGGACACGAAAAAAGGCCCCAGTAAGTATTGCCTGAGGGGGTGTCATCTTTCTGAGGAACTGTAGATTGAGGAAATTGTAATTGTGTCTCCCAACAATGAGCCTTTTCTCAGACGTTGACGGTCCCTGATGCTGAGGAATGCACTTATCCCAGTGGAGTCGGTGAGGAGAAGCGCTCTGAGCTGTTTAATTGTGGCCAGGGATTTGCAATAGATGAGGTTCCTCTATTAGGAGACATGTAAATATGACAAGGATTCTTCGGTAATAGAAAGGGAGGATAAGTACTAGCAGGGAAAAGGCTACAGGGTTGTACCAACTTCACGGTGTGAGCAGAGACTTGGGTTTGTGTCAGGTTTTAGTTTGAGGGAAGCGTAGGTAATAATTAGGACTTTTGCCGGTTGTCATTGAAACACAAATGTTAGTTACCTTTCACAGAAGGTGTGCAGACAGGGCAGGACCTTGGGGTTGCGATAGTGATCCAGGCAGATGCTGCACACCAGAAACTGCTTGTCTATCTGGCGCACCACGGGGCTGGTGCTCCCAGCCTCACGCTTCGCCATGGCAGAGGACATTTACAGCCACGGATAATGACAGCAGTCAACCTGCAGAGAGACAAAGATACACGGATGAATATTTGCCCATATTTGGCTATAAAAGCTTTGCAAGAGAGTGTCACTTTCACAGGGCCTAACTTACCACAGGAGGTACCGGGAACCAAATTCAACAAAGCTGCTTAATTCCTTGATTAGTACAAAAAACGTGTCCATTGTTGTGGTGTTATTTCTAGGTTTATACCAGACAAAAGCCAGCTGAAAGAGAACTGTGTGAAATAGAAGCTGGCACCAGTCCTGAGTGTACAGAGTCAGACAGCAGCAGATGTAGACAAACCAGTATGGTCATGTGCCTGGCTTTTGATTAATGTCTCAGATAACACCAAAGCAGGAAAATAAAAGAAACTAGTGGTTTTGTAACTAAACTAATAAGTGCAGGCTGTGGTTAAAGATGAGCCTTTTGCTACAAATAAACAATAATGCATTAAAACAAGCTTACTTGGCTACACATGTACACAAACTGAACTAAAACATACACACACGTGACTGAAAGCAGAATGTGCTGAGTACTGAGTAATGTGAGCCATTGACTGCAAAAATCGTGATAACGCCATTCGCCTCACTCAGAGGTCATCCTTACCATAATAACACTATTTTAAAAACAACGGAAGTCAGACGGCAGCTGGCGATACCACACTTTTTAACTCTGAAGCAAACATTACCGCAGTTTCACAAACGTGTTGGAGCCAGTGTTTGGTTTGTCCGTTCTGGGCTACTTTAGAAACATAGCGGACTTCGTGAAGAGGACCCGCTCCCTATGTAGATATGAAGGGCTCATTCTAAGCTAACGAAAACACGATTCTTAGTTTCAGGTGATTATACACTCATGAAAACATAGTTATTCATATTATATTCCATTTCTCCTAATAGATCCTCCGAAATGTTACACACTGTTCCTTTAAATTAAAAAAAAGAGGTCATGTTGCCTTTAAACACAGAATTCCATCAGTGCATGAAATTGTTTTGTATGATATTAAACGTTACAAAAGATGTCATGCCGGCACTGATTTGAACTACATCTGTAAAACATATATACATTTTAAAGAACACACTGAACAAAGGGCCATGCATACTAGCAGTGAAACTCTAAAACAGAGAGTAAAACAGAGGAGCCCCATGCCTTGCTTACATAATCTCATCCATTATAAAAAAAAAAATACAGCTGCAAGGTTTGAATATTCTGCCTAGCAACACAAACCAGCGCTCAAACTTGGCCCACTTTCACATTCATCAGTGCAAGCCCAAACACATAAGGTATAATAATTACAGCGGTATGTTAAAGATGCTACCGCAACATGTTCTCATTGCTACGCACCACTAGTGTGTAAATGAAGTGAGAAGATTGGGTGTTAACTATGGGAAAAAAAAAAACATGCAGTCTGAAATACAAAAAGTGCACACACCGTTTGCAACAAAGACAAGACGCCACGACAATACATGTATATATTTGTTAGAAGACAGCTTCATCTGACTTGAACTTTGGCTTAAAATTGCCACCTTTGCTAAATACTGTGCACGGCATATTTACCTCAGTGTTGCTAACTGACACCAGCAATTTAGTGCAGCCACATTTTCTCAGTGGGTCAACACGTTTATTATTCATGTATCTGACACAGTGTCTCCGCATGTGTCCCACACAAACATCCCTGGCCTTAAGATATATAGTAGTTATGAACACTCAATGACAAGGACACACACACACAAACACACACAGATAATCATCATCCCCCCACCAGACTCTCCCCCTGTCTGCACATCTGTCACTGCTGGATCTAATATAGCACTCAATCCCCCTATGTACCATCTAGCTCATGTCCTATTGTCAGTTGTTTCCCACTGCGCACACACACACAACACACACACACTGGGAGGGTAAAGTTCACCTCTTAAACTGTCAACCATGGGAACGACATGTCATATTCACACTCCGGTTAGGAACATGCAGGGTGTGTGACGGAAATGATTACCAGTAAGTAGCTTATGTTTTGTCTAAATCTAAATATGCATTGTTCTCTATAAACCCTCCGCTTTAAACTGGCACTTCAAGAGTATCCAGTTGTCTCCGTTGGGTTCTGATGAAAAGATGCTTGAATGTGTCTCGGTAGAACGTATCATTAAAGAGGGATCAACCACAGGATGCATTATACCATATAGTTCTTCTCACACTTATCTGTGACTCTCTTTCTGTACTAGAACACACTGATACCAACATCATCTGTAATGACGTCTGTCTAAATTTAGACACGTGTATTATTGGGTAGGCGAGGAAGCAATGACGGTGAAACTAAAATAAGACCGGGGGGTCTTAGGACTGCTGCAGAGTGAAGCGGCTGGCGTCCGTTTGTTTACAGTTGTTTATATCTTAAGACAGTTTTATTGGGTGGACTAAAGCAAAAAAAGAATCTGGGGTCAAATAAATCCCAAATAAGAACTCAAAATATTCGGCTGAAAAAAAGTAACACAAATGCTAAAACCATCTGTTCGGAGTCAGTTACAGAGAAGGTTAGTTTCCTCTGATGCATGAAAGGCGTGGGCCTTTTACAAAGCTCTTATATGTTCACCTATGTATCGCGATGTTTTTTTAATACGATTTTGAAATTGATTTTTTAATGCCAGAATCTATACATTTGCTTCATTTGAGTCTATGCGGAGGTAGACGGAAGTCACCGCTTTTGTTGTTGTAGTCTGAGTAATGTGACATCCTATCCGTTACGTATCCATCAACACAAAACAAACCGCAGAAAGCAGAAAACAGAAAACAGAAAACGGTGGAGGGTCCACGTGGATACGACCTGCACCCTCAGCCGACGCTACAACTGTAGAGCACCCATATACTGACATTTATGTTAAATGCATTCATACGGCCCCGATGGAGCTGACCATGGATGTATAAAGAGAACGGAGCTAACGGTAAGAGCTAGCGCCGGACTTGGCGAAGTTAGCGCAAGTATACACGAGTGACTACATCCGGTTTTCAAAAAAAGGTGTATAAACAAAATACATATATATGGAACTAAGATTAGTTGGATTATATTCAACAGAAGTATAAAACATTACATGTACCTTATAAATTAAATAGAAAATACCACTAATTTGTGAGGGAAATTTCTTTATTCTTTGATTTTTGGGTCGCTGGAAAAAATGTAATAAATAATTCCTGACAATGACTGATATATTTTACTTCAGGACATCTCTGACTACATACATGCTGAAAATCAAACATTTTAATGTATTAATTTAGATATTTTCCAAAGTAAAAGTTCCTAGAAGTGTATGATTCAACTTTTTCCCATGGTCTAGTGTTAAAAAAGTTAACAAAAAATCACAATAAATCGTAATATTGAATCGCAATACAGACAAGTATTAGTAGTACACAAGTATCGTGATAGTATCGAATGAGAAGATAGGTGTATCGTCCCAGCCCTAATAATGGTGCATCAACAGACACGCAATTGTCGTGAATATGAGTGGGTGCTCATGTGCGTGTTTATAGTCATATGCATTAGATAGGCTGTGTTTTTTTTAACATGGTCCCAACTTCATGCATGCCCACTTAAACTCCTAAGTAGGCCACGATGCTTAGATTTGATGCTTTAAAGTAACCATGACCAGTAAACTGACTGACAGGCTTAGGAAGTTACAAAACTGAGTGAGGACGTGCAGATTCGAGGCTCTGCGGTTACAGGCAGCACGGTGGGATAACGCCAAGCCCAGGCAGGACTGCAGGAAGCATTTAAAAAAAAAAAAAAGATGGATGAGAGGACACATCCTGCAGAAGAGCTGTCAACTAATACCATCAAAATGAAATGTGTTATAATTCTCCTGCCATTATATGCGCAGTAATAACAGCAGTAATGTTGCCGGTGACCTTAGCCCAACTAATTCCCCAAACTCTCAGGATTACAGCTTTTGCGTGTGTAACTAATTGTTTGTGTGTGTGTGTGTGCATCATGTTTGTGTGTGACAACAAGCTAACACCCGCAGAGTTAACACACAATGAGTCTATTCACTGATGGCTTTACCGAATACAAAAAGTAACCGTTTTCTTTCAGCGCTGAAACCTCTGCTGTTGCTTCACTGTACAATAGGATCCTCACAGCTCATGTGTATCTCTTATAACACACACGTGTAAATGAAGTAGGGGGAAGAAAAGGGCAAGACAGGAAATTAAACGTCTGCTTCCCAGTTCATCAAGAGGACAGGAAAAGGGACGGAGAGACAGTTTATAAGGAAAAGGAGTGATTACAGCCCTTCTGCTCACTGTCAGGCACCTGTGCAGCGCCAATGAGTATGCGCTGACAGCTTGGACAAACACACAAACTCACACACTCCTCTCTGGTGACAGCTGAGCTCATAATGTTAAGTTATATATGCACACATGCATGTAGATGAGGACAAACACACACACAGATTTGACAAAAAAGACTACCTACTGTCAGTAGTGTGGAGTAGATCAGTCTAGAAGGCTCCATGGCAGCTTTGTGTTAACACTGAAGAATAAGCTCACGCCCTGACTCACACTCACGCACGCCCCCTTCCTCCCTCGTCTCTCCCCTCGACCCTGCCGACCGCCCTTCCTTTTCCCTTTTCCTTCTGCGCCTTTTCCCCTTTTTCCACCACAACACACGCACTGAAAAAGGCTGAACACAGGGATGACAACAGAGGGCGGGACTGTAAATTAAAAGTCCCTCCTACTGTCGGTGCTGTTTACAAGCATGAGCTGACTGGATGCCCTCCTACTGCCGCGCTCTGATAGGCTGGGAAAGTTAAACTAGCAGGGACGAGGGGATTGCATCATAGGCCAACAATTCGTGCTGGCCAGAGGGAGTGAGAGGCAAAGATTGAAACAGACAAGAAGAAGAAAAGCCCAACTGTCAAAGCTGGAAAGACAATCTTTAAACCAGGAACATATTGCATATAAAGTAGGGCTGTCAATCGATTAAAATATTTAATCACAATTAATCGCAAATAAATCACACATTTTTTATCTGTTCAAAATGTACCTAAAAGGGAGATTTGTCAAGTATTTAATACTCTTATCAACATGGGAGTTGGCAAATATGCTTGCTTTATACAAATGTATGTATATATTTATTATTGGAAATCAATTAACAACACAAAACAAATATTGTCCAGAAATCCTCACAGGTACTGCATTTAGCATAAAAAATATGCTCAAATCATAACATGGTAAAGTCAAGCCCAACAGGCAGCAACAGCTGTCAGTGTGCTGACTTGACTATGACTTGCCCCAAAACTGCATGTGATTATCATAAAGTGGGCATGTCTGTAAAGGGGAGACTCGTGGGTACCCATTGAACCCATTTTCATTCACATATCTTGAGGTCAGAGGTCAAGGGACCCCTTTGAAAATGGCCATGGCAGTTTTTCCTTGACAAAATTTAGCCTAAGTTTGGAGCGTTATTTAGCCTCCTTCTCGATTCCTTAGGTTTTGTAGTTTCAGATGATGCCAATATCTTCAAGTCTAGCTTTAAAATTGAGCCCGCTACAATCTAAAAATCACAAATTGCATTAAAGAAATTAGTGGCATTAAAATGAATTTTACCGTGTTATTATCGCCTCAACTTTGACAGCCCTAAAATAAAGTCTTAATCTGCTGCTGCCGATTTATTTAATTTATGAAATGTGCACACTCAAAACTATGATTAGGCCCTGAAGCAGGGTCGGTTCTTTGAATGCAGCTTGCTCCTAACAACAAGCAGAAACAGCAGCTGACAGGTGACGATCATCTAAACATTTGGATCATCTGGCCTCCAGTTACAGTTAAGAAGAAATACATCATTACTAAACCAGCCAAGCACACATGCACGCAGGGCAGCCAAACAAAACAGAGTTACATAATTCATGATGTCACCTTTAAAAAAAACACTTAGAATGTTGGAACATATGCCTCTCCGCCTAACGTTATAGTATCAAATTACACATATGCAGGGATTAAGAAAAGACCCTTAATACCGAAAAGGGGATTATCACTTTGAATTTCAAGCAAAATATCTTGTCACAGGATAATTTTGCACCCAATCCCTTAAACGCCCCGTCCTTGTGAAGTGGTCAGAGATTAATCTGGTGCAAGAGGTGACGATTCTCTGACAAAAAACATCAATCTACGGTTAATCTGTGTGCGGATTGAGTCCAGTCGTGACTCCTCCCTTCGCTTCCGGCTTCCACGCCCACGCCTACCTTTCCAAAATCCCATCATCCTAAACTCACAGGCCAAACTGTGGCAGGTGTAAGAGGAAGTAGAGGACAAGAGGATGAAAATCAGAGAATGACATATATGCAGTACTGTTGTGGCACTGTTTTACATGTTTTTATATTGCTTATATATACTTATATTGTTTAATTATACTCCCACAATCACATTGCCATTGGACAATCTAATAGGATGTCTTGTTTTCACAGTAAGTAATTAAAGAGAGGGTATCTGACATGACCGATAAACCAAATGCATCACTCCAGCGTGGGCAGCCTTTTGAAAAAGACCGTTGTCATCCCTGCCGTGAGCACCCCACGGCATTATTGGTTTACCGCTGCGCTTTCTGCTGAAACGACAGTTTTTATCAGAATATACGACTCCTGGGGTTATTAAACGAGAGGAAGATGAACCACCAGTGGCACCCACGATGATTCTCCCAAAGCTTGTAGTACACATAATATAATGAGAGTACTGTATGTACGAAAAGACTTTAGATAATCAGAAAATATATTCAGAATTTGGCTCCAAGGCTCCGACTAAATATGGTTATTTAAGCAAAAAGTCTTGAGAGGAGGTTTAGTGTGAGCTAAAAGGTAGAAACCTACCCACCGCAGCAGTTAACTCTGTGCCTTGTGCAATATCAACAAGCAAAAGAAACCGTTTCTGCCTCAGGGCCAGCAAGAGGCGGAACAATAACAGCAATGATAGTGATGTTTTCCAACAAGAAAATCCACATCCACCTCAGGCAGTGAGCAAAGAATTGAGGGGAGTCTAGTGTTATATTTTGTATTCCGTGTCTTGTGGAAGACACGCGACAAATAACGTGACAAGAAAGGTTCAGTAAGAGCGAGAGTGAGCAACGAGGGTTAAGGGTGCTGCTGTAGTTGATTGCGGCCAATACCGTGCCTACTACGTCAGTGCTGCACACCTGATGCCTTGTTATTTTTTGCTTGTTGTTGGGTTTTTACGTACTGCAGTATCCTCCTGCCTCTGCCTGCTGCGCTCTGAAACCTCAGGACTGGTATGTTTGAAAAAAGGTAACTCGGAAAGATGTAAAGGAGGAGGAACAAGAACAAGATGAGAGGGAAAAGTGATGACGAAGAGGAGGAAGAGGGGACACACAGCTACTGTATATACAGTAAATTCTAGGGTTGGGACGTTTCACCTATCTCCCGATTCGATCCCGATACTAAGTATTGCGATTTTACAAGGATTGCGATTCGATATTACGATTTATTGACACTAGATCATGGGAAAAAGTTTAATCATACACTTCTAGGGACTTTTACTTTAGAAAATATAAAAATTAATACAGTAATGTATGTAGTCAGAGATGTCCTGAAGTCAAATATATCAGTCATTGTCAGGCATTATTTAATAATACATTTCCCTCACAAATTAATGGTATTTTCTGTTTAATTTATAATTTATAAGGGACATGTAATGTTTTATACTTCTGGTGAATACAATCCAATCAATCTTATTTCTATGTATGTATTTTGTAAATACAGTACTGTTTGTTAACACCTTATTTTGAAAACCAGATGTAGTCACATGTGTATACTTCTGCTGACTTCGCCAAGTCTGTCGCTAGCTCTCCCATCATCTCCGTTCTCTTTATACATCCATGGTCAGCTCCATCGGGGCCGCTTGAATGCATTTAACATAAATGTCAGTATATGGGTGCTCTACAGTTGTAGCTTCGGCCCATTTGACCACGGAGATGCCAGTGACGGCTGGCATGACCGCACGTTACTGCAATGCGATAACGTTTAGCTGTCCATGACAGAGTTAGCATGCAGCTTTAGCCGTGATGTGTAGCTCTGCTTTTCCTGCATGTGTGAAACCCAAAGTGTTTCCATACTTTACTGGATGTGTAGTGTTTACCACTTCGGATTTAACAAGTGAGAGTGCAGGTCGTATCCATGCAGACCCTCCGCAATTTTCTACTTTCTCGTTTCGGCTCACTGCGCCCGGCTGCGTTTTTGTTTTGGTTGACGGATACGGAACGGATATGACGTCACGTTACTCAGACTACAACAATAAAAGTTGTAACTTATCTCCATATGGACTCAAATGAAACAAATATATCGATTCTGGCATTAAAAAATCTATTTCAAAATTGGAAAAAAAAAACGCGATACATAGGTGGTTCCATTTTTTTTCCCACCACTACTGTATATACAGTACATTCACTTCACACACACACACACACACACACACACACACACACACACACACACACACACACACACACACACACACACACACTGAAAAACAAGAAGATTTGCGAGTAACAGAGCACGACCATGATGGTGTTGGGAGTCTGACAGCTCTGGGCCTGACACCATCCCTCTCACACACACACACCCACAGTCAGCTGTTTCAATCTTAGTCTTAGCTGCTCAAGTTACACCAATCACATACAAAAACACACACACACACCTCACTCACCCCTAGGGTTTAGACCTTCATTTGGTCCTCACAAGGATAGAAGCACAAGAATACACACCCAGAGATAATAGATGGCGTGCATGGACCAGCCTGTGTAACCCTCGCTAGTATGCTCGGCAAGGCTCCGTTCTCCCGCATAGTTCAGTCTTAAGCCTCCACATACATATACTTCTATATATAGAGCTATCAGTTCTTATCCCCTTCACACCACTGGCAGGCACGTGCTCAGCGCTGCACACACACTGCGAAAAAGCGCAGGGAACCTCAGATGACCAGCATTATAATGACTCTCAGGGAAAATCCACATGCTAAACATTTAGATGAGCCTTGTTTCATTAACTACATGTAATGCACATATTACATATCGGAGATTTATCTGTGCACAATTTCACTCGTTCATGTGTTCTTCCTATAGCATTTACATCTCAAAGCATCAGCATTATATAATGGTTGCCAGCATGTGTGATTATATGCAAAGTTAAGAATGAAAAAACAAGATAATTAAATATGCAAATGCATCATAAATGCATCATACATATACAGTATAGGGCTATGCAGACACTTGCGACTATATGCACACACTGTTGCAAGAAAGGGGCTTGTTACTGGCAGCTCATAGTAAACACACAGGTGTACCTTGCATGCAAATCACTGATTGATTGATGGGCTGCGAAGAAAATACTGACGCTTCCTTTCAAAAGCTGTGGCAGCCACCCAGCTGTCTTTACACCACAGCTGGCCTCAGGGAAAGCAGGTGTGTGAGCGTAAACTGTGTGCCGAGTGCTCAACTTCACTCAAATATGCTTTAATTTGCATCCATACAAAACAGACCAGTGGAGGAAAAATCACTCGCATTCCTTAATAAGTTAATCAATATCACAACAAATAATTCCCCAAAATGTTACATTATTTTTATCGTCAGACACTTACTATGTTTGCATGCACATTAATATTCCACTACTATTCCGAATATGTGAATATTCTTAATTTGATATGGGTCACGTACACAGCATATTCCGTTTGGATATTCTGAATTAGGCCTTATTCCGAATGGAGCATTTTCCGAATAAAACATGTGGAATATGCTGATATCATTTGGGTTTTAGGAGCATTTTTGGACATGTATACAGTGCATTCGGAATATGCGTCTCTGGGGGTTTTACTGCAGTTTGCGACACACAACCTCTTGCCTGTTTACAGCCAGCTCTGTGCGTTGTACACAAACAAACTAGCTAACAGTTAGTAACAGAGCAGCATGCCAAAACGTTACTCGGAGTATGCACCAGGGGTGTAAGAAAATATCGATACACACGAGTATCGCAATATTATGATTTGTGATACTGTATCATTTCTCCAAAACGCAAAATTTACGCTAAAGTTTGGCGAGGAAAAACTGTCATGCCCATTTTCAAAGGGGTCCCTTGACCTCTGACCTCAAGATATGTGAATGAAAATGGGTTCTATGGGTAACCACGAATCTCCCCATTACAGACATGCCCTCTTTGTGATAATCACATGCAGTTTTTTGCATGCAGTACAAATGTGTTATTTTTGTCTATTCTAAAATGGTGTATTTGAATATTTCTTCATACTGGGTATGGCTACAGTCTCACTTGTATTCATGTGTAATATTAGTCCCCATAGTAGCCATTTCACATACTGACTTTTTTTTACTAAAATGTTATGCATAGTGTGGTGTGTATTTATACTATGACAGTTTTCCTAAAATTAGACTTGAAAAAAAATCACAATATATCGCTGAAACTTGAACACGCCATTCTCTGTGAAGTCGTCATGTTGCATGTAAAACCTGCAAAGTAATTAGTAGCTACAGCCTTCCAGTAAATGCAGCAGCGTAAAGATGTTCAAAGCTAGAAGTAAAAGTGTCTAACAAAACAGAAATAATTAAGTCAAGTACTTGTATTTCAATTCCTGACACCTCTGAAATAAACCCCAATCTGTGACCACTGCAGTCATGAAATCATTTTTATCTCCCCTCATATTCACTCTGTTCTGCAAACACAACTTCATCAAGAGATTCTTGACACGAATAACATCAAGGCCGACATCAGAACAGCAGCTCAACTCCGCTGAGCCTTGAGAAACCCGATACATGAGCAGCTCAGATAGGAAAATACAGGTTCCTTCACATCTCTTAGAGAACTTGATGCGGAGCCAGCACACTCTCATACTGTCACAACCTCTTGATATTGCACCAAATCCGGTGGAAAAGGGCACTATGTTTTCTTTCCGCCCTCATTTGTGCTGAATTATGAATATTAAACAAAATCACTTGACATTGACATTCATTACTCTTGCATGTGTTTTACACTGAGCATCAACAGAATATGCATGGGCAGTTATAAGCCTGTGAAACAACTGTATAAGCACAAGAAACACACAGCTTATAATCCACATTTCAACATTTATATTGAAATGTTTTGAAGTTAAATACATTCAAAGGGAATATTACATGATGCACAAATTCTTCACCCTCTTTCTTATCTTACTGAACCCTCTCCCTCTCCAAGCAGAGAGAATTATTTCAGTGAAATAGGAGCATGTGCCAGGGGGTAGAGGAGCTGATCCTGAAATAATTTGTTTCTTTAAATAACTGAGGGAATAGACGCCCTGAGCTAAACATATATTAACATAAACAGCTAGTTCCATGTCACGTGGCGAAATAGAAGCCGGACCACGATGATGTTTAGTTTATTAGACCTTCCATGTCTTTGTGTGAGTGTTTATCTGTCCAGGTACGTGGGAAGTTTTTTCATCATCTGGTAGCTTTTAGGGGGAAAAAAAGGTCAAAAATGTGGTTTATGTAAGAGCCAAATATCCAGAACACCAATCACAACAGAGGAATAAAAGCACCATTTTGCTAAAAAAAAAAATGCATGTGACATAACGTGGAGTTTTGTTTTTTCTTTTTTCATGCTGCTCATTATTAACAGACATCATGAAAAACCAGTCATTGAATCATAAATGTGCATTACGGCTTTGATTCCTAACAGGGTGGAAATTCATTTACTTAAGGGGATTAGAAATTCCATCATTTGTTCGTCACGCTGATAGGTCAGCGGATTTATGATTTGCACGTCTGTCAACCTCTGCGCATGAACCAGGAGAACTAGGAGTGTGTGGCCTAAAGCACACTCCTACATTGGTGGACAAAATAACAGAAACTCCTTCCAGTAATAATGCAATCCAGTCGGACAAGGCCTACAAAATGACCATAGAGTTGAATCAACACCTCTCTGATGCCATCTGGACACAAACTGAACACTAAAGGCTTCACAAAGCTTCGTGTTTTTGCAGGATTGCATTTGATTGTGCAAGAAAAAAAAAAAATCACATACTGACCACACGTCTGTGATGCCAAATTCAACACCGCTCGTCTTGTAGTGAGTCTGTTTGAAACACCAGAATGCTGCTATGATGGCAGAGCAGAACACTTCACAACGCACACATTCATCACGTATAGTCCTCTGGCAAGGATGATGTAGTGGATGACAAATGTCGAGGAGGGGTTACCTACTCTACGCTGTCCACACACACACACAGCGGGACTGACTGCTAAAATTATCAGCTTGCCTGATCTGAGCCAAGCTGGACAGGAATGTGTCACAGGAACCGCCTGTATCAGCATATTAACACACGGCTTACCCTCCGGCACGCTAGCACACGTGAACACAAACAGACACACACAGGTGTACGCAACTCCAGAGTCGACAAATCAGGATTTCCTCACACACAGATACTGACAGAATTCAGTTTAGAGGGCTTTTGCCTAACTGCACGTACAGCATGGTGACGGGATTTATGTTTATTCAGAGGTTTGACTGCCAGCACCAAGCTATTTGTTTTACCACCACAGACCCATCACAGCCTCGATTCTCTCATTTCTATTCTTAGGAAAGAGTGGTATATAGTACGGAGAACTCAGTTTTATGGTTATCATTTGTTTTTCATACAAACAAACATTCGGTGCAAATGCTGACATCTAAACAGGCCTGCTTGACATGCGTACAGTGCATATGAGGGAGAGTGTGAGTCCTTCAAGGAGTAATGAACCAACACATGACTGCTTCAAGGATTACTATCAACACAGGAACATCAATAGTGCATTGTTTCAACAGATCAGCAAGTGTTACTAATCTATACTTTGGTATATAGAAAAATAGCCTCACCTCTCCACTGTCACAGACAGGGAAATGTTAGCGCTATGTAATACCAATCGGTATGCTGAATATCTTCTTCTTTGGACCTTTAGATCGTAGCTTATAATGAATGAAGCATCAATACACACATCTCTGTATCACTATAAAGGTCAGAATTGCAAACATAGATGGAGAACATGCACCTGTCTCTCTGATCAACAAATACGCAGTGTCCAAATGACCAAAAATGCTTTCCGTTTATTGCGAATTAGAATTTATCTGAACCACTAATGTGAAACTGACATAAGAAAAAGAAACACGCCATATACCTGCAACCTTTTTAGTGCATTGCGATGTTTTTTTGTAACTGTAATATCAGTCTCCAAAGCTATTTCGCTCATATAAAATGTTAAACTGAATTTAGAAACTTGGTAAAAAAAAAAAGAGTTTTATTCCTGATGTTTATACGAAATGCTCAAGAAATGACACAATATGGCCAGTGCTATTACTGAGCCTCCCTGAGGGATCTATCTAAATATATCCAACGTGACATGACTGCATCTCTCAGCTCAGTCACTAAGCTTTCACCACATGGCTCTCCCCCCACAATACAGACTAAATATATGGTTGAATACACACAGCCAACAGCCAAAGCACAAACATGCACTCACATATTTATTCCAAACATAAACACCACAAATGTGCACATCTAAGTATATTCAGACACATTTGTTTCATAACCAAACAAGAGACAAGACTCCACGAGTGATGTTGCTGTCAGACTACTAACTGTGCCTGCAGAAACTGTTGTGATCTGCCAGCCAATGAATTTTAAATCTTCAACTTGAAGCTAAGAATGGTAGTGTTGTTCAAATACATTTCTTGTTATATTTGTCGAAATTCTCATTACACCCCAACAGCAATCAATAATCAAATTGCGTCACCGGAGTCTACCACAAGCTGCTAGCTTGACAGCTGTGAGTACTAATAATAGCAATGTTATTTACATTCATTATGATAATTGTGGGGGAGTGGATTTAGAGGGAGGCCTGAACGGACGGACTGTCAGTGTTGGCGACTTTGAAACTTTCTCGCTAGATTTAAGGACTCTTGGAGCTAGTGCTGCTAGCTACTTTCATTGGAAAAGAGTTGGCAACACTGGACTGGATTTTTCGGTTTGATCATTTTAAAAAGCTTGTGTACTCTTTCTAGTTTCTCAAGATTACCGACCCTACCTTTAAACATCATGTTTTTTTATTCCCAGAGGGAAGAAAAATGTTTGCGCTTCCAAGTGAAGCATAAAATGCACATAAAGTTTCGCATAAACTTCATAAAATATAAACTGTGCATATGCTAAAACCTATGACATTAAATACATTGCACAAACAAATTGACAAGCAAATCTGACACCATAAGATAGAACAAATATGCTGTTAACCCAAACACAATGACCTTATTGGCCACACTGAGTAATATGAGTCTAGCGTGGTGTTGGAAAAATTGGAGTTGGAAGTTTGGAAAAAAATCAATAAAAACTGAAATGAAATAAAAAAAGTAATTAAAGTCATATTAGCCATCACAGCTTTTACAGCAGAGGGTAATAACAATTAACCTGATCAGACTCCCAGCTGAAGCTGTTACATCTCTCAGAGGAACTCCTCTAGCTTTCAGACTTTACTCATACTTCACAACTTAGAATTAAAGAGTCTGAGCTGGATTTAATCATGCCATTGTTTGACTATGGAGTCTTGATTTGTAAAGATCAACAGATCATTGGTTTTATGCCCTGACATCTGTCATTTACACTTTCAAATTCTTCTTTAAAAAGAGAGGCTTTCAAGTGTGATATTTTTTTGTGAAAGTACCACACTAAGGCCATATGGTCGAATTTAAATAATTTATTCAATATGTAATAACAATAGCTCATTTCACCAGATACTATTGGTCAATTGGAGAACAAGCTGTTAAACAACAAAAAGAAGATCCCCTAGATGGCAGTAGGCTACTTTACAACAACAGCTAGAGTTTCTCAGAGTTTACGAGGCACACCTGAATGCACCAGGAAGTCCCTGTCGGCGTCTACGTGCTTTACACTACGGCGAGCATAAACCCTGCTTTACCGTACAAGCGACGTAGACATGCAATCGATTTAAGTGGAGATAACGCAACCGTGGCTGAAATCGCGGTTCGATGAGCGCTGTTTTCTTTGTTTGCTGCAGGCTCTAAATCTTCTGCAACCTACAAACTGTAGTTTTTCTGTCAAAGATACGTTCGTTGTTGGCTGTCGTCTATGAAATGTTGTTGGTTTTTTTTCCTTCGGACGCACGCAAGTAGGCGGGTGCAAAGAGAAAGAAAAAACACTGGGAGAATCGATGGTCGAAATCGGAAGCTAATTTCGATCGATTTCCGATTTAGAATCGAAATCGTGACACCCCTGTTTAATACTGTTTGTCATGAAGACCTTTCCCCCCCCTCTGATGGGCTCATATCAAAGCAGCATACAAAAAAACCATTTATATAAACGTAGACTTGCACAAATGTTGGCTTGACCATGCAGAGTGGAGGAGGAATTCTGTTGCTGTTACCCATGGCAACACAATCACCTTAGAGATGATCAAGTCTGCAAGGAGGACGAAGAGAGTAGCACACACACACACACACACACAATGTATGTACTGTATGTATCAAGTGACATGACAAGAAAAGCCATTTGGATGCAAGAGTAAACGTATTTACACAAAAGCTCCACATCTCTTCGGTTATCAATTGCTGCACTTGTTGTTGGAGGATACCAAACTCAGCATGTGCATCAAGACACCTGATAATCCAAGCATAGCGACAGCTCTCTACATCAACACATATGGCAGTTATGACATAATTTATGGGGCAGAAAATCCAGTAGATACAGTATTGGCGACCATTCAGTTAATCATTCAGCGCGTGGTTAAGTTTACATCTCTCCTCGCCTGTGGCTCTCTGCCCTCCCATTCAGCTCCGGTGACATTCCTCCCATACCAGCTGGACATTCCAGTCTCCACTCCCTCTCCCACAGCGACCAGAGGTGCCCCTGGCTCACTATGTCAACCTTTTTTAAATATGTTCAATATCCCAGCCTTTCTACACATAGGTCTACATGTACAAGAGTGCAAACTTCTGTTGTAGTTATCTACTGAGTCCCTCAGTGTCGTGTCTTGTTGGGAGTCCTATTCAAATCATATGATTGAGGACAAAGTGAGGTTCTGCTCACAACATCATCAACTAGATTACAGCACGAGACCAAAGTGTGGAGCTGAAACTAATTTTACTGACTGAGTAAAGGCAAACTTTACCAAGTAAAAACTGTATTGCCTTAAGCTCGATGTCATGCATTATTGAAACTATCCAGGGAGTTTGGAAAGGTTTTTCTATGGTTATAGGAACGGTATAGGTTTATTCTATTGTTTTTGTTTCATTATTTACCTATTCTAATGTTTCATTATACCTATTCTATTGTTTATGTTTCATTATTTACCTATTCTATTGTTTATGTTTCATTAGTTACCTATTCTATTGTTTATGCTGTGAAGTTCCTTGGAAAGCACTTTGTGCTCATGGCTTGAAAAGGGCTCTATAAATAAAATGATTTATTATTATTTCTGGGACTGACAGGTTGTAGAAATTAAATTGTGTGGAATAGCATTGTTTATAATATAAAATGAATTATATCAAATTGCACAAAAAAAATGTGCTCTCTGAAAGAAACACTTTTTTTTGTTTCTCTTCAATAAAACAAGCCTTCATCCCAGTTACGATGCAAACTGTAAAATCTTTTTTAAAAAGCATTCAGCATAAAGCCACAAATCATTACTTTGAGTGTCCCCCAGTCTGCAATCACATCAGAACAATCACCAAACCACATATCCAGCACAGATAACTGCAGCCTACCTCCCCACTCATCTGTAATCACAGTCAGGTCAGCCTCACAGAGGGTGTCTCACATACACAAACAGGATATATTTTCAGGTTGTGCTGCACAGCACAAACACATCATAGGCCAGCAAATGGCCTGCGGCATTAGTTTGCATACAGACAACATTTGGGTGTATGCGTCCACCAGTGGGAGGGGAGGCGAGACAGGAGAGAGAGAGATGGAGTGGAGAAGAGAGGGAGAGACGTGAGAGGAGGAGAGGCTTTGCACCCTCTGCCAAGGGGAGAAGGGTGTGAGATGGAAATAGTGGAGGATGAAGGAATGAGCGCTGGCACACACACAAAACACAGTGGGGACGGCGTGAAAGAGCGAGTGTCGGAGAGGAAGGTTTACTTACAGCAGGTTCCTGACAGATGAAGGAGAGGTACAAGGAAGTTTCAGCACGCTCTCCTCCACAGGGAGAGATATCCGTCTACAAAACCTGACATCGCCAAAGCAAAAAGCACCTCACACACAGAGAGAGAGACTAGGGAGGGAGGCGTGCATGTGTGTGTGTATGAGTGTGATCAGGATCTGGCTTTAACGCATGTATGTGTGTGCTAGCGGGAGGGAAGGCGACTGAGGGGAAGAGAGAGAGAGAGAGAGGCTCTTAGGAGGCAAGAGATACAGAGATTGTACGAGCTCACTGGCTGGTGTGAAAATGGGAGGGGGCAGGATTGACCAATAGTGTAAGAGATGAGCAGAGTGAAGGAGAGATGGCAACAAAGAGACAGAGATTTTTTTTTTTTTTCAATCCTGCCCTCACTCTCCTTTACCTCTATTGACTCTGTTTTTTGATTACATGAGTAAGGAGAACGAGAAAACGCCAAACTATCAAACAGAAAATTGGTGATGCTTCATGTGAGAGAATGGGAGTCAGTCAGGGTGAGAAAGGGCAACTAAGTCTATCACACACAGAGCGTAGGTGCAGGGTAGCTGATGGAAGGAAATAAGAGATAAATTACCGAATCCTGCAGGGAACTCTAATAATTTACACAGGTGTGATTGTGGAGATAAATGTGGAGCTTAAAAAAGAGATGCAATGACTGAGTTGTGTAAAAGAGAGTAAGTGAGTGAATTTATTAATTAATTAAGAAAGTAAATGGGTGTTTATGGACACATGGTACAAGTTTGTGTCCATCATTTACTGCTGCAGTGGAGAAAACACAGCATTAAAGAGAGGATGTAAAAGTCAAGTGCATGGAGAGGAAATATCTGTGTGTGTATGGACAGCGGAGGCATGAGCACCGTCCTCCTTGCTAAGTGTGCCTATGTGCATGCGCAAGGGGGTGGGGACCAAACCATCTTCCCAGGATTTTACTGCGGGAGCACCATGTTGCCATGGAGACTGCATCCAGTGCAGCAGAACACGCAGATGGCTGCTCTCTCTCGCTCTCTCTCTCTCTCTCTCTCTCTCTCTCTGAAACAGTCCAGTTAGCTTCTCATCCCTGACCAGCAAATCATAAAAGCTGGTCTCTGTGCAGGTTTAGAATACCCTCCAGGTGTAGACAAGCTTTTGACTCAGCATGCAGACAACTATGAAGAAAATAGGCCAAATACTGCAAGAGGATTATTCACCCAAAATGTATCATCTAATATATTTAAATGTGTATGCATATATCACATCAATTGTGTCGTTACATATCCATGATTAAACACCTGTACTTTGGTAAAGACACATTCACATTCATTCCACACACATCCTATGCTTCTTCATTGCGAGTGCAGCCCATGTAAAGTGTGCATGGTCTGCACTTGAATGCGGACTGTGTGGACAATATTATAATGTGCCGGCTGGAGCAGAAAGGGGGTTGTAAAAGTGATGTGTGGTTTAATCAGTTATCTGTATACTATGGTGGTCCTGTTGACGATTTTCCAAAGTATACCATTCTCAGATTAATTAACTTCAAGGTAGGGCTAAACAATTAATCGAAAATTAATCGCGATCACGATTTTGGCTTCCCACAATTAAATAAACATGATCGACTGCGATATTGACGTTTAAAATGCGTGCTCCGCTCATAGAAAACTCATGCATAAATTAATAAAAAGAAATATTGGGCGATGGTAAATTATAACGCTATCATCACTCCTCAAATGTAATCATGTAAAATGTAGTTTTTGGCGAGATACTTGAATAAATACAGTTGTTTGAAGGAGATGTTTCACAGCAATATAAAATAAATAATAGAGAGGGAATTATGACCTGTTTAACTTCCTAACACTGCCTCTAAGCAGCTTATAATACATAATTAGAACGACTAATACCACTATTTAGAAATACAGTCATTTATTTCCTGATCATTTGAATTTACGGCTGCACAATTAATCAAATATTAATCGTGATCACTATTTTGGCTTCTCACAATTAAATGAACATGATCGACTGTGATATTGACGTTTAAAATGCTCCGCTCATAGAAAACTCTGCTGCATCAATCAACCGCTTCCTAAACTAACAGCTAGAGATCCACCGTCAATCAGCAGTTTTCAGCAGTCTCATATATCCAATTTTTTGCCGGTCACACACACATGTGTAGCCGCCACATGATGGTTTTACGTCGAGACATAACGCTCACAATAACTGCAAAATAAGCCGTGGAGGAACAACCTTAGAACATTTTTTTTTTTTGTAATCAAAACAAATATTTGAATTATCTATTTCTATGCAAATAACCACTCGGCTATAGATGACAATAACAAAGTAAAAGAATAACATTTAGAATTTTTGACGGTTGAATTTAGCACAACTCACAAATCACTGAGCTAAATGTTCACTATGATGGATACCTTCCATCACAGTGAATATTTAGCTCAGTGATTTCACAAAATTCAGAACCAGGATTTGAGAGTTAGCTGCATTAATTCATCTAGGTGGCCAGACATTTAAAACTGGTAGAAAATAGTCTGGCTAAAATATGCAAAACCCACTGGCATGAGGTCCCAGTCTTCATGTTCAGAAACAAGAACTTAAGTTAACTTCTTTAAGAGTAACTTAAAATGGTTTAACATTATGCCACCACTCAAATATAGTGGCAGTAACAGTGTTCTTTCTGTCCCAAAATCTCCACTCAAAAATCCTCCATTAGCTGTATGAGAGTGGACTTTCAGCTAACTGGTAGATCATGTCTTAGATGGATTTTAAAATCCGGCTAAACCCTTGTGAAAGTGGTCAGATGGGTATTAGTTGTGGGAGAGCAGCCTGAGAATCAGGCGGTAATGGAGTTTTGGCTGCTGCAGCAGTGAGGTGTGTGGGGGAGGCTGTATAAGCTGGATGTACGTATTTGACTTCTTATTCTGTTTCCAGACACCCAGAAGACGAATTGTGACTCATCTAAAATTTGCATAATGAGCTGCTGTCTTAGTAGATGGTGAATACACACAGATTGCGGTCGCAAACGCAATACAAAACTGCAGCACACATTTGCGCAACATCATTTTTTATCTTTCTTGTGCTGGTCAGTAACAAAACAAAAGCACACTGACAGGCACACACATCTTCCTGCTTACTGCCAAGCTCATATGACCTCAAACAATTGACTTAACCAAACCAACCACAGATGATAAACCACAAACATTACAGTCTGACCCGTGTAAGAGAGACATGCAGAACTCAGACTGAGCCCCATGCTTCCATCCTTCTGTCTACATTACCTGCTAAATATTTTGATTGACCAAAAGGAAATCTGGCTTTGGTGTACTAAAAGCATATAAAACACATCTATGGAAAAGACATGGATATTGACAGCATCGCCATCCATTCACCTTGCTGGCAACAATGTGACATTTACCCAGCTAATCAATGTACTCTGTGCTGCTCCAACTCCCTGACGTTCAAGCCCATCTCATCAGTGCAGACAGAAAACAGCATGCATCCTAATCAGAGCGACTACAACCGGAGCAGGAAGGGCATTATTATCAGCACTGAGCAACCCTATTTTAAGGTGACTGATGAATATGATTACTGTTTTATTGATGACAACAAACCCTGTGAGAGAACTAGAAAGTTCTTCAAGAAATGGCCTGTTGAGAACCGACAATATCGGCATTGATAACTGTAGGTTACTCACACTGTACTTGCATTTTGTCCGCTCATTTTGTTTAACTGTATTGTATATGCTTTTTACCAATGTAGTAGGTTCTTAACTATTGTACATATTCTATTACTTTTACTAGTCTAGGATGCCTAACAACATCTTGCTAAGATGGGTACATTTACATGTATTTGAATGTTGATTAATGTACATTGTCCCTTTTCAAATGAAAAATAAATTAAACTACAGAATATTGATATGAAAGGCACCACAGCTTGGTGATATAACCTTTCTATATGGGCAGGGGTCAAACAACAGACAATGCAAAATGTGTGCAAACAAACAAAACAAAACAAAAAAAAACACATATTTGACATCTTTTGTGTGCACTTACCCATCCATTCTGCTACTGTATGAACAAGCCGGTCACTAATGAAGGTTAGCTGGCAAGTGTCCTACTTTCTCCAGATGGTCCTCTTCCTTCCTCTGCAGAAAACAGCTGGGATTAAAATACAGACTTGAATGCATTTAGAGTTATATAAAAAATAGTACACATTTATAAGACTACAGGGATTCTGGAAATTGTGTTTTTTTCTTCTCCATATTACCACAGATTCATTTCCATCCGGTTCTTCTCGTGTATTGTGTAGTGGGGCCATGACCGTGAACTACTATCGTTATGTCACATGTATTCTTCTATAAATTGCTTTACTTAAAGTCCAAGTTGAATAATTTGCTACTTACTTGCTGCTTGCTGCATCTTTTAGAGGACCAACTATTGTTTTGTGGAGGACCTTCGTGGCTCTGTTGGATGTATGTTGTAACGTGGTTGGTGCAGGTGGCGAAAGCTAGCAGGCTAACGTTAGCAGCGTGGGGCTAGGTAGCATGAGCTTCCGGTTAGCCGATTAGCTCAGAGAGTCGACGGACAACGGAACCGAAATTTCCAAACTGTTACTTTATTCTACAGTACTTTACATCGACCACACCATGCCAGGTCTCTACGGCACTATATTCACTAACATACATGAGCGGTAGAACACAGACAGCATAAACCTGCACCAATTTATCTCTTGTGGACGTCGGGTAGTGTTGGTCGTGTTGTGACTAATAAAACTACTGCTCAGATTGACCAATTAACACGATGTGCGCATGCGCAGTGCGTTTCAGAGCGAAAAGGAATATTCCAGGTGACACGCCCATAATTGTACCTATATTTATAGAGGTAGTAGCTAATTCTGATACATATTTCCTACCTGACAGAATGAGTTACTCTACTTGACCACATGTATAGAGGTCCATCAGGCTATTTTTACTGTATTTATTTGTGATAATGCTGCTTGACTGAAGTCTGTCATATTTATTATTGTGTTATATGTATTTATTGTATTTTGGATTGTACTTGAAACTGTGATATTGTGATCCTGTTGTGATGTTATGTAGTGTGTCTATTGTGTCTTTTGTGTCTATTGTGTCTGTGTTTAGGACTACAGATGGAAATTAGCTTCCCTGCTAAATCTGGTGCACCCATCTTTTTGTTTCTATGTAAACAATTAATGTCTGTGCACACAGTCCTTTTAAACCAATAAAATAAAATAAAATAAATAGTCTGACAGGATGAGCTACTGGTAGGTCATTCTGAGCGGGTAGCTCTATTTGTCTCTAACTCTCAGTGCATCACAACAAAAGGAGGCACCACCTTGTGGCACTATTTGGCATTACAGTAATACCACAATTACGGCTGTTACAATTTACCAAATCAGAAACCAACTGAGCTCTGTTGAATATGTTTTTTTCATACTTTGTTTCGAAAGTTCAATACAGTAGTTACATAAACATGTATACAAGTAATATAAAAAATAATATAAAAATAAAATAAATTATACAACAAATAAAATGTAAGGAAAGAAAAAAGATGAATAAAAACAAAAGATAAAAAAAAACAATCGGGGTCTGTTACCCAATTGGAATAAATTTGAAATGTCTAAATAATCTAATAGTCAATTAGATTAGTTTGCCAATTAAGTTTTCAATCGTAGTCAAATATGTTTTAAAATCAGTATCTTTAAAAGTATAAAATCAGGGTATTCTTTACCTCTGTTGAATAGACCTTTTTCCTTTTTCACGGAAGACATTTTGACATGTCACAGTAGGAAAAGCACCTGTTTTATGATGACACGTCAAAATGTGTGCTGTGAGAAAGACACATTGCACCATCTAGTGGCTGACTGGGGACTAGATAATCCACAGCATCCTACTGGATGGAGCTACACTATAGGGACACGTACACTTACACATACCATGCAGACAAAATCACAAAGTAGCGCTGTGATCTCCCCTTTTGCTCTTCTTTTAGGTGAAAATCAAGACACACACTCAGTGAAGCCACGCTGCGAGAAAAACACTTACGGTCCGAAAATATCGAACAAATTAAACATTTATATCACACTTTATCTGAGATGCACACTGAGGAAAGTCTTTTCATGTGTTAAGACAAATAAAGGTGTGATGCGTGTAAAAGCTTATGATGGAGAAAACAAACATTTTGCGTAAATATCCAGAACGACGCACCAGAGTGGATAGAAATAGATCGAATCGCGCGCCACAGACTGATGTATAAATGACCTCGTGGCGCAACGGTAGCGCGTCTGACTCCAGATCAGAAGGTTGCGTGTTCAAATCACGTCGAGGTCAGTTATTTAATTGCATCAGAGTTGGGGGATTGTCTGTAGGAAATCAATAAACCAAGTGCTGCAGAATTATCCTCCAATTTCACGGTTTGCTGCTCGGGCTTTCAAAATAACAAGAGGTTTATAGACCTCTCCTATGTTTTCTAGGTACCCAAGTGTAAAATATGTACTTCTTGTCTGAAGCTTTCCTTAAACTCCACACCAGTCATTTTGATTTACAATTTCTTGTAAACCTGATTCTTTATTACAGGTTTCTCATGTGCCCATGCTTAATCAGTTCCAGTCAATGTAAGTTCAAATCAGGTTTGGTGATTGACATCACAGGTTCAACATGCATACATATATATATATATATATATATATATATATATATAGTGTACACTTAAATGGAGTAAAGAGTGTCACCTCCAAATCCAAAATGTGATTTAAAATGCAACTCTGGAAACACATCTCAATGCCTCACGATTGAATTCTTCATCCTTTCCAACCTCAAATCTTATTATAACACTTATAAACAGTATAATGTCCGTAGCTGCCGTGGTGGATTAAGTTCCCACACGGTGTGATCATCTGTCATGTTACCAAAGAGCCAGACAGTGCTTAATGCTTCAGGCTTACACAGAATAAAAACATGGAAGTATTTCACTTAGAGCGATGCTTTGACTTGACAACATATCTCATAGCTGATCTATGCATTCTCAAAACATGTACAGCATTAATCTACCTTTTCCGTCCAGCTGCCAATCCAGGATTGTCACTATACAGTTTTTTTCTTTCATCTGTAAATCCTGTTGACCTTGCTCCTGTACATTTCCCCTTTGTGTTTTCTCTGTTTTTTAAGATACTGGCTTCCTCGCTCCTCTCTGCTTAAATGCTTTCCCTGAATACAACTTGCAAGTCTCCCTCCCTCTCTCCCTTGGTCCAAGTTTCCCCCACCACCCCACCTCCTTTCTCTTCTCTATTCATGCCTGTTTCTCATCTTTCACTGCTACACACACACACACACACACACACTGAACACACAGCTGATTAGCATAGCCCTGGTGAGAGCCAGGTCACCTCGAGTCCTCAGGAGTTGACTCACATGAGATGGTCCTTATAAAAGCACTCAACATTTTATCACAATGGCCCGATTGTACTCTGGAGCTCTCACTTTACACCAAACAGGTCAGTCGCTGCTGACGTAGCAGCTCCAACTATACCACGCTGTTATCTCTGCTTGCGTTACAAGGCCGTGCTTTCAGCTGTTGTTTGGCTGACAAAGGACCTTGAAGGAGAGCTTGCATGCTTATAGCTAAGAGAAAAGACTTCTATTGTCACAGAGTAGTCCAAAAAAACTGCCCATATATTTCATTCTATTCATTGCGCCCGTCGATTTGAAATGCCAGGCGACTGAAAATGTCCCCATTGAGCGCTCGCCAGTGGGAGGGATGGATGTGGGAGGACAACAGAACAGTCAGAGAGGAGCCTGTATTGAGCAGTTTGTTCGAGAGAGTGTTATTACACCGGGAGCTCAAATGAAAATGGCTGTAAACAAACCCCTGTTGCCCTAGTAACACAGCTGAATGTCTCTTTCTTCTCTTTCTGTCCAAAATCTCAGCTACTGCTGAGCAGAGACACCAGGGTGGCACAGTGGTGGTGGGACAGATCACCAGCAACAATGTGTCCTATTCAGATTGTGATGACAGCATCAGATGGGCGTTTCACATTTAAATGAATAAACATATGGTCTGAATTTCCAGTCTGGTTGCTTTTGTGTTTGGGGTTGTCTCATTTGAGACATTTGTGAGTTCATTTTAATGTTCTGCTCGACTATTTGGTAGAGCACATTTTGAGTCACTATTAGGGTGACCAGGTGTCCCGCTTTACGAGGGACTGCACAGCGTTTTTATCCCTTGTCCCACATATTGAGACAATGTCCCACATTTTCATTGGCTGTAGTTTTCAAAAGTCAAACCACTGTAGGACAGACGCTTTTTAAAAAAAATCTGGCTTTTATCCAATGACTGTGAAGAAAGCAGGGAAGGCTGTCATCACGGGGCTGTGTTTGCTGTCAAACTGCGCAAATGTGGGTCAAGTGTAGGTTAACATTTCACTGTCTTTGCTTCGCTATGCCCAACAGGGAAAATTGCGAGTCACCGCAAAGTCACAAGCTTTGCAGATTTAGGCGGAATATGATGGAAACTACCACTAAGAAAAGGAACAACAGCTACAACAAAGTCTGTGAAACTACTTAAAAGTATTTATAAGCCGGTGGAAGGCGATTCTCAGAGTTTTTTTATGAAATTTGCCAGTTATTTTTCAATTTCACACAGGGGGAATATGACATGAAGCTACACAGTATAGAGATGTTACATGATAAGGGGCAGAATAGAAATGTATATTATTAAGTTAGATAGACATTATATCAAAATTGTCGACTACCTCTCAGCCTTGGTTACATGTCCCACATTTCCCACACAAACATACTCTTTGTCCCACATTTGGTTTGTTGGGATCTGGTCACCCTAGTCACTATATCTTATTGAAAAATGTGTTGAACTTAACTCAACCCGATTGAGCCATCTCTAACACTCGGTTCAGGTATGTTATGCTAACGAAAATAAATTAGATGTTGCTGTGTCTTTAAATGACATGCCTTTTTAGTTCGCCTTCTTACAGGAAGTTAGCAACAAAAAGGTCTGGTTTTAAGGTGTAAGGTTTTCAATGGTAGGCATATTCTTTCGACATATAGTCTCAGAGGCCTTACTGAACAGAATTATGTAACTTGATTCTAAAATAAAAAGTCTAATAAGGGTCAAATAATTTCCTAAAAACATGCTCTACAAAATGGTTCAGTTGTCCTTTTATGGTAAAGCTAATGATCTAATTAAAATTTACTATTTTCTACTAAATAATTTTTTTTTGATTATTCATTGTATTAATATGGTACATTTAATGGTATTCCATTTTATATATATATGCAGAAATAATTGAATAAATGTGATTTTCTACAGTCTAAAAACATGCTCTACCAAACGGTTGAATTGTCATGTACGGGTAAAAGTGGTTATTTTAAGATAATAAATTTACACTTTCTATGAAATAAAAAACTTATCAACATTAACTGTTGTTAATATCATTTTTTAATGTCATATATTTAATGTTATTCCATTATATATTTGATTTAAAAAAAAATGATATCATTATGATAGTATTTCATCATTTCTGAGATGTTTTCAAAGTAGCCTACCGTAAATATGGTAAAAATCTAGAATAAATACATGGAAATAATACTAGTACTTGTAATACTACTAATTCCATACAAACAAATTGACCAATGCCGGTATATTAACCTACTACTGCATAACAGTATTTTTCTTTTACCATGAAGTGTCATCTCAACCGTTTAGTAGAGGCCTATATTTAAAAAAAATAAAATAAGTGGTCTGTTAAAAAAACAAAACATAGATTGTTGTAATAATTAATCTAAAGACATAAAAAATTCAAAGAGAAAAATTTCCCATTGCTTTTTTCTTAATGAGGACATTAAAGGGAAATCCTACAAGTGTTAAAAGTCTAAAAGTTAAAACAAGGCTCCCTTTGCTACCTGAACAACTGCCTTCCAGCCAGACTGACAGAGAAGAAATAATAGATGAAGTGAAAGGCAAGAACTGGAAACTGAGCAGGCGTCACTAAGGAGACATTAGCACCCGTCAGACTTTCAAGGATTTCATAAAAAAAGGTTTGGAAGAGGAGACATTTAAAAAGCAATGAATAATAAATGTTGCTGAGTGCATACAAGTAAAGTTAAAAGAGTAGAATAACACCCTTTATTGCGCACAAAAAGACAAAAAGAAAGAATAGATTTTTGAATGTGGTTTGACTCCCACAAAGTCAAAACCTTCACAGTTCAAAGCAAGTCCCCAGTTGCCTTTGGTCGACTGAAAGGTAAAAAAAAACAATAAAATAAAAATAAGACAAACAAATTTTAACAATTAAAACACACACAAAAAAAGACAAACAAATTTTAACAATTAAAACACAAAAAAGACAAAAATTGTCTCTAAATAAAAATTTTAAATTAAGTATTAGATCCTTTGAAATGCTGCTCCTCCACGTCACCAAGCTTACTTCTGCCTCCAATGCGTCTGAAGAAGGAAATGAACCCAGACGTGCTCACTTGACCCTCTACGTGATTCCCCGCCTTCCTCTCCCTGACTCCCGCTCCTTCTTCTCTCATGCTTTCTGTCCTTGATCCGGACGAGTACGATCTTTGAAACGTGCTTCTCTGGAACAGGTCTCCCAGCCGCAAGACAGACGCTGGAGATCGCCTGGTTTCATCCATGGAGACGGACCTGAGCATCGGACCCCTGGACACAGCTATCTGACTGGGGCACTCGGGAAGAGACGAAGAATCCCCAGATGGAGAGGTCGGATTGTCCCCACTGGAGGAATTGGGGAGATAATTGCCTCCGCCGCTCTCCCAGACGCCATCATCGAGGCGGTCATCTCCACCCGGCGTTGAGGACAGTCCGCGTTGGTGTGACGGTCTGTTTCGGTCGGAGGCGTTTCTTTGGGAGCAAGTAAAAGGGCTCACGATAGTCCACGGGGAGCCCCCCCCAACCCCATTGTTGGCAAAGAAGAAGTCTCTGGTTCTTGGCCGAGGGGTGCTTGGGGTTGCTGGTGCGTCTTGTGCCCTCTCCGACCGGCGAGGAGTGCCCGAATCTCTGTCCCCATCGAGGCTGCTTTTGCTGTTTTGGTAGCGAAGCACCTTCCGAGTTATCACACGCATCTTCTCAGCTTCTTCTACTTCTGCTGTTATTCCGTCGTCCTTCTGCAGTTTGGGTTGTTTCTTCTCAGGTCTCTCTTGTCTAGTACGGGGCGAAGCCCATTCTTCAGATGGAACAGCCTGAGAGCTGCGCTCAGACGGGGATCCTTTGATTGTGGGAAGTATGTTCTTCTTGCATCTGACCAATCTGTCCGGAACGTTGGAGAGAAAGCTGTGCAAGGCCGACTCCAAGCTGGAGGATTCCTGGTCAGGCTCGCGTCGCGGGCAAGACACTGTGGAGCGGCGTTTGGCTGCAAGACGCACACTCTCCTTCCGCTTGCACCTCTGCTCTGCTGCCTCTCGCTCTCGGTTCTCCTACAGCCATGTCAAGGGAGAATATATTCAAGTAAGATACAACACAGTGCAAACTAATGACACAAGGGGCCAGGAGGACAGCGTTTGCCAAAATTGAACCTGCAGTAGGCAGAATGTTTCGGAGAATTTTTCCCTGTGATGCCGTTTATTCCATAGCATCTAAGTATTATTGTAAATTCTTTCTATTCTTACCTGTACAGCTGTTTCAAACCGCTTGCAAAAGGAATGAAAGATGGAGCAGCACTCCTCCAGTTTGAAGGTAGCCGGGTCTTCACAGAAGTACTCAGCGACAGCGTCGCTCAGGGCCTTCAGCTCCTGAAGAGACGACTCCACATCTGCCAGCTTGGCCTCAGCCCTCTGAGGAATGAAAACATATAAAGGGAATAAAGCAGAGGAATCCAGACTGTAGACTGACTTAAGTATTGACAAGCTCAGTTGGTGCTTTTGCACAATAAAAAGGTCAAACGAGGGGAAACTTTACCACGAAAAATGTCTCCATTTGTTGTAAGAGGCCAGGCTGTCTGCTGCTGTACAATTTCACTTCCTTGACCTTCTTGACTTCCCTCTCAAAGTCTGTAATGACCTCCTCTTTACAAATCCTGTGTTAGCAGGCGAAATTTACACATTGAAATTACGTATTCCAGGCAATACAAAATTGTGCATTATACCAACCAGATACAGTGTCAGATTGGAACAGATATGACAACATTTGAAGCTACATGTTCGGTTAAATCACCAAACAGATTGTCAGTGTACTAATGATAGCCACCTCGATCCCATCCCGATGTGTTCAAGCTGGGTGGAAAAAGTCAGCAGCTCGGCATCGATGTCCTCTCCTTGCTGTGGGCGGAAGATAAAAGAGGTAGAGCAATAGTGAGTAAAGAGATGGAGCAGGAGAATAAATCAGTTACATAACTGTGAAGGTTTTCATGATTTCACAGATATGTTCTTCATCCGTCCATCCATCAAAGGGAATCCTCCTCACCTTGGCAACGAAGTGCATGAGGTTCATGCCAGGCTTGTTGGCCTTGGTGTCGGCCAGCTTGAGCAAAGAGGTCATCCTGAAGCCAATTGCATTGGCACTGGTGCTGTAACCACCCTGAATAATAAATTAGTTGAAAGGTCCATTCATCAGTATCATAGATGCTGAGTAAAAGGCACAAAGGGGCAGCTTAAATGCATCAGATTGAATACAGTAAGCAATAAAAGCATAATTCTTAAAGAAAAATACCAACAGCGTTCATGTAATTCCCGGCTTTTAATACCAGCCGAATGACCGAGTGGAGGTCATCACAGTCCAACAGCTCTGAGGGGAGAGAAGACAAAGAGATGGAGACAAAGAACCTTAATATAAACCTCAAAAGAGAACTGGGTGGTGTAAAAAAACATATTGAAGTTGGGATTGTTAGCAGCTTTGGTGGATGTGTGTGAAATGTTACCATTAGCTGCTTTGGTCATGACAGCAACAGAGTTCTTCACCTCCTCCATGAGAGGGAAGAATTCCTCCCTCAGCACCATCGTTTTCAGCCGTTCCTCGTAGCTAAAGGCCAAACACAATAACAAAAAGGGATGGGATGATAAAGGATTTTATCGCAATAGAAAACACTCACAATACGTTAATCGTGGTGAATTTCCATTATCGGGATAATTGTGAATATCTTCACACGAGTTACTCGAAAATCTGTCTTGCTCGCTATCATGGTAGAGAAGTGGAAAATAGAGCCTGATTTTAAAAAATACAGGAATTATCATGTAAGAAAGAACAAGCTCACACAATGTTGCTATTTTAAAAAAAAAAAAATTAATTTTTTTATTTATGCAGGGGGACCTTATGATTTATAATTACCTTATTTAAGATTGTTTGTTTGTTCTTCACTTAAAAGGATGTTACATAATAAAAAAAAAAGATGTGTATCCTATCTGTGATGAAATAAAAATAACTGTTTCTTAACAAAATGTAAGGTCAAGTGATTCCAGTATGTTTTAGTGCCATTGTCTATCTCCACACTAGTTTTATGGCTGGCTGTATAAATGTATTTTGAGTTTCACACAGGTAAGATATAGCGCAGTCAGGTAGGTTTTTATTTTCGTTTCAGAAAAAAAATTCAGAAAATGTTCTTTTGTTTTCCTGAACTAGCATGCAATCAAACATGTCATAAATGTTTTGAGTTACGCCAAAACATAAAAAAATATTTTTGGAAGACTCACCCCGGCACTTTGACCAGCTGCACCATGAACCGGTCGGCCTCAGGTAACACAGAGAGGTTCCCACTGAATGACAGCAGCTGCTTCACCTGTGCACACACACAAGTTTGATTCAACAAAAAAGGATGACAGGTTTTGTTATCATTCCCTCTTACAAAAATTACGAGATTAAATTCGAGAAAAAGGGAATTGGAGGCTCTAAGTATCAGGTAGTTATCAGGTCAGGTAACATGACTGACCGTGACGAACTTTAGGTAAATACTTTTATTCTTTCAAATAGAGGAAAATGTAATATCTAAATATAACTCAGGATGATACCTGGCCTTACTGAAGTTTTAATTCTAAAACACTTAAATGTTCATTAAGCTTATTTTATGCATCTAGGACCAAAAGATGAGAGGGGACGAGTGGAGCGGTTGTTACCTCCCTTTCTTCTGGCAGCAGTTTACAAAGCTCTTTCAGTTTGCCCGTCCCGAATCTGAGCCAGTTCCCTTGACGAATGTCCTGCACCATTTCTGTCACCGGCCTGCAGAGGGAGACAACACACAAGAGTAACAAAAAGGCACCTCTGCTGCCTTGCAGTTTTTTTTCCTTCATCTTTTGTCCTTTCTGGAGTCACATTTTCAAAACTCTTAACACAGTTGGCACAACATCCATCTGTTGTGGACCGTACCATTAACACAATTCATGTTGTTTTCACAGAATATGCAGTCAATAAACACATTTCAAAAATGTTTAAATTTTCTTTACATAATTTATACATAATTTAATTTATACATAATAATTAAATTAAATAGTTGACTACTAATCGTTTAATCGTTGCAGCTCTAATGAACTATATGGCTAATTGTCTGATGTAGGTGTGTTGCCGTGTTAAGAGTTTAGAAAAAATCTTAAAACTGCAATTGTAAAAAAACTGTGTTCAACAGGACTAATCAAACATGATTAGTTACAAATTACATACAGAGACATAAAACCTGTTTGAGTCAGGTTTTCCATCACATGAGCATCATGCTCTGCTTTATGTTTTCTATTTTAAGTTACTGTTGCAGACCACTGCCTGATGTGAGCAAGCTCCCAAGGTGGGAAAGTGGTGGGAAACCTCTACAGTCGATGTATAGTAAGACTAGAGAGGAGGCTGCTACACAGTACAGCAGTCACAATGTCGAACCCTGAAGACAAACAATGACCAAACATTGCTGTCACGAAAAATAATAATGATAATTTAGTAGTATAATTTAGTAATTTAGCAGCCGACTTTCAGATAATGGATGTTGCTTCCTGGGTGACCTCTGCTAACACCAGATGTAAACCAGATGCCACCATGACTACAAACTCACCTACATCCCTAATAGCACTTCACATTCAAAACAAGTTAACACTGGTATTTTCAATGGCCTTCAAATAGCATCATCAGGTGGCGTTTCGTCACTACCACATGGAAGCAGACGCGATTTGAATTAGACTAACAAGCTAAAGCAGACACCAGCTGTTGACACACATTGATGGTCCATTTGATATTCAAAGTGAGGGCTGAGTGAACATTGGATTGAAAGTGACATCATATTGATGATGTTCAGACACAGAAACTGGCTCCAGTGCATAAACTGTTTACATGTTTAAGCAATTTAATGTAACTATGCTTGGTAGAATTACAATTTCGATGTCAAAAACAAAATTAATTCGTAAAAATTTGAACATCAATCAAAAAGCACAATGGTTCTTGTGGTAAAAAATGGAAATTCATTATTATTTATCAAGTATCGGTATCTCTCTGTATTTTCTACATCCAAAAGCATTATTAGACTATGGGAACCTGACCCTGGCAAAGGGAGGTGTAAAGGAAAAAACAGCCCATCACTGCCCCGGGGGCCCCAAGGGGCACAACTGGCCGTGTTATAAGTAGGGACTCAACTAGAAACCGTGTCCCTGTTGCTACACTAGAAACTGTATTTTATGATGAAACAACTACATGGAAGGAATTACATATGCAGCTACATTACACTGGTAATCCAACACGGCTGCTAGGTGTATCCTCCCTTTCCCCCCTCTCTGCTCAGCCTCACCTACTGGGTCAGCACTAGGTTTTCCTATAATTTAAGTGTTAATAAATTGAGTCATAAATGTTCTCTATGTTGATACTGAACGCCCTCAAATGACACTTAAAAAGGCATTTCCATTCATTTGAATATGGTCCGCTGAGATAAAGAGCCTGCTGGTTGGGTAATGATTAGCGCAGTGGAAGTGACTAGCGTGTCAAGAGAAGTTTTTTCCTGACGTGTGTTTGACACGAAAGCACCCTGCTCTGACTGCAGTCCTTCCACTTGAAGTTCCTTTGGTTCTGTTTGCATCTCGTGGGTTCATTCACTACATCATACTAATTTTCTTCTTTTAGATTGAAATTCAGCAATCCTTACCTCTTGAAATGTCTCAGGAAGATCCCAATATTCATGCTCTTTTTAGAGTCAAGGATTGTGACCTAAAGAGAAAAGGAACAAAAATCATTAAGGAAAAAAAAAAAAAAAAGGTTTCGCCTGTGTGCAGCCATATTCAGATGAGGAGACAAATACTCAACATTATATTTCACATAATCTTTGAGGAAGCAAAAACACTCCCAAACATGGTTTTACTTTAGCAGTTCCTCATTGACGACATGATTGTTGAACTTTTACAAATCAGTTCCTATTTGAGCGTTCATTACTTCCCCAGTTTGTGCATTCCGTGTGTGTTTACGTGCCCATAAAAACTCAGGATGGTCTGCATCATTTACTGGAAATCAACCTTACTTGTGTAAATGTTAATTTCAAGTGCAACCCTATAGCTGTTTACCTGAGGCTCCTGTGGAAAGAGGTCAATGCCATCACAGGTGTTCAGACCAAAGACCCTTGAGTTGCGCAGCGAGACCCGTTTGTCTACATGACTGAAGAGCTCCTCCATGCTCGGGATGTCCAGCACGAGGTCCCTCTGAGGCCGCTTAGACGTCCACACATTCAGTTTGCCCAGGACACGCTGGCTGGGGATGGTGTCCCAGTTCAGCTTTTTCATGGAACGTCGCTGGACATTACGAGAGCCAAACGCAGGTGGAGGAGGAGGAGGAGGTGGAGGAGGAGGAGGTGGTGGTGGTGGTGCAGGCGGTGGCGGTGGTACAGCGGTAACACACATGGGGGGAGGCACAGGAGGAGATGACTGGAGATCTGAATCTTCCTGAGCGTCCGGTGAAAGAGGAGGAGAGGAGTTTTGAGAGGAACAGTTGGGAGGAGAGGCAGATTTTAAAATCAGCACTCCCTCCATCTGCATCTCTCAAGTCCAAAGATGATGGGAAGAGGAAGTATCCTGCTGTTAGCCACTCAGATCTGAGGAGATATGGAAATATACATAAGAATTGCAGTATTTTAGACAAAAAAGTGGATTAGTTTGGAACATGAAAATATGTATCAACAAAATACAGATCATATTTCTGTTCCATTTCTGAATCTGCTACTTTGTTGACAGGCTGCCCAAAAGTCCAAAGCCTATGTCATTTAGCAAAATGCCTTAATTTCTTAGTCAAAAATCCAACAACTTAAATATTTAATCAAAGAATAGCCTATAGGAGTTAAATTTTTTTAGTTTCAGTTATTTTGAGTAACCTGTGAAATGGTTATATCCATAGGCAGACACTGTAGTTTGTAAACATTGTGCCATCACTTCCTCAATCACAGATTTCATTATTATTCCACCTTCTACTTCTCTTCCTTGAACTACACAATATAGCATAACATTTGCTCCATAAATAATGTCATCCCCTAAATTCTTCCACATGCAAAACATCATTGAGAATATCTCACTTTTTAATGCTTCCTTCTTCACTGCAAAGTTTAAATGCCTCACATTATTTAAATTATACCTTGTATTGTTTATTAGAGCCCAGTGGTTTATTCGGCTTATACATGCCATCCATCAATCAATATATTCCCATATAAAATGTACTTCAAAATATGTTTCTACAACCGCTTGCTGCCCATATCCGCTGCTCATCTCAGAGGAGGGAAGCTGTTGAAAGTAAGAGGCTAACCAACTAATTAATTAATCAAATTATACTGAAACATATCCTATTTGGTGGGATATTTGTATGCCGAATATAAAAGTTGACCCAAGTGACTCTGAAAGTGTTGTTAAAACATATCTGTGCGTTTCAAACAAATAAGGCATCATTAATTTGACAATTTCTTAACAGAATTTCGCTGTCAGTTCTCTACATACAATTAAGGGCTCACATCCTTACAGAGTAACAAATCATCCACTATACACAATGCAACGTACGGTGGCTCTTTAGTAGACGTTGTACTTTCACCAAAGCACCGTTACAGATGTATTTCACTCACCGTGCTTTTAAAACGTAGCTAGATGTCATGTAAATCCTCAGTGTGATCTCGCCTCGTGTTCGTGCAGACTTAGCCTACACAGTCAGTGTCTCACAGGCAGCAGCAGTCACACAGGTGCAGGACGCCTCCTCCACCAATCACATTCAAGTTAGCTTCCAGGTACGGGAACGCCCCTTTTAGGAAGAGGTGAGTAAAATGATGGGTAACCACTTCCACTATGTCATCAACAAGGGTCAAACCACTTCTGATATTAACACTAAATAATTATATATAAATGATATATAAATATGAATGGATGTACATGCTCTACATATCTTTATTTGGTTGCCGAATTCTAATTCAAAACTTTTAACTCATTAACTTTGAGAGCCTTATTATACAGTATATACACACACTTCTATATACTGTATGTCATTGTTCATACAGTAACAGACAGATGTAAAAAAAAACAAAAAAACTGCACTGTGAAGAAAACAAAAACAAAATAGTGCTTCTGAAATTGACACTAATATGTAAAAAAAAAAAAAGCAACTTGTGTGTGAACTGCTGGTACTCAGGCGTCAGAAGAGAGCTGATTCAGAGATGCATTAGCGATATTGGAGGGGAGACTTTCGTTAAGGTTCCAGTTGTCTCAATACTCAAAACAGGAGAGTTTAATTACACGAGAGAAATTTGATAAATGATGATTGATCAAGATTACTTCTTAAAGAGCTGTGTGCAACTGTAATCACGAGATTAATGTATTATTTGACTGAATCCAGATGGTTGCTTCCCTGTTTGCATGCAACAGAAAGCACGCTGGGCCAGCGTGCAATACAAATGAGATGAAACAGAAAATACAGCCAGAGCATTTGAAAATGTGTACTTTTAATTCTGTTCCCTCGGGGGTGGGGGTGGGGGTGGGACTGTTCAGGTCTGAGTGAGGAATGAAGGCAGAGTATCACATCGATCCATGACCACGACTTCATTTATCATCTTTAAATACCATTATGTGCAATCGTTCATACAGTACAATACACCAGCTCAGCCTAGAAAATATTGATTGTACACAAATAAAATATCTCATTTTTTTTTATAAATCTTGGTTCTCTTTCGGCAACAATCTAAAGACTGCTAAGTAAGAGTGACTTTAAATGCTCGTCACACTTTTCAATTTACTGGAAGTTTCACAACTACGGAACAAAAAACAAACCTATTGCCATTTCATTTTGGTGTTGGGGGTTTAGGAATTTCAAAGGGGCAGGTTTGGAAAAGAGGAGTCACATTTTGTTAATATTGCTGTGTGACGGTCAAACACACCTGATCAGTGAAACTGCAATTTTAGCTGTTAAGTGAGGCCTTACTGAGCGACTCTTTCAGCCAGAATAAAAACACCCATTTGACACACTGACACATACGAGTTCAGAAAAGCCTGTCTTTTCATCAAAAAACAAACAAATCCACTTCCTTTCATAATTGTCCTCAAAGAGTGCAGCATTAAAAAGGAAACCCAAATTCTGGATTCAGCTTCAGCCAGTTTTGAAGATTTTAAATCAACAACCGTAAAGCATGGCGTTATGCCAGTCCATGCGAGCTGGCGTGGCGTGCAGAAGGCCAAGAGTGGAGCAGCAGTGCATTCGCACATATCTGCGCCTGCACTTTGGATCGCTGCCTGCCATGCAAATACAGAGGAGCCGAGAAGGTGGAGGACTAAACCGTTAACTGATCTCGAGTTCGGTTCAGCATGATAAAACATTCATTACACCGGATTATCTTCATTTGACTTCACACTGGAAAACTAAACCGCTATCGATCAGTTCAGTTTAGAAGCATTTTTTTTGGAGTGTCATCTGCAAACCAGACATTTCAGGGTACAAATATGTTGATTCCAACAGATTAACACACACACACACACAATGAACATAATAAATACAGTTATGCATAAAAATTCAACACTACATATGTAGTACCATGTCCATATTTTGTGATATAACCTCTTAATTGTCAACAATTGATGATTGTTTACTACCATTACACTAAGACGACGTTTCGGTTAAAGGAACAAATGGTGAATCGTTAGCGTTATCCCATTCCCCAACTACTAATTTACAAGATTAAACGTTGACATATTAGCATTAGTAATATTAGATGGCTACAGTAGTCTTCAGTGTGAAGAAAGGTAACCATAGACACATATATTCTGCTTTAGGGAGACTGAAAGATATGACTCTAGATCAGATGTCAACGTACATGTTAACTTTAAAAACAAAACTTTAAACAAACAAACTTAAAAGGAACAGTGTGTAACACTTCGGGGGATCTATTAGCAGAAATGTAAGATAATATTCATGACTATGTTTTCATTAGTGTTGTGTTTTCGTTATCGTAGAATGAGCCCTTCGTATCTTCATAAGGGAGCGGATCCTCTTCACGGAGTCCGCCTTGTTTCTACAGTAGCCCCGGCAACCCAAACACCGGCTCTAACGTGAGCCACCGAGTGTAAAACCGAGGTACCGCCAGCTGCTGTCTTGACTTCCATTGCTCCTTAAGTAGTGTTATTATGATAATGGTTCGTGTCCACAGCCTCCGTCCTTTCCACGCTTCCCATTCACTAAGTAAGCAGCCGTGCAATGCATTCTGGTGGCGTGGCGGCGCGATTCGAGAGACGGACCGTCACGTTGCCAGCTCCTCATTTGCATAAAGTTGGCTATTTTATGCAAATCACGGGCGTCCGACGCGACTCGATGCCTCTGGAAACTCCCCTCTAACCGTTGTCGATCCAAAATAAAGACAGATTCAGACACTGCATATTACTTATATACCTATTTCTTGCCTCAAATGTATTCTGAAACACATTTCGGTGAGCTATTTTCGTGATATATGAGAAGAAAGTTTCCAAAGGAGCCGCCATGTTGGTTCCGGATTGAAAGCTGGGAGCAGCAGCCCACGAGGGAAAACGTTCGTCCAATCAGGTGCCGAGTGCCTTGCGTCTAGTGGCAGCACATCAAGCGTCCAATGCTGGGAAGCGAGGCGATCCCTCGCGATAAAAAAAGCCCCTGTGGACACGTACCATAAGGATGGCCTACCACGGTTTTGCACTCGGCGGCTCACGTTACCGCAGCCTTATGAAGGGAGGAGCGAGCGGCGGGGTGCTCAGTCGGTTGCAATCTGCAACCACACCACTAGATGCCGCCAAATCCTACACACTGTACCTTTGAGACAAAAACACATTTCAATGTATCAATGTGAAAAAAAACAAAATGTAATGAATTCATTTTGAATACAGTCCGTTAAACAATTAAATAATGGAGTGAATCCATTCAAGTTTTTTTTAATTAATCTTGAAATCAATTCAAGATCTTAACTGAATGACATACCCATTAGGGCTGACCCGAATGCTTCGACGCTTCGACCGTTGCCATGGTAATCGACCCCCAAATCAGTATTCGAATGATTCGTTTTTGTTTTTTTGTATGTAATAATAATGTATAAATCCCCAAATAGCCCATGAAATAAGGAATAATCCCACAACATTATTAGTTATTCTCAGACGGATATCGCTGTTTGTTGTGTGTAGAGGTGCATGTGTGTGTTCAGTAGTGCGGCACCGGCACTGTGCCGAAGCTTCAAATATTTCTCACCGAAGCTTCAAAGCCCAAAAAAAATCGAATTCGGGACAGCCCTAATACCCATCTTACATAGTTCAACTGTCCCTCGAAGCCTCCTCAGTCCACACTGAGACTGAACCAATCAATGTTGCTTAAACAACCCATGAAAACAAAGGAAGGGTCTAGTAAACATCTCTCTCAATTCTCTTTGGGTAAATGAAATAAAATTAGTAAAAGAGCCCAACCAGTATAACTTTGGGAAGCTGTGGCAGGGTTCCTTATATGATCGTTGCATATACGAGTTAAAGTCAAACAACTCTCAGGTTGCAATTTAAATCTGTAGCGTCTCTGAGAATTACAGTCTAAAGCACCAGCACACATTGCCCATAAGACAATATCTGAAGCATATGACATACAGTACAAGCTGACTAGAACTGAAATAATTACAAAATGAAAAAAGATGACAGTCAAATTAAGCAAAAACTAAACTAAACACGGCATTGTGTTTTTTTTTGTTTTTTTTAACAAGCTACAAACAATCATATACTATTTCTGTCAAAACTACTTAATTTGAAATGTACATTGATTTGACATGTCTGGACATTCCTTTCCAGTGTACCATACTTCATGTGTAGTTTGAACTTTTTTTTTTTTTTTTACTGAACTTATCTTTCTTCCTGCAGGCCATTTAGTACGTTAGCTCATAAATAAGGAGGCACACGAGGAGGAGAGTGATAAGGTCCGGAAGAGTTTTGATGTAGTGTTTGGTTACATCCGAGTGTGTTTCATCATTTTTCCTCTTGTCGCTTGTCTCCGTTACCAAGATGGTGTGGGGCTTAAGTTTAACTCTGGGAGCACTTGAGGAGTACAATAATGGCCAAGAACATGACTTAACACAAGCTCACACAGCAAAGTAGTGTTGAGATAGAAGGAAGTCGAATAGGAGAGAGGGAAGGGAGAGATGTACGGTTCCTCTGGGAACGAAGCACAAAGACGAGGTTAGAGTGAAAAAAGGAAGTTGGGAAGAGGCACTAAAAGCCCACTTGACTGTTCATGAAACTGGCCATTTGGGTTTCCTGCTGCATTTTAGCCCACTCATCAATAATACCCTGCAATCCATCTGTCCAATCCTCCCTCATCTGTCCACACGTTCGTCTCATATCTTCGTCCACCTAATTATTGGTATGCATTTCCCTCTGTAAGTTGGGGGTTTTTCAAACAGGTTAACAGGTGGAGGTGGTCGAGAAGGAGGCCGCAGGAGGTCCAGCAGCTCACTGCTCCTCTAACCAGGAGGGCTTGTCGGCCCCCGGAGGCCTCAGCTTTATGTTGAACTGCTTCAGCGTCTGCTCCAGCTGCTGCTGGTTGCCAGCAAAGTACGCCGAGATGGCGTTATGGAAGAGAAGGAGCTGCTTATGCATCACCTTCACCTGAGAGAGAGAGAAACAAGGGAGTAAAAGACAACACATCGAGTCAAACCTGGATTACTATTTTTCCACTTTGAAGGCTGATGATGATGCTGGACTACGCTGCCCACTAACCTTATTCTCCTCCAGGAACTTGAGTTTAATGATGACGTCCGAGCGGAGGCGTTCATACTTGTCCTTCTGGACTTGGTACTGTTGCTGAGCAGCATCTATGCGAGCCATGGCGACAGCGTCCCTCGGACCCAGACTCAGCTCCTCCAGGTCTGACCGGTAGGCATCAAACTCCAGTCTGTTCACAACAAGGAGTAGAGAAAATAAAGTAGTAACTAAAACTTTACCTCTTTACTGTAAGAGATTGGATCCTACGTATCCTATAACCACATGATAGATAGATAGATTCAATTAATATAGTAATTTACTCGGTCAGTGTGGGGATTCAATCTGCTCGGCACAAACACAGCGCATCCAACACTGCCTAAACCTGATCTGTCTGTTCGTTGTAGTAATAATAAATGTATTTGTTTCAGAGGCTCTATATTTATGTCACTTATTCTCATTAATCCTGAATGATTTTTGAAATGCAGTTTAGTCTCAGATTAATGTATTAAGATGTACAATATTTCTTTTTGTTACAATACAGGCGATTCATTCAATGGTATTATAGTGTGCGTAATAACAATATCAATATTTCTGGTTGGTTGGTTGCTGATGATGATTTCCATCCGGTCCCTTAGATGAAAAGAATAATTAATGTGCTTCATGTCCTTACCTGGCATTTTCATACATCTTGATTGTCATCAGGGTGTCCTCCATGGTCTTGTTGACCAGCGTGTTGATGCTGGACACAAAGAAGTTAATGGCACCAAGTAGAGTCTCCCCGTTCTTACACAGCAACTTCTGCGTCTCCGCGTTGTAGCCAAACTCATCCTGTAAAGACAAACAATAGAACCTGAATTGTATTAATGGCTTTCAATGTTCTCTATTATTTAACTTTCATGGTGACGATCGATATCTAAGACTTGAGACGTAAAAGCTACATGCATGAACAGATGTTGAGGCCTCACCCGCAGCTCTGGAGATTTCTGACTGAGGTCAGCAAAGGTGTCACCCAGCGCGTGCTGCGTCTGCACCATATTGTAGAAGTGGTTGGTCAGCGCTCTGGCCAATCGCAGCACGCTCTCATATTTCTTTTTAGTGTCTCTCAGCACCTCAATCTGGGCCTCCAGCTCCAGGTCCACAGTCCGGGAACCCCGACCGAAACGCTCCGAGATCATCTGCTTCGTACACTAAAACAATGAAGGAAGACACACGGAGACATTGATTGTATCAAGTAGCTTTTTATCATGAAGCTCAACATTACAGAACCCCAGATACCTTGTAAGTGTTGAGACCCCACTTCTTCATTGTTTCTAGTTTTTCCACAGCCACGCCGCGGGTCGCATCATCTCCCGCCATTGACGAGCTGCTGCTGCTGTGGTGCATGTTGGGACCTGAGAGATAAGACCCAAATGTAAAAACACAGGTACGTGGTAAATAACAAACACGAGCAAACAAACACTTTCAAGTAAGATTAAGCCCAGCAAAGAATAGATAGATAGATAGATAGACAGATAGACAGATAGACAGATAGATAGATAGATAGATAGATAGATAGTAACTTTATTGATCCCGAGGGAAATTCAAGACCTTATAGAGAATCCTTAACTACTTAAAACTGTGCTGCATTCAAGAAAGACAAAACTAAGGATGGTTTCTGAAATCTGTATGCTGTCTTCCAACCCGTGTCCATCAATAAACCACTGTAAAACATGCATAGTAGCGAGCCAGAGTTAATGAGTGAGGAAATAGCAGGAAAATGCAGAGAATTAAACTGGGAGGAAACATTGGACTAAGGAAATTAATATTGTAGACACCAAATTATTTTTATTGAGCTGTAATAAAAAGGAGGAAATACTGTAGACTGCAGGGATATTTTGGGTCATTGCTAAAATGGCAATCTGATTAATCAACGTAGAGCCCCGTAGCATTCAACTTCACCGCTTTCCCTCCCCAGTACCTTGGTGTTCATTTGATTGGCTTGCTATGTGGCAGAGGAACGAACTGCTCGGGGGAACGCTACTTCGCCTGGCCTTCATACGCAGGTCTGTGACAGGTGGGTGGGTGGTTAGGTTGGATATGGATGAAGGAATGGTTCAGGGTGAGTATGATTTAGGGTAGGGTGAAGGGATTTTTTTTTTTTTTCAAATTATGGGAATGTTTTTTTACAGGATCAGGATTTAAAATGATAGTTGGATATTTAGGGTTTAAACATGAAGTAATGATTGAACAAGCGTGCCAAAAATGGAACGATAACGTAGGAGGAGGATGGTGATGGGGAGGAGCAGGGAGATGCAGAAAAGACAAGAAAAGTAAGACGACAAAAGGGAGATGAGGAGGATGTAGGAGGGAATGGTGAAAAGGAGGTGGAGGGACAAAGATAGACAAGTACAAAGTTGAAATGACAACATTTAGTGCGTGACAATGCAGACAAATGAGCGATGATGAAGACGGGGGCAGTTTGAATTGTAGCAGTACTAAATAATGTGATACTAAATGAACTGGATCAGCCTCTCATTTAATTATGATGAATTTAAAAGATTAAAGGAATGGTCTGAGTGTTTTTTGAAGTGGGGTTATATGAAGTACTTATCCATAGTCAGTGTACTACTAACAGCAGATGACGGTTGGCACGCCCCCTGTTTGGAGAAACAGACGGGAGTACCAGCAAGGGCACAAAGCAATGTACTACTGTGGACGGGGCCGGCAGTAAAAAGATTTTTTTTAGCAACCTACTGTTAAAGAAAGGCTCACCTAAAAAAGAGTGTACCCTATATTTAGAATATCTATACTGTTTTTGACTTTGAAGAGAGAATAGAAAAGTTTCATTTTCAGTTCAGTTCCCCGTCAGAAAGGGTGGTCTGATGGCAAGATAAAGCGGTGAAAATGTTCTAAATATAGCGTACACTTAAACTGATAATGATCTATTAGGTGAGCCTTTCTTTTAGGGGGTTAAAAAATGTTTTGCTGCCGGCCCCATCCACAGCAGTACATTGCTTTGCTTCCGTGACGGTAACTCCTGTCTGTTTCTGCAAACTGGGGGTGTGCCAACTGTCATCTACTGTAGGTAATACACTATGGAAAAGTACCTCTTACAACCCCACTTCAAAGCACCCGAACTATCCCTTTAACATGAGAGAAATGAAGGCCTCTAAAAGTTTACTATGGTTCTCCCAACATCATCTTACTTTTTCCATTAATATTCAAGGTCTTAATACGAATATACACCACGAAAGACATGAATCGGGTTTCTGTTTTGCTACAGAGAAGTTCAGAGAGTTTAGCGAGTTATTCTGGGTAAAACAAAAAAAAGCGCAGACCCCTTAATGGATGAGCTGCAAGAGAAACCAACCAGAAAGAAGAAGAATATGTAAATGAAATCGAGTGATAGAAAAAAAGACACGATTTGTCCCAAGAAGAAGAGGAGCAAGCAGAAATTATTGTACAGCCCTTCTCGCCACTGAAAAAGAGAAAATTTGATGAAGGTAAGAAGGACAGAGAATCCGGTTCCCAGCAATCTAAAACAGACACTCAGTGTAAAAAGCATCTTTCCAAAATGAGATAGCCGTCATGTGAGAAATATCCATTAAAATCAAAATCACATTATGTGTTTTGGAGATAACAACCGTATTTACAAACTGGATGTTCTAGATTAGACTATAAACATCCCCAAAAAATGATTCTATCACATTTTGGAAAAAAGCTCCCCATTATTAATAATAATTAGGTCTAAAGGAGCCACCTAATCCTTCAACTGGGATCCTTTTGTTAAACTCTGCATTGTAGCTCACAGCAGGGCCTGAGAGAGAAAGACAGAGAGAGAAAGTGGGACAAAGATGCAGGAATATTAGTATTAAATAAGCAGTAAAGAGAGAGTTGTTATTTCCCTTTGACACGGTGTATACAGCTGCACTGCTGAAGTCAAAGCCTTGAACTAGAAAATGAATCCCTTAGTGTAACTTCATTATCACACAACATGTGAAGAATCTCCAAGACACAGTGTATTGGATCTATTCATCATTACTACGATTAATGTTGAGTACCAGTGTAGGGCTGTGCAATAAATCGAATTTCAATTACGATTTTGGCTTCCAAAGATTATGAAAACAAGATAATCGACATAAAAAGATTATTGTGCCGCATTCCATTTCCCAGTGACCCTCTCTTGTTTTGTCTTGTGCTATAAATCCAGCGCACCCCTTTCCATTACAGCGGTGCATTTTGGCCCGCTCGGAGGGGCGTATTTCCTCCGTGGTGGTGCAGCGCGACCGGCTGTAGGTCAGCTTGGAAAGGCACAGGGTGAAGATGACGCTTTACAGCACCTCTCGCACGGACCTCGCGGCTTAGTGCTCGCTGTGAGGCATGACGGTCCTCAGTGCGGTGATGTCGGCAACCAACATGGCCCGACTTGAACCACAGACCCCGTTTCATTTACATTTTTTTACTAGAGCACAAAGTTCTTCATACATCTAGCCTCTTAATTTTGCTCTCAAAGTGCAAAAAGATTGATGCATTTAACTTTAAAATGTAGCCCACAAAATGTTCTTTCTAAATGCATGATGTTTACAAAGTCAATGAGTAATCGTGTTAAATAATCGTGATCTCATTATTGACCAAAATAAACAGCAATTATGATTTTTGCCATAATTGAGCAGCCCTATTTCAGTGGTGTTACTGTTATGGTACAGTTACAGTTTATCTTAAAACTTGAGATGGTTATTTGAGTTGTGGTGCATTACCCTGCGTTCAGACAATGCAAGTGGCTGCGTTTGTGGGGGAGAGCAATTTCAGGTATATTTTAAAAAGGTTTGTTTTTCATATTTAGCATGGTATTTTCATTAAGTCTGGTGATTACTGTAGTAGTTATAGTTGCATTTTTTAAACATGCAGTTTGGGACTAAATCCAGTAAATACATTACACTAATACTATTAGACTAAACACTTGTGCCTGAAATTAATATAGTTCATCATTCACTCTGCCACCCTGCTTCCTCTCGTATCTGTACCAAAGACCACGAAGGCACATTTTCAGATACAGTGGAGGCTAGTGAAGCTAGGGGGGGCGAATCAGCGCAAATTGACCACCAATTAATTGCAGCACCATCTCATGGGAAGGATAATAGGAGGCCCCCGGAAATCAAACACTTCATTGTTATTAGACTCGCTGAATAACTCCCGAGTCAGAGGCGCAGCACAGAAGAAGTTAAAAAAAATGGGGCAGCGACAGTAAAGCTGAGAAGAAACTGAAGAGATGTCAGAGATGAGTGAGAGAGAGAGAGAAACAGAGTGGACTCTACCTTTCATTGAGCTGGTGGGGATGATACCCTCTGCTGTTCCTCCATAACCCCCAGATACGATGCTAGTCTCGTTGAGATTGGGACCCGATACCATCACCTGCTGTAGGTCCTGCAACGTTTAAGGTGGGGGAAATAAAAAGAGATAACAAGAACAAGGGGAAGGATAGAGGGTTTTGGGTGGGGATATGTAGACAGGAGGAGATTATGACTTGAGTGTTAAATTCAGACAGTGTAGGTTAAAGGCTTATTCACTAGAGGGGGACAAACACTACTATGTTAGAGAGGTTAGTCAGTACACACAATCTTCAGGCAGTGTCTAACTTCAACCACTTATCTGGAAGCAAACAGAGAAAACTAAGAATTGTGTGAAAGACCGAAAACACCGCTAAAGTGCCCAGTCAATAATCAACCTAACTGATGACTTCCAACTGAATCTCCTGCCATGATGGGAGCAAGGAGGAGGACTAAAATACCACAGTGACAGACGTAAAGTCTAGCAGCGACTTCAACGATCTATGCTGCAGGAAATGCTCAAGCAAACTATTTTCTCCTTCCAAAATAATCACAGGTTTCAGTCAAGCTCTGGATCGTGAGGGGGAACTCGATCCGTCTTGTGTGTTTTCCTTAATTTAGCTCGCTGTTTTCTTTTGTTCGCCTTCCTGCTCGAGTATCAGCTAGTAAAGACATTTGTGAGGAATTTATGGAAAAGGAAAATCTGGCCTGAACAGATTTCTCACTTTGGCAAACCATATGCGAGCCTTGGTTCCTACAATAAAGAGGTTTAAATTTAACTGCTGCTTACTTCATTTGCTGCAAACGCCGCACTGAACTATGGCCATCGTAAAAATGTAAACGGCAGCATAATATATAGGACACTTCCTGAAATCTTGGGCTTAGACTCTGAAGTAAGACTGTGATAAGGAAGCTCTAAGCTCTGGAAGGGAGGTGGCTGTTTCCTTTTTGTAAGCAAACACAAAGAGTGTGTTTGATACTACCAAAAGGAACTGCTGTGATTTGTGCTGTTGGAGGTTAAAACGGGGAATCATCAGCATGATGCAAAATGTATCAATAGAGTGCTCCAGGGATGATGTACTTTTGTAGGCAAACCAGGAAGTTAGCATCGCCTGGGTTCCCTCAACAAAAAGCAAATGAGATTTTTCCATCGGGTTTTGGATTATTGCAGAAAATAAACTCTGTGATAAACAAAAGTTTATGATATTTACACATTTTGTTCAGCAAGATAATCTTTGCACCATGGTCGCATGAGCGCGAGTATACACAACGAGACGAGTCGGCGTGATGACGTATAGTAGTCTCATTTAGCCACTTGTTAGCAACCGCCTTTTTTAAGACACGTAAAAGCTTCAAAATTCACGAGTTGGATATTTACTGACGTATTTGATATTGTAGAACAAAACGTTAAAATCTCTTCAGCTTGTGTTAACCACAGACCTTATTTCAGGCATCAACAACCCATTCAAAAAACTCATTGACTTCGAGACGAGGGAACCATCCATCCATCCATTTTCTTCCGCTTATCCGGGGCCGGGTCGCAGGGGCAGCAGGCTTAGCAGGGCGACCCGGCCCCGGATAAGCGGAAGAAAATGGATGGATGGTTGGATGGATGGATGGATGGTTCCCTCGTCTCGAAGTCAATGAGTTTTCTGAATGGGTTTTTAGTTGGATGCCTGAAATAAGGTCTGTGGTTAACACAAGCTGAAGAGATTTTGTTCTACGCTCTACGAAGCGGAAGTGCTAAAATGCTAACTCATTCCCGGGTTTTAGGACTCATTCCTGTAGCACTCTATTATAAATGTATCTATGCTCTGCTTCAGGGCCTTATCTGTTTGTAGCCATGGTCAGCTCTCTTGATTTTCTTGCCAGAAAATTTCTCATTATGACTGAAACATCAAAACAGAACAAGCGCAGCCAATTCCCATCAATATTACAGCAGTAGTATAACATGATGATTATTAGTATGACACCGTGTTTATTTTGTCTACCAACACCTGCTTAAATTAGGAAAACACACTCGCACGTCACCCAAGTGCACACAGAATCTAGGCTATGTTAGCTCAACACACACTATAACGGCTTTTCATAATCAAATGGAAACAGACTGTAATGTTGAGACCCAAGTGTTAGATGTCAGCTATGTTGTTAATACTACTCTATTTGAGGGTTTATCTCTCAAAACATGTCTGAGAGACTCTTTCTATCTAGAGTTAGTAGGAGCCGAGTTAACAGGCAGCACAACTCGAGCTGCACAGTGGTTTGCCATAAAAATGACATATCTGACATTTTGTGGAATGAACCAACGTAGTGATGCGAGGCAACTTAATGCCGCATAAAGTCAAACCACTGAGCAGTACTACACACTAACATAAAACACACACACACACATACAAATGCACAAATGGCCTGCTCACCCTGGTGCCTCTGGAGCTCCCTACCTTCTCATCTAAGCTCCACTGCAGTTTTGCAGCCTGCACAGAGATGGAGGAGGAGGAATCGACAAACACAACAACAACAACAACAACAAAAAAGGAGACAAAAAGAAAAAAATCCATGACTGAAATCATGAAACAAGATAGAATGATGTAAAATAAATCCCAGAAAAAAAAGCATAATAATGTCCACAGACAGACAGCAGGGATGTAGGATGGAGAGCAGTGATGACTGATATCACAGCAGCTCAGGTCATGACTCAGCATTTAGATGGTTTATGTTAAAGTCCACTGGGTGAACATGTTTTGCTTGGTACTTTGTAGCTCATCGCTTTCCATCTATAATGCGTTTCCACAGCTTTGTAGGGGTGGGGGAAAAAAATATTGTATCGATACACGGACGTCAAGTATCGATCTTTTATTATATAAACTATTAACCTCTATTAACGACCCGACCACTACAGTCTTAAAGCTAAAGTGAAGATGGTATACTGGTACAACTGGTATAATATGAAACAAGAAAACCTAAGGAATCGATTGGTACCAACCGTGTTATGTTGGCTTGTCGGGAAGAACGATAAATAACGCTCCAAGGTTATGCTAAATTTTGGCGAGGAAAAACTGGCATGGCCATTTTCAAAGGGATCCCTTGACCTCTGACCTCAAGATATGTGAATGAAAACTCTGTGATGAACAGAGTGAAAACTGTATCTTATTGGATAAAACAGATGTTGACAAACTGCATAATTTGCAGTTGAAAACAGGTTATATATATCGCAATATATCTTATCACAATACTCAGATCGTATCGTGACTTAAGTCGTGATAATATCGTATCGTGGGGCCTCGGGCGATTCCCACCCCTGCAGCTTTGGCATGATATTATTCCATCACTGTCTGGAAAAAGAAAACACTGATTCTAATACAACACAGCAAAAATGAAGATATTTCTTTACAAGACATTTACAGACATTAAATGTGACATTAACACTGAGGGAGAAATAAATCAAGACGGAACTGTGTACACACACACAAACATCTACATAAACGCCAAATCTGAGTGGCCAAACTCCAGATAGCACACTCACTGATTTCCAGAAAAGACAATTATCTGGGTTTTGTCAGAAGTAACATGTAACCTTTCGGCCAAATGGCCTTCATTATAGCAACAGTGGAATTTCTGTAGCAAACACTGACAGTTTTCACCATTTAACCTCTTGCGAAGATGAATATTTTCCCCACCCAGACACTGAACCTACAACCGAAAAACACAACAAGGACAAACGCCTGTTTAACTACAGTTTCTCCTTCATTCAGCCTGTGTATGTCTTCTTTTAAAGATCTGCCTCGTGTTGTGGCATCTGTTCAACGTGGGAGAAAGCTGACGCAGACACTGGTCCCTCCCTGGAAACTTTGTTGACATAGTGCCTGTTCCTTAAGTTGAAGAAAACTACAGCACCTTTAAAAGGAACGGTGTGTAACATTTAGGGGGATCTATTGGTAGAAATGGAATATAATATTAATAAGTATGTTTTCTTTAACCTTTCTTTCACCTGAAAATATGAATCGTTGTTAGAATGAGGCGTTTATGTACAAATGTTGTACCAAAACAAAATGCTATGGCATCTAGGCCATTTTCCAAAAATAATTGAGCGGCTTATAAATTCTAACAATATAATTGGGATATCTCCAAATTAATAGCACAAGGAATCACTTATTAGATATTGTGTATAACAGCATGAGCATCTTAAAATGCTGTTGATTGTCAGTGTGATGCATCTGATGCTTTTGCCAGGATGCTGCTGGCAGTCAATCCCGTCTCTGTCACTGTCAAGCTGCCAGTCACCGAACCTTTTCTGACAAAAGCGCAATGCTTCGACATCTGAAACTAGACTTCTGCCTGTCCTTAACCTGCCAATCTCCATGTGCATGAGCTACAGTATACAGACTACTGCAGCTTTAAACCGAGCGCTGCACAGCAGATATCCATCTGATTTCAGAGGGCTTTCACCCAAGGACAAAGCACAGCCAGCTTCAGATTAATTGCAGAGTTGCTATGACAACTGGTTAATATGCAGAACCCAAAGAGTGCAGCTCTAAACACTTTCTCGTACATGAATACAGTAAACTGGGGAAGCCACACCAAATGGGTGAATACTTGCTTCACCGTGCAAGCTGGGTGAGAAGGTAGGTTTTCTTTTACTACTTTAGTGGAGCCACACAGAGTTTGGTGAGCAAATAAAAGGATCCTCCAGGATCTTCAGTCTGTTTGTCCAACAAGGTGTGCCCTGAGACGCAGGGAAATTAACAACCTGTTCCACCTGACTTACTCTACAACTCTTCGGTTATCTCATTCTAACAGACTCCGACTAAGACACACATGAAAATGATGGAAACTAAATGTTGGTGCTCTACCCCTGCCTGCGCTGGAACATAGTGTCTTTTGCTTTCAAATGAGGCCCACAAGTGCTTATTCGTTCTGTAAATAAACAGTCCCCACCCGGAGATCGACAACTACAACTGACAGTTTAGCATTTCAGTTCAACACTTAGTGTTAAAGGTCTTATTGATAAGACGAATATTTAAAAAAAAATAATAATAATACATTAAAAGAGCTTTTAGAAAAGTGCTGAATAAAAGTATGGCTTTTCCTGAAAAAAATATATATATTATGATTGCGAATTAATCATTTTAAAAATGTTGGTGGGTCCAAAATGAATGTTTTATTTATCTATGAGGAAGACATCTGTGTTTGGTTCCCACTTCTAACAAGGCTTGTGAGCCAATATTATCACAACGTTGGTATCACGTGGTGTCTATGCGTCGTCAGTTAGTGTGGAAAAAACAGATAAATGGCTGAGATTACCGGAAAGTGCTTGGCAACGACTTCTTGTGAAGTAAATGTAATGGAACGGGGGGAGGGAGAATGCAACATCTAGTGGCTGAATGTTATCAATAGCACCTTTAAGGTTAATCAAATAAAGCGGAGATGTGTCTGCAACCCCCAACACGAGGCCACATGAGCTGTTAATGGGAACAATTGGTTCCCATGAGACAGCTGGACTCCAACACCTGATTTCCCAGTAGGCTCTCTTTCGACAGTTGTAGCTAAGCAAGCTAAGCAACACAAGGACTTCTGGTTGTGTATGACAAGCAGCAAAAAATACAAGAATAGTTAAACCCAGTCAGAGAACAATATTTAAGTTCACAACAAGAGACTGGAGCACAGCTTCTGAATGATCATCCTGCTCTGAGCAGGTGAATACAGGTACATTAAAGCAACGTGAGAGAATAACTGGCCACATTCATACAGCCGGTGTTCAAGACTGACAACTGTATTTGCTGATAGGATTAGTCTTAAAATGTACTGTACATATTACCTCAGAGTAGTACTGTGGTCGTGTGATTTGTGTGAAAAGAGCCAGCTCACTTAGCTGATCTCGTGATAGCTGAGAACAATGACCACAATGTCAACTTCAAACAACCGGAGGCACTCAGTTATCCGTCACACTGTGATAAACCAACCGTAACGCCACGTAATGACGTAAGGCTTAAATGCAGGTTGCATTTCCTTCATGTGCGCTCTCGTGTGAATGATAGAACCTTCAGGGATAGTACTGTACCATTGAATGCATCATCAAGTTAAGGCTATTGTTAGAATTTCATTTCCTTAGGAGAAAAACTAAGGAGAAAAAAAGGAAGAAATATCTGACTGCCTGATGAAACAACTGTAATTCACTGTGGTCTCATTATAAAGTACAACCTGACATTAAAAAAAAGCAAGCGTACACTTACGTAACTTACACTAAAACGGACAATAAACAAATGCTTGACTAATATATATAATAGCTAAACAAAACCAACAATAACTTCACAACTATATACGTTACCTGTTTTAAATCATTGCTTAAAACATATTTTTATAGGAAAGCCTTTTCGATGCCTGATTTGTGACTTCTGTGTTGCGTTATTTTCTTTTGTTCCGTTTATGTTACTTAACTTTTTGTTTTAATCTCATGTATGTTGTGAGGCACATTGCAGCCTTGTTTAGATAAGTGCTGTACAAATAAAGTTATTATTATTATTATCATAAACTACTATATAAAAATATATATATAGAAATTTCAGACAGAAAAATCACATCATCACTGCAGTAAAAAGACTTTTATGCAACAGTCATGAAAGCTGTAAAGAGCCAAAAATGGTCTAAGCAGTATGAGAGCTTTTACTTAAAATAGTAAAAATATGATTAATTACTGACAAGAATATTAATAAGAAAATAGACAACTCTGTACTCTCTTCCGTTTGCTGCTGTTTGGTTTTGAATGTGCAAATGTTTGGTCGGCTTCTGATGGCAGTTTGCAGCACGATTGGTTTCCTTGTGTAATAGCTTTAAATAGATAAACAACAACTAATCCGGAAGGTCTCAAAATGATACACACAGTAGACTGTCAACTGATACAGTAGCTGTGACCCACCTGTTCAAGGCTGTCATCCTCTGGTAGTATTCCTGTGTCACCGTTACTGTTGATAGGAATCTCCATTGTGGCAGCTTTACTCATAATGCTGTCTGTCATAATGCACTATGTCTGTGTGGGAAAAAGAAGAGAGAGAGAGAGAGAGAGATTAAATGTGGATACAACAAACTACTGTATGTAAATAAAGTGAAAAAGGCAGAGATGGAAAAACAGCAAGGCCTAAATGCTGCTTTGAAGCAGAGAGACCAAAGAGCGTAGTCAAAACAGCATTAGGCAGGATGGGAATATAATTGCCACAAATAAGCGAGGAGGTGGTTTTCAAAGAGCAAGGCTACCGCTCGGCATTAAAAACAACACACCTGTGAAAGCCCCGCGCTCAGGCGCCGCCGCCACTACAATGAGCTGTCTTGTTGAAGTGGCCACTCCGCTCTACTCTACAGCTCATTACAGGACGGAATGCTAGCAGCACCCACTCGCTGAAAACCCAGACTACAGGGCGGGATTGCAAAATGTTTATATCAACATTGTCTAGTCATACTAATAGGTAAAACGGATTTGGCCTGCTGTGCTACACATACTCGCTCACATTCAATCACATATGCATAATAACATTTAAAAATATGCTGGACAAGCAGTAATATAGCTCCTAGTTTTGGCTTGGATGCGAATAATGAATTCACTCCCACAAACACTAATGAGAGGTCTGTGTGTACTAGGGATGGGTACTACTACTCTTACCAATACTGCTTATTGATATGGTACTTTAACGGACTCTTAACTAGTGATGCACCGATACCGCATCGGATATCGGGCCGATACTGACTAAAATAGCTGGATTGGGTATCAGTTAAACAGGTAAACGTCACACCTGGCTGGATAAACTGAACAGCTGAACAGTAGTCTCGTGCTACCATGTGGCTGACTGTAACTTGAACATAACTATATGGCAGGTGTATGGCAGTTAGATCACTTGCTGGCACCAACGTCACAGATGTTGTTTGAAGGGAGGTAGCGATTGTTTACATTTGCTCTGACCTCGCCTTTTGTAAGTGGGCTTTTGTGGGCCATGCCCAGGCCATTTCCTGAGGAATGACACATCTCCTCTGTTGACTTTAGACATCATACTTCTCTTGCCCAACAATACTTAACACAAAAACAGTCCTCTAAGATATCTCACTGCTCCTGTGTCAGAGCTTAGGGATGAGAAACACTGGCTTGGCATCTTGTCCATATTAATTGCTCCTATTAAGACAAACTGAGTTAACCTGTAGTGCCATATGCTGGATTCCCCACTTGCACTACACAGACACTCAGCTTTTTTCAGAAACTAAAGTACTTCATAGACTGAGCAACCAACTGCTGCTTTGCATAACATCTGCATATGAAAAGGGCCCTGATCTAGTTACAGTAAATCTGCAATAAGTGCCTTATAATCCACTATCTTTTGTCTCTCAGTCAAGTCACATACACCAGGCTGAATCAAAGTGAAAAAAGGCAACAGGGTGAGCTCTGATATTTACTTATAAATATTAATCATTAACAATCTATTATTAGGAATGGGCAACTTCCAAAATAGCTTGAATAACATGTGCTACAAACAGAGACAATGTTCTTATTATCTGTCATTATTACTATGGTATGAAAACGTGAGTAATAGATTACTATTAGAGTGCACAGTTTAAAAAACCCTGGGAGCCATGACAGGTGCACCAGCACAGGTGTACGTACAGTCTCCCTCCAGCAGGTAACCATAGATACAGGCCTCACCCGGTGGGTTCAATCTGCCCAACAGTGGGGGTTTATTCAGGCAGTAAAAAACACAACAGATCACAGCCTAATTGTTATTTTGTTGAGAGCGGGCACCATATTGAATATGCTTTCTAGAAAAAAGGCCTGCTTCTAATTCACACACATGCAGCTGTTAGAGGAGGAGGAGGAGGAGGAAGCTGGTTAACAAACAAACCCGGTGAGTTCAAAAGCTGGCAGGTTAACACTGGTCGAAATGTGAACTCAAAATGTAACGTCGTTTTCAGACGGTTTGACTTACGGTGCGCTTGGTCCCGTCGTAAAAACAGAGCTGTTCGGGAAAGCTAGCGAGCGAGCTAACAGCAGGCTAACAGTGCATCCCGGTTCATGCGCGGCTTACAGGAGGCTGATGTGTCTTTTGTCAGCCTGAGGAAAACACCGTCCGTGGGGAAACAACGCAGTAGTGCTCTTGTTTAAGAATATTTAAATGACATAGCCAGGTAAAGCCTTGTTTCCAGCTGCGCTTGACTTCTGTGTCTTCGTAAGTAATCCTCTATCTTCTGTTTTAATGAAGCCAGGAGGAGGAAAAGCTTTACGGAACTGACGACACCGAGGAATTCATTTTTTGCAGACGCGCTCTCCATCCAAAGATCGTCTATTCACGAGAAGGTGGATCACTCGTTACAAATGCAAAAAACTGACATTGGTGCTACCTGGTGCTAACCTTGAAGCCTTTAACATTAACTAATTTTTAGTATGCGTTTATACATGTATTTATACTACGTATATTTACGATGCAGCTCAGTTGCCTGAATATAAAAGAGGTTCAATTGAAAAAGTGCAAAATGTTGTCATTATTAAACTTGTGGTTTCAAATAACAGAATTACCTGTGACAATCAATTTCCACACATCTTAAATGTGATGAATGACGTGATGTGTGCATGCCAACTTCAGTAGTTTCATATTGAGGACAATTCGCTTATATATTAATGATCGTTTGGATGCCTTTGACTGAATTTATTAACAGCAGATTTTTGAGCACATTTCTCCATCATACTTCGGAGTTGTACCTGGAAATTGGAACGGAGTGATAGTTCTTCATTTTTCCTCCGCACGCCTATAACCCATCTTTGGGAGAATCCTGCAGGTGATGGGTGCATGTTTCAGCAAGCTGCTGATGGCTGTACATTAACTCAGGGACCAGTGTGTTGTACGTGCTCTATTAATTGTGCCTCAAGAAATGCTAGTTTCAAAGGTTGAATGCACACTCCAGTATTTGAAGAAAGCCTGCCCCCTGTGTGGGTGCAATTGTAAATCCACTTGGGGTACAATGACCTCTAGGTCTACTGTACCATACAGCTTGTCTGAAATAAATATTTGTGAATTATCTGTGGTATGAATGCATGGTGTTACAGCAAAGAACCATTCTGCTTCATCCTCACAGATAAAGGACAATTACAGTAGTTGTGTGAAAAAGACAATAGTCTACCATTTGTATGGGAACAAACATGTAAACAAATGCCCCATCCCACCTCAAACAGTCAGCCAATCATTAACATACAGTAGCTTGATACAGAGGGGCAGCCAATGTTATGTGGAGGTACTGTATGCAAAATAAATGCCTTACACAGCATGTATTAGATATTATGAGTTTGACATAACAACGGAATCACAATTTTACACAACTATGTATAACAATTTGGGGGATTTAATGGCAGAAATGGAATATAATATTAATAAGTATGTTTTCTTTAGTGTATAGTCATCTGAAAATAAGAATTGTGTTTTTGTTGGAATGAGCCGTTTATATCTACATAGGGAGCGGGTCCTCTTCACGGAGTCCGTCATGTTGCTCCGCCATGTTTCTACAGTGGCCCAGAATGGTCAAACCAAACTCTGTTAACTTTTCCTGCTTGGGTTGAGTCGATAACGTTACTCTCTCCCATCGCCGCCGCTCTCTCTCTCTGTTGCTTCACCACTCACTTCCCACGTACACACACACTCTAAGCACTACTCTTAACAACAACTGGCTCTAGAGAGGGCCATTTGCATTTTCGTGCCAGCCACCGTAGCAGTCCTATGCGCTTGGCACAGGGGAGAAATTGTAATCTGCAACCTCACTGCTAGATACAGCCAGATCCTAGACATTGTTCCTTTAAATGAAACAAGGGGAAACTCAATACTCCCATACATATTGCATTGTATAAAATGTTTTCCCTTCTCCTTGATTGTACATGCCTCCAGTGAGTTTTTAGGTTGCTTACTTGTCATTTCCATCACTCGTGTGGTAGACCTACTCTTCATTATCCTGCTTGTTACTTCCAAACCTCAGGCTGTGGTGAAAGCACAATGTAGCTGCAATACTGCCCTCTGTGGGTAAGTCAGCGTTAGTATGTAGAGGAGAAAGCTGCTGGGCCACTACTGTCTTGTGGCTTTTTTTCTTTCAGTGTACTTACTGAGCAGCTTCATAAAGATCCTGTGTGATCTTTATTACTGTTCTCATTGTTGCCTGAGACACATATAATCAGACTTTAATGTTATTTATAAAAGTAAAATTAGAATTCATACAAAACACTATACACCTTTGACCCAGTCCCAATATAGATCTCATGCCAGAGAACAAAGCAGCACAATGGATGTAACACGTGCACTTAAAGCACACACTTCTGACTCTCAGTGCTATGAATGAGCCACTGTGAACGATGTTAACAGTGCTGGATGAGATCCTACAAACACTGAATTGCTGAGGGGATTCAAACAGCTTCTGCAGTCAGTCACAGTGTGAGGGAGGAGGTGGAAAGTGAAAGCGAGGGAAAGAGTGAACGCTTTATTAATGAATATTGGACGCTGAAAGAAGTGCGGAGCCAAAAGAAACCCTTAAGGTATTTTTTGGAAGGGGCGTGAAATGCCATATGGGAATGTTTTACTAATGGAAGTGTGCTTGTGCGAATTTTCCAGCTGTCGGTGTGTTTTTTTTGGTGCCAGTCTGGGTCACTACCTGTTCCAGTGAACATGGTGTAGTGTTTTTGTGCAATTTCTTCTTTCTTTTCTATACAGGATAACTTTAAAAAAAATGTTTTACAGCTTGCAGACATGTGAACAATATAATCACATAAAACATGATTAGCCACAGCTGCTGCTGCTGCTACTGCAGATGTGAGTGTGCAGTCAGTGCTGTCCACCCAGATTGTAGCTGCCAATTTCTTCTAATTATGATAATGATTCACTTTTACTGTGTAGTGAATCACGATTTATTGGATTGAGTGGATTTGTTGACCCTTCTCCTTGACACGCTACGATTACATTATAGTTCCATGTGTTTTACACACAAGAGGAGAGATGACAATACTCGAGTGGCTAGCAAGTATGGCAAAATGGATAATATTCCTACAAGAAATGGCTAAACAAAAGGCACCTAATCCTCTTTTGCACTTATAGGGACACAGAATGCAATTAAATCATGTATTTTAAATGTGTTGAAAATATTGTAGATTTATCCCCAAAAACCAGATAACGCACAATTGCAGGCCAATGTGTTAAAGGTGCAGTGTGTAGGATTTGGCGACATCTAGTGGTGTGGTTGCAGATTGTAACCACACGGAGTACCCCTCCGCTCACTCCTCCCTTTTCAAGACTGCAGTAACGTGAGCCACCGAGTACAAAACCGTGGGAACAATGTTCGTCTCCCTCAGAGGTCATACTTACCATAATAACGCTACTTTAGGAGCAACGGAAGTCAGACGGCGGCTGGCGGTACCAAGGATTTACACTCTGTGGCTCACGTTACCGCAGTTTCACAAGCGTGTCTGAGAACTTCGGTGGCCTTCAGGTAACGTAAAAGCGCGAAAGGCTCTCTCTAGAGCCAGTGTTTGGTTTGTTTGTTCTGGGCTACTGTAGAAACATGGCGGAGCAACATGGCGGACTCTGTGAAGAGGACCCGCTCCCTATGTAGATATGAAGGGCTCATTCTAAGCTAACGAAAACACAACGATTCTTAGTTTCAGGTTATTATACATTAATGAAAACATAGTTATTAAAATTATATTCCATTTCTGCTAATAGATCCCCCAAAATGTTTCGTACTGTTCCTTTAAGAGTAAAACATGTTTATTTTCTAACTAGAAATTCATCCCTCCAACAGGATGGTAAGATGAAAAAAAAGAGACATGCTATGAAAACAGCTGAATTTTTCATCAAGCTATCGCAGCATGTGCTGTAGAGGTGAGCTGGTTCCACAGAGACTTATGTTTAAAATTATTCTTTTTTTTTAACTCCAAAAGTCCACCACCTGAACTTCAAATCAAGGACCATAATTCATGGCTGCTTCCTACTTCCTGTGCTCAAAGTATGTGCTTTTGCTTTTATGTACATGTGGAGGAACTGTATCACATAGAATAAACACATCAATTCAATTCTCACTTGCTGCTGTGACAAACATTGCGCAAATTAGCACTTTATGGAAAACATCAGGGATAGCGTGACATACAGGGTTGGTAGGGAGCCAAACTCACATAAACCAGTTGTGTGTGATCACTCATTGCTGCTACGGAAAATGCAGCGTAAGCAGCAGTGTGAAGCATAGAAGGAGGTAAGTACTTTTCTGTTAAATGTCATGGTTGTAGAAAGTGGCGCCAAAGATTTTTGATCTCTGAGTTAGTCAGCGACCACATGAAGCACAAATTTGGCCGTGGAGGGACTAGTTACTGGAATCAGGGGATGTTATTGCTTACTCAGTCATTAGTATGCACACTCACCTGTTGAATCATGTAAAGAGTCCCGCAAACTTAGGGGAAGTCTCATGCAGACACTTTCTCCACTGACCCTGAACATAAGAAATCAGAAATCATTGCATTGCACATTTTTAACTTGTGAGAACTTTTCATAAGTGCAGCTGCACGCATTTGACCTGCCAACACAATCACTAAATACTGAATGAGAAGCAGTTTTGGTCCATTCTGTTTTTTTTGTGATCAAATTCTATTGGTTTTAAGAAATGTATTGATATGCATTGGATTAACAACAAAAAAATAAAAAAATAATTCAAAACAAAGCATCAATTGAAAAAATAAATATATTAAATAAAATTACAATTATTACTAATAATGACATTAAAACATAATAATAATAATAATAATAATAATAATAATAATAATAATAATAATAATAATAATAATAATAATAAGTAGTAGTAATAATAATAACTAGTTTTGGTTGGTTCTTTTTTGTGAGCAAATTCTATTGGTTTTAAAGATATGCATAGATATGCATTGGAAATTATTAACAACAAAAAATTTAAAATGAAAAAAAATAATAAAATAAGATAATAATGAATGAATTAAATACATAAAAATAATACAAGTATTACTAATAATGATAATTTAAAAAAACAAAAACAAACTAGTTTTGGTCTATTCTGTACCCGATATGCCCTCATGATGGCACCAAATCCCAAACTTAAACTACAGTACAGCCAAATAAGAATCATGTCTAAATACACAAAGAGCAGACTTCATATCATCAAAGAGACAACTCGGTTCAAAAGCTGATGAGGCTTTTCAAATCATCTTGTATTATATATCCTCTCTGTAAGGAGAAAAAAAACGACGTGGCCACATGATGATGACTACAGCAGCTTTTACGATCATTTTCATGATCTGCTGGATGACTAACAGCCTCTCGGAGCCACTTGGATTCGTCTGCTGACTTAACATGTGGGCTTCTCAGCTCATTGTAAACAGGGCACTTAATGAACATGCCAAACACTACCAGGCCCTGAGCAAATGACATTGATATATGTCCTCCGAGACACCACGGCGGCCTTTGATTGCTTTTGTTCATCAGCTAATCAGAGACGCTGCTACTAGACTGATGTTCTATTTGAAGTGTTTACATTGTGGAGAGACACCCCGCCCTCTGTTCAAACAAAAGTGTTTGACCTCACAGTGTTTGTTTAACACTAAAGCTGTGCCTACTCCACTGAGATATTGTATTCATGTAGACAAATTCATGTGAAGCAGCCACACATACAACACTGTATTTTGAGGTCATATCACTGTTTAAATATTTCTGACTGACCAACGAAGCTACTGAACGTGCTCCGATCTTCAAATGTCCAAAAAGTCTCATCTGTTCTGCATCAGGAGCAACTAAAAACAGCCGGCCTCTGCCCCGAGGTGTGCGGGGCCCTCTGTAGCTGTGAGTGAGCCATTCAGGAGTCACCCTGGGTAAATATTACAGGTCATTGCCGTTGAAGGTTTTTCTTTTTCCTCGCAGGATGTCGTGCTGCTGTTTTTGTAAAGCGTGTGTGTTGTTGAGCTATAATATTAGCACAGGAGCTTTCAGAGCCCAGTAGTGTAGATCCTTTCCTTCCGCTTCCATTGATAAGTGACTGAATTTTTTATCCAAACAGTAATAGAAACACATTTCTAGCAGATCAAGATTATTTCCATATTTTGCAGATTTCCCTATTTTTATTCCTGGTTATATATAGTTCAATATGGTTTACAGGAACAGTGTGTAGCATTTCGGGGGGTCTATTAGAAGAAATACAATATAATATTCAAAACTATGTTTTCATTAGTGTATAATCACCTGAAACTAAGAATCCTTGTGTTTTCGTTAGCTTGGAATGAGCCCTTCATATCTACATAGGGAGCTCCGCCATGTTTCTACAGTAGCCCAGAATGAACAAACCAAACACTGGTTCTAGAGAGAGCCTATCACGTTTTTACGTTACCTGAAGGCCACCGTAGTCCTCCGACACGCTTGTGAAACTGCGGTAACTGCGGAGTCACAGAGTGCTTCCGTTGCTCCTAAAGTATCGTTATTATGGTAAGGATGGCCTCCGAGCGAGGCTAACGGCGTTACCATGGTTTTGCACTGGGCGGCTCACGTTATCTGTAAAGGGAGGAGTGAGTGGAGGGGTACTCAGGTGGTTGCAATCTGCAACCACACCACTAGATGCCGCCAAATCCTACACACTATCTTTAACCATATTTACATGTTTGACAAAAAATCTTAATTCAAGGTCACCTCCTAGCTTTCAACCGTATCACATAGCCTCAACAGTCTCCTCAGTTGCCATAGATACAGTAGCTCAGTTGTCATAGTTAGGACATGATGACAACTGAGCTATCTCCATGACAACACGAGCAAACTATATCCACTGAGGAACGCTGTGAAATGCAGTTGAAAGTTCTAGTAAAGGTAACAAGCGGACCTCGCGGTAATATTTTTTGTTAAAGGCGCAGTGTGTAGGATTTGTCGACAACTAGCGTTGAGGCTGCAGATTGCAACCAATTAAACTTCTCCCGTGTGCCAAGCGAGTAGGAGAACTACGGTGGCCGATGTGAAAATGCGAATGCTCTCTCAAGAGCCAGTGTTTGGTTTGTCCGTTCTGGGCTACTGTAGAAACATGGCGGCCGGCTCCTTGAAGAGGACCCGCTCCCTATGTAGATATTAACGGCTCATTCTAAGGTAACGAAAACACAAGGATTCTTATTTTCATGTGATTATACACTAAAGATAAAGGTAAAGAATGAACTTTCACAATATACATATTTATATGGCGAAAGTTTGGGGCAACAAGGCTTTAACCCAAAGTTGCATTTTACTGTTAAACCTCAGCCGACAGTCTGATAATAATATTTCTTACCAACATCGATAAATTAAACATATGAAAGGTTTTAATATTGATATATGTTTTCTACATGATATTGCTGTAGTTTGTCTCTCCCACTGAAGAATTAGTAATTCATATGGAGGCTTTTGCGATGTTGGAAACATTCAATGTTCACATGTGTGCCAGAGATGTTATTAATGCTTCCTGAGTTTATTTTGCTTTTGAAATCAGCTACCTGTACTTGGCAGAACACAACATAGCTTGTTAAAAACCACACAATCGTGCATTCGCATAATGGGACCCTCACACACACACACACACACACACGGTCAAATGAGCAAGCTGTGATCAGAAGTGTTTGCCTTAGTTGCCAAGATTGGTGTTTTACAGCTGTATTTGTTCCTGAATCTGCGGGTTTATGGCGCACTGTAGGTCACGCACTACATCTAAACACTGCCAAAGTAAAAAGGGGGCTTGCACGTACCCCTTCACCTCAACCCTGCCACACACACACACACTGGCGTAAGAGGCCTGCCCACACACACTAAGCAGGGCACAGCCCACATCAAAGCAGCTGCACTAATCCCACCAGGAAACAGGGGATCCATAGGCCTAATCATGAAAGGAGGAAGAAAACGCATATGAAATGAAAATAAATAAGAGCTATCTCATAAACATTTACATCGGCTGTAGTTAATCAGCGGTTAATGAGAGTCACGGTCTTTTTCTAGACTTTGTTTTTCCTGAGGTGACATCTTAAGGGACTGTTAACGTGATTTGTCTTCAAGAAGATTTAAAGACTGGTGAGCTCATGCTGGAATAATCTCGGATGAGAGCAAAAAGAGAAACAGGATAATACTATCGAAATATATTTTAGATTCAAAGAAAGTCTACCAAGCACTGACTACTGTATGGTCTAGCAAAAACAAAATTGATCACCCAAGCCTTAAAATATCAAAACAAAATGTGACTTTTGACGTACATTTTTGTAAATGTTCACATGGAATTTATGTGCAGAGTTTTCCAGCATCATTGAAAAACTGGAATCTGGGGGTTCCTTTCAAACCAATCTATCAATGCAATGTTTAGGAGCTCAGAGGACCTCCAACACATTGTGTATCCTGAGGAATCTTTTTTTCCCCCCAAATCAAGGAGCTTAAAGTGCTCCTCTTTGATCGTTTTGTGTTCTTTGAAACAGTTCAGACGAACCCATAATTTTTGCAGCGAGCCCAAAAGCCCCCTGAACTAACCTCAGTCAGCGCCTTCGGGAGGTTGGAGCACCGGCTGCGGGATCACGGGTGGGTTCGGTTCACAGAGGAGAGCTCGGGAGCGGCCACCTGGTGGGGCTGTGGGAGAGGGGAAACGGACTGGAATCAAACGAGCCGCCACAGAAACACCGAGCGTTCACTGGGTTTATGAGGCAGTCGACCACACTAACAATGAAAGAGGAAACACCTTTTTTTCTCAGACATTCCTGTCCTTTGTCTTAGAAATCTGCTTTACTCATGAAGCTGCTATGACATTTTTGCATCACTTTTGCTTCTCCCAGAAAATGATAAACCCTCCATTATAAATTCCAGGGAATCAATGAGTTAAGAAATGGCATGCCTGTGTATGCTGCGTGGCTCGACATTTCTATGAATTCTGAATACAGCACCGACCAGCTCTGCTATAATATAACTCTTTCACACGCACCGACTCAGACACTTGGTCCTCTTGGTTTTGTCTGTGGTCTCCGTCTGAGCTCCTTGGTGACATTTACATTATTCAGCCTTATGAGACCCATTAGTCTGACTGCACTGTGCGCCGAGTCCAGCCTGGTTTGGCGTGGAGCTTTCCATTACGCTGGTCAGCTGGAACAGTTGGGAGATGCTTGTGGGGGAAAAAAGAGAGAGAGAGAAAAAAAAAACAGTAGAAGACAGAAATAGGACAGATGAACAATGGTAAAGATAGGGACTTTGGCACTTGAGGTATAAGAGTTCTGTGTGAACGTTTTTCAGCCTTGGAGGCATCCCAACACTAAAAACACACACTAAATACATGAGCTCAACAACAGTGGGAGTAGCTCTGACGCTGTACATCACAAAGATTAATAATTAAAACTGTAGGAAATCATTTGGCATTGGACAAAGAGTGGCAACATTTACTCCTGTACATCAGATGTACTCCTTTGTAGCCACATTTAATGTCAAATCCAAAGTTGCAGTAAGTAATGTGCCCAAGATGCCAAGAATGTGTCTGCAGGCAGCGGCACAGTATGAGCCTCACTGGAGCATTCGTCTTCGAGGATAATGTCCAAATTTATGTCAGACATACCACTGACAGGCCCAATGTGAGTACAGGCACTACAGCTATTAACTAGATACACATACACATAAATAATGAAAGGATCCTACTTATCTGCAGACTGATAAATGAACCACTTATTCTAATCTTCACATATTTATTAAGTCTTTCGAAAAGCTGCAGAGGAAAAAAAAAAGAGCAAGAAACCACAGAACAGCTGCATGGTTTGCTAATGTGTATCATCTCTTGCCCCAGAATGCACCACTGCTACCCTCCCCTCACCTCTATCACCCCCCCCCCCCTCCCTCCCCGTATACCTCCAGCCATAACAGCAGAGCAGCAGGCCAGATGTGTGGTGACATGGAGGTGCAGAAAGATCCTACCCAGCCCCCCCCAGAGATTCCCAGGTCCATTTGGTCCTCATGTTTCAGAGCGGGCTGTCAACTCCAGTGCCAGGCTCCACATGACGGAGGCCTGGCAGACAGGCCGCTGTCACTGGTCACGCTCAGTGGCGGCTCGCGTAAATGATTTAGAGGGTGTGCGTGGATGCATGCTCCCGACATCTATTTTATCTACAGTACTTCTCGCCTATTCTTTCATTCGCTATACAGCATTTCTTTCATTCTCTCTTTCACAACACATGCACATTCCCTCACCAAAAATAAGTTTATTCAAGTGTGCTATTAGTATACTTCATTTAAACTTAAAATAAGAGAGTATGCTTTCAGTTGACTTTTTATGTACTTATCAGAGATATACTTAACAAAACTATACTAAAGTGTACTTGGCTTATACTGACATGTATACAGAAAAGTCTAAGTATACTTGGCATATGCTTACTTTTTGATAGAGTAGCCTATTAGAGGGTGTGAGAGTCTGTAAACGTATGTTTTGATATGAATTTACTTCAATTCATCAAGAATTTTTTTTTTTTTTTAATCTCATCACAAAACATCAAGTCAAATAACAAAGGGAGCAAGTATCTTTATGTAATGCATAAATCATTGGCTAAGTACTATAAGTTGAAGAAAACTTACAAGTATAGTTGTAGTAAAAACTATTAAACTAGTAGTTTACCGAGAGTATACTTTAAAGTGTACTTTCATAGTGGGCTACGAGTGTGCAACTAGTAAACTAACAGTATACCTATAAGTTCACTTGTAGTATAGTTCAGTTCATAGTATACTGTAGTTGCTTTACAAAATATAACTTAGATGTAAACTAGTTGTGTACTCAAAGATTAATATTCTTACACTCAAAGTACACTTAAAAGTATACTTTTATAAACTAAAAAGTGGGCCAATTTAGTCCCAAGAAGTATTGAAGTAGTACACTTACTTAGTATATTACTAGTACATTGATATTAGTATTCTTACTACATAAAGTATACTCTGGAAGTATACTTGAACTTTACTTAAGTTTACTTCATAAAATAAACTTGAAGTATACTACTGTTTCGTAAGGGCTCACATTCCTATCTTGCTCTAGAGACATATTACTCTTGCAGCAATGAAATTACACTGTAAATATGTACAGTTTATATCATGCTCTTACACACAGAGACACAAGAGATGGATGTAAAGTAGCCATATCAAACCATGCAATGACAAAACAGTGTTCTACAGAATGATGAGAAGAACATACTGTTTTTCAAGTACAAGTATTTCTTAAGTTCGAGTACCGTACTTTGTTTTGCTAAATTCCATAAAAACACAAAATCCCATTCTCCTGAGCTCCCGATGAGTGCATTAAAATGTAAACTGGTTTCCTGGGATTTTAGTAATATGGAGTGTATCCCCACTTCATGTCAGCGTAATGGAAATTCCATCGTGATATTTACTTTAATAATGGTATTTATCCACGTGTGCTGCCGGGGCGTATCTGCTGGAGTTTGTGCAATCAGTCACAAGGCAGAATTGGTCCATTCCTCTTGGGCTTTCCCCCCCCCTGAAATGCGCGGAGAGAAAGATAGATGCTTCCAGTCCTTTTAAGCCATTAAGAGTGTGAGCAAACATCCCCTCGAAACCCTTTAAAATGACAAGACCGACTCCCCCACCCCCCTGCAAAAGAAAGCAAATAATCTCTCCTGCTCTTCCTCAATAAGTAAAAGTCAGTTGTTGACCTCTGCTTTATACCTGCTGCTGAAGTAACTGCAAAGAGAGAAACTGACATCTATCTGCAGACACATTCAGATTCACATTCAGTCCAGAGAATCAACAACAAACCTTGAAAAGAAAAATCAATCACTATCACTTAGCTGGCCAAAAACTACAAATATACAGGATATTTGGCGGCGTCGGTGCCTGTGACGGGGGACAACTAACCTTGCACGGCAGATGGATCGTCGCGATGTCATGAGATCACGCAAGAATCGTGGGATCACACGTCAAACAAAAATCCATCTTGTGAGGCTTCAAGTAATGCGTTTGTGTCCGGCTCGCCAGATAACGGAACAATCGGCGTCCTGTGAGGAGCTGCTGCTGCGGCCAAGCGTGGTGGTTCCAGCTTTCAAACCGGAACCAACATGGCTGCTCATTTGGAAACTTCTTTCTCTTATATTACGAAAATAGTTCACCGAAATGTGTTTCTGAAACCATTTTAGGCGAGAAATAAGCCACGCTGTTGCTGAATCTGACTTCGTTTTAGATCGACAACGGTTAGTTTAAAAGTTTTTAGGGAGTTGCCCCTGATTTGTATGGGAAGCGTGGAAATGACGGATCCTGTGGACACGTACCACGAGACCTGGCGAGAGGCGACTGTTCGTTCTAAACAACAATGGCGGCTCCTGAAGAGGTTAGCGTAGATGCTGCAGTAGCATCAGTTATATCAGAACTGGAGAGTATTTCTTCACTGAAAGAAGAGCAAAGAACGAAACTGAGTTAGTTTCGCTTTCGTTCGTTTGATTGACAGATGGTTTATCCAATCACCTGTCAAGTCATTTTTGAGAGCGCCTGCCCTTTTCCAAGCAGTTTCCAATGGCGGCTTTTCAGATGGTTCTGTGAAACAAACCCTCTGACAGGGTCAGGTTAGGGGACAGCAGGACCTCAAATACATTTTAAAGAGACTGTGGAAGACACACGGGCTAATCTGGAAGTGAATTCCTCAAGAGGGTTAATTTATAGAGAGCTTATAAAGATTTAGGTATGCAGGGGGCCACAGCCACCCAAATAGCCATTTCCTCCTGAGCCTCTTCTGTGGATAAGACTTTCCTGTCAAATCTATTAGATTAGGAGGCCAACAATGGGGCAGACTCATTCCAGAGATCCCCCACTGCCAAAATGTTGGCCTGTATCAATGTCACCGTGTCTATTTGTCTCTCCCGAATGAATTTCAGGGTGAGCACATTTGTGACCCTCCCCGCCCTCAGCATGAAGCGAAAGCGATTCAGATTTGGCACAGCGGGCTGCCGTTATCCTGAAGCGAGCTTTACAGGTCAGACGCGATCGCTCGACCCACCTGCTTTCTCTCCCATTTGCAGATTTTACACTTTCTCGATTTTCCCCTCCTCTCATTCTTGTATTCCCTCCAAACCCATTCCATGTTTTATCCCCAGACTCCTTTAAGAAAAACGCCGTGCGTACGAGGATCCAGAGGAAGCTTCTGGCGGATGAGAAATTGCTGCATTTTTGGAACATTACAGCACGTTTCTGACATGTTCGGATTGAGAGCACCACATGTGACATTGTAAAATGGAGAAATGATATTACACTGAGAGTTTTCATTGATTCCTTTTTGGGAGCTCAGGCAGAGACTGGGGATTTACCCCAGTGTTTTATTTGGGAAAGCGACACGATATTGTGAATAGCAAGTCAGGAAAAATAGATATAAAGTTAATGTTTTATTGTATATGGTGAAATATACACCACCAAGATACATTATATGCTTGTTTATATGTACTCACTCTCTATATCAGGGGTCTCCAACAAGTAACTCGCAAGCTACCAGCAACTCAGTTCCTGTTTCTGAGTGGATCACTAAAGGTTCAAACAATATGTAAATAGATTTGATAACACAAAGTAACTTTGCAAACCTGTTTAAATTTCTATCCAATCAAATTCACAGACATCCCACCCCTTTCTGAAACAAAATGATTATTTGCCAATCAGCTGTCAATTAAATGAGTTACGCTGCTTTCAAGTTCGTTTACATCAGTGTCACCGTAACATCAGGCAGGCATTAGCAGACTACAAGCACCAGATTTGTCAATGACCACAGAAAATAGCCAATAAAAGGCAAAAAAAAATAGACTATTTTCCTGACTTCATCACAAATGTGAATGACAAATGTGTCTGTCTCACTTGCGGCGCGAGCGCATCAGTCGGCAAAAGATGTAGCGCCACTTCACCAAAGTCCGTAGCAACTTTTCATGGGACTTTCCGGCTGGTAGCGGACTACGAACAGAGAAGGTAAAGCAGCTGAAAACAACTCTTAAAAGACGACAGTCTCTGTTTACCAAACTGACGAAGAAGGCCGACGCTGCAGCAGAGGCTTCGTTTAGTGATGAACACCCTAACAAACACAAAAAGCCCTTCGCCTATGGCGAAACAGAGGCGATGGCTGAGGCCGCTGAAACGTTATTAAAGGACCATGAAAGTAAGACAGAAATCATGTCTGCTGTTGGCAATGTACAACTTGGTGCTATGAGTAGCTCTTGGCCACAACTTAGCTGTCAGAGGGGAAAAAGGTTGGAGGCCCCTGCTCTACATACTCACATACTCTCTCTCTCTCTCATACATATGACACATATTCACTATATGTTGACATAGAAACTAAACACAAAAACACATCATATACCCTGTCTCAAACACTCACTGACATATTGTATTCCCTAGCCCCAAACCCTAACCTGGACCATCACAATAACAAACACAATGGCTAACCTCTAACTCTTAACCCTTACCTAACCTGAACCTGAAACATAATCTTATTTCTAACCTTAACTGTTAAAACCTGGTCAAAACCCCCAAACTGGCTTTTGCAGTGAAAATGTCCTCACTTTTCAAAAATATCCGCACTCTCAAGGTCTAAAATCGGTGCATGCGAAGTGTAAGAGCACACACACAGCTGCATTTGCACATCAGGAGACGAGATGCCCTTATATGGTCACGGTGTAATTTCTCTCTCAGTTCTGCTGGCTGGACTAAATCTCAGTGTGTTTAGAGAGTTTATGAAAACCTGTGAACTGGGTTAGCTGAGAGCGGGAGACACCAGAGCAGCTCCTCCGAGTGAATTATTTTGTAGCTGCTGTGATGATTGCACAACTGTTGTGTGTCAGTTGAGTGCAGACCAGGATCATAGTCATTCGCAGCTGATCAAACCTGTGTTGAATTCGTATTCTAACTCATGAGTTTTTGTCTCTTTTTTTAAAAGAAAATTGCTGACGTTAGGCGGGAGCAAAACTCAGAGTTTCTTATATCATTTATATTAGAGTTTGTTTGCACAAATACCCATAATTAGAAAACATCACTTGTGATTTTGTGTCTAAATCCATTCACCATCCTCTTCCACCTGCCACGAAGGTTTCACTGTACCCTGAATCATGGTTGTACACCATGTGGTACACTTTTCTGGTGAGGTCTTGCAATAAGTGACTGCATTTTTTATGATCTTCTTTGCATTTTTTTTTTTGCAAATTCCTCCCTTCTGCTCCATCCTCTGAAACCCCACAAAGATGGTATGACTGGATCACCGGTATTAAACCAATCAAAACTAGCCATAAAACCAGAGTGATCCCCACATTCTCTCTCAAATCCTTATCCTACTAAAGAAAGAAAAAAAAAAGTTCAAGAAAAGCAGCCTCAACTTTATTCTGGGCGAGTGCAGCTTATAACACTGCTCATCACGGCGTCTCGGAGCCTTTCATTGTGGCTTACTGTGAAAGCTGCTCGTCTTAGCCCTGCAATTGCTGCCGATGTTACTGAGACATCTGTCCTTCACAGTTAAGACATATATTCAGCTCAGTGTTTATTGTGCTCCCAGTCACATCCACCTCATCTAGTACAGTATATCTAGGGTAGAGTCTTACCATCGTATATACATCTGGGGAAGCTTAAGAACCAGTTTAATACCTTTGACTGCTTGAAGCTCAGCTAGGTTTAGACTGCCTGCGTTGAGATACAGCAAAGAGGTTTTTTATCTTGAATTATAACCAGGAAGTACAAAGTAAACTTCAATGTCCTCTTTTCAAAGCCCCCTCTACGAACTCTCTCCCTCTTAGTCTCACTCTGGTTCTCACAAATGGGAATAGGGAAATCTGAAGATACATCACTATATATATATATATTGCGATTTATTACCTTTTTTCAACTGCAAATTTTGTTTGTCAACATCTGTTTTATCTAATAAGATACAGTTGTCACTCTGTTCATCTCAGAGTTTTCTCAGAGGTCAGAGGTCAAGGGATCCCTTTTGAAAATGGCAGATGCCAGTTTTTCCTCAAAATTTACAATAAATTTTGGAGCACTATTTAGCGTTCGTCCAAAGCCCCCGGGAAGAGCGCCGGGCGCTGAAGCAAATTTTCATAGTGGCCAAACAGCGGTACTACAACTTCCGTGTCCGTAACGTGATGCCATTGAGTCCAAAAAAACTTTTTCCCATAGACTTACATTGGAAAAGAGACGTCCGTAAATCGGCGGATAATATTTTTGTGGTAAATCAACTTCCCAGTATGAACACTTGAATAGCCCTTATTTAAATCATTAGGTCCTAAAAGTTGTAAAACGCACTAATAGCTGAATCCAAAGTTATTTCTCTTCCTCCGTTCATGTGAATGAGACCCAGACCGCTGCTGGAGCGAGGGCTGGGAGGCGGGGTTAAAGGAAACGCTACTGCGCCTGCTCTGTGGGCCCAATGGATGCGGAAGATCGCCGGATGATCCGGGTACTCTATCACTCGGCAGTCGAGCCATTTTGGCTTCATGCTCCACTGAGCAGCTTTCATAGGAATGAACGGGAGCCCGCCTCCAACGCTGTATCCAGTTCTCTTTATACATCCACGGCTCGTCTCGACGAGCTAACATGACATGTTTGGTACCAATCGATCAAACCTCTGACAGACAGAATAGGCAGGCCGTCGGATTGTTAAGAGGTTACTAGTTTGTATAACAAAAGAACGATACTTGACGTCCAATCATCGGCTATATAGAGAAGTTTTATCAGTTGACAAGCTTGGTGACTGTGAATGCAGACATGTTCTTGGCAAATGAAAGGATGCATCATCCATCAGTTGATACTTTTTGAGTTGGAAAACTCTGCAAACTTCATCCATTCTCCTTCTTGTTTAGGAGTTTGATAAATGCATCATGGGAGCCGCAAGCACACTCACAAAGTGAAGTGACGTATTTGTTAGTGACAGCGACAACGTTTGCGATGCACAAATAAAACTGCCAGTGAAAGTTTTCCTTTCCCAGCTGGCTAAATGTCATAAATATGAAAAACAGATTGTGTTTTTTCGAGTCTTTTGAGTCGCACTTGGCAAAAACATTTCCACCCAAAATAGATGCACATGTTACTTGATGGGTCCTTTTCTTTTGCTATGAATGCATGTTAGGATGGGCAGATTGGTGACCAGCTTACATTTGTGTTCACACACACACATACACACACACACACACACCCATACCACACACCAGAAGCCACGTTTTGCTATAACCCTGATTTACTACCTCCCGTCTGCCTGATTGTATATTCCATTCTTGTCCCTTCCTGCCAAGCTCATATTTTCTTGCTTGCTCTAGAGTTGTTGTTTTTTCTGAAATTGTGTTTTTCTGCTTGTCGGTTTCTGCAGAATTCGATCTGTTGAATGACAGGATGCCAGCAAATGTTTAGAACAAATAACATAGCAAGACGGCATTATATGACAAAACATGCAGGATAAATAAATAAAAATTCTGTTTTTTTCTCTATTGTGGATCAGGTTTTTGACATTAATATGATAATATGTCACATTTACTCACTGTTATATACCGAAGACGCTGTACATGGTTACATACCAAAACAGTGAATTGCTGTTTTCTTGTATGTGGAAACGCGGCTCAGTTCAGGATCTGGATGCCGATGTTAATGTGCATCTGTTTTCTGTTTGACGAAATGGCTTCAAAGATGTCACCAGCATGTCAAAGCCAACACGAATCAAACAAACTCTTCATTGTCACTCATTATATCCTGATTTTCTCATCTTTTTGCCTAGTTGGATTAAAGATTATCCTGCTGCATACGTGATAGGAAAAGTCAGGTGTGTGAGGTCATTTCTGGTATGAGACATAAAAACAATGAGGCCGTATTTCTTCTTTTCAGTCATGCTGCATTCTGAACTTTAACGCTTTTTCTGCACATTTTATACATAAATTAGTTCCGAGGGGGCATCGGGTTACCGGTTAAGTTTGTTTTCTTTTCTCTCGCAGTCAATCATCCTCGTAGCCTTTCTCAACCCTCTTAAGCACTTTGTATTTTGACCTTTGACCTCTGTACCCACACCATGCAGATCTTGTTCCCTTGGGGGATGGATGAAATAAAAACAACTGCAGTGGCCATTTGTCAAACTTAAATCAATGGCCGCTGAATGCAAAATGTATGTGTTTCTGATGATTTATTTATCCAAAAAGCAAGCAAACGAAGCACAAAGAAAACATGGATGTCGCTGCCTCTTTTGTTCTGGTAAAGAAACGAACATAAGCCCACCCAGGTGCATGCTGGTCCTATACCTGCCTACCTATATAACCGCGGGTGCCCACAGTTTAACCCGATTCATAAGCAAATGAAAACAAAATACTAATTACGCAAAAAAACTAAATATAGGCTACTAAACAAGAAAATAATTAAACTAAACAAATAACTAGCGAAAGAGTCTAAAATAAAGTAAAATTCTAGAATAATAAATTCAACAATACTACTTATTATTAGTAAAACAACAACTAAATACTAACGACAAATAAATAGCTCCTACAACAACAACTCACAGTTCATTGGAACAGCGCCTTAAAAAACAAATGGATCAAAAAATGACAAGGCATGAATCTCTCACCTTTTTCTCTTGTAATTATCGATTCGCATTCATCATTTTATTCCACGTGTCTGTCTTGTTTTTCAGAGGGGACTAACTTATATATTTGATCTGACTCGGTTGGCCGGATCTGGGCTCGCCGTAGAGAGAAATCCTCCTCCCTCACATGCAAACAAGTAAATCAATAGATGAATAAATTGTCCTCTTCACCACAAGAGGACCCAAAGGACAAATCCAGGAGAGGGAAGCAAGAAGGGCGAGCGTGCATATATTAACAGAAAACTGGTCTTGCACCGTAGATGGGCTGGCTAGTTTTGCTCTAATGAAGAGGGGCTCTCTTTGCGAATTTAAATAAGCAAGAAGCAAAGAGAAAGAAAGAAAGAAAGAAAAAGGATAGCGATTAGAAAGAGATGAAAAGATGTCTGCACTTCATGACTTATTCATGCACCCTGTGTGGCTGCTTAGAGTCCCACGGGAAGCATTAGATGGGAGGCCTGTCGATGTCTCCAGCACCAGGGGGTCACATGTGACCCTGCAGCCAGTAGGCAGTCTGCCCTCCACTGACCTGTAATACCAAGCCCCATACAGCCAGTTAGACTGCACATCAGCAAACAGAATTACCTTCTCCATAAATATACAGTAAATGTCTCTTTGGGATTATGCGGTCAGCCACAAATTCATCATCATCTCTTTGTTCAGATGCCTCTCCAGATCCGTGTGGACTTAAGGAGCGTTTCATTCATTTGATGAATTATTTGTATGGATGGAGAAGTCTTTGTTCAGCGCCCAACAACTCCAATCCCCCCCTTTGGTGTCTGTTATTTGAAACTCAAACAAACTCAAACTTCAAAAATGGACAGTGTTTGTTTAGACAAACAAAAACATGGCCTCCGTTGGCTACGGGCTGCGGCGCATGCCTGGGAGTCGGCCCAGTGATTGCACTGGCTGCAGAGTGTGACAATCCAAACCATACCATGCGGGGAGAGGAGGGGGGGGAAGGCGGCGCGCTGGAACGACATCAGCAGATGGATGTAATTCACTGTGTAGGGAGCTCCCTCGGTTTGACGTTGGAAACACAGACAGTTAAACGTGGATCCTCTCGGTCTACCTCCAGCAGCAGAGCTGCGGCGCTTAGCACTTAAAACTGCGGTGTAGACTCGGTCGGATTGTCTTGGTTTAGTGTGGTGACTATTCATTATGGTAGCGCAGACTGCACTCAACGATTCTGTCTGTTGAATTGATTGGAATATTTTAATGCTGCTGTGCTACTCTGCGGTTGTTCGCGCTGCTGGGAAGCAAGTTAAAAAGACGTCTTTGATAGATGTCGTCTCGGCCTCAGAGACAAACATTTGTGTGATGCAACCTCAGAAAACTGTGAAGAGAATTATACGTTACTTTATCAAACGATGATCTTCAAGGCACTTAAATGACAGGATGGTAAATCATGCCTTTGTCCCGCAAAACATGTTTTCTTTTCTCCCTGTGACTCCAACATCATAAACAAAAAAATGTCTTTTAGCGCATCACTTTATTGCCCACACTCTTTTCCCGTATCACAGTGTTGGAAGAGAGCAACGACTACTGATGTAAAACACACATGCACCAATGCTGACTGTAAAAGCACATGGAGATATGCAATAAATAAAATTGCCTGCCACTAATTATCTAATAAGCAGTGAGCTCCTTCTTTTAAACGAATAAAATTGGCAGCAAGATGAAAGGATGAAAGGATACAAAAAGAAATGCGCTGAAATGTGACTGACAAAGGACATCTTTAACCCGCCAACATATAGTTTCCCCTCATGTGGTTTAACCTCATAATTATTTTCCTGGAACATTGAATTCACATCGGACAGGCAACAATCAAGTTGCATAAAAAATTTAGCAGGAGGAAGAAGGTCAAAGTTATTTTAGTACAGTGGGCTACCTCCGGGTCTGTGAAGTGAAGCCAATGCTGAAGTGCCTTAAACTTGCATTCTTTCTAATAGCCAGCAGGGGGCGACTCCTCTGGTTGCAAAAAGAAGTCTGACTGTATAGAAGTCTATGAGAAAATGAGCCTACTTCTCACTTGATTTATGACCTCAGTAAACATTGTAAACATGAGTTTATGGTCTCAATCGCTAGTTTCAAGTCTTCTTCAATACAGCATGATGTTCATTTAGCAAATTATGGTCCCATTTAGAGTCAAATAGACCATAAAGCAGAAGATGCTTTAGGGCGTAGCTACCTTGCGATTGACAGGTCGCTACCACAGCGTTTTCCGGTCTGGGTGTTGGTGATTTCGTCTTAAGCTTGGCTGTACGATTTTAGCCCGTTTCTGGCCTGAATTTTGAGCCGCACGACTCATTTTAGAGTCAGACCGAATTTCAGCTATGTCGGGCGTCATTTGCCGTTCAGTGTACAGGTGTGTACATTGTGAACCGTACAGACCTCTGCTAGCAAACAAACTTTACCTGCCTCAGAGCTTTCAAACCAATCTTTATTGACAACTGTCAACAGCCAGAACGGTCCTCAGCCAAAATGCCGAACTCGAGGCTTCACAACGGCAGTCCACAAACCAATGGGTGACGTCACGGTGACTACGTCCACTTCTTATATACAGTCTATGAGTACACACCAATAAAAAATAAACTCAAGTGTTGCAAATGAGAGGGATCAGATCTGGCCTTTACTAGAGACATTTTAACTCATTTTAACACCACAGGACAGTTTTATTTGCAACCAGAGCGAGAGAGGAGGGAATAAATACAGTATAGCCCGCTCGCATTCAACTCTCTGACACTCCCGCAATGTGAAAATAAAGAGAATCTGTGCTATGGGAGATACCGAGAAAAGACCACGAGAGGAGAGAGGAGGATGGATAGAAAGAAAGGGAGAGAGGGGCAATAAAAGTGTTCAGGAGGGATCTTTATTTAGTTTAGGACTCAGACTCTAAAGTGAAAGCAGATGGGACTTTAGTCTGGAATAGTTTCCACTTGAAGTCTTGGACTCGCGCTCGCTCTGCTCGCTGTTTCTGAGCCCGTTCCAGCTTCCTTCAACCTGTGTTTTCTGGGCCTTCAACAAGAGGTTTCGAACCACAGATATAGGAACGTACACACAAAATCCTGCCTGCGCTTGCAAGAATGTAGATTTGCGCACAAGACATTTGAGCGTTCGCTGCCATGTGTACAAAGATGTTCAGGGAGCATAAATGCTTCATAACAAAGCCAGAGTTCGCTGTGTGAGGTCAGCTGTATTGGAAAGACCCTCCGCAGTGACAGGGCGAGCGTGAGAGAAACCCCAAAAGCGAAAACAACAAGACGTCTGGCTCGACGCTGCAGCGCCAAACAATGCGAGCGAGGGTTCGGGAGGGGTCAGTTGACACCGCCGCTGCGACTGGCACACAATAACTTACAGTAACAGCTTACAATACGGAGGGGGTTTATTTTTTTTTTCCCCCTTCAGATGACAAGAATGATGTTTGCAACATGCACATCTGTAACGTGACCCTGAGAAGCCAAGTCAGGCAAGTAACCAACCATTGTATTTGTCTTTGTGTTTTGTCTTTGGCGTCAAGCTGCGCAAAGTGATCTCAACTCAGCGCAGTACAGAAAACAAGTATCTGTGATATGTCCTCCGTCTGCATCCTCTCCAAACACACACACAGGTTGGGCCACGAGTGATAGTCTCGCTCTGTAGTCTGGCTCTTTGAAACACATTGTACAGTACAGCCACATGCACACAGAGGCACACATAACATTGTAGGGAATGATTAAGCTGTTTTCAACATCTCTAGCCGTACTCTCCAGAGAATCACTGTTTTGGTCACCTTCTCCATCACTTACTGTACAGTCGCACTTCTGTGAGTTTTATTTTTAGCCGGTGATTAATGGCCCAAGCTATTCTTTTGCAACCAGTCTCCCGTGTATGCCCGTTTTTCAGTGGAAAACGAGAGCACATGCAGGAAATAAAGCAATTCTGCTGCTGATGTGGGTCTGAATTCAACTCTTTTCACACACCATACCATTTGGTCGATCTTGGATCTAGTTCAAGCCCGAACCCCACGATATGCATTTTTTTTTATCGTGGGGTAAAAATCCCCACGATGCTGCCCCGTAATCCTCGGGGCAGCATCCTCGGGTCTGCTGCCCCGAGGATTACATTGTCCTCCTCCACCCTCAATCTTTCTTTCCATGTCAAGGGGCCAGAATTTGTGTGATGCCAAGATTTAGCTGTTCTCTGCATCTCTACCATTTTAAAAGATGAAGTATAGTTCAGTATAGTAGAGAGAGAAGGCTTGATAGCATCGGGAAGATCTGGAGCAATAATTCAGATATCTAAACAACAGAAATAAAACAATTAAGGTTGGTATGCTTGAATATTTTGTTTAAATAGTACTTTACTTTTTTATTGCTGACCTTCAAGGCTTTAAATCACCAGGCCCCCTAGTTACATGAAGATCGACTTACCCCTTATGAGCCTGTGCGCCCTCTTAGATCAGCTGATAGTGGCCTTCTGAGCGTTCCCAAAGCCCGACTGGTGACTAAGGGCAATCGGGCTTTTGCAGGTTGTATTTTATTATCATTGTTTTATTGTATATTGTTCTTGTTGGGAAGCACTTTGTAACATTGTTTGTAACATTTTTTAGCTACCAAAAGCTACAAGATTTGGTCTATTTTTTAAAACGTATTCTCATAGCTCAACTTACAGTATATCCAATTTGTACTATATTGATATTGGAAAATATATATATATACACAGGTACTTTAACATTAGCCTTACGGTATCTTTAAAGTGGCAGATTCCATAATAACCTTTCAGCATATTGTAATTCAAGTGTTCTGAGAGAAAACTAGACTTCTGGACCTCCTCACGGCTCTGTTTTCCGGCTTTAAAAAAATCTAGCCCATGACAGGAGACTTAACTTAACTATAGACAATCATGTGATTAATCGCGATTAAATATTTAATGAATAGATACGAGAGTGGAATTGATCCTCTCATCTCGGCAAGACAGCGAGTAGGCCTATTATAGAATGTCAAACTGTTCCTTTAAACTAAAATCATCACTTTCGGGAACACAGTAGGCCTATATCTCGCCTGATGTTGAAACACAGCTGCTCATTTAGACGTTCGCTACCTGCAGATGTTGAAAAGAATTCATGCTAAGCAGAAAATTCTTTATGTCAAAACAGCAGAAAAAAACACGAAACCTTTTCGTCCTGACCGGCTTCTATAATGAAAAAGAATTCTCACCTCATCCATCTTATTCCTAGACTCAATCTCATGGGCTGTTTTTCCCCTCCTCTCTCTCGCTCTCTCTCTCTCTCTCTCTCTCGCCCCCTCCTTCATTCATGGCTCGCTTGGCCTTGACATCTTACTGTTCCTCCGAGTGACATGCCACGCTGCCAGGAATTCAGTTCATCTGAGCTATGTACAACCACAACCCGTATCCTTTACAACCTGGACGCCTCGCGCAGCAGGGGCCAAGAGGAGCGAGAGAAAGAGGCGGACTGAGGTTCAGCGCTAAGAGGGGGGTGAGAGAGCCAAAAGAAAAACTTGCCTCCTGTCAAAAATCCCCCCTGTAGTTATTCTGAAATGCGAGGGGAGACATTGTTTTGTATTTACTGGTATGTCTACAAATAGCAACCGCAGCGCTGACTGCTGCTTAACAGAAAAGAATCTCACAAGGCTGGATGTTCTGAACATTTTGGTCCAACATTTTGTCGTGTCAAAATGCTGTTTTCCAAAGCCCTTCTAAAAACCTTTCCCCACGTGACCTGACGTAGGTTTCTGCATGATGGTTTCTGCATTTACAATATATATACATCGTTATAGTCAGTGTATTACATACAGTAACTTAGATGGCGGTCGGCATGCTCTCAGTTTGGAGAAGCGGACAGGAGTATACATACAACCCCACTTCAAAAAATCCAAACTAACCCTTTCAGTTATTTACAACTTTAGCTAACTTTGACTCAGCTAGCGCTAGCCTTCACATTATTCATAACCTTATTGATTAGCTTACTTTGGTAACCTACGTCACTGCTTTACTAACGACTGAGAGAGCGTTTCCATTTAGAAACCCGCCGGGTTTCCCGCCGGGAAACAAGACACGGGAAACCTCTGTTGGTCTTGAGGAGCTGCTGCATTTATTTCTGTGCAAACTGCAACATCCACTGTACATTCACTTGATATTCTCAAAGCTAAACTTACTCTGTCTTCTGCTTCATTAGAATACACACATTCGCCACCACTCTCTCTCTCTTGCTTCACCACTCACTTCCCACGTACACACACACACTCTACGCACTGGCTCTGCTATTCTACAAATGACCCGCGCTACTCTTACAACACCTCTAGAGAAGGCCGTTCACGTTTTCACGTCGGCCGCCGTAGATTTCCTACACGCAATCTGCAACTCATCACTAGATGCTGCCAGATGTTACACACTGGTCCTTAAAGACTAGGACTGTAACCATGAATCAATATCCTAAATAAACATTTTAATAAATATGATAAGGGGGTGATGTTTCCCATATGAGAAAGAATTTGGTTTGTTAAGTGAGTAAATTGATAACAATTTTCTCCATGTCAGCATGACCTACAAAACAGTTTAATCAAGTATAAAAGAGATACATGGACCACTGTGCTCTGTGTATCAACTTCCCTGGCGCTAAGTTTATGCTTTACAGTTATTAACGATTTAGCCAACGAAGCCCTCGTCCAAATCTCCCGTCTTTCCAGGGAAAGAGTTGCAGTGCAGTCATCTTTCACACTGACACTGCTGGAATACAAACCTTGAAGCACTGACAATGTTTCGTTGTGTAAAGACTTAAACAGGGGTGAGAAGAAGCCAAGCGACTGCAGTGAATCAGAAGGAGATAATAAAGGGATCCAAACATCGTCAGCAGCACAATTACACTAACAAAGCCTTGCAAAAAAATACCTTCATTTTTCTTGCTTTATTTTTTCCCTCCTTCCCTGCCATCAGACGCAGCTAGCTCTGGTTTCTCCTCAATCAGCGAGTATTTAAGCTTGTGTTTTTCCACACTAGATATAATTCAAAATGAAAAAAGGGGCTTTGGAAAGGTGCAATACCCCGATGCATCTATCTAAATCTCTATAAGAGTTTGGGGAGTGGGGAGGTGAAGGGAGTTAGCAGCAGAGGACTCGGTTGGGGAGGTGGCAGTGATGGGAGTGAACTCTCACGCTGAGGTTACGGAGGGAGTCGACTTTCTGGACATGACAGGAAATGTGGGAGCCGTGGGGGACACTTCGGAGATATCCACAGCGCCCCCATAAATCTTCATTATCCACAGCTCACCGTGCCTGATATCTCTATTATGTGGTCCGTGGCTGTCGTCGGTTAAGGAGCCAAACCGATTCTTCCAGAGTTCAATCATTCATTATGAGAATAAACCCCACAAAAAAAAAAAAACATTCAAATGTGACTCATTTTATTTGCAGCTACGCCACCCACTTCGACTGGGACAACCCGGGTTTCGGATTTTGTGAAAGCACGTAAATGGCAGCGGAATTAAGTATCACGCAAAGTTTAACGCTGTTATAAATCAGCGAAAGTAATCCCGGGTTATTATCAGCCGGAAAACAACATTTTTGGAAGTAGCAAACTGTGTCAATTTCTATGATTTTTACGTCTCCGCTGTGCCCAAGTCCGCCTCTCTCTCGCTCCTTTCCGTGCGAGAGAGAAGAAATGTGGTTTCATTACTCATGCGGGCCAAAACACATTGTCCTTTTTTTCCCTATTTCCTTCACAGAAACAGCCTGTGAGAGACACCCTGGGAGACATGTGGAGCCCTGAGACTCTGGGTTGTAATCAAACACAGGAGCCACAGTATCCTGACTCAGCTACTACTACTAACACTACTACTGGCAGCGGCGGTGACTCAGACCTTTCAAAAGGAACACTTAGCTGCCATTTACGGTAATGATTTATTATATAATGAGCAACTTGGAACGCTGCTGATTCTCTTAAAAGGTGGTGCCACTTTCCGGTGCGTCGTCGGTCTTAACTGCGTCGATACAATAACGACCTAGAGACGACGTGTTCAAAGAGCCGCGTGGTTTGATAATACTCACCAGATCGAGCCTTAGGTTCAGGGTCTATGAATCATGACCACACCTACGTGCTGGATGTGGACCAGACATCATTGTCAACAATTCCCGTGATGTCGTCGACAGAATATGCGGCCCCGTTCGCACGAAAAGGCTTATGAATGACACGATAATGCGCATGGGCATTTAGCGTGCAATGAGAACGCCTTTCTTGCTTTCAAGGCCACATCACACAACCCACACCAACCCGACATCAAAGAACCAGCGGCGATGAAGGTCGACCGCTGCGTCGCCTCATGACGACAAGTTGCATTTGAACGCACCGCAAAGACTACAGCCGACGACGGCCAGTTAGCACGGACGTTCTGCGCATGCGTGAGATGAAATGACTCTCCAAATCAACAGGTAGCAGTAGTCTGTATTCATCTTTCAAAAAGGGAAACCGTGAGGCCGAGGACTGCCAGATCTTGCGAGAGAAACAAGCATCCAGGTCTATAGAAACAGGCCCAAAAGAAACAACTCTCCCCCCCCAAAAAAGTCCAAAACAAGCGACCTTACCTTACCTACCTACCACAATATGAGAGAGAGAGAGGCGGCCATTGATCACTTCATATATATGTATGAATTTATTTTGGATTGCATTCATTTCATATTTGCATTGCATGTCATTTTTGCATCCATTTTTAGATTGTAACTTTAAATTTTTCTTGTGACTTTTCAGAAAAACAAGCCCAAAGTCACTTATAATAAGCAGACTTGGCAACTCTGTTCAGGGCCTTTAGGCGTGTCATTTGTATGCCATGTAGTCTGTGCTGACTGCAATGTAAACGCATCAACGCAAATATGCTACGCTCAGAGTTAGTGACGTAGAATAAAAAGCGCGATAGACTGCTCACGGCGGGCGGAAGGGGAGGTGGATGGGTCCAACAAACACAGGACTTTTAACCAGGAGGCCGGTGTTTTGTTTTGTAAGTTATGTTGGTGATGTTTGTCACATGTTTTTTTAGTAATGTCTTGACGTGTTTTCCATACTTATGTTACGTTGTTTACTAAAGAAAAATGATACATAACTACAAGCGAGTAATAATTAACCAGTTTAAACATGTTCGGCACTAATAAGAACGTCTACACACCACAAGCGATGACTGTGCTAAATGCTAAGCCATCAGTTATTATAACCGTGTAGTTTTGAGTAGTAAAATATAAATAAACCACATAAGTAATGATTATATAATATTTGAACCACTTGCTCAATAGATCAAAATTCAAATGCACTGCTCACATGCCAGCCGCCACTCAGTCAGATCAGTCGCCGTCTCCTCAGCTGTCGAGGAGACTGATGCCGCTGCTTGTAAGTGCGTCTGTCAAAAAGAAAACCACAAGGAGTCAATTTATTTAAGTGCAAATAATATGGATATAAGCCATGCTGCTTAGCAACACTCTTTTCCCTTCCAACTTAATCTAAACAAAGTGTTGAGCAAATGTCTCCGTGCCTAGAGTACTTAAGCAGTCCGACGCTTTAAGCTGAAATGACAAGCATTTGGCTTGTCTCAATGATAAGCCTGATCCACGACTCTTCTTGGCCCAAAAAGCTCCATACAACTGATCTCCCTCTCACTGCGAATACTCCCTAATTCCCTGTTTTACTTCTCCACTTTGGGCAGACTCATCTGAGAGCTAAGACTGGATGGAGATGGAGCAGCTCTTCTACAATCAGCCACAGGAGGTTTGCTGAGATTTTGTTTTTTGGTCTGAAGACAAGCAGAGCGAAGGAGGGAAAGTTTGGGAACACGTTGGGATCTGTAAAGTGTGTCAAAACAACCATTATTCATTCTGTTACATGAGAAACATGCTGAATTGCATGCTACATAAATGTTTCTCTTGTTATTATCGTGTTATAAAGGACGCTGTGAGCACTAACCTGCTATTGAAAATAAAACGTACAGTAAATTTATTCTTTCACACACAGTGGTGGAAGAAGTACTCTGATCTTTTACTTGAGTAAAAGAAGCAATACTACAGATACTCTGTTGCAAGTAAAGTCCTGCATTCATAATCTTACCTAAGTAAAGGTACAAAAGTATTTGCATTAAAATATACTTATGAAGTAAAATGTACTCATTATACATATACATTTCAGAATCATATATATCATATCACTGGATTATAATTAGTGATGCATTAAATGTGAACTTTAACTGGCAACGGTGCTGCTGATTTTAACTACTTTATATACTGCTGGGTACTTTAATCCATAATATTACATCATAATTTATCCGTTGATTATGCTTTATATTTTGTATTGATAACCTGAATCTGCAAAGCAATAAGTAACTAAAGCTGTCAGACAAATGTAGTGCAGTAAAAAGTACAATATTTTCCTCCAACATATAGTGGAGTAGAAGTATAAAGTAATATGAAATGGAAATACTCAAGTAAAGAACAAGAACCTGAAAATTGTACATAACGACAGTACTTGAGTAAATGTACTTAGTTACATTCCACCGCTGCTTTAATTACAGTTAGATCACTTTAGAGAGTCTTGAGTTATTTTGATGGTTGAAAGACAATATGGTCAGTCCATCAAAGAAATCTGGATCTGTGCATTTTACCTGAACTATGGTTAATATATTATGATCAGGCAACTTAAGCCACCCTGATTTTGTAACAGTGGTACTGTACACCTCTAAATCGTACAATGAAATGTCCTCCCAGCTCACCAACCTTCTCACTCTTGCTCTACCAACATCACACTACTTCCTTCAAATGTAAATCACTGCTGCAGAATAGTTGCATATGAATTTCTATGAGACGCAGTTCGGAGAAAGACAGGGGGGAAGGAGGGAAAATAAAGTGAATAAAGTGCAAAAAAAAAAAATGAACTAAGGGAGAAAAGACATCTGCTCCAACAGAGACCTGATCAACTTAGCTGTAATTTTAAAGAAATTCTGAATGCAAATCATCATAAAGTTTTAACGCTAAGCTTCATGTGGTTTGATGTGAAACAGCGTTTCTGTGGCTTTGTAAGAAGAAGTAGTTAATAAAAGGGGGCTCCTCTGCCGTATGCCCATTACGGTCTGTTATCAAGGAATATTTATTACACTTGCAAATGATGATGATTACAGGGTGAACTACTGCCTATGTGTCTCTGCTAATCTAACGTTTGACTGCTTCTGTATCTGAGCACAGGCGCTATAAACCAAGCAATAAAACAGCTCACGGTCTCATGGAGAGACTCAAGCTGGCTAAATGTACACGTTCAGACAGACAGAAGCTGTTTACAAATGGCAAATAATTAGAGAAGAATCATAATAGAACTGAGTCAATACAAGTTGCCACAAAACAACACAGTAAGCTCGTTCACTACTGGAAACTAATTACGCGAGGCTCGAGTTCCTCTGAGTAAATCTTGTCAGATAACAGTCACGGGAGCTTAGAATAAAATGGGAAATTAATTAAAAAGGAATTTGCAGGAAAGCAGCTACTTTCTGCTGTTGTTGTTGTTGTTGAGTGGATGCTCTGAGATCGGACGTCTCCGCCGGTTTGTTCTGCTCTTATTGAATCCATTAGGAAGGTTTACACGCTTGAGATTTTGCGAGTAGCAAGACGAATAATCTGGATGGAATGCCGGTTGTAATCCCACAAGCAAAGCTTGCCCGTTATTGTTTTTATTTGAAAAACCTGCAGAGGATAACGCCCGACGTTTCCTCGACGGTGAGGGGGGTCAGTGACCTGCACCTCCTTACGGATACACTCCGCGCACACAGTGGAAAAAACATCAGGTGTACACGTGATACGCAGAGTCATGGGGAAATAAATGGGCAACTGTGGTGTTTTAAAATGCTTGAAGTGCAGTTGTTATAGATAGATTTTTTTCCATCTAAGAAAAACTCGCAGTCCATCAATCTATCAATCGTAAATCAACATAATGACTTGTAATGTGAAACATGCTTCGCCAATCATTTTTCTTCCCCTTTTAAAGGCTTTCCCTTTTAAAGTACTGAAAAGAAGTGGCGTTGTTGTGCTGTTGCTTTTCCTCGCGGACAGACTACGGTGTTGGTTTAACCTCCCTGATTGAGGGGCCAAGAATGTTTTCTTAAGTTCGGTATCTCTGTCAGACCTTTGGCTCACATCTTTGGACACAAATAGAGAAGAAGGACTGAGGCTGGAGGACAACAAGAGGAGAAATGGCGAGGTTTCATAACTGACACATGGACACAGGAGCACGAAGGAGAAAAAAAAGGCAAGTCAGGACTCCGAACCTTGTCGTGAACTCGGTCTAAGCTGCTGCTGACATCCTGACAATCCTCACTGACTAACCGGCTGACAGGCAGTCGGACCGCGACCAGCTCTCCTGCCGCAGTCGCCTGCTGTAGAAACACAGAACAGAGAGAGAGAGGTATGGAGTCCATTAGGACTTTTTGCAGAGCAGGGAACATTGAATAATCGTGGTAAACGCTCACTCAGCTTCCCCTCCCTTTCCTCTCTACTTTCCACATCCACACGACCTTTGAACTCCGCCTTAGTTACCGTGGCCCATGCAAATAAAGAATTACTAACTACATGTAGAAAGGCACCCCGCCCTATAATGTGTTGGCTGGCGACACCACAACCTGCGCAGCGTTGAATGGCCCATTCAACGCCCGGAGCGTGAGATCATGAATAAACTGGTCACTGCTCTTCATCCTTCACAATTAGTAGAAGCAGCGGAGGCTACAACACAGGGTTGTGTTGTCAAAAGGTTAATCTATTTGGGGTTCTGCTGTCTGTGTGATGTACCTGGTTTTGTTATTGATCTTATTCCAGTGGTCAATCAATTTACATCGCACATAAGGTGGGAAACCTCGACCAGTATAATAAGAACGGTCTATTAACAGCATTAAGATACTGTACTGTGGAGTCATAGGATGCCATAATAAAGAATACATTTGTAAAAGAATAAGAAAATACATTTGAAAATATAAAGAAGAATAAATAAAATAATATATAAGTAAAATAAAAAAGTGAAAAATAATGAAATGCTTATAATTCTTCTTTTATATTTTATTTATTCCTCTTTATATTTCCACATTTATTTTTTTCTATTTATATTTCCACATTTTTATTTACCTATTTATACTTTTATTTATTTCACTTTATATTTACACATTTTTGATTTACTTATATATTATTATATTTATTCCTCTTTATATTTCCACATGTATTTATTTTTATTTTTTTCTATTCATATTTCCACAAATTTATATTTACCTATATATTCCTTTATTTATTTATCTTTATATGTCCACAATTTTGATTTACTTATATATTCTTTCATTTATTCCTCTTTTTATTTCCATATTTATTTCTTTTTATTTATTTCTCTTTATATTTCCACATTTTTTATTTATTTATATATTCTTTTATTTATTCCTCTTCATATTTCCACATTTATTTTCTTATTCTTTTACAGATTTATTCTTTATTTTGGCACTCCTATGACTCCATCCTGTAGCTCGGTTGTGTAGCATTTCTTAATCTGAAGATAAATGTTAACAGGTTTGTAACTGTTGTTAAGTTTATTAAATATTCTTCCTATTTACACTCTGGAAAAATAATGTAAATGCTACAGAATCTGAACATTTGTACATTTGTAAAAAGTTCATGGAACGGTTTATATGTAGTTCCCATTTTATGTCTTGCCTGAGGCGATTCCAGCCTCCTAAAAGCCAACAGATTGATTGACTGACCATAAACTGAAATGTTTGGGCTACTCACCACAGTATCTGACACCTGCGGCACGCTCTCACACGGAAACACTCGGGAGCTGTGGAGAAATGAGCATTTTTTTAGAAGCATGTTGTAGTTTTCATATATTTGCTGACTGATTGCTCTGCACTGAAATCCAGAGAACAATTTATTTTATCTAACATTTGAAAACTTGATTACTGGTGCTATTTTTAAACAATGTACAAACAACATGCATTAAACCCTGTCAGTTAATTAGAACGGCTCAAAGCGGCACCAAACTCTCAGAGGAATTATTCTCTTCAATTCTTGTAATGTCTCACTAATTAACAATGTCGAGTTCCAACTCTGGCCTCGTATTTTGGCTCTGTAACGCAGAATTTGATTGCATTTCTAAATACAAAAGTGGTAAACTAAATTTAGCTTTTCCATCTCACCCTGCTCCCTCCGTCAGTGTGTAGTGTGAGTGACACTAGTGAGGGCGTCCCGTAAAGCAAGGTCAGCACAAATGAGAACCAGGCTCACACTGACTCAGCTGGCTCCTTTCCCCCTGTCACTTTTTTCTACGCTTGACACCACAGAAAAAAAAAGAAGCAAAAACTCACTAAAAATAGCAATTCATAGGCCACGAGCCAAAGAGCACCGGTGACTGTTTTTCCCTCCACGAAGGCTGTTGGTCACGCAAGTGGAAGCAGAGATAATTCTGCAACTCTTTGGGTTAATAAACGTCTTTGAAATCCAGCTGGATCATGGTGATCTATCGTAAATCGAGGCTGTTTTGACGCGTGGAAGGTTACCACAACAATGTGCAAACACACCACAAACAAGAAGGCATACAGCCTGTGCACCGTCTCATCACACACTCATCTCCCTGACAACACAGCGATGGAAAACAGCGAGAAGCTCTTCCTTCGCCAGCGGAGATAACACCAGACAAACAGCATGAAACTGGATCTTGGCACCAGAGGTATACCGCTGAGAGCCTTTGAATGTCAGTGTGTAGGGATGTATGTGTTCATGGTAATTTCCTGGGGTGATGGGGGATACCAGAGAAGGGGGGAACAGATTCACCGGGGGGACCGCCTTGACCTTGGAGCAGAAGTTGCCTTATAGCCAACTTCCACAGGTCCTGTTTGTAGCTCTGGGAATCTGATCAAAGAGGATTCTGGGTGAAGAGGACACGATGAATAGATTATACCGTTATCTAAACATACATGGAAATTTAACGTTGTTGACTCAAATAAAGGGAAATGCAAAAATGATGGACAATGTCATCATTGTGTAAAATTCAAATTGATATTTTTTTTGTGGGAAAGACTTTAAAAGGGGATACTACAGCGCTTCAAAGTTGGTGGACTCAATGTATAGGTGTATCGCCGCATGAATTCACATTAGAAATAGACAGATATCTATATAGGATACTTAGAATTGCAGCTATGAAACAGATAACGAGGAACTGGTTAAAACCTACTCCACCTTCATTTAACAAGTCAAATGTAAACAGCATTCTAGAAATGGAAAGAATAACCTATAGAGTCAGAAATCAAGAACAAGAATATGTACAACGGTGGAATAAACGGATTAAAAATACGAGGATCACAATTAAACAATAATGAAGGACTCAAGATTTAATCTAATTGTTTTCTTAATTTTTTTCCCCCTGGGTATGTACAGATGTGTGTATGTTTCCATTTACTTTTTAAAGCATGTTGTAAATATGTTCATATCAAGTTACAAAACAATATTGACCAACCATCTATCTTGCATGGCTTTAGTTTAAAAAGCCAGAAATGTGTTTTTTCACCAGCATTTCCTCAAATAGAATTAAAAGTATGAATTAAGAAGAGGATCCTCCAGGCAAAAATCATTAATATCTTTCAGATGCTTTCAATCTTTTTCATAAAAACATCAAACACACACACAATATTGCTTCACTTGCACAACAGACATCGAATTTGGCATTTACTTAAACAACAGTTTTTCATTAATATGTCTTAATGAAAATAAATCCCTGCAGGATCTCAAGCTCAGTTACAATTAAGATGGTTACCCTCAGATCTGTTCCTCTTTCTGTTCTGTTTTATCCCTCTTCTCTCTCTCTCTCTCTGTGCACTGACCTACATTCATGAATACTGTATCAACTGCTGCGCTGCATCAATATTTGTCTCTAATATACAGCGCACGATAGTTCGTAATGAACAGCTTCATGCAAACTTTGTGTTTTAGTAGCTGCACATTAGTGTGCATGTACTGATTCATCGCTTAATGAAGTCGAACTGATGGAAGTTCAGACTGAAAGAGCACCTGGATGCTAACTACAGCGTGGGCCAAGTCTAACATGATGTTTACAGGCCTGATTCCCAGAGAGTGCAGCTGCAGATTACCCAGAACCCACAGGGAGGAAAACACGCTCTTTAACAGAGTCTGTTTTCTTGGTATGTTAATCCAAGAGGGACATAAAAGTTTGTGGAGAATAAGATTTATAAAAGTACATAATTGTGTTTCTTGAAAGCCTTCACTTCTGCGCCAAACTCTTAGGATGACTTCTCTGGCAATTCTAATTCAAAAAGCAGTCAGTGAAAGTGACGCTTTCTTAACAATTGAAGGTTAAATTGAAACTCTGGATTTGCGCTCCACCGTGAAAGCGCAGACAGTGATGAATTAAAATGGATCCAATCTCTTGTGGACTGTCATTGGAAGATAAATTAGGTGAAATTGTCTTTATCGACCATTTTATAGTGATATTCTCAGAGGTCTCAGCTGACTCAGAAGAAAGATGTTTAGCATATAAAGCCCCTTCAAACTTGGTTTCAAATATTATACTGTAGTGTGTATATCTACTTAGGCTACTTATAGTAGTAGTAGTAGTATAGTATAGACTTTTATCTATAACATTATATATTCATGACTAAATAGGCAACTATAAAAGTTTAAGTTTGAAAAAAAAAAAGAATTCTGTATGAAAAAAACAACTATTCCAACTTTGGCAGAAAATGCTGTGTTCTTTTAGGGGTCAGTTGCTTAGAGTAAAAGGACAATGATTGAGAAAATACCATAGAGTGTATATAGAATACAGAAGTGGACGTAGTCACCGTGACGTCGCACATTGGTTTGTGGACTACGGTTTTGAAGCCTCGAGTTTGGCATTTAGGCCGTCGCCATCTTAGTTTTTTGCAACCAGAAGTGACACGAGAGGGTGGAGCTAATCACAACCGAGTGCCGAATAAGACGTTTTTAGGCGACCAAAAAGGTTATATTTAACTTTCATGAACTGAAAACACACTGTGAAAGGGTTAAGGCTCTAAGACGAAAACATGGACGACTCCCAGACCGGACAACACTGTGGTAATGGTCACAAGGTAGCCCCGCCCTAAAGCATCCCCTGCTTTATGGTCTATTTGACTCTAAATGGGACCATCATTTACTAAATGAACATCGTGCTGTATTGAAGAAGACTTGAAACTAGCGATTGAGACCATAAACTCGTGTTTACAATGTTTACTGAGGTAATAAATCAAGTGAGAAGTAGGGTCATTTTTTCATAGACTTCTATACAATCAGACTTCTTTTTGCAACCAGAGGAGTCGCCCCCTGCTGGCTATTAGAAAGTTTAAGGCACTACCGCATTGGCTTCACTTCTCAGACCCCGGAGTAGCCCGCTGGGCCTCCTTGAGCCCGGCGGGCCCAGTACCGGGGTCCACCCCTCTGGTGTAGTTACAAAAAGGTGCAAAGTCAAGATATGCATATTATTATACTGTTTTTCGAAACATGGGGTCTTTAGCTTTCAGAATGCGTAACTGTATGTTGACCAAACTATGCTTTATTACCAGGTATTTTAATAATAAAGTCGTACAAATATAGCCTTCGTAAATAGAGTGCTACAGGAAATGAGTCCTAAAACCCGGAAGTGAGTTAGCACTTTAAGCACTTCCGGTTCCCTCCTCTTAACAAGTGGCTAAATGAGACCACTAAATTAAACGTCGTCACGCCGACTTCACATTTTACAGGCGCACTGACATAAATATATGTTCTTGCATAAAATATTTCACCACAGCGAGTGTTATTTTCGCCAAAAACGGCAGATATGAGTTACTTACGGTTCTACTGTGAAGCTTGGGCCTTGGGAGGGGTCGGCAGCCATCTTTGTCAAGTTTGACTGACCTGCAGTGGTGGGAGGGAGCTGTGGTTGTTCGTGGCCCCCTATTGGCTGAATGGAAGCACTACATCAACAAGCTTATAGAGCGCTGCGGGCCCGGGCATTCTCCATTGATCTGCCTGTATAGCATGATGCTCTTCAGTCATATATTAATATTGATCAATATTCATTGTATTTATATTACTATTCCAATGTTTTTAGGGATATTTATGTTATATGTAAGTATATGGAAATAAATAGCCTTGAAGTAAAACTCCCAACAAACAGTCAACATGTAAACAGCACCTGACATATGCTCAAATATAAAATTAGTATTTTCATGTTTATGCTCATGTTTTATTTATGTTGCTAGAGTATTTTTTGATACGTCTATGCTGATGTGTATTTAAATTGTATCACTGACATGTATTTGCTGTTTTTTGTCTACCCCGAGCAAACACGAAGACAAATTCCAATCAATGTTTTCATTGACAAGGTTAATAAATTATTGAATCTTGAATCTAAACATGGCCAAAACATGGAGACCGCCTGAGAATATCTCAATAAATTGTAACATAAATGGCGTATTTTAGTGTATTTTCATCAAATTTACAGTCACAGTTGTAGTAGCAGAATATATTCAGTTGCATCACTATCCACAGGATCTTGGTTATAATGGTGATATTGCCTTTGACATTTAGATTAAATAGGCTACTTACCTTTCAAAGGATACCAGAAATATACATATAAGCCTTATGGTTGAAGAGCTATTACTGATTAATTTTGGGTATATTATCTTATATTATTTTTTCCTTGGGCTAGGGCTTATGAGGTTAAAGGATTTGAAGAGCAAATAAAGAAAGAGTAAAGGTCAAGGAGACAGTGGGTGTTCAAGTGAGTACACAGGGTACATCCTTTGTGTTGATAAATTAATATTTTCATACAAAACACATTCATTTCAAGGGTTCAAAAGATTTCCAGTATCATGGTGCTTATTATTTGAACACGTATTGTGTCTTTCCAGTTGTCTCACAGATTAACATTACAATACTTCATAATGACACACACACACGCACACAAATACCAACAATTTTATATTTGGCTTACAACATCTCCAGGGGATGCACTCTGCTCCAGACAGATTTCTCCCAGATTTGACTAAATAACCTGCCAAGTATTTGCCTGTAGGAGCTGGATCTGGGCCAGTATCAGCTGGGGAGATCGTTGTGGGCCATGTGTGTCACTGTGTAGTAGCCTCTAAGTGTGTGTGTATAATTATTTGGAGTTGTGTGGGGTTAGTGCAGGAGTAGGCTGCAAAAGCGGTCCTGGAACAGCAGGCTGTAAACACAGCTGTGTGTTGAGGTGAACGTGAAAGTGAGGGCAGCTAGCTTTTTCTTTTTTTTTTCTTTTTTCTTGCAGGCAAAACTTTAGTTTATATGTTCTTCATCCGGTGAGGTGTACAATTGATCCTCAGCTAACTACAAATAAAGGATTGTTCACTATATAAATAGCCCATTCAACATTTAAATGTAGTTTCTTTTTCAATTTGTCATCACCTCTCATGTCTCTCTGGCACCACAGGAGCTTCTGTCTCTGGCTCTTTCGTTTGCACCTTGTCAAAATCCATGTCCAGCTCCTTCTGTTCATAACAATAACCACAGAAACGCTGTACTGTACTGTATGTATGGCTGTGTGCGATGACCAAATGAGGCAGAAATCCCCAGCAGCTATGCAAACACGACCGTGCTCCATATGAAATAAACATTTTTGCAATTATTTAGCTACATCAACATCATATGCCTTTATATAGAGCTGGAAGAACTGAATCCACTGTTGACTGGATCTCAGGTTTCTACGCTACCTCTAAAACCGTTACTGTATCTTTTAATAGAAAAATACTTTTCCCACGACTTTACCCAAGACTTTTTAATAAGGAACTAATATAAAAGAGTGTAGGTGGGTGTGTGTAGTGTGTTCGTTTTAACGCCGGTAATTTCTTTAACGCATTAACGCAACCTACGATTTTTAGGCTTTAGTGGGCTCAGTTTTAAAGCTAGAGTGTCATACTAGCTCGTCGCAAACGAGGTTAAATAACGCTCAAAACTTACGATAAATTTTGGTGAGGAAAAACTGGCATGGCCATTTTCAAAGGGGTCCCTTGACCTCTGACCTCAAGATATGTGAATGAAAATGGGTTCTATGGGTACCCACGAGTCTCCCCTTTACAGACATGCCCACTTTATGATAATAACATGCAGTTTGGGGCAAGTCATAGTCAAGTCAGCACACTGACACACTGACAGCTGTTGTTGCCTGTTGGGCTGCAGTTTGCCATGTCATGATTTGAGCATATTTTTTTATGCTAAATGCAGTACCTGTGAGGGTTTCTGGACAATATTTGTCATTGTTTTGTGTTGTTAATTGATTTCCAATAGTAAATATATGCATATATTTGCATAAAGCAAGTATATTTTTTCCTATCCCATGTTGATAAGAGTATTAAATACTTGACAGATCTCCCTTTAAGGTACATTTTGAACAGATAAAAAAAAGTGCGATTAATTTGCAATTAATCACGTTTATTTATGTACAATCATGCGATTAATCTCGATTAAATATTTTAATCCGTTGACAGCCCTAACGTCTACTCATTTTACTGTTAGTTTGTTGTTTGTTAGTTTGCAAATATGTGATTTTGATTTTCAGCGTTCTTATTTCTTCTTTATGTTTTATGTTATAGTTTTGTCAGTCTTGGTTTCTAACATCTTGCAACAATGTTGGAAATCAATCTTTTAAATGTCATCCCTTGGATTCAACCAAACCAAATAAAAAAATAAAAAAATAAATCTTATATCATAATGCTAATGTATTTGCTAATACTGTCTTTAGGGCTACCGTTCAGTTTTACCTTCGGGTAGACATTTGCTGTTCTTTAAAGCCAGATGGTGACCATACTGGGTGTAGGTCTGTACCTCCTGGCCCACTGCCCTCATAAGGTCTGCTGTGATTCTGCCCCTCCCTGTAGTACCAGTCTCTCTCATAAATCACTGAAGTTAACTCCAGCTCTTCAAAATTAGCATTCATCCTGCTAAGATAACTGGAACACTGTGAAACTTTAATTACTTCTCAGCTCTTCCCTCAAAGCCTCGGGTTTGAAATTCTGAAAAAGACGAAGTCTGACTCCAGTTTGTCAAAAGAGATCAGTAGGAATTTATTATTTGCTTTAAATACATGTACAGCTTGTTTTCTCTCTGCCATTGCTCCACTGATCATCAGTCGCTGGCAGTCATCTCAAACTGAACTCCAAATGGAGGTCCTCCAACAACAGAAATGTTTCTGAGACACCGTGATTATGAGTTGAGATCATGTTGTGCTGGAGTTAGGGCTCGTGGCATGTTGTAGCTTTCAGCTGAACCGGTGCCAGCTTCGCATGAGGGGGATTCGTAGAGTTTGAACAAAGAGCAGAGGTGGAAGCCATCTCTTGAAAACAAAAGGACATCCGATCGCTGCAATTACCCCGAAAGATTAAAAACAGGCCAGAAAGACAAAGACACTCTTAAGGCCTTTTGCTACACAAGCAGATCGCTTAAACTTGATCTGAACAGTGAGAGAAAAAGAAGGAAGGTGCAGATGATGAGTTAAACACATGGAGCCAGAAAACACCTCATCATGTCGCTGACAATCAAGATGAGTGAATCATAGCAATAAAATGCACAGAAGAGAGAGTTAGCATGGAAAATAAATACTGCACCGGTTGCTAAATCCTCGTACATTAATGCATTCAGGCGTTTGCTTCCCACTCGTCTGGCTCACGTGCTACATTTCTCCGATTTTATACCACTTTCCTTATGAGAATCCCGGCCTATACTGTACGTTGCATGTTGTTTTTGTCGTGCTGAGATGAAGGACTTCACAGTAAAATGCATTTAAGTTAATGTACTTAAAGAGAGGAAGCTCAGAGGTGATCATCAAGTTGAGTTGTCCCTGAATAACAAAGGGAAGATTGATCACAGGTTTTTTATCCAGCTGCTGTTTTGGATTTGGGATGATCTACAATTTGACAAAAAAAAAAAAGAAAAAAGAAAAAATCTTAACAACACAGCATAGTGTGAGCTGTGCTCGGTTTACCTACTGTCCAAATGTGGCAGCAAGTCCTCTTTTCATATAAATAATGCTAAAAACACAAACCGTCTCCCTCTCACTCACATCTGAATTGTCACAAGAGTCTCTAAAAAAAAACCTAGAAGACACATACAGTACATAGCGTAGCCTGCATACATACAAATATACATATATGCAAATACACAAAAACAAATAAACCCCTTCATGTGGAATAATGGCGTTTCTGGATCTGAAATCATAATTTCATATAAAAATATATAAAAAAATCAAAGTAAAAATCAAAGGAATCGGTGAGAAAAAAAAAAAACATTGCTGTTCCACCGTGTGATGCATTGCCAGTTCAATGAATCTTTGTGAACACACACACACACATACATGTCCAGAGGCCATTTTAAAAGCAGCCACTAGATGAGTTTATTAATACTGGAGTGTAAAAATGTCCACGGACACAAAGAGAGGAGCAAGGTCCTTCGCTCTCTGGCCAGCCAGCGAGGTAACATGAAAACTACACGTCTATCTATTTATCTATCTATCTATCTATCTATCTATCTACACACTGAGGGATCTCTGACTGCAGGGCATGGTAAGTGCACGTTCCCATGAAGAGGTCAGTTTCGCCTCTTAACCCCGATCAGTTCACGGAGACCTGCGTCGCTGTTGACATGGAAGGGCGGGCTGGTCCTGTCAACCCAGGCACATGTTCCTGTAACACTTTCAGACCAAAGAAATACTCCAAAGAATGCAAACATTCTACCAGGAGAAGTACGTTTTTGTGGCTGCGTCCAAAATTCATCTGGTCGGACGCTCGAATCAAACGTCGCGATTTGTGAAACCTTCGTTCTTGCGATGAAAACCGACGCTTTCTGAGAATGACAGTACAACTGACGTCTCTTTCGTTCCACGATAAAGAACAGCCCAAAAAAGATGCTCCGTCACGCTTATTAGTCCAGGTTGTCTGTCTTAAAAAGTTCTTCCTTAAATAGTTTTTTTTTCTCCATCATATTCTCATCTCGCGATCAGGACTCTGGTCCAGCGAGGGCTCCCTGGTGCTGATCATGGACGCCGAGGGCCCCTGGTTGACTCCGAAGGGAGACACGGCCGGAGATCGAGCCGCCAGAGGGGACAGCGAGGGGGAGAAGCTCGGGGACATCGCCGCCGACGAAATGGACCCCTCGTGACTGATCGGGGACCTGCGGAGCGAGGCCAAGTGGGGGAATGTCCGTCCGATCACGGGGACCTTGGGGGGGACCGACATGGCCCCCGGGTGAGCCACCGACGTGATGAGCGGCGGGGGGTCGATTCTCGGTTTGGGATCCATTTTGTGCTTGGGCTGGAAGGGATGGCGAGGATTCTGGCTCTGCTGGGCGGTTTCGTCTTTGAGCCTGGCGATCTCCGTGAAGACGTTGGCCAGAGGCTGGAACTGAGGGCACCAGTTGAGGAGGTAATCCCAGTTGTAGCTGCCGCGGAGCTCCTCGTCGCTGGCGACGATGGCCGTGAGGGAACCGTCCACCGAAGGTTTGCCGTCCTCGGGGAAGGGGTAATCCTTGGGGAGGGAGATGTTGAGGCCGCGGCCTATTCCTGGGTACCCGCCTCCCTCGTCCCTGTAGACCGGGAGCTGGCCGGAGAGCAAAGTCCCGCTGAGGCTGCCTCCCAGTTTCTTCCCTTTGAACCAGGTGCTGCCCTCCAACGCCGCGGGCTCACAGGAGATATCGGAGAGCTGGTCGGCGTCCTGCTGGATCCCGGAGTCCGGTCCTCTGGCGGAGATGTGCTCCTGCATGGACGAGGTGATGGAGGCGACGCGGGGGTACTCGTTGATCATCCTGATCTCGTCGTCCTCCGCCGCCTCGGCCGATCCTCTTCCGCTGGAGTGGGAGGGATCCAGAGAGCCCCCTCTGGTGTAGGGACCGCCACCGGCCCCGCCCTGATCTCCGGCGTAGCCCGGCAGCGCCTGGTGGTAGATCCTCTCCCCTCCCGGTCCCGAGTTGCAATCGTCCAATTTCTGCAGAGCCGTTCCTCCCGAGGCGACGGTTCTGTTTCCCGCATCCTGGGCTTTCTTCCTCCTGCGCGACTTGACGAGGAACACCACCACGGCCATGACCACGAGCAGCACGATGAACCCGAGAGACACGGCGATGATGCTGATCAGCAGGATGTTGACGTCGGGGGCCAGGCCGTAGTTGGTGTTCGTGACGTCGACGGAGACCTGGGCGGTGGCGGCGCGAGACGCGTCTAGCGGACTGTGAGCTCTCACGTCCAGGGTCATCAGCCTGGCGTCCCGTTTGGCCCGGCCGGAGCCGCCGCCGCCGCCGCTGCTACTGCTGCCGGAACCGTCCAACTTGAGGAAAATGACCCCGGTGGTTTTGTTTACGTCGAAGTACTGAGAGCTGGTGGGGAGAGAGTAGAGAACAATACCATCCACCCCTCCGTCCTCGTCGTTAGCCTGGACCTGGCCGATGCTCTGGCCTTTCTTCGCTCCCTCAGGGACTTCGAAGGAGAAATCAGAGGACGTGAAGAGCGGGTCGTACTCGTCCTCGCCCGTGACAAACACCTGTACGGTCACAGTGGCCGAGTGGTTTCCCGAATCTACCGCCACCGCCACGAAGTTAAAGGAGTTTACCTTCTCAAAGTCAAAGGGGATTTTGCTTTTGATTTCACCGGAGGTCTGGTCCACGGTGAAGCTGTCTTTTCCCGCCGCGGACCGCTCCACGATGTAGTACTTCAGTTGGCCGAAAACCCCCGTGTCGTGGTCTATGGCGTGTAGAACGGTCACGGCCGAGTTCGCCGGTTGGTTTTCTCTGATACTGGCCGTCAGGACCTCCACGGGGAAGAACGGATGATTGTCGTTCACGTCTTTGACCTCGACGACGACCGGAGCTAGAGCGAAGTGACCCTGTCCGTCCGTGGCCTGGATGATGACGACGTGCGTGGAGCGGTGCTCGCGGTCGAGTGCTCGCTGGAGCCGCAATGCTCCGGTCCACTGGTCCATGGTGAACAGGTTCACCTCGTCGCCAGAGCTGATAGTATACTGGACCTCGGCGTGGGGAGTTGAGTCTGGGTCTGGAAAAAAGGACAACAAAAGAAGTACAATGAATTAACTGGGAGACAAATTAGGAGAGAAAATGAGAGGACAAAAAGAGACGACTTTTGCCCACCTGTAGCAGTCAGTCGTATGATCTCCGTCCCGGCAGCGGCGCCCTCATTCAGAGACACGGTGTATTCTGCTCTGCTGAACACCGGAGGGTTGTCGTTCACATCGCCGATGCTTATCACCGCGGCGACGCTGGAGCTCCTCTGGGGCACGCCGCGGTCCGACACCACCACGGTGAGGTTGTAAAGCGGCTTGGTTTCAAAGTCAAGCCCCTCGGCCAGCAGCAGAGTCCCGACTGTCTGAAAGCCCCGCCCCTCCAGGAAGCGCACGCTGCTTTCAATCTGGAACGCGTTTCCCTCATTCCCGTTGGCAATGGCAAAGTCAAAGCCACAGTTTTCTCTGGAAAGGTCGCTGTCGAAGGCCTCAAAGGTCAGAACTGTCGATCCCGGGATGGTATCCTCGGAAACTGTCGCCCTGCAGACAGAAGAAGAACATCACGTTTGTAAGGCCTGCTGTTGAGGTTAAACCATAACACATCCAGATTTTAATGAATGCAGACTGACCTGTACTCTGATTGGTGGAACACAGGAGCGTTGTCGTTGACGTCAGAGATTTGGACCTGGACGGTAGTGAGGGAGGTGAGCGAGGGCGAGCCTCCATCACGAGCTTCAATAACAATACTGACTGACGGACGCTCAGGGTCAAACTCCGCTCTGTGATTAATGAACAGGGTTCCTGGATACAGACGGCAATGAGAGGGAGTCAGACATTGTGCTGGGGAAGTTACTTTCAAAAATGAATTACATGTTACTTTCTTTTAGGGCTGTCAATCGATTAAAATATTTAATCGTGATCAATCGCATGATTGTCCATAGTAATCGCAAATTAATCGCACATTTTTCATCTGTTCAAAATGTACCTTAAAGGGAGATTTGTCAAGTATTTAATACTCTTACCAACATGGGAGTGGGCAAATATGCTTGCTTTATGCAAATACGTGCATATATTTATGATTGGAAATCATAATAACACAAAACAATGACAGATATTGTCCATTTTCATTTACATATCTTGAGGTCAGAGGTCAAGGGACCACTTTAAAAAATGGCCATGCCAGTTTTTCCGCCAAAATTTTGCGAAAGTTTGGAGCATTATTTAGCCTCCTTCGTGACAAGCTAGTATGACATGTGGATTCAATGGATTCCTTTAGGTTTAAATAAATTAGTGGCGTTAAAACAAATTTACGTTAACAGGTTATTATGGCTTCAGGGAGTTGAACTATATCAGGAAGGAATCCGCGGTTGTCTACCGTTGTTGGGGTCAATGTAGAAACCCTCCTGGGTTGATGACGTCACTCTGTAGGTGATCTTTCCGTTCTCCCCAGAGTCCCTGTCGGTTGCCGTTACTGTGACAACAACACTTCCTGGTGGCGTGTGCTCTGGCAGAGTTACCTGGGGTGCGGAGATATTAATAAACAACATTAGAGCGTCAGGGCAAAAGAAACCAAGCCAACAACGGATCGCATTAAATACTGTAATAAAATTCCTAAAGGTCAACAGGAACTAAACTCACAGAGGGGAAAATTGCAATTTATAGTGTAGTTCCTGTTTTTCCTGAGTTTGTGCTAATGTTGAGGTCATTTCCTGAGTAAATATTATACAGGCTGATCTCCGCAACCTTTCCCCAGTCAATATTTGGCAGTTAACTTTTATCACCTCCATTGTGTGCACCTTGGGAGTGTACATGTGTGTTTTTTACAGTGTGTGTAGGTTTTCCTTCTGCTGTAGTCTGTTGGAGAGAAACTGTTTCTGCAGTTTGTTTAATTCCCTATCAAACTTTATAAGGTGTGAAGAAATCAGAAATTTAAACACATTTATTCTGCGCATTTCCTCAGGCAGCAAGTAGTATGTAATGGACACATCGGACTTCTTACAACACACATTTAATTTGGTATGTAATCAACATGTTGTTGTTCGTCTTTCGGCTGCTCCCGTTAGGGGTCGCCACAGCAGAATCATTGATTTGGCATAGGTTTTACGCCGGATGCCATTCCTGACTCAACCTCCCTGGAGGAGGATACATGTTTTGGTGGAGAGAGGGAAACCGGAGAACCCGGAGGAAACCCGCGTGAACACGGGGAGAACATGCAAACTCACACACAGAAAGGCCCTGGGTATGTAATCAATACACATTCATAAAAACAGCAACATCAGTTTGATTTATTAGCCACCCTACCTGATAGAGATCATGAGTGAATGCAGGTGCGTTGTCATTAATATCCTCCACCAGTATTGTAATGTTGGCCTCAGTCTGGTGCTGGCTGTCTGTGGCTCTGACCGTCAGGGTGTACCACGTCTTCTCCTCGAAGTCCAGAGGGGCAGTGAGCGACACGCCGCCACTGTAGCGGTGGATCCCAAACTTGCCTAAAGCTGTCGGGTCCAGCTGCAAGGAGTAGGAGAGGGCGGGACTGGAGTCGACGTCGTTACCCGTCACGAGAGTGATCTCTGTGCCGATCAGCATATCTGGTAGAGAAAGAGATTGAACAAAAACCTGTTAGTTGCTGTTAGTTAACTTCCTGTGGATAAAAGTAAGCTTTTTGTAGTTTTTTTTAAACTGTTGCACAGATGAAGCACAACCACATATCCTTAAAACTGCTCAAAATGTATCTGGTGATAGAATTTGTTTTGTACATTTTATGTAATCTGGCCTTTATAAGATACATAACCAGAAAGAACAAAATTAAAGTACTTACTCTCTGGGATGCGGATTTCCTGGGGCAAGGGAATAGTGGGACTGTTGTCATTCTGGTCAACGATGATCACCGTCAATGTGGCCGAACCAGCCAATCGTGGACTTCCTCTATCAGTCGCTGTGACTACGAGCCTGTGGGTGGGCAGAGGAAAAAAACAGGTTGTCCAAAACGTCATCCTCACTCTTATTACATGTGTAAAAGTTTAATTCTAATGTTGGAATGATAGAGGACATGTAAGAGGAACATACAATGATGCACATCACACCTTTGCTCACACATTCTCACGAAAGAGAAGAGTTATGAGAGCAACACAAAAAAGTTGCAGTGAACAGGAGTTGATTTACAGAGTTTGAAATTGCAGCTTTGATACATCTGGCACGCAGATATCGGCTTATATTTTCAGCACACTACGTCAACCTCCCCACCAGCTATCTAAACACAAACTAGCTGAGTGAATATGATTCATGACGTCTAATTTTTTTCTGTTTACCTGTGTGTATACATAATGGATTTCTTCTATACGCCGCCACGCAGCAGCTCAAACATTTATTATAGGTAAAATATATATATCCGTCCTCAAAATGTGCACATAGAATGGTTCTTGGTGAGGTTTATTCAACCGCAGATCTGTTCTCACTTGGTCTGGGTAAAGATCTCACGGTCCATGATGGCCGCCGTGGTGATGCTTCCCGTCATCGGGTCGATCTTGAACAGGCCGCTTATGCCTGATGACTGGATGGAGTAGGTCACCTGACCGTTTTGGCCCTGATCCACGTCCTCAGCCATCACCTGGGAGACGGTGGAGGAGGGGGAAAGAAAAAGATGAGAATTTAGGAAACCTTCAGTAAACCAAATACGTGTATGGCTTTGGATTATTGCCTCCGCCAAGGAGGTTATGTTTTCGGTTTGGGTTGTTTTTCAGCAGCATTACGGAAAACTACTGGCTTGATTTTCATGAAACTTGGAGGAAGGATGTAGCCTGGGCCGAGGAAGAATTAATTAAATTTTGGAGCGTATCTGAATCACAGGGCGGATACATGCATTATTTTTCTCTTATGGAAACGGCCTTGGCGGAAGTCTACGCTCACAGAGTGCCTTTCTAGTTTCCTGTGCAGTTTTTATATTTGGAATAGGGGTGTCGCGACATACCGGTATTGACGATAACCGTGATATAAAAAAAAAATGAAATATTGATATGATAATATCGTGTAAATCCCTCTCCTCTGCCCCCGCAAGTGATTTTGTTTTAGTTGAAAATGACATTGCATTGATGGAAGATGTTAGGCCTTGTGGATTGTTTTGGTTGCGGTTGCCTTTTCACTATCCATTAGTGTAATTGTTCTTCTGCACTTTTGTACAGTTATGGTTACAGTCTCTCTCTCCACCTCCCTACACTCGTAATTTCTGTGTAATTCATTTGCCAAAAAGGAGACAAAACGCACAATAAAGATGTAAGTTAAAGATGAATTTGTCTGACAGCATTATTATTATTATGAAACAGAATCCAGAAAGTCTTGCTGGATAAATCGCCCTCAAGTGGTGCAGACAACCATGGAAAACTTCCTTCGTCTGTTTTAAGCATTATTATATTATTATTTTGTTTTTTTCTTCAAATTTCTATAGAAGTCGCGATAATATCAGGAATTCTATTGGCCACGATAATCGTGTAGTGAGAATCTGGTATAGTGAAAGCTCTAGTTTTGGAAGTACCTGTATGATTGGCATTTCATATCCCTGTGCTTCTCTCATGTACGCCACGTAATTCTGCAGCTGAAAGCGAGGAAGGTTGTCATTGACATCCTGCAGGATCAAGTTGAAAGCCATGAACGACGTGGAGGACACCGTTTCAGCCTTCACGACTAGACGGAGTCTGGGGGTGTCTTCAAAGTCCAGTCCCATAGAGCTCTTCACCTTGATTTCCCCTGGAGATTTGAGTGGGAAAATGAGGATCAGGAAATCATCAAATGGCAGTTTAAACTGATGTGTTTACTGATTTTTTTAATGATCCACATCTCATTAACATCTATAGGACATAATATGTTTTATTGTCAGTTTTACCTGTTGAGGAGCTGATGCTGAAGACCTGCTTCCTGTTCCCGCTGAACAGGCTGTAGCTGATACCCCTACGTGTGCCATCTGGGTGTTGAGCCTGAGCCTGAGCCACAGCCGTGCCTGAATTTTTGAAGTAGAGCAGAGGAAATATTCCTTAACTGTGACAGCGGAGAGATTTTCACAGTGTAAAGGGAGACAAATTGACTGAGATGATTATTCTAATCCCTAATAAAACAAGAATTAATGTCACACCTTTTACAGCGTTCTCCTGCAGGCTGACGTCTCTGGCGTTCCTAGAGAAGCGAATGCCGCTGTACTCCACCTCCTTCACGTAAATCACCACAACTCCCTGCGCAGACTGAGCCGGGCTGCCCTGGTCCATGGCCTCCACTATCAGGGTCCTCTGAGCCTGGGTCAGACCCCCGAGCGGCTCGGTGGCCTGGATCTCCCCGGTCAGGGAGTTGATGCTGAAGCCCTTGACTGGCATGGCGAAACGGTAGAACACGGAACCGTTGGCTCCAAAGTCTTTATCCTCGGCCTTCATGGTTGCTAGGACCCGCTGGGAACGCCGGCTGGACACTTCGATGACCAGCGGATCCTGGATGAAGAAGGGAGTGTTGTCGTTGACGTCCAGGATGGTGACTGTCACCTAGAAGGAAGAGGTCACACGTGGGTTAAGTGCAACATTTACTGCTAATGTCATGAGCATTAAAAAATACTCCATTTAAAACCGATGAGTCAACTGAACTTCTAACCCTTCATTTACCTGAGCAGAGGTGTTCCTGGGCTCAGCAGGTGAAAGGTCAACAGCAAACACCTGGAAGCTGTATGACACCTGTTTTTCCCGGTCCAGAGGTGCCGACGTGGCGATAGCACCGGTGCTCTCATCCACGCCGAACGCTCCGTGCGCCTCTCGGCTAAGGAAGTACAAAACCCTCCCATTCAGGTCATCATCGGCATCCGTGGCTGCCACCTGGAAATAGATAAATACATTTAGGATTAAATGAGAATTATTGACATATGAGGACTTTTGTTATAAAAGTGAGATATACAGTATGTCAGTGAGACATTTCTACTTCACCTTCAGAACTTGGGTCCCCTCCGCAGCGTCCTCTGACACCTCCACAGCGTAGCTACTTCTGCCGAAGACGGGGCTGTTGTCGTTGACGTCCAGCACTTTGACTTCCATCGTGACAGTCGTGCTGAGAGCGGGGCTGCCTCGGTCCGTGGCCACCACCTCCAGAGTGTACTCAGCCCTCGTCTCCCTGTCTAGGCCGCGTGACGTGGACAGGGCTCCCGTGCTGGTGTGGAGGTGGAAATCTCCATCAGGGTCCCCAGCTGGATGGAGAAAGAAAAATCCAAGAATTTCTGAGTGTTAAAAGTAAAGTATTTGTGCCAACTCTGCACTTAAGTCAAAGTTTGAATATGCTCCAGACAGGTATATGGAGTGTACTATATTTGAAATAAGACAGAAGAATGTCAGGAGCGAGCCTAGGGAAGCTGTATGCAGATCTGATCTTTCATATGGGAGGAATAGTGCACTGAAAAGCTGCATGTATCCCCTCTCTACCATAGACCAAATCTATTCCTGCACACTGTCAGTGCAACGTCAGATATCACCAAAAATGGTCCAAGCAAACCTGATGGTTAATAAAAGTGTGATTTAGTGCCAATTGAAATAATCTGTCAACAATCTGCAGATTTAAACTCGACCATTTTAAGCCCCAAAAAACACCAGAAATGACAAAAATTCACCGTCTCTCCCAGGATATTGTTATTTCCACATGTGACACACCCTCGAACAGCAATTACAGCAATTGTGGTGAACTGAATCGCTCTTTAAATCCGTTCTAATAAAACACTTTTGGGTTTTAGACACACAACGCTGTTTTCTCACCAGTGATCCTGTACTCCAGCTCTCCCCCAGGACCTGAGTCAGGGTCCGTGGCCTTGAGGAAGCAAAGCTCCACGGGGGCCTGGTTCTCCGGCACCTCCAGTTGGTACCACGGCTTTGCAAAGACCGGATCGTTGTCGTTCACATCCTGCACCTCCACACGGACCACAGCCTTGGCAAAGTTAGGAGGCAGCCCTCCATCCCTGGCATACACTGAGGAGAGATGATGAGATGTTGGAACCCATTTAACATTTGAAATTGATGGGTTTGAGGTTTCTTTTTATTCTGTGGGAATAAATGAGCTTCAGCTCCATTAGTGTATAACGAGTTGTGCAAAACAATGCATCTAGTACCAGTGAGTGTGTAGTGATCCTGTAGCTCTGCGTCCAGCTCCCTCGTGGTGGTGATGACTCCTGTCACAGGGTTGATGATGAAGCCTTCCTCTGTCACACCTCCATACGTCACATGGCCATTCGAACCTGCATTGAAACACAGGTTAGACACAAATAAAGATAAAAACAAACACTACACAGCACTCTACGAAACTGGCAATAAAGCACATTCAATTTAATAAGGCAATTTCCAAAGGAAAGCTCCAGAAATACGAGGCTCTGGACGACGGCGGTAACCACACATTTTCATTAGCATGATCTTGTGGTTTGGTTAACAGTGATTTGGTTTCTCTAAACCATTTATGTGTCTCTATTGTTTTGTTCTCTGGCCTTCCTACTGGAGGTATTTAAAGTATGTACTGTGTATAAGCTGTACCTTTTTACTCATTCTTACTCTAGTGGAGGAGTAGGAATTATGGACTTAATCCATAACTGACCAAAAGACACAAATGTGTTCCTGTGCGGGCTCACATGGATTTCATATTTTGTGTTTTTTTTTTAAGTTTTGAAAGTCTATGTATATCCGACAATTATTTCTGTCACTATAACGTACTGCAGGGATGACATATTTTTGTAAGGCGTACTAGTGTTCAATGTGGTGACGTTTAGTGGTCTCATTTAGCCTCTTGTTCGCAACCGCCTTTTTTAAGACACATAAAGGCTTCAAAATTCATGAGTGGGGTATTTATTGATGTGTTTTATGTCGTAGGACAAAACTTCTAAAATCTCTTAAGCATGTGTTAACCACAGACATTATTTCAACGAAATCTACCAACCAATCCAACCAAAAACCCATTGACTTCCAGACGAGGGAACCGGAAGTGCAAAAATGTTTTAGGACTCATTCCTGCAGCACTCTATAGTACTGTATGCCCCCATTTCCAGCATCCTGACTATACAGTATTGAAATAATACATTTAAACCAACCTTGGTCCCGGTCAGTGGCTGTAACTGTCAATACAGTTGTTCCCGGTCCTCGGTTTTCCATCACCTGGGCTTCAAACTCCGCTCGCTGGAACAACGGAGCTTCATCGTTCACGTCGATCACCTGCACACACAGCACCTGAGAAGTGGAAAGCTGAGGTATCCCATGATCCTCTGCCACAATGGTCAGATTGAAGACTTCCTGCTCTTCCCGGTCTAGTGCTTTAAGGATGGAGAGAGAGCCTACAAGAGGAGAGAAAAGAGTTAGAGTTAGAGTTTCTACTTAAAATGTATACTCTCATTTGGATTCTTTTTCTCTGAGTGTGCGTTTGGATAATTTTTGTGAACATGCAATTTTGTGTACCTGAGAGAGGCAGTATTTGTTTGCCTAGAAGGACCAGTAAAAACATAACCTTTACGGCTTTGCTTTATGAGAGTTTCCACTTTAAGTGAGAGACCACGGCCAAGCTATTAAATTCTGGCACTTTGAACATGCATTTAAATGTGAATCGGTGCTTTATCGGTGAACATGTAGGGTTATTGTTTGAGCAGGCAAACACACGCAGGGTCCACAACCTGGACTACAACCTGGAACTACATAGCTGCCGACTCAAATCAACCTATAACCCCCTCCTTCTCTGTACAACATTATAGTATCTGTTAGCTTTTAAATCTGTAAGGCATTAGTTGGTGTGTTCATGTGTGTGTTTTATATAAATCGAGCTGGTTCACGTAGACCACCACTTCTCAGACTCTGGCTTCAGTTACTCTCCTACCTTTTATGTCGACACCCCACACCCCTGTCATCACCCCGACTACGAGGTGGGTCAGACAAAGTGAGAGGAAATATGAAATGTGTGTGTGTGTGCTGTTCACAGCAGTGTACATGTTTAGCTGGCACACAGTGCCTGAGAGAGGTGTGTAATTTATAAATGCCGCAACATGCCAAACACACACATCGTGTGTTGACCGGAGGCTCTGATGTTCCTGTGGGGGTTTTGCTATAGCTCCCATGTTTCAGCCAAACAGATGCAAAACATTTAGGGTTTCATTCTCCTCTGTAGCCAATTTAGTGTTACTGATACGGTACCAACCATACGATAAAGGTGCTCTCGCCCGTTAGCTTCGCTCAAACTCACATGGAACTTTATTTTAGTTCTACCGAAGATCTCAGGTTTCCAAAGATACGAAATATGTCTGAATTTCAGGGAAAGACGGACAGATTCAGCCATAAAAACTGGTGTCTGATTTGATTATTTTACTTATATAGCCTACTGTAAGTCTGGCATAGCTGCAATGATGGAACAAGCAGATATAGAATATAATATCTATGTTCTCAAACAGCATGAAAAAAATGTTTGATCTAATTTTGAAGCTACTTGTGAAGAAACGAAGGGACATACAAGAAGCATTAGCTTTCAAGTGGTAATAAAACGAGCAGTAAAGCAGCTGTTTTGTGGAATAACTGAAAGTTCATACTGGTTTAGCAGACGTATAATTTATAAGCAGTAATCAGGCTAATGATACCCTCGCATTAGCCGGGAAGTTTGGTAAATGTCTTCGCAAAACAATGCTAATCTGCTATTACAGCTATTATTAACTGTAAAGCTTTAACACCGCACGGTCTCTGAGAGACAAACCAGAGGTGAAATCAAGCCCCGCTAATGCACCAGACACTTGACAGTAATGAAGTAAAGACTTTCTTCCATCTGGAAGCTGCATTAAATGTCTGTCTTATGGTTCTTAATCCCATCTCAGCCAGCTCTTCAGCACGCCCACACCACCCCGGCTCCGATGAACGATGAAGAGATTACACATAACACATATATAAGATATCAAAGGGTGTCCACGTCCCTAGCCCAAATTAAGATCGGTTCCCATGAACAAATACGTCAAGGAAGGAACACTGAAGCATTATTCAAGTGAAATATTGCTCTAAGGCATTGAAAGATCATCTAGTAAAAGAGTGTTATGAGGGTTATGAGTGTTTTAGCAGTTGTGGACGCAGCACTTCAGCGGGTGATTATTACGATCTGCTGGAAAGTTTTGTTCATCCAGGGGGCTTCCACGGGTGGGACGCTGATTATCTATCAATCACAGAAAAAGGGCCACATACTGTACTCCCGCTGTGTTAAATCATTCAAAGCAGGATTGTAAATGCACGAAATGACGTGGTGAATTTTACCCCAATCATCTCTTGATGGAGTGTAAATTGGGTGTTTATGGGAAAACCCCAGTCCCCGCAGACCCCTGTTATATTATTGGAACATTATGATATTTTTAGATGTTGTGTGTCACGCTAAAAAAATAAGCTTACCAGTGTTGGGGTTCAGACTGAAGCGACCAGCGCTGTTGCCCGTCTGGATTCTGTATGACACTCGGCCATTCTCTCCTTCGTCTTCATCTCGAGCCATCACGTACAAAATCACAAATCTGTCAGGTTTAAAGATGCAAATAAAATGTCAGATTAGAACAACCACTTTCAAGCTTGGATGTTCCATCTTCTTCAGTGACAGAAATCTGCGTTAAGGCGGCGAAAACAGACCACAGTTGGACACGCCACTCACCCTACGGGCTGATCCTCCATGACGCTGACCGCAGACGGAGAGCTGAAGACGGGAGCGTTGTCGTTTTCGTCCGTCACGAACACCCGGGCCGTGACTGAACCCCAGCGCCTCTGAGAGGGATCCGCTGCCTGGTCTGTGGCCCGCACCACAAGGTACAGGGAAGGTGTTGACTCGCGATCCAGCTTCTGCCCTAGGGCGAGGATGCCGCTGGAAGGGTCGAGGGTCAGGAGGTCAGGCGTGTTGGGCCAGTAGTGCTCGATGGAGTAATGCAGCTCACTGTTGGGTCCACTGCCATCCTATAGAAAAGAAAACAGATGAATTAGACAGTGAGGAAAAAGACAAGTTTATTTTTTATTCTAAAGGTTAACGTTCTATTTTTTTTTCCAGAGATTTCATCCACATCTCGCAGTTTTCATCAGAGGATGAAGTTGCGATATGGTTGAAAGCTCAAGGGGAAATAACTTTGACCTTCAATCACTGATCAATCACTGGTTATTAACATTACACATCTTCTTTAGCAGATAATATACATTCTGTTTCCCACCTGATCCACAGCCTGGAACGTATATATGGACGCCCCCGGCTCTATGTTCTCTGGGATCACGATGGTAACGGGGTCTTCTGTGAACTGGGGAGCGTGGTCGTTGCTGTCCTGCACGTTGATATCCAGCTGCACCAGGTGGCTGCTGGGAAACGCCTGGGAGAAGTCCGACACCTCGACGTGCAGCTGGTACCTCGACCCCTTCTCGTAGTCCAGCTCGCGCACCAGGTACACGTCGCCCTTTAAGCGGTCCACCATGAAAGTCCCGTCTCGGTCTGTCCCGCCCACGACCAGGTAGGTCACCTGGCCTTCCAAAGTATTGGACTCGTGCTGGTCACTTGGGCGGACGGAGCCAATGATGGAGCCCGGAGCAGCTCCCTCGACTGTGTTCAGGGTCATGGAGAGCATGTTGGGCTTGGGGTTGGACCGGGAGGAGCTGAGAACCTGAAGGAAAAGGAAACAAGGGTAATTTTAATCAGATCATGTCATGCAAGTAATCACTTTGATTTCTTTAATCATCCACATATCTATCCCAAAACAGAGTGAAACAAAAACTGTGAAAACATTTCAATATATACGATTATTTCAACCAAGTATCGAAGGAACGTGTCAAGGCGAATGTATGTTACTGGATCTGATTTCCTTTCTGCAGACAATGAAGCTATATGGCTCTCACCCCCAGCCCATCCCTAAACACAGCCTTGGGCTGTAATCTGTTTCTGTTTTGTTGCTATTATTATAATAACCCTGCAGACATTATGTACAATCCTTCCAGTAAATATCTCGACGCTGCAGCGTTCTGGCTTCAAGATGAGAGCTGTTTTTTGTGACCCGACACCAGATAATGAAGGGTGTAATGCGAGGGAAAACTGTAAATATTCAGTTCAAATAATGCTGAGCAATAAGCGCAGCCTTCATGTGCCGCAGTCCGGCAGTCAGATGGGAGACGAGTGCGTGCCAGAGGGCTTTCGCCACTCTGAGCAACAGCCTCGGGGTTCGATATTGTTCTGGGACAGATCAAAGAGCCCCGAAGACAGCAAACATAAGCGGATTTTAACAAGCTCTGGTTTCGTCATCAAAAAATCCACATACCCTCGCTTTCGTTACCCAGATCTGTTGCAATGAATTGCATGTTTCTGGTGTCTTTCTCGGAACGTGATTAGCAAGGATGAAACTAGAGGAGGAGGCAAGTGATGTGCATGATTTAGCCTCACATAGTCGCTAAAAAGGCTAACTTTACGTGCAGACATTTTCAGCTAATATGCATGAAAAAGCACATGTCAAAGGGCACCTCTTATTGACACGACTGAATGCATTTGAACTTAGGACTACAGGTGCATAACCCTGACCCGCCAGATGGTTTGTTGCACGGAACCATCTGAGAAGCCGTCATTGGGAACTGTTTGGAAAAGGGCAGGCACTTTCAAAAAAAATACCTGGCAGGTGATTGGATGAACTATCTGTCAATCAAACTTTTGCCGAAGCCAGTCGGGAGAAGAGCGTAAACATCTTTTCCATCGAGAAAAGCCTTCAGTGTCGTTCTTTGCTCTTCATTCAATGAAGAAATATTCTCCATTTCTGATATAACTGATGCTATCGCAGCATCTACGCTAACATATTTAGGAGCCGCCATTGTTCTTCAGAACGAACAGTCGCCTTTCTGCTTCGCCTCACACACACATTAACCACGCCCGTAGCTCCCAGTAGCTCCTCACAGGACGCTGATTGGTCCGCTGTCTGGCGAGCCGGACACAAACTTGAAGCCTGACAAGATGGATTTTTGTGTGATATGTGCTCTGCGATTCTTGTGCGATCTTGTGACATTGCGAGAATCCAGCTGCCGTGCAAGGTAAACAGGTGCAAGGAGTCTTGATATTTCTTAAGTCATTTGTTCAAATACATCCCAGTGATTCAATTATCTTGAATAAGATGCTTTACTACAAAGTGCCAGCACCTGTACTGTACTATTTTGTACTTTTCCTTGGTTTTACCCAATGCCTACAGTACACACGCAAGCTTAGCGAGTGTACTGTAGCACTTGTGGTGTACAACAACATCCCTGCGTCTGATTTTACCCACAGCTATGTGAAACGTTATCTCAAAATCATTATCTGGAAATGTTACCTCATGAGTGTGTCTGAACGTGTCGTTTGTGTCTGCGTGCGTGTACGTATCACTGCCGGCTACCGTACAGCGGTGTATTCTCTTTCTCTCAGTGTGATTTGATGCAGATGGCTCTCATCACATCTCATCTGGGAGCATTTGATTCCAAGGTGCCTGTTTCCCCTCTGTCTAATCTCAGCGTCGCACAAGCAGGGCGCAGGCGAAATCTAAGGCGAGCGAGCACTCCCGCTGTAATTAGCATCCTTTTTCCTTGCTGAAATCACATCACATAAAAACACTGAGCTCAGCGCTCCACAGTCAAAGCAAACCACCACCCTTTTCTGGCTAAATGCCTCCGTGGCGGGCCTTCTTTTCCCCTTGCTGTTGAATCCCTGATATCGTGTGTTGATATGCAGGATTGACCCTCCAACAGAAAGTTCAGAACAATAACTCAGTCCAGACCAGCTCCCTCCTGCAGCTCCGGGTTTCTCACCTTGGGTTTTGGTTACCCCACTAACCTTTGGAGCAGGAAACGCGCACTAGATTGGATAGATGCTTTTGTTTGTATAGGCACAGGTTCAGCTTCTCATATTTATCTCCTTTTCTAATTCCTTTGACAGTTTTATACTGTTCACATTGTGCACAGTTTGAGGAAATGACTCGCAGCGAGGAATGCAAAAGGACCGAGGTAATGTGTGGATGGGACAGTTTTCAGTTTGGCCGCCACATTTGGTCTTTGTTTCCAATTAGAAATGTTTTGAAGACACAACAAATGCGTAAGCGTTTGTGCATGCAGCTGGATAACGATGGATGAGGGTACTAAAATGTGCAGATTTTGTTTACCTGTATCCGTAGCTCGCAGGTGGAGCTGAGGCCTGGCGTGCCGTGGTCAGCAGCAGTCAGGGCGAAGGCGTACTCGGCTCGCTCGGCCCATCTCAGAGGCGAAGCGGTTCTGAGCTCGCCGCTGGTCGGGTTGAGGGAGAAACGCTCTGCTCTGGAGCCTTCAGAGGGTGCGACAGATATCAGCTCGGGTAGTTAAGGAAGGTAACACTAAACAAACCTACTTTAACAAGTGGTTGAAATGTAACTCATGACTCACCTGATAGAGAGTAGTACACGGTCCCATTCTCTCCCTCGTCTGGGTCTTTAGCCGTCACCATCCCTATGACTGTCCCAGATGGAAGCCCCTCCATCACCTGCAACGGAGAAGGATTGTTATTCATATATTATGCCCTTTCTATGTACAGTATCTTCCTATTATGTTTATTCCTATCCCTTATCTTGTCTTTTTTTCCCTTTCTCGCACTATGACTGTTGCTCATACATCATATGATTACACTTTACAGTCGTCAAAAATGAAAAATAACTTAAACTAGAATTACCACCTCGCCTCAATCAAGTTGCAATTTATATATCATCACTACATCATTTTAGTTTTTTAGACATTTCTGTCAAATTGTCATAATTAGCATATGGATACTTGAGTTATGGCCAAAAACGTGTTTTGTGAGGTCACAGTGACCTTGAACTTTGACCACCAAAATCTAGTCGGTTCATCTTTGAGTCCAGGTGGACGTTGTGCCAAATTTGAAGAAATTCGCTCAAGGCGTTCCTGAGATATCGCTTTCACGAGAATGGGAAGGACATGAGGTCAAATTGACCTTGACCTTTGACCGCAAATCTAATTAGTTTATCTGCAAGGAGCATCCCTCTATGGGTTGAGTTATGGATCTCCCTTCATCCTCACCTGATGGAGCAGCTCCCTGTCCGGCCTGACATGAGTGAAACTGGGAGCGTGGTCGTTTTCGTCCAGCACGGTGATATGAGCGGTGCCGGTGGCGCTGCGTGGAGGCGTACCACCGTCCTGTACCACCACAACGAGCTGGTAGCTGGACTGCTGCTCTCTGTCCAGGGCGAGGCGGGTGCTAATCTCACCTAACGAGAAAAAGGAGGAGGAGAGAAGGCCTTAGCGTGCATTACTTGCAATAGTTAGGGAATAATTACCATGTTAATTGAATTGTCTAATAGCAAATCATTAATTCCTCGAGGGAAATCACGCTGGTGTTAGTGCTGCTTATGGAGTAACTACATTTCAGCCAGCGTAACACAATTACAACAAAGTGTTTCAAGTGTACTATTACTGTTGTTAATTCAAATAAAAAAAGGCTAAGTCGCGGTGTTCACCTGTTTGTGAGTTGATCTGAAAGTGCCTGTCGGTGTGCAGCAGCCTGTAGGTGAGCCGAGCGTTTAGTCCCGCGTCTCTGTCCGTTGCAGACACCCTACCAAAGCCGGTCCCCGCCATCAGGTTCTCTCTGACGGCCAGGAACACCCTCTCCTGGCTCAGTCTCGGGGAATTGTCATTCTCGTCGGTTACCGACACCCTGACCGTGGCGCTGCCGGTTCTCCCCGTCCCTCCTGGGCCCGAAGTGGCCAGGACGGTCAACAGGTACATGTCTTTGACCTCTCGGTCCAGAGAGCTACGAACAAACAGCCACCCGCTATCTGGCATGATGCCGAAGCCGGCGGCGTCACCGTCGGGCCTGAGGCGGTAGGAAATAGAGGAGGAGGAGGAAGATGAGGAGGAGCTCCCGCCGTTCCCAGAAGCCTCTCTGTTGAGCGCTCGAACCTGGAGGAAACGCGTGTTGAGAGGCGTGTTCTCCCGGAGCTCCACGCGGTACGTCAGGGTGTCGAAGTTGGGGCCTTGCGCGTCTTGCGCTTGGATGTGGACCACGAGGGTGAAGGTGGAGCTGAGCTGAGGCGCTCCGCCGTCCTTGGCAACCACCTGGAGGTCGTAGCGCGGGACACTTTCATAAGACAGACTCCCAATAAGGCGAACCTCCCCGCTGCCCCGGTCGACGCCGAACGTCCTCTGGCCACTGCTCCCAGCAGCCCCGGCAGAGACCAGGTCGAAGCTGAGCTGACCGTTGTGACCGGAGTCCTTGTCGGTGGCCTGGATGCTGTAGATGACAGTCCCCATTTTGGTGATCTCAGGTAAAAGCAGGGACTCCGACGAGGAGGGGAGGAAGGCGGGGGCGTTGTCATTGACGTCCGAAATGGTTATTCGCACCCGGCTTGTGCCGTACGCCGGAGGAGAGCCGGAGCGCGCCTGGATCTCCAGGTCGAGACTGGAGCAGGTCTCGTGGTCCAGAGGAAGGGCAGTGCGAATGGTACCGGAGGCACTGTCCACGGTGAAGTAACCATCAGGGTCTCCGGAGGAGATGGAGTAGAAAATATCCTTCGAAACACCTGCAGGGAGGACACAGAGAGAGAAAAGAGTGAGAGAAGGACAGCGACAAAGGGACTAGGGTTGCAAAATATCACAAAATTTCCAAGAACCCAGTCTTTGAAATGCTTGAAAATCAGTTAACAATAATATAAAACAGATAAAAGCAGCATATAATCGCATGTGACAAGCTGGAACCAGCAAATATTTGGCATTTATGCTTGATAATGAATTTTCTTGATGATCAATCATCTAAACGTTTCACCACTAGAAGGCACAGAAAGAGTTTCGATATATACAGACGTTGATTATCCACTCGTCCTCAGCTTAACGGAAACATACCCCGACACATGAAAGATTCACATGACAGATCCATATCCGCTTTTAGTAGACAAGGATGTGGTGTGTTTATTATTACTGTAAGTGTTAACGAAGGGCTGGATTCACTCAAAGCGGGTGAGGGGGGGTAGAATCGCCGAAAGCCTCGTACAGTTACACAGACAGAGATGAGTGCTCCTCTGTCCACTGCACCACTGAGAACACTTCATTCTGACTCCCACTCAGAATTACAGCCGCCCGTCCAAATTCATTTCTCCATCAATAATACTGAGAGAAAATAAAAGTCCGGCCACTGTGAAAATAATCCCCATTTAAACCCACGCTGTGTGATGGATGTGATTTCTTAATGGAGTGCGTGCTCTTGTTGCTTGCATATTTGTACAACCGCTGGAGTGAGAGGGAAGACATCCGTACACTCTCCATTCCATTAGTGCATTTTTGTCCTGGTACTTGTCGGAGAGATGAAACCGGGTACAGTGAGGCACATAAAACAGGTTCACCCTGGCAAGTAAATTGATAAAAAGGAAGCTTAGAGGCAGAACAGACGACGACAAAGAGAAAATAATCGACAGTACTGGCGTCCTCACCTGTCTTGGCAGCGGCTCGGACCACTCCCACCGCCGTCCCCCTGAGGACGTCCTCGGACACAGTGAAGAAATACTGGGCCTGGTCAAACACGGGAGACGCCACTGAGCCTCCCACCACACTCACGTTCACCCGGGCGTTGACCGGCGCCGTCAGGCCGCCGCCGTCCTCGGCTGATATCACCATGGAGATTACCGTGTTGGCTTTGCCGTGGAGCGAGCGAGAGAGAGAAATCACGCCTGTAGAGGAAGAAAGATGAGTAGAGAAGACGGATTACTCTATATCCCCTGTAGAAACATTGGTATAACTGTCTTTTATAAAAAAGTGGATTAACTAACCAACTAACTAATTAACTAACTAACTAACTAACTAACTCCTTTTGGTTTTTAAACACTCCAAAGTCACATCACACACACATACCTGTGTCCTTGTTGAGGGTGAAGAAACCAGAGCCTCCTGCAGGTACTGTGCGGTAGGTCACCCTGCCGTTTTCCCCAGCATCGGGGTCATTCGCTGTTACCTTGACGACGGAGGTTCCCGGGGCACTATGGGTACTGAGGCTGACTGTGTAGAGGACTGGATAGAAGGTGGGCCGGTTGTCATTGATGTCCACCACCGAGACCCGTACGCGTGCTACTGAGCTCAGGCCACCCTGGAAAAAAAATAATATTCAGATTAGATTCAAGATGTTTGCGTGATCCCTTTGCATGCGGGAGACCAAATAGTTTTTTGTTTTTTTTAACCTCAGTGAAAAAAAATAATACCAAAGGCAATACTGCATTTATTTAGCTCCAATGATGCAGTCACATCAAATGTCACCTTGAGTAGGCTACAGTGAAAATACACATAAATTGAGTATAACTATCGATACATTGCATCGATAGATTACAGCGCCCTCGTTCTCACCCCCCTCCCCCGTGCCGTGCCGTGCCGTGTCGTGCCGTGCGTCGGCTCGTCCGGATGCTCTCCGTGTAGTTTTTACGCAGCGCAAAAACGCGCTGCAATAGCAGGAAATATATATATATTATATATATTTATTGCTGACTATCTGTGAGGTGACGTCACAATTCTTGTGGGGATTCTTATGTTCCGCGATGTCATGGTCGACGTCACAGATGATGTCAGCAGTCCTACAAATTATTGGGCGGGGCTTATTTTCTACGTCGTTAGTGACGTTTCGGGCAAAAACAAAAAGTTTACTTATAGGAGCCGTTTCTGTCCTTTCTTTGCCCTCCCTCTGATCCTCTGGGTCTCACGATGAGGAGATCTGGAGAGCTCTGAACGCCCTGTCAGACGCCAGAGACAAGGTTGTGTGCCTAGGCTAAACATCGCCACTTAAGCGCACGGTGACGAAAGTGCCAGGCACGGACGCGTGCACAGAGCTAATGCTCCACTATGCACGTAGTCTCTAGGCCACAGCCATTGTTTCAGAGTCTGCCTGCCAGGCATGAACGTGTGCATGGAGCTAGTGCTCCACTGGCATGTAGGCTCCAGGCGATATTCAGGAGTTCAGGGATGGGGGGAGTTAGTTAGGGGGTTAGTTTTAGGAGATCAGGGATAGAGAGAGTTAGTTAGGGGGTTAGTTAGGGGGTTAGTTAGGGGGTCAAATCTCTGTCAAATCAAATAAGCTGACACACAGAATCTATCAGAATATTCTACTATGTGTCACAGCTTCATAACTGTCACCAGTTCTGAATGTAACTAAGTACATTTACTCAAGTATTATTCAAATTCTGAGATGTCAGCAGTTCTCACTTTATGCATCATTTAAGCAGCCAGATTACACACAGCATTTAGGCTACAATAGAGGCAGTATTGAGCCCAGCGTGGAAATGTAACCTGATGCAACAACTTTATCAATTCATAAAGAAGACATGTTTGTATTTCAGCTTGTAACCCACAGGCATAATCGTCCACTACAAAATTCGAACACTGAATGCACTGACAGGAATCTCTGTGTCTCCTGAAACAGAAACTCCGATATTCTCTGGAAAGCATATTTGGGATGCTGTATAATAGATGTGGGGTGCTTTCTATTCATATTTGCGGTGATGTATACTGATATTTAGGGGGGGTTATATTTTTATATTTGGAAGAATGTGACCTACACAGAATGTAGTCACATTGCTGTCTCTGTATTTATTGTATTTTGAGGACAAGAGGAACTTTCCTAGCATTTGTGTTGCACATAGCAATCAGAAGTTAATGCAATAACTGATTCATATGAAAACATAATGGATTATCATGACTCAAAGCTATTCAATACAAGTATCTGAGCATGTGTCTTGGATATATATTTATTTTTACGCATATCTTGGTAATATATCCTACTTCAAATGTATTTTTGTATGCATTTCATTGGGCTACATACAACATACATTTCCACAGTTTGTACATTAATGTGGGCTATATTTGGTTAATGAAAACTTTTTTATGTAGCTATTTCTGCTAATCAAATTGCAGAGAAATATAATATTGTATATATGCAACAATGAAACCAACTGAAAATATGATATCTGTTGGCCTACAAATTGAATTGGATAATGAGAAATAATACCAAAGGCAATACTGCATTTATTTAGCTCCAATGATGTAGTCACATCAAATGTCACCTTGAGTAGGCTACAGTGTAAATACACATAAATTGAGTATAACTACCGATGCATTGCATCGATAAATTACAGCGCCCTCGTTCTCACCCCCCTCCCCCGTGCCGTGCCGTGCCGTGTCGTGCCGTGCGTCGGCTCGTCCGGATGCTCTCCGTGTAGTTTTTACGCAGCGCAAAAACGCGCTGCAATAGCAGGAAATATATATATATTATATATATTTATTGCTGACTATCTGTGAGGTGACGTCACAATTCTTGCGGGGATTCTTATGTTCCGCGATGTCATGGTCGACGTCACAGAGGATGTCAGCATTCCTACAAATTATTGGGCGGGGCTTATTTTCTACGTCGTTAGTGACGTTTCGGGCTCAAACAAAAAGTTTACTTATAGAAGCCGTTTCTGTCCTTTCTTTGCCCTCCCTCTGATCCTCTGGGTCTCACTATGAGGAGATCTGGAGAGCTCTGAACGCCCTGTCAGACGCCAGAGACAAGGTTGTGTGCCTAGGCTAAACATCGCCACTTAAGCGCACGGTGACGAAAGTGCCAGGCACGGACGCGTGCACAGAGCTAATGCTCCACTATGCACGTAGTCTCCAGGCCACAGCCATTGTTTCAGAGTCTGCCTGCCAGGCATGGACGTGTGCATGGAGCTAGTGCTCCACTGGCATGTAGGCTCCAGGCGATATTCAGGAGTTCAGGGATGGGGGGAGTTAGTTAGGGGGTTAGTTTTAGGAGATCAGGGATAGAGAGAGTTAGTTAGGGGGTTAGTTAGGGGGTTAGTTAGGGGGTCAAATCTCTGTCAAATCAAATAAGCTGACACACAGAATCTATCAGAATCTGTGTGTCTGACGCTGTGATGATATTATGGACCTTAAATGTATAGTCTATTGAGACAAAGGGAGGCTAAATCATAAGAATAGCTATTTTATTTAAACCCCATCCTCCCTCCCTTCCAGCGCTGTATATCCCCAAAGACAACATTCAATTAGTTTTGTATCCCTCGGTGAAAAGCGACAGTCCAGGACTTTCATGTTATGAAACTTCGACAATAGATTTATGTCAGCGTAAAGATGGAGCAGCTGTAAAGGAACACAGAAAGATGAGTTCTCTGTTGAAGGTCTCTGAAATTTGGAGCCAATCAACCGCTGTATGCATTTGTCAGCGAGGAGAAGAGTTTGCACTCATTACACCGTATCTGCCGGCTTGGTTTTTACGAGACCATTAAAAACGGGGATAGTGGAGACGGAGGGAACAGATGAATTGAAGCTGGGAATGCGCCGGGGGGTGGGAGAGAAGATGCATTGTGGGAGTTGGTTGGTAAATTATTGTATAGACCTGAATTCAATCTTTACCTGAACAGGGGTAAATAGAGAAAATAAAAAGTATGAACACTATACCACCACAATGACTAACGATAATCCATTTAAACAATGGTATTCTTTTTCTTTACGTAACCCAAGTATACACAAGAGAATGAATGCTTTATTGCACCTTATGTGGAGTTCCAGTGCCTATTTAAGTGCATAGTTTAACCGTGCATGGGTCTACTGGGAAGAGGCTAGAGCAAAGAGTGTGTTAATGTGGTCAAGTAAGGCATCGTATTTAACCTAAATGCTATCCTACAGTAAAAAGGTTATTTGAATTGACTGCTTAAATGGATCTGTTTTCCTACTTCTTTACCTTTTCCCTCCCCGCACCCCCCTCTCTGTTTGCTCTGATTGCTTTGCCATGTTGTTGCGGTTCCCCTTGATTTTTTTTTGAAGACACAGTGAGAGACAGGCAGGACGTTGTCTTCTTCAAACATGTCTCTTTGATCAGATTTATTCGAGTGCAGCTGTACACATCTTTAATTTGCCTTCTGCTCGAAGCTTTGATCAGACGGAGCATCACACACTCAGCAGGCAATGTGTTTGGTCATGAAGCAACACAAGGAACTAGTGATTTTACTTTAGTTTTCGTCTCTTTCAGAAAACTGTTTCAGTTATGATTAATTAGGCTTTGCTTGTACAAAAGAGGTTAACTTTTTTCATGCAATCAGAACAGTGGAATCTGCATTTGCATTTATCACAGTCCCTGTAACATCCAACATCACTTTGAGAAGGCAAGCTAAGCTAAACTAAGCTAATCTGCTGGCAGTAGCTTCATATTTATCATACAGACATAAGAGTGGTGTCGATCCTCTCATCTAATCTTTAGCAAGAGAGAGAATAAGCATATTTCCCAAAAATGTCCAACTATTTCTTTAAGGATTTATTTGTCTGACAAGATGAGAGAATACAGAGATTACTACTAATTTCTATTCCTTATAGTTTTAGGGCAACAGTGTTCTTACTCCATCCGTTGCAGTCACGGTCAAGTCAAACTTGTCCAATCCCTCATCCCGGTCCAGAGCCGTGCTGGTGCAAATCTGGCCACTCTCCTTGTCGATGGTGAAGTGGGTCGGTGCTGCGCTTCCAGAGCCAGAACCCAGGATGTAGGATATGGCGCCAAAGGAACCACGATCCTCATCTGTGGCTGAAACCTGAGGGAAAAGAGACACAAGGTAAGACGTGGACGGTCCACCGGTGCCAAACGGCCCGTGAGACATAAGGATTTCAAGAAGCATCGCACCAACACACCCAGCATGTGTCATAATTATTATATACGAGCGGAGGGCCTTTCTGTTATCACAATAATGTCCCATAATGCAGCCACCTCACAGGCCCATACATCTGCACTTGTCAAAATATCACACACCATAGCACCACTTGTTATGATTTCCAGAGTACTATAAAAACCGAGCATCTGCGAGAGCAATTCACTTTTATAGATCACAGATACACTGTTGGATAGATCTCCCCCACGGTGTGTTCGAGAAAGCGGCAAAAGGACAGGTGGTGCCGTTACCGTGGATACAGAGGGAGAGAACTGACAGGTAACCTTTAGTAAAAGAAAGGAGAGTTTTGACAGGTTGTGAGTTTGGTTCAGGGGTCAACGGAGGAACTTAAACGAATGTTGGAAGGTCAAACTGGTTTTCAGCTGGCATTTAAATAAGATGCAGACTGGCTGACTGGAAGAGCAACTTAAACACGCACCTCAGACATTAATCCTTACTCACATTTTCTCCTACAAATGACTTTAAACTGTCAACACAAAGACACACAACAGACAGAGGTCTTGACCTAACCTTTGACTTTTTGTCTCATCTTCCTAACATCCATCTTTCTACTGCGCACACACACACACAAATATACATGGTATGCTCTGACTAAATCTATTAAAACACTGAAAAATCCCATAATACAACAAAGTTTCCCTCGCAAAACACAAAAGGGAAATGTCCTCTGTGCTTGAGGGTCCTCCTGCCTCTGACTGAAGTTTTACACTGGTCCATAACATTGTTTGCTGGCGTTTATGGTGCTTGTTAAAAGCAGCATTCTCCCTCAGATCTCGAAGACCTTGAGGGCGAGCCAAGATCCAGGAGGCCTGATGACATCATTCCCTCGCTGCGTTACAGCCATTCTAATAAGGCAACAGTAACATATGTCTGATTTACTTGTTTACTTGTTTTTGTGTAAATTCCAATTAAATGTTTCTGACGAAGAAAGGATATTCTACCGTGCCCAACTGAAATAATATATGATAAACTGTTATATGTGATAACACACAATGCAATTAGAAAGATAGATAACATAGATTTAAAGAATGAAGTTGTAATATTATGAGAATAAATTTGTAAATTATGAAGAAAAAGTTGTAATATTTCAAGATGTAGTGATATTATGAGAAAAATGTTTTTTTTGGAAAAAAAGTCTTAAAGGAACAGTGTGTAACATTTCAAGGTATTTATTAGCAGAAATGGAATATAATATTCAGAAATATGTTTTAATAAGTGTATAATCACTTGAAACTAAGAATCGTTGTGTTTTCGTTAGCTTATAATGAGCCCTTCATATCTAAACAGGGAGCGGGTCCTCTTCACGGAGTCCGCCATGCTGCCAAATCCTACACACTGTCCCTTTAATATGTGGAGAATAAACAATTTTGAGAAAAAGGTGAGGTGCGAGAAATTATGACTAAATCGAAATAATCTGACTTTGTAGATAAATTTGACTTTATTCTCTTAAAAAGGATGACTACGACGACTATGGGATGAATATTGTTTAGCATTATTCTCGAAACCTCTTTTCTTTTTCAATAATATTCTACTGTAATATCCTCATACAGTTTAAAGTGCAAATAGGTCTGCTTTCTATACATCCACTGGTGTTGCAATAATGTTTTCTACCGTTATCAACTTCTCAAAAAATTGAAAAAAGACAGGCGTAAAAGACACATCTCTTATGTCTGTGCTTGCTGTTAAATGATTTCATCATACTGAGTCCTACATGTGAACTTGCCCTGGCCCTGAACCCCAGAGGACCACCGTAGCAGACATCCGGCAACGACCTTCCTTCCGTCCCACCAACACATGTCTTCACCATTACACTCACCTACTGGCTATAGACGGACGGACAGAAACACTACCACCTCGACTCATACTGTTGCTCCTATAGGATATTAAAAGATGGGGATATTAGAACGGCTCCTTCAGGGTTTTTAAGTCGTAGTGTTACCGCGGCTAGACGCTTGTGGTTTTTGAGGGGTCAGTGATTACAGCTGGGGATTTTAGATCATAGCTGGGACTTCCTTCGGAGTAGTGTTGAGACTAACGCAATCTTTTGGGATCTATGCACATGTCTGGGTGTTCGTCATATCTTTGGGACTGTCTGTGATGGATTAGCCACCTGTGGTGATGAGAGCTGGACGAACGTGTACTGTACACGCTCACACACACACAGATGATGACCCCATCCTTTTCACTTAATCTAATTAAAGAGGCTTTAACACCCATGACCGCCCAGCTGGTCATAGGGTGACTTCATCGTCACCTCTATCTTTACCCCATAAAGTATGTTGGAGGTCACAAACAAAGACGGTGGAAAGGATGCTCTACCCTGGATAAGGCAAAAGAGACGTGACTGTGTTTGTTAGGTTTATATGAAAACCTCACCAGAGGCCCCGCGATACAATATTATCACGATATTTAAGTCATGATACGATCTTACTGCGAATTTAGTATTTCTATAAGATATATTGTGATAGATTGCGATTTATTACCTTTTTTCAACTGCAAATTATGCAGTTTGTCAACATCTGTTTTATCTCATAAGATACAGTTTTCACTCATGTCAGAGTTTTCATTCACGTATCTTGAGGTCAGAGGTCAAGAGACCCCTTTGAAAATGGCCATGCCAGTTTTTCCTTGCCAAAATGTTGCATTACTTTGGAGCGTTAATTAGCGTTGTTCCCTCCAAGGTAACATGATATGGTTGGTACCAATCAATTCCTTCGGTTTTCTAGTTTGAAAGACTGAATAAATCAGACCGGCACATATGGGTACTTCACAAAAAGTCAAGGCCGCGCCCCCTTTTGGGGAAAGAAAACCCAAGATCCCATAGACTTCAATGCAATTTGACGTACAGTATGTTTGGATTGTAATTTTGACAAATTTTTATGCATTCATCACATGTCTAATAATTATTTTGCAACCTTGCCTGAACTTGAGCTTTCGCATTACCTTAATAAATTAAGGTTGATTGCCGTCATGTCCCATCAGTCTTTAGCCATTTACCACACTGACAGTGAGTATTCACGTACAGTATTCATAAATATGCTTGGAAGTAGTTTTTGAACTTTGAGGCTTGGACTGGAAAGGACCTGCATATAGGCTGGGAACAAGAAGGAGAGCAGGACATTGATTCTCCACACGCTCTAAAACTTAAAAACCCGCAGCATTATGGTATGGATTCTTCATGCTGGAAAAAAATATGCAAACACAAGAAAACTCCTATGCAAGCACACTTTCATTGAAATCTTGGGAGCTATAAAATAAAAGATGTAATGATTTAGGTTTTTTTTTCTGCTGCAACATACTACGTGCGGTGCAGTAGTTTTGTGGTTACAGAGACGAACCTCCGAGAGTGGAAAACATGACAGTATTGTCAAAGCACAACAGTTTGAAATGTGCAGCGGAAGAAAATCACATCAACCCTCCAGAAAACACAGGAGCTTGTGAGGATCAACTCTGTCATCAGTACATTTCCCTCCTGTCAATCCATCTGACAGCGCAGCACCGATGTTCCGTTTACACTACACAGGCCAGAAGGTTGGATCAAGCTGACATGCCGACTCAATACCAAAAACTCCTCTCGCAATTTGTTGCGGTATCCCGCATTTACAGCACTTATCTCGAGCAGAAAAAGTAGCAGGGTTTTAAAGGTAATCTAGTAAACACACAACTGACGTATGGTCTTAAATCAAGAGATCTGGTGGGCCAGACGAGGGTGTTTGCCAGGGAGGAATTCCTCCCACGCCAGAGCCTGCTCTCTGATGCATGACCGGCCAGCCAGCCAGCCTCGGCTCCGCACACCTATTCCTCATCGTACTCTCCGGAGGTTTCCTGCCGTGATAAACATACAACTACATAGCAACACACACAGACAGCAGCCCATACCTTTCAACACCTAAATCTCTCTTGCTCTTAAGTACGCAGAGCTTTTCTATGTGATATTTGTGGGATCTTCCACATTTACACAGATTTTTTGGACGCGGGTGTCGACGGCAGGGTGGTCTAGTCATCATCGCCATGTTTTTGTAAAGCTCCGGAGCATGACACCCGGACCTCTAAAATGCGTTATTACTGACTTTAAGTTGTTTTGGATGATGCAGCATTTACAGATACGCAGTTGAGGGAAAAAAAACATTGACATCCTATGGTGGTCTTTATTATATTAAAGGCCAATAATGGTGGTTTTGCAAGTTGACTTTCATACATTATTGGCATGAACTGAATCTAACGGCTGCCTGGAAGGTGGTGAACGCCTGGAGTGTGGTGGTTCACTTTGGAAAACGGTCTGCAGTAATGTTAAGTATACACAATTTGTAGTTAATGGGCTTAAGCGTGCAAAAACCTCCAGTGTGGTTCTTTTCTGCGGGAGCTCTGATAGCCCACCTGATGTCACGAGATGCTGTGTATGCTGTGCTGTGGAAGTGTATCATTGTTATTTATTTATTTATTTTATTCATAAATTAAAAAGTAATTTATTATCATTTTAATTTGATTTTTTTTTTTTTTATATTTTGCATTTTATTACTATTATTATTATTACTTTTTTTTCTCTCCTACTCTGTTTTTGAATAGTTTGTTTTTGAATTTACAGTTACTATCTGTTACATATTATTTTATTTGTTTAAGTTAGGTTTAGGTTATTGTAGTCTTTTTTCTTAAGGAAACAATAAAAAGTATGATTAAATGACAGGAACATGGCTTAAACGTGTCTGTGAAAGATAACTGACCTGCAGACAAAAACATTTAATGTTGATAATCACTTCTACTATGCACTATCTGACGTACCAGCTGTGCTTCCTTTTTGACTACTGTATCAGTGGAAAAATCCTCAAAACACAAATGGACTTCAGTTAAGCATCTGCCAACCATCTGAACTTGTAATACATGAAACATAAATTCACCTATCGTGTAGTTCATTGACCGACTACTATATATCCGTTAAAGGACACAGCCTAAGTCTCACAAAGCACACGTCAGCCTGGTAAGGACTATGTGAAAAACAGTCAGGAAGAGCGTGCCGAGTATCGGATTCAGCCAGGTCTCATGCCTGGAGCTTTTTGTCCATAGAGAGCCATTCATCCCTGGCTGGGACAGTAGGGGAGCGATCACTCACTGGAGCATTAGCAAAGATCCAGACCTCATCAGTCATTTGCCTCACTCACTTCACAAGCACTCTCTCTTTCTGTTTCTTTGTCTCTCTCCCTTTCCACTTAGCCTCTCTCTATCGTACTCTGTGCTCCCACTGTCACTTTAATTCTCCTCCTGCAGATACATGGATGGACGTCTCTCCGAGGGTACACTCAGATCCCAGATACACACCAGACTCTTTCCTTAACGCTCGCACGCATCATCCAAAGGCAGTGTCTGTCAGTGGTGTTTCATGCTGCAGAGAAGGAGTGGTCTCCTGTCTGGGATGTGCTGCAGATTAACAGGTATGTCTAATGATCAAGGTATTCTCATATACAACAGCTCGTATGATATCTTAAGAAAAAGTATTCCTCATTTTTTCGTGCGTTTTCCTACAAATGTCCAGCAACACGTGACGCACGTGTCAATTTCTGGCAACAAAACTACTTTGTTAGGTTAAGGAAAAGATTGACTTGCTTATGTTTAGGCAATAAAACCACTTAGTTAGGTTTAGGCAACAAAACTACTTAGTTAGGTTTAGGCAACAAAACTACTTAGGTTGAGGAAAGGATTGACTTGGTTAGATTTAGGTAATAAAACTACTTAATTAAAGATAGGGTCGACGATGTTGGAAAGCTACACATGCACGAGCACGTGAGGACAGCAACTCAACAACGCTACCTCTTGACAAGTAACCGCGGCAGTGCTACTTTTGGCTGAGTTTTCTCTTCCATTCTCCAGGAAACGTGCGGCGGCGACGCGCTTTGAGTTCAGGCTGGTGCAGGCCAAGGGTAGAGTACGAGCAGGGAGGCAGGAAGGCATCTGATTGGTTCCTTCCAAGCGGACCTTGAGGCAGTGATTGGTAGACGTTTTTACAGGATTACAGCAGCTACAGATGACGCCTCTTTTCTGGTCCTTTTTCAGAGCTCATCAGTAATGGATCGCTGTCGGGGTGTAAAGACCATTTCAACCAATATAACAAATAGTGTATACTGGATAACATCGTCAACCCTGCCTTTAAGTTAAAAAAAAGATGGACTTGGTTAGGTTTAGGAGATCTAGTTCTACAATGAAATGAGATTCAGCAGTGGCATCGCCTAGTTCTCGTTTAAAATGTTTCCAGAAGTAGATTTTGATGGATTGTTTAGACGGAATAACAGAAAGTTTACGAGCAGGCCGCCATGTTGTTTCCTGTTTGAAACGGCGAGCAGAAAACCAGGGACCAATCAGGTGCATTCCACGAGAGGGTACGTCACCGCTTGAACTGCCAGTTGAGTGGAGCAGCACGTCCCCTAGTGTCCTCGCCGGACCTGGTGGACATGTACCGCTAGATTTAACATTACAGACATGACCACTGACTATTCATGTAACAATTTAGCCACAAATTCACAGACTGACCGTACACGGTCCAGCCATACACTCAGTTTTGACCGAGTCTTGTTCGTCTTTCCCTTCCTGTCCTTCATTATACTCATGGCTTCATCCTTTTCGCTGTACTGCATCACCTCTCTCTCCCTCCTTTCCTCTCCTCTATTCTCAACTTCTCCAGATGTGGGCGCTGGTCCAGGTGGACCCTGCTGTTCTCTGCAGTTTGTCTCTGTAAAACATCAGTTAGTGTCAGATGGAGTCTGCGCACGGCTTCTCGGACGCAGCTGCAGCTCTGCTGCGGCTCTGGACTTTTATAGCTTCTCATGAAAGAGAGGGAGAGAGATTCTATAGGCTTTCGTAGTAAAACTTGTAAAACACAGATAGTTGTCCCAATCTAATCTACTCTTCCACTGACTGGTGCCAGGCCTGAATGTTTAGATAGCAATCATCATCTAAGAGGTCAAATAGGCCAAGAAGAAGCCTAATATTAATGCAAATGTTTCACCATATGCCGAATTAAAGGATGATTCCGGTTTATTACAACTTCTCTTACTTTAGTAGTACTGGCCATCATTCCTATCAGTTATGATGACATTGTACTCTGGCATTGATTCATAGTCTTGTTGACTTATTCTTTGATAAGATATTTCCTAATTTAAATCATACTTTTGGTCATTTTAGACTATTTCTTTGCCATTTTCCTTCCTTTTCTGTTTCATGTTTGGCAAATCTGGGAGTTCCTGGTTGACTGCTCATGTTTCTTTCCCCATCTGACTTATTTTTAGGGGTTTCACGGCATTCCAAGATCTCACAAATTAACTTGATAAGTACAATCTTATTATTACTGATAGAAATAATGGCGGAAACTATGACAATTAGTTGAATTACCCTTTAAAGCATGACCATAAAAGAGCATGACGGACTTGGAGCTGGTGAACTGAATGCATCATTGTTGGATAATTGCACACAAGCTGAAGTTATTTACAACAAACTGAAATGGGAGTCTGGATTGAAAGGCAATAACTGCGTTGGAGTGTCGGATCGAGCTAAAACATTCATTTAACTTTGTTGCTCTCTTTCCACGGACACATTCCTTTGCTCTCCAGCGAGCTGCATTCCTCGTATTAGGCTTTCTCAAGTCTCCAAATCAATTTCTGCCTTTCTGTTGCCAATGAGTTGAGGCACTATGGGTACAATTAAGATATATGGCAGGGGGAGAAGAGAAGGGAGGGGAAATAGTTTGGCAAAAGAACAAAAGGCAGGGCTAATGATAACACGAGACCTTGAAATGGGAACGAGGAGGCTTCATCTCGCTTCTCGTTCAATCTCCATTCCTCCCTTGACCTCCCCTTTCTCTTCCAGCGTCTCCCCTCTTTTCTGTCCTCTCCCTCGCCCGTTCTTTCAGCACCCTATTACGGCAAGTGCTTGTTGTCTTTCATGTGGAGTTCACGGCTGGAAATGATTAGCAACATCAAACCACCGAAGGGAAGAGAAGGGGAGGGAGGTGAAAGGGACAGAGCGAGAGAGATTGACTTCTATATTTGGAAGAAAGAATGCTAATATTATTAATGAACATAATAAGAGATGATGGCCACTGGAAAGCCTCTCGGCCCCTCTTTTTCTTTCTGCCTCCCACAAATGCGCTACTTGTACACGCATACGCAGCGGGACACTTTTGTAGATGTCCCAACACTCAAAGCTAAACAGTAAACTACACCACAGAGTTGCAGCTTTAGCCCATAACATGCAGACATGTGGTGTGTGTTAGGAAGTTTATCTTTGTGCTGCGTCTCATGTTAAAGGACACAGGAGCCGTTGTTCAGGCGTATTCACAAGTCGAGTCATCTCGCATTTATGTCTGATGTTTGGAGTTTCCCATCCCTGCATCTGGTATGTTTTGTTTTTCAGAGTAAGTTTTACCCTCCACACACAATTTATTTTTCATTATTACACGGCTCTGTTGAATACTCGATTCTGATTGGTCAATCACGGCGTTCTACGGTCTGTTATTTCTTTACAGCAGACCGTTGCTATGTAGTCCGGTAAAGTCCGGTAAATTTAACAACGTAAGCTGTGGCAAAAAATAGACGTTGGGTTTCCGTTACTCCATCAGAAAACACCATGGAGTATTTTTCTGATAGTTATTTTAATATATTTGGAGAGCACGAAATTTTAGAGTCATGGCTAACGGCAGAAGAGTCCCCGGTGAAGAAAAGAAAGAGAGAACAAGAAAACAGCGCAGAAATCGACAAAATTGAAGAAGACAGACATGAAGTAAACACTAAACAGTATACGGTGTGGGCTATGACAGTGTTTAAAGACTGGTTAATCAAAAAGAAAATACAGTACAGATGAATGAGGACAGAAACCTCAACATTAATATTCCCAAAGAAGTCCCGTTCACCTTGTCTCACTTCACCATCAATGGAAATGTTAGCTAGAGTAACGAGTAAGCTAATCTTAAACTAGAGTTACGTTGCTACGGACTCAGTTCCAACCGTTGCTACGCAGTTCCAATTGTGTCAAACATCAAGAAAATCATTTTTAAATCAATATTTTGTGTCAAATTATTGACTTCTTTAGAACGTAGCCTGCATCACCCTGTCGGGGTTCATTTCACAATAACGACCGGCTCACTGTGCATTATCCCTTACATAATGTAACTGGAATAGGATATCATCCGCGGTGCAATCCCTTCTAAACTAGAAATCTTCGGCACTACAACCCAGCAATTACACCAGCTCCGTTCCCATTAGCTCTATAGATCAAGCTGTCGTCTCTTCTGTGAAAACAGGTAGAGGAAGAAAGGAGAGGGAGTCGACTGTGAATGGAGGTTAAATGTGAGGTCTGAGGGAGATAAAAAAGCTAGTTACAGGGATGGACGGAGGGATAGAGGGAACACTACGAGGGATGACATCACCTTACTGGACTCTGAAGAGCGATAAGAGACGCAAGGGGGATTTAGATGGTAGCGATCCTATCTCGCGAAAAGCCCTGCAATGTGGCAACTCTTAACCCGGGTGTGCAACAGCGTGTGTGTGTCTGTCTACTGTATGTGTGTGTCGCCCACGCTCGCCCGCCCCTTGAGATCCTTTTCAAAGTGAATCCTGTGGGGCCCTGAGTGACAGCTGGCCTAATCAGCGCAGAAATCAGCCCTATTTTTTTTTACTTACTGTTAAATATTTATAGCCGTTTAAACCCCGTCTGTGTCTGCGTCCAAGGCCTCGGCAAGAGACTCACTCTGGCTGGTGCAGCAGCTGCTAGCAACAGAGGTGCATATCTGTGAAATACCATAGATTGTATTGTCGCTGTCTGCTAACAGGGGAAGCTAATGAGGAGCTCGGGGTCAGGTGTCAAAGTTGAAGGGTGAATGTGCGAGTTCGCCACCCACAGAGAACAAATAAAAATTGTCACTATGTGTTCATGGTTGCGGTCATTAAATGGTCTCAAGTGTGCACGCGATAGAGGCAATATGGCCGTCAATTATCAAGACTATTTTTAAAAAAAGCATAATTAGGGAAAACAATATTGCGCCCTTGCAACCGATCCTCGCTCAGCAATCAAATTCAGACATCTGCGAACTTAATGAGGCTCAACGCTGTTCCATTGTTGACGAGCTGCGCAACCGTTCTGTTTTATGTATTCTGGAAATATAAAAAAAAAAATACTGCAAAAAGCTGCTAAAACAGAGAGAAGAAAATGCATGACAGAAACGTTCTCTTTCTCTAGGCCATCATCTTTGATTTACACAGTGCGAGGTCTGTAATATAAAGCGAGCGATGATTATCACTTATTGTCTTCCAGTTGTAATTGTAGCGCCAGAGATGAAGAGAAAACAGTAATTAAGGAGTGAGAGAGAGCACAAAGACGGACTGGAGTTGGACTGTCTCAACTGCGAGAGGATGAGTGATTGAGAGCGAGTGGCCCTCGGTGGCCTCGGGGACACCGCTCTGGGTAATTTCGGCTCCTCTAACCAGTATGTATTTAGCAGGATGCATCTGTGTTTCTGCTGCTGCATTTCTCCCAGAATGGGAGCAGACATCTGTGTGTGTATATTTAAAAATGTTGGGCATTTCGGTGGTTTATCCAATAAAAAACATGACAAAAAGACAGAGAGAGTGTGGAATCTGTTTTGTTTTGTTTTCCTCCGCTGGGACACCGCAGGATTTTATTTTCTCTTTGACGGGCGTGTGGGACTCTACGGTTGAGAGTATATCATTGGGAGCGGGCACTTGGAATTCAAGGGTGAGCATCTTGTTGATGGTTATTGTGTTTTACGTTGAAAGCATGTCAAGGGTACAGGATAAGAGGCGAGAATATGGTTCATACTGAAGCACAAGACTCCATCTATCTACTCTTGGGCTTTACAAATTGGCGAATGTTGTGTTATGACACCCAATCTACGTGTGTGGGTGTGTTTTGTGGGCAGACACAGTTCTGATTATGGGTATTGATTTGTCCATCTGTGAGAGCAAAAAAGCAGAGAAAAGGGGAGATCAATAGGTGTGATTCGAACACTCTATCAGGAAGACAGCTGCTGAGGGAGTGGAGAAAGTCAATGTCAACTTCCTCCAGAGATCTCAGATTTTCTAAATAAGATTCTGTCATCAGCAAGAATTCAAAATCTGATCAAAGTGGAGATAAAATGTTTTAAAAATGTTGGCTTTGAACTAGGAATAAATCGGGTGTTATGTAAACGTTACCTTCTCGTTTACATTCTTTATCATTTTTTCTAATAAAGTTGATGTTTTATAGTTAAATCAACTAAACTAATTAATTAATTATTCCAATCTGGGGCCAACGGCAAAACTCCTGCCCTCTCAATAACATGGTTCAAACTGATAAGCAAATAGAGACACACACACACACAATACCTTCTCAACATGCTAGACAAAGGTTCGGGCTTATCCCTGTTGATTGCACAGCTTCGCTCCACTAAACCAAAATAGTATCTCTAAGCCGCTGTAGCCCTCCGCCCATTTAGTCATGCTTCCTGTATGTGATCCCTGAGGCCGAGGGACAGTTTCATCATGGCCTCGTCAGTCGCCGTGTCAACAGTGAGCTGTAACACTGAGGACAATGAGGTTAATTAACACCAGACTCCAGCCAAATAATGCAGAATTTTGGTTGTGGCTGGTACATTTGGTGCATTATCATCTAGATATCCTAATTAAGGCTGGGTAAAAGTTCAATATTATCAATTACTGACTTTTAGTGATGTCATATTTTTTACCGTTGATGTCCAAATTAGTTATTCCAAGCAAATTGTAAGTAAAAACTAATAAAATGTGTTATTGGAGGGGTTGGTTTACACATTTGAAGAGTTTTCTCAAATGTGAAACAGAATTGTGAAAAAGAATTTGTTTTTCATGACTTGCCTGGTTAAATAAAGGTAAAAAAATAAACAACAACTTGTAAAACGTGAAAACAACTTGGGAATTTTAGGATGTATCAATTGACTGTGGCCGCTAGACATTTTTCTTTTGAGGTGCAGACTTGTTTGAGCATAAACACGACTCACTGAAAAGCCACGAACTCCCCACTCTCCACCAAAAAGCTCAAAACATGGCAGATAAAGATGGCTGACCTCAAACACAAGAGGTAAACTCCGAAAAATCATTTGTCACTGCCGCAGTGACTCCTTGTGTCTTACGCCCACGGCGCTGTCTCGGTTGGGGCACTGTCGTACGTTGCCAGATGGAAGCCTTTAACTCGAAGTCTTATTACATTATTTATCTATTACTTTCTCTGCCTTGGAGGGCTGAGAATACTATAAATCTAGCCAAGCTCGAGTTAAAGGATTCTACACTGACATGTTTCCAATTCAAACTAAATCACGGCCTTATAAAGTAAATCTGATGGAAACCAAGTCCCCCCTCTGTGGAGCTTCCAGGCTAGTTGAAGCCTGATTTTCTCCGTGTAAACATTTACGTTTCGGTGTCATTTTATTTCTCGATCTGTAAACCAACACGCGGCTATGTGGGAGGTTCGCACTAATAAGGCAGAGTGTGTTTATCATTACGAGTAAGCTGGGCTTTATTGGGGACAGACTGAACCACCTTTTTCTGTCCTCCAGAAATGGTCATACAAAGAGACATCTGACAATATTAGTTTCAGGGAGGAGGGTCATTACAAATCAATGTGAGTCTTGAGGGTCAAAGGTGAACTTCCAGCTGCGCCTCGGTTCCCCTTGACCCTGAGAGACAAGTGTGTGTCTGTGTGTATGTGTGTGTGTGTGTGTGTGTGTGTGTGTAACAGGTCCCCCGCTAACGCTGTATGAATGTGTCACTGTCAAAACAGGAGAAAGCAACACCTGTTATCTTTGTACAAGAGGGAAAAGCGTGGCAGCCTTGAGGCAATCAAAACCCTGCGCGATGTGACATTCCAGGCTTCAGCAGGGTTAATCTCACTTGTTTTTTGGGGGGGGTTGTTTCTGAAGAATGGCAGATCAGCACACAGAACAGATTCAACCAGCTGTGTGTAGTATGTGCTGCGTTTTCTTTCATCTTTGTCTATCTCTCCTTTTTGCACCTGAATCCCACGTCTACGCCTGTACTTTCTCCACGTCGCTCCCTCTTTCCCTCGTTCTACCTGAGGTCACGCAGTTGGCGACCTCCACATCCGGGAAGTGACAATAGTAAAAGATAGCAGGAGCACCCCCTGAGCTTTCAGCTGACATCTGGCGTTAGGTTACTCTGATAGTTGTTGACTGCCGAGAGGCACGGCGGCTCCGAACCGGAGGGTCCGTTTGTGTGTTTGTGCGCAGTTTCATACCGACAGTTCAAACAGCAAAGTAGAAAATGTAACAGAGTGGATCTGTAATCCTATAGTGTCTGTGTATCAAAGCAGTCACATCTCAAGTGTGAATATACACTGTAGCCTACATAGCGTTATAAAAGTGACTGTCTTGAACAAGGGTGAAACTCTGGTCAGGATAAAGAGGTAAACCACTAACAGACCTGTATATGACAGCTGCTGGGATAGCTCACTCTCTCTCTCTCTCTGTTCCTGCACTGCAAAAATGCCTGTTCAAGTTTAAAGGTGCTCTATATGATATCCAGAGCATTAATATAGCAGCAACTATTTATGTAAAGATATAGAGGAGTAATGTCTACCTGAGCAGAGAATGAAGTCGCTTGCTGTAGATGCACAATATGTGCTATTCTGGCTGATATTATTTTCATCATCAGAAAAGGGGGTTAGGTTAGGTTAGGTTAATTATGACAATATGAACGTATGCGAAACATAGACTGTATATAAGAAGGTGACAAAGTCACCGTGATGTCTCCCATTGGTTTGTAGACGGTTTTGAAGCCTTGAGATCAGCATTTTGGCCGTCGCCATCTTGTTTTTTTGCAACCAGAAGTGACACGAGACACTTCGAACGCTGAATAAGACATTTTTAGATGACAAAAATGTTACAATTAACTTTCATGAACTGAAAACAACATCAGAGACTGTTAAAGCATACTGGAGAACACAGTATTGAACAGATGTGTCCCTTGTATGTAGCTAAACAAAACCCCAAATAAGATAAAATTGCTAATTAAGACAAGCAAGTGACCTTTACTTGACTTAAGTCAAACAGCCTTCCGTAGTCAGCCCTAGATAATCCAATCCATACTCAAACCAAGTCAGTAGATTATCTCACTTTCCAAGACTAATAATGTCCATTTGCATTTGACATCATTAGTCAAATTGTTCTCTGCACAATATAAACATTGACATTGCCTGCTGTTGTCTGCTGTTGATGCCTCAGTACTGTTGCTTCCCTAAAGAAGTTTGTCTTCTGAATGAATGCAGACATCTGTTGCGATCTTAACCAGCTAACAGTAATGTTGTTTAACCAAAACTCATGTGCATTCATGCGTATCTGATTGTTCAGGAGGTACGTTACAGTACATGTCCGTGACCTTGTGCATTTTCTGTAGTCATTTGCACGACAAGGGTCAAACAACAAGCAGCGAAAATTAACGGCTGCTAATATTGGACCTCAGACTGACAATGCAGCTAAATTGTCTGTGCAGTTAGGAGTAACAGGCAGCGATGATAACTGGATTAGCCTCTCGTTGACCCGGGCCTGAACCTCAGCCAGAGTCAGGGATGGGTCACCTGCCCGGTGACTGTTGAGAGAAACACATAGAGGTTCTTCTGTCTGCGTTAACGCTCATTACGAACGGGGTCGACGGCCAGATGAAACTAAACACAGTTAGCAAATTTAATGCGGAGGAGGTTAAACTACTCGGGTCCCATGCGAGACCCTGAAGGTCACGAACTCCAGCTGCTGCACGCGATGTGTGTTGGTGATTTAAAGACCGACCGTTACTGTTAAAACACATAACTCTCATTAACCCCCCCCCCCCACACACACACACAGACACACACACATGCACAGTATGCACTCATACTGACACTTAAACTGCTGAATGGTCAGCTTGCAGTCAAAGCCATTACATCTTAATGAATTCTATTGATTAACTTTATTCTGCTGAAGGTTCAGGAGCCAAACTCTTGTGTGCTCTGCACACACACACACACGCTTACAGTATAACTAAATTCTGCTTAATTGATCCAGAGAGACATAAAAAGCCTCCACGTGTATTTGTGGGGAAGTCATTAGACACTGCGATTTCATATTCATACACAGCCTGAGGGGGTGAAAAACAAGCTTATCCTTGTTAAATTAATTTCCTGTGAGGTGAATATGAGGAAGTGGCGGGAAACACAGACCTGATTCCTAAAGCACCTGTTAAATCAAAGTTCGTGTGGGAGCCAACCCGGAATTTTGACCGTGCTTAGAAGAGGCAGCCAAGTTATTCTCGGGATAAACCGTTCTGTCTGACGCTGCTTTAGCTGCTTAAATCCTCTTTGTCTTTCTCTTTTGTTTTGTTTTTCCCTTCATTTCGGTCCTCACGCTTTTCATCTGCTCTCATCAGCTTCTTTGAGAGAGGATTGAAGTTAATTGCTCCTTTGGGTTTCGGCAACTTTCTCATTTGTTTCTCTGATTTCAGTGCAAACAAAAGACAAGTCCGCGTGGACAGCCAAACAGCGGGGAACCTATCAGATTAAAGCGAACACCGGAGGCCTCGTAAAAAAAAAAACCAACACACACTTGGCAAACCAGGTTGTCATTGATATAGAGCGCCCATTAAAGATACATTCACGCGCATTCACAGAGGTACAACACATGTGCGCACAGCCCGCCTCCCCATTATCATCCCATCCTCCACGGCTAGCTCAGCCAACTGGAATTTCCAAGAAAAACAGGTTGGCTAGGCATGATGCAGCCCTGGGGTCAGAGACACAGCCAACTCCTGCAGGGAGCGAATCAGGCGGGGATGAAGAAAAGGGGAAAGCGCGAGAGAGAGAGAATGTGAGAGAGAGAAAGAGAAAAAAAAAAAGAAGAGGGAGAAGGGGGTTATAGCGTTGCACACCTACAGACGTGTGGAAAGAAGTCTTAAATCAGCTGCACGTCCGCACTTCATCAGTCAGCTCCCTGGGAAATGACTTCTCAACACAAAAAAGACCCACTGCAAGCACTGCACGGCACAGTAGTAGCTCCAAAACACAAACAGTGCAGACGTGAACCGGGCAGACAAGGCACCGAGCTACATATCGCTCCATTGTCTCCGATAAAAAACAAAATATGAAAGCACACCACAGGTATTCGGAGGAATGTTGAATGCTTAGACAGTTGCTTTATCTGAGTGTTGGGAAAGTGAAAATCTTAATTGCTTGAACAGAGGCGAAGAGGCAGAGATAAAGCGGAATGAGGATTAATTTAAAGCTGAATAGCCTCCACATAGAGAGACTTTGGCTTCAAAGAAAGAAATAATGAGACACCAGTGATTCTGATTAATTGAGGGGCCTTTTCTATCTCCATCACTCCATCTTTCCTGCTATCTGTATCTCTGCTGCTTTCACTCACGGTGCTGAATCATCACCACGGCGTCTCTGACGTCATTACAGCAAAGGAGGGAAAAGGGCTGCACTGATTACCTCATGCACAAAGTTTGAGCTAATTTACATTCACAGTTGATGCCGTCACACTGCTTGAGGGATGACTTCGGTATTTTTCAACCTGGACCCTATTTTCCCATGTTTTTGTGCCTAAGTGACTAATGGGGACAACTCTTTTTGAAACTGGTCCAGTATTGAGGGAGAAAGCTGCAGTCGTCAGCCGTTAAACATGCTGTAATGTAATCATTTGGGGCAACATGGTACCATCTGTTTACGTCCACTAAAAGTGCTTGTTTTTGCCACTGACAGGCTCAGATTGTTATTATATGTGTCTGACAACATTATGGAAAGGACCCTATAGAGAAATAAAATGTTTATTCTTTACCTTTCACTTGTTTGTTATTGTGTGTCTCGCTCAGAGAAGTCTCGTCCTGAAACCTCGCATCGCATCCACATTGTCGAAATCATCTAAATATTCAGACATGACATTAAAAATCTTTTAGAGAACACTAAGCTACGATTTCTGTACTCCAACACAACAAAGTCTGACAACGCCAGTGTCCTGTGGCACTCCTCTCTCCACTCTCACTCACGTTTCCACCGTTGTCTTAACGAACCAGATCAAGCAAAAGGTAAGAAAAAAGTTTTTATTTCTCTTTAGGGACCTTTTTATAATGTTGTCAGACACTTCTATTAACAATCTGAGCCTGTCAGTGGCAAAAAACAAAGCGCTTTTAGTGGACGTAAAATGACGGTGCCAGGTTGCCCCAAATGATTACATTACAGCCCGTGGTAGCGGCTGGCGGCTGCAGCGTACTCCTCATACAGTCTTGTCTAGAGGGTAACCCACGTGTTGGGAAACTCTTGCGAGATGGTTGTGGTTAGGCATTGATCTCGAATAGTTAAGGTTAGGATAGGTCGTCGGGCAGCAAGTCTCGTGAGAGTTTTTGCAAGTTTATGCCAGATTTCGCAATTTACGGGTTACCTTCTAGACACGACCCACTACCAATTTCAAAAATCATTGTCCACATTAGTCGCTTAGACACAAAAAACATGGGAAAAAAATGGTCCAGGTTGAAAATACCGAAGTAATCCTTTCAGAAATGTAGAAAATGGTAAAAGTTTTACAATGTCTCGCAGTCAACATCTCAGTGGACCTGATCAGCTGCAGCACTCTGCTGTGTAAATCATGATGCACCTGTCATTGCCTTCCCACAGAGAGAGCAAGAAAGAAGGAGGTGTAAACAGAAGTCAGGACCGAAAAGGGATGAAAGAGAGATCCCACTAATGGGGTTGATACTGAGAGATGAGGTGAAAGTGTCCGGTACACATATGCGTCGGGAGGAGTGGAAATTGTTTCGGATAAGAAGAAGTGCGCGTGAGGAAAGGTGGATAGCGAGGGAGGGAGAGAGGGAGCCGAACTAATGTGGTGTTTTGGAGATGTGTAGCAGAGGGTTTAGGAAGACAAAGCAGAGGTGGATGGACAGAAAGTCGAAGAGAACGGAGGAGAAATTAACACTTCATATTTATGGTTTCATTTGAAGTGTGCATGGTATATTTCTGTGACTCTTCTTGTCTATTTTGGCATCGTTTTCACCCATAAAGGAGGGAAGGACAGGCGATGAAGGTTGAGAGGTTTAGCTGCGAGTTAGAGGGGAGATTATCTTAAAGTCACGGGGTAAACAGACCTCCAACACAGTAAGCCGAAGGGGTTTCGAGGTAGGAGGCGCTGACTAAGATGCACTAAGCCACGCGGTAATGGGAAATGATGGGGTCCCGGCTATCACATGGCTGGTCACATCAAGGCTGAGTGGGAGAGCGGGGTGAAAGGGGGGCGTTGGACTGGGGGGTGGGGGGGGGGTGGCACAGATTATTACCCAGATCAAAGCCAAGTTTGAGTGGATTTGGTTTTCAAGAAATGGGAGGAGAACGGGGGGCAGAGTGAAAGATGAAGGGAGGGCGGAGATCTAAAGACACCGTAAACAGTATTTCAAAGAGGTTAAAGTCATGACGCACCTCAAACACATGTTATTAAGTAAAAATAGGCGTACTTTTTCCTCTGTAACTAAACCCCTAATACAGCATTTCTTCCAGCGTGCACCTGCTACGACAGATTTGCATCCCTTCCCCCCAACCCCCACTGCCAAAAACAGCTTCTGCCCACGCTTCCTCTCTGTTTGCTTACCCTTTAATGTATTTACTTGACCTCCAAGAGGCATCCACATGATGGTGTTTTTCTCCTCACCCCTAAAAACTCCCCCTCCTCTCCTCTCAGCTCAGATGGCAGCGTCGCACCTTAGCCAGCATGGAACGCTCGCCATCGCCAGGCTCACATTTAGCTCGCCTCAGCACTTACAGGAGGAGAACGAGAGAGGGGGACAACTGATACAACTGCAAAAACAAAAGCGGGATGAGATAACAACGGCAGAAAGAGAAAGATAGAGGGATGAAAATGACGGAGGAATAAACAGAGCTTGGGGGGGGGGGGGGGGAGGGAGAGAGGAAAAGGAGGTCCCTGTTGTCTTTAAAATCGTATTGGTTTTCTCTTTCATTACAGACACTGTGTTGACTCGGCACACTGCTGGCCCCCCTGTGGATTAACTACGCTGCCTTTACACACACACATACACACAATGAAGCGCTAACTTGTATGCATACTGAAACATGCATGAGAGTGAACGTGCATCACTCTGTTTTGACATCACATACAACAGCGATTTAGCTTCTTTTTCATTTCTCATGCCAGTTACAAAGAAAAACATGGAGTGGAGCGAGCGGATGTTCCACTCGAGTAGCAAACCTCCAGCACGCTGCAGAGATTTTGCCTCCATGTTACAAAAAAAGGTAAACATCCCTCCTGTGTGTGTTACGAGTGAAGCATGAAAGGCGGTTGCACTCGAGGAAAAGACAGCAGCTTCCTTGGACGACGTAGAAACAAAATGTACGTTTCTATCTCAAACACATTGCTCCCAGAGGGGCACGTAAAAAAAACGGGCCTGTCAAACCCAGTTAGCAAGATAGACGCACAATGGCGCCTTGTGTGTGTGTGTGTGTGTGTGTGTGTGTGTGTGTGTGTGTGTGTGTGTGTGTGTGGGGGCCGACCAAAACGTTGCCCTCGTTGGCCCATCTCTGTACTCACAGGGTATTTCCCTTTAAAAATTGCTTCCTTATCACTTCCTCCTCTCCTCTTTGAGACCTTTTTCGATCCTTGTCACCTCAATCTCATCTCCTCTCTGTCTCTACCCCCTCCTGACTCCGCTTTTATTGACAATTTGTCCACACTGGCTTGAGCTCTTAAGGGTCACATGTGCAATAATCTTTGCTGAGAGTAAAACCTGGAAAGCCCGGGGTGATTGCCTGTTTAACTGCAATGATTTGATTTCCCAATTCCACTTTTCATCTCTATTTTGGAATTTGAATCCAGGGCTCCAGACTAACTTTTTTACATCGGTTGTACTCGTGCGCATAACTTTTTCATTTAGGTGCACCAGCACATAACTTAGATGCAGCCAAAATTTTTGCATTACCTTTTTCGTCAGTTCTCATACATAATTTCTTAACACATAATGTAAATGATTGTAAACAGGATTTAAGGTGCAGATAAATGTTTTTATTGAGTTAGATGAGGACACCCCTGTGTCGCATTGCAAAAGAGAGAAGATAACAGAATGAAACACCGTGTAAAATGCCAAGCGTAGCGTAATTTCTGAGTAGCGACAGAGAGAGTGACGGCGCTCAGAGTAGATCAGCTGTTGGCAAGAAGAAATTAGCGGTAGAGATGTCTCGTGTTATTAAATGCAAAGTGTCACACACACACACACCCCGAAATGGTCGCGCTCTGGAGCCCTGGAATCCCTCTGTCCAACTTTATCTTTGTACATGCTTCTCCATTACAGGTTTATTTACATCTTTTGATTTGCTTTTCTGTTTTCTGTTTTCAGTCTTGGTTACGGTTCACTGTCCGTTACTTCACAGACAGGGTGTGTCGCATACATTTCTGGATGTTTTTTTTGCTACAGTCCACTCTTATTTTGGTTTTGACCGAGGAAGTGAACCCAAAAATATTTCTGGTTGATTTTTATTTTCTTTCAGTGACTTAAGGGGTGCACTGTGTTTCCTCTGCTGTACATTCGCTCAGCAGCTGTGGCACCACACCGCCGGGAAAACCCAACTTCAGCGTCGGTGTCGTCCCAAAAAACACACGCGCCAAGAGCGCCATTGACGTTTCGTGAACTCGTGTGTGTACCTTAATCTTAATCTAAACATTAAAGCGTGTTGTGTTTCTGAACTGCAGCCAGCTCTGACAGTGGAAACGAGGATGCTGATGTGGTTTGTAAACGGACCGCAAACCAAAATTGACTCCGACTCCTGCTGTTCCAAAAAAGAGAAAACACACACACATGCACCGCACACACACACACTGTAAACAATGGATTGCAGTGATGAACAGATGGAAATGTTCAGCTTTGTCCAGGATTTTCCACATTTTGATGTCTTCTTCACATAATTCTGGTTAGACAAACATTCTGCAGTAGCTCCAGTATTACAGTTGTTGTTGCTCGGGGCTAAATTTTGGAAAGCCTTTAACCATTTGAGCCTTTTATTTCATTATTATAATGGTGACATTGGCCTTATACGTCAATCTATGTGACATTAATAAGGTTATGAAATGTCTTGGATTTACCTTCATGAAGCACACCATGATGCCATTACTAATATGAACATTTACGTGTGACATCATGCTGGCTGTAACGGACAAAAGAACAGCCAAAAAAACCCTTTCAAGGCAGGAAAAACCCTGTAATAAGCCTTCGTTCCCTTCTCACTCCGATCCCTGCCAGGTCGTTTTATCCCCAGTGTTTTTGTTTTTCCTCTTTTGTCTTTCGCTTCCCACTCTCTTCCCTCATTCTCTCCATATAGTCTCCAGTAAGTGCCAGCCTCCGCTCCCTTTGTTCTCCGCTAGGTGTGGCCGATGACAGAAGGCTAAGGGGGGCAGTAAACTGCTCTAACACTGCTTCACTGATTCGCCGCTTTGATGCTCTCGCTATAATCTCCAGCTCTCACTGTGGCACATACTGGCACAGAGCTACACAAGCTGTGACTACAGTACGCACATGCACACAGTTCCTGCGCACACACGAACAAAGGGATAAGGATACAAACAGATCCAGGTTACAGTGTGTACAGTGAGATCAAACGCGATTACAAAGACACACAGAGACTTCGAGAACGGACCAAACTCACACACGTCGGAACAATTTCCGTACAAAACAATAAAAGCAAAATCTGATCTTTTCCATCAGCATAATGCATATGGGCAACTCATATTTAGGCTTACAACAGCAGATCGCCCAGCTGCAATGCGCATTCCATTATAGAGCTGGCTCCATCGGTAGATACTGTGTTTCCCCTCGCTCAGTGTTTCGCCAGAACAGCGAACTGAGCAGTGTCAGGTTCAGAAAACAAAGAATGAAAGAAAAAGGCTGAGTGGAGCCGCACACACACACCCAGACGCAGTTGATTACTTTGCTTAAAGTTACTCATCATCATCATCATCATCATCTTCTCTGATTGGGCCATCTCATAAGGCAGCACATTTATACAGACTAAAACAGTTGACTTCTCTCTCCTTGTAGGACTCCTGTACTGAACAGTGAAATTGCAAAGAAGGATATGTACTTAAAGGGATAGTTTGGGTGTTTTGACGTGGGGTTATAGGAGGTACTTATCTATAGTCAGTGAATTATCTACAGTAGGTGACGTTCCCGCACAGAACCAAAGCAATTCAGTGCTTTGGATGGAGCCGACAGATAAATGTATTTTAGCCACCTAAAAGAATGGCTCACCTAAAAAAAAAAATCAATATCAGTTTAAGTGTAGGCTATATTTAGAATATTTTCGCCGGTTTACCTTGCCGTGAGGGGAACTGAAGCTGTTATTGATGCTCTCGCCAAAACAACCAGACTCCATTGAAAAAAAAAATAGTAATTTTACATTGCAGAACACGGGGGTTGCTGGTCTAGCGCTTCCTCGATCGGTTCGTTTTTTGTGTTATTGTGTTACTTTGGTTAGTTTGGATTCACCAAAGTCACACAATAACACAAACAAACTAAACAATTGAGGCAGAGGTAGACCAGCAAGCCCCATAAACTGGAATTGATTTCTTTTGGTGAGCCTTTCTTTTAGTTAATTAAACACATTTTTTCTGCCGTCCCCGACCACAGCAGTACATTGCTTTGCTTCCGTGCAGTAACTCCCGTCTGCTTCTCCGAACTGGGGTCATGCCGACCGCCATCTACTTTAAGTAATACACCGACTATGGATAAGTACCACTTAAAAACACCCAAAATATCCCTTTAAAGAGTTCTGTTGCAACTATAATATCCGCCATTTGAAAATACTTTTACCATTTCTCACAAATGTATGACTAATATTATTGCGAATAATGGATAGAAGTTGCTAGGGCCGCAAGACCGCACTGTTTTTAATGGAATATGAGGAAAATGTGTCACAGCTGTAAAGGAAAATGCATTTTTCTTAAACAGAAACACACTATGAGTCACTATTTCAGCGCCAATGGACACAAAAAAGTGTCACCTGATGACATCCTCAATTCAATTCTTCGCTCTAATTGACGTTTTTGGCAGACGGGTTGTTGTAGATATGGAATTCTCTGTCCACAATCAGTGTTTCTGGGTGGATTTTACCTTTGAGTTGAGTCATTAAAGTCAAGAAATCTTCAAAGCCTTTTCTGACTAAACTGTCATATTGTATAGTATCATAGAAACAGCTAAATTTAATCTACATTTTGGCATACTGTATGACCCATTTTGGTATCAGGCCCTTCTCTTGATTCTGACGAGCCCATGCGCTAAATACAATGAAGTCATTTTTTTAACATTATGCCAAACTATTATGATTGCATATGATGGAAGCTGAAGAAGATTACACACAATCAAGTGTGCTACATGGCGCCACAAGAATGTTTTCATTAGACGCGGTCCCCAGGCAAGATGAAACGTACTGTATGACAAATAGAAGGTTCACGGCAACAATAAGCCATTCGTGCTCAACATTTAAATCCTTGTCATCACTCCTGGGTTCAGTTTGCTCCACGTCCCTGGCATGGGAGTGAGTGTTGGATGAAGAGCAGGACTAGATTAACTTGTCAGCAGTGTGTTAGTCCGGCCCGTCACGCATTCTACTGCTAGCATACAGCTAGTTTTTGCAGCCTTCGTCACACTCCGCAGCTGCTGTAAACAAGGCTCAGGGCCAAGGTGCATCAGGCGACTTCCCACTCAAGCCCTACAGAGGGATTCGGCCTTACTGGCATGACTTGATTCAACAATGAAGAAACACGGCTAAGTAGAGCGCCGTGATTTTGTCATTGTTGAGTATTCTTGCAGTGCTTGCCTTACATGGGCTTTGAAATAAAACCATAGATGAGAGAGAGAGAGAGAGAGAGAGAGAGAGAGAGAGAAGCAAGCTGTTAAGAGTTGGACAAGAAGATTCATGCCTTCTTCTGGACGCACTAGGACCACCCGAGCGGTGGCCTTTGATCCGCGAAAACGTGAAGATGGCTGATAATCCCTGTGAAAGCTTCTTGAGATCCCTCCTCTGCACACACACACACACACACACACACACACACACCAAGCTTCCAGGAAGTGCGCCAAGCTGTGAAGCAAATTTTCGTAGTGGACAAACAGTGGTACTACAACTTCCGTGTCTGTCACGTGATGCCATTTGGCCCAAAAAGACTATTTCCCATAGACTTACATTGGGAAAGAGACATTTTTAACTCAGCGGATAATTTTCTTTTAGGTAAATCCCAGTATGAACACTTGACTAGCCCTAATTTAAAGCTGAAGTAGGTAAGATTGGAATAAATCATTAGGTCCTATTAGACGAATCTAGGGTTATTTCCCCTCTTCCATTCATGTGAATGGGACGGGGAGTTAAAGGAAATACTATTGCGTCTGCTCTATGGGCCCAATGGATGCGGACGATCGCCGGATGATCCGGGTACTTTGCCAGTCGGCAGTTGAACCATTTTGGCTTCATGCGCCGCCGAGCAACTCTCATAGGAATGAAAGGGAACCCGCCTCCAACGGTGTATCCAGTTCTCTTTATACATCCATGACACACTCACACTATACGTAAGCAAGCACATCAGTGATCAGTATTGATTTTACAAGCTTGCAGGGGCTAGTATGTTTAATAGGGAATTTAATATTGACATTTTATTCTTTTATTTTCTTGTAACAAATCCTGCAATCCTGTGACACATATCAAATTTAACGTCTGTACCTGCATGCAACACCTAAATTTGGCTTTAAAAAAAAGAAAAGATGCATGTTATCTTCTCCCTATTTATTAGTTTTCCATAAATAGCTGACCTAGATCACTGAATTATGATGCAATTCGACATCGCTACACGCCACTTAAACGTTAGAGATGCAGGGGAAATTGTTGCGGAATAAGTGTGACATTCGAATTTTATGGTGAACACCATGACGATGACCAGATACGCTCGTAAGGCTGACTGTAATGTGAACAAGGACATGAGTTCATGTTTTCCTACGGTTTATTGAGGAAACAGAACAGTTGATTTATGGTCTATAAAATCGCTGAATTTAATTCATAAAATTACATTAGCTTCGCCTGCTCTTTCAACTTTTACCCTGTCCTTGATTACTTGGTGGGTTTGGGGTGGATATGCAGCCTCTCTTCCAGCGGACGCTGTGGTGTGAGACTGTATTAGAACCGAGACAGGAAATGATGCGATAAACCAGGAAGGTGCCACTATTGTTAGGACCGAAAACGGAAGTTCTGCCTGGAACGATATGCTCAGGAACTGGACTTCTATGCAGAAATCACACAAGAAAGCACATGGAGACACCACACATAAAACACACATACTTTCACACACTCTTTCTCAACATAAGTGATATATCCGCCTATGACTGCATGTGAATACACATCTACAAAGTCTGTAGTTTCTTTGAGATGTATGATTGATGAAGGAATGAGAACAATCTGCCGCCACAACAGCTACGACAGAGCTATTAATCGACATCTCTCCTGCTTTGTAATTTGAGAAGGTGGAAACACTGAGGTCATAACTTAACATACCGATAAACAAGGCCAACAATGAGTTTATCACCACAGGGACACAGTTTAAAGCACTATGAAGCTCTGACAAAGTATGAATCACATAAAAATATACAAAATATAAAACATTTCATTTTTGGGCTTCAACTAAGGATTAGTTTCATTGTCAATTAACCTGTCGACTACTCTCTCGATTAATCGATTAGTCGTTTGGTCTATAAAATGTCAGATAATGGGGAAAAGCCCAACATGACGTCCTCAAATGTCTTGTTTTGTCGACAACTCAAAGATATTCAGTTTACTGTCATAGAGGAGTAAAGAAACCAGAAAATATTCATATTTAAGATGCTGAAATCAGAGAATTTGGACTTTTTTTTCTTAAAAAATGACTCAAAACGATTAATCAATTTTTTCAAAATTGTCGGCGATTAATTCAATGACAACTAATCGATTAATTGTTGTTGCTCTATTTCATTCATCAACTACTGAGCTATTAGAAATGATGTGTTGAGTTTTTTAAATAATCTGTCTGGGCAACAGACATTACTGATCAGTGATAGTGAAGAAAACTGTTGCTGTGGATGTTGGATGTAGACTTTGGCTTTGCTAATAATGAAGTGAACCTGGTGATGAGCAGTTCTGACAAACTGGATTTCTCATTTTCTCACACCATGTGATAATTCTTAGAAGCAAACATGCAGACAAACAATCATGTCTTTGTTCATTCTTTTTTTAAAACCTCCACATTCAGGGTGACAACCTGGCAGTTATTCTGTTCTGACTCAACGATCGCTACAGTTTGCTGACACGCATTTCACACCTCTCCTCCACAGATTCAATTAGACCTTTTTACAGTATCACCCCGGGAGCCTCACGCACGTCATCCCCCCCCCCCTGCTCTGCTCTTCAACACACCCCTCCTCCTCCTCCTCCTCCTCCTCCTCCTCCTCCTCTCATCTCTCCTGTTACGCATATAAAACGATTGGTGACATGTTTTTTTCTCTTACATGTTGCAAAGCATTGATTTGCACATCTAAGATATGCTCAAATTCTCTCACACAGACAGAGAGACAGACATATAACTGGTATACACAGCATGTATAGCTTCGAGCATGCCAATGTTTAGCTGCGCTGAGCGTGTTCTCTTTGTGTGTGTCTTTCTCTCTGGCTCTCCTTTGCTCCGACAGTTCTGCCATTTCTATTCACGTGGCAAACCTCATTATGGACAAGGACAAAAAGGATGCTTGTCAATCAGAACATGATTAAATGGGATTTTAGCATGCTACCCACAGCGACAGACAAACTGTGGGTGTGTGTGTGTGTGTGTTTGTGTGTGTGTGTGTGTGTGCAAACGTACAAATGCATGCATTTAAGCGAGCGCCCGACGGTGACAGCCAGACTGTACAAGGCGTCAGGGATTAGGTAGGAAAACCAATCTCGACCATCCATGACCGAAGCTCTGTGAAATAATAAAGAAGAAAAGCTCCACAGACAGAGGCTGAGACGAAATAGGTTTCATTGGTTCATTATGGGAGCCGACCCACCGGAGAACACATCTGGATTCCTCATACAGCCTTAATCAAACAGCTGGCCGCGAGTGCGACTGGTTAAGAAGGAGACTACGAGGTTAATGTACGTCAGCGTGTCCGCGTGTGCGCTTTCCTGCGCATCTTGTTTACAGTTTGTTTCATGCTGTAATGAGGCTAATTGTTTAAAAAAAAAAAGATGTTTCAATTACGGTCAACCCCCTGAGGTGGTTGTCTCCTTGTTTGTTACTATGGCAACATTATGTCACACAGAGAGACACAGAAGCCATGGGAGAGAACTGGGTCAAATTAGCAAATATATTACATTCCCTTTGGTTGGTTGTTTTTACCTCATGGTGCCACAAACACTAACAGGAAATTTGGGGTGTAGGATTCATTTAAGGGGTTTTTGAACAATAGAAAACACATTTGACTCATTTAAATGGCCTCTCGTACTACAACAAATATGTATTTGAATACTTATTAGCAACAAATATTGGCTGCTCCATTCAGGAGCCAACTTCCTAGTGGATGAATCTTTTCCCTCCCGATCAATGCAGCTGTTTTCTCTCCTTTGTTCCCTCTTCGTCTTGTTAAGGACACAGTGGAGGAGGTAAACCAAACCTGGTGTTTGCTTACATCCCTACCTCTCTAGAAGCTCCATATCCCTCTCTGTTGATAATGCACAGCACGATATACAACATCGTCTCACATGCGTGGGATATTCTTGGACTCGTGAGTCGTTTATTCAGAGGAGCTACGAGGGTGTTTGAGGACCTTACGGTTTTCAAAACTTTCAAATCAAAAGGGCCCTCCCTCGGCATGGAGCTCAAAAGTGAAGGAATGAGATACGAACCAGCGATGCAACACAACTTTTGATTTCATCAGAGGATTTTTTTGAATGTAAGCGTAAGTTTTCCTGCCATCAAACTCTCAGGGCACAACAACGATGCTTAACTTTCTTGACAGGAAACTCTCTCTTCAAACAACCTAAAGTCTACCTCCTCCTATCAGCTCAGGCAACACCAGAGCCGGGAGGAGCCGCGCGGGTTGATTTGCCGTCAGAGTTCGGGAGTGAGAGACGTCTTTGAAGCACGGGCAATTCCGGGTAATGATTTCCAGAGTGGTTAAGTTCAGAGGGATGGGGAGTAATCCTGGTGCTTGACGTGCCAAGGTTAGAGCTACACACACGCCGCGGTGCAGATGCACTCTGAATAACGCAGACAGATGCTACGGCAAGTGGAGACACAGTATAAACATCCAGGGTCGGCGCTTTTGATGACTTGTGTCTGGTTTTGGGAGGGTGGTCTGCCGTGAAGCTGCCCCTCCATGCCGGCACATGATCAATAGGCCTGTAAATGTTTTAGCGCTGGCGCTACAAGGGGCATAAAATATTGAAGCGACAGACTGAAACACAACCTCACGGGATGAGGGAGGGATTGTGTGTGTGTGTGTGTGTGTGTGTGGAGGGGGTGGGGGTAACTCTAGAGAGCCAGTCAGCATTATAAACTACCCGATCAGTCACTCTACACCAGTGTTTGTATGAAGAGAGAAAGAGAGACGGGGAAGAGAGATTGTAAATGTCAGAGCAATTTAGCCTAAAACTCTTTCTCAATTGGTTTACATGGATCTTTAAGATGGCAAGCGATTTGGTATTTTGATAAGAACCGTTTCATCAATAACACTCGTCTCCGTCATAGGCAATAACAGCAAAAACATGTCATCTGTCCTCACATGACTATATACAGAAACACAAGGAGATTTTGTAATATTTGTTTACATATAAACCATTACATAGCTCAAACTCTGGCTCCCCATTCAACAACTGCTGACATGAGAGATTACCTTTAAAACCACTCCTGTTCCACCCTCCTGCACACTAACAAACACTGCACTCAGCTCAGGCTCCACATGATTTACTCGAGTGTATATACACGAGATGAACTCAAACCCAAACACGCCCGCTCGTACGCTTACTGTACGGACTGCACACACACACACGCGTATACTTCATGTAACTTCAAATGCAACCAGTTGTGCGGAAGCGGAGCTGACCTCAGGTTACCGTGGGTGTTAAATGACAACTGGGCATGAGTGACATGGGCATGAATGTGGATCCGACTTCACGACAGTGAGTAACGCGATAGGATGTGTTTATGACAAAGGAAACGGATCTCGGCTCAGCAGGAAGCTGGGTAGAGGGAGATGAGGAGAATATAAATTGACTATTTCAAGGAAAATTCTGCGTTATTAAAACTTGGATCTTATTTTTTTTGTAGTTTCAGACATCAATTCTATTGATAACATTTCACCAAAGCAATTGCTAAGTAATGGTTGTGTCTAGAAGATAACCTGCAAATTGCAAAATCTGGCAAAAACTCTCACGAGACTTGCTGCCCGACGACCTATCCTAACCTTAACTATTCAAGATCAATGCCTAACCTTAACCATCTCGCGAGAGTTTCCCAACTCGTGGGCTACCTTCTAGTCACGTCCTTAAGAAACGTGAATATGCTGACATCACTACATCAAAGTCTGACAAGGCAAGAAACACACGACAGATCAGACAGGATATAAACAATTGCCCAGTTTAGCCAAACTTATTTTCAAAAGAAAACAAAGGAAGCAATACAACTATGAAAATAACACCCAAGTTGTATTAAAGCAGAATTTCCCTTTAACCTTTAGAGTTTTAGGGGAAGTGAGTGTGTGCAACCCCCTTTCGCCGCTCATGTCCGAGTCCACATTCCACTTTCCCAAACTATGGATACTGCTGCGACCCTCTTGACCTGTGTGACCCTGTGACGCCCTATAGCAGGGACTCCGAAACACAAGCACATGTTCATCTTCTCAAAGCACGTGAGACACTTTATCTTAAGTGTCAAAATCACACTTCTAGTTGTGAATTTCCTTTATCTTTACGCTTATTGTTTTACACTTGTTATTCCTCCGTTAACACCAGAGCAGCCTTCGATGTGCTGCGTGTTCATCTTAACACTGATGACACGTGAACGCCAACCTTGAGAGAAGAAAGCATTAGCTGATGCCAATGCATGACATCCTCTACAAAATGAGTTTACACAAGCATTACGGCCATGAAACCTAATCAGCGCACAAATTACCGCGTAATGTTTCAATTGCACGAAAAAAAGACCAAATAAGAATTTCAAACTTTTTTTTCCAGTAAATGGTAGCATTATGTAACAGGAGTTCTGTCTCGGAGGTTTCAGTCGCCCTCGCTCTCTTTCTGCATCTGTGTGTGTGTGTGTGTACATTATGTGTGAGAGACAGGACTGACAGATGGCTTAGGGTCCACAATCACCACCTCGCGTGAGTAGCGGGCCTCAGACCCAGCTCTCACCCCAGTCTGTGCCCTGGGCCCAGGCCTTAACCCAATCAGAGGGATGGATAAACCAGACACACATGTGTGGATATTTACATACATCTGCTGAATCTATCCCTTAGGGGAGAGAGGATTGAGAGGATGAGACAGACAGACAAATAGATTGACATGAAGGGGAGGAACCAACCAAGACTAAGGAAACAAGTTTTCTGCTATCTCTAAACCAGAACAAAGTCCTCTTATCTCCCCGTCCCCTCTTCGTCTTTCCTCCGCGTCCCTGCAGCAGTTACTCGCAGCAAATTCAGACCAGTAATTAGACTAATTTCCTCGCAGCTGACTCACCCTGGAGGTGGTCAGTATTAAACCGTATGCCAGATGGAGAATACACTGTGCTGAGATCATTGTTGATAATTCACTTTTTCCCACCGTTCGATACACGAAACAGCAACACTGAGCGATGATGGAACATGTGGGAGTGTTCGTGTGGCCGCGCGTGATTGCTTCCAAGTGTGCGAGCGCGGAGAGAAAAAAGAGGAAAATGGGACAAAGATGACCGAAATATTCGGGCTACTTATCACAAATTAGTTTTTTTTACGTGAGGGGGAAATTTTTCTCATTGAAAATAAACCACTGGTGACTAATTCAAATCGTGACGAGTGGAAAAATGGATGGAAATGATTAGCAGGGGAGTGAAATACCGGCATTGCTGAAGCGGTGGCACTGCTGATACGCGGCGCTCTTAGTTGATATGAAGCCGACATTCACGCTACGCTGCCAACTTTAACGATGATCTGAGGAGATGGAGTGAGAAGGGAAGGTGGGGTGTATAGTAGCCGTAATTGATCAGGACACTGGAGTGAGGTCGTTGAAGTTAAAAAACAGGGAGGGGTGGGTTACATGAGATTCTGACCTTAACCTCAGAGGGAAATACAACACAGACCCATGTGTGTACACGGAGTCCCTGAGGTTTACTGCATGTATAAACACACCACACGCTGTACTGTATGCGGCGGTTTCATTATTGAACTCGTGCATGTGCGGGTCTGGCTCGCTGCACAGGTACGATAACACAGACAAAGTGAGGGAGAAGAGCAAAAGAGAGGAAAAAGAACAGAGACGGAGACAGAGAGCGTGGACTATTTGAGGCCTGTCCACAGTAAATCACAGTGATGGTTCTCTTTGAAAACCTCCCATAAGAGGGGACCAGCAGAGGGACGCCGCCGCCGGCCAGCTTAATAGCACAGATTAAATCTCTATAGCTGGACTGTAAACGGACGTCTCTCTGTTTCCATAGGTCTGCATCTCACGTTACTTCTGTCCTGGCTCTGTGGTCTGCTGGCTAACCAAACTTGACTCCTACCTCCTATGTCTCTCCGAGGTGGCGTTCAGCCGAAAGCAGCGGTTCCCAAACTGGGGTCCAGACACCACAAGGGTAGACTGAAGGGGTCCACAATCAGATGAGTTTTGTAATTATATTTCAGTTCCTGGAGGTTAGAATGATTACTATGTTTACATGCACACTGATATTCCGAATATGACAATATTCCCAATTTGATACGGGTCGTTTTAACAGCATATTCTGTTTGGATATTCTGAATTAGGCCTTATTCCGAATGGAGCATTTTCCGATTAAGACATGTGGGATATGTCGATATTATTTAGGTTTCAGGAGCATTCTTTGGACATGTATACAGTGCCTCTTGCCTGTTTACAGCCAGCTCTGTGCATTGTACACAAACCAACTATAGCCGGCAGTTTGCAGAGACGCATGCCCAAAAGAAAAGCCCACATTTCTGGTCAGAACACACCTACTTTTAAACATTATGAAAGACTTGGATATCAACAGGTTTTTGGATATGTGCAAATATCGCAAGGCCGACCTTTTCAAGAAGGTGGTTGAAGGAATGAAAGAAGGATCTCTGTTTTAATGGTTTCAGCATACCCACTGCTGTTATCTCTCCACCTGACTCCTCAAAAGAAATTACTCTTCGTACCATCAAAATTTAAGCCATCGGGTCCATTAAAAATCCAAAGCTCATGTCATATCAGTATATCATTTTTGTGCCATTCATAGGTGTAGCGATTCAGCCATAGAGGACTCTAATGTGCATGTATCATGGGCCCAAAAGTGCCAAAGACTGAACAACTTTTTATGCACCCATAAACCACCACTTCCATCGGAATGACTGGGGACGCCATATTGGAGCACTGTATATCTACATCTCTTAATACTCTATGAGGATCAAGCCAAGGACCACAACAAAAATTGGGAATCAAACACAAAATTAACACTCACTAAATGGAACATGGAATGAAAGCTATTGTATAAAAATCACTCTCAAAGCACATGACTGAAGACCATTTATCTATCCATCTGTCTCTGTCTGTTTACTGTATTTACCTCACTCGCTAGCCACATTTTGCTCGCATAAATCTGGTGCCAAGAACAAAGTGGTCTCCATAAATGCAAACTGCAATGTCTGATAAAATGTGGAGAAACTATCTGATACCAGCATCTTATACCCTACATCCTATGTCATATCCAATATAAGATTTGAGTTGACACTAAACCTGGCAACTCCTGCGCGTCAGTCAAAACTTTGCTCTGCATTCTTTCACATACTTCGTTTCCCATACGCTGGACTGTGTCCCTGTTTGTCCAACATGAATATGAATTTGGGCTGGAAGTTGCGGCTAAGCCTCGAGGATGGAGCTGTCAGCTGTAATTCTGTCACAGGTGTTGGGACGTAAATGTACCTTTGTCTCTCGTACCTGAGAAACCCCAGTGCATCTGACACGGTCATCCTGTTTTGCCCAGCTGAGCCCAACCCCTGGGCTTAGTGCGGGACGCGGGGAGGAACCCCACCCCTCGTCTACTGTGGGTTTCCAAAAGTAGGAGAGACTGATGGCTAAACCAGGCGGTAAGTGAACGCCCTATGATCCGGGTCTCAGATACCCGGGTCCTCCATCGCTCCACCCAACGGTGGAATCCGAAGGAGTCTGTCTCTCGGCCTGGGGACAACCCCCCGACAGTACGAAAGGAGACTGAACTGTGGCGTTCTCGGTACCACATTTAAGTCACTTCATAATTCAGCTGTCAGCCATGAAATAAGTGTGTGTGTTTTTTTTATTTATATATGTGCGCACTCCTGCCAAGGTGACCTCTGAATGAACGTGATTACACAAGCCTCTATATATGTGAGTCTGCGAGCATATGTGTGTGTCCATATGTGTGTGTAGAGGTCAGCAGTGTCGGGGTAGGGGTGGGGGGGTAGGGGGCGGGAGGGTGCACAGTGAGCGCATACATACAAAAATGAGTGAATGACTGATTTATTAGGTGTGTAATTGCCACGGCTCTCCTCTATCTTGGCTGTAGATCTCTGTTGGATGCTCATTTGTGTGTGTGTGTGTGTGTGTGCGTGTAGTGGGCAGGATTAATGGAACACGCAGCACGCTAACTCCATGCGGACCACCAGCACTGCGTTAACCTCGTATACCAAGTTATTGAGACAGAAAGACCATGAAATCGTGCGCATAGCTGAATATGAGCCTGTTTGCCGGTCCACCTGCACGCCTGTCCATCTCATTTTCGTCTCTCTATCCTCTTCTCTCTTTCTTTTTTTTTTTTTGGTGTGTAAGTGTATGCTCTTTATCTCGGTTGAATATTTTAAAAGCTCAAAGTTAGATTTTTCTACTTGGGAGTGGATCAGGACTTTAGCTTTTTGTCCAGCATCTTCAGCCCCCCGAAGAGACTCAGGCATAATTTTATCCGTTACCCCGGCGACTCAATGTATCTCATTTAGGATTTCAGCCAAACGCTCTCTGGTGTATATCACGGCTCACGCTGATGTAAGTCGAAAGAGAGAGAAGCTCACACGTCCACTCTCAGAAGCCCGGAGAGCTGTGCCAGAAGAAGTCTTATTCATCAAACCTAACCTTGTGAAAATGTGGACCTGACTACGGTCCTCTAAATCACCGGGATGGAATGGCAGGGGGAACACGAGGAAGCCAAATCACTTTATTACACGGTGCACAGGCTGTGAGTGGTAGACTGAAACCTAAAAAAGAGATGATGTGAAAAAGGAGCGGTTAGGAAAATAGAAAGCTTTCCTCCAAAAATAGGAGAACCTGGTTTTGTTTTTAGAACGGACGTAAATCTAACACGGCTTAAACTCTTTGAGAAATCACCTTTGCCAGATTCTACGATTTATTTGTCTTGTTTTAAGATTGTCTTTAACTCCCTGCGAAAATCTTTCCCATACACAGCCTACACCTGCTTCAGAAATACTAAATGAGCCACTGATTGGACTTCAGGCCGAGGTTCAAGTCCTCGCTCTATTGAACCTTAAACCAATAAAGACGGCTCCGAATTCGGAGCCGTAATTACGTGTCTTTGGGGCCGTGCGGCGGGAGGACATTAATTAAGCTAAATGATCCTTCCTCTGGTACAAAACATCTTGCAGCATTCATCAAGGAACAAGCAGGAGAATCGCTCCCCGTGGCGTGAAATATAGGTGTGCATTGTGTGGAGCTGCGGGGGCAGCCTGGACAACGCTACAGGGTTCACGTCCACTCTACTGTGGGAGAGAGAGGCAGCTGGGAGGAAAGGCCAGACTAATGTGTAAAAATGGAGGACGCGTGATTGGACGTCTGCTGGGCAAATAAATATAAAAGAATAATCGCACGCAGGAAAAAAAAAGAAAGAAAGCGCCCACTCTTGTAGTTTTCCATTTGGATGGAAGCAGGTCCCTCCCTACTCCTCCTTCATATTTCACAGACAGGGCTGGGATGGATGGGGCTTTCTAGTGGCACTCTGGGATTAGAAACACACACATAAACACACACACATGCTTGTCCTAACATCTACATGCTCATGGGCACTGCACATGCTTAAACACACACATGCAAGAGACTGAGGCAGCCTGTGAGGTGATTGTTACCAGATGAGGGGGGGTCGTCCATCCAGCCTCACTCTGTGACAGACAAAAGATTGCACTGACTTTTCCTCATCCTCTCCTCAATGTGTGTGTGTGTGTGTGCACATATGTGAGAAAGAGAGATTTTTCAAGCATGTTCAAGCAGGTTTTTTTTGGGGGGGGGGGGGAAGGGGCTCGTGTCTTTAATGAATAAGGGCTAAACCCCCCCATTTCTCCATCGGGTGAGCTGGCAGCTGGCGTATGTGTGTCCCATTCAAATAGAGTGACATGTTTAATTTGACAATTAAGAAAACAAAGGACTCCATTTAGAGCCACAGTTGGAGGCTGTGTACACTGTGTGTGTGTGTGTGAAGTGTGTGTGCGTGTCCAGATTCTCGACCGAATTGAAAGAGAGAGAAAGGGGAAGCATTGTGGATGCGGGAGTCTAAAAAGCTGGAGCAAACGTGAACCGTCAGTTTAGATAAGCAGGAAAAGAAAAGAAGCAGGCGAGAACAGAACGAACTTAAAAAACGAGTACTTTTCTGCTAATTCAAACCACTCGGCCGAAACCTACCGCTGTGTGCCAGTCGATCTGGCTCACGCACGTGAGTATTTACAGTTGTGGGTAAAGCATTACCTCAGTTTACCTCAAAGCAGCACCGGCAGACCGCAGGGATTTTAAAGGTGATGCAAATAAAACCCGCACATGGTGTCTCTTTTCGGCTGGCGGAGGATCGTTAACCTCGCATTAAGTGAGTCACGCTTTAAGGTGTTGGGGAAAGCAAGCTGAGCGCTTACGCACGTACGCACACATTTATCTGTCTTGCAAAGGTGCATGCTACGCAAACAAAACGTTTTCCAACACGAGGAGAGCTGCGGGGCCTGTTTCCTAGGAGGTATAGAAAGAAGTTTATATGTTTTTAGGCCTAAAAAAAAAATCCACCTCTGTACCTACTTACAGGGGACTATGGGAGCTGTTAAAAAAAGGTACAACTGCATGTAATTCTGTAAGAACACATTGTTTTTACAAGTTGAACTAATCTGGGGTAATTGTCGTTATCTCCATGTATCTTGCCGGGTACACACTACACAAGAATCGAGCCAATTTGGGGCCCGATTCCCCCCCCCTCCAGACAATCGTCAGCAAAGTTCTAAAGATTCTAAAGATTATCTTTCCAGATATTCCTGTGGTGTGAGGTATGTTAAGAGTGTCTTTTACATCCCCCGATCGTCTCGGAAGTCCATCCGGGCCGCACCGATCTCAAATCGGATATCGTGTTGTGTGTGGGGAACCCCTCGGACAGCCGATGAAGCAGTCACGTGGGAAAGAACGATAGCCAACTGTGAACCAAGCTGACTGAAGAAGGAAGGACAACCACCGCTGTCATTGCAGCTTGTTCTCTTTATACATCCATGCATCGCAGCCGCGGCTAAAGCATGAGCTAATGCAAAACGCTGAGCGTAAAGTAGTAGTAAGATGGACCTCAGAAGTGGAGGACCAACTTGTTGATTTGTGGCAACAACACAAGTGTTTGTTTTATGTGTCTCTATGACTTCATCCATCCACACTTCGTGAATTTTCAGAACAAAGTAGAGCAAAAACTAACATCGCAAATTCTTCCTGCCCGTCGTCCGCCATGTTTGTTTACATTTAAGTCACGTTTGATCGCGAGATATTTCGCGAGATTTCTGTTATTTTGAGTCGGGACTCTTGTTGTTCATGAATGGAATCTGTTGGTGTGTGGTGGCTGTTTTGGCCAAATTGTAGCTCACCACACACTATAGGAACAAAACTGTCTGTGTGGGGTCTCTCACATTTTCAAAATCTGCCAGCCTTAAGTAATTCCCTTTGAAGCCTTTCATTTTAATGTTTAATAAGCTTTAAACTTTACTATGATTTTTCATGTGGCCATGAACAAACCATCCATTTTGGCTCCAAGAGGCGCAGATCTACATCATCGCTTATCATGAGATACAGACGCCAACACCGCTCCCCGTAATTCCCTCTGTCTCCCCCTCTCTCCTCCTCTCTCTTCCCTCCATGTGGTCCTGAGAGTCCTGTTACCATGGCTACCGCTGAACGATGGCTCCAACCCTTTGAAAAACCATCACGCTTCCCCACCACCGCCGCCACACACATGCACGCACGCACATGCTATCTGTATGAAGTAATGGCGATCATCCTTCACAATGGGTGAGTGTTCATATGAAGACTGTCTGCCTGCTCCTCTCTGTGCCCATGTTACAACAACATGACCCCACTCTCCCCCTGACAGCCATGAAAAATACCTTCGGATGGAAGATTCCTCCCCTGCACACACACACAACACACACACACACATATACAAAGAGTCTAATCTGCACTCATCTGGTTGTTTCAATTTGCAAAGACAGATTGATTCCCCTCATCGCAGCCATTATCGTCTAATCAATAGCATTCCTAGCGGAGCCGTGTGGCATTTTGCGATACCATTCTCAGTCTGCATGTCATCGAGATAACGTCTTGTAAACAATGGAGCGAATGGCCGGCTGTTTTTAAAGGGAGAGAGATATCTGCTCTGCTCACTATACCTGTCTGCTCCCCATCCAATTCTCCACTGCACTGCTCTACTTTCTTTCCTAATGTGTAAATGTGTGTGCGAGCGAGGTACGAGAGACAGAAAATAGCCTGTTTCAAGGGCGTACTCAGACAGATAGAGGTGACAAACACACACACACACAGGAGTAAACGGTGATAAATTGGCTCGGCCCCACCTCCCCTGACCCCCCTCCCACCCCCCCACTTCTTCTACGTCTCTCATTGTCATGGTAACCATCAGCACCTCCGCTGCATCCTGCGTTCATGCTTTCACACCACATGCAGCCATCCTTTTCATCACTCCCTCCTCTTTTTCTTTTTGTACCCTTCGCCCGCTCGATCGCTGTCTAAAATGTGCTGAGTCCTGCTCTCTATAAATCATCCATATAATCAGCTCTTCATTATGAATTATTGTTCATGCAAGAGCACTAAATTCCTTGCATAAAATCCTCATTTTTTTTAATGTAAGTATGCGTGTGAGTGAGTGAAGAAACCCCCACGCAACCTCTGTTAACAGGATGCGTTTAACATGATGGTCTGCAATAGCATTTACATACGCTGACATCATTGCCTGTCTGCCGTAGCGTCAGTCGTTATCATATTTTGAAATTATGAAATGTAATAAGGAAATTAGGCCCACCAGGGTGTATTGCAGAATACAGTATAAACTATTTTACTGCTTGAAAGAAAATAAAAAGTGGTCGGTTTTCATGACAAAGCTTCAATAAATGCAATAAATCTGACAATAGCGTTCATAAAAATCATACATAAACAAAACAAGCTAACGAGTGTCTTGATTCAATTTCCGCATCTAACTTCCAGATGAGCGAAGACGCCAAAAGAAACCAGCAAAAAGAGGAATTGCTGGTGGAAAGAAATGTCGCGTCTGCCATTTAAAAAAGATCCCGGGGAGCACAAACAATTTTGTTTTCTTTCGAAACGAAGCAACAGAAGTTAAAAGCTGCATGTATCTGATGAAAATAACGTTTTGATATTGCAATATATTGCAAAAAATTGTTAATACAATGCAGGTAAATAAAACTGCATTATATGGTAAGGTATAGCCATGATTTTGATCAGCCAAGATAAGACCCTTGCAATTCATTACCGTCACCGCATGCTTCATTATAGTGTATAGTACACATTTTACACGTTATTCACAAACTAAGCAGTATCATCTGTTCTGCAGTGCACTTCCCGTGATCTCAGTTTCTCCATCTGCTCGATTTGAAAGACCCATTCTTTAGATAAGAAACAAAGGCTTCGGAGGAGAAAATACCCTTCGACGGATTCACATTAGCCCCTCGTATCCGGTATTAGAGCGGCAGATCCGGCTCTCGGAGATTCTTGCAATCAAGCAGCTCCTCTATAATCGTCCCCTGGAGCGGGGCACAAAATACTCTCGACAGCCCGCCAGTGGTGTGGGTGTTCACCAGTGTGTGCGCGAGCATGTGCGTGTGTCTGTATGTATATATGTGCGTGTTGGGAGTATGTGAACACCACTTGACGACATCAGAAAGCACTTCCAGCTTTTTTTCAAAATTTCTAAATTGATATTCCCTCACTGGGAATGTAGGACGCTGGCCAAGATACCAACGTCTGCCTCTACTAGAGATGCAGGGAGACTGTGCATCAGAACAGGGTTTCTCCATTAACAATCCAGGCTCACACAGTCCTGAGAGGAATGGTTTATACAATCATTAGCAGACACTTTACACTCGCTCTTCCACTCACTATACAAAAGCTGCAACACTTCATTCACCTGTAGACTTCGCTTTATCTGCCATTCAAAACACCAACTCACCTATTCAGATGCTCCACTTAAAGCTTTAGAAGGTCTTTTGTGTATGTATGCATGTAGCAGCAAGCACTTTTTTGATATTTTATTGGTCTTATTTTAGATCTCCTGTCCTTTAATTTGTGGGTAAATATGTATTTCTATCTGTGAGGTTTACTCGGTGTTGAGAAGAATACCTCAGATGAATCACTGAAGGAAATCCCCCTCCTTCTTTATTAAGACACGGCTACGAACCAAAAGAACGTTTCTTCCTCCCCTCTGTGTGAAAATGAATGAGTAGGATATCGGATTCAACGACAAATGCGTCCCTTTTCATCTTCCAACCAACCGACCGCTCCCACTTTCCACAACAGTCCCGCTCTGCTGAGCCATGATGTGAAAACATTAAGCCGCGCTGAGTGACAGCAGCTAGGACGGCCAGATGTTGACATTTAAAGATGACTGGTGCGACTCCCCTCTCTTTGATGCCTTTTAGTAGGAGCACGGCGACGTCTTCGAGCGACGGGAGCTCCTGAGAGCGTTTGATCGCTCCTAAAATCCAGACTCGTAACGTACACCTCGTCCGCCTTTCTTTCTCATGTCTCATGTGCACTTTGACTTGACAACATCATCGAGTAGCACTTTTACTGCTGAACTCTGCGAGATGGACATGTTATTTCAAAACCGAGAGATTTATTCCAAGTAGTATAAAGAGCTTCCTAAACTGCACAGTGCGCACCAGGGTGTGTTGGACCGCAGTAAATCGGATCCAAAACCACAGAGCTGAGTTTGGGCCACATGCACCAGAACTGTTGGTTCTCCTAAATTGACATTAAATCTGACACATCCTTACTCTAAAAGTTAAATCACTCGCAACAGCGAGACAGAACGCAGGCCAAATCAGATGATTTACCTAACCTCAGCCAACACCTATCGCCCAGGCCAAATGCCTGTAAATGTACTCAGTGTGAGGTTAAAACAACACGAGGCGACTACTGTTTCATGTCAGAGAGATTCATCTTAAGGAGTCCTTACACGACTCCAACACAAACACCTCGTGAACGATCCGACTGCGGGACACGCTGCTACGAAAAAGGAAAAACTTTCTGTCGTAGTCCTTACGAGAGCTTTGTCCAAATTGCAGGGTGGGAAATCCTGAAAGGCACAGTGACAGGAAAGATGGAGAATCCCTTTTCCTTTTCCTTAATAACGAGTTACAGCACGGTCGGTCAGAAAAAGATAGACCACCCTGAAAGTTGCTCGAAGCAAAAAATTTTGAATGACCAGAGTATAAAAAAGCCGCACGCCTTGTCGAGAATGTTTAAACTCGAGAGCTTAGAGAAATAATCGAAGTCATTATTGATGAACGGCAAACTCAGAGGCATGTATTTATAGGTATGTTATTAGTTTTAATGTCAGTGGAGCTTTACAAATATTACGGCGGGTGTTCATTCAAACGAAGATTTGTGCTGAAGTGATTGACCTTGGCTCAAATAAAGCTCGGGAAAGGATAGACTGCAATGACCACAGTGGTAGCTTTCTAAAAAGTCCAAGCCGCACTGAACTTGTCAATTTAAACGGAAAAAAAAAGACACTGAGGTTTATTCCTCATCTCAAGGCTGCTTATTAAATTAATATTCTGCGTATCCTGCATGGACGGGTTCACTGAGTCCAGAAGGCTACAGCGCAGAGGAAGCGTGTCTGGAGACGGTATACTGCTGAAGGGAAAAAGAGTTTGGGGTCAAGAAGAAGTTAATAATCAAAGCTCTGTAATCAATTTTTCTATTGATTTTCTATTCCAACATTTTCATCATCTTTCTGATCACCTCTCCATTCGTTGTCATCGCGCTTTCATTCATCCCCCCCGTCCCCGTCGCCCCTCGCGGCTCAAGATTTGCACAGTTCAACGAAACAAATCACGGCAGTTGCCCAAGCAAACAGTGGAGCTATTTCCACTCCTGTAGTCCTTCCAACCCTGTCTGACACACCACAGCCAGCGACCACAAACACACACGCACGCTCACGTGCACGGAGGCCCACAGTGGAAATAAGTCTCCGACTTTTCTGTGTTTTTTTTTTTTTATCCCTATAAAGCTCATGCGCCGGGGTTTCATCCTGTGCTTCTGTTCTTCTCTGCACATTTTAGATTTATACAGCTACATCCGATGTTGTTTAAGCACAAATGTGCCTAATATATATATGTACAGTGAAATGCCCCCACTTCAGCTCAGTGGAACCAGACAGCAATCCAAAAAAAAAAAAAGAGGGAGAAATGTGGAGGGTATAGAGCGGGCAGGTGGGAAGTATAGTAAGCGATTCTCTTGTAAAAGATTCCGCTCTTGGGGGAGTGGAAACTTTCTCTTCACTCTTTCTGTTCTAACCTTTAACAGACAACTTACGGTGAGAACTATCCTTATAAAAGCTTAAGTCTAAAGAAAAGACAATATGAGGTGCACGCATGACAGAAATGCATCTGGGAGATGTAAAGAAAAGCGAGAAGACGTGATGCGGACCACATTGAATATAAAAAGCTTTTTTGTCCGTCGGTGCCATGTCTGTGATCTCATGTAGACCAGCGGTATTGTTTAATAATGTGTCTTTTGGCACTGTGAACGCAACGCTAGATCTGGAATACTGAACGTCTCCGCTCTCTGCCTCTGCCTCTCTCTCTCTCTCTCTCTCTCTCTCTCTCTCAGCATCTCTCCCGAGTTCCCGAGGTGAGAAGGAAGTCGAAGAGGACAAGTGAGAAGATGATTAAATGGGATGATTCATTTGAGAAAACAAATATCTGTAGCTGCAGAGCCTTTGACCCCTGAGAGGGGAAAAATAAATAGTGTGGAGAGAGCTGGGACAAGACACAACACCGGAGGAGCAGCCAGATAACAGCTCCGAGGCTGCAACACCCCAACACACACACACACACACACACACACACACACACACACACACAAACAAGTCGTGCCCTAGAGTAGCGCAAGGAATAACAACAACAAAGAAAAATGAAATCGGACGACTTGAATCCTTCATATCTTTTAGCACACTAAGACACAGAAACGTCTTGGTCACACCCAACTGTGACATCTATCTCTCTGTAAAGCCGAAAATGACAGAATCCGATACACTGGGAAACAAGCGCTCGCACCGCCCTTCACCCCTAACTTATCGACCACCTGCTGTCCCAAACTGCAGGACCTCTCCCAAAGCAAACACAATCTAGAGAAGCACAGGAAGCGTGCTAATTTACACCAACTTAACTCCGTGTGTCATGAAATTAGATTAGCGTGACCAAATGAACTGGGGAGAGAACCTCGGGATCACCTGCCGCTAAGCGTGCGGTGTTCGTGTGTTTGCATTCGAGCACAAAAGTGTGTTTGTTCCTTTCACTCTCAAGCTGTAGTGGGAGTGAGAAGCAATAAGAGATGAGACAGTGACAAACTGGAGGCCCAGACAGACAGAGATAGAGAGGACGTCTGGACGGCAGATAAGTTTGAGAAGGAACACAAAGCAGCCCAGGAGAGCTGGAATAGAGAGATAGGCTGGGGGAGAAGAGACAGATAGAGAACGTGTGCAACGTGTGTGTGTGAATGGCTACAGTTTTGTCTGTGTTGTATACGGAGGATACGCTGTGCCTGCAGCGGTTTGATATCGGCGTGTTCCAAAGACTGGCGGAGCTATATCTCGACTGTGTTCACCGCTAAAGCTGAATGTGTCCACCTTGTCAGCTTCAGGCTGTGGAAAGAGACTCACTTTTCAATTCACACACTTCTTTTCCATAGACCTTTATCCATCATTGTGGAGTATAATTCGCTGATATTCAGGAACTCTGGTTTTTATCTTGTACATTTGAGCCCAGAACAGCCGATAATGTTCACTTGGTTCGGTCTATTTAGTCGATTAACTGAGAGCTGCAACGATTAATTGATTAGTTGTCAAATATTAAATTAATCGCCAACTATTTTGATAATCAATTAATTAATGCGCTACATTTTGGCGACGAAAAACTGTCATGGCCATTTTCAAAAGGGGTCCCTTGACCTCTGACCTCAAGATATGTGAATGAAAATGGGTTCTATGGGTTTGCCATGTTATGATTTAGGCAATTCCTTTATGCTAAATGCAGTACCTGTGAGGGTTTCTGGACAATATTTTTCATTGTTTTGTGTTGTTAATTGATTTCCAATAATAAATATATACATACATTTGCATAAAGCAAACATATTTGTCCACTCCCATGTTGATAAGAGTATTAAATACTTCATGAATCTCCTTTTAAGGTACTTAAGGTATTTTAAGGTATTTTGAACAGATTAAAAATGTGTGATTAATATGCGATTAATCCCGATTAATCATGGAGAATCATGCGATTAATCGCGATTAAATATTTTAATCGATTGACAGCCCTAAAATTCTCTGATTCCAGCTTCTTAAATGTGAATATTTTCTGGTTTATTTACTCCTCTATGACAGTAAACTGAATATCTTTGAGTTGTGGACAAAACAAGACATTTCAGGACGTCATCTTGGGCTTTGGGAAACACTGATCAGCATTTTTCACAATTTTCTGACATTTTATGGACCAAACAACTAATCGATTAAACGATAAAATGATCAACAGATTAATCGGCAATGAAAAAAATTGTTTTGCAGCCTTAGATTAATTGATGATTTATGAATTTAATATCATTGGGTTTTGGATATTTGGTTGGACAAAAGAATCAATGGGGTATGGGAAATTGTGATGGAATTAATGATCATTTTCATTGACATTTTATAGACTAAACGACTAATTAATAATAAAAAGTAAAGTAAGTAAAAGTCCCATGAGAAGTGAAACTGATGCATTAATGCATTTAGTTATGTAGTATTGGCATGCTTATCTTAAAAAGGGTCCACTGGTGCAGAGAAAGAAAGAAAGAAATCATTTCCATACTTGAGTCCCATTTACTGATGGGAGATTGGTTCCTTAAAAATAGCGGAGGAAAAGATAAAGTTGAGACCAGTTCAGGAGCCATAAGGGTAACAGCCCATGAGACATGAGGTAAAAAGTTAAGAAAGAAAGAAAGAATGGAAATTGAGATACTCACTAACAGATGAGATGAAGAAATGGAATAGAAACCAGTCAGACTGGAGAGAGACAGAAAGAAAGAAAAAGAGAGTGAGAGGAGAAAACCCCTCGCTGCCATATGGTACGGAGTATTGGGCTTAATGAGGCGTGAGGCCATCCTCTCCACAGAGGCATCGGCCAGTCAGATCACACATGAATGAACACTGTGATAGGGTTAAAACACAGCATATGCCAACAGCTAGTGATATGGAACCAAACTACTGCTTCTGAGGGGAAAAAGGAAAGAAAGAAAGAAAGAAAGAAAGAAAGAAAGAGGAATGATTTACCCAACTCGGGCCAGAATCCAACACCCACCAAAGAGCTGAAAAATGCTCTTGCAAAAAGAGATCTGTCTGATAAGAGTTTCAAGCTGATTGCTTTATGTGGAGCTGATTGCTACTGAAAATATTATTACAGTTAAAATAGAGACCTGATGATGTCGCTATATGAGGAGTCAGGAGATCAAAAAAGTTATTACAATTCATCCCGTGGGGGATCTGAATGTGTAGTAAAAAAACAACAGATGTCATCCTCATGGTGGCGCTACCATAGACTGTATATAAGAAGTGGACGTAGTCACCGTTTCTTCTTTTTGCAACCAGAGGAGTCGCCCCCTGCTGGCTATTAGAAAGAATGCAGGTTTAAGGTTCTTCCGCATTGGCTTCACTTTTCAGACCCGGAGGTAGCCCACTGGTCACTACAAGAAAAGTCAGGAGATCTCCAAAGTCATATAATTCATCTTCTATAGGCCCAATGAATGTTTGTAGAAAATTTAATGGAAATCCATCCAATAGTCGTTGAGATATTTCAGTCTGGATCAAAGTTGTGCACCGACAAACCAACCGGCTGACGGACCAGACCGCCGTTGACATGTCTACAGCCGTTTCGCTATAGCATAGCTAAAAATGGGGGTTCATATAATAAAAATCTCAACCTTGATATTTCTAAAAACACTCTCATGAGTTCAGACCATCTGTTCTTTCAAGAAAGACATTACCACCGTCATACAGTTATCAAATAAAGCCCACCTCGTTATGTAGAAAGTTTAGCGCATGAGCGTAAAAACCAAGATGGATTTCGTTCACGGCTTCTAAGCTTACAGTAGCAAACAGGTGATGAATTCGCAGCGAGTGTTGATGGATGTTATGAGAATAGTTCGCATGGCAGACACACCATCCCGATCCCTCGTCACACACGTCCTGTCAACATCGCTGGCAGCTGAGAGATGTGTGAGTCGGTGGGAGAGAGCGGGAGTAAAGAGACAGAAACCAGAGCGAGAGGAAGCGTGTCAGAACAGGGGCCAGCTGTTAACAGCATGAAACGATTCACCAAATCCTCGATCTCGCCGCTGTCTTGTTTGTGCGCGAACCCGACCGTTTGTCAGCGCCGATCACCTGTTGGATGCAACCGAGGCGTGCGGTGACAAGTGATCGCTGCAACATGCGGCCTTTCTTCACTCAGCTATCGATCCCGGCAAATTAAACACACTGACAGATTAATTAAAACACACGAGATAAAGTTTCAACGGAGCGGGGGCCGTATCAAAGCACAGCTGCCACTCTTCGACAACAAGCACTGAGGGAAGACATCAAGCGGACAATAAATTTCATCACCCCCCACACACACACACACACACACACACACACACACATTTTCAAGCTTAATAAAAACTAGAGTGTGTGTGTGTGTTGTGAGTCTAGGCTGGAGGAGAGCGTGCAAGCTCCAAGTGGAAGCTGTGGTTTGGACCAGCTCTGGTTTTTCGCGGAGGGGGGTCGGATTCAGCGCAACACCGGCAGGAGACATGGTCCGGTGTCACAGGAAGCTTAAGAGGAACACCTTCCTGTTTTGAGTGCGTCACCAAATGTCTCTGTTGGTTTATCAAATGTGATTAGTCTCAGTGTGTGTGAGTGTGTGTTTTAAATATGATTAGTGTTTCCTTATACAGCCATATGGACTTTAGCCACGGGGTCCCAGACTTTGGACTTCACACCAAAATTGCTGATTGCTTTGACAGGCAGACGCGCTGTGTTGATTTAAGTGGTTTTGGGGGAAGTTCAGGAGGACTAACTCCACCTGTCAAAAGAAACCCGTCTCCTTTCCTTTATATGTTTTTGCTCTATTTCAGTCACCTTCACACCGCACTGGCACTCACGTGTTCTCGTGTGACGTTCTCTTCTTGTTTTACCTGACTACCCGCAAGGCCTGCTCAGTAGGTGAGATAGTCTATCTGTCTGTCTGTCAAAAAAAAAACGTGGTCCAAGAGCAACATTTCACCACTTGATCAGCGGTTTGGTGCATGACAGAGTATCTCAAATACCCAGATTTCCGTGAAATTTGCTGTAGAGAGTCATTGTCTCCAAACGGGCCGCTCTAATTTAATGGGAAGAGTCTAATTACATTAACTGAGCACGTCTATGCTCCCCAGAGGATGCGCCACTTCTATTCTCTTGCACAAGTCTCAAGTCAGAATGTCAACTTTATTTATCATAATCTGGGGCACATGAATCCCTCTGAGTTTAATGGCTCCGTTCTGCTATCCACCATCACAATTGCATCCTCAGTAGGCTTGCTGCGGTAGTCGGTGTTACCGGTGTTACACGGTGTTCGGGCATACACAGATTACATTACTTGCCCACTGTCGTTATGCTTTTTTTTTTATAGAAATATAACCCATTTAGTTCATTTCTGCGTATCGATGGCGTGTTATCAATACATAGTCAGACGAAGGACGCTACAAACTGAAAGTGAAAGTGTCTTCTCCGTATTGATACTCAGCACAGAGTAGCAGGAGTCAGATTTCACACACGGGACGAGAGAGAGTTGACAGACAAGACGATGGCGGAGGATCTGGCGTCAAAGCGAAAAGCAAAAGCGGCTATTAGGCAAGATTTCGGATTTAAACCCACTGATATAAAGGGAATCATAACGTTAATGAAGCAATCGCCGTGCGGAGGACGGAGCGGTCACAGCCGGTGTGCACAGCCGGCGCCAGGTGGAAACCTGCAGCCCCCGCACCGGAGAGTCTAGACACACGGGAACACCGGTGTTATCACAAGTTTGATTCTCATCCTGTCCAGCATAGTGGGGTGTACAGAAATTTGCCATGGGCCTCTAGTGTGGCTTCCTGGTCTTATTTCACTCCCTTATTTCTTATTTTTGATTCTGAAAAACATCCATTTTTGAAAGCACAGTGTCAAAACGTACTCTACAAACAGACAGTGCGGTACCATTATGCTGTTTTACTGCGATGCCAACGAGCAATTCTCTACGGTTTTGTACACCTCCCAGCTGAGCAGCACATCTGTCCGTGTGTTGAGATGATTGAGTGTTGCTTAACAGGCTTGACTAGGAAACCACATGCTGAACATCACAGGGGAGGCGCATCACCTGCTGAAAGTGAGTTCTGGGCATCAGTAGTGTACACAAGTACACATACATACACAGATGTATGACATACAGGTATGCACACGTGCATATACACACACATGCAAACTTTTGCTTTCTGTTTTTGCCGTCTTGAGCTGATTTTTCTTTATTCTTTTATCAATGTTTCTTCTAGCTTGCATCTCATCTGTTGATGTCTGTTTGGTGTTGCATTAGAGGCTTGGCAAGAGCGTGCATGTCACTGCTTGTGAGATCCACAGTGGTTTTCCCAACGGTCAGGCCGTGCTGGAAGTGAGCATGTCATTGGATTTGACAGAAACTCTGCGAGGCACAACCCACACACAGGATGGAAAACGCGCTTAGTCTCTGAAAAGCACAGATTATACCCAAGAAAAAGATGAAAAAAAACCTGATCAACTCAGTGGCATTCAAACAGGCTCCACACACACAGATCAGATGATTTGCGTGCAAATGAGAGTTTTTAAACAATGAAAATGCTCCGCTCTAAAATACGCTTGTCGCTTTTCATCACCAGCCACAATTCACGTTGTTCTCATGACCCTTACCTTCTCAGGATATGAACTTGAATCAGATGGATGTGCATACACACACACACACACACACACACACACACACACACACACACTGAGGCACCATAACCTCTCCTGCCTGGGAAATACTTTAAGGAAGCGGGGGAAGAGGAAGGCAGGGAAACCAAGAAATAAATAACTCCTTTGTGCCGCGGCTACATAAACAGTGCAACACATTACAGATTACTAAAGTAGCCCAACTGATAAGAAACTTCTTACACACTATATGTGTGTGTGTGTATGTGTGAGTGGAGACAGAGAGAAATCAAACGAGACATCACGAGAAAGATATAGAAATAAAAACGGAGCAAATAAGTAAGAAAAACAGAGACGGAGAGGAAAGAAAAGAGACTAGTTTGGGCAGAATCGAGAAAAACTCCCCCTTACCTTATGTGTATGTGTCCCATTCTTTCAAACACTTATAACAATAACATATTTCCTTGTTTAGATATTAAACATTTGCTGATTTTCCCCTATATTTTTACACAAAGTGTCAGAAAATTCATAGCGAGCCAGCCAGGCCAGTATAATAATTCCTCAAGCCAAACAGTGATGTGATTGTCATCTATTGTAAATATTGGTACAATTCTGAGAACATTCTGCCTTCGTCTCGACTCCGTTAGGAAACGTGACGAAACCTCGCGACCTGATTGCCGGTGCCAAACAACATCACTCAAAAATGTAAACTGGGCCTACTGGACCTGCTGACCCAATTCTTCACTTTGTCACTATCTTGACAGAGTAAAAAAAAACAAATGCTCCCCAATCTCGACAGTTGGTTGGCAGACGAAAGTGGAGAATACAGAACAAATGTGCGGACATCCATTAGGGAATGATGTCAGGTACGATATTATTTGCCTGTGTGTGTGTGTGTCCTATCCGAGGTGCCAAATATTCAGAAAAAAAAGTTTACTCCGACTACCATTATCCTGCAAATCGCTGCCCCTGTGGGCAGACTCGCGCCCGGAGAATCTTGGCTCGGTTTTCGAGCGAGCCTTGAGGAACGTGCCGGAATGAGCAAATCAAGCCTTATTCACTCACTCAGAACCACCCGTGGTGTCTGGCATTGGTTTACGCCCGCACCTACTGCCAGAATAACTGCCGGCTAGGATTAGAAAAAACGACTAACAGTTGATTAGAACTTTTGCAACAACTGGAATCGAGGTCCGGGGGGTTCATTCAGTTGGGTGAGGGATAGAATAATTCAACAGAGCAGCCTAATTAGGAGCAAATTACACGGTTCAATAATTCAGCGACGGACAGGCTTGTATGTGTGATTGTAAAGACATCTCGGAGATAAATCAAGTTAAGGCTACATCCCTTTTTTTTTCTTTTCTCAATACTTCGAAAGGTGAATCCACCTCTCTTCCTCCTTTTTAATTCATTTGCATCTCATATTATTTCTTCTTCATTCCCGTACTTCTCTCGCCTCCCGTCTTCCCTGAGGAGCAGGCCCGTATGCCAGTTTCCACAGAATATACCAACCAGACATCCTTTCCAAATACATGTTAAATGAACCTGCAAGAATGTGAAATTCAACTACGGGTATTTATCTAATACCAGTTCGGTTGGTCAAAGCCACTGCACTTTTTGAGTTCTAGCAGCGGGCGTTCTTAAAAAATGCTGAGAATCAGAAACGCTTTCTTTTTCCTCTCATCCGCTTCACGGCAGAGCAGAGGGGTGAAACCAACCTGTGAAAACAGTTGGTCTAAACGGTGCATGATGCCAAGTTAAGACCTCGCTGGAAGACAAACAGCCAGTCATCCTCTTTTCATTTCTCGGGAGAGGTCCTCCTTATACGGAAGAGCTGCTGGAATCAAGATAAAAGCAAGGCAGCCGAGCTGCCGCGAGATAGCGAGGGCTCGCCCTACGCTGATGGCTTGGTTACCGTGGCAACCGCGGGAGGTGAGAGAGAGGACATACCAGCACAGAGTAAATCTCCTCGCAGTAGATTCAGGAATGCAGGTGAAGTCTGCCTCCCTGCCTCTCTCTCTCTGTTTCTTTTTTTCTCCTATAAATCTTTTCACCCCTAAATGAACGCGCTGAATGGCTTCGCTTCTCCCCTCATAGCCCAGATTTTATGAATCACATCGCGGCGCTTCGAAGCGCAACCATCCTTTTCTAAAATAGAACTTTGAGACTGCTTTTCACTTCAGACATGACTTTGATTTCCAGACTCATTTGTATTGATGTATAAATCAGGCTTTCGCCAGGGGAGTAATAAGAGAGAGCTTACGGGGAGTGAAAAGAGAGTGAATAAAGAGATGAGAGGACAAGGGAGACGGTGAATACTTGGTTTTGGCTGCATAAGTAGGACAATAGTGTTGTGGCCAACACGGCGCAGGATTGAGCACCATGAGAGTTAAAAACTAGTTGACTGAAAGAGAGCTGGATACGAGAAGATCGAGAGGGAAAGAAGGCTGCAGCGAAAACTTCTTCAGGGTTTTCTCTTACCTCTAAGAAGCAGGTCCCAGCCGGGGTGTTCTCCTTGATGGAGGCGTTGTAGAAGCCGCTGGAGAACACAGGCGTGTTATCGTTAACATCCTGCAGCACGATGTCCACCTTCGCTGTGGATGACAACGGCGGGCGGCCGCTATCCGTCGCCACGACGGTCACGCTAGGCGCCGGCTCTGATTCGAAATCCAGAGCCGTCGCCGTGGTTATGATCCCCGTGACCGGGTCGATGGAAAACCAATCTGAGTGAGAGTTCTTGCCCTTGAGGAGGCTATATCGGACGTCCCCGTTGGGGCCCTGGTCCTTGTCCCTGGCAGTAACTTGGAGAACAAAGGAGCCCGGATAGACGACCTCGGGAATAGTCTGTCTGTAGGCCTGCTGGTCGAACAGAGGGGGGTTGTCGTTGACATCAGTCACCTGAATGGTGAAAGATGACTCCGCCCTGAGGGGCGGCGTGCCGGAGTCCGTGGCCATAACCCTCAGGTCGTACGAATCCCGCTCCTCTCTGTCCAAGACCTGGTCGACATATATCAGATAGATGATGCTGTCCTTGGTTGTGAGAGCAAACTTCCCATCGCCCCCCTCGAGGGACACATTCACGTTGGCGTACTCTCCGTAGTCTGGGTCCGTGACAGATATCCGAGCGACGTACTGGCCCGGTTGGGCCCCCTCGGAGATCCTGGGAGAGCCGTCCTCGCTGAGGAAGATGATGGTCATGGTGGGCTGGTTGTCGTTGAAGTCGCGGACGTGAATGGTCACAAACGCATTGGTCACCTGAGAAAATGTTGAGAGAATATTATTCATGTTACTTAGTGGTCAAGTCATTATAGTAGTGGACTACTAGGGCTTATTATTCTCTGTTTTAGGTTTCAAAAAAAGGGAATTTGTCAGTGTTGGATTTAATAATCAGTTGTACAGGAAAACATAATTATATAAAACAATATATTACCTGTCATTAGGGTGGAAATACAGCATAGTATCGCGATATTTTGCGTGGCAATATTGTATCGATACACGGACGTCAAGTATTGATCTTTTATTATCTAAACTATTAGCCTCTTAATAATCCGACGTTATTCTGTCTTTCAAAGGTTGTAGTGGACTCAGTCTTAAAGCTAGAGTGAGTAATGGTATCATATGAAACTAGAAAACATAAGGAATCCATTAGTACCAACCATGTCATGTTAGCTTGTAAGTAAGAATGCTAAATAACTGGCATGGCCATTTTCAAAGGGGTCCCTTGACCTCTGACCTCAAGTTATGTGAATGAAGAGATAAACAGAGTTAAAACTGTATCTTATTAGATAAAACAGATGTTGACAAACTGCATAATTTGCAGTTGAAAAAAGGTAATAAATACCCAGCATATTGTAAAATGTTTAAAATAGCAATAAGTTTGTATCGTGATTTAAGTACCGTGATAATATCATATGGTGGTGACTCTGGTGATTCCCGCCCCAGCTGTCATCATTAAAAGCATGAAACTTTCTGCATTAAGCTATGTTATGAATAACCATAGTGCAATTACCTCGGGGTGGCTGGCGTTATCCCTGGCCTGGACCACCAGTTCATGAACCCTCTTCAGCTCATAATCCAGGGGCCTATTCAAGGTGATGACCCCGGACTTGATATCCATAACAAAGGAGCGATCGGGGTCACTCTGACGCCGGTTGATTTCATAAAGGACCAGACCGTTATCGCCCTCATCCTCATCTGCTGCGAACACCTGAAAAGAAAAGAAAGTCATTGAAATTAGCCTGGAACATCTGGATTTACAGATGCAAGAACTGTTGTTGAAGTAATGAGTCGGTATAGACTTGAGGATAACCTGTAGGATGCTGCTGCCTTGTGGGAGACTTTCAGAGATAATAGCGTGGTATCTGCTCTGGTTGAAGACCGGCGCGTGATCGTTGATGTCGGTCACGGTCACTTCCAGGGTCATGGATCCCATCCTTCTGGGCGAGCCCCCATCAAAGGCCTCGAGGACCAGGGTGTACAGTGAGCGCTTCTCCCTGTCCAGCAGTCCATTGACAACCAGGTCTAGATACAGCACCTTGTTAGCAGCTCTCTTGGTCTCCAGTCTGAACGCCTGGCCTACGTTGCCCTCTCGAATGGCGTAGCCTTGAGTGGTCAGCTGGTCCTTGTCCGCGTCCGTCGCGGGCTCCAGGGAAAACCTCGTCCCCACCGCCGTGTGCTCGGGGATCTTAAGAGCGGCTTTCTTTTTGGGGAACACGGGCGCGTGGTCGTTGATGTCGTTGACGGTGATCGACACCTCGACGGTGACTCCCGTCATCGTCACGGCGATGAAGCTGTAGTGGTCCCTCTGCTCGCGGTCCAGACGTTGCGCGGTGGTAATGATGCCCGTGGTTTCGTCGATGTTGAGGTCGTTGCTGACGCCTGTGCTCTCGTGGTCCGAGATGAAGTAAAGACCTCCGATTTCACCGGGCGGTAACCCGGCGCTGATGTCGCCGACGATGGTCCCCGCCGGCTGCTCCTCGTCCAGCTGGAGCTCCAGCGCTCCGAGGACAGTCGTAGACTGGACAAGCACGAGGACGACGATGCATAAATAAAAGAGTGGCTTCCGTCGCCAGAGACTTGAACACACACAGGGTCCGCTGACCCAAGCCCTCCGTCTTGACCCTTTACTTGTTACCGGCATGGCTGGGCTCTGCTACACCTGGGAGAAAGAAAAAGAGAGAAAGAGAAAAAAACATCAGCCGGAGAAAAGATGTATTTCTACAAGTACAGATATAGTTTATGATGTGCGAATTGAGCAAAAACAGCTTTTTTTTCATTCTCTACTTGAAAAAAATCTTAAAAATCCACTTGCTCCCTTAGCACTAAATGAAAACAAATTGTTCTTGTTTTCAAAGTGGAGTATGTATCTTAAATCCTTGTATGACAACGTGCTAACACTTTTACCATCCAGAACCTATATTAAAGACACTGCCTGATGAATTTCAGCTTTTTCGCCCCCATTAAATGGACATATATAACATTTTGGAAAGAACTCTTCAGCTGGATCATGGAGAATTGAAAGAGCATGAAAATGGAAGTCTAAATCTGTCCAGGATCCACACTGAGGACAGAATCGTAAACTATATTTATCTGAAGGATAACACATTTTATTCACTGGGTGAGAACATTTTAAAGTGTCCAGAGTGGTCACGCACTGAAATCCCAAGGGAAAACACATTAAAGACGCTGAAATGGGCACCAAAGATCCTTTGAAAGATTTTTATTTCATGATAGCGAACGCTCACACACGCACGCACACTTACAAATACTTGGAATGCATGGGAAAGTAAGTCTATATCTGCTTCAGCAGGGCCTTTATGGGGAAAAGCAGTCATTTAAGACTGTAAGCTTAGCCTCTATGTTCCCCAAACTCTAAATCACGCACAAATCCATAAAGATAATATCCTCCTCATGCTAATGCTATATCAATCTTATCAGCCATAGGCTTGATCTAATCATGAACAGATACACATATTGTAACTGTCCACAAAGGCATGCATCAGTCCAGGGTCAAACACTTTTTTGCCAGACATTCTTTATGTTCCCGTTGTGCCAGAAGCGTGGATTTGCCTCATCAGTTTGGCACATTGACTGCAAGAAATGCAATCACAAGAGTTTAAAAGGCTATCTACAACTCACCTGACACTGTCCCGCAGCTAACCCACCATCTGGTACTCCCAGCGAGTTAAAACAAACACCAATAATTATTTTCAAATGGTATTTGACCCAGGTTTGACACACATACTTTTGCAAACTGCCATAAACTTCTGGAAATACAAATTTAACCTGTACGACCGCTCAAAGCTCTCACGAGACAGATGCTCATTTTACCCCTTGATGAGGTCCACAAATATTTAGATTATGTTCAATTGTTTATGCGTGTTCCTCTCGTATTTACAAGGGAAGATTTATTGAGCGTATAACTCGTGAAAACATCCTGCGATGAGGAGGACCAACCAGCCCGAACATAACTCATTCATCACACTCGGAGACCAGGGGGAACGTCGCTTTAACAGTCTTCTGCATTGAACACCTAAACTCTCTGGAATGTGAACGAGTCCTGCATCTATTAGCTAATGTTTGGTACAAATCATCAGAAACTATAAATGTGGGATGCGGGCAAAGGGCCAGTAGCAGCAGACAGGAGGTTAGTTGTCAATGGAGGTTGTTGGCCTCTGCTGACCGGCCATATTCACCCAGACAATCGCTCCCCCAGTGCATGTATAGTGTGGACAGTTAACTTTAGGAATGTCTTCCACCTCTGGAGAGAAGGCCAGCCTGCTGCCGGCTGCAACATCTGCACATACGTTGAATTGAAGCATTCACACTCACACATAAAGACCATAGACTGACCTTCTAACAGGTCGATAGAAAGGCTGACTACCATTCCATGTAAAACAAGAGGATGAAAAGCAGCTTCTTTCTAATAGATAATAGCTCATCGGAGTGAAATTACACTCAGCAGTAGGTGTTGATTCACTGTATCAATCACCATAATCAATGCTAAAATATAATAAATATATATATATATTAGGGCTGTCAAAGTTAACGCGATAATAACGTGTTAACGCAAAATCGTTTTTTAACGCCACTAATTTCTTTAATGCATTAACGCAATCGCTCTTTCGGAGGTTGTAACTAGAAAACCTAAGGAATCCATTGGTACCAACCATGTCATACTAGCTTGTCGCGAAGGAGGTTAAATAACGCTCCAGACTTGCACTAAATTTTGGCGAGGAAAAACTGGCATGACCATTTTCAAAGGGGTCCCTTGACCTCTGACCTCAAGATATGTGAATGAAAATGGGTTCTATGGGTACCCACGAGTCTCCCCTTTACAGACATGCCCACTTTATGATAATCACATGCAGTTTGGGGCTAGTCATAGTCAAGTCAGCACACTGACACACTGACAGCTGTTGGGCTGCAGTTTGCGATGTTGTGATTTGAGCATTTTTTTATGCAAAATGCAGCACCTGTGAGAGTTTCTGGACAATATTTGTCATTGTTTTGTGTTGTTAATTAATTTCCAATAATAAATATATACATACAAGTGCATAAAGCAGCATATTTCCCCCACTCCCATGTTGATAAGAGTATTAAATACTTGACAAATCTCCCTCGCGACAGCCCCAATAAATATTTTTTCATGTAAGTAAAATACTTTCAGGGTAGGACTTATTTCTTTCTGCATGAGTAACACAAATCATTATTCAGATCACATGCTACTGAGCGAATACTATACTCTTGTTATTCATTTTAGATTTACAAGGCTCCTGAAAGACTACTTAGACTGTGCATAACATATAAAGCAAATAAAAAACATTATTTAATATCTAATGAATCCTCCTGCAATCATCCATCCCGCCCGTCTTTACCGACCCTGACCTCCCGCGGTAGTTTATGAGGCCTCCGAGGAGCGGAGATTAATAAAGTGTATAGCTCCACTGGGACGGGGGAGAGGGACACTGATACTGGCCCCTCTGGTACAGTCACTGATCTCTATACATCTGGTCCAGACGGCTGCTCTGGACAGTTGCTGCACTCCTACGCAGCAGAGACTGAGACTGAGCATGCATGCGTGCCTTTCTTTTGTTGTGTTTGCCGTGTGTCAAAGTGTGTTTGTGTCTGAGACTGCCTTGAATAAGCGCAGGAGGAAAAGAGAAAAAAAGGAGTCGAAAGAGGAGGTCTCACGGAGACAATTAGGGGTGTGATGATGAAAAGAAACCTTTCTACTGGTGGGAGGGAAACTCCCAGATTCGGAGCCTTTGGAGACTCCGCTGTGATGAAATGAACCCACTGTACCCTACAGTACCGTAATGCAGCCAATGAGAACACCAGGGAGTGGAGGACAAAAAAAGAACAAGAGAGATGAAAAAAAAAAGTGGATTTAGGACACAATAGAACAAGTTACAATCTGAGTTGTGATTACAGTTTGCTTTGGCTTGACTGCCTTATTGCCTTTAGGGACTCGTGATTGAAAAAAGAAAGTCAGAAAGGAGTGTATTCCAAAGTGTGTGTCTTTTTTCGCGTCCGCTTTCCCTCATTGCTTCGGTTGAGTGTCAGTGAAAGGTTATATTGATGAACAGATCGCACGGCTGCAATCTGTCACTGTCAATGAGCGGTCGGTGCATGAGATCATCTCCCTTTTGACGTGCGCTGTAATACACTCGGTGTTTACACTGGAAAACACGAGCTGATGAGGAATTGGGGAGAGCGAGGGCTAAAAAATATAGCTCATGCTGAAAGGATACTGGCAGAACAGATGGCCGGTGGAGAAGGCAGCCACCTGATTCACTCCCTCTAGTGGCGCTCTTTATAACACTCTTTCTAATTATGATAAATTATGTTTCTGGTAGTTAACGTGAATTATTAGCGTATCTCTAATTCCATTTTAAATGCCAAAAAATGTACAATAAAATACAACAAAGAACAACCTGTCTGTCTGGTTTGCATGGGTCTTTATACGTCTGTGTCTTTGCACGCCTGCACAACACATGTGCACGCGAGCATGTGACATCATCTCTGTGCGACCACATTGACAGGCAGGGCAGACCCGGAGGGCTCCATGCAGTCTCAGCCACATTATATCTGGCATTGCACCCCCATAATCTGCCTCTGCTGCGCGCAAGCCTCAAAGCCTCAAAAGCATGGGCCTCCACTCTTAAGTGCTGTTACCATATAATAGAAAACCCATAGTGTTTTCTATAGGATGTGACCATTGAAAGCAATCTACAGTGTGTGTGAGTGTGTTCACACTGTCGTATCTCAGTCGCGAGGAACAGTTTTTCCTCGCGCGGTGCCAATTCTAAACAGGCCTCTCTATCTCCCTATCCCTCCCATGTCTGTCCCTCCTCCCTCCCTCCCTCCCATGTCTGTCCCTCCTCCCTCCCTCCCTCCCTCCCTCCCTCCCTCTGTACCGTCCCCTCTAATGGATTTAGCAGACCTCGTAGGGCACGCCATAGCTACCCTTTGAGCCAAGCTAAACAGGACCAAAAGTCACGAAGTACCAAGTAAAAAAAAAAACGGCCACTCTACACCACCTCTATCTCAGCCATGTTTCTTGCGCTTTGATGGAACAGCGCAGGATTGCTATAGTTCCTCAGCGGTTGAGAGGTCTGGCATTGGCTGTAGATAGTTGGCAGCCCCGCAACTGCTTCTGTGTCACCCAGAACAAACATTGGCTTGGTCCTGAGATTGACAGTAAAGTCAGACAGGGGGGGGGGGGGAGAATAAAGGGAAAGGCTGTCAAAGTGAAATACACAAGTTAAAATTAGAAATACAGTATGCCTCTCATAAAGACGGACACTGGACCACCTTGCCTTCTCATATTCAAAATGCCAAAAAATCAGATTTATGGAGGAATTTTCTGCTTTTCCTCACTTTTTTTCGCAATGGTGTTAAGATTGTTGAAGTTTTGGTGCCATTTAAAAGCATAAAAATGTTTTTAACAAGTGTACAATTACAGGGTGGCGAGAGCAGCACCAACTCTTTAAATGACTGACAATGAAAGGTTAGGCCAGGGTTTGGTGAAACAGGCTGCAGCGGTAAAAAGCTTTGTGAGAAGAAGGAGGGAGGGCTGAGAGTCTGGTGGAGGGGGAGGGGGTGGGGGGGGTAGAGGATGGAGGAATGCTTTGCATCTCAGTTTTCATGTCGTTTGGGTTGTGTGTGTGTGTTTAGGGGGATGACAACTATGACCCCCGTCTCCCCTTGCGTCGCCTTTCCCCGGATCTCTGGATATAGACGTCCCGTTTCCAACCCCAGCTGTCACTCTGAGCACAAATGTGTGTAGTGTGTGTGTGTGTGTGTTTTTAAGTCCCCTTTTACGCACACATATATCTACGTTTCCTCAGTTCCACTTTTACTTTTTCCTCCGCTCCAGACTACACTAAAGATGGATATCAGTTTCAATTTATTTCCATAGCTGACTCTATCAAATCAATCGTAGCACCAGCGGCCCCTCAGACAGCCAGACGTCCACTGTCTGGACAGTTGCGCACACGCTGAAATATACATGCACACGCTGCACCGAAGCACAATCAATATTAATACCACTATGTGCCGAGAGAGTTCATGACTGAGTCGTACAATTGGGTTACCTCACCCAGGGGACGCCTGCGGCCGTGAAAGCTCTCACAACCTGTGAAACCCGACCTACGGATCTGGTTTGTGGAGACTGGTAGAATCTAAGTGGGTAAGTTTGAATTAATCATGATGAAGTGAGGACCAGTTCCTCGGTTACTCTGAGCTGCAGCTTAAGGCCCCGATACACCAAGCCGACGGTCGGCCGTCGGACAGTTTGGGGCCGTCAGTGAGCGTCCGTCGGCCTAGATTTATTGTTTTTTCCCCTACCGTCGGCTCTAGTCTGCCCGTGTTGGAGATTTTTTCGGCCGATTCAGCATGTTGAATCGGCGGCGGAGCTCGCCGGTGAGAGAAATCACTCTGATTGGCTGTTCATCTTAAACGAATTGCACGAGTGCACGAGAAGAGAAACGGAAGTGAGAAAAGCATTTCAACGAGTGAAGTCAAGAGGAAAAACACAGAAGGCTCTTCTCATTTTCATCATCATCTCATCATTCAATACACAAAAATTTTCACAACGACATGGCCGTCTGGAATGAAGCTAAGTGGTGAGTGAGAGTGGTGTGAAAATGGTCGGCAGACACCGCTTTGTTTCATGTACGTATCATAACCACGGCTTGTACTGTATATCCGCAGTCGTCGGTCTTCCGGTTTCCCTTTTTGAATGACAAATACAGACTACTGCGACCTGCTGGTGTGGAGAGTTAATTCATCTCACGCAGGCGCAGAACGTCCGTGCTAACTGGCCGTCGGCTGTAGTCTTTGCGGTGTGTTCGAGTTCGAGAGATCAGAGTGACAACTAATCCAGCCACAAATAAAAAACTGTATAAGGGAACATGAAAGAGAAGTCAGTAAAACTGATCTGAGGTTCAAATTTTATCCAGTTGATCTACTGTATCATCACAAGTCTTATGATACAAATCTGATCATTACTTGTATCTTTTAATTTCTCTCTTAATTTCTCTTATCTAATTCAGTAGCGATTACAATCTCTAGTACCGAGGAACCACGCTGTAACACTTTTTTTCCAGTTTACCTCAACTCTGTGAAAGCCTTTGTTTTTAATTCTGTCCGTGAAATGTTGCTCTGGAGTTTTATTTTATTACTTATTTCCTACATAAATGTCAATGTCAGTGACATCAGTGAGGCTGCAGAAGGTAGGTGGGGGGGGTGGGGGGGTGGCCACGTCATCGCAGAGACTAGTCAATTCACAGTGAGAGCGAGACTCCGTGCCAGGAGCCTACTGTGAGTTTGAGGCTCAAGTCCACACTCTGTTTTCATATTGCTGCTTCTATTCCAGAAAAGGGGAATAGAAAAGAATAAACTAGAAGACACGAGTCTTATCCTCTGATTAAGGAAGTGAATGTTTGCATGTGAACATTTTTCGTTTCAATCCAAAGTTATTTGGAGAGTTCGATATTTTTTTCATGGTTTGGCTCCGTGCTCTCATTTGGATGTGAAACGATGCGATGAAAATGAGGTTAAAGTGCTGACTTGTTGTTTAAGTTTTGTTTTATTCTCAGCCATAAAAAAACAAAAAAAACAGCCGTGGTTGAACATTATGTGTCCTCATGTTTGGGTCACTGCTATTTAAGATATGAAATATATTTTTGTATGTTGCATCCCATTCTTAGCCTGCAAGAAAAACATCAACATGTTCGAGTCCTCTTCGCAAGCCATTGTGCATCTTAATTTATCAAAGTATTGAGCTGTATTTGACTAATTTATTCTTTAGTGTAGCACTACTACAAGTCATGACTGGTTGAAGTTATCTAATCAGTCTGCTGCTGCAACAAAACTTTAAGATAGGCGTGTTACACTTACGTCTTTGCATCTCTCCGCTAACGTTCTTACTCAACTCCGTGGGGATATTAGTGGGGGGGGAAAATAACCGCACAAGACTCTGAAACTCTGCTGCGGCAGCGTGACAATTCAAAGCTGGGTGTGATGACTCAGATTTGTTTATTTACCCACACAGAGGTTGTCAAGCTGGAATACAGTCGCACGCACACTTACAAACTGCACCGGGTCCCCTGTGACAAAACGTCCTAGATTTCACTGCCCGACAGCCAAAGAAAGGAGAAAGAGAGCGGCACAGTCGGAGGTGGAAGGAGCAGAGAGAGGAAGAAGTGGAACTAGATGCAGGAGAAAAAGTTTCTGAATGAGGTTTCCTTAAAAAAAAAACATTGCCACGGTGACAGAGACAGAAACATGAAGGAGTTAACCGTAGTCTGAGCGAGTGCTGAATCACACACACACACACATGCATGCAGCCTCACACGCACCCACATAAATAATGTACCCTCTGGACCGTCAGCGGAGCCGCGGAGCAAGTGAAAACACAGCCGGAGGTGATTCACTAACCCCCTCAACCTTCAAGGCCACACCGCCAAGTGAATGTGCAGTGAGTCTGGTTACTCGGATGAATGTGTGTGTGACCGTTCGTTTTTTAAAGAGGAAAATGGAGAAAGTGGGTGGAAATTCAAAGAATATGAGGACAAGAACGAGTGAGATAATAATACAAAACGAAAGAACGTCAGCAGAGTCAAAAAAAGGGAAAAGATTGGCATGGCGTGATATCCCTGAAGGTGAAGCAGCAGCTGCCATCTTCCATCACTCATCGCCCCTCCCCATCGGAGCATGTTTAATATCCCACAAGGGCAAGTCGTCGAGCCGAACCGAGTCCGCGACTCTCTGTCAAACATCGTTACCTCGTCGGTGAAAGTGAGATAAATAACCTTATAGTGTCTGTAAAAAAACTGTTTCTCTATTCAGGGATTTGCATTTTGAGTTCTACCTGAGAGGAGAACACCGATACAATCAAAACACTGACTGGGCGACCTTCAGTTAACGTAAAAATCGGTTTGGTTTGTCCGATCTGGGCTACTGTAGAAACATGGAAGAGCAACATGGCGGACTCCGTGAAGAGGACCAGCTCCCTATGTAGATATGAAGGGCTCATTCTAAGCTAACGAAAACACAACGATTCGTAGTTTGAGGTGATAATACACTAATGAAAACATAAGTTATGAATTCCATTTCTGCTAATAGATCTTCCAAAATGTTACGCACTGTTCCTTTAATGGCTTCATTGGGCTGCACATTGTGCAACAAACCTATAGTATGCATCACACACACACACACACACACACACAAACACACATAGTTTTGGTAATTTATTAGCTAGTTATTTCGTTTTTTTGTTATTAGTAAGTATTAGTGGAGTATAATAGGACAGTGTGCATGTGTGAGTATATGTTTTGTGGTGTACTGTGTATGCGTGAGAATCATTATCAGATATTGCCGAGATGTAAATGCAATGCCAATACTCATTAACCACTCTAGAGTTCATTTAAATTTTGATTGCAATATTCACCATGTTACTTGTTTGATTTCTGTGCATGATTGTGTAGTACTGATACCCGTGCACACTTACTACCCGGACAGTGTGTTGAATTACTTTAATTCCCTGTAGGGTTATCCTAACCTTAAATACCTAACCCCAACCTTTAACCCAACCTTTAACCCAGTCATAATTCAAAACCTAAAGCTCTAAATGAATGTTGAACTGTGTGCTGTGGAGACATATGGGAGGTGAGTCCCTACATATGAACAGATTTTGTCCCCATTATGTGATGAAAACATTAGCATACACACACACACACACACACACTGTATTATATCAGAAGAATCACAGCATTTGTTAATGAGCCAACAGAGGAAAGGTTAAAAGACAAAACACTCAGCTGATAGCCAAAACATGATCAGGAGAAGGGAAACCAAAGATCCCTCTTGTAACTCAAACACACACACTCGCACACACACACACACACAGGCAAGCACACACTTTAATCTTTTTCCACTTTCCACCCAATGGAATAATCAGCAAACAGCAAACCAGGGAGAAAGTCGTATCAGGTCATGTTATTGTATCAGAAAACACATAAACATTAATCAAAGTGATAAAAATGTTTTGTTGAAGAGTTTGCCAGCTAAGAATGCAAAAAAAAAATTAGGGTGAAAAGAGTTCAGCGTCTTCCAAAGAGAAATGCCGCAGACTTAATTTCACAGGGAGAGTTCTTCTTCTTTGGTCGACACATCTGGAAAACGATCAAAATCGTCTCTAGCTCAGAATATGGGACAGTGACTTAGCTTATTAGTTATTAAATTCTCCATCGACTCTCGGGTTAGCGGCGCGCCGACAGCTGTTCTCCAAGAGAATGCCTTTGTATCGTGTTACTCCATTATATTTCTTGTGGTAAGCCGGGGAATTAAGTCTGTCTGTCTTTGTTTTGCGCTGCGCAGTCAAACAGACTTCAATACTCATCAGTTAATAATGATGCAATGAAATGATGATGATAAAAAAGACAGAGATGTGATAGATGGAGTTTGAGGCTCTGGATGAAAAATTAACATCAGGCCCTGATCTATTCTCTGACAGACACATCAATGGCAAATAACACAGAATAACATTTTTGATCTTCCTGAAGGCCACTGCTTTCAATCTCTAATGAAACAAAAGGACTTTTCTTTAGCCAACTTTTTCTTTTCCCCTCCTTTTGTTTCACAACACCCACCCACACACACATCCAGCATCTGAATCTCTTAACTTGCATAACACGTCCCCGCTACCTGAGCGGCGGTGCCCTACATGCAGCTCTCCGCTCGGTACGAGTTGTTTGAAGTTACCAGAAGCTCAGATCATCTCGCTTACTTCATTAAAAACACATGAGACTCTACTACGCAGACGGGCTTCTCTTCTTCCTCTCTCTCTGTTCCTGCCTCAGAGCTTTTAGACACCTCTCATCCATCACGCAGCCAGATGGGCAGCAGTTACCGCGTTTTCATTCATCTCCGCTCAGAGCCATTCCCACGTTTATCTCTTCATGTGACTAATGAAATTAATACATCACTTCATTCAGAAACATGTGTGCGCATATATACTGCATTTCACATACACATGCCCAGGCACCAGTCGCTACCTCAATGGTGGAAGAATCGATAAAGAGATCCGAGCAGAAACGTCTCCGCTGGCATCTGAAAGAACACGCTAGGATGCTGAAACGGCAATTAATCGATTTTGGATAGACAGAGAATGAATCAACAAACATTTATCAAGCAAAAATGCCAAACACGTGCTGGTTTTTGACATTTTATAGACTATACAGTTAATGTATTAGTCGATAAAATAATTGAGAGATTAACTGCTGATGGAAATAGCCATTAGTTGCACCCTCTCATACAACAGTTCGTATGATATCTTACGGAAAAAACGATTCCTCCTTTTTTGTTTGTTTTCCTACAAATTTCCAGCAACACGTGTCAATTTCTGCTCGTTGCACGCGTACAGTCTTTTAAAAAAATATTTTATTTATTTAACCTCTATTTAACCAGGAGTAAAAACTCACTGAGATTAAAAATCACTTTTCCAAGAGTGTCCTCGCCAAGATAGGTAGCAGCACAGTTACACGGTTGCAGACATAAAACAGACATAACAATTGAAAACGAAGACAAATTACAGAATCATAAGGTATCGGAAAAAACATTCAACAGCATTCAAAACATCTACAGCCAGATACGCTTGCTTCCAAAGTCTTTTGGAAGCACTTTAAAGACATTCAGTGAGACCAGCTCTCGAAGATTCAGGTCATTTTGAAACTGATTCCAAGAAGAGGGAGCAGCATACTTGAATGCCCCTTTGCCCCAGTTCAGTACGGACTTTGGGGACAGTTAATAGGATTAAGTCCTGGGAGCGAAGACGGTAACTTCCCGTACCTTTTTTGAAGGATGTAGATCCGTATAGGTAAGATGGAAGCGGACCAAGAATAGCCTTATAAATAGGAATACGCCAGTGGGTTCAGTCTACGGGTGGACAAGGCAGACCATACAAAGAGCAATGGTGCGTAAGGGCTTTAAAATTCGTAATAAATCTCAGTGCTCCATGGTAGCAAGAAAACTACTTAGTTAGGCTTAGGAAAAAGTCGTGGTTTGGCTTAAAATAACTCCAGAACTTAAGTAGATAACTTGCATGACAAATAAATCAATGTTGACTTCTGGTTTCACAGAATTTATATTTATATTTCCTGGTTCACGGTTCACGTTAATTACACAAAATTGATTTTGTGGGATAAACACCAGCCTGCATAGATATATCCATGGGCCACACACTCGCTCGCGTGCGTACACGCAGGCACAGAAGCGAACTCACTTCTTCCATCCGTCTACAAAGAACGAGAAACCCAGAGCTCCAACGATCTAGCCACACTTTGGCACCGGGGAGCCAGTGTCACTGGTCCAACCCACGGCGGAGAAGCACAGGATGGGGAAACTCGAGCTTTTAGAGGACTTCCATCTGCAGCTTCCTCCAGGAATATAACAAACCCATTTCCAGCAGTCATTATCCCAGATCCGAATCTAAAAGGCCTGGTCTGGCTACGCCGGCCCGTTTGGATCATCGTCTTTTGTCAAATTCGAAGATTATACTGTAGCGAGTCGTTTGAAACTTGGTATTTTTGAAGGGCAGTGGAGTCCAAAAGCGGTCTCCTCTATAGCCTTGCAGACAGCACCTACTGTACTGCCTGCACTGTAAAGATTTTTTTTAAATTTAGCCAGTGTCTGTAGTCTTTCCCATCCAGCTGACCTGATCATTACACTAACAGGATCCCTATACTGCCCGAGAGACCATGAATAACGGCGGTTACTTCAGTACTGGGCTTCAGAACAAACAAAAAAGGAACTGCACCATCTGAAAACTCCAGCTAGTCAATCACTCTGCGTCCGACAGCAGAGTCCAGTCATTTCCTTTGATTGGCTGAGGCCGTCTATACAGTAATATCTTCTCCAGAGCAGCAGATAGATAGATGGCTCTTTATACTGTAAGTAGGAAGGTAAGATCTGTATTTCCCCGGGGAGAAAAGACTACAGCGCACTGACAGAAAATAAGCCTCGGGCCAAGCTAAAAGATGAGGTATGACTCAGGATGATTACGTTATCAGGCCGGGGTGTGATACATTTTGCCAGAGTTTATTTAATATAAACACGTCTCTACTATCGCACATTGCAAAGTATGAACCTCATAATTCAAACATTATCTCCCAAAGTTGCAGCAGCAGAGATGAGAAGTGAAACGAGCAAGGATGATAACTGCTGACAAACTGAACACATTTTTTAAGGGTGGCGAGCCAAAATAAAATTATGAAATTACAACCTGATGTTTTTATCTTGGTACTTATTGAAGAAATTCCACCAATGCATCGATACACTTAAGGGAAAAGTCACTGAAACCAGCCTGATACATTTTAATTCTAATGTGATTTGGGCGAACCGATTTCCCTGCATGTAAGCACACACGCAGCTCAAATATTACAATGGTGTAATTAAATTTCACGATTATAATCACAGCAAGATGGCAGACTTGGTGATTGTAGCTGCCATGGCAACCGAGAGGCCCTGAGGGTAAAGTGTAATGAAATGTGGAGCGATCAGCAAAGGGGGATTCCTTATCAATGGGAATCTTATTTTCTGACTACTACTACTAAAGCTATTAATAACCGCCCGCCCGGCCCTCCTGCGGATGGATGATGCAAACAAGACGGGGCTTTCCAGGAACACCGAAGCAATACTCCATCACGCAATGCTGCAGCTTAACACTGGTTACAGTTCACATGTTGTCTAATAAACATAAATTACACTAAATCCCCTCAATACTGAGCCTTCGGTTTATGTTTTGTCTGAAGACGATGGTCTGAGAGGTAAATAAAGACACCGACAAAAACCCCAGGCATCAGCAGTGAGTGACAGATGGAGGGTAAATAATTCCACAAGCTACTTGCAGGAAAACAATCTTTAGTTGTTTGGTTGGCTTTCATCTGCTGCCCATTCAACACTTTGGTGAGTGTGTGTTGTATTTCTATACTTGTGAGGACAAATTGTTATTTTTGCTTCTCCTCGTTTTTAAGGTGCTAATTTAGCATTTAAAGCACTTGGTGTTGAGAGTTAGGATTGGGTTTGGCTACGGGGAATGTAATAGAGTGAGGTAAAGTTGTGGAGGAGTGCATGTTGTGTGTGTGCTTGTATGTGTGTGTGTGCTTGTATGTGTGTGTGTGTGTGTGTGTGTGTGTGTGTCTGTGTGTGTGTGTGTGGGTGTGTGTGTGAGAGAGAGGGAGTCTCTGAGTCACTTTCCGATATTTGTACTCAGACGATGATTTCCCATGCACAAGAAACAAAACCCAGGAAAAAACAGTTCTGGGATACAATTAGACAGATTTTTGTTTGAGCTGCAACATTTGGGTGGGAAGATGCTTTCTGTTTTTTTTCCCCTCTCTCTCTCTCTCTCTCTCTCTCTCTCTCTCTCTCTCTCTCTCTCTTTCTCTGTTGGCAGCACTCCATGATTCAAGTTGATGAGCTGAAGCAGATATGACACCAAATCCTTCACTCTCTACAGTTTTCGCTGCAATATTGCACGCATGGTGTCTTAATTAACAATTCAGACATCCGGGGTTATAGGACAAAATCGTGCACATAATGAAACTTGACTGAAAAAAGACGACAATTTCTCCCTTATGTGGGCTTTGTGGGAGACACAAAGAGAACAACGGTGTATACAGTACAAGCAGGATTTCAGTGTCGATGTGGGTGGCGAATGCGCAATTTGATTACACTGTACTGTATATCTCCAGAGTTTAGAGTAAACTCTTAAGATTACTCGAGATATGCAGAAGAATAAAGCCTTGACTTGGACATTCCCTGAAGTAATACCATTAGAGTAAACAAAAAAAGACCCTGGGTGGTGGTATTACATTTCATCTTTTAAAAAAGGCCACAATTGATTAAAGCTTAAAACAGAGATTTAACATTATTCACCTGCATGCCATCATGATTCAGATGTAGCAAGCAGTAGAATAAGATGCAGAAACCAAGCCGAGTTAGACGCCACGTTGCTGCCAACATGCAGCCCAAATAATCCGATACACAATGAAGGGAATGGGGGTTGGAGGGTATACTTTTGAGTCACCTCCCCCCCAAAAAATTGTAATGTTAAGTCTTCCAGCAGATGCTGCTGTCTAAGGAGTGCGTGTATTTTGAACACAGCCCTGATGAGAATCCCCTGACCCTGGCAGAGTCAGTATCATGCTCATCCATTCAGCACGGAACAACATGAAGTGCAAGGTAAACAGCTGACTGTTTACTTTGTCGATAAGCTCCACAAAAACACTTGACACTGAACCGAATGAATAGACCTCTCTGCCTTGACACGCTTGATGTATACAGCGTTAGGTAGACGGGTAGTAATGGGAGTAACGTGATCCATCACAGCTCTTCTCGATAATTAAACGAGGATGAATAAAAACATATCTCACAGGGATGTTCAGGGTTTAAGGTGGATACTTCCGCCGACACCCCAAGATCACATTAAATGGTGGTCTAGGCCCAAACTTGGAATTCCTCTTTTGTATCCTCTAAAAATCTACATGACTTTAAGATATAACTAAGCTCTCTTGAAACGTCTTAATTGCCACAATTGCAAAGTATCCAAAGCTCCTGTATATGAGCTCCTCTAAGCTGCTGATGTGAGTAATTATAAGTTGTTTGTACAAACATAAAGCTCTACTCGGTTGCAGGCGCACCAACAGATATTCATATGGTTCCTGTTAGAAAAAAGTTCTTGCTGCACGCCTCATCACTCTGCAAGAAACCAAAACTCTTACTGGTTGTATGCAAGACCAGAGGCTCGAGGCTGAGGCCAGTACGCTGCGGAGCTGAGCACATGAGACCATGTAAGTGGATAGTGTAATAATGCAAAGATCCGTATCCCTCCTTTACAGCAGAAAACCAGGAGCTGTGGATGCCAGCGGACACCAGATATGACTGGAATAAATGTTGTGGTTAGGTACTTAAATATGCCCCTGGGTTCCCATTTTTAGCTTTTGGCCATGTAAACATATATAGACAGAAGTGGCTGCTATAAATACACTTCATGTTGTGTCAAAATGTATTCGCTGGATATTGAAACTACCTAAAAATCCTCTTGGACTTCTTATTTTTGTAACGTATTATACTGTCTTTATCGTCGACTGAGATAGTCCTTCTGCGTGTTTTTGGTTCTGTTTTCATAATCATACAGAAAAGTGGAAACCTATCATCAGCAGAGCAGGCCTTGCTGTAGCTAATAGGGCTGGGACGATACACCTATCGATTCGATACTATCACCATACTTGGGTATGTATTGCAATTTTTAAGTATTGCGATTCTACAAGTATTGCGATTCGATATTACGATTTATTGCGATTTTTGTTAACTTTTCTAAGACTAGACCGTGAGAAAAGGTTGAATCTTACACTTCTAGGGACTTTTACTATGAAAAATATCTAAATGAATACATTAAAATGTTTGATTTTGATGTCCTGAAGTCAAATATATCAGTCACTGTCAGGCATTTTTCATTATTTTTTCTTTCCAGTAACCCAAAAATCAAAGAATAAAGACATTTCCCTCACAAATTAGAAAACCGCACGTAGTCAGACACACGTGTATACTTCCGCTAACTTCGCCAAGTCCATCGCTAGCTCTTATCGTTAGCTCCGTTCTCTTTGTACATCCATGGTCAGCTCCATCGGGGGCCGTTTAGCTGTAGCGTCGGCCGATTTGACCACGGAGATGAGAGTGACGGCTGGCTTGACTGGAGGTTACCGCAATACGATAACGTTTCCTGTCCATGACAGAGTTACTGTAGCATGCAGCTTTAGCCGTGATGTCTAGCTCTGCTTTTCCTGGCAAAGTGTTTCCATGCTTTACTGTATTGTGTAGTGTTTACCACGACCCTCGCCGTTTTGTACTTTCTCGTTGCGACTGGCTGCGGTTTGTTTTTGGTTGACGGATACTGAACGGATATGACGTCACGTTACTCAGACTACAACAATAAAAGCGGTAACTTCCTTCTATCGCCGCATAGACTCAAATGAAGCAAATAATCGATTCTGGCATTAAAAGATAGATTGAAAAATCATTAAAAAAATAAACAAAATCATGATACATACAATATGTGCATCGTTTTTTTCCCCACCCCTAGTAGCTAATGGTCTCAAGTGCCTTGCTCAAAGGTGCACAACAGTTAAGCTACTTCACATTCTCTCCACTAGTCTCCTCGCAGTCTTCTTAAACCACCCTACACTGTCACATCAGTTGGTCTCCCCAGGAAATAGTCCAAAGTATGCTGGCCCACTTTGTGCACTTCATGGTGTTTCCCCTTAAGTGGTTCTCTCCTCCCTCCAAAAACAAAGTGTATTCCCTCAAAGTTGAAAACCCCGAGGAGAAAACCACTGACTTACTGTCATCAAATAGACATAAGAAGCCTGGCCTAACCTCCGTTTCATGTTTAGCATATATTTTTTAAAAAGGGGCTCCACTTTTTCTCTCTCTTTTTTCCAACCTGGCTGTTTAGCTGGTTTGGCTGTGGATGGGGATCAATAATCATCAATATGAGGCTATGCTGCATCACCACGATCCATTGATCTTGTATAATAGCTTACTATTGTATAGATGGTCTCCCCACATCCCCAGTAGCCGGACCAGCTAACGTTATACCAGCTCATGCATGCAAGGTGCAGATGCAGGGTGCAGATGCAGGGTGCAGATGCAGGGTGCACCCTCCTATATGGAGAACCAGAAGAGCTAATTTCTCTACCTTTATCCCTTACTGATCAGTGAACACAGAGGATGAGAATAAAGGAGATGTCACTTACATTCATCGGACCCAGTCTGCAGCTCTGGATGTGCGCTCTGGATACCCCCCTCCAAAACTGATTAGTATGCAAACGGGTTTCCAATTCCCCCTCAACGAGAGACAATCCACCAGGACAAAAAATCTTGAATGGAGCCGTGCTGGCCAGCTGGACTGGGCTTTTTTTTTCTTCTTTTTTTTTTTACATATTATCCACAAAAAAAATGACACTTGAGCCAATTCCACAGATCTTCTATTCCGGTGGACCGGTAGGTTGGTTTTACTCCTCCAGTGAAGGGTCTTTTTTTTTTGCGTCCCAGTGTCAGGTGAGCGCGTTCGGATCAGCTGCAAAAGCTTCTTCGCTGTCTGCAGAAGAAAGGAGCTCGTCTGTGGCCCTGCAGTGCTCCGCTCTCTCTCTCTCGTTGATCTTAAACGTTTCTCTCCTCTTTTTCTCTCTCTCAGCATCCAGTCACTCAGACGCGGTGTGTGTGTGCTCAGAGACAGAGCCGCTTCAGGGCACCGTGCACCTCACCGACTGAAAGCCGACTCCTCCGCCACAAGGCCCAGCCCCCCTACTCCACTCTCCTCCTCCTCCTTTTCCCTTCACCGACTTGGGTTGCTAATTTATTCGGGTAGCTACACAAAAGGGGGGGAGAGGGAGGCTTGTGGAATACAGTGGGGAGTGAGAGTAGAGAGGAGTGAGAGGAGAGCAGACTTTGGTGCCCCCCAGCTCCGTTCAGTGGAAGTAACCTAGTCTTTGAGACAAAGGAGCACCATCAAAAGAGGAGTTTAGCTCAGCATGGCACACGTATGGAAATGGAAATTAGTCATTAACATTATCCTTTCTATTTCCTTCTTCAGTGGAGACTTATTATTATGATATGGTTTAGCTAGAAGAACACCACACAAAATTTCAAAACCTCTCCAAAAAGTCCCTATGAAGAATTAAAAGTGCTCAATACAGAATTCAGACCATATCGCCATGGAAACGGCTGAGCCGGCCTAGCAGCTAACGAGGCTAGCTGCTGACGGTGCTAACAGCTAATGGTGCTAACAGTGCTAACCAGCTAACAGTGCTAACCAGCTAAAGTTGCTAACCAGCTAATGGTGCTAACCAGCTAATGGTGCTAACAGCTAACAGTGCTAACCAGCTAACGGTGCTAACCAGCTAAAGGTGCTAACCAGCTAATGGTGCTAACAGCTAACGGTGCTAACCAGCTAATGCTGCTAACAGCTTACGGTGCTAGCAGCACAACCGGTGCAAACAACGGCAACATGCTGACAGAACTAATAGTGTTTACCTGAGGGGGAACCAGAGGGTGGGCGCTATACGCTTTACGCTGTGGGTCTGCACGGCGTTATCAGCGGTAACCACAGTATCAGAGCAGCGGCCATGTTGCTAGCCAGTGGGGCACAACAGAGAGACTCACATGCACTAAACACTATGCACATGCACTATGTAAACAAAGCACAGAGAAACTCAGATTACAACGCAATGACTTCATGCTCTGGCTCTGCTCAGGTTGCAAATAGTTGCTTGCTGTTATATTAATGCTCTGAATGTATAGAATCTTTAAGGAATTTAGTATTTTATCTCTTGATTTTATCTTTAATATATACTGAAGAATCATCAGAATAATACCCTAATGGTAGCCTATATTTTGGATTATTTTCAAATTTAAGTGGTAGGCTAGCTATTAAAAGCAAAGCATAATGTAAGTTCATGAAATCTATATGAAAAAGGCCATAATCATGTAAGATGAATAACACTGTTAACACTGTTATAACACAAGTTTGTCAACTGCACATTTTACACATGCCTACATAATTCTTTTTCATATGGGATTTAATACTGTGATATATTGGCAACTTTTTATTAAATACAGACACATTAGAGTAATTTAAAGTAGCCTTATTACTGAAGTCGGATTCAAGCTATTCAATTCTAATAAGGTTGTAGATATGTTAATATAATCTGAGAGAGGGAGCAGCATAGCAGGCTGGGCTGGGGCTCAGACACACACACACACACCCTTCGGAGTGCTAGCATCAGCAAGATGGGAGTCATTTATCACCCCAGATTTTAGGTCAAGCCTCCACCTGCATCGCTGAAGCAGAGCAAGAGAGGCGGCGTGTGGAGGAGGGAGTGATGGTGTGGAGGTGGGAGGTGTGAACACGGGGAGGGGTCTGTGGGTGGGTGTTGGAGGCGGTGGCCAAGGACAGCAATCAATCCATCCCCTCTTGCTTTGGGAGAGCACATGCCTGATGAGTGTGTATGTTGCAGTCAGTGGAGGGAAATGGTGCATTTACGCTTACACCAGTAAGTGTCTACATTTACCCACATTGACCATGACATGATGACCAGACACCATGGATTCAGGCTCATTTAACTCTGCAGGAGACACATTTTACATGAAAGACTGTTTGGTTAGTGGTGACTGCAGAAAGCAATGATCTATGAAAGACAAACAAACATAATGTCCCTGTTTCCTCATATTGTGACAGTGGTCACATGGGGATTGAACAATCGGTCATGGCAGTATTAGTGTCATGTGGTACTTCTTAAAATGAACAAAGTATAAAATCAAATCCCAGAGGGGCAACAAGCAATTGGGAGTGGATTAAAATGCAGTTACACGTACGGTTTTCCCAAAATTAAAAATAATAATTACTGTATTTTTATAGAATCTTCAAACTACCGTTACAAAGTACTTCACAAACAAGGACAAATAAAAGAAAGCAGGAGAAAGATCAAATACAAAATCACAGTCAACACACAACAATAACACATACATTAAAACAGATAAAAGTAAAGATAAAATAATAAGAACACATGAAATAAGAAATAGATAGAATAATTACTGTAAGAAAAAGCCAAATGATAAAAATGAGTCACGAGAGATGATTTAAAAGAGGGTAATGAGTTTTCTAGTCTTAGTTCCTCAGGTAAGCTATTCCAAAGGGTTGGAGCCCTAACTGCAAATGCCCTGTCACCCTTGATCTTCAGCCTTGACAGGGAAATAACTAACAGAGCCTTATCATAGGACCTCAGACTATACGGGCTGGTGAGAAATGATATAGAAGCCCAGCCAGCTCAGTGCTATACCATGCAGGGCCTTTTAAAAGTGAAGATTAAAATTTTAAAATCAATTCTAAAACAGACAGGCAGACAGAGAGGGGAGGCTAAAATAGGGGAGATATGATCATGCTTTCGTGATTTGGTTATAATAATAATATAACTTAATAAAAGATCTCATTCTAGAGACATTTCTCAAGTGGAAAAACATGACTAAGCTAGCCTTTTAAGATGGAACTCGAAACTAAGTTTGTTATTTAAAATAACACCAAGGTTCTTGACAGTATAGGTACAACATGTTGAGATGGAGCACCAAGAGCAGGCAGAACATGGCCATAAGTGTGCTCAGGGCCTATAATAAGGATTTCCGTTTTGCGGGAGTTAAGGTGAAGACATTTTTCACCCAATCCTTAACTTCAGCTACAGTAGGCAATTGTGCTGGGAAGATAACTTAGCTATTTCAGATGGTTTGCAGGACAAGTACAGCTGAGTATCATCTGCGTAACAATGAAATTAAATATCATGCTGTTTGATAACATGGCCCAAAGGGAGTGAAGGAAGGGAAAATAAAAGTGGTCCTACGGAGCCCTGTGGCACATAGATGATGGTTGAGAGCAGGAAAAGCTAAAGTATGAAGAGAATCACTGTAGGAGTCCCTGAGATACCAATCCATGTTCTCAACCTTTCAATAATAATGAATAATACAATTAAATGGGTCAACACGCAGTAACTAATAAATATCTATCTATCTAAATAATATCTAACGCTCTTCCTGATTCTTTTTGAAGCCAGTACTCCACTAGAGTTGAAATCCTTTTTATTACTGAGTACAAAATATGCTTGGCTTTGTCATAAATTGGGCAACTGTGGAGTCATTTTCAGTGACAATTAAAGTAGATAATATTATGTTAAGTTTGTTTGTGCGCTTTATTTTGACATCTCCACTGTTACTGTTGGTACAATTTCATCCTCTCGGCTATTTAAAAGCTGTAAACATGCTATTATCAATGTTTTTCTTTGAATTTTTTGAGCTGTTAACTATCACTAAAGTATTTGTCATCCTTAACAAGCCATCAGCATAAGCTTCAACAACATCTAATTCATGATATTCCTGGTCTTTGTTGTTATCATAGCAAGTTTATCTTTATTTTGTTTAGCATGATGGCATGTGTTAGATAAGATTACCAGTGGATACAACGTGTAATCCAACTCTTATTCCCACCCTTTGGTTCTCACCTCCTGACTGAACCCCAGGCCACAGATACGCTTTCATTGTTAAGAAAACATACCAAAGGGTTAACATGAAAGATGCATGTTTATAGTGGAGATATAATGATCCGCCAGTTGAGGACTGTACTGCACATGTCTTTGGAAATATTTGATGCCTGGTTGGCTGGAAATACCTGACAGCTAAAAAAAGCCCTGATTAGTTTGGAAGTAGTAAGTGCTTTTTTTTGAAAGACGTGTTGATCAATTCGAAAATGAACACACCAGCTATTTCTTTTCTTAATCTTTCATATACTTGTCACCAGAATAAATAGAGTCTGCATTTGTCCTTGTGTGCTTGCGTGTGTGCAACTGTGCTGTGTACGCGTGTGTGTGTGAGTGAATTTATTCTGCATCCAACTTGTTGTGTGAACACTCGCCACAGAGCTGCAATTACACAGCTTTAACCAATAGCAGATGGCTGAGGAGTGACACTTTTGGTGGGGCTCCCCACGACGGAGGAGACCGGCGCAAGATTTATACCGTTGCCGCACACATTCACGAATGTATCTCTGCCTCTTTGTCGAATACAAACACACGCGTACACACATACACACTCACGTGTACACAAACAGACATATATCATGAACATCTTTGGCTCCTGTGTCTATCCTGTTTGTCAGTTCCTCCCTCTAACCTCAAAATCCACAGCCTGAGCGTGATAACCCCCGGTCCACATTTCAAACCTTTAGCACACCTCCCAGATTTATAGTCTGTCAAGTCTTAGATAAGCCTTGCGTTTAGTCCAACCCCATGCATTCATAACGGAACTGATTAAACCAGAGCTGTAAATTCCCCCTTTTAGAAATGACTTAATCTGGCCTTTGGAGCATCGTCTGATATTCTATTCAGATTTTAATTATTTTGGACCTCCAGCACGGTCACCATGAACACAACATAAAAGTAAGTGTGACATGGTGGTTAGCTCACAACTAGAAGCTGTGAGGTCAGTTGGAAATGCATCGTTAGGAGCTAATGGAGGGGCCTGTCTATATTGGCTGTGTGATTGGACTTGTTGGCTGGGTCTCTCTCTCTCTCTCTCCCGCTCCTATGCAAACACACACAGTTGACCGCAGGACTGTGATGTGAATCAAAGCAACAAATTAGCCAAATTGGCATGTTTGCATGTGCAGTGGACTGAAACTAATTTTTAGATTTCATCACTTTAAAAAAAAAAAAAAAAAAAGCTGGTGAAAAATGTATCATAACAAGTATTCTTCCTCTCTGCAAGATCCTCTGGAAAATGTGTCTGAAATAATCCCTTGACTGGCAAGCAATATAATATCCCAGCTCTGTGTATCCTGGCAGCTCCATCCCTGAAAGGGCTTAATGTGTCTCTTTCCACCATGTCTTATTTCATTCAACTGTTATCACTTCATCTCTCTGGATTCAGTCCTTTTCCTCACACACAAGTCCATATCTACACATACGTTAACTTTCTTATTTTTGTCACTTGACTCTGGCTCTTTCTCCCTCGACCGTACACACGACCCTGTGTCCATGCAGGTGTCTGTCCCGGCTATCTGATCCACCTTTCCTGTGCGGCAGGATGGGATGAGGTCACAGCTCCACTCGGTGACTCGGTGCCAAGAGAGGAAGAGAGCGGTGGCTTATAATCAGACCTTCCTTTCCCATGGCCAAAATATGTCTGGAATTTCATGAGGGTTTCATTCAAAAAGAGTTGTATAACTCTTGTGAGCAAAGAAAACTTGTTATTCACAGTTCAGTGTTTTAAAATACAAGTCAAAGTATAAATATAACCAAAATGAACAATGATTCTGCTAACAAGTGTTGCCTGTGCAGTGATACAGTATATTCCTCTGTGCCGTAGACCTCCATAGTTGTCCAAAAACTATTAAAACAGGTAAATGAGCAACACCTTTGCACTGGGTAACATGTTAATTCAGTACAATGAACATGGGCACTGTAATCCATTTGGAATCAATTCCACATTGTCCTGATGCTGAAAATATATATAATATAATATACAAATATGTATCACTACGCAGCTGAAAATAGTCCCTGAATAATGCACTATTTACTCCCGTTTGAGTAAAGTTTGCTACAAGCTATAGTGCTTCGCTGTTTTAGGAATTTATTAACCTTTTTAAAAAGTGGACAGTAGGCCTACTTTACAAAGGTAGGAAAGTCATAAAGTATTGAGAGATGGAGTAACACGTTGTTGGTTTTGGTCTTTTCATAGGATTTGTTGACAATCAGAAAAATATATAGAATGACAACATACTTAAAGGTGCAGCGTGTAGGATCTGGCAGCATCTAGTGGTGTGGTTGCAGATTGCAACCAACTGAGTTTTACACTTTGCGGCTCACGTTAACGTAGTTTCACAAGCGTGTTGGAGAACTACGGTGACCCTCAGGTAACATAAAAAGGTGAAATGCTCTCTCTGGAGCCAGTGTTTGGGTTGTCCATTCTTGGCTACTGTAGAAACATGGTCGTGTCTAGAAGGTAGCCCGCAAATTGCGAAATCTTATCTGAGATCTGCAAAAACTTGTAAAAACTCTCACGAGACTCGCTGCCCGATAACCTATCCTAACCTTAACTATTAGAGATCTCTGCCTTACCTTGACCGTCTCGCAAAAGTTTCCCCACTTTCTAAACACTACCTAGAAACATAGCGGTGTAACATGGTGGACTCCGTGACGAGGAACCGCTCCCTATGTAGATATGAAGGGCTCATTCTAAGCTAACAAAAACACAATGATCTTAGTTTCAGGTGATTATACACAAATGAAAACATAGTTGTGAATATTATATTACATTTCTGCTAGTAGATCCCCCAAATGTTGCACACTGGTCCTTTAACTTCAACAGCAAGTTTTGTCTTCATGCTAGAAGGCAGTGTTTAATAATCCTGGACATTACACAACTACATTGAAATATTGTTGTAGCTTCACCTCTACTCAGCACGCTATAAACTATGAGCACTTCCACTAGCTTTTTTTCTCAAGTGCCTTCCTTTGCCACTGGCAACAAATGGAGTTGTATTTTGTCTTCATCTGTGCCTGCAGGGTATTCTTAGGGAGATTATTATAGCTTACTTTACTCTGAGGCCAGCCTGCCTACCATGCAACCGCACACCGGCCCAATGACTTTGGCCGTTCTTTTCAAAGCTACTACGTTGTGCATTTCTGCAGATGTCACTAAACGGGGACCAAGAGTTAAGTATTTAGAAAATGGGAGAATTTTGTTCTGCCAACGGAAGACAAAAAAAAAGTCTGTGTTTCCATTTTGTTTTGGGGTGGGCACCACATTTCCTGTTGGTTATATGTGGTTTCCTCCAGACCCTTTTTAGCCGTTTCACTGATTTTTTACATGTGCATTGTTTCTGCGAGTTGTCTGTGTGTACGTGTGCAGCTTTTGGACTATTTTGGGGAGAGACCGTGAGGATAAATAGACCGAGGGATGACAGAGCAGGAAAAGGGCATTGTTATTAGGAGCTCAGTACTTCCCCAGAGCTTCGCAGAATGATATCACACAAAGTGTTCCACGTCCAAATGGAAATTATGTCTGAAATAAAACATTTAAAGTTGTGATATCATCGCGGCAGCCACTCACCCCTAAAGTAACTGCTATATACAGTACGGCGCTTTCCAAAATCCATCATTAAATCCTCTTTTCACTCCACGAAGACTTCAGCTAATTCTGAGCTTCGTATTTCAGCCTTATCTTGAATTACGTCATCTCCATTATGTGCTTGGAGTTGAAAGAAATGTTAAAACCCGTCTTTCTCTGACTGAACTGCTATAACTTCAGAGGATGGCCTGCTTCCACTTGGCAGGCTCCACCTGAACAAGGCTTCCCAGCATCAGCCGAACATTTGCTGAGAGTCTTATCTTTTACGTTCAAGCATGAAGGTCGTAACTTTTTCCTTATCGAGCGGCGATCTTGAGGTAATGAGGGAAAACAGGAAAGCAGCAGTCCAGGTTTAACACTGCAGTTGCAATGCCCCCCCCTCTATCTCTGTTACATGCAGGCTGATATCAGAGAGGGAGATTAAACAGTTCCTCTGACGAGCTTCCAGGTTTTGTATGATGGAGGAAATTTATGGGACACAATCCAGCCGAGGTTTTCTCCTGTTGTTGGGAGGATGGTTGCACTCACTTCCCTCATATCTCTCTTATGAAATATAACTTACCAGGTGTTATCCTGGTTTATACTGTTTCCTTTGGTTTCTTGTTGAAAATAAAAAATCTCACAGGTCCACTACGGGATGCATCTTATTTTTGCCACACAGGAAAAGGAAAGGAAATCATTTCAGGAAGCCATGGAAGTTGATGTAAATATCCATGTCTCTGAGCTATAATTCAAAAGGATGACACCTTTTATAACTCTCCTCTTCCCTCCTTTTCCTCTCTTTCCATCACTATACCGATCTCTTTCTATACATGACTTGGACGTCACATCAACACAATACCTGCAGACTGCACCCTCCTCCTCCACACTCGTCCCCTCCTCGCTAATTTACCTCTCCATGATACCTCCCTTCCCTCTCCATGACACCTCCCTTCCTCCCTCTATTAGAGTGTTTTATTGGTAAAAAAAAAGCGAATACACTAAGCAGGCAGATCCACTAAATCAGGACGGCCTCAATTTAAGAGGTTGTTTAGACTTTGTGGAAACTGTTTAGCTGCTGGCTGCTATAAAACCTTGGCGACCATGAAACACGGGCTTGTTGGAACTAAAATGACTCTTTTCCAGAAATAATTTCAAAACAGTTTTTGTGCAGATGTGTCTTTGTTGCACAGATGGAAATAAAAAAAACCTACTGAATGTATGGCAGCTGTATCATCTTTACAGTGTTGTGTGTAGTGTTGATAAAATAAAATGAAGGAAAGCTGAAATGTCAGTGTGCAACGTATCCTTATACAACAGTTTGTATGATATTTTACGAAAAGTTACTCCTCATTTTTCATGCGTTTTCTTATGAATGTCCAGCAACACGTGTCAATTTCCACTGGTTACATGCATACAGTCTTTTCAAAATAAACTTCCGTCTTCACAGGAAACAACTTGGTTAGGTTTAGGCGACAAAACTACTTAGTTAGGTTTAGGAAAAGATTGTGGTTTGGGTTAAAATAACTGACGGAACTTAAATACGTAAATTACGTGACAAATAAATCAACATTGACTTCTGGTTTTCACACAGGACACGAACACCAGTCTCCTGGGCGAAAGTCTGGTGTCTTTTGATGCACCGCGGCCTCCTTGCTACACGGTGTTTGTCGCTCTTTATACTTCCTGGTTCGCGATTACGTGGATTACATATGCATTGATTTTGTGGGATATATAGGAATTACAGTGCATTACTTTTCGTAGCTACGAGTACGAACGGTGTATGAGAACAGCCTGATCAGTGTGACTAAAAAATTGTGTGCAGAAAGTGGACGGTCATCTACAGCAGCTATAGAATACTAGAGTACTCTCATACTGGTTCATTACATGTAGTGAATAGCTGCTGAAAGGCTTCTCTACCTCACAATGTGCTTCTAATACAAGCGTCTAGCAAACAGGAAGTAGCCAAAGCTGAGAACTTCCTGTATAAGCCCATCTACTGGCCAGCTTCTGCACTATGGGCACAGGAGGTTCCTGAATGTGTCCTCAGTGTGTGCGTGTGTGTGTGTGTGTGTGTGTGTGTATGTGTGTGTGTGTTTGCCATTCAGCATTCCACCCCCCCTCTGCTTCCTTCCCCGCTGCTGGCCTGCCAGTGCACGGCATCGTGGGAAAGAGTGAGTCGCACCTCTACACACCGCCCTCGCTCACTCACCACACACATAAAGCAGCAGCGACGGGGACAGATTTAGTGGGTGTTGCGAGCCAGATGTGTTGCCGCGTGGAACTGTTATAAAATTGTGCCGTTAATGTGCCACCGTGATTCCGTATTTAGAGGGAATTGATAACGAGTCCGCGCGTGTCTCGGGACTTTAAAGCAGAGTTGATATTTTACTCAAAGCTCGTTTGTTAAGTTACGCGTTTAAAACTAATCTGATCTTTCTTTGCATGCCGAAGGTTAATGTTCTGGACCAGATTCATACTCCCAGAACAAACACTCCTTTCCGTTCATCCCTAGTTCCCCAAAAATAAGATTTGCAGCTTTATGTGACAACAATTACTCTTTTGTTTACGTATATGCCTGTGTGGTGCGTGTGTTATGGGACGTCCGAGCCTTGGCCCAGCCCGTAAAGTGTGTGTCAGACACTTCAGAGGAAGAGGAAGATGAGAGGGTCAAGTGCGTTGAAGTTGTTCCTCACGTTGCCCTTCTGGATCAGCTGCTTCCTGTTTATTGTTGCACTGAAGTGTTGTCCCATGAAGATAACAAGGCTTTGACCTTTGACTCCGGCGGAACAGGAGCACATCCTGCGACGGATGCCATATTGTTCGGTGCCTCCTCACGCCTCGTCACGTGACCGGCGTGACCTGACACCTACTCACATTTGCACAGTTTGTACGTCATAGTGGATCATAGTGCAGCGTATGATTGAATGGCTTTTATGTAGAAGAGGGGTTAACCTTGACATGGTTCAAATTTATGTGTGCACCCTTTTCCAACCACTGAAACGAACTTGTTAAATGTTAAATCATGTTAAATCCCCAAACATTTGGTGATAAATTAGCACAGCTTATTTAAATTTGTGCAGTCTGTTTGTCTTTTCAAAGAGGCCTTTAAATACCTCTCATACACTGAATGAAATTCAACAGAATCTGGCTTTAACATACAGAGCACAAAACTATCCCTGAAGCAAAATCTGTTATTTTTCAAAAAAGTTGAGGTATAAGTTTACGTTAACAGAAGGAGTTGATAGATTACATTCAATGTTTTATAATACAGTGTTCTCAAAACGTTGCCTATCTTCTCGGAATCAGAGAACAGGAACTTACGGCCACTTTGAGTCTGGAAACCGGTCAAGAAAAACTCCAAAATCGGCTCTGTAACTCTCGCAGCTGTCTGCGGCTGGAGCCAGGGCAGAAGCTGAAGAATTTTCTTCGTCCCCTCCTAGAGTGTGATTTATGTCCAGACCGGTCTTCTCCCACTGCTCCGACTTTGTTTGGTTGTTTATTTTTTTGGAATGGTTTAGGATTTCTTTTCCAATAAATTGCGCGCCGCAGGACAATAATCGAGATAAGGTAGAATGCTGGTTTCCCAGCCAGTGCCACACACACAGTACAGGTCACAATGTGTTTACATCACGGAGAGCTTGTGGAGGGATTACGGCCAGGAGATGGAAAGGCTCCAACAAAGCTCATATTTGTTCATAAGGATGTTTGGCGAAGTGACAAAAGTATATAGAAACTTGGAGAAAGATGGAGAGCAAGTGAAGTTGAGGCTACAGCAGCTCAGGTTCTGTATACAGGAGTATTTTCTACGAGAGCTGATAACTAGATGCAATTTCAATTTTATCTGTTTTGGGCTGCACAAAGGAATCTCTGCTCTGTCAACTGCTGCAGCCATCAACAAAGCTCGCGTGAGCGGAATATGACAAAATGAAAACCCACAAAAGGCCGTTTCAACAGTCTAAATAATAACAAGCTGAGATTAATTTACTTTTGGTTCTGAAACCCCCTCAGCACTGCCGTGTGTCTCTATTAGATCTGGAGCATTCGAGGCGTGTCGACCACTAAACAGGGGGGTCATTCATCTCTACTTCATCGAGTACGTCTCCACTGATGTAGCGATGTGACCTGTGCGTGTCTGACCATCGGCATGTGACGTGGACCGTGTAGTCTGCATCATCCAAGGTCTCCTTTTAACTAAATGGTTCATGAAGATGGAGACAGACGTAATTTCGTTACCACATTTAGACAGTCCTGGGTGCGTAGTAAACACGGTTAACAAGGTTAAGTCCAGACTCCACACTGATAAGAGCCGGAGACGGACAGGAGCCACTGATGACGTGGTGTGTGTTTTTCAAATGCAGAGTTATAATGCCAGTCGTTGGTGGCGGACTCAGGCAGTCTGAGGGGCAGGGTTGAAAAAAATAATAAGAGCACCAGCTGAACGCGGTGGGGCACCAACACGCAGGAAGATTTCTAGCATGTAATGCAGCCTATATGCCACCGCATCACATTTTCTCCACTGGAAGGGCACCCTAGAGGCTACTTTATCATGTTTTATCCACTGGAAGGGCAAACTAGAGGTCACTTTATCATGTGTCCTCCACTGGAAGAGCATAGTAGAAGCCACTTTACCATGTTTTCTCTACTGGGCACCCTAGAAGGCACTTAATCACATTTTCTCCACTGGAAAGGCAGCCTATAGGGCACTTTATCTCCTTTTTTCCACCAGGAAAGGCACCCTAGAGGCCCAGTTAATTGTGTTTTATCTACTGTAGGGGCATCCACGAGGGCACTTTATCATGTTTTCTCCACTGGAAGGGCAACATAGAGGGCACTTTATCCAATGTATCTACCATAGAGGCATCCAAGTGGGCACCTTTACTGCATTTCTTGGAGGCATGTGGGCAATAAAAGAAAGCAAAGTATATAAAGTAACACACACTCTAATGACGATCAATACAGCTTCACATCAATTCTCATTTAATGTGGTTATAAAAGACAATACTAATTTATGAACTCATCAAGCATGTCTGTGACATCATGACTAAACTGCACCGAGCTCATGCGATGTTTCGACCGGCGAGTCCGTCCTCAGAGGTTTTAACTCTCTCGTCCACTGGCAGCTTGGCAGGCAGCAAGACCCAAATATTTACTGTGCCTTGTCTGCCATCTAAACACCCTTTCTACATGACATATTTATTCAATTATGCTTCGTTTCACAGAGACAAAAAGAGCACTGCAAGGTCCCGGGCCAAGTCGTGAGCATTTTCCACCAACAACTGCACAGTCCCGTTGGCTTTGATTCAAAACAGACGGAGAGAAACTTTGGATGCATGTATGACATTTGTTAAATGCTCTCTGTAAACCATTTTGACTGCTGAGGAAATCATAAACATTACTTTTGCACGATTCAAGGTCCAGGTAGGCCGCTTGGAGCCGACAGTAATGGTGAGGTGTTTTTTGGAATAAGGCCTTTGGCTTTACAAAGAGCACTGTGTGAGCCACCAGTGATTACCTACCACAAGGGAGGTGTTCTCTAATTTACAGCCGTATTTCTCTTTTATTGAACATTTGGTTTTTTAGCATGCATACAGCCACAAGTTCAGGCCACAACACAAAGTGCCGTGGCTTTCCAATTTGCAGAATAGATATTTGCAAATGCTCCAAAATATTTCTTCACAACTGAAAAAAAAATCAGGGTCTGCACTGCTGGTAATTTAAACATTTGCAACAGCTATTATTTCTGCAGTATTTCTTTTAAATAACAGCAAATGAGTGAGATCACTATAAATGTCCCAAGAAGCCAACAATGGCAGCTAATTTTTCATTTTTTTTCCCAGCATGCCTACTTCCATATGAGCTTGGAATATAATACATGCGGTTACATGGTTCAGCAAATGTGAAAAACTGCTTTAAAAGATCAGTCTGACATCTTGGCAGGGACGCTCTTTGATCAATTTGGTGTTGTGGGACAAGACGAGTGGTTTTAGTTCCACCTCTGTGTGTCCGGTATCTGTTCATATCACAACACTGCATTCTGATACTTAGTTATACTGCGTGTGATTAGTGGAGGGTTCAGCGTAACGTCGCACAGGGACTGCCGAGCACAATGGGATCTGCCTGCTCTGATGTTGGCACGCAACATTGAGTTGTTGTAAAAAAAGAGTGTTAATTTGGCTAAATGCATTCCTCTCAGGCTCTGTAAAGTAGTTTGTGCATGTGTGTGATCCACCTTCATGTCCCTGTTTTGCAGTAATTGTGCCTGCCAGGCAGACAGTGAGCTGCAAGTCACCTTTGAGTATGAGGTTGACATCATCATGACTTAATTTCGCCGGCTCTCTGGCTTTCAAAGTCACTCAAAGTCAGAGATTTCTGTAAACCTGGATGCTCGAGGATGCTGACATTTGTTAAACAACCCACGTGGCCCCATGCTGGCACCCTTCTCCTTTCTGATTTTGTTTTGTTCTAAACGTCTTTTCAGTCTCTGATGCTCCCCTCCTTTCTTAACCTAATTGTTGCTTTTTCTTTCGGAGTTTGCCTCAGGGGCAAGACTTAATGCTTTCTTCTGAAATATCACCGTGCTCTTGCAGAGGCAGTCTGTTTCATGTTGGTGAAGTGTGTCGTGGTGCGGGGATTTGGGGGTATTGTGGTTGTGGCAAAGGGGGGGTTCGCTCGTTTCTCTTCCAGGCAACGATATTATTCCCAAATTTTCCATGCATTAAGCAGTTATTATTTAACTACTGCAGCTTTCATACACATACACACACTCAAACACACCATACGCCATCATGCCCATGCCATAGAGACGGTTGTGCGCAGGGCTTACATGGGGACAGAGTGGTCACTGTGTTTCCCATCATTCCCTGCACACACAGATAGCCCTAAATGGAAAAGCCAGGTGGTGTGTGTGCGCTGTCGCGACCAGAAAATCTGCTGCACCGCTTAGGATACCCACCGGCTGTCCACATCACAGTGACCACTGATTTCTGAGCTCTGTAATCACCGCACACAGGACTATTTTGGTGCAATCTGACTATGGATTAGACAGCAAATTGCCGGGGATAGTGAGCGTTTCCATGGAGAGGGTGGAAGTTGCTTGTAAGGAATAATAAACAGTTAGATTGAGATTAGACGCGACAGTCTGAGAGCGGTGGCAGCTGGAGCAGTGTGTGTGTGTGTGTATCCAAGTGTGTGCGTTTATTTAAAAGCAGAAGGAGGAGAACAAGGAGGTTTTAAATGGGAAAGAGCATTAAAAAGTTGAGCAACGACAAAAAAATTATGTATTTCACTTAATTACCTCCATTTGTGCATGTCTAACTGATGACTTCTTCCTCATCCACTATTAATCAGATGGGTGTAAGCTGACATAGCCATAAATGTTTATACTCCGTCAAGCTCACACACATATGTGTTGGAGACCTGCAAACTTGTCCCAAGTCTTCCCCAAGTTAGAATTCATTACAGAGTTTGTGGTTACAACTGTCATGAAAGTCATGCTCAACCCAATAATTAGCTCCTTTAATGAATAAAAATATGAGAACTCTGTCAGAAACCCTCCAGACTTTAAACGCTCCATCGTGTATTTATCAAATGTGACTCCCCATCAACATGGCGGACTGCTGAGAGACTGGCGTACACACACAGTATGCATCAGCCACATACTGTATGCATACACACATCAGAGGAATATACGTATAGATAGCACGTGGCACATTCTTAGAATCCAGAAAATAAACTGTGAAAACCTGCTCATACATAGCCAAAAAAACTCAGCGATGATTCGAATTGGAAACCTCAACATGCATTCCTTGACACTGCTACATTACTTCCCGTCCGCCACAGCAACAAAATGCAGCCCCTCTCCCAACTTTAGCACAATATTTCAACAATAACAATTGAATAAGACACACATCTTTTTCTACTTTTGCGTGGAATGTTTTCCGATGAAACTATACTACATGATGAATATATTAAGTATGCTATTTTGCCCCGAAATTATACAAAGGCATGTCGGAGCTCATTTATAAGACAAGGGGATCCAGAGTGCTGGTAAACGTGCAAAAGCCTGCATGCAGATGGTATGTGAATCATGCCAAAAGAGAAGGAATCTGCTCTGGCTCTATCAATGATAGTGGCGTAAATTACTTGAAGGAACAACATCACCGTGCAATGAATCACCTCAGCAGCAAATGGGTCAGCGTTGAAAGAGTCAAGTTGCTCTCATGAGGTCATCCGCAGAGTTTGTTTTTGTTACTGATCAGCTTCCAGGAAAAAAAGATCTAATACTACTGTAGGATTCACGAAAGAAACTTTCTTTATCAAATCTAATACAACGTTCAGTTCTCTTTTAGTAACTTTTGGAGGCAAAAGTGGGACTTCCCTTACGAAGAAGTAGTATACTTCAAGTTTATCTTATGAAGTATACTTAAAAGTAAAGTTCAAGTATACGGTATTTCCCCGAATCATACATCATGTAGTAAGTATACTAATATCAATGTACTAGTAGTATACTAGTAGTGTACTAATTCAATACTTCTTGAGACTAAATTGGCCAATTTTTTTGTTTAGAAAAGTATACTTTTAAGTGTACTTTAAGTGTAGGAATAGTAAACTTTGAGTACACAACTAGTTTACAATTAAGTTGTATTTTGTACTGCAACTATACTATGAACTATACTACAAGTGAATAGGTGTACTATAATAGTTATATACTTCAAGCCCAAGTTAGTTTATGAAAGTACACTTTGTATACTTTAACTTTTAGTACTTCGCCAATGATTTATGTATTACATAAAGAGACTTGCTCCTTTTGCTATTAGACTTGATATTTTGTGATGATAAAAAAAAAATACATATTCTCGCATGCCTCCACGGTGAACGGAGGATCCAAAAATGTAGAACATTCTTGATGAATTGAAGTAAATTCATATCAAAACATTCGTTCACAAAACTCTCACACACTTTAATAAGCTATATTCTATCAAAAAGTAAGCACAACTACAAGCCAAGTATTCTTTTCTGTAGGCCTATAAGGATAGAAGAATACTTAATTATACTTTTCTTAAATATATCTGGATCAAAAGATTAAGTACAATTATGAGCCAAGTATACCTAGACTTTTCTGTATACTTCTCTGTATAATACTTAAGTATGTCTCTGATAAGTACATAAAAAGTAAACTGAAAGTATACTCTCTTATTTTAAGTTTAAAACAAGCATACTAATAACAAACTTGAATAAACTTCTATTTGGTAAGGGTTGAAAGCACCATTCACTGAAACCCAAAGTCTCCCTTTCCTCCTCACAACTCTCTCAGATTGGTCGTCAAATTTATGAGTTCATGATTTTGCCCACATGCTATTGCCTAGGGTGCTCGCCGAGCGGTGCCATTAGCTTTATCACATTTCCCAGCAACCGTGCTTGGCCTCTGATCACCTACGAAGCCGAGCAGCTACACACACACCCTCACTCACCTGTGCTCCAACTGGTTAATTTCCTGAACATCAGAGCGAGAAAGAGCTGGTGTGGGTTTGACAACAAAGACAGGAAAGAGTTTGGCTTTGATAGTTATTGTACTACGCTAAGCGCTCATTCTACGTGTGCATGAGTGTGTGTGAAGGGAAATATGGTTGCCATGTGGGGTTGAAGGTGTGAGAGGAAGCCTAACAGGCGGTCTCATTTGTACGCCATATGATCCACTGCAATGGGCACACACGGACTTTAATGACTGTTAGGGCACCTCGCCGTGTGCTCCAGGTGTTCAGCGTGACCATAAAAGAAACTCTTGAGAACACAAGAGTTCTTGTTTATACTAATAGAATAATGGAATAATATTTCACTGTGGATTATTATGTCCATGGGTTGTTTGAATAATATGAAACACTTCCTTGAAAGTGATTTCAAGATTCCCTGTGAAGATTTGCCATCCTTTTTTATTCAGTCGCTGCGATGATTGCGGCCCAATAAAGAATCTCAGGGGGCTATGATTTTAACGAGACCCCTTCGTATGGCTCGTGGCTCCTCTTGTTCTTTCTTTTATTCTGTCCATCTGTCACACCGCCGAACATGCCAGCATTGTTCTGCTCTGGCTAACGCTAAAGGTCTGTCGCCCTCTGATGTGGTGGATCTCAGAGGGAGAGTTTTAACTGCGGTGCACTGGGAGATTGGAGGGAACAAGCAAGACAGATTTCAGATTGTGCTTGAGTCCAGAAAACCTTGAGGGATGTTATCAGAAATATACCAAACGTGTGTGCGTGTGAATGTTAATACATGGCAGTTTTATTTGGATACAGCTTCTCGTTTCTGTTAGTGTGAGAGAGTCTCATTTGGAGCTGATTCTGCAGAGCAAATATAACCTCACCGAGGACACCGTGGTCAGTCCCAGCAGCCTACAGGCAAGATTCGGGTTTCTTCAGCGATTTTCATTTACAGGTGGTTTTCATTTTAGTGACAGTATCATCTTCAGATTCTTTTCCCGGCCCCTGCACTCTGACCCACCCTCTTTTTCTACGTTACCAAACTCTTGTGTCCCCACTTGCCCTCTCCAAACTCTTTTTCTTCACTTCACTTTTTCTCTGACTCTCCCTATAAGTCTGTGCTGCACTAAAAGAAGAAGGCGCTGTTTAGCAGGCAGTTATGAGTCATTGCACATAAAAAACGTTCATGAGATTTGTCACCCAATTGATGCCAAATGTAGCATTTTAACATCCAGAAATGCTTTTATAGTTACCTTAGAAAGTATACTGGTGAGACATTTGCAGCCGATACCAGTCCCCAGAAGTCATTTCAAATGTTGTGCCCTCACGTCTGAATTCACTAAACAGTCCTGGATCAGATCCAAATCGAGAAGAGAAGGGCTCCGCTCTCCCAGCGCGAACTGAGCAATAGTTTCTCACAATGACAGGAGGGGGGATTATAAAAGCAAAATCTCTATGTTTACCCAGTGTGTTTATCTTCTTCGGTAAAGCAAAGATGAAAACTCCCAACCAGAAGAAATAAAGATGCTCTTTGAGAAAGGAAGCAGTTTATGGAAAATGTGGTCATCGTTTTAAGAAACACTCTCAGTAAACGGCCACCGCTGTGGGATGGAAGCTGCAAATCATCTCGTCTATGGCCCCATTTTGTTCACGATAATTACGCAACAATAAAGACAAAGAATTATGTTGACAGTGACATATTGGTGTTTAAAACGTCTGCATGCGTCACCTGTAAGGCAGCCTCTCCAAGTCTGACCTATACTGAAACATGAGATATAAAAGACGGCGTCACAGTTTTGCAGCCCAGCCCCCAAAACTGTCAGAAGGAGCCTTCTCATCCTCGGTCATTGATAACGTTTAGCTTGCTTAAGCCTCAGCCTGTTGTTGGGACATGATGGCATGAAGTGCATGTCTCCAAAGATGTGCTCAAGAAAGTTGGATCACTTGAAAGCATTGTTCCAAATTTGGCTTTAGCAGAAAAATGTATTAAGTGTTGCATGTTGACAGATTCTTTCACCTAATTGTATAATTTCCTTATTTTGTGCAGGACCAAAGGGGTCTGGAAAGGCTCATCCTCTGGATTCAAATCCCAGATGCAATCACGATTCCAATAAATATCTTCAGATATAACATAATTAAATGCATATGATCAGACAAAGCACATGGTTTTGATTTTGTTTTCTAACATTTTGGAGCAAGATAAGTATTATAGCAAGCAGTGGGCTAAAGCCAGACAGTCAATGTTTCTTTGTCAGCGGATCGACGACTTCTTATCTCAACAAAAGCTCCACTTTCAAGCCAAGTGTCAAGGAGCATTTTCAGGCTGTAATTATGTTTTTAGTTTTTGCTGGAGTTTTGCATCTTGACTGATTAGAGACTCATATTATCTTGACTTATCTTGTCATCGATACAAAGTTCACAGTTTTCATTAAACTGTAATATTTAAAGGTACAGTGTGTAGGATTTGGCGGCATCTAGAGGTGTGGTTGCAGATTGCAACCAACTGATAACCCCTCCGCTCACTCCTCCCTTTCCAAGACTGCTAACGAAAACACAACGGTTCTTAGTTTCAGGTGATTATACACTAATGGAAACATAGTTATGAATATTATATTTCATTTCTGCTGATAGATCCCCCGAAATGCTACACACTGTTCCTTTAAGGCAACTTTTCTGTTTCCAGGGGTTTCCAACAAACACACCAGGATCAAAGTGGCCCAGCAACTCCAGCTGTGTCTTCCCAACTTTAACAGCATCCTTGTCCTTGGAGTGACATCAACAGGATATCCTATACAAATACTGCTGACCTCAGTAGACCTCAGTCCACTGCACATGCATAGGCTACTGTATGTGTGTGTATTTGCGCTGTCATGTGGTCTGCTTTCCATTAAACTGCATCAGAGAAAGTGTTAGCTTTTTCAAAGAGCTCGAAGCGAAGGCTGTAATTGACCAAATCTGTGTTTGGGTCGTGTGCTTGGAGCTGGTGTACTGCATGTGCTGGTTGGTGCTTGGCACAAACTTTTTTGCCTAAAATACAGAGGGCAGTAGCAGACCTCATCAAAGCTCGACTACTGTTTAGCTGCCCGCTAAACTTACTCCCTGGAGGATTTGTCCACATGTCCACTAACGAAAACTACTCTACAAACACACTATAGCCTGCACAGGGATCCATACACACACCAATGCACAGGGAAAAATGAAGTTAAAGGCTGTTACAAAACGGTCATGTTTAGAAGGTAACACGCAAATTGCATTGACCTTGAATGGTTAAGGTTAGGTATTGACCTTGAATGGTTATGGTTAGGTATTGACCTAGAATGTCCAGGATATTTTGGCTTCACTTTTGTACAGCGGGAGATAGTGGAGACGCGTCGTCCATCTATATATAAAGTCTATGATACAGACTCAACCTAGCTGTTTCCCCCTGTTTCATTAATGCTAAGCTAAGCTAACCATCTCCTTATATTTAAAGGACAAATATGAATATGGTATCTTCTTATCTAACTTTAGGCAAGAAAGAGAATAACCATATTTTCCAAAATGTGGAACAATAAATTTGATGAAAAACTGCAGTTTAAAAAGGGGTAAAACAGCCATTTGCTTAAAACACTGTATTACTACAGAGGTTTAGCATAGATTAGTTGATGTTTGTTGAGCCCAGTAAGAGAGGTCACCCAATTCACAGTCACTGTGTGGAAGGAAATATTTCAGCAGGGCTGTCGATGACATATTGTTAATAAATCTCATAGAACAATGGCGTTGTGGTCTCGCTGCAGATCTGGCTTTGGAGACCAGAAGGTGCTTGGCTCCAAAGTTTCATGTTTCTTTTTTTTTGTCAAGATTGGAAATGTTGATCTTAGGAAACTGTAACCATTGTGAAGCAGAGGGAATGGAAAAACCAATGGCATAAAATGCTTTTCTTTTCTATCCCGGATTAACTGAGCTTCCCTTAAGAGTTTGGCACGATAAAGAGATCTAATGATTAAAAGGGCTGGTCAGTGTTTCACATGCAGTGTGATAGAGAAGGAGTCTTCTGAATGTGCTGCATGTTTTGCTGAAATGTCGGCATTTCGCTGCCCATCTCTGTTTCCTGTTTTACGGTACCACAAAGCAACATGCTAAACAGTAAGTAGGCCAAGCTGATTAAGTGATAATCAATAAGGTCAAATGAGGGTTAACCACCCCTCTCTGCATCGCTGCTAAACATCACAGTCAGCACCATGCAAGCTGGATCGCAAAAACTGCATCTGGTACTGGTAAGACTCCAGATAATTTGGGTCACATAAGTTCACTGTTTAAAATGGCAACACATGTAAAATCTGAAACTGACAAGTAGCCAGCGTCTTTTCTCGGGCAAAATATTTCACTGTAATTGGAGGAAACACCAAAAAGTTTTTTTTTCAAACGAAAACATTTTGTCCAAAAAAGGTTATGCTTTTATTAGGATTTTTTTTAAAGTTTAGTTTATGATTAAGGTCTCTTGGCTTTATCCAGAGAGGTCAATTTCAATTTTATCAGTGAAGTACGGTGGAACAAAAGGATTAAATTGTCCTGCTTAAAGCATCTGGTTTCACCCCCTAGAGTGGCAGTTAGCATGTAACAGCTGAAATCCAGGAAACATCTTGGCAGAGTTTTTACATTTCCAGGTGCAGGCAAGTTAAAAGCACCCTCAACTCCATTTTTCCCTTCTCTCGTAGGGACATAAAAGTAAGATTTAGATATTGTCCTCGAATACAACATTAAATAGTGAAGGGTAGACCTTTACCTGACACTTTCATACATCCAAAAGGACTCACAATCCAAGGACAAGGATGGTTTTCATTGACCCTAAAGATGGCCACAATACTTTTTTACAAGGTACAATGGGTGTGGCCTTCTCAGTGATGATATTCACTTCCAAGTGGACCATGTTAATTAGTTAGTTCGTATCAGACTGAAAAGAAGAAGTGGACGTAGTAACCGTGATGATCATTTTAAATCTGCCTTTGAATGCATGTCTCACATCACACTGTGTGTATCAGATTATCAACCCAATGTATGAATACCAAACTTCCAACATGGTCTCATGGAATTTCATGAAATGAGCACACCCCATATGGGATTAAAGACTGAGAATAGTTACAACAGGAGTGTGTGAAGGGTTAGCTTGTGATTACATTTCAGCAAGTAAAATAACTTTGATGCAGAATTTGATTAGGTAACTTTATTTAAGGTTACAATTAAAGGGACTATTTGTAACTTATCACGCGCATAAATCATAACGGTATGAATCCCATGCGCGCTCGCGTGTGGGTATGCGCTGCTCCTGGGTGCTCGTTCTCACCCGCTCGGCTCGCTCCAACTCCACGTGCACGCGCGCACACTGCAGAAGAGTTAGTTTAGCTCTGAGAATATCTAGTGAATGTGCAGTGGACGTTTTTGCAGAAATAAATGCTGCAGCTCCTCCAGACCAACAGAGGTTTCCCGTGTCTTGTGAAGTGACGGAGCTCCGCAGCGAGTTACGTTATCGTCCCGACCGGTGTCGGTGTCTCCCCCCCCCCCCCCGACCAGGTGTCGGTCTCTCCCCCCCCGTTCCCTCCGCGGTCGGCAGGCTGAGAAAGGAAAAGCCAGCACTGGAATCAGCATTGATCCATGGAGAGACCTTAGTCTGGTCAGCTAACATTACTGCCCAGCAGGTGAAATATAGAGTGATATTGTGTGTTAGCTGACGTGTGTCGCCTCACTGTTTAGACCGGTGCTCGTTGATGTCAATGTAGCGCAAGCGCGAGCAACGGGACGCTGACTTTCGTTGACATTGCGGCTACAGGTGTCGCTGTGAACAAGCAATTTCTGATTCTTACATATAGCCCCTTTAAGGTTACATCTTTGTTTGGGAGAGTAACATAATACAAATAATTTGAAATTATTAGAAATTTGAGAGTCTTGGCTTTTGTTTTGGGTTAAATGAGAAAAGAAGTTAGCAAAACTTGTCAAATACATTCCCACGTCACCAGGCTTATATAATAATAATAATAATAGATTTTCTTTGGTGGTGCCTTTCAGGGCACCCAAGGACATATTACAATGCATAAAAATAAAACCTTTTGTCTTGTATTTCTTCCTTTATGTTCTCCTTCTGATGACAGAGCATTTTACATATTTTTAATGCTCAAAATGATGCATCAGATACTACATACAGATTTCCAGGAAATCTGGCTGCAAAAATTGCAAATATGCCAAAATGAGAGCTTGAACAGCGGAGGTGACAGCCAATAAAGCTATCATGTGCACATATCTGGTTGTCATGTATATGAGCCCATGTGTTCATACGTGTTTGTGATATTGCTGATATCACTCACATGGCTGACATCAATCACTGGCAGACACGGGACAGATGTTAGGAGTGTTCCAGTAGACACAAATAAGTCCAAACAGCTGGAAAGAAGAGACCTCTGAGAGGAAGATAAGGGCAAAGCAGCCCTCAGGGTATTATTTGTGTCCTTAGACTTTCCCTGATACTAGGAAGAGTATCTGCTTTGGCAAATGCCTCTGCTACAAGGATTTACACACGACACAACAGGAGGATTCAGTCCCAGTCCTTCCCTGTACTGGAGATGACAGTCAGAACAAAGAAAGTCTCAAGGACATTGCAGTAGTCTCACTCTTGCTGCAAGTTTTCCCTCCAAGAAATCTCTTGTTGTTGTGGAGGAGAGAGGGAGGAAGCCCTTTGGACAATAAATTCACAATAATATCCCCCCCCACCCATCTACTACTGTACTTAATGTGACGGAGACTTCCTCTCTCATGTGTGGGTTCACGACACCGGCTTGATAGACAAAATACAATCTGTCTCAAATAACTGCCGTCATTAAAATATGGTCCAGATGGATCATTTGACTCCATTGTTGAACATTTGCTAATTCAGGCGAATTAAAGCAAAACAATAATATTTAAAGGGTCGGTAACAGGGCGGTTTATTGCCAGAGATTGTTAGTTGTGGAACTTTTGACACAAAACTGACCTTCTATGGTGGATACAGCACGTAGAAATGCTCTCAGCATGCTTTTTATGAACTGTGGGGAGGCCTTAAGTCGTTCGTCTTTAACAGATACCTTTTCTTACTGTCAAGAAATTGCACGACTGAATTTATTCCTTACAACTTCAAACTCAAAAATTCTGAAAAAAAATCTGAACATGTACTTTATGTAACTACTGTATTGAACTTTCTTAATAAAGTATTGAAGAAAAAAATGTATCCCTTACAACAAGTATTGTCTGTGTAAGTCTGATATAGTTTATTCATCTGTGCCGTTAAGCTCAATTGTTGTCCACAAAATATTAAAATCACATCGATGAGCCACAAGTTGCACCGGATGAAATGTTCCTTTTAGCTTGATGCTAATGGCAGTAGCTCACTTACCGGGTTGCTGAAGTGCCTCTCCTATTTCACGGCCAGCTATTTTCTTTTTTCACTCTGTCTCAGGCCGGGGTGTTGATGCTATAGCTCTACAAATCTTTCCGTCCCGAACGTCGTGAGGCGTCGGTTGTCGTCTACTCTGACACACTACATGAATTAAAACGATTGATTATCGCTCACAACACTGGTTGTCGTTCCCAATCCGAGTCGACACCCTACGACAGCCGTGTCGGGCTATTATCGGGCTGATATTGTGTAGTCTGAACCAACCATGACACATTGTTGGTTTTGGGCTTTTCGTGGGATTTGTTGACAATAATAGAAATATAGAAAAACACCAGACTTGTCCTTTAATATATGACCAGCCATTTTTCATTTTATTAATTTATAATATGTGTTTCAGAGACTGGAGTGTACTGGGTATTTCTGGATATCTGACATATCATGTGCTTCTTATACTGATTTTGAACTTTTTTTGCAGACAATTTCCACTCCAAGGCCATAATTAGAAACCCGATGCTCGTGAGCGCTGCGGGGACCGCGCTAATGCAAACTGAAATGAAAATGCTTATTAATAATAGACCAGTGAAAACCAAACGTAGCCAACTGCAGGCCGTAAAAAAAAAATTAGCTCATCGCAAAGAACAGGGGCGTGGGTTGGGTCAGAGGAAATCTGATAAATACAGATGTGACTGTGCGCTCACACATCACTCCACAGCAGGCTGGCTGCAGAGGGTTTACTAGCTCTGTGGTTCCTGTGATGTCGGAGTGAAACTGGAGAGCTTCTGATCTGACCAGAGATACCTCCCTCTGTCAGCTTGTGTCTGTGTGTGTTTAGGAGCACGCCCCGACCAGATGCAATTAGTGTGAACCCACTTAAGACACACGACGTTGATGTTAATATACCCAGAGAGACAATAAACCTTCACAAGGAAAATTGAGACCAGAGAAAAGAGACTGAACTGGAGACCGAAAGAAAGAATATTCTGGACTAAGATGATTGCAAAGAAATCATGACAAGGATAATAAATGACAATACCCAGTCAGTTTAAGGATCAGTTATGCTCACTGTAATCCCCTGACACTGAGTGTTGCTATATATCACTGTTAGTCAAGCCTCCTTCTTCCCATTCCTCCCTGATTATCAGGTCCCGACTTCTCCTCCAATCCGGGCAGCAGGCTGATGAGTCTGACGCACTGACGCACAACCAGGCAAACGGAGGGAGGCGGTGTATTGATTGTCACAGTGACCTTTCCTTTGCCACTGTTCTAGAGATGTGGGGGGTTGCCATCCTTTAAGACTCCGGCTCACCACCATGCCGACGTAGCTAAAGGCGCTGCTCTGCAAAAATGATATTCAAAGCTTTTCGCACACTAAATTGTAATCATTGTGGTCTCAGCGGGGCGGCACCATCATAAAACAACCTTCAGCTCGGTCCTCCTGAGTAAGGGTGGGATGATAGTCAACATTACTCGCCTTGTTCATAGAAATGAGCATGAAAGGGAGTGTGTCTTAATGTAATTACACAATACCAATGTAATCATTTTAGCCATGATGATAATTTAATATTTAGGGTATACCCCTCCCCTAAAAACTACCATCAGCACAATACTTTGATTTTATTTATCCCTGGCAATCAAACAAGCTACAATACAGTGACCTTATCAATCATCATTATACGACTTTGTTGAACACTCAATCATGTTTGGTCAATCACGGCGTTCTACGGTCTGTTATTTCTTTATAACGAAATTAGTGGCGTTAAAACAAATTTGCGTTAACGCGTTATTATCCTGTTAACTTTGACAGCTCTACTTTGAACACGTATTACAAGTCATGTGTAAGTTCATATTGTTGCTGACCATCACTGCTGGATTTTAAAAATGTAGACAGATGAATGAGGAAGAAGGCTTTTAAGATTAGGAGTATGCATGAGGAGAGGTAGGTTCCTAGAGAGAAAAAAAAGGAAAGAAGGAGAAACACACATGGATGCAGTGGGAGAGGGAGGCTTTCTGCAAAGAGACAGATGAAAAAATGTCAGAAAATAAGCAAAAACTGGCCAGTGAGAAACCAGCCATGTAGGCAATGACAGGCAGCATAAACCAAATATTTGCCCGGTCATCATCCAACCTAATCTCACTGAGCCTGTAGGGATGGAAATGGCAACCGAGGCTTATAGTAAAACAGCCAACTGCACACACCAATGTAATAAAAAAAAACTCAAATAGTGACTAAAACTTTAAACTTATAAAATAAATTAAAAAAATAAAATGAAAAAAAAATAGCTAGGAGGTGGATGTGTCCAACAAACACAAGGATACAATCAGCTGTTTGTTCGTGTCCCGATTTCACAACGTCACATTTTCACTGTAAAAACATAGTAATTTTAAGCCCAACCATGTCGTTTTTTCCTAATCCAAACTAAGTGGTTTTGTTGCCTAAACCTAAGCAAGTGTTTTTGTTTAATTCACAACATGTTTACCGCAACCGAAAAGTTGTGCCGAGGGGTCTGACAAAGCGTCAGTATATAAGACGAGTTGGGATGAGAACGTGTTGTCTGAGATATGCCGTGCGAGTGTGTGTGTGTGTGTGTGTGTGTGTGTGTGTGTGTGTGTGTGTGTGTATCACTGCACCCTGATAGTGGTGCTGTGTTGCTGCGATAGCACTTCTGAAGGCAACGAAGCAGTTGAATAAGATGCTGGCATTTGGCCGAGGCTGTGTTTGTGTGTCTGAGTGTGTGTGGACGGGGCTGGAGACACATATACAGTAGATATGCAGTGTGTGGGAGGTGAAGATTTGACTGTAAAACCACTGCTGGAGTCTGAAGCGTGGCTTGTAGGATGTCGGTTGGAGATGGCAAAGGAGAGAAGAGGGCTCTGTGGTCGAGGCGACAGATAATAAAAAACCAGGCAATTCTATTAAGTGAAGGAGAGAAAATATGGAGGATGTGGAGGAGGGAGGTAGAAGAACCGACAGGGGAATCGACATTATTGGCGGTTAAGACAGGGAAAAGACATCTGTGGAGGGAGTGGGTAACCACATGAAAGGACAGCCATGCAATAGGACCTCCAGGTTGTGAAATGGTTTAGATGACAATAGTGGAACTGTCTGTCTTATCTAAATTTCTACTGTCAGTTCTGTAACCGTACACGTAAAAATACATTGAAAAAGATCAGTAGAGCAGTTGTGATATGGTAAACTGCAAAACAGCTCATTAAGAGCGCAGCAGAGAAGCAGATATGCAACCATAGAGTTCATAACCTGCCTGGGAAAATGTACCAAGTGTGTCGATAATACTCTGCACTACCACAACTGTCAAGATACCTTTCAGGGAAGCGTTCAAGCTGCATCTGAATCTGCTCAGGTCAGAGGTCAGAAACAACTTTTGTGGTCAGCAAAAGCAAAACCCACCCACATTCATATTAACTGTCAGTCTTAACTGTCAGTTAATTCCCTGCACTATTGATCCTGTATGAAAACTTAGAATGAAAACAGATATGCAGTGGATCCTGGTGTGATCAAATCATCCTCAAATGATCAAATTACTCCAGCCTGACTGGGTAGCCCCTCTATTGCACCCTTACAGCATCAGTCACGCAAACCACCTCAAATGGGTTTTTATATCACAGTGAATGATCTCCTCCCGGGGAGCAGAAGGTTAAGATAAAGAGAGGGCCTGTGAGCAACTTACTGGATCAACATCAGAGATTGAGCAATTGGTGATGTGATGTGGTGCGGCGCAGATGATCGCGCTGCTGATTCAGCTATAGTTTGGAAACCAGAAACCAAAAGACCCTCGATCCCCCTGCCTCCACGCTTCCCTTTAATCCCCAACGACCCCATGCACGCCAGACACACACACACACACACACACACACACACGAGCCACCACCACGACCGTCTCCCCCCGGGGCTCCTCACCCCTGGGAAAGCCGCCTCTTCGCCTGCAAACGATCGTCACTCTTCACCACACCTCCATCTCTAATTTAACCAGAAACCTCATGTGTGGTGCCAGGCGGGCCCTGCCTCAGATGATCCCTCATGTAACCTCTGCAGCGCCGAGAGCTTAATTCAAACTCAGTGTCAACATTACCTTACAATCAAGCGGCAGTCACGGTTTTCAAGGCTTGAGGGTGGAAATCAAATAACTGCACATTATGATCAGACGTCATTTGGGTTTCCGCGAATGAAGCCAATTCAAACTGACATGCCAATTATACATTTTAAAAAAGGAAACTTCGCTGGCATGTTTCTACTTCAACAGTGTTCAAAAGCAACACAATTTATTTCTCAAGTGCAAGGAGGTCTGCCTCATGTTTTCACACTGAACACACACTGTAGTTTTGTTGCCTTAACCTAAAAAAGTTGTAGTTTTGTTGGCTACACCTAAAGAAGTTGTAGTTTTGTTGGCTAAACCTAAAGAAGTTGTAGTTTTGTTGCCTAAACCTAAAGACGCCATTTTGTTTGTGTTCAAAAGGTAACATTTCATTCAGTTTTACGTGTTAGAGCGTGTTGCTTTTAAGTTTACCTTTCACTTTTACAATGTAGTAGGCGTGGTAGGCACCTACTGACCCACATCCATGAGGCTTATAGCGACTGATAACGCCTATTTAATGGCCTGATAACAAGTTGTCTTGCAATTTTTTTTTTTTTTTTACCTTTTTCACAGCTAGTGTCCGTCCTTTCCATTCTCATGGGGGTTTCCCATCCTCCGTTGCAAATCACATCTCATCAACACTAACCAATATAATCAATGTGCAGATGAAACATCCACAGACCCAATTTAAAGTTGAGCTGAACCGTAACTGTGATGCATCATGTGTACGTCTAACATGATCTTATATAGCAATGCAGATTCACATGAGGGTATTGTATTGCATTGCCGCCATCTCATTCATCTTTTGCGGTTGCAGACATTATTTACATGCCTCTCTGTTTCCACACTAACCCAATGGTTCAGTAACTAAACATGCAATCTGATGGGATCCCTGCCAGGGTTTCTGATGTCCATTCATCATCCATAAGACACACACCGTTTGCACGCTTATATGCTTTTCCTTGAATCTCACATCTCTCCCCGAGACGGGGCGAGTCTAAGAAAAATAGGTTTCACAGACATGCATGTACGCACAATGACGACCCTTCTCTGCGGAGGACAAAGACAGGAGGTGGGAGCTTTGGAAACTTCAGTACAGGAAAATCAAATACAATAACTTGGAGGTGTGAGACGAATGAGGAACAGTATCGAGTTATAAACTGAAGTGTTGGGAGCACACATTGGTGGGAAAAATGGCTGACATTTTTTTTTTCAGATTCTGACTTATATTATGCACACAAATTACACTTTTCTTGCATTGAGGACCATGGCATTGTGTGGAGACAGCTCTTAACTAGTTATCAGACCATGACATTACGCCGTTTAAGCCTAGAGTCATCAAAAGTCCCTTTGTATCTTTGGGAATCTAGAGCAGAGTAGGCTTTAGCATGCATGAAAAATACATATAGGAGATTTAAAGCTACATTTATGAGTTTTTAACAATTTAATTTATTGTAAGACGACACAAAGGATAAAAAAAAGATGGATCTTTTCTTTATTTCCTTGTCTACAGCAGCTTATGTAGAGCTTTCTATGTATATGGTGTTGGCTGATGATATTATAGGTACAGCATGTCAGGATGGACCAAGAGAGACACCTAGTGGTCAATATGCAAAAGACAGCATCACTTAAACACTTGTGTTCCTGCATGGGAATTTCAATCAGTTTATTATTTTCCTTGGACACAGACTTATTAAAACATGTTCTGTGACTCAGCGTACAGATTTAGATAAAAGTCACATCCCTATGCACCCTAAGAAAATGAGTTTATAGTAACATATCTTCCCCAGCAAAGCAGGATTTCCTTCACTGCATAAATGCATTACATTTTGTTGCTGCTGTGGCTAGTATATAGTATTAAAGATTCAAGTTGAACCGTAATATTTAAGGTTTTATTTGTTTTATTGGTAAGGCTTCATTTTACAGGTCAGTAAGTAAGAATTAGCAAGTAACCTATTTGACATTTCTTTGGAATTACTGCCAAATTACCCCAATATTTACCTCAAAATTTAACGAAAATTACTTTATTATAAACATTATTTAATAGTTATATTCTGCTATTTCCAAATAGCTGGTAATTTATTGAACACATTTCCAGGAAAAGAATACAAAGTTAATTGATATGCTTTATTTCCATGTCTGCTGGTAAATAGATAATAATTAGCAAATAACTTCTTTGAAATTTCTTTAAAAAACTCCCTGAATCATGACATTAGCTACCAGGTTACATTTGTGGAGACAATAAGTCACATAATGGTGAGATTTGTGCCTGATCAGAAGTGTCCTCTATTAGTTTTGGTTTTCCACCTCCGATGAAGCGCGGCGCACAGCCGCTTCTCAAGCCTGAGGGCCCTATTTTAACCATTATATGCTATTTTAGCATATAATTATTAAATAATGTTTCAATAAAGTCATTTTCAATAAATCTTGAGGTAAATATTGGGGTAATTTGGCAGTAATTCCAAAGAAATTTCAAATAGGTTACATGCTAATTATCACCTAATTAACATGACATTTGAGGACCTGTAAAATGAAGATTTACTGTGTTAATGAAGTGTTGTTAGTGAAGTGTTTTTTTATTTAATTTCCTAATGGTTTTCTTTTTTTAGTGTTTACAATCCAAACCCAATATTAGACGTGATAACAAAGTCTGCATATTTTTATTGAAGACAATCAATCATCAACATACTCCCTTACAGTACCTTTAAGTTTGTATGCACACGTCTTCCTGTTGCTTGCTAAAACCACCACTACAACCTACAAATGACAGACAAGTTAAACAGAGATAGTGACAATCCAATGTCACGAGACCAACACAGAATCTGTGCATCATGTGAGGTTATTCAGGGCTAAAAGGAACAAAGCTTTCCACAGTGTAACAGGTGCAGAAGTGGCTATTTTCAGATAGATTTGTCAGATAGATTTCCGGATCAATGTGTTTGTTGACTGACATTGCACTAAAAAGGAGAGACAAAAGGTAGGACAGATCTGAATCCAATCACATGACTGGAACTTTAAAAAACAAAAACAAAATTTTAAAAGTGCAACTCATATCACACTGTAAATCTGTATGAAAACACATAAAGTCCTTGTCAGTCAGGCCATTTGGAGGAACAAGTAATGTGTGAGGATTCTTACCATTCTTCATGGTAGACCTGTTAGATGGGATGCACTTCACTTAGCATCCAATCCCTGCTATATATTCTATTTAGGCTGTCATCTTGACATAGTTCTAATCCAACAATGTTCTTGTATAAAAAAGAAAAAAACTGTTTGCTACAACTCCCTGTTGTATCTTCATAATATTAAAGAACAGTATCACAAGAGATGAATCTGTAACCTGCATTATTAGCATGAGTCACTGAGGTATGTTTGGAAAAAGTGTCTTAGAATAAATCAATGAAGGAAAAAATGTGAACAAAATGCTGGTTTTGAGGTTTTGGCTCAGCTAAGAATAGGAATGTTGTCGTTGTAATCTTCAACAAGGTCCTCAAGATCCTCCTCCCCTGAGAAGACAGGCTCCGGCTTTGTGACCTCTTCGCCAACATCCACCCCTATCAGACCCACCACCCTGAAATGTGTAAAAACAGACATGAGAAAAGTAGGAAAAAAACATGGGATACACTGCTGTCTCGACCAATTCCAACTGAACCGGACAACTGTCTTCTCAACGTAGCTTCTCTCTGCACACATGCATCAGCTTGCCAAAGTAAGAGACATTTTCTATTTACTATTTTTCAACTTTTTCTATGTATTTTTCCTGTATAGTAGTTTTCTATATTTTTGACTCTTTTTTGATGTTATATTTAACATATGCTTGCTTAATATTTATCTTGATGTTTCCAGTCGGCATGCTCTGTCCCATCCATTCACTCCATGTGGGAGCATCAGACAGCGTTGTTCAGCTCTGCTCTGCCAACTTGAGACTACATCGTCTCTCAATCATGCAGATCACAATCACCTGAGTGATGAATGTGTTTGTGTCTATATATTGCTTTCTCTGCTTTCTGATGGTGACTTGATAACGCCTGACGAAGATCTGTGTGAGATCGAAACGTTGCACAATTATAGTTAGTTGGAGCTTTCTTTTGATTTGTGCCTAAGAGGCATTTCAACACATGTTTTCACCTACCAAAGTCACTGATGTTTCCAATGTTACAACAAGACATGAAACCAAATTAGTGCACTAGTATCATGTCTCTAGTCTGATCTTGACCACACGGCTGATAGGTACGTGGTTTGTTTACATGAGTTGACAGAATGTTTAACGGTGTGTGGACAGAGTGTCCGATGTCGTTAGGCTATAGGCCTATGTAAATAAAAAAGACCACAAATCTATTTACTTATCTTGTTGGTTTCTTACTCTGTCAATATGAGGACACAACAAGGTCGATATTATTCACCATTACAATGAATGATTAGTTCTGTGTTATTATAATAAATATAATTTATAGGGGGATCAGTGAGCTGCCTGAACCAATGCAAACTGTGCCTGTGCATGGTGGACTCGGTGTAGAGGACCCGCTCCCTATGTAGATATGAAGGGCTCATTCTAAGCTAACGAACATACAACGATTCTTAGTTTCAAGTGATTATACACTAATGAATACATAGTTATGAATATTATATTCATTTCTGCTAATAGATCCAAAGTGTTACACACTGTTTCTGTAACAATACAGTACATGACCCACTACCACTGAAAAAAAATAGGGTATTTTTATATGTGGAGCCCATGCCGTCCTTTGCTGTTAGACTGAGACTGCTGAACCAGTGTCTTTGTTATTCTATAACTACTCGCCATGTAAGAGAAGAAGCAGTGCATGCGACAGAGATGGATTCACTCAAGGAGTTTTATGTTTCACGCTACACCTCCCACACTGACTCAGCAGCTCTACTTTGCCAACTCAGTGTAACAGAACAAATGTTAGAAGAACGCAGTGTACCACACAGATCCTTTTATGGCCTCCATTTCTATATAACGAGGCAGCTGGTGGCGCATCAGTCAAAATACAAAAGAAAAGACATAATGTACATGTCAGAGATTTATATATCTATATGAGGGGGGGGACAGTTGGTGAAGGAAGTTGCATGTGATGAATGAGGAAGTGAGTTTTCTTGTTTACTGAGGGCCCAAACAAGGGAGGTATTTCTCTTTTTCTAGTCAAGCAAAACAGGCAGAAAAAATATGTTTGTGATGCAACTTAATCCACAGAGTACAGCTCTACACATGAAGCATATCACCTGCACACATCATAAACTGCTCTGTTTTTATTGTAGAGTGAATAAATGACTTCAGGTAGAATACTCTCTGAACACCTTGTCAAGTTTGGAAATGTATGATTGAACCATTTGCTCTTCGTAGTAAAACATGCAAAAAAAAAGGCGCTGGTACAGTGTTGTGTTATCTACATTGGCAACATGATAAACTTACCCTAGGACAATCAGAGGGATGACACAGAGTCCTGCAGACAACAGGAAGCTGAAGCCAGGGAACCACGCCACCGTAGCAGCGTAGACGGTGCTGAAGACTGCGCTCGACACATTGCTAGTTAAACTCTCCAGGAAGGAAAGACAGGCAAACAGGGCTCCTGCAAAAACAACACACCCAGGGGAGAAGAAAAACAAGTCTTAAGAAGTGATAGGGAGACTAAAAAAGGGTTCAGTTGCAAGATTTCCCGTTTGCCCTAAAGGAACAGAAACTTGGAGGGCTTTGTTTTCGGCTCTTCAATGGACTCTGACTCTACAAACACAGTCACGGCTCTGTGGCTCCCGCAGAGACCCTGAACCTACTCACCCTGCTCCGACTTTGAGATGATCTTTGATATCATGGAGCGCAGGACGGGGAAAGGCATGATAGACAGAAGCATCGGCACCCTCACTGTAAAATAACAGAAGACAGACGTTGTGTTATGCATCACAATGCAAGGACTGTAATGACAATCTAAACAAACAAGGCACTGATAATATATCATAATTCTACTGTTTTATCTGCTTAAAATGCAATAATCTAACAAATACACAAGATAAGGTAGCCCTAGTAAAATATCTACACATTGTAAAAGCGGTATGAAAGGTAGGTTCTGTTAATCAGTAACCTGTGCAACAGGTCTGTTATGTTTGTTTGATTATACCTTTCCGTGTGCCATTCATATTTTTTTCTGTAGCTAAAATGTGTGTTATTTTTAATGTGATATGTCCTGTCTTTTTACACCTATTTATTCTAAGTAAAGCACTTTGAGCTACTGGAAAAGATCAGATATAGCACTCAGGGCTCGGTTAACAAATTCCAGAAAGTATGGAAACCATTCCTGGACTACTATAATAATGTCTACAAGAAATATAACTGTCTGTAACTGATAACCATAACTTCGTAGAATCATTGTAGAATCTCTATTTTTTATCTATTTATTTTACCATGTGAGTTTTTTGTTCTTTTTTTACTTTTCCTTTGTTAATGTACAGTATATTATTTCCAATATTTGTTACTATTATTATTATTATTATTTATTTTATTTTATTCTTACTGAAAACTTCTCTTCTCTGAAAACAGGGCAAACAAAACCAAAACCAGGTGCAGGTTTTAATTCCGCTTCTGCATATACTTGACCTAGGAGAAAAAGCTATTGTACATTATTGGTTTAAGCAGGACAGTTGTCATGACATTTTTTCCTCACCTATAAACATCAGAAAAGTGGTCTTAGCAAACGCCAGCAGGACCATGCCTGACATGACGGACAGGATCCCCATCATGACGATGAGCAGCTGTGGCAAACCGCAGTACGTGAGCGCTGACACTCCCACGAAACTGGCCAGGAACACGGTGGTGGACAGCGCCGAGCCATAGCCGATCAGAATCTCGGTCCAGCACAGTGGCGCGTTCAGCTCGTACAGCGTCATCAGGGAGATCCCGCCCACGTAGGCGAAGGAGAAGCTGCAGAAGATGAGCATCAGGAGAACCAAGACGGTTTTACTCCTCCGGCTGGCCCCTGCAAACATGTGGTAGACCCCGTAGATCATCTGTCTGAAGGCTGAGCACTGAGGAGACCCGTCTAAAATAATGCCGTCGGCGGGAGCCTTCTTCACAGTCTCTTCGAGGATGAATATTGCATAGAGCAGGACCAAACACTGACACATCGCAGAGGTCAGGAAAGGCCAGTTAAAGCCCGCGGCTCTCAGAAAGTAGCCCGTCGATATCGAAGCCACCCCGGACAGCAGGCCGATCATCATGTCCACTCCGGCCATGCGCAGCGTCTTCTGGCGACCGTCCTCGCACAGGTCGGCTATGTAAGCGAAGCAGCCCCCCAGAAATGTGCCCAAGCCGCCGAACAGAGAGCTGAGCAGCGAGGAGCCGATGAGCAGGTAGATGTTGAGCTCAAAGTAGGAGACCGTCAGGAAGGACAGCGTGTAGATCAACGTGCCGATCAAAGGCATGACGATCGTGATCTTGCGTCCTCCGCGGTCGCTGTAGGCCACGAGCATGAGGGTGACGACCAAAGAGGGGATTGTGGAGAAGAGCTCTGAGTAAAGGGAGAAGAGAGATGCTTGCCTCTGTACCTCCTGGAAACACAGAAAGAGAGAGAGAGAGCATGATTAAGTCTAAAAATCATGTATGGTCTGGCACCGGACTGTCTGCATTCAACTGTAATAGCAGGCCTGAGAAGGCAAAAAAAAACGCCCTCAAGTTGGCAACTAGCCCACAAATGACAGACAAGTTAAACAGAGATAGTGACAATCCAATGTCACAAGACCAACACAGAATCAGTGCATCAAGTGAGCTTATTCGAGGCTAAAAGGAACAAAGCTTTCTACAGTTTAACAGGTGCGTGAGTATTTTCAGACAAAAGCAGGCTTTTCCTGATCAATGGGTTTGTTCTCACTTCTCTGCCGTGTTTCATTATTCCTCTATAAATACAACGTTACTGATACTTTTTGCAGAAGAATAATGCGGTATGCTTTCGTGTACTGCAGATTTCATTGCTGTGAATAAGATTATCACTCTTTAGCAAACTACTACAGCATATCAGTCAGTGTCTGTACGAGCTCAGAACAGTAAACTTTAGTCACAGGTCTCCCTTATTATCACTTCACGGCTCAGTAGCTGAATCAGTTCTTTTAACCTGAGCTGTGTTGCAAGAGGTGATCAGAAAGATTTATAGGAAAATTATACACTTTATTGCACTTTATGATAATCACATGCAGTTTTGGGGCAAGTCATAGTCAAGTCAGCACACTGACACACTGACAGCTGTTGTTGCCAGTTGGGCTGCAGTTTGCCATGTTGTGATTTGAGAATATTTTTTATGCTAAATGCAGTACCTTGTTTTGTGTTATTAATTGATTTCCAGTTATAAATACATACATTTGAATAAAGCAAGCATATTTGCTGACTCCCATGTTGATAAGAGTATTAAATACTTCTCCCTTTAAGGTACATTTTGAACAGATAAAAAATGTGTGATTAATTTGAGATTAATCACATTTGACTATGGACAACCATGCGATTAATCGAGATTAAATATTTCAATCGATTGACAGCCCTACTTTTTATCAAAACAAAGAAGACCTCACATGACTGAGTCAGCATCACATGCCTAACAATGAGGGAGGCAGAAAATACAAGGAAGAGCAGAAGCATTTTTTTCCCCCCCGTCTCTAAAGTCTGTGTAAATATAGTTCTCAAATAATATAGTAGTAATAATATTGATGTCATTACAAAATCTCAGTACTTGTTCTACTGAAAATGTTACACAGGTGGATACAGGAGAAGTTAATATAAGTGCATTCTTTCTTAGCATGCTTTAAGTGGAAGAGGAAATAACAACTTGTGCTAAATATTGGTAATAGAGAATACTCCTTTTACCTTGAGTTACTTAAATTCATGCTCTCTCACATCCAGTGATTAGTGACTAACCTCATGGTAGCTGGAATGGTTGCTGCTGCTGTTCCCAGCACATCTGGAGGCATTGTCAGAGATGGGATATGTGGTGTTTGTCAGCTCCTGCCAGAATCTCCGGTACACATACTGCTGCACAAGAGGATAGATGAGAAAACTGGAGAAAGCGTAGAGTGCAACCACAGGCTCCACGAGGAAAAGACCCTTCATTATGAGGGGCTGCAATATTCCCTGAAAAAAAAGAGATAAAGAGAACACTACAGATTAATATGAACACAGATAATGAGGTAAAAAAAGACAGGTGAGGTGGGTATTTAAGACACAGGACAATGTATAAATAAGACACTGCCATTTGAGTACAACAGTTAAAAAAAATAAATCAGTTTTGTTGTTGTAAGTTGCAACCTTCAACACTTCAACATCCAAGTACAGTGTGCAGGCAGGGTAATGACATCCACAGTTTTCTTCATTAATAAAGTACAGACTGATTCAAGTCATAAGACATCAGAGTCTACATGTAGGTTCAGATAATATTTGTTTTGTTGTTTCTGAGGATCATCGATGAGAGAGTTTGCACTACATTATTGATCCAACAGTATCCGACAAACATGAAGTGTAACATAAGATAGTAATAACCCTGTAATGCATTGTTTGTCCCTGTCAATACTGCAGGATGAGCTGTGCTAGGTCAATGTCTGGACAGCACACAATGGAAAACAACAACAGCCTGAAAGCATTAAACCTCCTTATAACATGTTGATAAGAACAAGCTATATCTTACCTCTTAGATAGTCGCTTGGATCATGTTTTAATCAAACAATTAACCCCTGAGAGATTTAAAGAGATCCTGTTAGGGAGCCAGGGTCGGTCAGCTCTTGCTTTATAGAGAGAAGTGCACGGCGTTATTATTATGAAACCCCGAAGTCCCGCCCCTCGCCTCATTCGATTGGACAGCAGTATTTCAAGGCTGCGGTCATTGGACCGGCGGAACTGTCAGTCGTGAAAATCGGACGAGAACATTTTGTGACTTCCTGAAACAGGCTCTTTATCGCATATTAACGTGTGTTTGAAATACCTCAAAGGAACGTTAATTTGATTTATCTTCATCTTTTTTTTAAATTTACATACTCTAAATGCGTCCGTCGCCCCTTATACACAAAACGATAAAACAAAAGCGCCTGCTACCATTTTTAGGGTATTACGGTAACGTGCGGTAGGCGTCGCTTTGCGTCGGAATGTACCATTTTTGCCAAAACACACCGGGAAGGATTTTGTTGTGACAGCGGAGTAACAACCCGGCGGGGGCAGACAGACGGTAAGGCAAAATCCCTTAGCCCTTTCCTCTGGTGTAATTTAAATACAACCTACGATAGTAAAAATAGAGCCGAAATTAAAATGTACGCACAAGCTTTACGGCTTTTATGTTTTAAATGACCGAGTCGCTCAAATATATGTACGGTAAATGTGAGTTTATCATCCCGGACGTGCAGGTAGTAGCACCAGAATACCGTCGGCTAGCGTATCCATAGCTACCCCTGTGATTAATGTAGCTAACTTAGCTAACGTTACCAGCTAACATTAGATAGGTAAAAGACAGCTTTATCACGTTGCCTTGGTTTCTCCCCTCTCACAATGTAGCGTTAAAGCCAGCTGACAGGTTAATCGTTAGCGTTAGCTTCGCCCTGCTGCAGTTGCATACTGAAGTCGTGACTGTCCGTGTGTCAGGATGGAGGATATTTTTCAGTCCCCCCCGGCCCGGCCTAACGTTATCGTTCACACACACAGTGTTGCTGCTCATAATCTCGAGCTACCTGTGCCATATTCAGTGTTAAAAGATTAGTTTTTCTCATATGTTTAGGCCTTAAGCATTTGATTGTATGTTTCTGATTTCGCAATGAAAGTTTTCCCTGATTACGCCATATGTGATGTTGTGCAAATAATACGATAGATTTCCACAATATGTAGGGGATTAATTAGATCAAGTCAAAGTTTATTATAGCCCACTATCATAAAAAGCATGCCTCAAAGGGCTGTACATATAATAAAAAAAACAGCAATGTGTAAATCAAAATGTTAAAGAGTTAAACCCCAGAGTTGTATTGTATTACTCACAGTCAGAGTGGTGTACAATTATTTATATTTAGTTTTGGAAACATTATAATACTTGTTTCAGTCACAACGTTAGCTACACAAAATTTAATACATATAATAACTGCATTTTTTAACAAAACCTTCTAAAAGCAAGGGATGCCTTGGTCATATCACATACCACCTCTCCATCAATAATCAACAGACCATCATCCACTCTAGTAGCCATCAAAATTACAGATGTTGTGTCTGATCTGGTGTCTTATCTAGGGCTGACCCAAAGCATCAACCGTTGCCATGGTGATCGACCTCAAAATCAGTATTCGAATGCTTTGTTTTTTTAATTTTTTTTATATATAAGTATGTAATAAATCCCAAAATAGCCCATGCAATAAGGAATAATTCCACAACATTATTCATTATTCATTATTCATATTCAACATTAATTATTATTAGTTATTTTCAGACGGATATCACTGTTTGTTGTGTGTAGAGGTGCATGTGTGTGTACAGTAGTTCGGCAGTGGCACTGATACTGGGGAGATGGAGACAGATAGACAGAAGAACATGTCAGCCTTCTGTGCCGCGCTGCACCGCGAAGCTTCGAATACCTTCGAATATTTCTCAACGAACCTTCGAACCCCCCAAAAATGGTACACGGGACAGCCCTGATCTTATCTGATTCATTCTCTTTGTTTTCCAGGTAATAACGTAGGTTTTTTCATCTTGGATCGACAATGGCCTTCAGCAAGGGATATCGCATTTACCACAAGCTGGACCCACCCCCCTACAGTGTCATAGTGGAAACTAGGACCCGGGAAGAATGCCTCATGTTTGAATCTGGGGCTGTTGCTGTTCTGTGTAAGACATTTTGTTTGATTGCACTGTAATGAGAGATAAATAGTCTGAACTCGTGCCCAAAATAAGGATGCTACAAAGGAAAAATACAGCTGTAAGGGACATATCATTGACTATCAAATGATGGGGGTGACTTTGTACTATGAGGCTACATTTACCTTAAGGTTTAAAGGAGAGCACTAGCAATATTTTCCTACATTGTCGTTTGTCTTCTAGCTGCGGCAGAGAAGGAGGCCATTAAAAACTCATACGCCAAGATTGTTGATGCCTATGGCATCCTGGGCGTCCTCCGCCTCAACCTGGGTAAGCTACAGACACATCTTCTTTATTCATTGCTCTTTGTTGCAGAAATGTCCTGGATTCAGTCCAGATTGTGGTCCCAGGTTCTTGTGTGACTGCGAAGGCCCTCGGTTTGTGGTCCTGTTGCTGCTTACTCATAAGCTGCTTTCTCCTGCCCTCTACATGACCTTGAAGGCTCTTGTTATCACAACAAGGAAAAAGCCGCGTAAAAGATTAAAGCTCAGTCTTATAGATGGCTGACATTTGATATCCTTTAAAGGCGTGGCACCAAAGTTGATTTAACCATTTCTTGTCCAGTCTCTTAATGCTTAATGTTTTATCGTGTCTTTTCTTAACACTGTGCTTTATATCTATCAACGTACTGCTTGCTTTTTCTTTACAATCCACCAATGTTTTCCTACTTATGTCCCTTTCTTTTTTTGCCATACTCCACCTTACTTCTGCAGGCGACTCCATGCTCCACAGTTTGGTGGTTGTGACGGGATGCAGCTCGGTGGGGAAGGTGCAGGAGTCGGAGGTGTTCAGGGTCACACAGACAGACTTTATATCGCTGAAGAATGATCCAGGAGATGAGGACCGGATCGCTGAAGTGCGAAAGGTCCTGAACTCAGGACACTTCTACTTCGCCTGGTCCGCCGCTGGAGTCGGCATGGACTTGAGTCTCAATGCACATCGCAGGATCCTAGAGGACACTACAGATAACCGCTTCTTCTGGTAAGCTCATGAAATAATTACTATTCCGGAGAGTAGTAGGCAGCTATTTGGCTTTTAACAATCTCTGAAGTAGTAGATATGAACTAAGTATGTGTTCTACATTCTGCACAGTCCTCCTGTTGAAATAGTTTCTTCTGAATGTGTGATATGGGGGCTGTGCGATTTGCAACTAAGGTGTGAAAGTTCCCTGTTCGCACTGAATTTGTTTGTTGTGTTCACTGTTGCGTCTGTCTCGATTTCATCAATAGGAACCAATCTCTGCACCTGCACCTGAAACACTACGGAGTAAACTGTGACGACTGGCTGCTGAGGCTGATGTGTGGCGGCGTGGAGATCAGGACCATCTATGCAGGGCACAAACAGGCCAAGGCCTGCATCTTCTCCCGCCTCAGCTCGGAGCGAGCCGGCACGCGGTTCAACGTCCGAGGAACGAACGACGACGGACAGGTGGCCAATTTCGTGGAGACCGAACAGGTGACTCAGATGTTTGATGGTTTTAATTGAATCTCTCTTCTTGTTATGATGAAAGCTGCTGATCAACAATCAGTTTCTATATGCTCTGTGCACGGTCACATGACCTCGGTTTATACAGTCTGTTTAAACACTGGTTATCTATTGACTGTTGAGGAGCAAACCTGGTGCAGCCTTGTAGAGAAACACTGTTGCTCCAGCACTATGTGCTGTCACTGTAGAATGAAATTGTTCAACAATAATAATTAGGCTATAGATACATACTGTAGGTAACATTAAAACCTAAGAGGAAAACCAGCAGGATGGTGGTGATGATGATGATGATGACGACGACATATCAGCATACTGATGTATTGGTCACGCTCCAGTCTGAAGCCTTTGACTTTGCAATAGTTTAACTTCCTTATCGAGTAAAATTCAGTCCAGTCAGTATTTTACTTTTATTGCTGAGTCAACACATTGTCAGTAGACACCTGTATATTTGAAATATGCAAGCTCACTTCTCAGCTCTTCATTGTGGAAAAATACTGGATTTGCATTTTCCTTTTTTATGGTTCCTGTTTCAGAAAACAAACATGAAGCTGTAGGTTGGACAGAATGACTGCAGAATACTTCAATAATAATAATTAGGGCTGTCAATCGATTAAAATATTTAATCATCATTAATCGCATGAATTGAATGAATGAATCGCAAATTAATCACGCTTTTTAGATCTGTTCAAAATGTACCTTAAAGGGAGATTTGTCAAGTATTTAATACTCTTATCAACATGGGAATGGGCAAATATGCTACTTTATGCAAATGTATGTATATATTTATTATTGGAAATCAATTAACAACACAAAACAATGACAGATATTGTCCAGAAACCCTCACAGGTACTGCGTTTAGCATAAAAAATATGCTCAAATCATTACATGGCAAACTGCAGCCCAACAGGCAACAACAGCTGTCAGTGTGTCAGTGTGCTGACTTGACTATGACTTGCCCCAAACTGCATGTGATTATCATAAAGTGGGCATGTCTGTAAAGGGGAGACTCGTGGGTACCCATAGAATCCATTTTCATTTACATATCTTGAGGTCAGAGGTCAACGGACCCCTTTGAAAATGGCCATGACAGTTTTTCCTTGCCAAAATTATTATTAATTATTATAATAGTGTAAGTTTGGAGCGTTATTTAACCTCCTTCTCAACAAGCTAGTATGACATGGTTGGTACCAATGGATCCCTTCTGTTTTCTAGTTTCATATGATGCCAGTATCTTCACTCTAGCTTTAAAACTGAGCCCGCTGCAACCTAAAAATTACAAGTTGTGCTAACGCGTTACGTCTCTTACCTCTCTGTCAACGTCTGAAGCTTCTTATTTCTAGTGGTAATTGTAGGGATTTTGTGTTGGATTATATTGTATTGTCAGGTGTTGCCACAGCCTCTGTAGTGTTGACAGCTTTTGGTCATGCTGAGTGATTAATGATTTGGGCCTCAAAAATATGCCGTTAGCACAGCGCCAAAAAATGTAACCCCTCTACAAATGACATGATTTCTCCTTTACATTTCCATTGTGTCCTGACAAAGCAACCACAGACACACTGGTATTGTCTATTAGCAATACAGTGACGTCATTTCCCTCTGTGCATTATACAGTCATAGAAGAATGAATGTGTTGTTGTTAGTTCCCTATCGTTTTAACAGTTTATAAAGGCTATATTACTGTCCATTTTTGTTCTTTTCATCCTCATATACTTTAGGTTTTATAAATGTGTTTTTAAAACAGTGTTTTGACGCATTGCAAATGAACTTAACAAAACTTTCCTCTGGTTTTCAACAGGTTATTTTCCTGGAAGACAAAGTCTCATCCTTCATACAGATCCGTGGGTCCATTCCTCTGTTCTGGGAACAGCCAGGAATCCAGGTAACGGAAACTAAACCTCTCCTATAAAGCCAGCCTAGAGGTTTTCATATATTAAGCCACATTATATGAAAATCATAAAGCAGCCCTCGTGTGTTTGTGTAGTAGTCCCGCCCATTTTGTAAATGCTGCAGATGTAGACAGGGTTTACTCAGTCTCAGCTGATTGCACAGTGTAAGTGTGACCACTGAACTCTGATGAACCCTACGTGGAGCTCTTGCAAAACAAGGAAAACACGCACTTTCATTAAAATCCATTGTATTTGGCGTTATGTGGGGAGTGAAACACCTCCTTGTAATTACACTAGGTATCTTTAATCCTAGTTTTAACACATTTTGTCCATGCTGTGTTCAGAAAAAGTCCTTTAAGGGTGTTTTGTTGCACCTGAATGAGAATCGGCGCCATAATGGGATGGATGACAACCCCCACCTGGTATAACCTTTTCTTTTTTGGCTCTTGCTGGTGCTGGCGCTTTCATACTGCAGATAGGGCTTTCTCTGTGCAATGCCAAAGACTAGGGGTGAAAACCAAGTCAATCCCATTATGGATTTTTATCCAGGTCCCATATACAGGTAGAGTATCTGCCCAGGATATGCCATTTTGGAGATTTACAGCAGGAGCTAGGATCACCCATTAAATGCGCACCATAAACAAAATCGCTGGGATGCTCCTGCCAACTTGTCCTGACATTGCACAGACTGGATTAGATCAGACGTGGGGGAGGTTAATGATAGATACAGTGGTTGGTAAAGGGCATTTTTCTGTTTTTCTCAGCTCCCAGACTTCTTTGGTCAGGTGAGAGCCTGGTCTGAAAACATCCTCTAACCACTTCCCTTTCACTTTAGTCTGCTGATATTCCCCCCAGGAAACTGGATAGGTGTTAACTGATAATATGGAAGAATTGAGCTGCTAAATCTAAAGAGAAGCCAAGACCATATTAGCCACCTATTCAGTCCACAAGGTCTATGGTTTGGTCAAAACACAGGGTAGTGGGCTGGGGTTTGTTTTCAGACAGAACCGTAGTCTTCCTGCTTTTAAAGCACTGTTTTAGCTCTTAGTCCCCTCTACCGATTGTGGCTTTGTAGGTTTACTTTCTCCTCCCTGTACTCTCTAAATTCATTCCCTGAGCAGGATGGATAGTCTCAGCTTTATCCAGAAGAAGAAGAATTATTGATCTTTCTACAGTTAGTTTACATTAGGAATAGTTGCGAATTAGCCTCTGAATCATAATCATTGTAGTTTAGTGTCATAAAACCCTGCTGGGAAAGATGTAAATCAGTAAAGCGGTAGCAGGGCTGCACCCCCCCTCTTAGTCGATTAGCTGTTAGAGTCCTGGTTGATGACGAAATCTTAATCATTTTTCACGGTTGTTTTGGAGAAAGAGCCATGAGTGGAATTAGTCATCATTAGTGGAAAATGTTCACATGTGGTATCATAATAATATTCACATAAATATGCTTTGTACCCTAGGAAGCACTAGATTTCAAGAAATCCTTCTGAACGACTGCATTCAAACATCTAATCGATCGGTTGCAGATTCAAATATCTAACGAATTGATTGAGGAAACTCTATGATTAATAGTCAACTAACAGACAAGGAAAAACCTTGTAGGCGGCGTGACGTATGTAACCTCGTGGACGTTAAATGCTTTTAGTATTATAGAACAATCAAAGTGAGTTTAAAAACTCGATGCGACCGATTACACTCCAGGTGTTATCTGTTGAGTTGGAGTAAGATGTGAAGAGGTTTCGGTCTCTAAGGTGTACAGTACAGCTGTAACCCGAGTCCCTTTCACATGCCATCTCGGGAAGTTATTAAATATGCATAGCATACTGTAAGCTTGCACAACAGTGGAGAGAGGAAGGATTGACAAAATGGCAGCAGCATGGAGCATATTTGTCCAGTGTCCTGTGCGTGCCAAACACACATCTAGCCAAAATGGGCACATGCAGATATTCGGTCAGATAATGTCCCCCAGAGACAATGCGGTACTGTAGTAATAATCATTGTGTGTGTGTGTTGCTTGTGATCTGAATTGAGTGACCACAGTAGGAGAAAAGAGGAAGCAGAAACCGAATGGTGCAAGAGGGGTGATGATGACGTTAGTTGATGACGAGCCATCGGAGGCGAGAAGAGATTTTAAAAGCAAGAGATGATGATGAATGAAAGTTGAGAATGGTTATGCACAGGCAGAGAACAAGTAAGAACCTGCAGTGCAGAGTTAGGTAGATTTCCATGGAACAGCCGCTGTGCAAGGGTCATGCTCATGTGTGGTCATGCCTGCCTTTACCTCTCTGTGAGGCTCTTTTGGTGTTTCTCAGTCAGCACCAGTATGCTCTCAAAATGATGCAATATATAGCAGAAGTAGTGGGATAAAAAGCAAAGCAGAGTAGGCAAAAGAAAACGTGTATTAAAAGTTCCAATAAAGGTGACGGGCAACGTCTTGCTGCTCAGTGTCTTTGTCTCTATGAACAAATCTCCCCATGTTGCTGTTGTCCTACGTCGTTCTCTTTTTCCACTATAAAGGTCTTGTTTCTGTTCAAATGTTATCCAAAATTTCTACCCCAACTCCATTCTTCACCACCAGGTTTTCTGGTCATCTGCAACATGTGTGTTTGCGCAACTTTCCTTTTTTTTTTTTTTTTTAAAAGGATGTGATTTGAAGTTGAGAAGGACACAGTGACTTTTTTTGTTTTTTCTCGCTGTCTCTGACCTGCAGGTCGGCTCTCATCGCGTCAAACTCTCGAGGGGATTCGAGGCAAACGCCCCAGCGTTCGAAAGGTAATTACAATGTTCTGTGTAGTGTGTGTTTACACAGGTGTGTATGTGTGTAGCAGTTTTCAGCTGCTCTATCTGGCCTCCAAACAGATTACCATTCCTCTGAGGAGCAGAGGAGAGACACCGTTAATACTATGTCTCCTGCAGTCTCTGCCCACAAGGCACAATAGAGAAAAGCCCTCCAGACTCTTGAAGGAGAAGATGTTAATTGAAGTGTGTCCTCAGAGGCCGGTTTATTGCAGGGAACAGAGGGGATACATTAGTAGCCCTCGATCAGCTGTCGACCTTAATAACCTCTATTTTATATTTATTGCAGACAGTTTCTTTGCAAAAAGTACTTCTTTCACTTTTTGCACATTTCTTACTATATGTATGGCATTCGGATCCGCGGACTAGTCTATCATTTTATTCCAATTGTGTCATCTCAGTAGTTGAAAGATGGAGGAAAAAAAAGCTACTGTATGCTGCAACTATGGATTGGGTCTTTGATAACTCATCTTGTCTTAACTGGCAGAGAATTGTGTAGACCAGGTGGGCAGTGACAAATATGTGTGTGGAATCATCCACTTTTTTTTTTTTATCTAGAACGGATCCTAACATTTGTCTAGTTTAGTTACAGCAAGTAACTCAATGTTTGCAAATCCTACAACATAATTTTAAGTGTAAACACTCACAAAGCTGTCAGTCTGATGCCAAAAAACTGATTTATACGTATATACATGTATATATACACCAATTTTTCGGCATCATAAACATGCAAGTCTGTGAGGATTTTCTCCAAATCATTCTAACTTTACCTTAAACATTAAATCCGAGGACAATTTCATTTAAATCATAATTTTAGCGGCTGCGAAGGACAAATCTGTCCTTTGCGGCTCTCCCTGTCTACAGACACATTACAGATGCAGGGGTTAGCAACAGAGCAGCACCCTTTAGAATTGTTGTTAGTTTGCTTATGGAAACTTGAGCCAGATGGTTTGCCTGTTCCTAAACTCAAGGCCCCTCGAGAGGAAAGATGCTCATCAGTCTAATCGCCGTGGCACACCCTGATAGCACCGTGCCTGACTTCCATCCTTATCAACTATCTGTAGCCGTCAGTCTCAGAGCAGTAACAGTAGCCGAGGTCTGTTATCCTCCCATCCATATCTGTGATATATATAACCAGTTAGAGGCCCACGGTCATGTCTCTTCTTGGCACTGTCCCTCCCTTTGTCCCCCCCCCCAGTCTCTAAGACTTTTGCATAAACACATCCCCACTTAAGAAACTGTCATATACGTAATTGTATTCCCTCATGTTAGGGAGCAAGTGTCACAGCTGAAGAAAGATGCGTTGACATACAAATAAGCAATTAGACTTGTATAGAGCTTTTGAATTCACTGCACATTAATATCTCACTGTTGACTCCAACAGCAATGCTTGAATCCACATTTACATGCCATCGAGTCCCATTCACAGTCATTTGCATTACTTACCACACATGTACAGTTTGAAAAAAACAAAACATGATACAGGCTTGTCAGTATTGTGCTTCTGTACAGTAGCCCAGCAGTTTTTTTAATCTGAGAGATCTCGTGTGTGTGTGTATGAAAACTTTAATGTGTTAAATGCTGGAATAGGTGCACTATTAGACCACGATGTCATTTTAGACCCCAACAATGCTCCTTATGTGATTTGTATATGTGTTGTCCAGACACTTCACAGCACTGCGGAGGTTGTACGGTAAACAGGTGATCATCAACCTGCTGGGGAGTAAGGAAGGGGAACACATGCTCAGCAAAGCTTTTCAGGTGAGAGGAACCGTTCTCTGTCCCTGAACACTGACATAAGACATTTTATCTGATGCTTCTTCTAACAAAACAGACTAATTCCAAAACACATCAAAACAGATGCTGCTGCCCTTTATTTTCTTTGCAAACACGCACACACAGCAACAGCGAGGAATTCTTTCTTATTCCAATTACTGTTCCTTGAACTATTTTTCAGGTCACATTTTCCTCTGCAGTCTTGTAGCTGTCACAAAACCACAGAGGAAACTTTCTTTTGAGGTTTGAGGTATTAAAGGCATTTCCTGGTCAGCTATAGCTGGAAATGTCTCCTCAAGTGTGGATTCGAGTGTAATAACAAAAAAATGCAGGACAGCTCATTTTTCACTGCATGTGAAATATTATGGTTGATTGGCTGTGTGGGTAGTCTTTTAGCTTATCTATTAGGCTAAACTTCAGTTAATGGTTCCTTGAATGTCAATCTTTTCTATTAAGGAAGCAAAGTCCATAGTACTGCCAGCTGTCAACTGACCTGCACGATTACAATCACAGGTTACGATCAAGATCGCAGACTACAATCAAAGGGTTCCTTAGAATTAAAGCCGGTGGTTTTGCATTAATGAATGCTGCTTCGTAGGTTCAGGCAACACACCTCGCGCGCACCTTGCATTTTTGCATTCAGTTTGAATTTCTGGGATTAAGTCCTCTTCCTCTCTCTGTCACTCTCAGAGTCACCTGAAGGCATCAGAGCATACAGGAGCAGTGAAAATGGTGAACTTTGACTACCATCAAAATGTGAAGGGGGGCAAGGCGGACAAACTCCACAGTGTCCTCAAACCCTACCTCAGCAAGTTCACAGAAGAGTGTGGGATCTTCTACTACTCTGCAGAGACGGGCATCGCAAGGTGAGAAATTCATACGAACAAAAACATATAAAGTAGTAGTACATGTTATTGCTTCTTAACATTATACCTTTATGTATTTTTAGGACTCAGGGAGGGACCATTAGGACCAACTGCCTGGACTGTCTGGATAGAACCAACAGTGTCCAGGCCTTCTTTGCCCTTGAAGTAGGACAGCATTTTTTCCGTCAAAGTCCATTGTTTTTTAGTGTTGATGCTCATAGTCTTAACCCCCCTTGTTCCTCACCACACCAGATGCTGCCAAAGCAGCTGGAGGAAATGAGTCTGACGGAGAAACCCCAGCTGGTGGCCAGGTTCCAGGAGGTTTTTAGGACCATGTGGTCTGCCAACGGAGACTCCGTCAGTAAGATCTACGCAGGCACCGGCGCCCTGGACGGCAAGGCAAAGGTACACAATATGGACTCGCTAAATACACACAAATGTACCGTACAAGTTCACAGTAATTCACAGTTTCACCATTGAGGCAACATTAATACACAGCAGGTTATCAGAGCTGCATTGATCGTTAGTAGGATTTCCATGATTTTGTCAGATTTTATGAATTTGTGGTATAACAACGTCCTCCCAATTGTTGTTACTGGCTGGGGACATGAAGCAGTGAATGATAACATTTGATTGAAGCAGATTTCAGTATCGAATGTGTTATATTTTTACTTTCTCGGTTTATATTTTTCTTCTCGTGAAGCAAAATGGACTTAAAGTTGTAAAGGGTGGAATAGACTATCTTGATAAACACTTGTAACTGATAAAGACTATTCCTATTAAATATAATATAAACTATAGCTACGGTAATATTTCCAAAGAAGTTTTGCCCCAATAAATAAAATGTTTTTGTAAATTTAGTCCTTTTTTTTTTTTTAGCTTGAGAGAGGATCACAAAGGCTCACTATTTTCCTTCACAACCAAACTGTCAAGCTAACACATCTTGAGCAATTCACATCAGTTTAAGCATGCTCATAGCAGCCTGTTGAATGAACAAGTCATGGAAAGGGAAAATATAATAGATAAATAAATATCCACTTATAGAAATGGCACAAATGCTGGCACTGTGTCAACTGTAAGTGTAAGTTGACAGAACTGGAGAACTAAATTGTTACCTATTTCACTTTGCTCTTTAAGCATAAATAGCACTTAAAAATAATGTCCGGTTGTGTGTTGTTGTGCATGCAGTGACAAGAGTCGATCCTCTCTGTGTGTAGCACTGTGTGCTTCAGTTTCTTAACTCTTGTGTGCTGTCTCTTTCTGCTGTCCTCTGGACCTCTCTACCTCTGTGGTAAGTTAACAAGCCAGTCGGTGTTGTTTTTGAGCTGTGGGTCTATTTCTGGTGCATTATTGATTTCAGTGTCTGTGGGTTAAATGATGATGATGATGATGATGGAGGATGGGATAGGTGGGACCTCTTTATTTAAAAAAAAAAAAAAAAACTTGATTTTATATCCCTTGAGGTATCCATGTGACGCATATTGTCTTGACCTTGCGACTCTTGAAACCTCCACGGAGATCTACCGATCAACAGAAATCTAGTTAAAAAAGAAAACAAAGGAAAAATAGCCCTCCCTTGTTGAGTGATCATTTTCTTACTACAGTATCATTTCCAACTGTTGCCTGCATCATCTGGCGACACCTGCTGTCTTGATTGGATGAACTTGGAGGAATCAATTAAAATGATCGCCATGTGGCATTAAATCAAACTATGTTGCACATCAATCAGGGAAAAGTTTTGATCCTTCCTGGTCAGTTCCAAAAATGACTTGGATCTGTCTGATGTGTTCCCCCTTTTCTTCTCTTCCGTGGTTGGAGTGGGAATTACAGACTTTTTTTCACACCAAGTGAGAGTATAGCTAATAATTTAATTGTTTTTTTGTTTGTTTTTTGCGTGTGTCTGTTTGTAGGCGGGGAAGCTAAAAGACGGCGCTCGATCTGTGACGAGGACGATCCAGAACAACTTCTTCGACAGCTCTAAGCAGGAGGCCATAGACATCCTGAGGCTGGGCTCCACGCTCAACAGCGATTTGGCGGACAAAGCTCGGGCCCTGCTCACCACTTCCAGTCTTTATGGTGAGTCCACAGACCACATCTTCCCTAAAACGTACTCACGAATAGTGTAACGAATGCTCCGTATTACATGTTGGCAGCTTCTATATTTTGTCATTTTAAGAAAAATCTTCCTTTCTGCTCCGTCGGGGGAGGAATAGTTAAAATGTTTTGACGAGTTTTGACCTGTTATCTGTTGTACTGTAGCCCTGTTGGCTTGAAGCAGAAGCTGCTCTGCACAATAGAAGGGTTTGTCTGCGATGCGTCAAGTGTAATCTCCGTGTGTCAGCTCTCTGTCCCAGTTAGATTAATGCTGACCGACTGCTGTGCTAGAATTATCTGTTAAAGCACTGGTTAACCCGCCCTTCTCTCCCTTCTCTCCCCCCCCCCCTTGCTCACAATGGTAGTCACTGAGCCCGTCTTACAATCAGGTATAGTAACTGACAGACTGCCCCCAGTGGATGGATCCTTTTTCATCCCGTCACATACTGTAGTTGTCCTATCATTTGTGTTTGCCGCTCATTATTCATTCATTTATAATCCAATGTTGGTAGTGGTTTAACCCTCTATTTGTTGCATATCATCAGGTTTTTACAGTAGTGATTAAAAGACAGAGGATGCTGAATTTCGCAGTGAAATTCATAGACAGAAATGAACCATTACCAACGTTGATTATTTGAATGTTATCTGTATTTCAACAAGAGTTCCGGTTTCTCCCATTCCCCGTGTTTTTATAGCTTCCTCTGTTGTATTTGGATGTTCTCCCATTGGTTTTGATTATATTTTTTTTGTTTTGTTTTGTTTCCACGTTTGCCACCCTTCCTGCAGACACGCACACACTCAAACCATTTTCCACTCTAATCCCGCTCTCCTCCCCCTCTACAGCCTCCCCTAGAGTATTGCTGGGAATGTGTCAGAACTACCACAAATACACGAAGCCCAAGCAGATCCGGGTGTGTGTCGGCACCTGGAACGTCAACGGGGGCAAACAGTTTCGCAGCATCGCTTTCCGCAACCAGACGCTCAACGACTGGCTGTTGGATGCGCCGAAGAAGGCGGGGCATCCAGAGTTCCAGGGTATGTCGCCGTTTATTTATCTGCACTCACTAGGTGGTAAATGTCTGGAAGTTATGTTTCATAGGGCTTTCTCTTATTTATTAGGTGAAAGTAAATTTTAACAAGTAAAAACTGGTATGGTCATTTTCAAAGGAGTCCTTTGACCTCTGACCTCAAGATATGTGAATGAAAATGGGTTCTATGGGTACCCACGAGTCTCCCCTTTACAGACATGCCCACTTTCTGATAATCACATGCAGTTTTGAGGCAAGTCATAGTCAAGTCAGCACACTGACACACTGACAGCTGTTGTTGCCTGTTGGGCTGCAGTTTGCCATGTTATGATTTGAGCATATTTTTTCATGCTAAATGCAGTACCTGTGAGGGTTTCTGCACAATATTTGTCATTGTTTTGTGTTGTTAACTGATTTTCAATAATAAATATATACATACATTTGCATAAAGCAAGCATATTTGCCCACTCCCATGTTGATAAGAGTATTAAATACTTAACAAATCTCCATTCAAGGTACATTTTGAACAGATAAAAAATGTGCGATTAATTGCATTTAACTATAGGACAACTATGCGATTATTCGCGATTAAATATTTAAATTGATTGACAGCCGTAGTTAATATATCATAATAATTTTTGTTACCAGATGCTAATGTTCAATATTGTGTATTCTTTCTCTTCACAGACAGCAAAGCCAACCCCATAGACATCTTTGCCATCGGTTTTGAGGAAATGGTTGAACTGAATGCCGGCAATATTGTCAGTGCAAGGTATGTATGCAAGATCCCAGCCTCACATAACAGACCTGTCTGGTTGTTTTTTTTACCTATGGGCGGAGATGAGGACCAAAGGATTTTCGAACATCTTAAGATTTAACATAATAAAATATTAATGGTCCCTCTGACACTTTCTGTTTTTGGCTTGTCCGGGTGTTTATTATTTCTTTTTTCTTTTATCTGCACTATGACACATCTTTCTGTTTTTCTGTCTCAGCACTACGAACCAGAAACTTTGGGCAGCTGAGCTACAAAAAAACATATCGCGGGACCACAAGTATGTGCTGCTTGCTTCAGAGCAGCTGGTGGGAGTGTGTCTGTTTGTTTTCATCCGCCCACAGCACGCACCCTTCATCAGGTACGAACTGCACACATTCTCATGAGAGACGTATATCTAGTTATACTGTAAATCACAAGTTATGGTAACGAATGTCAAATCTTGTCATTCAATATGTTTTCTCCAGGGATGTTGCTGTAGATACAGTAAAAACTGGGATGGGCGGGGCTACTGGCAATAAAGGAGGCGTCGCCATCCGTCTGCTCTTCCACACCACCAGCATCTGCTTCGTCTGCTCCCACTTTGCTGCTGGCCAGTCACAGGTCAAGGAGAGGAACGACGACTACAGTGAGATCACGCGCAGACTCACCTTCCCCATGGTAATAACCACGACATCAACAAGTGATTTCATAAAGACACTTTTTTGCATAACGTGTGCGTAACCTCATCCGTCTTGTCCTTGCCAGGGTCGTCTGCTGTACTCGCATGACTACGTTTTCTGGTGCGGAGACTTTAACTATCGAATCAGCCAGCCCAATGAGGAAGTGAAAGAGCTAATCAAACAGCAAAACTGGGATGCCTTGACAGCTGGGGACCAACTGTTGGACCAGAAGAATGCTGGTTTGGTACGACCTACGGCACACATGCATGTTTACAGCACTGATGACTTTCACTTCCTCTCAACAGGCAACAGTGTACCGAAACATGAAGCCTACTAATGCAGAAACATCTCCAACAGGTTTTCCGAGGTTTTATCGAGGGGAAGTTAGATTTTGCCCCCACCTATAAGTACGACCTCTTCTCCGAAGATTATGACACCAGTGAGAAGTGCCGCACGCCAGCCTGGACTGACCGCATACTCTGGAAGAGGAGGAAGTGGAACTTTAACAAAACAGGTAGCGTACAGAGCCACTGCAGATCTAACCAACTCAAATAATCGCCTTCCCCTCAATCTCAGACCTCGTGACTGAAGATAACATTACAACACTGGCAAAAATATGTTTTAGTCTTAAACCCTTCTCACTGGACAAAAAAACCCACTAACTTCTGTCTTTTGTCTTTAGTGGGAGGGGTTACAATCGGCATTCATTCCCAGTAGGGATGTCACGAGAACCGATACTTCGGTACCAAGCGGATGCCAAAATTCTGAAAAAGTGTCGGTACTCATTTTTCTACAGCACCGCAGTTACTGGAGATCACGTCGTCCCGGGGACAATGACAAATTTCCCTGATAATGCTACATTGTGAACAATAGATCCGTGTTGAAATCGGCAGGAGGAGAGCTAGTAATGTTAGCTGTTAGCAGCAGGTAGTAAACACAGTCCTCCTTGGCTTAAATAACGGAGCTAACGGCTAACATACGGAGGTTGCATTGAGTTACATTATGGTGCGTTCAAGATTCAGAAAAAATTAGTATTGGGCGAAGGTAAATTATAACATTATCATGATGTGTTCAATTGTAATCTTGTAAAATTCAGTTTTTGGCGAGAAACTTGAGGCGGATCATCAGGGATTAATATTAAATTAGCAAAAACCAGAATGAAATGGTAATAAAGGAGTGTATGTTGAAGTACATGGGAATTATTTACCGTGATATCGAATTGGGTATCGAGAATCGTGGAATTTCACTGGTATTGATATTGACAATTACATTTCTGGTATCGTGACATCCGATCGGCGGTGTTGGAAACATGACACCCGGGTGGACGCGCTAATTTCCCCCCCTTTTTCCGACGCTTTCTTTGTCATCTCAGCCACCGATTCCGTCCGTCTCCGTCCGAGCGGCGCTCGAACATCGTTCCGAATTAGTTGGCACCGAGTTTGAAGAGAGACTGAATAAATAACTGATACAGAAAAGAAGTAACCACCGTAACATTTTCTATTTACTAACCCTGTTTTTGCGACGCGTTCGTGACGTCGAACGTGACGCACCAGAAAAAAAAAAACAGAAAGCATAATCGTCTACTGGAAATGGGAAAGGAATCTGTATATACGCACTAATTTTGGTGGGAAAAAGGGTATTATCTATGCATTTCTGCATGTTTTGCAGCTGAGGAGATGAATGTAGTAGGAGCAACTTCTACATCTGGGGAGAATGAGGACGACCCAGACAACCCCTGGAACCCGGGGTCTCTGAAGTACTACGGCAGGGCTGAGCTTAAGACCTCTGACCACAGGTAATCAACGAGATGCGTCTGTAAGAGCGGAGTAAATTTATGATACTTAAGTTTCACCATATCATTTGCTGCATTTCCTTCCTATGTCACATCTACGTTGTGTTGTCAAGCGGAACCGACTGATTACGTAGACTCTGACATATAACAGTGGTGCAAACAAAATATACGGTGTTTCTCTTTAATCGAACATCACCGTATTCAAGGTCTCCTGTCTCTCTTTTAGGCCCGTGGTGTCGATAATAGACGTGGACATCCTGGAGGTCGACCCGGAGGAGCGGCACCAGGTCTACAAAGAAGTCATTGCCCTGCAGGGGCCTCCGGACGGCACCATCCTGGTGTCGCTCTGCTCCTCCGGCCCCGACGACTACTTCGGCGACGCGCTCATAGACGAGCTGCTGGACAAGTTTGCTAATTTCGGAGAGGTCATCCTCATCAGGTGAGCCCGACATCCCGACGCAGACGGACGTGTGTCGCCTTCAGACGGCGAGACGGCACTGACGATGTCCTTTGTTTATGCAGGTTTGTCGAGGAGAAGATGTGGGTGACTTTCCTGGAAGGTTACTCCGCTCTTGCTGCTCTTTCTCTCAGCGCTTCCACTGTAAGTCATCACTGATTATATGAATTACTTCGAAGCTATACAAATGCTCCCGTAAGTCTAGACATTAATAATGTAAAAGATGCATCCATCTCTATCGCTTAAACGCAAAGTTGCATAATTTTAATCACCCTTGTGCTACATTCATGTGTCTCAAACAAACACAGAAATTGCTTTCCTGTCAACTGTATACCTGGTAACTAATGTCTACTTCTCTCTTGTCTATATCCTCTTGGTTACATTGTAGGTCCTTGGCAAGTTGATTGACATCCGTCTGAAGAGTCCCGGCTGGATCAAGAGTCTGGAGGAGGAGATGAGCGTGGAGAGGATCTGCGGAAGCATCCCAACCTCGGCCAGCTCCACCCTGCTTGCTGAGGACACGGACATGGGCGATGATGATTATGATATGGAAGGTGAGGCATGACGGCCAAGCAATCCCAATCCTCAGAAATGTGGATTTTATGAATGCCAATTTATGTTTACATGAAAGGCTATGTATATATAACCAGTTTGAAGTGCATGAACTCCTGCCCCTCATTCACCAGGCGATGTGGACGAGGAGTTGGAGGACTTCCTTCCCCAGCACCTTCAGCCTGGAGCAGGCTCTGGCCCCGGATCCTCCCCTCTCCCCTCCCCCCGCAGCAGTCCCTGTCCTTCCCCAACCCACGGAGAACCCGCCGCCCCCAGCAGGCCCGGTCGTGGAGGGCAACCCTCCCGACCATCGCACGGTAAATATAACATGTGCAGCATGAAACACACCTGGAATCAGGTTGCTAAAAGTAATAATCGGCTCAGGCTCCGGTCTCTGCTCGCCGGGGATATAAACTGTATTTCTGTTCTGTTTGTGATGCGCTGAAGCAGATTTAAGCCCGTCATCACTGAGGAGAGAAATTCCAGGTAAAATGTAATGTGTGACTGATTTAATCTATGTTTTAGTTTTAGAGGGCTTGTAAGTGTGTCTTCCAGTAAACTACCTGTTTCCTTTTTGAAACATGGTTTGTGGTGCGTTGTGTTAAAACGTGTGCAGTGTTCGCTTCATCTTTTCTTTGGTCAACGCTGAATCACAGCTGTGCGCAAGGAACAAATTCTAGGATGGCGCAATGCCGAGAGATGTTTATCGATTAGACTTTCAGAAATGGGACTTGATGTAAGTTTGACCAGTGTGATTTTTCAAAGAAAAGAACGTGTTTATGATGTAACAAGATTGGGTGGAGGACAGGGAAAAAAGTGGTAGTACAGCAACCAAAGACAGAGTCAGCTTAACTGTCAGCAGGGTTTTTATTCACCCTAACCAAAAGTCTTACAAACAAAACAGAAAATCTAGCTCCCTCAGGAGCCCTATCATTATAACTAGAAAAACAAAAATTACCTTAGCCAGGCCGCTAGCCGTCTTATGCCTAGTTCACACTACAAGACTTTCAAAGTCGACATCATAGTACTGTTCACACTACACAACTTGCTGTCTTGTAATCGGGAGTTTTGAAGACGTTGTGGTTCTCACACTACATGGCTGACCGGGCATTTTGTAACGAAAACACACGCGAGAAACACAAGATAAATGGCGTGATACCATGCACAAGACATATTGCTGATGTTGTCATTGGCACGTGTTTACAAAATAACCTGTTTCCTCTGGTTTCCACACATATTATTTACTCTTTTTTTTCCTTCCAGGGCCTCCTGTTGACTTCCAGCCCGGTGCCCCCACATCTCAAGAGCCCAAACGCCTGCCTCCGCCTCGTCCCCAGGCCCCCCCAGCCAGACCAGCACCCCCTCAACGCCCACCACCACCTTCAGGTAAACCATCATCCTTAACCTTCTTGTCTACAGTTTTCTGACATTTTAGTCACAGAAGTATTGCCCGCAACCAAATGAAATCCTACATTGGAAGTGTGGATGTTTAATTTTTTCACTTTTATCCCACTGCTTCGCCTCATTCCTGAAGGAGGCATGAGCCCTCTGCCAGTTAGAAAGGACTCTGGAGGTAAAGTGATTAGTGTGGAACCTGTGTGTTTATGTGCTCACATCGCTGAAGCATTTAAAGTAGTGGCTGCTGTTCTCCATCTCACGCTACACACAAAGAAGCACATTGCATTAATTCTGATTCACTACGCTGTCATCGGTTCCACTGCTCATTTCAGTTCAGCATAGAAGACCACATCGGACTATCCACCCAGATCAACCTCAGAATAAAAGTTGAATTGGAAATAGGTCCTGATGTGGCTGAGTCGCGCTTGAATTCATCACAATTACTCCCCTTAATATGTGATTTTGGTGGATGTAAAAACGTGGCTAGTTTACAACAATATCCTCATCTGTGGTATATCTGTGAATACTATAAACGTGTTGTTGTTAACTAGCCTAGAACCTAGTTTTCCTTGGTGTTGTTGCCCTTATTTGAGTTTATTTAATGTAGGAGTAGCTGGTAAGTCACGATGTATAGTTTTCATATTGAAATGCTGTTTCCCCTCTTTGGCTTTAAAGACTGTGGCGAATGTCCCAGCCTACTGTTTGGTAGGAGAGGCAGCAAAGGTAACTGTTCAGGCGGTGTGTCTTTAAATATCATCAGATCCCTGTAGTCTGACACACCCTGTCATCAATATGCTTTTTTTTGGACATTGATGATTCACCTTAGACCAATTCGTCATCATTATGGCCATTTTAGTCTTGTGTGTGTGTGTGTGTGTGAGAGAGAGAGATGTGTTTGGTAGCCCGTTGTAAAGAAAATAGTTGGCTTATTTAAATGCAAATGAAGCAGTGAATGAAAAAAAAAAACAAAGAGGTTAAAGGGCTAGGGGGAAATACACACTACTGTACCCCTGGAGGCAAGTTCAGACTTTTCTGTCCAAACGACAACAATTTTTCTTCCAATATAATATTCAGTGGTGGTTATAAGTGTAATACATCCCTACCAAATAAATTAGTGTCAAGTGTTGAGGATTGTGTGTGTGTGTGTGTGTGTGTGTGTGTGTGTGTGTGTGTGTGTGTGTGTGTGTGTGTGTGTGTGTGTGTGTGTGTGTGTGTGTGTGTGTGTGTGTGTGTGTGTGTGTGTGTGTGTGTGTGTGTGTGTGTGTGTGTGTGAAGTGTGGATATTTAATTTTTCAGCATGGTACAGTCTCTGAGGTACTTAAGTCAGGTGTTAACATTTTTCACTTTTATCCCACTGCTTCGCCTCGTTCCTGAAGGAGGCATGAGCCCTCTGCCAGTTAGAAAGAACTCTGGAGGTAAAGTGATTAGTGTGGAACCTGTGTGTTTATGTGCTCACATCGCTGAAGCATTTAAAGTAGTGGCTGCTGTTTTCCATCTGATGCTACCACAAAGAAGCACATTGCATGAGTTTTGATTCACTACGCTGTCATCGGTTCCGCTGCTCATTTCAGTTCAGCATAGAACAAAGTTAGTTTGCAGATGATTGAATGATGCTTTAACAAAAAAAGTGTATTTATTCACTGAATCATCGACATCACGTTAACCCTCTCCTACACCCGAGTGAATGTACACACCACTCGGCTGTCCTTTGGGTTTATCTTCAGCTTTACAACATGTTAAAACATCGGACTATACACCCCAATCAACCTCAGAATAAAAGTTGAATTGGAAATAGGTCCTGAGGTGGCTGAGTCGTGCTTGAATTTAGGTGAACAACTCCTAGATCATGTTTTTTCGAGTGGTGAATGACCACTTATAGGTGAAGTTCAAAATGCAGTGCTTCTTGTGCATCATCACAATTACTCCCCATAATATGTGATTTTGGTGGATGTAAAAACGTGGCTAGTTTTACAACAATATCCTCATCTGTGGTATATCTGTGAATACTAAACTAAACTAAACTTGTTGTCAACTAGCCTAGAACCTAGTTTTCCTTGGTGTTGTTGCCCTTATTTGAATTTATTTAATGTAGGAGTAGCTGGTAAGTCATGATTTATTGTTTTCATATTGAAATGCTGTTTCCCCTCTTTGGGTTTAAAGAATGTGGCGAATGTCCCAGCCTACTGTTTGGTAGGAGAGGCAGCAAAGGTAACCGGTCAGGCGGTGTGTCTTTAAATATTATCAGATCCCTGTAGTCTGACACACCCTGTCATCAATATGCTTTTGTTGGACATTGATGATTCACCTTAGACCAAAACTTCATCATTGTGGGCCATTTTAGTCTTGTGTGTGAGAGAGATGTGTTTGGTAGCCTGTTGTTAAAAAATAGTTGGCTTATTTAAATGGAAAAGAAGCAGAGAATGAAAAAAAACAAAGAGGTTAAAGGGCTAGCGGGAAATAAACTGTTACAATTACTGAACCCCTGGGGGCAAGTTCAGACTTTTCTGTCCAAACGACAACACATTTTTCTTCCAATTTAATATTCAGTGGTGGTTATAAGTGTAATACATCCCTACCAAATAAATTAGTGTCAAGTGTTGAGGATTGTGTATGTGTGAAGTGTGGATATTTAATTTTTCAGCATGGTACAGTCTCTGAGGTACTTAAGTCAGGTGTTAACATTTTTCACTTTTATCCCACTGCTTCGCCTCGTTCCTGAAGGAGGCATGAGCCCTCTGCCAGTTAGAAAGAACTCTGGAGGTAAAGTGATTAGTGTGGAACCTGTGTGTTTATGTGCTCACATCGCTGGAGCATTTAAAGTAGTGGCTGCTATTTTCCATCTGACGCTAAACACAAAGAAGCACATTGCATTAGTTTTGATTCAGTACGCTGTCATCGGTTCCACTGCTCATTTCAGTTCAGCATAGAACAAAGTTAGTTTGCAGATGATTGAATGATGCTTTAACAAAAAAGTGTATTTATTCACTGAATCATCGTCATCACACGAACCCTCTCCTACACCTGACTGGATGTACACACCACTCGGCTGTCCTTTGGGTTTATCTTCAGCTTTACAACATGTTAAAACATCGGACTATACACCCAGATCAAACTCAGGATAAAAGTTGAATTGGAAATAGGTCCTGAGGTGGCTGAGTCGTGCTTGAATTTAGGTGAACAACTCCTAGATTACGGTTTTTCGAGTGGTGAATGACTACTTAGGTGAAGTTCAAAATGCAGTGCTTCTTGTGCATCATCACAATTACTCTCCATAATATGTGATTTTGGTGGATGTAAAAACGTGGCTAGTTTACAACAATATCCTCATCTGTGGTATATCTGTGAATACTATAAACGTGTTGTTGTTAACTAGCCTAGAACCTAGTTTTCCTTGGTGTTGTTATCCTTAATTGAATTTATTTAATGTAGGAGTAGCTGGTAAGTCATGATGTATTTTTTTCATATTGAAATACTGTTTCCCCTCTTTGGGTTTAAAGACTGTGGCGAAAGTCCCAGCCTACTGTTTGGTAGGAGAGGCAGCAAAGGTAACCGGTCAGGCGGTGTGTCTTTAAATGTCATCAGATCCCTGTAGTCTGACACACCCTGTCATCAATATGCTTTTTTTTGGACATTGATGAATCACCTTAGACCAATTCTTCATCATCTCCTTGTGTGTGTGTGTGAGAGAGAGATGTGTTTGGTAGCCTGTTGTTAAAAAATAGTTGACTTATTTAAAAGCAAAAGAAGCAGAGAATGAAAAAAAACAAAGAGGTCAAAGAGCTACGGGGAAATACACATTACTGTACCCCTGGAGGCAAGTTCAGACTTTTCTGTCCAAACATCAACAATTTTTCTTCCAATTTAATATTCAGTGGTGGTTATAAGTGTAATACATCCCTACCAAATAAATGAGGGTCAAGTGTTGAGAATTGTGTGTGAAGTGTGGATATTTAATTTTTCAGCATGGTACAGTCTCTGATGTACTTAAGTCACTTTTATTATTTTCACTTCTATCCCACTGCTTCGCCTCATTCCTGAAGGAGGCATGAGCCCTCTGCCAGTTAGAAAGAACTCTGGAGGTAAAGTGATTAGTGTGGAACCTGTGTGTTTATGTGCTCACATCACTGAAGCATTTAAAGTAGTGGCTGCTATTTTCCATCTGATGCTATACACAAAGAAGCACATTTCCTTAGTTTTGATTCACTACGCTGTCATCGGTTCCACTGCTCATTTCAGTTCAGCATAGAACAAAGTTAGTTTGCAGATGATTGTCACATGAGCCGTCTCCTGAGGTGGCTGAGTCGTGCTTGAATTTTCGGTGAACAACTCCTAGATTACGGTTTTTCGAGTGGTGAATGACTACTTAGGCCACGTTCAAAATGCAGTGCTTCTTGTACATCATCACAGTCACTCCCCATAATATGTGATTCTGGTGGATGTAAATTCTTATAGAGAAAATGTGTCTAGTTTTACAATAATATCCCTCCTCTGTGGTATATCTGTGAGTATTGTTATAGTGTTATTAACTAGCCTAGACGTTTTCCTAATTAATGTATTTAATGTGGGACTAGCTGGTTAGTCATGATGTATTTTTTTCATATTGAAATACTGTTTCCCTCTCTTTGGCTTTAAAGACCGTGGCGAATGTCCCAGCCTGCTGTTTGGTAGGAGAGGCAGCGAAGGTAACTGGTCAGGCGGTGTGTCTTTAAATGTCATCAGATCCCTGTAGTCTGACACACCCAGTCATCAATATGCTTTTTTTTTTGGACATTGATGATTCACCTTAGACCAATTCGTCATCATTGTGGGCCATTTTAGTCTTGTGTGTGTGAGAGAGAGATGTGTTTGGTAGCCCGTTGTAAAGAAAATAGTTGGCTTATTTAAATGCAAAAGAAGCAGAGAATGAATAAAACAAAGAGGTGAAAGGGCTAGCGGGAAAGACACTGTTACAATTACTGTACCACTGGAGGCAAGTTCAGACTTTTCTAATCAGAAGCAGCATTTTTTCTTCCAATTTAATATTCAGTGGTGGTTATAAGTGTAATACATCCCTACCAAATAAATTAGTGTCAAGTGTTGAGGATTAATAAAAACAACAAAAAAAGAAGAGCAGGCATTTTCCTTTGTTTTTCTTCAAATTTGGCACAAACGTTCACTTGGACTCAAGGATGAACTGATTATATTTTGGCGGTCAAAGGTCACTGTGAAATCACAAAAAACAAGTTTTTGGCCATAACTCAAGAATTCAATGTGCTAATTATGACAATTTTACACAAATGTCTAACAGGATAAAATGATGAAGTGATGACATTTTGAACAGACATGGATGTGAACTGCAACTTGGTTGGCGGAGGCATACCGCACAAGGCGGTAATTCTAGTTTATTGTTAACATTTTTTTATTGAGGTCTGAAAGTAAATGTCACAACTTGTGTAAGAGGGAGGATATGCATCACAACAAGGCTACTTTAATCACATTATGTTATCAGGAGTCATGAGCTACACACACCGCAGGAGACCATCTGACTGAAATGGTTGCACACTGGATACAATTGTGCACTCTATTGTTATGGACTAAACGAGAATGGATTTGGTGATTATAGTCTTTTCATAACTGGGGAGATAACGCGAGTCAAAGGGAAAATCCCTTTGGTCCGGACGTGAAATGGTATTAAAGTCAGCTCACTGTGATTATTCGGGGAAATCCTCCCCCAGGCAGGTAGATATTCAGACTCACAGCATCTCAGGCTTCACTGCTCTGCTGCATTATTACCATCACCATACGCTACTCCCAGTGCTTCTTGTAAAGTGTCGTCATTTGGGAACACCTGCTTCCTGTGACCGGTGCTCCGCTATGTGTATAACACTATAATGTGGTTTGGTTTCCTTTGTGCTGCGAAGGACCAAAAAGCCCCGCTCTTCCTCGGCCAGAACCTGCTACAGGTGAGTGCCGCAAAGCATGACGTCGCCTCGCTTACGCATAAGTGTACCGATGAAGAAAAAAAGGATTGTTATGTAGTTATGTAGGTTTGTATCTGGATATGGGGCTGAGATTATCCCTGTCTGTCTACTATAATACTGTGTTGTGTGTTGTTTACACCACGACACTAATTAAGCCCGTCCCAGGGTGGAGGACAGGGTTTGGTTGCTTAGCCTGTCGGCGTCTTGGCCTGTCTTCACCTGACCCATTTGTAAGGTGTGCGTGTGTGTGTGCGTGGTTAGCTGAATCCCTCTTTCACAGCAAGGGTGTGCGTGATTAGCAGGGTTGACTTACGTTTTTGGTGACCGCACAGTGAAGTATTACACAGTAGCGGACATCTAAGTCGCGTGGGAACGTGTTCGCAGGCGCTGAGAGGGGTTCAAGCGAGAGAATAGTGAAAGCAGAGGTGTGTGTGATAAGCAGTTGGCTCACAGAACAAGGCCTGCCTCTCCTCCAGACCTCCTGCAGCTCAGGAATGACTGAGTCATCGTTAATAATGAAGTCAGCCGGGAGAATTTGCTCCGTCATAGGGTTAGGGTTTGTTTGCAAGTGCACTCGTGTGATTTTAGTACAGGACTTGTAAAAGTTATCGTTGTTCATTCGCTTGAATCTCCCATCTCCCTAAACGCCCCTGCTATTCCTTACATCTCTGTCTTAACTCTTTTTAGCTCGAGGCCAGGTAGCAGTAGGAGCTCCTGGACCTGGAGGTGCTCCAAGACCGGTGAGTTTACAACAACTCATAATAAAAAGAGTTTGACCAATCTTTTACTGATTTTTTTTTTATTTTTTTATTTTTTTTACCATATTTGTTCATTTTTCCCCTATTTTCTCTATTCCCTCTTTGTCATCCAGAACATCCCTCCTCGAGCCGGGGTAATCAGCGTGACCCCTCAGTCTCGCCCGCAACCTCCCTCGCACCCCGGAGCACCCAGACCCATCCCGGAGGTGCATCCCGGGGCCCCTCGGCCCATTCCGGACACCCACCCCGGAGCCCCGCGACCTGTGCCAAGTGGCCAGGTCAAACCGACTGACCTGCCTCTGGGTAAGGAAATGTGTTTTTTCACAGAGGACATAAAGCCCTCTGACACACCAAGTCGATGCGAGGCGACAGAACAGGCGGCCTTCGTCGCCGCTAGGTCTCTGATGTCGGTTTGGTGTATCTGGGCCTTTATACCTAGATTATCAACACTATAATGTTATAAATGTGATACAGTGAATTTAGCTCTGTCCTGTTTCCTCCCTCAGGTCCTCCTCCAATTGAGCCCCCTGTAGCGAGACCCCAGGTTCCGTCACCCATGCAGGCACCCATGCAGCCCCAACAAGCTGCCCCCCAAGCTCAGTCCAACCTCCCACCGCCGATGCAGCCCTCACTTCCAGCTCCGCTCCAGCCGCAGCAAGCCCCTAAAGCAGGGCCCCCTCCCTCTTCTGCCGCTGCTGCTGCTGTCGCCGCCCCTGCTGGGCCTCCACCACAGGGTCTAGCCTCTCCTAAACCCCCACCGCGTTCCCGCTCATCTCACACTCTGCCACCTGATGCTGCCAAGACTGAGACAGCCCCAGCTGCACAGGTTGGTGCCAACTTCCTTTTCATTAAATATATTGGAATTTCAGCAGCTGAACAAAGAACATAATTATCTTGAGTGTATCTGACATTTTTTCTGCTTGCATGTAGTTAAATAATGTACCACAGATTCTCAAATTCTGCTTATTAGACGAGATGTTTCGTGCTAAATTGTGACAATGTCGGAGTTGGAAACCGCGACCTCTTTCTGCTCCTTTGTCTCACATCAGATGAGCTTAGTTGTCTGTGTCATTCTTCCTGCTTTTGTCTCTCTGATACATTTGTCTCTCTCTCACAAGCTGGAGAAGCCCTCAGGGTGACAGGTACTTTATATTAAACCACCTCTTTGTCTCATCCTCCATAGCACAACAGTCCTCTGCTCTGATGTTATTACCTCTCATACATTACACCCAGTAACCTCCTCCTCCTCCTCTCTCATTTTCAATTTTCCTTCCTTTTTACGTCTCCTCCTAAGTTATGTTTTTAGTCCACTGCAAGGCATCGTTTTGTGTTTGGCTCACAAAACGGAGCATCCTTTGTCTTCTTTTTGTCGGTCAACATATCAAACCATAAAAAAAAAAACCAGATGGAAATGTGATGTTTTTGGTGTTGGCCATTTTCCCCTCTCACTAGTCCTTTCATATCTGCTCACTGTGGTTCAGGTGTTGAGAGTGAGCACATATGCAATGACCTCACAATTTTGTTTTAATTCGTATTATTTCATTCATTTGTATTAGAGTTAGTGATTGTACATGGACTGTGGTTGTCAGCAGTAGTCAGTTTATTTAAATTGGCCAGATTAAAGGTACCCTGTGGAGTTTTTGACCACTAGTGGCATTATGGATCAAGTAAGAAACATATAGATATTAGGGCTGTCAATCGATTAAAATATTTAATCGCGATTAATCGTATGATTGTCCATAGTTAATTGCGATTAATTGCACATTTTTTTATCTGTTCAAAATGTACCTTAAAGGGAGATTTGTCAAGTATTTAATGCTCTTATCAACATGGGAGTGGGCAAATATGCTTGCTTTATGCAAATATTTGTATATATTTATTATTGGAAATCAATTAACAACACAAAACAATGACGAATATTGTCCAGAAACCCTCACAGGTACTGCAGTTAGCATAAAAAATATGCTCAAATCACAACATGGCAAACTCAAGCCCAACAAGCAACAACAGCTGTCAGTGTGTCAGTGTGCTGACTTGACTATGACTTGCCCCAAACTGCATGTGATTATCATAAAGTGGGCATGTCTGTAAAGGGGAGACTCGTGGGTACCCATAGAACCCATTTTCATTCACAAATCTTGAGGTCAGAGGTCAAGGGACCCCTTTGAAAATGGCCGTGCCAGTTTTTGCTTGCCAAAATTTAGCGTAACCTTGTAGCTTCCTTCACGACAAGCTAGTATGACATGGTTGGTACCAATTGATTCCTTAGGTTTTTCTAGTTCCACATGATACCAGTATCTTCACTCTATCTCTAAAACTGAGCCTGCTGCAACCTAAAAATTGCAAGTTGCGTTAATGCGTTAAAGAAATTAGTGGCGTTAAAACAAATTTGCGTTAACGTGTTATTATCGCGTTAACTTTGACAGCCCTAATAAATATATGAAGCTCCAATGGGTATCTTTAAACTTTTTTTCTGAGCTAAAGAAAGAAGGTTATGTTAAATTAATTTATGGACCATTAGTTGGTAAAACACACATTAGCCCATGGTTCATAATTTCAGCTGAATGGCATTTTCTTTGTTTTGTTCCTCTGTAGACGAATGGACTGAATGGAATCCAAAGAGAAGCACAATGGAAGCCCGACCCCTTCGACGCACTCGCTTCTGATTTCCCATCATCCTCCTGGCACACCACCCAGTCCCTGACCAGAGGCTCCTCTCTGCGTCTTCCCCCCTCCGTTCCTGCGTCCACGTCGTCCTCCAGCACTCTCCCTTCGTCCTTCTCCCTCCAGTCCTCCGCTCTGTCGGACCTGCAGGCGCTCGAGTCGTCCTCCTCCTCCTCGCTCTCCACCCCGTCGCCGTTCGCCTCCTCCCTGCTCCCGCCTCCTCCGGTCCCGTCTCGCAGCCGCTCGCAGGAGACGCTGCGGGCCTCCCCCGGCCTCGTCCTGACTGACCCGCTCCCCGCCCGACCCAGCAGCACCAACCCCTTCACGGGCCCGCTGGCGCAGCAGCAGCACCGCTCGCTCACCCCGGACTTCAGCGTCCAGCGTCCCGCCCCGACGCCAAACATGCAGAGGACCATGTCTCCTCTTACTCAGCCACTCGTCCCAAGCCTTCCTGCTGCTGCTGCACCCGCCTCCCAGCTCCACAGGACCACGTCCCTGTTTGCTCCATCGTCCACTTTTAACCCCGCTCCTCTGCTCCCCCTCGCCCCGTCTCCCGCCCCCTCCTTGCCTCTGGCACCGCCCTCCTCCATCCCGCCTTTCCTCGCGCCTCGCCGCCAGCCGCCTCCCCCGGGAGGGATGCCGACCCAGCATTGGGTCACTTTTGATGATGATTTGGATTTTCAACGTCCAACCAAAACGCCACCCGTCTTCCCTGCCAGCTCCCTAGTGTCCCAAACTCAGACTCAGCCCTCCCGCTCTGTGTTTGACTCGGAGCCCGACTGGTTGTCCTCGGTTCCTTCGGCATTCCCGACTCTCCCTCCTCCCGTCCCAACCAGAACTGTGACCGGTAACCCAAAGCTCCCAGAGGGACCCAGCGACGACTGCTTCTTCCCCAGGGAGTCCACTGAAAGATAGGATCGCTCTTAATATGTAAAGGGCATATCCAGATATGTATAGATCTATGATAAATGTGTATATGTGCGTGTGTATGTACAAAAGAGACGGTATTTAAGAAGCATAGACCAACCCCCCTTCTGAATCACAGGATTTATATCTCGAGCGGTGACACGAGAAGCGTGCGAGCCCTAAACGTGAGTCACCACGGATGCGTTTGCTTGTTCCCCCCTGATATTAACATTTATTTTAATATGAATCGTTCTGATGTTTATTTTTATTCATGGCAGCAGACGTGTGCCTGTGTCTACAGTATATATAAAGGACATGCATACGCACAAATCAACGTGTTTTAACCACCTGTGCAATATCGAGACATTCTGTGCGGCCGCGCAGCATTCGCCCTGCGAGGTTCGGCGTAACACTTCCGCTACATTCGCTGACACACTGCGGTTCATATCCATCATTCTGACTGACCCTGTACATCAGAGTGGGATTCTCAGAGCAGAGGGTGATCTTCTACCTTCTCAGTTTACATGTAGTAGAAGGCTATGCACTGCTGGTTTTTACATTTGCCCCCAAAATAGATTTTGTTGTACATTTTTGTTTTGTTCTTTTGAGTCCGAGGGGTGCAAGTTTAAAAAGTCCAAGTGTGCGCTTGCTTTTTATCATGAATGTACTTTACGTTGCACCGGGTTTAATCGTAGTCAGTCAAACTGTTCACTGCCGCAGGACTGATGCTCTGTAATATCTCATCCACCTGATAGTAAGACGTTTTGTTCCTCTCTATTCAATCGTCATTCTTTGTCTACGGGCTGTTACGCTTAGCTTTAGCTCTATATCACAACCTATACATAGCGATTTATGTATAAACGTATGTTTTTCGACACGGAAACGACTCGCTAAATGTGCACGTTTTGTGATGACCGTCATCGGTGGTTTGCACAATGTAACTGATATGCACTGAAAGGCCGTCTCGTGGTTTGTATTCTTACAGAAACGAGAGCCTGCGGATTGAACAGACGACCGTTTCCACCTCTGCAGTGTTTTCTGATCCTTCTCGGTTTATCCAAAGCATTTAACCGCACTATATGTAAATTCAGAGAATGTGGCGTCTGCGTGTGTATACTTCTGTTACTCTTAAGTACGAAGACGGTGTGATTTTGGGTCCGTGGACATGGCGGCAGCGAGGACAAGCCATGCATAACAATAATAATAATAATAATGAGAGGGCACATTTTTTTTTTTTTACTTTACAACTTTTGTTTATCGCAAAAGTCATGCTTTTAATTTCTAAGAACATGTACTCTAAATAATCTATTGTTGATACTGTGGTGAGAAGTAATGTGTTGTGTTTGAGGTGCATAATCGTCCGTTGTCGTGTTTGACAGTGTTTGTGTTTTGGATGTGAGTGTGTGTACAGAGTTAAGAGTGCGATATCAGAGCTTTTCCCCCTGTTGCACACGGTGTATTTGCTTACAGGTTCTGAACTGACAGCCACTGTATTCACTCGCTCGTGGCTGTAACTGTATTTCCGCTCTCCGGCCTGCCAAGGGGGCTGTGGAGTGGCCTCACTATATGCGAAAATGTTAACAATACAAGACAAAGGACTTTTTTTTTTTCCACCGCAAAGTGAGTGAGAATTCCCCCCCATAGCAACACTAGTAGATTATTCACCACCTCGACTATACGGACTCAACTACACTGTACTGTTATGCTCAAATGCATCACCGGATCATTTCCAGTTGTTTGTTGTGTCCTTTCCCAGGCGTTTGTGTGGCCCACATTCCAGACAGTAGTGTGATTTTTGAGTGTTGGGTGTCAAACCCTCCTCAGCGTTTGCAGGTCCACCTGTGCTATGTAACCCATCGCCGTTCCCTCCAGTTTGAGAGTAATTGTTACTGAGCCTCGCTGATTTTGTTACCATCCATGAGGTGTGTGTGTGGTGTTGTCAGAGGTGACGTGTCACTATTTCTCCCCGTACTACCTTACGTCACTCTTTCACTGCTGTTGAGTTGTAAAGGTCAGCGTCAATGCTGACGGTGATGAGTTTTGCAAAAGGATCAGCGAGAGTGCGATCGTCTCCAACATGACACATGCCAGCTGTTGTAATCAAATCATGTTGTGTCCCCCCCCAACCCAACCTTCTGAAATGATGTTACTGGCTGAAATGTCTTTGATGGCTCATGGATGATAAAACATCTGACCCAAGAAAGTACCAGCTAACTGACGCATCTGCGCTTCGTTTAAAGCCTCTGAACACCCGCAAAGGTGTTTTCGGTTAACGTGGCTGATTAGACTTCTTCTCAGGTATATTGGTGCCTTCAAATGGGGTCGTGTTTACCGTGTTCACGAGAAGAGTCCATATGAACGCCCCCCCCCTAATGTCGTATTCACGACCTCACAAGTGGAACGTTTCTGAAAGCTCAGAGTTTACGACTTGTGACGTGTTTGCTGACGTCGTCAGAAATGGCGGAGGCCTTGGAAGTTCATTTTCCAGCGAATAATAAGTGAATATATTGTAATTTTCGTTGTACATTGTAATTCTTCGTAATTTTATAATATGTCTGAGGAAAATGTTGATATTCCCAACGACGGCCTCATCTTTCTCCTCTGTCGTTATGCCTTTGCATTTCCTGCATTATGTTACCCGCTTGCTAAATCGTTAGCCTCTGTTGCTTCTAGACGCCCACAGTAACGTTAATATTGCCGTTGCTTAGCAGCGGTGTTCTCACGACTTAAACGCCAAGCATATCGTGTACACGACTTCCCACGTTGTAAACACGAGCTCACGAGTTTCATTTTGAAGGCACCATGTGTGGGTGTGTGTAGTCTAATTGAGTGACATCATCCTGAGTTTCCCGTTAGCTTTGTTGAACCTGTTAGGGCGGGACAAATTACAACTTTATCATTCTTATTGGTAGGTGATTTGTAACCTAATAAATTCCCATCAAAGCTCCGGCCCACCTTTCAACCTGAGCAGAGGTCTAATTAGCCAGATTAACTGAAAACACCTGTGTGGGTGTACAGATGCTTTAAACACAATGTAAAATAAGTACAAATACTCTTCATTCACTGCACTGAAAGCAGTAGCTATCTATGTAAGCAAGTGTATCACGTTTGCCTCTGCTTACACGTCGGTGTCATCTCTAAAAATGCATTTATTGTGTTATCCAAATGTGTGCAGTAGATACCGTATCGGCATTAACAGTAGGTGACTAGCCAGCGCTTTGTGTCATGTCATGTTCAAGATGAGATTTTATAGGAAACAAAATTTGCTCCTTTTTGTGAGGTTGGTGTCCCTTTTTATGGCTATAATCCATAGTAAATAAAGAGTCTGTGTCGTTGAACATATTCTGTATGTATTAAAGAGAAAACATGAAGCTGCGATTCATGTTAATATCCAACGTTCCATATTTTAAGTGCACAGCTGATTGCACATTTATGTATGAAGCAGTTTGTGTTGTATGTATGCAAAAATAAATGTAAGTTGACCCTGAATGTCGATGTTTGTCTTTGTCTCTAACTGCAGGTAAACTTATTGCACATCATAAAGAGTTAAACAGCATTGCCCTGGCCTCTGGTTAGATGGTGTTAACATTATTTTTTATATGAATTGAATGACATACATAAGTACGAACCAGTCGGCTTTGTCAGCATTGTCTTTGCAAGGTTCAGGGCTGATTTAAAACAGTAGATGGCGTGTTGAGCCATTGTCAACCTATGAAATTTTCATAAATTTGGTAAGAAATGTCAATATTAACACCAGCATCTATGTGTTTCATCACAGTATCGTCATATAATTTAGTTTACAGCTCAAAAAACATGTTCAAGTGTGCAGTACCTCTTTAATTATAAATTATTATAATACTAGACAGGTTGACAATCTTCACCTTCCTCTCTGTAAAACCAGACATAGCCAGTCCCTGTAATATCACGCTACTCATATATAATAATAATCATATATCATATTATAATAAAAACAGAGAAGTAAAGGTAAATATATAAATAGCAGTTTGTGACTTTTCATTACAGACAATGTCCATATACATATATCAAAAAAATATTTACTAAGAATAATAAATAGCATGTATCGCAACGATAAAGATACATACATCCAGCGACCCGATATCGTAAACATCTTAAATATCACTCCTAATGAGGAGCTCCAGTCTACGATGGGCTACATTTAGATTATCAATAATATTTTATCTTTCTTTTTTTATGATAAGTGTCACCTGATCGGTGCTGTATTGCTCTGTCTATTTATTTATTTTTATTTTATTGGTTTAAAAGGACTGTGTGCACAGACATTAATTGTTTACATAGAAACAAAAAGATGGGTGCACCAGATTTAGCAGGGAAGCTAATTTCCATCTGTAGTCCTAAACACAGACACAATAGGCACAATAGGCACAATAGACACAATAGACACAATAGACACACTACATAACATCACAACAGGATCACAATATAACATCACAGTTTCAAGTACAATCCAAAATACAATAAATACATATAACACAATAATAAATATGACAGACTTCATTCAGTCAAGCAGCATTATCACAAATAAATACAGTAAAAATATCTTAATATTACTTTGTGTGTCTTTTATTTTGCATTATTTTATTTGTATTTTTTGCATATATTATTTTAATATGCCACTTTTATGTAAAAAAAAAAATCAGATATTTTATACCCATTATGAATTCCTTCCTACTGATTGGCAACAGTGTTACCATTATTCACCATTAGAGGGCAGTAGTAACTGCTTGGCTTGTTCTAACCTGCCGTAAATAGTTTAGACGAAGAAGAAGAATCCCCCAGGCACTCTTTAGCTAGTAATGTCACCGGTTGTAAACAAAGTGTGAGCTCAGCCTGAACATTGTAACGTTACAGTTTTATGCTTCACGTCTCACCGCACAGGTAAGTGTTACCATTTTCAGTCTCTGTAGATAAAATTACCCTTTAACAGACTGAGCCAAAGAATGTAAACAGCTAACTTAGCTAGTTAAAAGCTAACGTTAGCTTAGCGTTTCCAGGAAGTGTCCGACCGCGACTGTTGCTATGGTTACACTGTTTTCCCTAAAGACCCCCGGGCACTGCGTTTTACAAGGACAAATCTTCCATGTTGTTCCGGGTTTTATTCAACAACAAAGTCGCTTTAAACTTATATCTTTTAGTTGGTGAACAGGTTGTGAGTTGCTGCTTTGCGAGATGGTGCAGCTGCATGTGAAGCGAGGAGATGAGAGCCAGTTTCTGTTCGACACCACCGTGGACGCGCCTCTGGAGACGGTGATCCGACAGATTACAGCCATTTACAACGGGAGACTCAAAGTGGACAGAATATGTTCAGGTAAAAAAATGTGACATAAACCAGTGCTTTCTGAGAAGCTTCAGTATAGGCTGGCTGCACTCACACATCTCGCTTTACTACAGTTTAAACTGCTTGATGGCAAAATAACACTAGCCTGGTTACATAGATATAAGCTGAGACAAAGAAGTATTTATTAGGGTGTAAATTAACCAGAATGTGTTTTTATTCTTAAATAACTGACTGTAAGTTTTTGTATACTGTTGGATTTTCTGTTGAACATTTTAGGTTTCAACTACATTTCAGCACTAAGGGCTCTATTAAATAAGATCCTTCAGTCTAGTAGGATACATTGACATTGATTATCTTGTTTTAATTTCTGTACCCCTCAGAGATCCCAGAGCTGGCAGACCACGGCATCACGCTGCCACCCAACATGCAGGGGCTGACGGAGGAGCAGATCGTGGAGCTGAAACTGAAGGATGAATGGGAAGACGAGTGCGTGCCCAGCGGAGGGCCAGTGTTTAGGAAGGATGAGATTGGGAGGAGGAACGGACACGGTGAGACTATGACTCTTTAGGTTACGTAGTTTAACAAGAAAATGATGCTCAACGCATGCTTAACGTTGTCAGGAAGACAAGTCCTTTGCATGTGGTTGTAGCTTTGAACTGCAAACTGTGATACGTGCGGACAGAGATTTATCCCTCCTATATCTCTGATATTAAATCCCTCTTGTGACTTGCGAACTTTGCAATATAAGAATGTTAAACCTTGTAAGTATGCAATTTCCTTGCCTCAGCTGATTGTGCATCCCTACTGTGAATAACGTACAGATATACTAGTGCATTAGTTTTTGCGAAGAGGTTAATTTGCCAAGCATTTCTTTTAATTTGCATGAAAATATCTTGGGAAAAAAAATAATTTAATTTCTAAGCAAGCAGAAAAAAAAAGATTTTGGTTATCTGACAGTCCACCTCTTTGCCTTCTACCAGCTCCAAATGACAAGATGAAAGAGGTGTTGATGAGAACTGTGGAGGAGGCAAAGGCACTGATCTCCAAAGTGAGTATAAACACTAAATCTTTGATTGTCTTTGTTCAACAAGGGTCAATACTTTTGATTCAATCTGTCTCTCTCTTTCAGAAACAAGTTCAGGCTAACGTTTGTGTCACCGTGGAGATGGTAAAAGAAGCTCTGGATCCGCTAAGGGGTGCAGTCATGATCGTGTACCCCATGGGGCTGCCTCCTCATGACCCTATCAGGATGGAGTTTGAGGACCGGGAAGACCTGTCAGGAACGCAGGTAAACAGCTGAACCTGGGTCAGTAATCAGAGTTTTCTCGCAGCCGTTGGCTGACGTGAAATTAGTTTTCAACAAGTTACGGTGCTATTGTTCGGTACATTTGGAGGTGAGTCTGTCTTCACCGTCTCCTTGATAATCTCCCTCCATTCCTCTCCATCTGTCTGTACCTCAGGCATCTCTGCAGGTGATCACAGAGGACAAGTGCCAGCTGTGGTGGGCTGCCAAAGAGATGCAGAGGGGGAAAAAACTGCAGGACTACATCGGCAAAAACGAAAAGACAAAGCTTGTGGTCAAAATCCAAAAGGTGAGAGCCGTTTCAGCCAATCTTGACGGGAGAATTTGTGTGGCGTATATGGCAGGCAGTGATAATAACTGTAACACATGTTGCCGTACCCTTCAGAAAGGGCAGGGGCCGCCAGCGAGAGAGCCTCTGATCACTGACGAGCAGCAGAAACAGATGATGCTGCATCACTACAGGAGGCAGGAGGAGCTCAAGGTGAGCTAGTGGACTTTTAAATAGGTGCACTCATTGAAAAACATATTCCTGTTTTGGACCAAATGTGCCCGTCTAACCTTCTCCTGGTAACATTTTCAGAAACTGGATGAGGCAGACGATGATAGCCACCTGGACTCAGAGTGGACAGACAGACAGGCCCTCAGAAAACAGTTTCAAGGCCTCAGCAACATCAAATGGGGACCGAGATAAAGACCACTACCACTCAGATTTCCACGTTGGAGCTGCTGCTCTGATCCTTTACAGCTCCATATGCAACTGACTAAGATGCCTTATTATCACAATCCTTAAATCAGTTTAATATCCGTGTTGTTCGACGTCTTCCAGAGAATATTATACACAGCAGATGTGTTTGTATGCCTTGGAGTAGATGTATTTCTACTGTATTTTTTTAACTGAACTGAAATGTGAAGACATCTGGAGACATTGTGTGACAGAACAGGTAATGATGTCATTATAAACCTGATTTATTTGAACTTAAATCTGATCCCTGTATTCCTTTACCGATTGTTTTCAACCTGTTGTACATTTTTATTGAAGCTGTGCAAACAATTAAATTTAAGTCTATTATTGTGCATTTCTATTGTGTGAAGAAATCAAATGGAATTGTTTCCAGTGTTGCCTGCGTCTAAACAATGTTCAAACAGGTAGTGATTCATCTGGAACACAGTTTTACAAGGATGCTACACCTTTCCTCTCTTTGTCTCCCCGTCAGTTGCTCTGAAAGTCGGTGCTGCTCTGAGGCAGGAAGCTGCCACACAGTAGATGGTCGTTCCAGCTCTTGTCCCAGCGGCGATGAGGAAGTTGTAGAGTTCAATATGAGAGAGAGTTTAATTAAACAGTTGACGCAGTCGATGCGGTGACTCAGAGAGGAGTGGCTGGCTTCTAGGAACACTGCGTATTAAAAACAAAACATCCTGGATGTACTGTGTAGATTTAAAAGGATAATTCCACCTGTTGTACATTGAATGCAGATGGCTCTTTAAAGAGACAGTGATCATGGTGAACACATACTTTGGGTCTATGGTATGAACAGCTGGCAATTTTAACAACCACTAATGTAGTTATACTGTAAGGAAAACAATGATGTGCCTATTTTTGTTAGGGAAAGATAACACTTGACACTTAACTAAGCTTCAGATTGGTCCATGATGAAAAGGCTTCATTCTGGAGATAAAACCCAGAGGGAGTTAGGAGATGAGAGCAACTGTGTTTCATGGTTGCTTTAGACAAACTGGAGGTGTTATGACAGATCATGTTCCCTGACACGTTCTTTGGTTTATAGTGATTTGTCAGTTTCACTGATGCAGCTGATTCCTTAAGGATTAATCAGTACAGTAATACTACTTTGGATTATCTTAGATGTTGACACAAAATATGTAAGGTAATCACTTGAATGAACGTGATAGCTGTGTGTTTTGTAGCAGTAAACAGTATTTCAACCTGAAATCCGAGCTTCATTTAGTGGTGGATGTGAATAAATACAACATTTAAACAATTACAGAATTTATGTGACCACCCATGTTACAGCATTAAACCCTGTTGATCCTTTAAATATGGCTAATTACTGCAGTTTTATCCAAAAATGACATTTTTCATAAAGTGAGCTCTCCTGCAAAAATGTAAAAACACACGACAAATTGCTTTACAGTGTAAGAAAAAAAATGAGAAAAAGTGTCTTTTGTTTTGTTAATAATCAAAGGCTGATGGGAGCTGCTGCACAGAGTCCTGATAAAAAATCCTGAAGGTGCTTTTCAGCACCCACGGGGTCACGGTTTAGTTAACATGAGCTGCCATTCAGATAGGCGTTCATCCATATCTCCTGAATGATCATCTCCCTGCGCTCGATCCTCTCCGCCCGCTCCGCTGCCTCGCTCACATAAGTCACTTCCTCCCAGCCGTGCATCGCCTTCCTTTCTGCTGCTGAGATCAAAGAGCTTTCCGTTCCCTCTTCGTCGTCGTCGTCTTCTTCATCCTCATCGTCCTCGTCCTCCTCCTGGCAGTTGACAGCCTGGCTATGAGACCCGGGTGCGAGCCTGTGACCTCTCCGACCTCTGCAGGTCACTCGGACGGACACGGCCAGCAGTGTGAGCAGAAGGCCGACGCACACGCTGGAGGTGAACAGCAGCGCTGCCATCTCTGGATGCTCTGTGTGGGAAAGACAGGATGGGGATTTATAAAACATGGTTTAGATGTGCATTCATGAATGTGTTCATGCATGTGAGTGATGTTTACCTCTGATGTAGGCGTAGGTCAGCAGAGAGTTGCTCATCATGGCTCCTGAGTGGTCTGGCCTTCTCGACCCTTTGGGGAAAGACTCCTCCAGATCTGCAGGAGGAGCTGCCGTAAAAATGAGAATTATGATGTCAAATAAAATGATACGGAAAACCTAGAAGTGCAACAGATGGGCGTGATGCGGTTACCTTTTTCTGTGTCCACAGTGGGAGGCGAGGTGGAGCTGAATACGGAAGGGTCTGCCTCCTTTAGTAAAGTCTGCGGTACTACTGGAAGGAAGACAGAAGTGTCTTTATATCGCTGGGGGCAAATTGATACCGATTCTGTGACTGTGTACTGGTGAATCTAGACTTCCCACACCCAAACCTCTGCACAAACTGGGCCCACAATGGAGTGACACTCTCAAATTATGAATATATTCTGTCCAATTGTGTTCGATAGCCGGTCTACAAGGTTAACATACATTGTTTCGTGCTATATGCAGCCAACAGAGCCAGTCAGAAGAAATTATGTCAACCAGGCTATAAAGTCAAATCTTCACTTTTTCACACATGAACAATGGTGCCGTATGACCTCACTGGCGTTTTGTGCCAATCGCAGGAAGTTTACCAGGATGCCAGCCTTTAACCCGCAAATCTGAGCTCACAGTCTATTACTTCCCGCTACTGTGTGTTGTTGGGTGCGATATGAAAGCTGATGGCTGAGATAGATCAGCTGATAGGGGAAAGTACAAATGTTCACTGGGAGAACCGTCACACGATGAATGAGGGGGGAAACAAAAACAGACGTGACGTGAGCTATGTATAGGATAATAGTCACGGAAGCCCGTTCCTATTTTGAAGCCTCTAATTCGTCAACAGGCTGGTAATTGTAGCTCGTGAACGAGGAAGCAGAAAGAGTCCTACCACAAGAATAGACCACGCTGAGGTACTTCCTGGTTCCTGGAAAGCAGGGGTCCCTGAAGGTCTGGTTGCTGACGGCAACAGCACACTTCTGTTTGCTGTAGCAGGACTTGGACACCAAGTGTACGGCGTCGTGGTTCAGACACTCTGTAGAGGAACAGCAAAGAGAAACCCAGAGAGCCAGGCATTGAATAAAAGACACACTGGCATGTACTTCAGTTGCAATAGTTTGGAGTTTGGTTGTAGTTTAACTACAATGAAATCACCTTTTTTGGCAGCCCTGTGATTTTTTTTTCTAGCAAAGCAAATAGTTCAGTGCATCTGTGTTAGTTTAATGTCGTCTCCAAATAGTATTTGCTTATTCTAAAGCATTCGATGTCTACTGATACTTTAAAGCATTGTGTCATATCATTGTAAAATTAGTATAATTTGGTAGAACTAACAAATGACAGTGAAATCTTGCATTTATCTCACACCATTTGTACTCTATAGGCCTTTTTCTCATAGCAGGGAAAGCACAGGTGTACTCAATAACGTTAACGATGGCCGGGGCACACACACACACACACACACACACACACACACACACACACACACACACACACACACACACACACACACACACACACACAAGGAATGCAGCCATTACTGATGTTATTAGTTACACTTGTGCTTTTTCTGTTATGGCACTTCAAAATATCTGCAGTGGATTAAAAAAAAACCAGACTGTATAGTTTTTGCTTGTGTTTCTCTTCAATCTAGGCCACATTTCCCATCATAAATCCTCATCGCTTTGTGCTGTAAAGAAAATTTTAGTGAACAGATTAGAGCTGATATTTCCATGGGACTTTTACTTATGTCACCATCTGCCATATAGGCTTTTATCGCAGAATACAACTTGGCATGTCATGTACTGGTGTAAATAATAAAATCCTGAAATAGCTCCTTCGGGCCCAGGGTCGGGGTAATGTGCACGCTGGACTCTCTGTGACACTGTCATGGTTTACGAGGACACTTGAACACAACAGAGCCATCGTTAATGTTATTAGTAACACCTGTGGTTTTCCTACAGTGACAAGTAAAAAACGTCTGCTGAGCCATGGACACTATACTGATTTTAGAGGGCATGCTACTTAGTGGATACATTTTCACACTCAGAAGACAGTAAATGGAAATGGTAAGTGCACAATATAGTTATGATTATGATTTCAAACACCCTTATTGTTCGTAACTTTTCATCTTATTGTTTTGTGCCACAAAGCAAGTGGCACACTTCCTGTATAATCGGACTTAATGAAATATCATCATAACTGCAAAAAAGACATCAACAGATGCTGCTAATTAATATAGTGATGGCCTTGATTGTTTACAGTAATTATTACCAAGGTTTCAAAATGAATGTGAATAATTATTAAATTATATCAAAATGCTAAATATTGCCTGTTTGAACTGTCAGAGTAGGGAAACCGGTTACTTACTGCTGATTACCTGTTGGGCAACACTTTCCTCTTTTCTCAACACATTACATTCCTGGCCTTGTCAGAGGAATCATCTGTTAGTTTCCACCATATGAGAATACTGAATATTCCCGTTGACTCACCGAATGGGGGTGGTCTTGTCAGGTGTGAGGGGCAGGTGTCAGTCTGGCCCAGACTTCTCCCGTAGACAGCTGCGTAGATGTTCAGAAGCCTGGGGGGCTTACAGCGCAGGGTCATCGTCTCCCCCTCACACACCACATGTCTTTTGTGTTCAGCTGAGCGAGGGGGAAAGAAAAAACAATAAGGGATGAAGAGGTGAAGGGGATGATGGCAGTGGGGACCTGAGGGATGAGATTTTTTGTGGATAGCTGTGTAGCTATTTCATGCTCATCCAGCAGTAAATGTGTATCTGCTGAAACAAGGAGAATAAGTTGACTGGGAGGGGATATGACAATAAAAAGGGTGGGGACAAATGGGAATAGAGCTGCTGGACTCACTTGGTTTACACTTGTAGTCCACATGGAGGTATTTGGAGGTGCCAGGACAGGGGTCCTTCCCAAACAGCAGGTGGTTGACGGGCAGCTGGCAATCTCTGTGGCTCTGACACTCCGACAGCAGCTTCTGCACAGCAAACAATGAGCACAGATCAGATGCAGAAAAGATGATGCACTTACTGGCTGACAAAATCTTCATAAATCTACTTTTTAAACAGTCAGCAGCTTCACCAGCCAGCTCATCTAAGGGTAGTGTGTTCATAGTACTAAACTAAAACACATATGGGGAGAAAACTTCTCCAATAAATCCGCTAAACACCCACTTATATACACGAGTGACCCGGTGGGAGTATCCCCACACATAAACTGCACCTGTAGAGCAGTAAAAGCCGAGCAGCTGTGGTTGTGGGCTCTGAGCCGAGGGTCCGGGTCCGGGTCCGCTCTGCACAGTCTCGCCTCGCCGCTCCCGTAGAAGGCAGACTGGATGGAGATGGTGGAGTGGCGTGGACAGTGGAGTCGCAGAGGGTGTCCGTCACACGCCTGAGCAGAGTGGCTGGTGATGATCCTGGACAGGTAGTCTGTCACACAAAAAGGCATTGATTTATTCGGCTGGAATGCATTAAAGGGACATTCCACCAATTTGACACATGATGTTCAATTTACTTGACATGAGGAGTACTACTCAGCTTGTGGAAACAGTGGTTTAATGTACTTTAAAGTTTGAAAGCCTGCATTATGAATTGGAGGTGTGGAGTTTGAAAGATGCTATTGAGTTAGATTATGGGAAATGTAGGATCCAACATATTTGGAGCTTGGCCCATACTAGAGACTCTAAGTCAGGCCATTTTCACCATTAATTTATTTCTGTCTTTCTCCAAACTTTATAGAATTGCAATATAAAATCACTGGAGTACTCCTTTAAATCCCCTTAAAGGTACAGTGTGTAGGATTTGGCGACATCTAGCGGCGTGGTTGCAGATTGCAACCAACTGAGTAGCCCTCCGCTCACTCCTCCCTTTCTGAGCTAGTAGTTAGTTATGAATATTATATTCCATTTCTGCTAATAGATCCCCCCCAAACGTCACACACTGTTCCTTTAATCATAAGGCACAGACAGTCACAGGGAGGGTGTGCTTCAGGGGCCCCACTAAATCCACTATTACTTACAGGTGTAGAAATAGACACAAAAACTAAACAACTTAATTGAAAAAGATTCTAACTTTGAGGCAATTTAATACCATTGAAAAACTAGTTAGTTTTTTTTTCAATCTGCTGCATCTGTGGTTTGGGATCAGTTTGTTTGGCCTCTTTGGAGCTCTGTTAGTTGTCTCATGTTGCTTTGAAAACTTTCCCATCAAAGTGCTGACTGCCAGATCTCTTTCCTGGGTGGCAAACTCCGCCAACTGGCATTCAACCTAATATGACCCACCTTTGTTGCATGGCGTGTAGAAGTGATTAAGTTACCTCTGATTCACAGTCCCTTATCTTGAGATGTTTACATTATTTGTCTTATAGAAAAGGATTCTTGCACGACTCGGATTAGATTAGATGCGAAGTTTAGATAAAACATGGGAAAAACACTCTCTGTATAAAGCAATGCTGAGTATGGCTGCTCTCAGGCATCGGTGCTAGTCTCTTACAAGTGTATTTTACTCGCACTGTATCTTTAACATTACCCCACTGGTTCCCAAACTGGGGGTCCTGACCCCCACTAGGGGTCGCCAAAGCTTCACGGGAGGTCGTGAGGCCTTCTTGATTTTAAGAAGTGTAAGACAACGTTTTTAAAAAATATACAGTTGGCCTATATCTCCGGATTTCATTCATTTCTGTGATGAAAACTAAATGAAATTGTTATTTTTAAACTTTAGATTATTATTTAAGATATAAACATGATAAGGGCATGATGAAGACCTGAATAAAAGCTTCAGTTCAGACCCTCTCCTCTCTGCTAAACAGCCTCGTCCTGCATTAGAAAAGTATGCAGTTAAAACAAGCAAAGAGCTAATACAATAATAACCAAGTGTCAGGGAGAAGAAAACACTGAATTTGTCAAAAAAATAAGCTTATTAAGTATGTATGCTTGTTACAAAAAAAAAAAAAATTGTATTCAAAGTTCCCAAAAATAACAGGAAAACTTGTCTCTGACGCAATATAATATGAAATATCCATAAAATGTCACTTAGTCAAGGTTTGACACTTTTTTAGTTTAGAAAAGGGGTCCCTTAAGAAAAAAGGTTGGGAACCACTGCATACCCCATCTTAGTCAGGCTGTTCCATGCCAAATCTCAAGTGGGATTTTTGGCACAAATGGATGGTATTTTAGGAACACTGGCAAAGTGGAAAACAGACTAAAACCACCTTATTAATTACACCATGCATCATCTGCACTAATATGTTTCACTCCCCCATTATAGCTATTATAACCCCATACCAAACCTAAGTAACAACAACACTTTCTGTGATATTTAACTCTTCTCATCCTGATTTATCCCCCTCCTCCTCCTCCTCCTCCCACTGCACCATCATCACCATCACTATTACCATCACCATCATCATCATCTTACTTGAGAAGTCAGCCAGTCCAGTCATGCGTCTGGTCCACAGGAGTAAAGTGAGGTAGAAGAGGCTGTGGCTCCAGTCCAGTCTGCTGTGGCAAGGACGCTTCCAGCTCATGACTCTCATCCCCTGTCTCTGAGATCATATTAAAGAGACTGGAAAAACTCACTGTAGGCTTAAAAAAAAGGCTTCATCTTTCTTACAGCCTATACGCACTAAAATGTAGTTCAGAAAGCCACCGCTTCATCCATCTGTCTTTCTTCAGAGAAAAATACCACCGATGAAGCACAAGCAGCGCCTGTGTGCTGGTGAATAAGAGCAGCTCCTGTGCAGCACCACACACACAGAGAGAGAGAGAGAGAGAGGAGGTTAGAAATAGCAGCTGCGCAACAAGTTGGGTCCAAAACTGACAGGCGAGGTGAATTAATCCGACTCCTCAGTCCGACTCTGCTACTGTTCAACACCGCAGATTTGCGAATAGATTGCATGTGGAAACTGAAACTGGACTTCCAGTAACAGCTGAGTGGGAATTATGGAGTGGGCGTGGCAGATAAAAACTATTTTAAAGGGAAGAGAGGGGCGACACACTCAGTGGTATGACGCACTGGAGGCAGCAGCAGCAGCAGGACCTTCTACTGTTTTCTCCCCCATCAGGAGGCGCATGTTTACTTTTTGGATTATGGCAAAATACTTTCATTCTGTGAGGTTTTTCTCCTCTGCTTTTCTTTCTCTTCCTTCTGTTCCCAGTACTATAAACTGACAGGCACGCATTTGAATGTTATGTGTTTTTTTTTTTTTATGTCATAATATATTATGAACTTCTAACAGTGTAGGTAGAGGTCATCAGTAATAACATACTTTTTTCCTTTCTCGGCACATTCATTTTCATTATTATTTCTATGTCATTTGTTTGATTTTAACATGTGCAAATTTATTTGAGGGTTGCTGTATTTGCGTTTGATTTTTCCTCTTAGCCTTATTGTATAGGTGTAAAGGAAAATCATGGAGAAATAAATAGATAATTACATAAAATATATACATAAATGCATACAATTTAATAATGAATAAAAACATAAAGTAAATCTAAAATAAATAAAAGTAAATAAATACATACATTTAAAAGTTAATAAAAAATAAATAAATACATAAAATACATAAATACATACAATTTAATAATGAATAAATACATGTAAAAAAAATAAATCTAAAAATAAATGCAAAAGTAAATACAGAAATTTAAAAGTTAAAATAAAACAAATAATAAATAAATAAATGGGGAAATTAAATAGAAGGGTAGATAGATAGGGGAAGCAATACAAAGATAAATACATAAAGGAGCTAATTTAAACATAAATGTCAATTTATGTCACATTTTATCAATTAATTAAAGCCTACATTTATTTTTTATATTATTTTTGGTTAATTTAATGGCATATTTATTTTTTTATCGAGCCATTTATTTATTCATTTTTAACTTTGGCAGGTTGTGTCCTCCATATGTAGGCTATATTCTGCAAAATGAATAATGTAGAGTCAATGTAAAAAAGGAAGAGATAAAGCGATGCTTCCCATACACCTGGAAGACAAAGAAAAATACTGGCACAGCACATTGGCAAATCCTTTGTTCAAGAAAGTAACCCTCGAATTAAAAGGCAAAGATATCCAAAGATAGTGCCAGTGACCAAAACATAGACAGCATAGTGTAAATGCTGCTTTGTGTGGGTCTGTGTGTGTGTGTCCCAAGTTGACTTCAGAGGAATGATATTTTGATTCTGTTTCTTTTCATAGGCTGTCGATGCCCTAACCACGGTGCCTTTTGAATGAAGCAGGGGGCCTACTGGGTAAACTGCTCCCCGGCCCACATCCATGACCCACTCCGTGGTAACCGGTCAATCGACATGTCAGACTGCAGCGCAGACCTACAACAGTCAAACTGACAGAGACACTGGGGTCTCCACGCTCAGAAGACTGGCAGGGGGAGGAACTGAGAGGTGATATTTTGCATACAAACTGGACAACAGGCCCCCTAGTTGGATCCATTCTCTGTACTTTAGCTTCAGGCACCCAGGGAGTGTCTCTCCAAAACCCCCTTTCATGTGCTGTTATCCCTCCAAAGCCTGTGGAATTTTGTTGTCAAACTCAAAACGTTTCCTGAACCTTGTTTTTAAGACAAGATTCAACCATGTAGGTCCAAAAAAGAAAAGTAAAAATTGCACATAAGTAAATGTACTCATAATATTACTAGGCTCATGTCTTGAGTTATATGGTGAAAAAGTTCCAAAATATGTAGATGTGTGGTCTTATGTAAAGAAATAATTAGAAAAACTGTAATTCTTGTCTCATCGTAAGGCTGCCTCCGGTCAGCAATCTATCCAGTTAATGACCTAAATGACTTTACACTTATGAATGAGGTAGAAATGACATATAAGTATTATATGTATTGTTTAATAGTGTTCATGTAAATTGTTTGTTACTTCCAAAGTTGTCCTACAAACAATCTAAAACATATCAAAGTTAATTCCTTTAAAAAATATTTCCAACACACTGAAGCCTTTCAAATTAAACCAACTCTCTCTGTGTTTGGCCAGATAGATGTATAATTAATATTAATATCTGGCAGACAAACTTTGATCAAAGAAACATTCTCACATGGTATGTTATTAAAACTTGTTCAAACTGGGAACACAACCCCTCGATTAGACAAAACATTTGATTAGCGTTAATGATGTTTTGTAACAAACAGGAAGAGGGGGGAGATAAACTGAATAGGTCCAACCAAAGGAAAGAAAGATCACGGTTTACATTTTTTTCCTTGACTGTGAATTGCTAACAAATCAAAATATTTTTCTTTTAAAGCACAATTCTTTCAAAGAAATCAGCTGTGGTGGACACACGTTTCCTGTCTAGCGAGGATGCTTTATTTACTTAGAACATTCAAAAGAAGGAGACTGAGTCATGTGATTTGTTTGATGCAATTGTAGAAACTGCATTAAAATGCAAAAATGGGCAGATTGTCAGAGAAAACAATTTATGCCTTTACAAAAACGACTTTATTATTTTCCAAACACAGAATTTACAGCTCAAAAGAGGAAAGATTTTAACATTATCTTCACTTGAAATCCATTTTCATCTCCAGTTGGGAATCGATTGCAGCCTGTTATCGAGTAAAAAACAATGTGGCATTAAAATAAAAAGTGAGCAGCCACATCTCATCCATCGCTGATAAACTGTTAAGATACTCACCAACTCTCTTTTTGCTTCTTCTATTTTCACTTGAGCAAGAGACGGACTCTGTTGTGGTTGAGAAGGAAAAAAAAAAATTAACAAAAAGTTGTTTCCAAATATCTGAACGTGATTCACCCATTTCTGTCAAGTTGGTTCAACTTTACTACGTACATAAACATAAGAATGTTACAAGACAAACTGAAAACAAACATACCGGGCTTAAGTCCAAGTAAGTCTCCATTTTCTTTTTCAAGGGGATTATTTCTTGTTTCAGGGCGGTGGCTTCCTACAGAGAGACAAATAAGATGACGCATTTCAAACCCTGACAGCAGAAAGTGTTACGTTTTCATCACCGTGGTGCTCGACATGTGTAACAGCTGAAAGTACCTCAGAGAGCTGCACAATAGCCTGGTGGGTGATAGACTTGTCCATGTTCCTGGATACGAGCTGAGCCTGCAGGATTGATAGAAGAGAATAAAACAATCAACCAAGCTGTTGCTGCATGACTGTGATATAGTCATGCAGCGACATGATAATATTTAGAATATCTGGTTCCTCATGACAACGATACCAAGGGTGTTAACTGTTGGACCTGTCTGCAGCGTCATCTTTTTGCTCTAAACCAGAGTCAGTAACTTGATGCCCTAATTATACCTGCATCAAACTACAGTCTGTCTTTCTTAACAAAATAAAAGTGGTAGCGCCAGGAGGTTCTTTGCTATTTTTCCAGAGTTATTTCTGCACCTTTGGCAACATTTTTAGAAGCATTTTGGTATTTCTTTTACTGTGGCAACATTATTAAGTTATGAATCAATATATCGGCATAGCATATTAGTTATTACACCCTAAAGTTTTGTTATTTCCCACTGCTAGATACTGGCAGAGGGTTTTCTAGAAGACTCTCTTCATCCTCGCCATCTTTCACCCTTCTAATTGAGTATTTTTATGCCATTGGTTGTTTGATTTTGATTTTTTTTGGCTTGGGTTGATTGGCATTTTCTCTAACTGGTGGCTGAGGACACCAATAATTAATTCCTCTTCAGGATGCATAGCAAGTTGTCATTAGTCCAATTTTTCTTAATTTTCTCACCCAGAGAAAACCTCCAGCTACGACATGAATATTTGAAATGAAACAGGTTGAAATGTAAAACTCTTAAAGAGGACCTACTTTCAGCTGCATGCTTGGGGTTTCTACCAGAACATGTTTACATGCTTTAATGTTCAAAAAACGCTTTATTTTTCTCGTAACGGCTGTGCTGCAGCACCTCTTTTCACCCTTTAGCTTTGTTTGAGGGCGTGCCAAACTAGCCCATAGGCAAAGTGTGTTACTTGGTGACATCGCCACGTTACAGAAGAAAAGGCGAGACTTCAAGCGAGGTGTTTCAGACAGTTCAGGAGCAGTGTTTCTGTGGGGGAGAGTAACTCCCTTTGGCGTGGACTTTGTAACTTTGCAGACCTTTTACATGCACAAAAAGACTATATAACACCGTAAAAGAAAGGGAAAAAGTACAAAAGCATAATAGGTCCTCTTTAAATATCTGGACATTTTCCACCTTATCATTTTCAAGAGCAGTATATTGTACTCATAGAAATAGAATAACACCACAACATACCTCTGCCCTCTCCCGCCTGCTGTTGAGCTCTCTAGCCTTTGCCGTCACAAAATCCATGTGGAGCATTCTTTCCTCCGCTTTAGCGCTCTCCACCGACTGTGATTTGACAGCTTTGTTGATGTCCCTGAAGACAATTAAGAACACCGATTACAGACGAGTGTGTAGAGGCAAATGGTTTATGTCTGTTGTAAGGGGATGTGCCTAAACACAGAATGTCATAGCCCAGGACTGTGTGTTTGTTTTTACTATAACAATGGTGCAAAGCCGTAGTAATATCAACATATCAAAGTCGTCATCATCCTCTGCATCCATGTTTGTTCTTACTCTTGTAAGCTGCTCCGCAGCACCAGAGTAGCTCCAAGTCTCTTTCTGAGCGCCCTGAGCTCCCTCTCAAGTCTCCTGTTTGACTTCTCTTCTTCCAGCAGCTCGTTGGTGAGGTTGTTCACTGCTGGCATGAAGCTAGACAAGACATACAAATCCAACTGTGAAATCTCTCAATGGTATCTTCATCAAGGAAACTACTGACAAGGAAACAGATAACAGAAAACAGACTTCAGCAGTGCAACGACAGTGTACCTGCACAATGATGTGTCGCTGACTCCCAGCACCATGGCAGTGTCCACTAAAGCAGTCAGGTAGTCAGCAGCGGGCTTTGACAAGCTCGAACAGGACAGATCTACACCTTGTAGAAGAACATCACGCAGATGAGCACCTAGATGGAGGAAACACAGTTGTGTGGAAATGCAGTGAAGACTTTGTGGTGTGAATTAATGGACTGTCATACACTTGACAAAACTAGATACAGTAAAGTGAAGCACGTAAAGACACCGAATCAGCCCATTGAAAGGTTTGTTACAACTTGGCAGGGCCGGCTCTAGCCTTTTTGGTGCCCTAGGCGAGATTCAGATTTGGAGCCCCACGCCGCCACCTAACCCGCCAAAACTCTTACCCTAGTCCTGTAAACCGCAACACACATCAGACATCACAATGGTTTTAAGACAAAAATTAAGATTTTTATTTTTATAAATAACTGTTATTAATTAATTAATTAGAGGGCGACCAGCGCCCCCCAGAAGATGGCGTACTAGGCAGCCGCCTATATGGCCTATGCCTTAAGCCGGCCCTGCAACTTGGTTCTTATTTCCGTAGTTTGGGCCATCATTCCTTGTAATAACAACATTGTACTCACCACAATAATTGCTGAGAGCTGGTTGGCAGCATTGCTAAAAAGAAACCCACTATGATCTGTAGGTTTTCCTGTGTAATGAAGGATTATTATTACTGACAGCTCAGTACAGGCTAAACTGTGGTTTGTTTACCTGTCTGACACGAGTCTTTATAGCAGCGATGTCACTGTGTTCCCAGATCTCAGCTATTACTTTAATGAGTATATTGTTATCATAACCGAGAGAAATGATGGCCAAATCAACTCAAATATGAACCAAGTGGTTATAAACTGGAGTTTTCCTTTAAAAATAAATGTTAACTGTTGGTGCTTTCCACTTTCAGATAGCCTGTTTAACTCTGCTATGTTGTCAGTGTCTCACCATCAGCCTGATACTCTGCTGCTTTCTGTTTGAGGTCTTCAGTGAGGAGAGCTGTGTCACCGCACCGGGCTTCACTGGACCGGGCCAGCAGGTACAGGACGTCCACCGTCCTCGTGTTGACCTCAAACTGTGGCACCGGCTGATCTCCAAACACTGCGCTGAGCCAGCTGTTCACCTGGAGGAGCGACATGAAACAGGAGGGGTAACAAAACAGTTCACTGCATTGACTTATAAAGTCATGTTAGCATTGACACTGGTACCTTCTTGATCTTTTCACACATGATGAATAAAAAACGGCAACAGAAACCACAACGACAGGCTCCTTAAAATGTTTAGGTGGTCCAAAAATCATAAAAATAAACGACAACCGTTTTCGCTTTCCTGCTTGGCGCCCCCTAAAATCAAACTAATAACTTCCGGGTTACCAGCCAATCACAAGCTGGGGCAAAGGTCCTAACTACTTTTGGTAATAACAACGATTTTCTTTTTTATAAAAATATACAAAAAATGTTTTTGGATTTAAATAGCTAAAATAAAACAGGAGGTAAATTAATATACAACAACAAAAATAAATAAATAAATATAAATAAAGCTCTCAATGTTTTTCCGGTTCACGTTCCGCTCGGCTCCCAAAGATTAAGATTAGATCAAGATAGTTCACGTCGGTTTCCCTGAGATATAACCTTTTCCCACTAAAGTGGAAATGCTTGGAGTAGGAAGTCTCACACTTACACACACTTAATGTGTGTATATATAAAATATATATATTTAATTACACGTAGACGCACACACGTTCAGCCACTTCCATTTCTCAAAGTGCTAAATTACATTAAGCCAAAAAGGAAATACAAAAAAACATCGGGGTTGCCTCTACAGACGAAAGCGGAAGTACATACAGATACTCATCTCGCGTGGTCTGGATACTTCAGGGGATCTCTGACTTCGACCCATCAACCACCCGCGTAAGTTCAAACAACTTCTTTGGGGAGAAACTAGCAGAAATGGCGGCGAGAGAAAGTTCGTCAAAATACCGACAGAAAATGGTAAATGCCACATTTGAGTCCAGTATAGACTCCACCCGCGTCGAAGAGAAGTTGTTTGGCCAAGAAGAGGAGGAAGAGGAGGACGAGGAGGGGGACGACGGACCCGTGGTCTTCATCTGCGGGAAGTGCAAGCTGCCTGTCGGGGATTCAATGTCCTGGGATGGAAGTGAAGACGGACAAAACCAAATACGACTGAAGCGTGAGTAGCTGAGTTGATTTGGCAAAATGACGTTACAGTTAACCTATAGTTAAGTCAGTTGGGCGGCTTATCAAACTGCCCCCCACCAAAATAACGTTATATATCTTTCTCCTTACGTTAGTTATTGTATTTATCACTTCAAACTGCTAATTTTGAAAGCTATCTAAGTTAACAAGTTAGCTTGTGCAGTTAAAAACGTCTGATAGAATGGTGCATTCAAATGCAGTAGTAGAAGTTGGGAATTTACGCTGTTGACAGGTCTGTGCTGTGTTTTTGGTCTTAGGGGTCACTGACAACGTCGTGCTTGGAGAAGACACTCGCCTGCATGAAGCGAGCAAACGATGTCCCTGGTAAGAAGGTCCTGCCCAGCACTGAATGAAGTATTCATCTTTTACTCGGGTGAAAGTACCAATACAGTACAACAATGTAGAAATACTCCCATTAGCTACATTTAAAAGCTATGCATTCAACATTTTACCTGAGTAAAAGTTCAAAAGTAATCTCGGCAAAATGTACCCTGAAGTATCAAAATTGTGCATTATGCAGCAGGATTCCCCCACCTACACTTTATAATAACCATCATTTATAATTGGTAAATTGATAACGTAGTTAATAGTTATTTTACTGTTAACGAACAACGAAATGATAATTAATGTTTACTAATTATTATTAATGCTATAATTTGTTATTTTAACAGTTTATTGTTGCACAACTTACAAAAATGTAATATACAATATATATGTATTTGTTAATGATTAAGATATTTTTTGTAAACCTTAAAGAAATTGTTTGTAAAACATATATAAACATTACATAGATAGATATTTCAAACACTTTACTGGTTAATAATTGGTTTGTAAACCATCCATCAACCCTAATAGGAGGGCTATTATGAAATTGCAACTGATTATTATAATACCTTGTTAAATGGTTAATAAATACTTTGTACAGCATCTATAGTCATTATTTAGATATTTAATACATTGTCAATAGTTAATAATTGGTTTCTGATCCATCTATCAATGTAATATTTATAGATGTTTTACAAACAACAATAAACTGATAATAAATAGTTTACTAATGTAATCAGAATGTAATTGTTATCGACTCTTATCAGCTATGATGCAATATATAATTTAGAAACTAATTATATCATATTACACAAACTAATGAATAACATAAATTATAGCATTACTAATTATTAGTGAACATTATTAATTATAATTTTGTTGTTTAACAGTAAAATAACTATTAACTAAGTTTATTTAACTATCGATTGACCATTTATAAACGATGGTTATTATAAAGTGTTACCTATTGGATTATTATAACTGATGCTTAATCTTGTAAGCAACATTTTATAGTGTAGTATAGAAAGGTCTAATTTTAAATGTTTTATATAATGGTGTTGTATAATGTTGTCTTAACCTACCCATACCTTTTATTATAGGGGTAGTAGATGGATAGGAAAATGAGCATGTGTTGTTTTTGAATGCATTGACAAGCACCAGTATTTTGTAATTTATGTGTGAGTACTTATTGGATTAAATCAGTCCCACTGTTTTTTTTTTCCCTCCGCAGTCTGATCGTGGATATATTCTGTCAAGGCTGTCGCTCCGTGCTTGGTATGGTCTACGCATCCACGCCTAAACACCTGGACCACAAAAGATTTGTATTCTGTTTGAACGTAGCAGACATCGACAGGTATGTTTAGGGCTTGGATTATTAGTAGGAATGTTTAAAGACCCAATGCATCAGTTTACATCTGTTTAATGTGATTTTTAGAAATTTCTGAAGAAAGTGTAATGATCAAAACATGACTGTCAGCCGTGAAAAACGTTGTATATACCTGAAAACACCTGGAAAACAGTTTTCCAGTCATTTAAAACACATGGAAAATGAGAAAAAAGTATAATGTCCTGGAAAATCTTGTGTTCTCCTGGAAAATGATTTCCACTTTGTCCTACATGTATTTTCCTTTAGGTGAGAATTAACTATGATGTTATCTATCAGAGCCCCCTAAAACAGATCCAAAAACAGCCATCTGAAAGGGCAAAGTTATATTCAGGATCCTATTTTAGTTCAAATGGTAGTTTATGTAGGAGAGTAGAGGTCGACCGATTAATCGGTCGGCCGATTAATCGGGCCGATTTTTTGACATTTTATCATAATCGGCATCGGCCGATTCCTGAGCATATTAAACCGATTATTATGCAGGCAAATCTGCGGGCAGCCCAGTGTTGATGTTGCTGCTAAAAGTCTCCACCGCACATTTAGTTTAGTTTAGCAGATTGTCCGCTGTATCTGCCCGGCGTAATGATACTGTCTGCCCAGATTAACAATAGCGAGTGTTTCTGTGCTACATTAGCATCTGCTGCTAGCTTCGTGCTCGCCGCCGCTCTGTCATTGCAGCGTAACTTTTGCGAGTGTAGACAGACTGTATGTGTGTGGCAGCGGGGAGGGGGGGGGGGGGGGGGTCGGTGGTGTGAACGTAAGTGTAGCAGACAGTGTGTGTACAGTTTATTTGTCGGTGGATAAATGCTACGAGGCTACAACTCGCTCTGCTAAAGCGAGCAAGAGACGGGAGACAACTTCCTGTATCTGTACCTCCGGCTCCGCCTCTTAAGGTGGACTGTTAAGGTGGACCTGCTTTTCTGCTTAAAAAGACGAGCCGCTCCTCTGAGTTTTTCTAAGCTTTTTAATTCATTATTAATATATATTTTAACACTTTTAACCGATAGCGTTAATCGGTTAAAGTTCTTAACGTCGGTTAACGGTTAAACGGTTTATTATTGACATCCCTAGAGTGAAGAAAGTTATTATTATTTTTTGATCAATTAGATTATGGCCATATAGTTTGTAACAGTTTCTGTCAACTAACATAAATAAAAAACATGCTTTAGGACAGTTTTGGAAAGGTGCTTAAAAGGTTTTGAGCCCTGTACTATTAACCATCATGCACAAAATAAAATATGCACTGCAGTGCAGACACAAAGTGCAAATTGGAGAGACAGACCATAAGTGTTGTTCAATAAATGTTTACGTCAGTTAAGACATTTTGTGTATTATTTGTTATTATTAAGCTGTTATATTTTATCAGATGGAGGAAAAAAAGAAAACCAGCCAAACATATCTGCAAAAAAAAAAATCGGCATCATATATCGGCCATCGGCTGTCCTGATTCTGTAAAAAATCGGCATCGGCATCGGCCATAAAAAACCCATATCGGTCGACCTCTATAGGAGAGCATTTTGATCATAGTTCGGTTATGTTGTGGAAACGCCCTGAACACACCTCCAAGTTGCATCACATGGTAGCACATGCAGGTTGGATGACATAGCGTTTGTTTCTCCCCAACGTTTAAACAGTAACCGTTTTTAACGGTTACATAATGTTAAAATGGTTAGCATGTTTGATGTGCTTTCTAGGCTTGTTTTGCCTGCATTGGCTAGGAGCAGCGGTTTCAAATGTGTGTGGGGCATTGTTTAGAGAGTTGGATAATAATGAATGGGAAGCTGGGGTCAAAACAATGAATGGGAGCCTAACTGTATGTGAGTCAAACACTGGCTAAATACTGGCTAATGGTACTTTTTTGTACTTTTTTGAATATGATAAACTTTACACAGGTAGTGTTAATGGTTGGGGTATTGTATGGCATTTCTTTAGTTGTGAATGTATTAATGGTACGTATCCCCCCCCCTTTACCTGTATTTAGCACCCTAATATTACACTGTGAATCTTTTTCAGCTATGTGCTTGGCTCTGCAAGCCAGATGTTGGCAGCAGAGGGCTCCAAAGAGCAGCCAGTCACACTGGAGTACAGAGGCATTGTTGAACAACAGCTGACAGAGGTAAATTATTGCTGCTGCTTTTCTTTGTCTGTTTTCTCTCATATTATATCGCTGTGAGATAAAAAAAAAAATTCATCCGCTGAGCAGAATGTCTGCTCTAAATCTCATTGCAATGTGTGACCATGACTATTTCTCCCAACACAGGTGAAGTTTATTCCTTTTAAAATGATATTGTTGGGTAAAAATGATTTAAAAAAGAAAAAAGAAAAAAACTACAGATCTGCCCTGCACATTGCCAGTTATGAGTCACTCTTATTGCATTGTCTTGCTGACAGTGATCTCACATAGCTTTAGAGCAGCTCTCTCTCATTGATTACCAATGCACAGGTTTTGCTAATGATGACATCAGCTTCGTTCTGGGAAGCCCTCGCTCCTGTGACGGGCAGACGTTTGTATCAGACATTACCTCATCTCACCATGTCATCCCCTGCAAAGGGATTTACGTCTCATACCATTTTAGATTCAAATAAAGAAGTGTATTTTCAGTGAGTTTCAGTCATAACATCTAAATCCATTTCTGTTTATAATTTTATGTATGTTTCAATTTTTAATTCATTTTCTGTTTGTCATATTTGTGTTATTATTATTATGAAAATTTAGGGGAGCACTTACATTCTTCACTGTAATAGTGTAGTCGTTATTCAAAAAGTTATCCTAAATCATCCTTTGTTTAAAAAAAATATCCACACGACCACAGATTGGCCAGTAGGTGGTGATAGTGTGCAGGAGTACCTGCCAGCCCTCCCACACTCTTGGACCGAGGACAATAGATGTGATGGGGAGCATGTTGAGGAATCTTTGTTGGAGGAAAAACATGTTTTGATCATGAAGTGTCTTTGTCACTATAGCTAGCTAGATGTATGCATGGTGTTCAGTTTTAAATGTATGCATGGTATTTTGTCTTACTTGGCAGTGGAATCTGAATTTCATGTCAGGTGACAATTGATCTATTGTGTTATGAGATGTTATCTCTATGTACTGCTTATAAACCAGGAGGAAGACAAAAACATTGCCTGTGAGCAACAGTACATTAGATGCGTTCTTTAGTCCTCATGGAGACATCATGTCTGTGGAATTAGCACACCAACTAGTACCATGTCATTATTATATCTGTCACTAATAGTTTCCATGTATAATTATCTGTTCTCTACTGTTTCACTTCGAGGAACCTCGAGAACAAGTACATTGCAAAATTAATCAACTCTTGAGTTCATCTCATGCAACGAAGCCCATCGCCATGCGTGTGTTAAGTCGCTGTTTTGAGTATAGGCTGAAGATTAATCTGATGATGATTGTATTAATTTTAGGCCAGCATTCATCGTTAGCCATTGGCGAATTGTAACAAGATTATAAAGGCCTTTGACTAGGCCAAGAATTAAAATCAGGGCTTTCTTTTGTTCCATCTGTCAGCATAAGTCAATATGGCTTAGGGCTGAGACTAACGATTATTCTCATAGTCGATTAATCTGTAGATTATTTTCTCGATTAATCGATTAGTTGTTTGGTCTATAAAATGTCAGAAAATGGTGAAAACTGTCGACCAGTGATTCCCAAGATGATGTCGTCAAATCTCTTGTTTATTCAGTTTACTATCGTAGAGGAGTAAAAAAAAAAACCTGAAAATATTCACATTTAAGTGTTAAAATTGTTGTTTGTGTGTTAAAAGTATCACATTTTGACTTCTTTTTCTTAAAAAATTACTCAAACCGATTAATCGATTATCAAAATAGCTGGCGATTAATTTAATAGTTGACAACCAATCGATTAATTGTTGCAGCTTCACTATGGCTTTTTCACTGACAAATGCTACTTTAATGTCTTTCCATTTTGAGTTTGTGCCCAAAGCTGTCAATTTTCTCGACAAAATTTAAAATAGCATTATAATTAATTAATAGCAAGTGGTATGTAACGGCTTGTCCGTCCACAACTCATGTAGGTATTGAAATTCAATACTTTTTGGTGCCCGCTATAATGTTGCCGTAGCAACAAGTATCGAAAGCTGTTGATCAGACAGCTTCTGATTAAAACCAGTGGGCTCACTGTGGGTCGTAAAAGTGAAGCGAATGCTGAAGTGCCTTAAACTTGCCTTCTTTCTAACAGCCAGCAGGGGGCGACTCCTCTGGTTGCAAAAAGAAGTCTGATTGTATAGAAGTCTATGAGAAAATGAGCCTACTTCTCACTTGATTTATTACCTCAGTAAGCAAACATGAGTTTATGGTATGAATCTCTAGTTTCTAGTCTTCTTCAATACAGCATGATGTTCATTTAGTGAATTATGGTCCCATTTAGAGTCAAATAGACCATAAAGCAGGGGATGCTTTAGGGCGTGGCTACCTTGTCATTGACAGGTCGCTACCATGGCGTTGTCCGGTCTGGTAGTTGTCCGTGTTTTCGTCTTACAACTTTAACCCTTTCACAGTGTGTTTTTAGTTCATGAAAGTTAATTATAACCTTTTAAACCTAAAAATGTCTTATTCAGCGTTTGGTTGTACTTAGCTGGTTGCAAAAAAAACAACATGGCGACGGCCAAAACGACGAACTTGAGGCTTCAAACAGTCCACAAACCAATGGGTGACGTCACGGTGACTACGTCCACTTCTTATATGCAGTCTATGATTAAAACCAATTTTGCACTGCATTTTATTTAGTTTAAAAAGTTCTTGTAGTACTGCTTGTGGTTAGACAATTTAACACGCATTATATTCAGCATTGGTTTGTTTTCTTCTGCTTAAATCATTAATAGATTTATCGATTACTTGATCAACAGAAAATCAATCAACAACAATTTTGGTAATTGTTCCTAGTCATTTACTAAGCAACAATAACAAATAGTACCTGGTTCCAGCCTTTCAACTGTGAAGATGTGCTGTTTTTCCCAGTTTTGACATTGTTACTTGACCTGTTTTCACACAGATTAACGTCGAAATAATCTGTGTGTAAAGGAAAATTATTGTTTTATCTTTATCTCATCAGTATGGAGTTTTTTCCACGAATGCTTCCTGAGATTAAACATTGATAAACAAATTGCGTCCGCAATCAGAATCCTCCAAAATGCAGTTTAATGCTGCTACTAACTTTTTCTTATTATTCTCTTTTTTTTCATTTATTAATCTTTCTTGCTGACATTTTTTAGACTAATCAATTAATCGGAAAAACTAATTGATAAGTTATGAAATTAGATGAAAATTATCACAGTTGCAGCCCTACTTATTTTTCTAAATGAAAAAGGGGTTTTGTAGAAAAACAGTTTTATTTCTCAAAGTAAGGTATTGAGTAAAGTCGTCTTGGTATCTGTCGTTACAACACAGGTATCATCACTAGTATTCAAACGATACCCGGCCCTACGCTCTTTGTCCTCAGCGATACTGTATCTGAAGAAGATGCCGCCATAGTTAATGTATTCTGTCTGTCTGTCTGTTTGTCTGACTCGTAGACACTTGTTTGGGTGTTTCATCTTATACACCCACTGACCTGTCTCCCCCACCCCTCCCACCCTCTCTCCACCCCTTCATACCCATCCACCCCTGACCACTTCCCCTCTGGGTTTCGTCATTCTCCCTCGCTGTCCCCCTTTTTCCAATTATGTGTACTCCACCCTTCTTTCTTCATCACTGCTTCCTGCTGCTCCCTTCATTTCCCACCTGTCCGTTTTTTGCCTTCATTTCTTCCCCGTCTTTACTCCTTCATATCCACCTATTCCATCCTCTCTTTTTACCCTTGATGAACTACCCTTGCTGTTCATCTTCTCATCATTTCACAACCTTCCCCGTCTCTCCTTTCCTAGATGAAAATGCTGGTCCTGTCCATGGCACAGAGGCTTGAAGAGATCGACGCTGGCCTTCAGTAGGGATGCGATGTGGCACGACAGCGTCAACTTGTCTCGGTGGGTGCCTTATCCAGGTGTTGAACGTGACTCCTCGCCCCTACCTTTTACATTAATGCTTCCTTCTCTAAGTTTCATCTCAACCACATTCCCTCAGTATTGCGTTTTGTCCTAGCATCACCTTGCACACACACACGCGCACACACACACACACACACAGCTTCCACTCCGCTTTGTCCTGATTACCGATGGTGAAACAAAGACTGCCTGCAAATGTAATCAATCATGTTGTCAGCTCGGCTCCTGTGGCTCATGGCACCGTCTTCTCTGCGTGTCTGGGTGCAGAGCGCATATACGCTGTGAGCAGAATGTTTATTTGTGCAGGATTTCATCAGGCAGGCTGCACACTCAGCACAATGTGGTATTGATCCGGCCAATCGAGGCCACACACACACACACACACACACACACTTTTTCTTTGTTCTCCTCCTCAAGCACGAAGCCTTGAAGGATTGCTGTATATATGCTTTTCGTCGCCTTGTTGTGGCCAGAAGTGAACGACATTTGACGAAATTGTATTGGAAAAGACACTCACTCTTTAATATTGGCATCTCAGTTAGGCACATTATCGGCTATTTTTTCACTTAGGGGGAAAAAAAATTCAAATATTGCCAAAATTTTCTCCATAATGGACAGCGATTTGCATCCCTGCATTTGTTATCACATTGACTCATTATTGGTTTGTTTTATATTATTTTTGTTTGTTTATAGTTGCACGAGCTTGTTTTGTCTTGATTATTTTTGTTGTAATAAAGTATTCAACTGTTTCCAGAAATGAAGAAATTTTTTCTTTTTTTATTATATTGTCAGTTTTACAGGATTAAACCAAATAAGACACTTTAACTTTAAACTACCAGGATAATCTTTTTAAATGTTTCTTTTTCTTTGACTTTGTGCAGTAAGTAAGACTGTAGGGATCATCCTGCTTTCTCTCTAATTGGAAGTATTTCTTGGAGTTAAACAGCAAGTTTAAGGTCTTCGGGGTTGGGGAGGGTGGTGATTACATATTAAAGCCTTAGTGTTTGTTTACCGACTGACCCCTAATGTGCCTAGCAACACTTTCTACCGAGGCGGGAAAGCGTCTACATGCTGTACTGCTTTGCCCTCCCTCACCCACGAGGTTTCATCAGCCTCGCAGAACAACAACAGTTAGAAAACGGCCAACCAGCACGCTGTATCCAAGGGCAGGTTGCGATGGCAACTGAGAGCACGTGCTATGCTGAGTGCCTGTTGCCATCTCGTCATCGCGCTCACTGCCGGAGGAACAGCCAGCCAGCTCGCTGGCCGGCACGTCTGTCAACAGACGTTATCCCCCGCTCATGCTCAGACACATACACGGGGGAGGAGTCCTGAGTGAACCCCCCCCCCCCATCCCTCACGCCCTAATCTCTGTGTGATGTTTTTCTCTCTGCTAACCCCACCCTTGCCCATCGTTCTCCCTCCCCCTCCCTCTAATTCTCCCCTCCCTCAACTGATGGGAAAAAAAAGTCAAAACAACAACAAACAAGCCGGCGTGGTTTTTTGTTGTTTCTGGGTGTTGGTGATGGTGTTGTCTTTATCCAGTCCTCGCATAACGATGAGGTGCCTGCATGCATCCTGCACAGAGAGTGGATGATGCAACCCAGCCGCCGAGTTGCCTCTCCAGATGTGTGCTGTTACGCCCTGTAACGGACTCATTTTGGAGCATATCTCCACGTTTGTTTTTTTGTTGTCCCATTCAGAGCGATAAAGCTTAGAGGCTTGTGTTTGAAGTCAGCGTCACCGTGAATGGCTCAGTGAATGGCCTCTGAACTCATTTTATATATAGACATGTTGCTGGATGCATTGCACTGCCGAGTGCAATTATTGCACCGGTTTCACCCCGTTCACCCCTTAAGTCTCAACCAATCATTACCAGCCAAACCAAGACCGGTGTAGAAACATACACATACACAAAAACACACACATGCATCAGTCAGTGCTCCTACACACACACATATGCTACAAGCACTCGGGGACAAAGGATGAATAATGCAGAGGTAGCGTCTGAGTGAAAGTCGCCTCCCCTCTTTCCCTCCTTTTCACCTTCCCCAAGCAATAAGGAAGCAATGTTGCCATGGAGGCAATGAAGCCTCGGCGCGCCATCAGCCAATTACAGCCTACCCTGTGTGAAAGCCCGAGACCAATGGCTGCTCGATCTGATGCTGCTGTTACCACAGACACCGAGATCCTATTGGCTGAGCTCTGCTCTTTGATTGAATTTCTGATCTTGTTTTTGAGAGGAAAAAATATTTCAAGGAGTGCCACCTGTGTGCCAACTTACAAAATATGTTGTTTTTTTTGTTTTTTTTCCACAAAATGAAAAGGATTGCTTTGAGAGAGGGAAAGTGTTTGTTTTAGAGTTTTAAGAGACCTCAATTCAGCTCCATTTTTGGTGCTGCAATAAAGTGAGTAATGAGGATTTTTTTTTTCTGGCACTCGGTGCATCCTGAGGTGTGTGTGTCTGGGGTTTTGTTAATTAAAAGATGGAAAAACAATCATTTCAATAATGACTATTTTAATCAGTACTTGTTTATTTCATTTAATAGCAATTTTTCTACCCTCCCGTCATATTATTCGGTTTTCCCCTGACAAAAGAGCCACACCCCACCAGTTGCTCACCGCTGGTTAATGACCATTTCCTGGTTTAACTCTTGATTTTCCAAACCTCAGGTCCATCGTGCTCCACCACAGCCTCATATAGTCATATTTTATGTGTGCTGTGCATGTAAAATTTCAGCACCAGTTAATCCAAATAGGATTTTTTTGTTCATATAAATTTATTCACATGGTAAACACTATCCAAATATATTATATTTAATAGATTCTATCAGTCGATTAAGATATTTAATCTCGATTTATCACATGATCGTCCATAGTTAATCACGATTAATCGCAAATCAGTTTATTTTTTTATCTGTTTAAAGATTTGTCGAGTATTTAATACTTATAACTTATACTACTACTTACAATACTTATCAACGTGGAGGGCAAATATGCTTGCTTTATGCAAATGTATGTATATATTTATTATTGGAAATCAATTAACAACACAAAACAATGACAGATAATGTCCAGAAACCCTCACAGGTACTGCATTTAGCATAAAAAAATATGCTCAAATCATAACATGGCAAACTGCAGCCCAACAGGCAACAGGGGAGACTCGTGGGTACCCATAGAACCCATTTGCATTCACATATCCAGAGGTCAGATGTCAAGGGACACCTTTGAAAATGGCCATGCCAGTTTTTCCTCGAAAATTTAGTTTGGAGCGTTATTTAACCTCCTTCGCGACAAGCTAGAAAGACATGATTGGTACCAATGGATTTCTTAGGTTCTCTAGTTTCATATGATACCAGTAGCTTCACTCTAGCTTTTAAACTGAGCCCGCTACAACTTAATAATAATAATAATAATTGCAAGTTGCGTTAATGCGTTAAAGAAATTAGTGACATTAAAACGAATTTACGTAAACGTGTTATCGCGTTAACTCTGACAGCCCTAAAAAAAAAACAACATATATATATATATATTTTAAAGAACCTTTATGTGGTAGAGAACCCAACTGAACTTCTGACTTGGTTGATCGCCACTACTTTTCCTCACATGGTTGGCTGCTTGACATATGCTTCACCAAAATCTATTTTTTTAATTCTAAAGTCATTAAGGCATTCTGGTCTCATCGCTGTCTTTGTGTCGCACCGACTAGACGGCAGGTCAATTAGTAAACCCCTCTCGTCTGGGTCGTTAAATTTCCCAATTTAATCTCAGGAATCAGTGGGTGTAAGATGATCTCGGTGTCAGGAGCATTTGGGGGAAACTTAGCCCAGTTTTGTTTCACTAGCAGCACCTCTAGGGCGAAAGCGTAAAATCTCCGATAAGCCTCAGCCTTCTCGTTTCATTAATCACCTTCATCTGTGTCTGTGATCGAAACGGGATAGCCGTCCGGTCAGAGAGTCGTCTGACGGGAGTAACCCAAATCCCCCTCTGAGTGCTCAAAAGCCTCCTACTTCATTAGGAACATCTGCTTGTTTATTTCCCCCCACACGGCGTTGTGTACGCCGGCGTCTGCCAGGTAGTCTCTCACTCTCTCCTCCGTGTCCGCTGCATGTGTGAGAGCTGCTGAGGATGGCGGTATGCTGGTGTGTGAGGTTGAACCAGGATGCTCAGGTGTGTGTGTGTGTGTGTGTGTGTGTGTGGTGGGGATACAGGTCCCTGGTGTTCGGCGCTGTGTAGCAGGTTAATCGTCTGTTTTTCTCAGACACAAAGGCTCGTCCCGTTGCCAGTGACACCCTGGTGTGAGTGTGTGTGTGTGTGTGTGTGTGTGTGTGTGTGTGTGTTTATGTGTGACTAGAAGGGGGCTGAAAACAGGATTAGTGTCATCAGGATCTAAGCCTGAACAGACTGGCAGTAATAAAGTCATGTTGTACTGTAAGTGGTCAGTTTGACTTCTCATTATAAAGGATTTGAATATTAAAAAACATGATTTTTGTGTGGTCAAAGACAAGTGTGTGATGGACATTTCTGAACGCCTCCACTCAGGTTATTAATTCTTGACTGATACAAAGAGATTGGCTGTTTGATTTTCTTTCCAAATTTTGGCAGGAAAGCTTATATTCCTCCAGGGTGTGGCATATGTCTGCTCTCTTGTTGTTTCAGTCTCAACCCAAGGGTTGTCAAGATGTATGGCGTGATGATAAGGACAAAAGACAATCATAATAACCATAAGACCTCTTATATTGATACATCAAAATATTTTGTTCAGGCACAGATCATCATTCATCATGCATTTTCATCCGGCACCCCAAATATTTCAGAAATTATTCCCGGAGAAATCTGACATGCTTTCTATTGTTTTAGACAACATAATTGTTATGACTCACTATATTAAATTCCTTCCCCTAATATGATTATGATGAAAAATATCAATTTATTGCCCACCCCTGCTGGGACGGTGGAAGGGGGGGATGTTTGTTTACCACAGACTCGTCATTGTTACTTGACCTGTTTACACACAGATTTACGTCAAAATAATCTGTGCGTAAAGGAAAATTATTGTTTTTGTCTTTTATCTCATCAGTATGGATTTCTTCCACGATTGCTTCCTGAGATTAAACATTGATAAACAACTTGCCTCCAATCAGAATCCTCCAAAAGGCAGTCTAATGCTGCATCTAACTTTTTCTTATCCTCGTTATGATTATCATTTATTAATCTGTCTGTTACATTTTCCATCACAATTTTAGACTTCAAGTTATTATTTTAATACATGAGATTCACATTGATATCAGACAGAGAAAAGCAACAGATTCTCATATTTAAGATATTATTGTTTTGCATTTTTGCTTGATAAATTACTTAAAGGTACAGTGCGTAACATTTCTGGGGATCTGTTAGCAGAAATGGAATATAATATTCATCACTATGTTTTTATTAGTGTATAATCATCTGAAACTAAGAATCGTGTTTTCGCTAGCTTAGAATGAGTCCTTAATATCTACTTAGTCGAATAGTGATTTGGAGGTCGAATACCATAGCCAAACGGTCAAAGCTTCGAAGCGTTCAGGTCAGCCCTATAGTGTTATTATGTTAAGGATGTCTTTTGAGAGAGGCGAACGCCGTTACCGCGGTTTTCCACTCGGCGGCTCTGGTTAACGCAGTCTTGGAAAGGGAGGAGTGAGCGGAGGGGTACTCAGTTGGTTGCAATGTGCAACTACAACACTAGATGTCGCCAAATCCTACACACTGCACCTTTAATCTCTCTGTTACATTTTCCATCTCAATTTTACGGAGAGAATTATTATTTCTTTCTTTTTTTGGTCCAAAATCCAAATACATGACATTCACATTGATATAAAACAGAGAAAAAGAAGCGAATCTACATATTCGAGAAAGTATTATTTTGCATTTTTGCTTGATTAATTACCTAAATAATTGATTATGAAAATTGTTATTTATCACTTTTCTGCTCCATGGCAGTCCCGTGAAATAGTTACCAAATCTAGTACTCCCCGTCACTTTCCCTCCCCGCATTGATATGTTTCTTAAAATATAATCACAGGAGGCGGCTTTCTGGGAGCTCCACTCTGTTGGTAGTTAATATTTTGTGTGTGTGTGTGTGTGTGTGTGTGTGTGTGTGTGTGTGTGTGTGTGTCTGCACACCTATTACAGGTGTCAGCAGAGCAGCACTGATCACTACAGGTAATGACCTGTACATGCCCCGTGGTGTACACTATCCTTTCGCTCAGCGCTGCTGCGGTTAAGCCACAGTATTCATGGTTTGTCTCTCCGGACCTCCCGGGGATTTTGACTAACTGTCCGCCTGTTTTTGATAAACAAAAGGCTCCGGCTCTAATGCATTTTTGAGCCACTCTTGCCCCCTTTGGCTTTTATCAGCTTAGCCGCGCCGGTTTAATCGGACAGCCCTGTTTGTGCGTCGTCCTGTGCGTGTGCGTGTGTGTGTGTGTGTGTGTGTGTGTTTGTCTCGGAGCTTTGATGATCCCCCGTCTTTGTCTCGTCAGGCCAGTGTCACCCAAAGAGGTTTATGATGGGGGCCACAGCTGAGTGGATTAGAGTCTGCAGTGTTTGTGTGTGTGTGAGTGAAGAGGGGGGGGGTCGTTATATGTATCAGTCCTCCTAAGGATCCTTCAGCTGTTCCAAGGGTGTGTTTTTTTCTTTTTTTAACCCACCACAGGTGCCTCGTGGGAAATGTACATGGTATGTGAGACAAGTGGCACATTGAGGTTGTAAAGCGACACAGACCCTCCCTCGCCAAGTGCTCCTGGAGCCGAGCGCTTTAAGGAATAAATTACACGCCTCGGGATCTGTGTAAATTGTACATAAATTAACAAGAATGTTGGATTACTTACTTGATTATAGTAATTGAAGTGTATTAATTCTATATAGCCAGACCGTAAGCAGGTGCATTTGTAAAGACCAGACAGACGCATAATGGATTCAGTATAAATATTTAAAATACTTTATACAGCATAGAAATCTCTCGACACTCGGAACAAAACCATCATTACAAAATCTTACAAAAGACCCCCCCCCCCCCATCCCCATCCCATCTCGAGTCTGTATCAATCTCAGTATCAACCAGAAAAAAAAGGTACAAAGACGTAATTTCAAATGTTGACAGTACAGTTCAGACTCGTGAAACATTTGCATGCAACTTTTTCCAAGAGATTCTACAGTATGTCAACAGTGAGAAGCCTCGTGTGCCCGACGTTGGAAGCCTTTTTCGTCTTGTCTTTATGAAGCGACCAAGATGCGAAAATGTCAAACATTTTACATTCCCTTCTCACGGAACGGCGTCAAGTGACAGGAACACGGGAGTCGTACTGTTATTTACAACCACATTTTTTCACATCGCTCTCAGAGAGCTCTTGGCAAATACTCGTCATTGCAGGTAACACTTAAAGACTATTGCACAAACTACAGCGTTAAGACAAAAAGGAAGTGAATTATTTTCATGGGTGTTACGTGATCCTCCCACCTACCTTCGTACCCCTCAGCCTTTGGCGAGGTTCAAAAAGTTTCATAAGGCTTTTGATGCTCTATTTTTTTTATCTTTTTTTTTTTTATTATTTTCTTCAAAAACAGACTATGAACAGGCTTGCGAGGACAAGTCACAACTAAGACTTTGAAAGTTTCCCTGTGGATCGTAGAGGTGATGTAACACTTGTATATAAAAAAGTTATAGCTGTGAATTGTTATCAGTGTTGAGTGGTAGTTTATGAGAACGCTATAAAAAAAGTGAGAGCGTGACTCTTCTCTCTATTTCGATGTGTTTGAACCTAACGGCACTAACGCTCAGACGCTGCGACAACCGTGGCAAAAAATCCACACAAGCACGTCACGACCGACCGCTGCTATACATTAACGTATGAATAATGCAGTGAGGTAAGAGATGGTAAAACACTGTGGTTACTTACTACAGGTTTTGGTATTTTAAGAATAGTGCAGTGAGCTTCTTCATCCAGTCAGCTTTGAGGATACAGTGCCAGCTGGCTGGAAGTCGGTGGGTATCTTAAGATGAGTGTTTTCACGGAGACAAAACATTTACACATGTAATCAGGGTTAGGGGAAGAGTTGGGGTCTGTTAGCTGGTGTGAATCAGTCTACGGCTCAATTAGTAACCAGTTACAGCAATATTATATAAGAGAGTACCTCTAAACTCAGTCTATAATACAGTGTTATGTGTGTGTGTGTGTGTGTGTGTATTACATGATGTCCACTCGGTATCTAGGCCACAGCGAGGTTTAGTCATTGCTCAGTTTCAAATCTCATCTTCTCAGCGTCACCACCTCTTATTACATAATGAGAGCGGTAACGAGAGATATTTTAAACTCTTCACTCAAACCTCCTTTTCTTTTTTTTCCTTTTTTTTAAATGATCAAGTCTGTCTTAGAAAGTGGCTCAGTCGCAATACACTGACAGTTCAAAAGGCCGCTCTGGAAGACCTCTCCGAACTTCAACAAAATGTTGAGAGGGGCCTTGAGTTCAGTCTGTCTTTTCTTTCTTTTCTTTTTTTTGTGGTGTACCCCCTCAGCAGAGGGTCTTGAGTGCACCTGAAGCACAGAGGTGAGTCTGCATGGGGTAGGGCGGCGGGGAAACCACCTCCTCGACGACCTGCTCCGGCCGGAAGGAGAACGGCTGCAGCTGGACCTTCTTCTTTAGGAGCTGTCCGATTCCCATCGAGGGGAACTTGCCGCGGTGCGTCGGGCTGTCGGGGTCGCTGCTGCTGCTGCTGTTGTTGTTGTTTTTGTTGGAAGGAGGGCTGAACGCCGAGGTGGGGTTGAGGCGGCTGAAGGCGGACTTCGGAGGGCTAAAGGCCGAGCTGCCCGGGGGGCTTCCCACGGTGCTGGGGGGGCTGCCGCTGGTGTCGGAAGAGCCGCCCCAATCCGACGAGATGCTCTTTTTGGGCTGCGGGTTGACGATGAGCACGGGAGGGCTGGGGATCGTCGCCTTCTTCAAGTACGACGAGTCGGGCTGGAAGGCGGAGACGTGGCGGGGCGGGGACAGGGTCCCGTTGGTCAGCTTGTACCAGGGCGAGGCGGGGGTGTCCTCGATCTGCTCGGCTTTGGAGAGGGAGCCGAAGGAGTGCATGCCGATCGGCGACGGCGCCGGCGGGGCGGGGATGTTGTGTTCCGGGCTCGTGTTGACTTGCGGGAGGGTGGCCAAGCGCCTCCGTTGCTGAGGGGTGTTGTTGGAAAAGAGAGGCTGGATCTCTAGGTATTCCATGGAGGACGAGGCGACGGTGCCGGGCGGCGCCAGAGGCGAATTACGGTGACCACCAGTTATGGCACGTAACAGACCTGAGGAGGAGACGAGAGGCATCGTTAAATTTCTGAAATACGTTCAAAACTCGCTGCAGGTAACCGAGTGAAAGGTTGAGAACTGCAGCTTCTGTACATTTTGACGGAGCGCCCTATGTGGCTGGAGTCTATGTGTTATGTTATGTCAGAGGAAACATTCCTCTCACATATATAATCATCTTGAGTGCATGTAACAAGGAGGTGTAAAGGTACAAGAACATTATGTACGGACTTTAAACCTTTTGAATACCAGCCTGTCCTGACATGCCGGATGTTGAACAGCGCCATGGGCCTTCTCTGTACCATTTTGTAGCCAAATGAGGAGTAGGGAAGGAGCGTAACCCTGAGCTTTGCCCCCCCCCCGAGTTTCTTGTTGTCACTTGTAAGCTCTTCTCCAAGTTGTTAAAAATGCCCAGGCCTAGTTTAGGGCTGCACAATTAATCAATATGGCCAACTGCATTTTTTTTTTTAAATCGCAGGAGGTGCGAAATGTTGTCAAAATACCATTTTAAATGAAATATTGTGGTGCTGCAGAGATGTCATAGCCTGCACATCATATACTACACACTCAAGAAAACATCTTTGTGTGGTACAGATCCCCGCAAAAATCACACCATAATCATTTTAATATGTTTTTCAATCAAAATGAGAATAATGATGTAAGAATTATTATCTTTTAATTTAATTGTATTCTCATTTTCATTGAAAATGTAAGAATTATCATTCCCTCTAATATCGCAAATCATATTGCAATTGCAATATTATTCAAAGCAATCGCAATTAGATATTTTTTCTAAATCGCTCATCCATAGCCTAGTTTGAAAGAATTGATGTTGACAACGCAGTTTGAGATTAAATTTAGTTTAAATCCAAATGATATACTTACTTCTGTCTGTCATTTCATCTGACTGCCAACAGGTTAAATAAAAACTCAAAAAAGTGTTTGTGCGTTCGCCCTACGATTGACTGGCAACTTGTCCAGGATGTTTCCTCTCAGATGGATGGATGGATGGATGGATGGGTGGTTGGACGGATGGACAGACAAACAATGGATGGATGGATGGATGGATGGATGGATGGATGGAAGGAGGAGTGGGTAACTACGTATGTGTGAAGAATATGCATGCTCAGTCAACCTACCCTGTATGAATAAAAGTAAATAAAGTAGATAGAATAAATAAAGAGGCACTTTTCAAAACAAATATCTTTTTTTTTTTTTTTCACAAATCTGTCCAGGTATATTTTTTGCACTGCACCGTATGATCCCCTCACCTGTTCTGTGTTTCTTCTCCTTGCTGGGCCCCTTGGCGACAGCAAGGTAGACGGGCGTCTGCTTCGGAGGGATGGTGAGCTTGTCCACGTGCTTCCTCCACTGGGTCTGGAAGTATTCGCTTTTCTGCTTTTCTCCTTTCTTTTTCTCTTGGAACTGCATCTCCTAAAAAAAACAGACAGACAGGGCGATCGGCACATTACAAACAGCCCTTGGCGTTTGACAAAACCTGTTGTGCAACCAACAGATTTGACACCCAATAATTCTTCTCGCTCCCGAGTAACCCTTCCCCGGGCACGGAGACCGAATTCACGTGTCGTTGAAAAAAAGCGAGGATGCGCTTACCCTGTACTCTTTGGAGAGCCTCTTCATTTTCTTGTTGAGGAGGAAGTAGACGGCCAGCGTGTGGCAGGCGCGGTTGGTGAGGACGGCGCTCAGCACCTCGCTGTGCTTGTAGCTCATCTTCTCCGTCATGTGCAGCAACACCGTGTGGTTTATCTCCTCAATGTGGATCCTGAACACAGGGGGAAGGGAACACAGAGCGAGAAAAGTTAACGCTTTGTGATGCTTTAACGCATAAACAATTTCTACGTTTGAAAAGTGTGCGTGTGAGTCTATACCTGTTGAGGTACGGGGCCCCCGTGTTCTTGTTGGCCAGCTGCAGCCAGGAATCGGCCATCACCTGATGGATATTGGGACGCTTGTTGGGATCCGGCTCGAGAAGCTTCTTCAGGAGACAGATGGCAGCTGGGGACAGAGAGAGAGAGAGAGAGAGAGAGGGAGAATAAATATTCATCAGCTGCCAGTGATGCTCAACTCGCTTCATAAAGAGGAAGGTTTTTTTCAATACTGAAACATGTTTTTACATGACGTATTTTTCTTCAGACACTGTGACTCTTTTGGGTCTAACTGTGGGAAAAAACATTAGTATTGCCTAATTTCTCAGCCACCTGACACAACGCTCGACTGTTGTTGATGACTAGTCGGAGCAGATGTACAAGTGTCTCAATCCCTTTGTCCCCGTCACAGTGCGCAAACCCGTTGACAACAACCTTCATCCTCCTCATCCGCTTTGGTTCCGTTATAACATAAGACGGATGAGATGACACATCTATGCCGTTAGCTCGTTTAATAGTCACTTACATAACTGGGCCAAGTTATGTACGTTGCTGGTATTAGAAGAGTGACACGGTCATTAGAATAGCGACGCTGTCATTAGAGATTGACACTGTTGTGATAGAGCAGCTGTGGTATGAGCGTCGCTACCTCAAGCGAAGCGCATGCACACTGTGTTCCAGTTTCCTGAAATGTGTTTCACCTTATTTCTTCATGTTTTTTTTTTACAGACGATTAGTCAGAACTAGATGAAGCAAGTTCTGAAGAAATTGCGGCGTGAAATTCCGGACGCTGATAAGGTGACGCTACACTGACTTGCTGGCTTAAATGTGTAAGAAGAAGGTGAAGCAGTAGGAGTAGTTGGTAAAAATGGGAATGGGTTTAATTTGTATGAATGTCATTGGTAAAGCTGAATAATACTGTGGTGTATAAAAGATGTGGAGTATTTGAACCCATTTTTGCCCAAAGACTATATTTAATATGATGATAAGGAAAAATGCCACAACATTTGTTCTGATTGGTCAAAAGTCTTGAAATTTGGTACAGCCAAACCTTGGGCAATTCTCCAACAATAAAACTTTGAAATTTTTAGATCACAAGAAAAACACTTTTTTGAAAAGTGACGGAAACAGGCTAACATTATGTTTATTAAATGTTTTCCATATGATTTTTTTACACTGCATATGTGTGCATATCTTTGAACTTGTTATGAGTTCATAGATCCCAAATACTTGATCGTGCTCCTTGTAGATTCTGAGATACATTAATTCTCTTATCATACTACATCTAGTATTTGGGCAGTTGGAACTACTGTTTTTTCCTCAAATATAATAGAGTCTATTGCAAAAAACAGTAGTCCCATGTGCCCAAATAAAAGATATAGTATGATAAGAAAAACTCACTTTTCAGCCAAACGGTTTGACCGATTTTGAAAATTTCTTCACATTCCTTGCTTAAGCAAGCTCAGACAACACTTCCACTAAAGGAAATTAAAAATTTCAGCTGCAGGCACAAATGGATTAAGGTTTTTTTTTTTTAAAAAGCTGATGCTACGCTGCATTGCTGACTTTAATCTGTATGAACAAGGTGAAGTAGTAGGAATAGTTGGAAAAGTGGGAATGGGTTTAATTCATACGAATGTCATCATAACATATAACATTAGCTAGAATTCAGTATGATGAACTCACTTTAAATATGCCTGTGCAAATATATTCTAATTCTACTACTGTTTAATAAGTCTATTTTTTCCGAAAGTCTAATTAAAAAAAACGGTTGCGCCGCTTTCTCAGAACTTCTGACACGTACTCTGGGGCAATTGCCACTATTAATAAATCTTTTTCATCCGGTGACAGCGACTTAACAGGAAAGGTTAGATAAAACCTGACACTAATTTTGAACAAACACAATTATGGTTTGGTTTGTGGTTCTCTACATGCGCTCTGCCAACACGTGTCCTTAATGCATTTTTCACTTCTACCGTGTTGTTGAGGATTTTCTTTCCCTCTGCTTAAACTCACGCTAATGGTCTCGGATTTACACGATACAGAAATACTATAATAATATTATTTCATACACATATATATATATATAGTGCTATATTTGGACATAAAGTAAATATGCCGGAGATAAGTAGGGTGGTGGCTCAAAGGATTGCGTGCCTGCCAAAGCTGCCAAGTCGATTCTTGAGAAATGCTCGCCACGATGCACCTGCACACAAACAAAAAGCACCGGTTCTCAAGTATGAACTTGGCAGCTTCACAATGTCCCAATACAACCCTTTATTAGTCATCGCCGCGCCACTAACCCACTGATCTGTTTGCTAACTTTTAGGTAAGCAGGTTGGCTGAGGACTGCGTTTCTCTTGACATTTGCATAAAGCTTCTGAAAGCACCCAATCAGAGAGCTTGTTTATTAAAAGCCAGTCGGACAGCCTGACAAAACAAAACAAAACAACTTCCTGCAATACAGAGCAACGTATTATCTATCTATATCCTTAATTAAACTTTCTTGGCAGACGCCGTGACCTCAAAATTCTTTATCTCGTGTGCAATCACGACCCGATATTACCTTGTTGAACGCGCCTCGTATATTTCAACTCAATGCACATGTCAGTTTTATCCTGAGGGTTGATTACGGTGATACGGAAGGATCTGACTGGGTATATTAATACACACAGATACGACATCTTTTCTTCACCTTAGAGGAGCGCCTTGTCATCTATGATTTATCACATAGGGGTGCATTTAATTTCAGTGCTTTCGGCGTTCGCACCTGTGGAGAGCGAGGGAGGTAGAGGGTTCATCTCCTTGTCCACCATCTTCTGGTGCAGGGCTCGGAGACTGAAGGGCTCCACGGTGAACGGCAGATTCCCGGTCAACATCGCGTACATGTTCACACCGCTGGAAGATCAAAACGCACACTTAAGCTCAGGGGTGAAATAAACAAATGTATTTAAATAAGAATATTTGGCAACAACTGATTACATTCGAAAAGGAGTGTATACTCACATGGACCAGACATCCACTTTAGGCCCGTACTTCTTCCTGGAGAGCAGCTCCGGGGCGGCGTATGCCGGACTTCCGCACTGGGTGCTGAACGGGTCCGAGTATCCTAAAATGCCCGCGCAGTTACTGAGGCCAAAATCTGAGGGCACAGAAGTAGGTGGGGTGAGTGTTGTTTCTGGGTTTATTACCGTCTTTTCAGCTATAGCTCATTAAACGAGTCGCCCCCCCATCACGGCGTTACACACACAAACGGAAGCAGATTAGCACTATGGTGAGAGCTCGTAAAGGCTTTAACGGGATATTTAATTGCTCTTAGCTCCTCACCACATGTGGGACGCTGTGACACTGCACTCCAACTGAGAAAATCTTTCTGTTACCGTAGAGTAACTGGCATCAAAGGCCTTTCTTTTGTTAATAATTGCTTGAATATTATATTGTTCTTTGCTGTGGGAAATTTTGTGTTCATATATAACTAATTTATGGAATTTCTGCACGTTTCATTCACAGGGAAAAAGAAGCAGCAAAGCACTGAACAAGGAAAAGAAACAGAGGTGAGTTACCTATGAGCTTTATGTTGTCCTGCTCATCCAACAGGAGGTTTTCTATCTTCAGATCCCTGGAAGACAAAGAGTGCCAGTGTTTACATTAGATTACCTATCATCATCATCATCATCATCATCATACAATGCCCCAAGCAGGAGAGGTCAACCCCCCCGCAAACCCCCAACACATGCCCCTCCCAATGTGGGTCACGCTGGCTGATTTTTCAGGGTCTATTGTGTCCCTCCAGATCCCTCCTCAGAAATCCTGTTATACAGTTATCTCCATAAGCCATCTCATCATAGATAGAAATTTAGTTCCCAGGCTCTGAGCGACAAAGAATTGAATATTCCCGGGAAGAGCTTTGTGAATCTGAAATTTGATTTAGATGCAGTTTATGTGTTTTTATTTCTCCACTAAATCAAATCGTTTGTTATCATAAAATGTAACAATATTTGTAGGAGAAATGCACTGGAATGATTCAAATCTATGCTCAGTGCATGGAAATCCAGCTGTTGTGTAAATCTTTTTTTTAAATCGTATTTTAAGAAATTCTTCGCTGCTCTCTTGGAAACCTCTTAAAGCATGGCAAATATGGTTATTTTTGGATTAACGGTAATGTGCGCAATACGGACTTAACCCACACTTTGAGAAAGAGGATCATGTCTGACTCACAGATCTTAAAGTCTGCTTTAACGCCATAAACGGCACAAAGCTCTCGTGAGCTATCGAAGGCAAACATATGTCAATATTTTCGGAGGCATTTATATAAATGCTGCTCTTAACATTGGAGAGCAATGTGTGTGTGTGGTTCTGTGTTTTTTCTTTCTCTCTCTTTTCATTTAATTTTTTTTTTTACCTGTGCACTACACCCGCCCTGTGCAGGTGCTCCACGGCCAGCACCAACTGCCGGATGTGCTTCTGAGTCTCCCGCTCGTCCAGGCGCTTCTTGTCGTAGATGCGGTTCATGAGGTTCCCGCCGGGACACAGCTCCATCACCAGGTAGTAGCTGTTCTCCGTCTCCAGGATGTCCAGCAGCTGCGTGATGTTGGGGTGGCGGATCATCTGCTGGATGTGGCCCTCCCTCCGCAGGTTCTTGGTCACGTACGAGTCCTTCTTGGCCTTCCGCTTGTCGATCACCTTCACCGCCACCTGGAGAAATCGAGACAGGAGAGAGAGAGAGAGAGATGAGAGGTGAGGAACTAATTTTAGACAAAAGCACATGACTTGGCAAGCTAAAGTTTGGCTCTCGCTCCACGTGATATCGTAAATCATACACCCACGGAGAGTAGAGCATTGCCGTGTCTCGGAGACTTTTCGGAGAGTTGTAGTGTAACAGGTGACAAGCTGCTCGGTCTCCATTGCAAGGGTATATAACTCGACACTGACCTCCCCTGTCACAGCTGCTCCCAATGTGGGGCGACCCAGGCGCTATATGGCCCCGAGGCTGCAGGAGGGGGGGAGGTATATGTGTGTGTGTGTGTGTTGGAGGGGTTACTGAACCATCATAAACTGGGGGGGAAAAGCAAATGTTACCCTATCTGTTGAGAAGGCGCCAAGGCCAAATGGACAGTTGATATTCCCCCCATTTGCCACGGAGTTTAGCCGCAGCTAAACACACACACGAGGAGACAAATGTAGAAAGGAGACCCGGGGAAAGATGCAGATTCAACAGGCAGAAGTTTTTTTGTCTTTTAATTGCTCATCCCAGCGTCTTCTTCCTATGTTTCTCCACCCTTGTTGTGTCATTGTGCGGAGGAAAACCTGCAAGTCTCCTCATAAAAGCCACAGAACATGTCCTTTATGACAAACACTTCCCCTCTGTGGCTACTTACATTCAATAACGGTACCCCGTCTACTCTCATTTCATCCTTCGCCCGCGTCTCCTTGTGTCCCGTCTAGACTTTGAGTTCAAGAGCATGGCGACCATACGCAGCAAATCATCTCAAGGAGAGCCCGCCGACATGGAAAGGCATGACCGGGCGAAGCTAATCACCATATCCATTAATGAAATGGTGAGGGCCAAAGTGGTTGTGTGTGCGTCTTTCTCTTCCTTCCGTCCTTCTGTCCTTCGTCTTTATTTTATACTTTCGTCCTTTCATCTCTGATAATTGATTCACCTCTGAAAAGCTTCTCTTTTTTTTTACAGCTGCTAATTAAACCTGTCTGAATGTGTATGTGTGTGTGTGTGTGTGTCATGATACAGTAATAGATGGCCCGTGTTTACGCCAGGCTGTGTGGGGGGTGTAGGGTATGTATGGGGGGGTGGGGCACTGTATTTACAGTAGGCTATATGTAGAGAGAGGGGGGGGGGGTTGGGGGATATAGAGGGGGAGGGGTTTGCCCAGCCAGGGGGGCTTCTGGGGGATTCAGTTGTTTATCAGGCGCCCCTCAGACAGAAAAGGGGGGAGGTGGGGGGGTGGGTGACTATGGAGGGGAAAGTGGGTTACAGACATCAAAAACACATGCATATGACCTCGCCAGCCCCCCCCCTGGCCATCGCAGCATCCCTCACCTCTCCTCACTTTCATACCCCCCCCTGCACTGTAAACACACACTTTCATCCCCTGCATCCACACCGACTTTCTAGTGATGCTAAAAAAAGGATCCCCCGTACTGTATTTCCTTTACCCCTCGGCTACCCTTTTTGCTTGAATAAACCCACTGCTCCCTCCCAGCTGCCTGTTGGACCCTGAATGAGAGAGAGAGTGTGTAAAGAGAGGGAGAGAGCATGTGCTGTGTGTTGTGTGATTGCCAGCGTTTGCATCATCCTCAACAAAGAGAGCTGAGGGGAAGGGAAGAGGAGGAGAGGAGCGCTTTCTTTTTCTCCTCACAGGGACAGAACGGGAGGTGGGGTGGCACAGGATGAGCTAATATTTAATATGCTTTAATATGCTAAATGTGAATTCCAGTGACACATATACAAACACATGGGTCTATATGTAGGGACACATAAGGAGAAAAAAAAGGAGGGGTACTTGTTTTCTAAAATGCAAATCTCCTGGAGATTTGCATATTAGAAAACACAGCCTGGAGAGAGACAAAGGCAACCAGTGGCCAATGGTGGTCCATATCAAAGCCCTGCGCTGGCGGAATCCTAATGAGGCTGGAGGAGCCCATTTATCAACGACACGATTTCATATGCAAGTAGCAGCTCTGCTCTCTCATAGGCCGGGCAGTTTTTCCCTCTCTGTCCCTATCACTGGCTTGCGCGCCCACAACGGTGAGATCACCACCACCACCAGCAGACAAAGAAGGAAAAGAGCCACACAGACCGCACAACTAGTTACCTAACACATGTTAAGACAGGCATCTCTCTCTCTCTCTCTCTGCCTTTCTCACAAACAATAAGTAAATATTGTCACTGGCGCTTTGCTAGAAAACAAGCCCTGCTGCGGTGCGTATGGCTGAGTTCAACAGCTGGCGGTGCCTGCATGAGCTCATTAACAGAGTCTCCCATTGCCAACAGGGCTGAGCACTTTCTCAGAGAAAGCTAAAGGACTGATGAAGTGGACAAAATCATACTGTATGACTGAACTGTCAATACAAACAGGTGAAGGGTTTTTTTTTTACTTGGCTGACATGCAGGCATGAGCCAAGTGACAGCTGATACTGTCCACTGAAATGACATTTGAAACCATATCACCGCATGCTGCATGCCACTCTTAAATGTTAAAAGATTCAGAATAAACTCAGAAAAAAAGTTATTTTGTTGTCACAAAAGTTGTTTTTTTGAAGTGCAATTAATCACTAAATTAACTTGAATTCTGATGGCATGTGATAGGATCACAAGATGCATATAAAAAGCCAAGGAATACAAAACACATTACGCACAATTTCAACCAAAAAACCCTGTTAACATTTCCATTTAGCAGTCTTACCTTTTCCCCAGTCAACGCATGGAGACCTTCTCTAACTTTGGCGAAGGATCCCTCTCCCAGCTTCCTCCCGATCAGATAGTTCCCGACCCGTTTGGTGTGGTAAAAGTTCTTGAGGATGTCCGCGGCGGGACTGCATAGAGAGGCCGGGAGGACGCTGTCGTTCCCGGCACTGTTCGGGGTTTTACCCTCATATAACCCGTGGCTGTTGTCAACCACCATGTCTGCAACTGGCATCACAGCTCCCTTGTCAAAAATATCCCGTTTTTTACAAGGGAGGGAAAAAATTACGCAGCTCGTCCCCTCTCCCACCCACCTGCAAAGGCGGGTATTAAATGCTTAACGTGCCTGCGTCTTTGCCCCTAATGACAAATTAAGGGAACCGGAGCTTTGCGCCACCTGTTCGGCCAAAGCATCCACTCAGCAGATTCCGAGACACGTCTCGTTTGGTGTATCGGCTTAGATTGAAACGACACAGGTAATCATGGGAAGTTATTAACTGACGCAACGTGTCCTAATACTTGATAGGGTTTTAAAAAAAATAATGATGAGGCTCCAAGTCAGAGGTAGGCTTTTACGCAGCGTCCCCGCTCCACACATGGACGTCTCCAGGATAGTCTGAGCGCAGGCAGCGTGTTTCTCAGTTTGAACTGACTTTACCGGTCATATGGGGGGGGGGGGGCGTTTCTTAGTGTGAGGGTGAAAAAAACACACACGCACACATACACAGCCCCTCACACTGTGGTGGTGGTAGCCGGGGTGATTTTCAATCCAATCAGCGCAGGCAGGGCGGAGCACATGTGAGAACAAGGGGGGACAACTCCGCCCGGTACCGCTGCCCCGCCGTTTCGCATGGTGCGCTCAGATTGTACACGGCTATGAACAAAGAGTACATTTGTGTTGTTGCAACACTGTCACTACAAATATTTCAACATTTTTATTGTAATTCCTGCGACATGATTTATGGCTGTCTGCGTCATTGTTGTATTATCAGGGTTATTTGGGTAGATTCGTGCGTAAAAGGTTCCAAATGTGGACACCATGTGCTGTGGCACCACGCAGCCCTACAATTTCTTAATTACACTAGCATAGAGGTGTAGGCTACACACATGGCTAGTGGAATGAAATGATCATAAATATGTCTGTGAGAAATGGGGAATTTTATAGGCTATAAGACGCGCCATCATCTATCCATTGCCATTTTTCTGTGTGTTGTTGGTTGTTGCCGAACTTGGAGTTTTGCCAACAATCGAAAGTTGTACTCCGGTACACCAGCAGCAGACAAAGAAGCATTTTCCTTTTTTTTCAGGCTCGCTCATTGAGGTGTTCACTGGCCTAATTAACATGGTGTTCACCATCACTCAGAGGAGGACACGTGCTGGGAGGGGCAACAGTTTCAGACACATTTTTCTTCCTGTATTTGCCTTCAGCTCTGGTTAATCCGACCCAATATGATCATATTATGTTTTTTTTTCCTCAACACAATAACAGAATCACCTGACAATATAATGAAATCCAACAGAATAGCCCTGCAATAACACTGCACATTGTGAAACATATGTTGTTGTTGTTTTTTGAGTCTGTGTCAGAGAGGTGTTGATTCAACTCTGTGGTGTTTTATAAGGCTGCAGTTTGTGGTGTTACTGCATCAGATTTAATTGTATAGCCTATACAGGTGTGCTCTGTTGTGTTCACTCCTTGTATGGATTCCTAGAAAGAGTGAGAAGAATACATGTGCACATACAGTTTGACTTGCCTGCTGGACCATGCTTTCTAGACACCAAACCAGACACCCAGACATGGAACCAAAAGTATAAGTATACCACCATCTTTTGGAGGCATTTTGTACTACAAGAACATACAGTCAGTCCTGTTACTGAAGACATGCGTGAGCCTGCAGTCTTGCTGAACTTTTTAATTTCCCGCCAATCTTTGACTTAAAGCAAGTAGTCTGTGGATTAATCCTCGGAGTTTAACAGTATCCTGTAAAAATAAAGATACTTGGAATCATCAATGAAGGTGATCTGTGCAGGGGGGGAAACACAGGGGTCATGCGATGGAGTTATTTTTTTTTTGGAGATAATTATTCTCAATTTAAAGTAGCCTACTTTTAAAAGTGTTGTAGCCTATTGGATCATTTAATCTTTTAAATGTGAGAAACATCACACCACCATCAAAGTGATTATTTCACTACTACTCCTTAAATTTGTGACTTGGAATACTTTAAAGGTAGACGTTGTATTTTGCTCAGCCTTCATCCCAGAAACATCAGGTGATGATGACAAGAGTAGGCTATTAGGAATTGCTACTTTTAATTGTGTGGCAGTGTAATAAAAAAAATTAGGCCTGACAAAGTGAACGATAATAACGCGTTATGTAATACTAATGTCTTTAATGCAATTAACACAACTTGCGATTTTTAGGTTAAAGCTAGAGTGAAGATACTGGCATCATATGAAACTAGAAAACCTGAGGAATATTAGGTGATACTAGCTTGTTCGCAAAGGAGGCTGAATAACGCTACAAAGTTATGCAAAATTTTGGGGAGGGAAAAACTGGCATGACCATTTTCAAAGGGGTTCCTTGACCTCTGACTTCAAGATATGTGAATGAAGATTAATCGCGATTAAATATTTTAATCGATTAACAGCCCTAAAAAAAAAGGTACAATTTCAGTCTTCAACTTGGTTTCATGATTTAATCTGGGGGTCATGTAGTACACCAGCATAGTAGCCTAATATTGATTAGTATCTGGGAGTAGAGGTCAAATATAGGCTGTAATTGTAGCCTATATGTAGTCTGCTGTGTGTGCACTGTAACGTTACCTGATGATGGGCACCTGAACACGACATGGGTCGGTACACAATGCACAGAGAACGGGAGGAGTAAGGATCAGTGGGGGGGGGGGCAAATTTTATTTTGTCCGGGGGGGGCCTGATGGGTTAAATCGTCCATATCGAAACTCTGTGGACAACCCTCCCCACCCTCCACATGTTTTCAATCCCCTACGGCACTCCGCCACCATGTGGACAAAACCTAGAACAACAACACCGAATCCCATCATGCTTTGCCGTGCCCCGCCGACCCGAGAGAGCTACCGATGCTAGGCTAACCTAACGTTAGCTACCCGGGGAGCGGACATGTTGTACCGACCCTTTCCTTGAATAAACATCGCGGTAAGCGGGGGAACCGGGAGTTTAAGGGGGAAGGCTCGCAGAATCATGGATGCCGTTAACGCCTTTAACCACGAGGTAAGCCTCCCTTCAGTGGGCTCTCTCTCTCTCTCTGAGACCCCGAAGCCACCGAGTGTGGCGGTGCTGGTCATGGTTGCTGTGTGTGTTGCTCTGGAGCTAACCCGAGCCAGTGGGCCTTGCTTTGGCGAGCTAGCTGGACTTGTCCACCGTATACCCGACTTAGGGCTAACCGAGTTAGCGTTCGTGCTGTAGATACACCTGCAGCTCAAGTAACGCTAGCGTACAAACAAATTATTTCTTCTGCTAGCTTAGCTTAGCATGCTAACGTTTCAATACACGTTGGCTCCAGTAACCTTGCAACAAAGTTCGCAAGACCAGCCTTTATGTTAGCTTTGTAGTAGGAGCGTGTTTACTAACAGTTGGCAAACACACTATCCGATTGTTAACGAAATGTTCATAGCCGCTTTCAGTGATATGCAAAGCCCTGTGTTTGTTTGTTTAGAAGATGTCAAGGCTAAGTTGCTGTAAGGCCTGAGGACTGATGGGTTGATGCTGGCCCCAGTTTAAAGACAAGTCAAGTGTTTTTTGTTTCCTCTCCTTTCTGCTGATGTTTTTTTTTTTTAACCCTTGAATATAAAGTTACTGTGGTAAACACTAACAAAAACCTGTGATAGTATCATAACTAGCTGGTGCTGATATTTGTTTGTTGCACCAGATCATTGTAAGAGCCCTATGAGCTGGTTTCTTGAAAAATCATCTTTCAATATCAGGTTCTGTCTGATGCAAACAGAGGAAGTAGTTGTTGTGTGTGGATGTAACTCACTGTTAGATATACAGTACATATGATAAATATGTCAGTGTAGACTTCACACACCTATGAGAAGAGCAAACATGTACTTCGGTGAGGAGTTTTGTCTCAGATGCTGGTCCATTTAGTTTAGCTCAGAATAGGCAAAGTGATAGACTATCACACCACACAGATGCTTTAGCATCCTCAAAAGCAAACGCCTGTGAACTGTGTGCAGTTTATTTCTCATTTCTTTGCACCGTACAGTAACAAGAGGGTGTATATTGTCATTCTATTTATTTATTTATTTATTTGTCATTTAGTTATGCTGCTGTGTGTGGACCTCTTGGATCCTCACTTCAAAACAGTCAAAGTGTATCATTGTCCTCAGTCCCGAGGAGGAAATGTGAAATTATTGTTGTATTTTCATTATGTTGTTACTCTGTACACACGACACCTATTGCACGTCTGTCCATCCTGGGAGAGGGATCCCTCCTCTGTTGCTCTTCCTGAGGTTTTGACAGAGGGCGTCGTATCCTGTATAGATTGTAACGCCACCTGAGACAAATTTGTGATTTGTGATATTGAGCTACGTAAATAAAACTGACTTGATTTGACTTGAAATTATATTTTACAAAGCCACGTGACATAGTTTGGAGTGTCTGCACGTGCCAAGGCTTTGTAGCAGATGTCAAATGAAAGCGGTTAACAATAGAAAGCTAGAAAGATTTCATGCATTCACTGTTTTTTGAAGCACATTGACCTGTAATAACACCAAAGCTTTCACCCCCACGCCTCCATCAGAGAACAATCCACAATGCAACAGTCACACAGGACACAGAGGCAGTGGAAAAAGTCCACTTAACCAATCGCATCGCCAACCCATAAAAGATCAGTAATCCAATTAACAAATCACATGTCATCATCTATTATTAATCGGCGATAAGCCCGTTAAGAATCGGGATACGCATTGCTTAGAGCTTACGGTATAATATCAGGTTTAATTACGCAACTTGTTTCCACTAAAAGCATTCAGTTGTGTTCTGTGAATGTTTTTCTTCGGTGTTGGAAGACACGAGGGTTTGGAAATCAAAAAGCAAAGCGATGGAGTAGAAATGATTTGCATCACCTCTAAAACTCCTCAAGCACTGTCCTCTCTGTGTTGTTTGTTTGTTTTTCTCACTCGTCTATCATCTACTCTGTCTGTAGTTATTCTCACTGATGGACTCCAAGCCCCCGATCTCTCGGGCAAAGATGATCTCCATCACCAAATCGGCCATCAAAGCTATGAAAGTAAGAATGAGTTTGGCATTCCTCCGTTTTTGAGGAGTTACCTATATCTAGATCATAACACGCTCACTTGCTTCTCTCTTTCTCAGCTCTACAAACATGTGGTCCAGATTGTGGAAAAGTTTATCAAAAAGGTGAGACAATCCTGACTAAACCCAGTTTATCACCCATTTTCACCTCCTCACCAAACATGATTAATAAACCCAAATGTGTTTTCTCTCTTCTGCTCTCTCCAGTGTAAGCCCGAGTACAAGGTAGCGGGCCTGTATGTGGTGGATTCCATCGTGAGGCAGTCCAGACACCAGTTTGGATCAGACAAGGACGTGTTTGGGCCAAGGTTCACCAAAAACATCACAGGAACCTTTGAGAACCTCTGCCTTTGCCCGGTAGAGGACAGGGTAAGACAAGAAAGAGTTGGGGAAAGATTCATTGTGGATCGTAGTCTTGTCACAAACGGTACCAAATTGGGGTTGATTGATTGTTATTGCTTCTCCTTCACCGGTTTCCTCGCTTTCTCATTTTCATTTGTAGAGTAAGATCGTGCGGGTGTTGAACCTGTGGCAGAAGAATGGGGTGTTCAAGATTGAGATTATTCAGCCGCTCCTGGACATGGCGGCTGGCTCTAGCAGTGCTGCTGCACTCGACACAGGCTCAGATGACCAAGGTAATGCGTGTGTTGTTTGTACACATGATGATATTGTTTTAAAAATGTATTTTTTTTCCCTACCAACTTCATCAGCTCAAGTTCCTAACTGCTGAGTTGTTGCATTCACTAGTGAAAATAGTCTATGTTTGCTTAGTGGAGAAATTTGTAAATGTCCTTTTAAAATTGATACTGCATAATATAATTATATTCAATACGTTTTGTTTTTTTTGTTGTGTAGCATAAACGGACTAGAACTCGCATTTCGTTGTGCAACACTGTGTTGCAGAATGACAATAAACGAACCTTGTAACAATTTAATGTTGACAGTGTTAATTTCGTTAACGAAAACTATTACAAAGTATGTTCGTCAACGACCTTTTTTTCCATGACTAAGACGAACCGATGCAAGACGGCCCCAACGTTATTAAACGCTTAACGGTGCCGATATCAAACATGCGGTATCGTTGACGAAAAAAGACGAGACTAAAATGTAGTTTAAAAACATAAAAACTTTTCCAAAATCTCCCTCAATTTTTGTCTCTCTTCCCCTCTCTCTGTCACTCTCTCATCTCTGTGATGAATACACAGGACCAAGATGAAATTTAAAAAAAAAATAGCTGACAAAATTAAGAGAAAAACATGCGAACATGAAAACATTTTGACTAAAATCAAATGACTTTTCGATGACTAAAACTGCGCTAAAACGTTTTGAGTTGTCGTCGACTAAAACCATGAAGGATAAAAATGACTAAAACGTGACTAAAAGTAATAAGCATTTTCGTCTTAAGACTGAGACTAAATCTAAAATAGCTGCCAAAATGAACACTGAATGTTTATATGCTGAAGTATCAGTATGCAGGCGTTTGAAGGCGTCTGCGTGCCGCTCACGCACATGTTCATGCTGCGTCTCTTTCCTCAGGTTCTCCTCCACCTCCAGCCAAAGAGCCGGTTACTGCGGTAACGGCAAACTCCACCACGACATCCACCGCTCAGCTGCAAAACTCTGATGCCTTTGCTGCTGTGGCACAGCTCTTCCAGTCCACACAGGGTCAGCAGGTATGTGTGTGTGTACCAGTGCAGACTGGTATTCGCTTTGACCACAGTCATTTTGCTTGTATTATCTTTTGCTTAGACCCTTACTAATAACTCTTCTTACACTGTCGTTGACATTTTTTAGCTTCAACAGATGCTCCAGAACTTTCAGCAGCAGCCAGCGAAGCCTGAGAGCGACATTCAGCCTCCTGTCCATACCGGTCAAACACAAGCCCAAAACGTCACCGCTGGCCTGGGCGTGGTCGCCCCGCAACCGCCTCTGTCCAACCAAGACGCCCAGCAGAAGTCGGCCTTTGACAAGGTGGCAGTGCGTTTTTTGAGTTTGCATAACAGCTAACATCTAACTAACTAACTAATAACATTGTTTAGACACTTTGTAGTATAAGAATTTTAAGGCTGTACAAGCTTCCATGTTAAAAACATCATCATTTGTGTACATTCATTACTTCTCTCTCTTTTAGAAGTTGCTGGACCGTTTCGACTACGATGACGAACCAGAAGTTGGAGATGAAACAAAGAAGGATGAAATGTCGTCGCATGCCTCCTTGTAAGCCCTCGATTTATTACGTTTAATACAGCAGCTCTGCGATGGCAAGAAGGGGGGAAGCTCTGATGGATTTTTTTTAAATGAACTAAACGCTGTGAAGCTAATATATTATTATTTTTTATCATCGCAGTATGCAGCAGCCTCCAGCGTTCCCACAGCACTTTAAACCGCCGATGATGAACATGTTGCAAGACCACTCGCAACAGGTAATAAGTTCACACATTTCTAATAAAAATAAAATAACTCATCTTTCCTGACAAGTCCAGCCATCTAATTATTTGGTCTTTGTTTTCTGTCATTTTTTACTTTAAACTTTAAATGCTGTCAAGTTTAAATTTCACTACAACTATTTTAGCTTGTGTTACAACAATAGGGTTACATTATACATTATACTTCACTATATACAGTATGTGCTCTTTATTTGTGGAAGGCAAGCTTTTTATAAAAATAAGTAATGCATATAAAATATGAAGTTAAAATCTTCCAAATTATTTTTATATTTGGAAAACCCCGTTGTACCTGCACAATATTTATTCCAGTTGTCTTTTTCAGGTTCCTCTCCCTCCTAATGGCCAGCTCCAGGCCTACGGCTTACCGCCAGGACAAAGCTTCCCAGTTATGATGCCTCCTATGGGGCATGCTTTGCCAGGGCAACCCCTCCCTGGTTCTACTGGGCCTCCAGGCTTCCCAGGTCTATTCCCTCCCCACAATGCTGCCCAGCAACAACAGGTAGACTTAGAAATAGTACGTAAAATCTAACAACAAGCCATTTTTAGGGCAAATTAAGTCGTAAACTTCCAGCACATTTTTTATATATGCAGTCAAATTGAAATCGGATGCCTGAAATTTGGAGAACGGCTGAATATGTCTAAAAGTTTTACGCTTAACTGAGGTGGAAGATTAAGAAGTGTGTTCTTTTGTACGACACTTAAAATGCATAACGGTCAATCACTAAATCACAATCATGTCTTTTTCATACCATATCAGGATTTGTCAATGGATGTGGACCGTTCATCTATGAGGGATGGCAGACTTGGTCGACGGTCAAGCTCAGGCTCCAGGTAAGCATCTGAAATCTGGAATGAGATCTGATGTGTGTCAAACTGAGTTTCTGTCTCAGCGCGGTAAATTGTTCTTCTCCGTTTATTTTGTTTAATGCAGATAAGTAGCTCTGTGCTTATTTATTGCGAACATATCCTGAGTTGCAATGTCTTTTTCTTTTTTTTTCTCCTCCAGGTCTCCAAAGCGTAAGAGGTCGCGGTCTAATTCCCGCACACGACGATCCAGGCACAGGCGATCGCGCTCGCGCTCCAGAGACCGGCGTCACCACTCCCCGCGCCCTCGCTCGCTGGAGCGCAGGGAGAGGGAGAAGGAGAGAGAGCGACGGCAGAAAGGCCTCCCGCCGCCCAAGAACGAGACACTAAGCAGTGAGCTATGATCCATTTATGGTCGTATTTATTCCAGTAGATGCACGTGGACATGAAATAGCCTGTTAGGTGTGCGCAGTATGTTTTTTAGTAGTTTCATAAAAATGATTGAGTTTTTCAAAGAATTTTCCTCCTTTGATTCCAAGTGTTTTTTGCATTTCTAAGTTGTTGTTTTCTGTCTCCTTTTCAGTTTGCAGTACAACTCTCTGGGTGGGCCAGTTGGACAAGAGAACCCAACAGCAAGATGTTGCCTGTTTACTGGAGGAGTTCGGGGAGATAGAGTCCATCAATGTAAATGGACTCATATAAATCAGTTGCACATTGATCCACATCCTGTGTTTGCAAAAATGACATTTTACATTTTCTCATCCAAAAATGAAAAGTACCAATTTTTTTTTTTTTTTTTTTTTCCCCCCCCTCACCTGTCTGCTTGTTTAGATGATCCCTCCGCGTGGCTGTGCCTATATTGTCATGATACATCGGCAAGATGCCTTCAAGGCTCTGCAGAAGCTCAGTAGAGGATCTCACAAAGTGAACCAAAAAGCCATCAAGGTGAGCGAGCACCACAGACAGCTGCTTAGTAAAAACAAATCAAAGAGAAAACTGAGAATTTCTTATTGAATAAAGAGTTGCTTTTGTTTATTTCTCGCCAGATTGCTTGGGCGTTGAACAAGGGCATAAAGCCTGACTTTAAACAGTACTGGGACGTGGAGCTGGGTGTTACCTACATACCTTGGTCTAAAATCAGAGAGGCTCAGGTGGAGGAGCTGAAAGAAGGAGGAGTACTGGATGTAGACACCTTATCGCCAGGTAAAAACTATGACACACAGTTCACAGTAAATAAGGTGTTGTGCAGAAAATGCTTTTATTGAAATATGCATCAGAAACAAGTTGTGTTATTGTGTATCATAGTGTATTGCCAGTGTGCTTTTTAACACGTCTGAATCGCGTCTGTGTTTCCAGAGTGGAGTGGAGTGAGGAAGACTCTTGGCATCCTGGAGGAACTCACCCACAACGGCCGATCGGAGCCGCAGCAGCCTGAGGAGACACAAGTGTTACCTTTGGCTGCTGCTCCTCCCGCACAGGTAAACTACATAAACTACAAGATGTTACCAGGAGGGATGTCACAAGAGCAGATACTTTGGTACAAAGTCGATGCCAAACGTGAGAGTACCCGTTTTTTCTACAGTACAGTAGGTACTCGTTGGGTACTCGTCTCGTTGTCCAGGAGATGATTGAAAATGTGTTTTACTACCGTGGTATCGAATTGGGTATTAAGGATCGTGGAATTTCACCGTTATTGGTATCGACTACTAAATTTCTGGTATTGCGACATCCCTAGTTACCAGTTTAAACTCCTTGGATTAGAGATATGATGATTTATCGCCGTTATAAAAGAAAATGTTGGTAAGATATCGTTCTGAAACTTGCTGTGATTAAGAGCATGTGCCTGCTGTTCTTTCGGGGATCTGTGCAAATGTATGTATGGTACTCAATCTGAAGGATAAGTACGGAGGCAACATTTGAAATGGTATGACCGTGTACCTACGTTAAAATAGACGAGTTAGCTTAGACAAGGTGATTTTTATTGTAGTTGTTTGAAGTTACTTATCTCCTGTGTCACAGGGAAGTATAACAAATGCTCTCTACAGTTAAACCCTTGTAAATGTTCTCAGGTTCCTCCGATGCAGCAGCCAATGGTCGGCGTGGGTTCTCTCCAGCCTCCTGTTTTTCCTGGTCCCATAGGCATGCCTCCGCCTTCCTTCCCCCCAGGCGTCCCCCCTCCTCCTTTCATCAGACATGGCTTCAACCCCATGCAGATGCCTCCAGGTAACACCTCCTTCAGCTGCCGTCAAACAATTTCTCACTGGCTTTCATTCAGTTTCCGTCTCTTATTCGCGCAGTGCTATTCTTGATTGATGTTTATCGGCGCTGAAGGAAAGACGTGTGGTATTTCACTGCTCTCTATGTGTTTACTTTTGCCCTCTAGTGTCACAAAGAGCTCATGATGAAATAATCGTCAAGAGTAATGACGAAAAGATTGAAACGGGAAAAAAATGAATTGTCTTGTACCGTAATATTAAAGGGATAGTTCGGGTGTTTTGAAGTGGGGTCGTATGAGGTACTTATCCATAGTCAGTGTGTTACCTACAGTAGATGACGGTCGGCACGCCCCCCAGTGTGCAAAGCCATGTACTGCTGTGGATGGGGGCCAGCAAGGAAATGTATTTTAGCTACTTAGAAGAAAGGCACACCTAAAAAAAAATCAATATCCAATTAAGTCTACGCTATATTTAGGATATTTTCACTGTTTTATCTTGCCGTCAAACAGCCCTTTCCGACGGGAAACTGAACTGAAAGTGAAACTTATTTCCACACCAGCCCAAACAAACCAAACAAACTGAGCCCTAACTCCTTTCATCCCTCTTCCCCCAGGTTTTCCTCCCCCGGGTGCCATGCCTATTGGTCCCCCACATCCCTCCAAAGGTGGAGTTGAAGACCCGCCTCTGGACCCAGCGGGTATGGGCAACAGGAAAAATGACGAGGTCCCGGAGGGTCCCAACATCTTCAACAACCAGATGGGACCTATGGGTCAGTCTGTCTTTCTCTCGTAACTTCTCACCAAAGTGATTTTGTGTCTCTCTCATTCTGCCCTGCCCATTTTAAAATGAGTGTTACTTGAGTTTGGCCATTACAACTGAGGAAATCTCTTTAAAAAAATGTGCATTGGATCAATTGTTAGAGGTTCTGGGTGAGACTTTATTCGTTGATACAGTATAAAGCTTTAACAGTCACTCAATTGTTTGATTGGCTGAAATTTAAAGCCCCCCCCAGCCCCACTTCCTGTTTTTTGGTTAATATTCTTTCTCAAACAGAGAATGGGGGTCATAGTCATACGTAATTCATTACCACGGCAACCAGATTGTATCGTTTTTAAACCCAGTTTAGATGAATTTACTGTTTATCAGACCACAAATGAGACAAGAATTAGCGCAACAGGCCGACTCTCTCTCTCTCTCTCACTCGCTCTCTTCCTTACCGTCTCTTCCTGGCGAGGCGGCAGACTGGCTGCTGCTGCACCGAGGAGCCGCTCCGCCGCATGCCGGCCACATTGTACCGGAGGCCGGATAGACATGTTGCCGAGGTCCGCCGTTTTGAATTGTAGTTTTGGGATGTTTTGGAATTGCATCGTCGACTGGCAAATCTCCATAATGGCATTGGCTGCTTTCCGTTAATTTATCTCCAGCAGGAGGAGGAGACGGTAAAGAAGAGAGCGAGTGAGAGAGAGAGAGACAGTCGGTGTGTTGTGCTGATTCTGCCGGTGGGATTTCGCGCAATCCACTGCATTGATTGCAACCGTTCTCGGCACACACAAATGCCATTGTGAAAATAAACACACTAAACTTAGGTGGAAGAAGCTAAAAAATAAAATGAAACCCTGCAGTTAGCCAATGCAACAAGTTGGGCTAGCTAACTACACCTAACTAGCTAACTAACTAGAAAGACACTGATAGACAGAAACAGATTTATCAGTTTGCTTCTGCTCAGATGCAAACGAGCATGAGTGCGCCTGCGCAACCTTGGATGATGACGTATCACCTGCAGCTTCTGCTATAGTCATACGTCATAGCCCTGTTTTAGCAACAGCCTTCTTCCTTTTTTTTTACTTTGAGCAATTTGGGCAAACAGTGTGGCTAATCAACTTGGTCAGGAAATGATTCAAATAAATAGGAAATATCATAGAAATGCCAAAATGCTGACAGGAGAATTTAATAATTTGTATTTATCAACTGAAAATACAGTTAAAAGCATTTGGTATTTAGTGCTCCTCAAATGGTAGGATTTGTTGTTTGTATTGTAAATTGAGTATTTTGGTGCTTTTGGACAGTTCTGAAAGTAGAGTTGAAATTAAAGCTCTATTTTATATTTGTTTCCCTCTCAGGTAACCAGTTAGGTGGACCTCCAGGTTCTCTCCCAGGTGCTCCTCCAGGAAACAACCAACTCCTTCCTGCTGGTCTGCTTGGTGCGCGGCCCGGCATAATCCCGCTCCAGCGTCCTCCGGTTCCCCCGCCTCCACACATGCAGCGTTTCCCTCCACCCCACGGGCCACGACCCCCTCACCCCAGCATGCCACCTATTCCCCCACAGATGATGCCCAGAGGGCCACACCCTCAAATGATGCACCACGACCCCCCTGCACCTAAAGGAGGCTTCGGGATGCTCCCTCCCCACAACATCAGGGCTCCTTTCCCTCCACACGGGCATGGCCCTCCTCCTCCTCCTCAAGGTCCTCCTCCTCCTTTTATCAGACCAGGGGGACCTCGAGGCCCGGAGGTGCCGGAAGAAATGGATGGCAGACCATTCAGGGGAGACAGGCCTGGATTCAGGGACAGAGAGCCAGAGAGGGACAGGGACTGGGATCGAGACAGGGATAGAGAAAGGGACAGAGGCTTTGGAGGTGGAAGGCGTCCATTTGGTGAGGGAGGGAGGGGAGGAGGTGGCGGTGATAGAATGGATGGGAGGGACCGGCTCGGAGGCTGGCAGGAAGACGGAGGAGAACGCCGGGGAGGAGGATTTGAGAGAGACAGAGATCGGGATAGAGACCGCGATCGAGACAGAGAAAGGGACCGACGGGACTGGAGGGAGAGGCGAAACAGCCTGGACAGGGAGCGAGGGAGGGGCGACGACGGGGAGAGGGAGCGAGGGAGAGGAGAGGGAGGAGAAAGAGGAAGGGTAGAAGGAGGGAGTCGAGGGAGAGGGAGAGGAGCCGAAGGAAAAGAAGGCGACAGGCCGAGGCGGTCGGAACGGCGAGAGAGGACCACGCGGTGGGACAAGGACGATCGGTTGGCCGAACTGGAAAGCATGGACAGATTTCGGACCTCTAACAGCACAGGGCAACCTCCTGTGACTCCCGCGGTTACCGCGGAAACCGATAAAGAACCAAGCGCGGAAGCTTCTGAAGAGAAGACCGAATCGAAACTTTTAGCTCCGTCCCCAGAGGCAACTACTGCTGCAGGAGAGCCGACGCCCTCTGTGCCCTCACCTTCAGCTCAAAGTGAGCCCACAGAAACAAAAGAGGAAGCAGCGTCGTAGACTGGCTTACTTGACCTTCAGCCAGAGACTGCTGTGAACCACTGAAAGATTTGAAAAAAAAAAAAAAAAGATGTTTTTCACCATGATAGGCAGCCTCAACTCCTGACATAGGAATTTGTCGCTCGTCACAGTTTGTCAGTTGGTAATTGACAGTTTCTGGGCAGCGACACGTCTCGAAAACAAACATCTCCCACACGCGTTGTCAAACGTATGTAAGATGGTTGTTTTCAGACTTTTCCGGCAAATTTGGCTCCGCATCTGTTTCTCGAAACACATGAACCCCAAGAAAACCCGTTTGGTAAAAATTGCTGTAGTGAAATATTGGCTGTCAACTGTTTTTTCCTGTAAGTTGTAAGAATGAACAGAGTGCTTGCATGTTAACATGGCTCTGTTCCATTTTAGGTTTATTTGAGCTTAGCTTTTATAATTTTACTCAAGTCGGTTTCGCAGACGGAGGAAACGAATGACTTCTACGACACAAATTTATTTTTTACTTCATTGCCTTATCTGTGTGATAGCAGGCACTCCTCAACAAGGTGAATATGTTCATTTTTAAAACATTTTTTTTTATCTGCCAAAATGTCATGTCAAACACTGAATACCTTCTCAAACGACTATTATTTTTAATACAGGCACCATTTATTTTTCATTGTTGTTTTCGTATCATGTTTCATGTCATTGCAAGATCACAACCCAGTAAAGCAGGGGACACACCAACCCGACATCGGAGAACTAGCGGCGACGAAGGCCGCCTGTTGCGTCGCCTTTGTTTTGGCCGACAAGTTGCGCCCGAACACGCCGCAAAGACTACGGCCGACGGCCAGTTAGCGCGGACGTTCTGCACCTGCGTGAGATGAAATAACTCTCCACACCAGCAGGTCGCGGTAGACGGTATTCGGCATTCAAAAAGGGAAACCGTAAGACTGCGGATATACAAGCCGTTGTTATGAAACGTACATGAAACCAAGGCCATGTCGTTGTGAAAATATCAGTGTATTGGAACGATCTGATGGGATGAAGATGAAAAATGAGAAGAACCTTCTGTGTGTCCTCTTGACTTTACTCGTTGGCTTGCTTTCCGACGGCCCCAAACTGTCCCGACGGCCGACCGTCGGCTTGGTGTATTCAGGGCCTTAAGGCACAGCTTAGAAAGGACTATGGTGGCCTTAAAATCCAATCACGTTACTCGTAGGTGTCTGAATGGAGAAGAAAAAGTACAAATTGGGGGAAGACATGTCGGGGTAAATTACACTGAGAATTCGGCTTGGTACTTTGCTCACACAAATTCTTGAGCTCTCCTTTTGATTATGTCCCCACTTTTTTATCCTTTGAACCACACTTTATTTCCAGCAGAATAAAGTATCGTCTTCATTCTACCAGCCACTTGGTGCACATTTACTGGCAAATACCCAATGTCCTTAAAACAACCACTCTCAATACATGGCTTTATTTAAGTTTGTATGTATTCCACTGGTATTGGGACTCGTGAATCAAACTTGGTAGTCATATTTTACTGATAACAGGAATTACACCCAAACACTTGTGTCTTTCAAACTATTATTTAGGGAATCAAGAATGCTTCACTTTGATAGTACTGTACTTATCTAGATGCCACTTTAAGTCTTTTAATTCTTTGTGTGTGCATATAATCATTTTGTTTCAAGGAATCAAGGACTTAAACGATGGCATAATCAAATTTCTTATGCCTAACAGACGTGACTGATGGGCCAAGAGGCATTTCAGATAAGACATTTCAACATAACACGCACAAAAAATTGTAAACAAAAGAAAAGGTATGTCCGGGTGTATCGCGGTATATCTCCCCTTTAGGAAGTAAAGACATTTGATGATGTATAAGTGGGCTTTGTTTCAGAAGTTTGAGTGGATCTAGACGTAGAGATATTGGAATGCAAAAATAAGGATGAGTACATCCGTTGGCAAAGAAATTGATTTGCACCCAGATGAGCTGTTCAAAACTGCTGAAAACAAACTTAAAAACAAGAAAAACTGGTTAAGTAGATCTACATCCTGTTTTTAGTTAAATGTTTTCAGTCTAACATCTACAAAGTGGAAGTAATTATCCATTGTAAATTCTAGGATGTGTGTGTATTTTTTTTCTGTTTAAATTTCACACTCTTGCCTAAATGTGTATGTTTTTATTTTTCAGGTAAAAAAAAGTAAAGTAGAACATTTTTTAGATCCAACACACGTTTATTTTAAAAGCATTACACTTGTGAAAACTCCTGGATCAGACAAAAGAGCTTTTCCATTTGTCTCATGTACGTCAGTCAAACTCTGATATAAATTAGTTTTGGCCCCATGAAAATACAAAATGTAACCTTGTAGCTGAACTCTGTTTTGTCTTTAATGAACACAGCTTTCAAATACTGTATCTGATATTAAGTTGTTAACATTTGAAGCCCAGATTCTGCAAGCCCAACTCATGAATAATTTTAACACAGAGGCACCGAGCGCAAAACTAAAGTGATGAATGAAGAGTGTTGCTTGGGACACGCTGCTGTAAATATGCTTGTATCACTGACGATTCAAAGGTGTAATGGTATTTGTTGTTTATGATCTGTGATTCGTTTATCCGACAGAAGCTAATTGACTTGGATGGAACAACAGAGGCCTCTTGCTTTAACGTTTTTTTTTTTTTAAACTCCTATTGGTTTGGAAGTTGACAGATGTTTCTATGATTTGTTAAAAACACAAAAGACATGGACATAAAATCTTCAATATTTCAGCCAGAGGAAATTGTTTTTAATAAACTATTTTTTTACCAAATCATTTTGCTTATTCCGTGCTTAACCCATGCTCAACTGTTGGTACTCATAATGGTCTGTTTAAATGCCACAGGCCTGATATTTATTTGTGATTTTGGAGTAATTAAAGCTTACACATTGACCTCCACGACGAAGAGTAAAACAGGTAAGATTGATCATTATTTAAGTCTAGGTCTCAACAACAAAGACCTAATGTGACAGCAGACTTTGCAGCCCACACAATTCTTTCCATCAAATGTTCATCTTTATATGAAAGACCAGTCATTAGGTCTTCAAATGAATTAGCTTTGTGCTAGTGTTGTACTGACCAGCATATAGTTTAGTCTCATGTGACTTTACCTCTTACTTTAATAAGCAAAATTACAGCCTTACCCTGCCTTTTACTTACTTTATATGCAACATGGATGACTATTGAATAAATCATGGATTGTGCATGAACATCTAACAATATGATAAAGATTTTTTTTTATTATTATTTAGCAACCAGCAGTGTAGCCCAGTAACAGTATTAGCCATTGATTGATAGTACTGATATAAATGAAGATGACAGCAATACATTTTGTAATATTTTTTAACTACAATGTAATGCATTTTTTTTACAAATTAGTATGTCTAATTGCTGGAAATATTCTAACATTGCTGGATAAAGAATATGTCATGGGGGCCTGATCATGAGGGTCTGAGGACTGTCATAATATTCAATGTGGGAGAAAGGTTTGTTTGTTGAGGATTTGTCCATCAGCTTAACGTGTTATGGTCAGTGGCCAATCGAAATGTCTCCTTGATCGTAATTGACTCTGATTGGCTGTCTATATTATAGGCCCGCCCATCAGGCACTTACATATATTGTTGGTTGTCTCTAGCCAGCAAGCGCGACAGAAACTCGGGCTAACTACTGCGAAGATGGTGCTGAAAGCTGTTTGTGTGTTGAAAGGAGCCGGAGATACCACCGGGACCGTGTATTTTCAGCAGGAGGTAAGGCGTGCAACGTTATCTTTCAGTGGATAAAAACAACTAGTTAGTCGTTTTTAATGAAAGTACCCGGATTTGACATCCCGGCAGCGTTAGCGCGCCAATGCTAAGCTAGCTAAATTCTCCATTCAGAAGCCGGTTTAGGTCGGTGTTCCGTAGAGACGCGGCTAACTAGCTTCTCGTTACGTATGAATGACAATGCGTCGAAGTTGGGCAGATTTAACAAACTAAAGCTTAATTTTGCATAGGTAACCTAACCGTGCTAAGTCAGTCAATTCAAAATAACGTTAGCCTGCACGGTGTAAAAGCACCAATTAGCGTTAAGTGAATGCAGCCGGTAACTGGACACATTACAGCTATTGTTCAAAGCAGGCTGCTCGTATGAGTGTCGCACTTATCTTAACTAGTTACTACAAACTCCCAAAACAATGGCTTCCCATTAAAGTCATAACCTTTGAACGCTTGAAGGCCCTGTGTTTTGTTAATGATCAACAGCAGCGTGTATTGAAAAAAGCCTGTTGCATAAGTCCAACGTTTACCAATGTCAGTATCTAATGTTAACATCGCCAGTTTGCTGTGGTTAAACTAGCTGAACCACACAGGGAGCACTTCAGTTTTTGCACCTGAAAAAAAACAAGTTGCAGTCAAAAGCTGCACTATCAGTGGTCAGCATTTAAAACAAGTGCAAAAAACGCTAGCCCACTTTCTTTAATTACATTTCTTGCTGAGTCACTGCCTGTCCCTAGTTCTTGTTGTCTTTGCCTCGACAATCTGGCCTTGTTTGATAAGGGTAGGGTGGGGCTGGGGCAACCATGTGTTGAGAGTGAGTGTTGAGTTTGACTACCCTGACAATGGCAGGTGATTGCACTACTGACTATTGAAGGTCCCATACCAATCCTTGATGATTTGACCAGTTGGCTATCCTGTTTTTTGATGGAAATGCATGTGCATACAGTGATATACCAAGTGGCTGCAGTTTTGGATTGCAGGAAACACTCTGTACTGCTCAAGGAACACGCTGTACATTATGTAACTGTTGCAAAAAGCTGTCAACTCAAAAATCTTAGCATTTCAGAATTTAAGTCCAACTGACATTAAATTGCATTTTTTTGTCTCTTTGAGGGGAAAAAAAAATAAAAAAATCAGACTAAAAGGGAGAAATTTATGTTACATTTTTTGGTATCATGATCGTGGCCCCTAGTTTTTATTTCAATGTGTCAGTATACAGAGTAACAGCAGGAAGAATCTAGAATCACATACATACAGATTAAGCATAGTGAAAACATGAACAATAAGCAGTGCCAAACATAAAACGACAACCGAAATTAAATAAAATCAACATTAAAAAAAACATGCCAGTATGACACTAAGTTCACTTAAAACTCTGGAAATATTGCATCCATTCATTGTTTTCATAGCTTTTTTTGTTTTGTGAGGAAGAAATCGTTGACACGTCGTTCAATTTCCTTCATAAATACAAAGAAATGTGGCTTTTATTTTGGTAAATTTAAACTTGTGAATGTGGAATTTTGTGAAAATTAAAATTAGATAAATGAGGAAAAATGCATTACTGTCTTTGTCACTGTAATCACAGCAACCAGATGTAATATTTCTATAGTAAAGTGCAAAATCTGAGAAAATGTTGTCAAGTATAAAATTGTTGACATCTTTCCACAGCTCATATGTAAAGGTGGCCCCTAGTTTTGCATTTCTTCAACAGAGTCCACCTACGTAGATGGAGACCTTATGTCATAGGCAGCCAATCAAATCTTGCACTGTCACATTGAGTCAGCAGCCTGCTACATAACACAAGAGCCACATACTCTGAACAACAACATTATCTTTTCTGTCTCCTTATCTAGCTTACAAACATGAACACGCCTCTTGTCCTGCACCTTCGCTTGTTGAAAGACCCTTAGACGGTTTAAGCAGGGTGGATGTTGCGGATGCAATCATTTTAACCCATCCTTTTTTCTCTACTTGCTGAGCTAAACTGCTGTTAAAATGAGCCTTTTTAAAGTTTTCGATTTGTCAAATCATCGGATGAGTGAGTGAAGTCGATAGGAGATTGAGTCATAATATTAAGAGCCAAATATCTAATTAATACAAGAGATACTTTAGACTTTTCTTCTTAAACTTTCCTTTACATTTTGCTTTTTTATGTTTTATGTTGTGTTACTAAATGACTGCCTGGGGAATGCAAATGACATTGAGGTAGTCCTTGGTTTGTTTTCTTTAGCTTAAAGTCCTTCTAGCCACCTGGCTTTGACAGCTCTTTTGTATAATGATATATCGTGTTCTCCTGCTCTGTTCAGAGTGATTCAGACCCGGTGAAGCTGACAGGAGAAATTTATGGCCTTGCTCCCGGTGAGCATGGTTTCCATGTCCATGCTTTTGGAGACAATACAAACGGTGAGTATCTGACAATTGTTGTGTGTTAACCTATTAGGTTTCTTAAATTGCGGGGCTTGCAAATTAATATTACTGCGTTGTCTGGTTTTAGCTCACCTGCACTCAGACTGAATCTGAAGTGTTTCATGAAGATGTTTTTTTTTTCTGCTTTTTTTCCCAGGGTGCATCAGTGCAGGCCCTCACTTCAATCCCCACAACAAGAATCATGCCGGTCCTACTGATGAACAGAGGTGAGTCCAATCTGAGGGAAGAGTAATTACAATGTTCAGCAAATCATAATGCCTCGTAATGCCCATTATAAACAGTTGATGCAAATGATTTATGTCGATCAGAATCCATAGACTCATGGATTCAGCACTAGATTTAAAGCTCCTTCACATAAGGAATTGGTGAATAAATTATGACTTTGTAAAATGGTCTACTGGAAGTTGCAATGGTTCATGTTTGATTGAATAGTAAAGTCATACTCAATCTGGTTTAGCAACAACTCAGCAAAGTTTGCATACAGTCTGTGTGCAGTCTGATAACAAATTCTGTCAAGTCACAGATAATTTGATTTGAGGCGGAACTAGCATAGAACTGGTTTCTGTTAGTGCACATGTGGTTTTTACTCTGTGAAGGGGAAGAAAATTAGCTTTAAATATCACACTTTTTTTTGCCTTTTATTAGATGGCAACTCTTGAGGGACAAACAGGAATCATGGGGAGAGAGAAAGGGGTACAACAGGCAGCATAGGTCCCTGCCGGAAATACTAAAAATTGAAATGAAATTGTAAGTTCATAATAAAACATGGACTAATAAATAACTTACATTTTCTCCAAAACCGCACCAAGTTACAGGACCTTCTCTAACTCTCCTAAATCTCAAAATAAAAGTGCTCCAGGTTACTGGACAAGTAAAATCAAACTGAAAATGAATTGGTGTACAAAACTATTGTGGAGTGTTTCAACCTTTCACCTTCCTGCCTGGTACGGTCACCTAAACTGTAGATATAAGAATACACTCTCTAGGATTGTGTCGATGACAAGCAAAATAGTTTGTAAACCCCAAAAGCCCTTGACTGAACTTTTTTACAGAAAGGACCAGGAAGAAAGCGAAGAGTATCCTGGTAGATAGCTCCCATCCTCTCTTCAGGCAGTTTGAGCTCTTGAGCTCCGGGAGGCGCTATAGAGTCCCTCTGGCAAATAGAAATGTGTTCAAAAAGTCCTTCATCCAAAGTGCCATCAATTGTCTTAATTCAACAAAGTGACTGAGCAGATCTAAGCCACAGACACTGACATGAACTGTTTTAATGTGTAACATAACCTGTCTATATAGGCTAGTTGTTTTTACTGACTGCTTGTCTGTTTTTTTTTTTTACTGTCGTTTCCTGTGTTTGGCGAGCCGAAGACAAATTTCCACACCTGGTGGACAATAAAGATTTATCGTATTGTATTTATCCCACTTTATCTAACATGTTTTACTTTCCCAGAAGAAAACCGGTGCAACATATCTATATAACGCACCTAATTTCATTTACATCAAAATTTCCACACTATGCGATGCACAGGTCAGGGTCTGCACCCACCTGACCTATTATTAGAGCCAGTCCGCACCGCGTAACCTGCAAAAATATGCGTTAATCAACCACCCAAACCTAAACCGCAAACTTTATGCATTCTAGTGACGGTGAGATGAATTGGCTGGTCACAATCATGGCCCGATCAGCTAACAACGGGCCGGTTTCAACAAAATCACTTGTACAAAAACTTTGGTGATGGGTTTTGATGTAACTACTTACTTTTAATATAAATAGGCATGTTGGAGACCTGGGGAATGTGACTGCAGGAAAAGATAATGTTGCCAAGCTAGACATCACGGACAAAGTAATCACCCTCACTGGCCAGCACTCCATCATTGGCAGAACCATGGTGGTAAGGAAAAGTCTTAATTGCACCTGAAATTGAGCATCTAGGCTATAAACTGTTGACGACATTTCCAACGGTGCTTTCTGTCCTGTGTTTAGATCCACGAGAAGGCTGACGATCTGGGAAAAGGAGGCAATGAAGAGAGTCTAAAGACGGGTAATGCTGGTAGTCGTCTGGCCTGCGGTGTCATCGGCATCGCCCAGTAAACGCTCTGCTAGAACTTGCAGCACTGGAAAATCAACTTTTCCCCCACAGCACTTATTAAGACCAACATAGCTACTTAATATGACCGTTTGTCCTTTTCAATACTCTGTGGCTTTGTATTGACTAGTCTAGAGAGTAGTTGAGCCGTGCTTTACCCGATCTGTTCCTCAAGACAATTGTATGTATGGGTTTATATGTTTGCTGATTTAGTTTTTGTCCCAAAGAATTGGTAACGCACAAGTAATAAACAGATGTATACAAGTTCTCAGTTAATCTGAATCATGTGTGATGATTCTGTTTGTGTTGTGTCTGTGTTGATGGTTGCCAGTCTGAACAAAAACCAGGAATACAGGTAGAAACAAAAATCTAGTATTTTAGCTTTAATAATAGACCTTTCTCACAGTTGAGATTTTTGAATATGTTAAACACAGGTGTAACCTTAATAGTTGCAGTTAGTTCCCCCTGCTATGCTTCCTCAATGGTGTGGTGTACTGGCCTCCTAAATAGGCAGAGCAATTGTTTGTTACTAGTTATACCTGTGGGTTTGTTTGCTTTTGTGGTTTTAAGTTTGGTCTGTGCCTTCAGTGGAGACACCAATATTCTTGGTCAGATTCTGCGATCTGATCAGGAGTTTTATTTTAACTGTTATTGTTATGGCCACTTACTGTATTTTGACCAGATTTAATTATATTTGTAGGCAATACAAAGAACAATTAAAACAATATATAGATAAACAATACATATAGAGGAAATGAATGGATAAATAAAAACACAAACAAACAAACAAACAAACAAAACTAAAATAACAAAACATACTAGGGGTTAATGTAAATAAAATAGTAAAAACATTAGAATGGGAGCACAAACTCATCGTGGGGCCGTGTGCACCTGTACTGTACCTGATGGGACAGAATCGGACGGGTCACAGATTTCGCCGTAACACCGGTCCCGCTGTCGGACATGTTAGCCAGAGGCGGGGCGGCTAGCATCCACCGAAAACGGGAGGAATACCCTTTCAGGTAAGTCATGAACTGGTTTATTTACATGTTATAGCTTTTTAGCTGCTAGCTTGTCACTGTTCTATCCTGATATCACCCAAGGAAACTATATTATTGTTTATATATCTAATAGTTTCCTTGATATTACCTGGCTTTTGTCTAGCGCTGACGGTTAGCTAACGTTAGCTCCAATGTGTAGGCTGGCTGCTTGTTAAACTAGCCTTATTGGTTGCTAAGTTACTTCTTCAAAGATAAAGTTACCTGTGCGTGGCACTTCTGAGTAACGGAAAGTAACGTAACTACATGTAATTACCTCTAGTGTCGAGTATTACTTTTCCAGTGAGTAGTAAGTTATGTGAGTCATAGGTGAACATTTTCAAGTTAACCTTCCTGTTGTCCTCGGATCAAATTTGACCCGTTTTCAAACTTCATTATATCATAACTGTGGGTTTCTTTCATCTAACTGCCCCAAAATAACATGGATGAAAGTAATTCATAATTTCTGGGCGGTTTTCTCACTCAAAAATGAGGTATATTTTCATGTAAATGAGGTTTATTGACCATAAATTACAAAGAAAAAAAAGTGTAAAACTTGTGGTAATGAGTTGGTTAAAAAGGTGTCATTATGTGCTGCCACTGAAAATGTTTTATATTATAATATTCTGACTAAACCTTGACATATACCAGTCTGTGATAATCCATCAACATTATGTTCCTCTGATACTAACTATAGTCAAAATAATTAATAATTTCTGCTTTTTTTTTTTACTCAAAGATTAGGTGTAATTTCATGGAAATAATGTTTTTAAACCATAAATTACAAAAAAAAAAAAAAAGTGTAAAACTTGTGAAAATGAGTTGGAATGAATGGCTAAAAAGGTGTAACACAGAATTGGGTGATAATTTATACCGTGTGCTTTACAAACCGTCAAACCAGACCAAAAGTTGCACGGTCGACGGGAAGACAACAGGAGGGTTAACAATACTTTGCTAACGTTACACTAGAAAGGAATTGTAGAATGGAAAATACAAAGTCGGTCTAAAAAAAGGAAGCAAAACATAGTTGAAGTTCCAGATAAATGAAAAGAGAATAAAAGACAGGTGGTATACACAATTAATTTAAGACTTGTGTGCTAAACAATGTCATTGTTTAATACTTCAGTTTATATTGTGTCTGTTTTACTTGTCTTATGTACAGTTTTACTGACAGACCCCTGACACTGTTAACAAATATGGCAGATATCTGGTTCATGAGTGGTCACCACCGGAAGTCTCTCAGTCATCATGCTGCTGCAGCAGTCCACCTGACAGACATGCCAGGCTACAGGTAAGAAAAATAAATGTGTTTAAAGGGGCTATATGTAAGAATCAGAAATTGCTTGTTAACAGTGACACCTGTGGCCATTAAGTCAACGACAGTCCTGTTCACGCTTGCGCTAGTGCTCACACTACATAGATGCGAGCGAGCATCGGTCAAAACAGTGAGGCGACACACACACGGGACGTTAGTGTACTCCATCTCTAACCGAACGTTAGCTATGGTTGCACACCTTTAAGTAAAGGCACTCATGAGCGCACATGACGTCGCATTCGTTGGATTTTCCCGGAAAAAACGGCCTGCATTCTTCAAATTAAAAGCAGTCTACAGGCTGATAGAGGAAATCCAGAAAGTTGCGGGAGGTGTCATTTTTTAGATTAGGTTGCAATCTGTTCACACATTGGCAATAAAAAACAATTAAAAAAACATTTCTATGAGTAAAAACGTACATACAGTACATCCCTTTAAGATATGTTGAGACAAGACACGTTGTTTTCTGTTAAGATCTCAAAGACCATCCGGCCTGGTTTTGACATTACAAAAAACAATACAATATCGATTAACATCAAGCATTTAAAGCAAGTAAGTTTAAGAGGTAAGATGTAATTGAATCTGTAAGCCCTAGTTTCTCAGGCAGGGAATTTCTGGGATGTCTTGACAAACAGCAAAAAAAAATGTTTTATCAGCTTTTATCTGAACTGTGTATTAAGATGCATCATCCTCTAGAGGGCATTGCTACTCTTAAAACTCTCAAACTGTAACAAGTACAAGTCTGATCCTCCATCCCAGATGGATCAGATCACATTTTGTCCTCCTCATCACGATTATAAAATGTTCTCTTGGGAATTTGCATATTTTTACATTGTAGGGGTGTAGCCATGTCATTCAGTATCACAGGACACACAGGCCTTATTATTCTGCACTGGAAACAATTATTTGCTTTAAATTATTAATTACTGTTGCACATACATAAAAACATTAAATTTCATAAAAATATCAGACATGGGGGCCACCCTACTAAATTATAAATAACAGTTTGTGATCGGACATTTTGGGTTGAAATTGGAATCTTGGACTTCATCCACGATGTTAAATTGAACAGCTGTGTCCTGCACTAGCCAACACACACACACACACACACACACACACACACACACACAGTAACACACACGGACACCCTCTCATACAGTATACACATCCCTTCCTACATGTAGCCGGCACATGGCGTGCAGAAATTGCATGCTCTTAAAGCCTTTTCCTTTTCATGGGAATGGCGAACGCTCCCTTGTGAAGTGACTTGGCTCTCTATGCTCTTCTCCCCGGGGAAATGAGATACCGGACGGCCTTCAATGGAGTTAATACCTCAGGGAGCAATCCAGAGGCAAGCTGCAGAGTGTGTAGTTTAAATTCATTCATGAAATGTTTAGCGCTGAAAATGTGCAGTGGAATAATCACATATATGTAGCAAGACGTGTGGAAATCTAATGACATATGGGATGTATCTCTTCCTCTGCTTTCTGCTCAATAGTAAATAATCTACTCCTCTTAAATTTCGGCTTTGGAGGCAGTCAGGCAGCAGAATTGGCGACAGTGCTAAATAAGAATTAAGGAGCCTTAAACCTGCAGTGGGCACAATATTTTTGGCATCATTGGGCAACAATTCCATAATAACCTTTTAGTATATTATAATTCAAGTGCTCTGAGAGAAAACTAGACTTCTGCACCTCCTCATGGCTCTGTTTTCAGGCTTTAAAAAAAACTAGCCTGTGACGGGAGACTTTGGCCAATCACAGGTCATTTCAGAGAGAGAGCGTTCCTATTGGCTGTTCTTTCAACGGAAGCAGCTCTCAATCACTCGCAAACTCCGATCAAACGGTCAAACTAGGCAGCGCTGATCAAATATGAATTAATATTCTGTTATTGTAATGCCTATTTCAAATGTTTTCAGAAACATCTTGTAGTGTACTGTTTAGCTGTAAAATGAGAAAGTTCGTTCCGGCTTGTGGGCGGTACTTGGTATTTCCTCAACTGATCTCAACATGGCTGCCGGGTCACAAACTTTCTAATTTTTACAGCTAAACAGTACACTACAAGATGTTTTTGAAAACATTTGAGGCGAGAAATAGGCATTACAGTAACAGAATATTGATTCATATTTGATCAGCGCTGCCTAGTTTGTCCGTTTGATCGGAGATCGCCAGTGATTGACAGCTGCTCAGAGACAGCAGGCTCCAGCTCGGCTCTGATTGGTTGTTTTCCTCCGGTCTGTGAAATCTTGCAGATGCCATTAGGAGCACATGATTTTTTTCAGATTACCTGTCTCATGCACTACTGTCAGGATATAGTTACCGTTATATAAAAACAACTTTTTTTAATCACTTTGGTCCAATTCTACCAACTGCAGCTTTAAGGAGTCTTAAGCATTTGTTATTTTATTAGTAAAATTAACATCTGCAGTTTTTTTCCAGTAAAGCCCACCGGTGGTTTCATCAGGGTCATTAGTGGTAGCAATATCATTTTGACTCAATTTTTACAGAGAAAAGTGTAGACTTTCTTTTTTTTTGAAGTAGCAGGATGTATTAGCCTTTATGCATGGAAGTCAGTGTATGCATCCATCCATTATCTATAACCACTTATCCTATTCAGGGTCGCGGGGGGAGGGGGGGGGGGCTGGAGCCGATCCCAGCTGACATTGGGCGAAAGACGGGGTACACCCTGGACAGGTCAGTGTATGCATATGTCTTTCAAATGTGCTTGAATACTTGTAGTGCTGCTGTTTTAGACCAAGAACTCTTAAGGCAGCCCCAAACTGCATGTACAAGGTGAAATAGTCTGTATTAGTGTAGACAGATGCAGCCAGCAGAGCGGAAAGACAGACTGACTGTAAAAGCTGGTATAAATAGCCTGGGAGTGGAGGTGATGAATAATAGAGACTTACCAATGCTGCTGACAGTGAGGGAGAGAGGCCGTGACAGCCGGAGAGTCCAACGAAAGCTTAGTATAAAAGCATAGAAAAAAATTTGAATGGAATGAGAAAGACATTGAGTATTATGTAGCCAGCTGTTGACAGAGGATCATGTGAAAGGTCATATGTCAATATAATATTGGACTTGTGTGAATAATCAGCATATCCCTGTTTATTTCTGTCTCAGATATGATGTTAATGTTGGATTAGATTTTTAATTTATACTTGGTCACATATGAAAACTGTTAAGCTGTGATGCCACACTAGATGTTAAGTAGTAACTCTGGTATTAGTGCCTCGTATTTAAGTGGTTTTTTCATAGTTCACACATTTTTAAACGTTGACAAAAGCGTACCCACAAAAACCGTCAGCGCCAGCCTTCACCTTTCACAGCGTGCCTTCAAATTCAGTTAAACCCTCGAGTGAGCCAACACAAAACAGACGCACTTATGTAAGGCTTGGAGCATAACTGTCACTGCATCTCGACAACAAGTATCCAGGTGAAAGGTAATGCTTAAGGTGTATTCTTCCTTTAATAGCCATCGCTTCAGGTTTTTTTTACACGGCACAGTAGCTGTGTGTGTGCGCTCCTCACAAAAGCAGCGGTGAACCAGTCTTACAGGGTCCAGTCCTTTTGTTGCTTACTTAGTCACAGTGAGTGCATGTGTGTGTGTGTGTGTGCATCATATTAAAAAAGAAGGGGAATATTTCCTGCTATTAACTGATATCTGACACCCACTTGTACACAATTGCACTTGGTAGGTGGTAAGGCTGTCCCTCTGGTATTCACTGAGAGATGACTCAGAGGTGAACGTTCTTCTTTTCAACCAAGTTACATAAGTGGAGAGAAGTGCACTTTACTTGCATGTGTGTGTGTGTGTGTGTGTGTGTGTGTGTGTGTTTCTGTGTCTACGTGCCTCTGTTTGGTAGCTATACATTGTCTGAGCATTTACAGGGTTGTGCTCTTTTTCTTTCCCATACGCATTGAGCTTTGCGCTCCGAAGCACTGCTGACGAGAACGAGTGTGGTCACATTTGTGGAGGTGGCTAGTTCCTAACGCCCCCCCCCCCCCCAGGGCTGCAACAGTAGATGTATGGCCAGGCGCTCCAGATGAACACTCGACAGGCTTTTACTTGTTTAACAGCTGCGTGCTGTACGTATACGTTCACACCTGTAATGTTGATTTATCTGAGGTGGAATGTTCTTCCACCTTCCTGGGTATCAATCAAATGGAAAATGAAAAGCTCATTTAGGTGTGTGGCTTCCTAACAGATGTCACTGAGGCAAAATGGCTGTCAGTTCAGGTTTGGAATTAAATTGCAACCACTGAGCAGTTGGTCTCTGCCAGGAGAATTGTCGTTAGGGCTGCAACTATTGAATATTTTTTTTTTATCGATTAATCTGCAAATTATTTTCGCAATTAATCAGTTAATCATTTGGACTATAAAGTGTCAGAAAATAGTGAAAATGACCCTTGTTTTTCCCAAAGCCCAAAATGGCTTTTTCAAATCACTTTTTTTGTGACCAAAAGCAAATCTCTTCATTTTGAAATAGCTTAAAGGAGTTTTACACATCTCATTTCCTCATCATGAGGAATACTTCTCAGCCTGTTGAATGATGTCTTGTGTGGCTCTGGAGGGAGCATCCCAAAGTTTGAGAAAAATAACCGATGACGTCATTGGTGCTTTATGGGAAATGTAGGATCCAGTGTTTCGGGAAATTGACTCATACTAGAGGCTAAAACCGAAGTTATGCTTTCCGCGTAAGCGAGGGTCCACGTGACGTAAATTTACCTTGCGCGGCAGCTGGATTCTCGCGATGTCAAGCGATCTCGCGAAAATCCATCTTGTCAGGCTTCAAGTATTGAGTTTGTGTCCGTCACGAGCCAGAGCACGGGCCAATCAGCATCCTGTGAGGAGCTGCTGGCAGCTAAGGGCGTGGCTTAGGTGTTTGTGACGCAACACAGGGAGGCGACTGTTCGTTATAAACAACAATGGCGGCTCCTAAATATGTTAGCAGCGTAGTTGCTGCAATAGCATCAGTTATATCAGAACTGGAGAGAATTCTTCATTGAGTGAAGAGCAAAGAACGACGCTGAAGGCTTTTGTCGACGGAAAAGATGTTTTTCGCTCTCCTCCCGTCTGGCTTCGTCAAGAGTTTGATTGACAGCTCATGCAATCACATGGCAAGTATTTTTTGAAAGTGCCAGCCGTTTTCCAGACAACTTTCCAATGACGGCTTCTCAGATTATTCTGTGTAATAAACCTATCTGGTGGGTCAGGCTAGCGATCTACTGCGCATGTGTGGAACGCGTCTTCCAAGCGGACAGTATAAACAGAACTACTACGCGTCCATAGTGTCTGCAGCCGTCCGTGAACGCGTCCGTTTAGGAGTATAACCGAGGCTTAAAAGTTATCTCGGCCTCGTCTGCACACATCCTTTTTTAAAATAAGAGTCTGTCTGTTAAGTCCCCAACTTCATGAGTACAATACTAAATTGCTGGAATATCCCTTAATCGATTTTTTTTTAAATAGTTGTGGGTTAAATTTCTGCCGATTGACTAATCGAATAATGGACCAATCGTTTCAGCTGTAATTGTATTAGCACAAGTTTGCGTGGTTTAGGGTACAATTGTTACTCTCCTGTGAGACAGTTTACAGTCTGGTATATCTGAATGCACACAGATCCATGTTTTGAAACAAACACAGGAACCTATTCTGACCTCTAGCTTGAATGATCCTATTGAGGTATTGGTGCTCACTCACCCTGTGACCCTCCTCTATTCTCTGGGGTGAGAGTTCACCTTCCGGTACACCTTCTACCACTGACATTGTGGGGATATTTTAGAGTCTAGGAGTCATAGGTCAGGGGTGAGATGCCATAAATGGTGCTTGTGCTATGAGACATGGTTGGTCGGTAGACAGACTAATTACAAGGCCCCCGTGACCTAACCTCTGACCCCTGAGCTCTGTGTCATGTGATCGTGAGAGTGGACCCCATGAACACCTTGTGTTGCTCATAAATTTAAGACCTAATTTCTCAATTATGCTGTTCATTTTATCCTCTGTTCGTACTGCTAACATCATTTCCCGCTCTCTAGAAGGACAAATGTTTAAGAGTTTGGATTCTGTATGTACTAGAAACAGGTCCAGTAGCGTCGTCAGGCTGCAGGATTCTGCGTAGAGATGACTCCTGAGGCCTATTTAACACATTACAACCCCCCCCTCTCATCCATGGTCAAACAGCAGCCTAGGGGACTGACCTCTGAACTCAGTGACCTGCTAACCATGCACGACCATAACTCTCACTTTCACTCAAGAAGGTGCTTATTATTCTTTCTATAGGACGAATGGCTGTAGGATTTTCAACACTGTTTAGTAGATTTCTGCTTGAAGGAGGGTAGAGAGGACAAACGTGACTGGATATTTGGCAAATGAGTAGCTTGCAAGGCGCTGACCTTGTGTGACATTCCAGAGATGCCTCTGTGTCTATTTCCTGAATGGTCAACGGCAGGAATATCACATACGTCGATCGCAAACAGCGTAGTATCCTATGTGAAGAAAAAAACCATCTGACATGTTTCAGAATGTACAATTGATGTACTTTGCATGTGTGCCTGTATTTGTGTATTTTGTTTATTTATGGCCATTTTCATACAGATTTTATGCTTGTTATAAGCTTTGTAATTGCTAGCTTACTACCGCATACGTACTGTATGTTTTTGCAAAGAATTCAAAAAAGAAAAAAACTTGAACATATCGGTTGCGGCGGTCGTTTGCCATCCCCTGCGGTTGGCTAGTCAGTAGTGCGGTATACAGTAGTGTTTAAGACATATGAAATTGTCCATAATCATGTGAGAAACAGGGCTGCAACTAACGATTATTTTCATTGTCGATTAATCTGACTATTATTTTTTCAATTAATCGATTAGTTGTTTGGTCTATAAAATGTCAGAAAATGGGGAAAAATGTCAATCGGTGTTTCCAAGATGACGTCCACAAATGTCTTGTTTTGTCCACAACCCTGATATATTCAGTTCACTGTCATAGAGGAGTAAAGAAACCAGAAAGTATTCACATTCAAGAAGCTGGAATCAGAGAATTCTGACTTTTTTTTCCTTTATCAATTTTCCGATTATCAACACAGTTGGAAATTAATTTAATAGTTGACCTAATAATTGATTAATCGTTGTAGCTTTAGTGAGAACTAATATATTGGTGTCCATCTAAATATTTTTTCATATATAAATTGCACATTTTACAGCATATATGATTGTTAGATTGATCAGATCAGAAATGATCTGTGTTTCGAATCTCCCCCTCTCTAATCTCCTCCACCTCTTTTCCGTTCCGTTCATGCAGATTTCCCAGACTCTGGATCCCGTTATGTAAATTCATTCCCCATTCAAATGTTATCAAAGCAAATATTTAGGGAGTTACAGAAAGAGGAAGTAGTGAGCAAGATAAAAAAGGAAGCAACCAGTTAGGCAAACGTTGTCGGCTTAAATCGTAGAGAGGATCGCGAGTAGGAGAGGGTGTGTCCCAGTACATAGATACTGTACATTGTGTTCAGGGGTCTGGTCATTGAGCAAGGAGGATAGATCCGTCTTTACTCACACTAACCTACAGCAAGTATGTTTGCACATACTTTGTGTCTCCAAGGTGACCTCTGCATATGCGGTGTTCATGCTTTTGTGATTATTTTCTTTCTTATGTCCGCGTGTGCATGTTTGTGTGAGTTTTCAATTTAAGTCTCTCATATGTATGTGTGAGATGTGTTGCTCAGGTGTGAAGTGTTCTGCGGTTCCCAGCAGAATGAACACTGCTACACACCCTCTCTTGTCAGGGAGGGAGGGAGACTCGGGGGGGACGGGGGGGGGGACAGAGAAAAACAGTAGAACAGGGAGAAGGAGGGAATGAAAGAATGAGAGAGGGTCACTGACGCTCTTATTCATCTCACAGAGAATAGAAATTCGACATTGTCCATGGCCACACCAGCAGAAACCTTCCCAGACCGTCCTCTCTATCACTCTTTAGTCTACTTTTCCGAATTTTTTTTCTTTATTCTTCTCCCCTTCTATCGTTCTCCTTTCTGTCCATTACAGATAATGGAGAGAGTCTGGGCTCTGACCCCCACGCTCTCTGAGATGAAGGAGGAAATTACTGTGCTAATATGCGCATATTTTTGCATTCTTTTGAATTACCCAGCCCCAAAATTATACACTACACCCCACATTTTGCTTAATTATTCATCTACTTGTGAAAAGATTTTGGAAAGTCATCTGAACTGTAGGAAGAAGACGAGGGCTGCATCTGCCGACTATTTTGGCAATCATTTGGTCTGTAAAATCGCAGAAAAAAATAGTTAAAAAAATGGTTGTCACAATGTCCCAGGACACAAGCTGACGTATTCAAATTTTGATTTACAATCATGGAAAACAAAAACAATCAGCAAGTCTTCACTGACTTAAATGATTCATTTTCTGTCAATCCACTTATAAATTAATAGGCCAATCACTGGATTGAGATTTCCTCCCCTTTTCCATCTATGAACCAGAAAGGAAACCTGATCATGTACAGTATGTACTGATGGTGGCCAATACTGCCTTAGTGCTCCTGAGCAAGGACGCTTGACCTCTACTGTGTACCAAGCTTTATCCAAGGACAACTAATGTAAACCAGCTTGCATTAACCAAAGGTTAATCCATTAAGGTTAACCCCAGTTTGGGTACACACACAGCAAGCACTTGCATGCATATATGTTCTGCTTACATCAGTTTGTGTAAGTGTAAACCATAATACTGTAATTGAATAATTATATTTCAATATGTAAGCTGAGTCAACACATAACGGATTCTTCCTCTGTAGTCAACTCTTTGTTCTCCCACAGATGTTGGTGGCCATTATTAGAGATGTTCTGATAACATTTTGTCCTTCCCGAAACCGATTTCGATACCTGAACTTGCGGTATCGGCCAATACAGAGTACCGATCCGATACCGGCGTGATAAAAAAATAATTTAGTTGTTATTATTATTATTATTATTATTATTATTATTATTATTTAACAGCTGTGACAAACTACCTGCAATCAGTTCTTCTTCACTGCTCTAGCACAGTAGTTGCCAGTGGCAACCATGATACCCACATCCAGGGCGACAGCACCGTGAAGGCTACTGTTTTGGAGCGGCGAAGAAGAACTGATTTCCGGTTAAACAAGTTGATTTCTTTCTGTGTTAATTAATTATGGTATATCGGATCGGTGCATAGCCTGGCGTACTCGCTGATACCTGATCCTGAATTTTGGGCAGTATCGGACGTATTTCCGATACTGGTATCAGAAAAACCCTAGCCATTATTCAAAGGGTGAAAATGTGCTCTTACTGGTGTTAAAAGTTATCATATTAATTACTTGTGGTGCCCTCAGTCTTGTTAGTCCCGGACAGCAATTAACCTGTTTTAATTAGAGTGGTGTCGCCGGAGGAGCAGAGACACCAACACCTGCAATTACAGAGAGTAGGTTAAAGTGAGAGTGATTAGTCTGCCACCAGCAGTTAGTTTCAGTTTGTTGCTAGTAGTTCCTCCTACTGGCACAGTTCTTTAGCAGGTACAGTTTACTGACTATGTTACATTGAGGCTTTTGTCAGATCGGTGACTAAGCAAATATTGACAAGCATCTTTAATCTACTCCCCGACATGCCCTTGTTGGAGCATAACCTGTGGGTAGTTGTTTTATTACAGCTGTGTTCTGACTGTTCGTATGTGTTTTAGTATTTTGTTTTTCAACAATTTTTGGAACCCATCGGTTATCGGTCTAACTAAGCCTCTGGGACAAGGGGCTAACGTTATATTTCCTGGGTTCCGGTGTAGCCGGCGGACATCCGGGACAAGACTTCCTTTCCCGTGCGCTGCTCATTATTTACAGTCCGATTAGCAACTTGAGATGCGAGACTGAAGTTTGAGTTGAGAGACAACTTGTACGACTGGATTGTTTCACAAGTTGCATTCAACCAAAGCCTGCTCAAATGTGATAATACTACTACTACTAATAATAAAAAATGATACTGAGTCATCATCTGAGATGATTATCCTACCGTGAAAATCTCATACCGTTAAAACCCTAGTCTGGACTGGAGCTTATGTTTTGCCGATGCAACATTCTAAGTAGCTAGTTGTTAAATTACTGTCGGGCTAACTGTTACATATTTTAATCTTTTTACCTTGTACTTGTTTGGACTGTGTATGTTTACTAGATTAATTACTCTTCTCCACTTCCTATGGGGACTTAATGTTGATCTTTCACTGGCAATATTTTGTTTCTTTCTGGCATGAAGCACAATGTAAGCACTTTGACAGCTAGTCTAAACTTGTGTGGATCCAGTTTCCGTGTTACTGTTGTAAATCATAACATTTACACCTTTGGTCTAACTCTTGTTTATGGAATCACATCGTTTTCTGATTTGTAATCACTATCTCAACGATAGTTAGTTGTCATCCTGCTGGCTTCAACCTTCATTGGAGGTGTGTTTAACTTGCACAGTGGGGGCAGAAGAGTGATGATGAAATAAGATAAGATAAGACATTCCTTTATCCTCACTTAAAAGGACTATTTTATTGGCAGGTCGTGGGTTAAGATTGAAATATTGGATTAGGATTAGGATAACATTAGGGTAAACCTGCGGATAGAAAGGTCACCGGTGCTTTCTTGTGTTTTTTTTTTTTTTAGTTTTGAACCTTCTATCACATATTGATGCCTTTTTCCAGGATCATTAGCTGCTCATTAACTGTGACCACGAAGCCAGTGTCATGCTTCGGTTGTGGTTCAAATCTCAATTAATCAATCGACAACCAGAGTAATGGGAGAGGTCGTCAGGAGGGCAGTTTGTCACTCATTCAGGAAACCAGTAACCGTTGCCTTAAGAGGAACAAACACTTTGTGTTTAATGAGATGGCTTTTTTTTCTATTTCACCTCACACACCTAAAGGTCACGTCCATTCTTCTCATACGACCCGGTGCTATGGATACATGTGTGTGTGGAGATCCTCTCTTTTTATGATGGTGAGACATATAACCAGTGTTCTCCCTTTAAATCCACTAACTGAAAATCAATTCACTAATCCGCTAATTCAATACCGGATGGGCTGTTCAAACGCCATAGTAATTACTGAAAAAGCTAATTTAACAAATGCAAACAATGCTGATCATTTATCTCCCGAAAACCTACAATGTAGGTCAATAATAATGATGGTAGCACATAATGAAACAATGCATTACTACTTTAAACATGTCATCAACAAATTAATTAATCTAAGAGAGTACTATTAAACCAATAATATACAGTTTGTTTGAAGATTTGCACAATGATTGTACAGTATAATTTGTTTTTTATTTCAATATGAATAATCCCACACAAAAAAATTAGAACATATTTGAGGTCGGGGTAATTTTCAGTAATTAGGCAAATAGTGTAAGACATGTATTTGATGAAATTATGACGTCTTCAGGAGGAAATAGGGCAGTAATTTCTTGTGTGTTTATGTGAAATGGCCAGATGAAGTGTGTGTTGTCCTGAGGCTTTGTGGGGTTCACTGAACTAAAACCCTTCACTAGCTTGGCAGCATCTAATCCCGTCCTTCTCTGCCTCCTGTTGTCTGCCTCTTTCTGGCTGTTTGTGCTTCTAATTATTGGAGCTTGCCAGCTAACGCAGCATAAACCCATCAAAGCACTGATGTGTTAGCAGCGTCACACTAGTCCAAGTCTGCCACAGACATGGAAGAAAAGAAAAACACTCTGTCCTGGTTTTTTATAGCAGGGCACTACGGTGCTTGGTTTTTGCTGATGTACACAGAATGCTTCAGAGATGGAGAGTGCATTGGGGTGTCAGGTGTCCTCACCTGACACACAGTATCTCCCACTTCTGCAGTCTGAAGGATGTGTGTCTGTGTGTTTATGTACATTTTTTGTATTTCAGTTTAGTCAACAGACATGTTCTTTTCTGTTCAAGGGCGATTAATGGCATGATTGTTCACAGTTAATAACGATTAATCGCAAATTAATCACACATTTTTTTATCTGTCCAAAATGTACCTTAAAGGGAGATTTGTCAAGTATATAATACTCTTATCAACATTGGAGTGGGCAGATATGCTTGCTTTATGCAAATGTATTTATATATTTATTATTGGAAATCAATTAACAACACAAAACAATGACAAATATTGTCCAGAAACCCTCACAGGTACTGCGTTTAGCATAAAAAAATATGATCAAATCATAACATGGCAAATTCAAGTCCAACAGGCAACAGCAGCTGTCAGTGTGCTGACCTGAGTATGACTTGCCCCAAACTGCATGTGATTATCATAAAGTGGGCATGCCTGTAAAGGGGAGATTTGTGGGTACCAAGAGATCCCATTTTCATTCACATATCTTGAGGTTACAGGTCAAGGGTCCCCTTTGAAAATGGCCATGCCAGTTTTTCCTCGCACAAAATTTTGCACGTTTGGAGCGTTATTTAGCCTCCTTCCCGACAAGCTAGTATGACATAGTTGGTACCAAAAAGATTCCTAGCTTTAAAACTGAGCCCGCTACTTTCCTAAAAATCATAAGTTGCGTTAATGAAATTACTGGGGTTAAAACGAATTTGCATTAGCACGTTATTATTATGGTAACTTTGACAGCCCTAGTTCAAGGACTTCACTGAAATTAAATATTTTACTGTATAAAATTATAAGGTTTGGTATTTTCACCTGCAGTAATATTTTTGCATAGTTTACTAGCAAAATGTTTGTGCGTGTGTACAATATGTGACGTGCAAGCATGCACATGTGTCTTTTGTAATTAATAATATTTTAATATTTAATGTTTTATGTTTACTTGTGGGTGTGTGTGTGTGTGTGTGTGTGTGTGTGTGTGTGTGTGTGTGTGTGTGTGTGTGTGTGTGTGTGTGTGTGTGTGTGTGTGTATGTGTGTGTGTTTGTGTGTGTCTCGTCTCTGTCTCAGTGGGTCTCTCTCAGTGGGTGGTAACTGTTAAACTCTTCCTTTTGGTGGGATTACTCCTCCAGTCAGTCCTGTGGGAGCAGCCATCAGCCCGTCATCTTTCAGAGGAACACTATACCTTCTGATGCTTTAATCCTTTTTTCCCTCTCCTCCCCTCCCCTCCTTTTCCTCACACTCAACCTCTTAACCTCATCTCCCGTTTTCTCCTCCCTCCCTCCCTCCCTCCCTCCCTTTTTTTGCTGGCGCTGTCAACTTTTAGCTGAAGTGGCTGAAACTCAATAGATTCAGCAGCGGCTGTGTTAAAAGCTGTGATGTTACAGCTCCGTCTGACGAGTTCAATAACAAAATGCTGCTGTTATATATTGTTATAGGAAAGCATTTTTTGCTTTGTGTTACGTGGGTGACAAAAAGTTCAAGAAAGAAAATAAATTATTTCATTAGTATTCATTTTTTCTCATCAAATCCATTGTTTATCACAGTAGATTTCACACAGTGTGAAATGAGATTCATATTATTACAACATTATCCCACGTTTGGAAATATAAAAAAAGTGAGATCGTTTTTAAATTAGCTGAGCTTCATTATAACATGAATCAATATCAATTATATACTTTTTTATTTATTCTAATCATTTATGCTTTAAATACAATCTTTTTTCGTGTAAAATTCTGTATAAACCGAGAGCTACTAAATGGGGTTAGATGATGTAAATTTGAGATGGCTGTGTGTTACAGACAGTGAATGATGTAATGAGACAAGCACAACTGGCGGACAAGAAAAGGTCTAATTCTGTCTCTGCTGCTTGACCTGGAAACAGCCCATATAGATAAAGATTTCTTAAATGAGCAGGAAGTGCATGAGAATACGTGTGTGCGTGTGAAGTGGAGGAAGTAAAAGAACATTTTTAATCCATGCTAATGGCTTGATTGACTTTGATGAACCCCCCGACTCTTCCTCTAATACAAAGCATGATGTTCACATTTGTGATTTTGAGTCAAATGTCTCAACAACTCAAGTTTAAACTTTGTTGCTGGGAGTTAAATCCCTGTTCAAGTCAGTCCAAATCATCACTGAAATAGAGCAAATTGAATTTACTTCTAATCATGTTAGCGTTAACTGCATAATTTAATTCTCTCCAAACAGATGTTTATTGAGCTGAAATGTGGGAAATCAGTATCTATTTAGTAGGGTTGTAAATCACGAGTTTCATCACGATACGATAATATGGATTCTTTGGACAACGATACGATATTTGCTGATATCACAAAGTCTGCCACGATAGGATTTCGATTCAATTCAGCGGGCCTGCGATCGATATGAGACGATATAATATGCCCATTTATCACAGTCGGTTACATGTATATCAACTCACAAAAAGCAACTAATATATGATTTGATAATGGTGTTACTGGGCTCTGTAGGAAGGATGTGTGCTTGGGTGGAAATGGTGACACAGACGTGCCATGGGAATTTCAAAATAAAAGTGTATCTAAAGGATGAAGGACGATATATTGGTCCAGACTGATGTATTGTTACACCCCTATTTATGTAACAAAATCAAAGAGACTGCAAAAGTGTATTTCAGATTTAGTAGTATGATAGCGGAACTGCCACAGTGTGCGGAGCTAGTCTATCCCTGAAAACCAAAGCCCGTTATTGCCGCAGAGCCAAGACTTGGTCTCTTTGTGTCCGACTTCTTACGCATGATATCAGAGCTTAAGGCCAGCGGTTTTCCACGATGCCGTGTCAGAATCCATTTTCATCCTCGTCCAAGAGTCTGTGATGAGCAGTGAAATCTTTTTGATGTGTGTGGCTGCAGCCTTGTAAGGGTTTGAGCGTGCTTTAATAACGAAAGAGGAGAATGGTGTGTGTGTGTATGTGTGTGTGTGTGTGTGTGTGTGTCTCCGGAGAGGCCGGGTTACTGGGCTGTGTGAGTAATGAAATGAAATGGGCTGTGCAGTTTGCGCTCATGAGTTGGCGACAAGGTCAGGATGTTGTTTGGTGCGTCGTGCGCAGCCGTCTGAGCTATACAGCCTTATCTGTCTCTCAGACGACTCCCTCGCATCCTACTCACGCAAACATTTATTCCTTTGCTGCCATTCCTTGTTAATTTCTTTTACAAATAACATTCAGAGAGTAAGAGAGCTGAGGTAAGCCAGCATGAAAACAAAAGAGACACATACACTCTGTTCCCACCCCCTCCCGTGTGCTTGTATCCCAGATAATCATCTTTGAATGCAGCACCCTAATTAATGCAGCTCCCTGTTTACATTGATGGGGATTATGATTGTTATTGGTATGATACAGTACTTTTACTCCACTGATCTGGAGGTTGCCGACATGTATAGAGGACAGATAAGTCTTTATATCTGATTTTTTGATTTGATTTGATTGTTATTGTGGCATGCATAAATAATATGCCCAGCCCAAACGGGCTTACAAAACACCATTTCTTAGAGAATGAAGAAAAGACAAAGGCAGAAATCCAGAGTAGCAGTATAAATTACAAATAATACTAAACAAATTAACCATCCTGATGTTTTTTTCAAGCTTGAGGAACAAAAGTAGCATTCTTATATGCATTAAAATTACATAGCCGTTCCATTTCTGGATTTTGAACAGACATTTCATTTAAAATAGAAGTTCTTAAAGCATAGTATGCACAATACAAAAGAAAATGTGATTCATTTTCAGACCTTTGGCTCCTTGATAAATTTGCCATAACATAAGATTCAGTGCCATAATGCTCGATTCGAATATATGTTTGTAATTTTGGTTTTAACGATATATCTTTAAACCAATTTTTTTCAAATCTAGCAAGTAATTAATTGTGTTCATGCTGCATGATAAATTATTACTATGTATACATTGCAATTCAGATATCTCAAAAATAGCATGACGTTCTGTAGCTCATGGAGCATTATGTGATGTTATGTTTGTCTTGCTGATATCAGATCTTCTGTGATGCTTGTTATGCTTGCCAGTCGTGCCGAGTGCCAATTGACGACTCTTTGTCAGCACATGTCCTCCATTCTCTTTGCAAAATTATGTGTATCTGACATGTCTGACTTGGTCTTTGCCATTATTTGGTGTTGACTAAAAGTTTATCCAGCCTTAACAATTCTAAAGACATATTTTGTCTTCACCTTTGCTACATGTTTTCTTCCCAGAGCTACAGACATTTTAAGAGATTACTATGTGGATACCACCGACTTCTCTGCAGCAATTAGTCCAAACCCTCGGCTAGTTGGTTGTTAAAGGGTTTAGCGCAAAGCCCCTACAGATAGATCGACATCTCTGCTGACTCTCGCACGATGCTTTAAGTGGTATTTTCTGCCTTTTTGGAAAATACACGTGCATTGTTTATTACCTATTTTTGGTCTTAATCTCAACCCACACATTGGACTCTATCTTAAGCCCAGCCTGATCCTGAAATAAAGTAGCACTGACTGCGGCGCTGCTTCTTGGCTTATTCATCTTTCTGTTTATCTCAGCATAAGCTAGAAAAAGATATATACCGCATGTGTGTGTGTGTGTGCGTGAGTTCGGTGTAGTGTCTCCAGGGGAATCAGTTCTTGTGTTTGTGTTGTGTGTGTGAGGGACCAACTGCAGCTTCAGTGTGTTTTCTGATTATTAGCTGAACTCTGTTGCTACTGTGTTTGCCCACTTGTGCGTTTCAGTGAGTGCCTTATAAGTATGAACTGAAGTAGCTGTGTGAGCATCAGTCCATCAGGTTTAGAGAGAAGTGAAGCCGACTGTAATACAGCTCATTAATTTACTGAGGGAAAGGGGGATTTACATACTAATACTAACATTCACACCGAGACGGGATTGATGGCGTGTGTTTTTGTATGTGTGTGTTTGTCTTGAATTGATTATGAAACTGTTTCCAGAATGTAAGATAGTGCTCAGAGGCAAGAAATGTGGTACAAAATTCCCCCGTAAAACAGCGATTTTTCGTCTTTACAGTTCTTTTGTCGTATGGATAAAACAAACGAGATACAATGTGAGAATTAGTGAGCTTTAGAGGTGCTGGTAGTCGGATTTTTTTTCCAGTTGGACAGAGCCAGACTGGCTGTTTCCCTCTGTTTTGAGTCCTTGTGCTAAGCTAAGGTAGCTGACTGCTGGCTGTAGCTTCATATTTAGCATGCAGACATTATCAAATCTTCTCATCTGACTCTTGGCAAGAAAGTGAATAAGCGTATTTCTCAAAATGTTTAGCTTTGTCTTCAACTTGTTTGTGTGTAGAAATTACATTTTCATGTGGTTAGTGGTCTGTGCACGTTTCTCAAAGGTAGGGTTTTCTTATTCTCATACTTATTATTCTTTTTTTTCAAATTTAAAGGCCCTGGTAAACCCACGCAGGTGATTTTAATTATGTTGCCTTCTCCTCTTAGCTTTGTTGTTAGGGCAGGGCAAATTACCTTTATCATTCTTATCAGTACATAGAGTTAAGAGAACTCTTGTCATTCACAGCACAGCTCTGCTCACGTTCAACCCGAGCAGAGGTCAAATCAGCCAGAATAACTGAACACACCTGTGTTTGGGTGTGCACGGCCTGTAAGAGAGAAAAATATAATATTTGTCAGTCAGACCACACTGGCCGGGTGTTCAACATATTCAAACCATAGAAATAGAACGAGAGTAGAACGGACATTGAACTGTTTGCCGTGGTCATTTGACTATAAGAAAATGGGGACTGATGTTAGTTGTTATGGTGACGACTCGGGTCACTGGGGCCGTAAAAAGTGTGTCAATAAACGGTCAAAGCTCTTCGCAATGGCAACGGTACACATAAAAATGGCCGCCACTCTGACCATCCTGCTATGTTGATTTGAATGGGAATGTTCGTTCTACTCTCATTTTATTTTTATGGTTCAAACTCTTTTCTTAGCAGCTCAGCCGTGGTGTCTATCACTGGTGATGCTAATAAAAAAAAACATCAATGTATTTCACATCGTTTAGTGGAGAAAACTGCCAAATACTGAGAGTGTGTAGCACAACAAATCTAAAAGCATTCATTCATTAACTAATTATAGGTTGAATCATTGATGATTTACATCTATTGGCAAAACTCATTCATTTATGATGTAAACGTCACAGACTTTTTAAACAAAAAGTTTGTAAGACTGTCTGGTAAAATTACATGCGTATTGTCTGTATCTTGTCAATACTAGATCTGTCACTTTCTCTCTAATAGCAAGACTCAGATACGCTCAGATCTCTCCACTGTCTGCACCCATCTGATTTCACTTCTCTGTGACAATGCATAATCTGTGGTGATCAGACAGCGAAGCTCAGAATCAGACACATCTATGATGTAAATGATGTTTTTCTTCTTAGACAACATGCGAGGGGCTGAAGGCCACGTCTCTCAGTACTGCAAGAGCACATTAAACCACACCAATGTAGCAGTGGTTTATAGGAGCGAAGTAAACCACATACAATATTCCTGTTTGATAACCGCAGGTAATAATGAGCTAACCTCCCCACATGAATAATAATTAGACTCATCGCTTTGGGTTGATGTTTCACAGTTGTGTGCTGTATGACCTTGCTGTCTAAGTACAAGAATACACTGGCTCATTAGCAAATGATAACATTAACTGGACTGTTGACTTGCTCGTTTTTTTGTCCACCTTCTCCTAGGAGCAATTTATTTGCATCAACGCCCAACAAAGTATATACCTTCTAACTAAACCTTCTACTATATACCTCTATCTAATATTGGCTTAAGCTGGGCATACACTGTACGATTTTTAGCCCGTTTCTGGCCCGAATTTTGAGCCGCACGACTTATTTTAGAGTCGCACCGAATTTCAGCTTCGTCGGGCGTTTGCCGTGCAGTGTACGGAGGGGGGGGGGGGGACCAGAGGACCGATTAACTCCTCCCGACCGACCGTCGGACAGTCGGATGAATTTCTGACATGTCAGAAACTTTGGTCGGCCGTCCGCAGGCTCTCGCATAGTTGAAGCAGAGCCACGAGCCGATTCCCCAACGTCAGTGCCTTATTTCTACTTTTCTTACAGTAATCAGAGCGTAGCTATCAAGATAACAATGTACAATAGATATAGTAAAACGTAGCTAGCTTACGTCCAGTTCTCTACTGTCCACGTCTTCCTAGCCACCTGCGAGTCTATATACGCCGGTGCCTCTTTTTTTTTAGACATTTGGATGGCACAGATGATCAAAGCAGCACGTTTCTGCCTTGTTAGCATTGTGACCCGTACAGACCTCTGCTAGCCAGCTGTTTGTCAAGAAACTGAGACAAGGTGAAGACCAAGCATGGGCTCGAGGGGGCCACAGAGAGGGTTGGGTCCATGTATGATCTGTTGACTCTTGACGATTGAAATAATTGACGTCTCACCTACTGCGTCAAACCCGAGCTGTCCATCACAGCGTTCCAGCTGATGCGTGTCATCGTTTTCTTTGTGTTGATCACGAAGGAATCCGGTCCAACACCTGAGCTCATTCTCCAGTTTGAGGGTCTGTCAGTCACATCTGTCATCACTATTAATGAGCACAGTTGTGTCTTTCTATATACCTGTCCAATTTATTTTGCTTTTCCTGGAGTGAGCCTGTGTGTGCACACGATTCTGTGTGCATACCACTGTGCGTGTGTATACATAGTTTTTTTTCCATGCTAATGTGAAATGCAATAGCGCTAGACAGGGATTAGCTTATGACCCTAAGCAACCGGTTGCTACCGTGACTCTAAGAGAAAGGTATCAGGCCAGAAGGGATGTACTATTGTGGCCCAGCATTACATACATTATTCATCAGCTCTACTCGCATGGCTGGTGATAATGATTTGATCAAATCTGGCAAGATGGGTGGTTGTGTAGGGGGGAAACGGGCATCCTGACCGTGTATATGTGCATATCTTTTTTTTTTTTTTTTTGTCCCTTTTCCAATACAGTATGTTCATGAATTTCAATATGATATGTTTAGCAACAGATATGGCAGGAGGTATGAAATGGGAAACCAATCTGTGTCTCATCCCTTCAGCCCTTCACTGTTATTGCCACCCCCCACCCCACACATACGCACGCACGCACGCGATAACGTCTGATAAGGATGGAAAGGTGGAGTCTATTGTGCTGAAAGGCCAGCTCAGGTGTGCGGGAAGACAGGAGAACAAAACCGGCTACTCTTACAGCGCTGCTACCGAATAGTCCGTTTATTCAACAGAAAAACGCGACTGGTGAATGGGCTTTGATATTAATTTACTCGCCGCTGTCCTAGCTGAACACACAATGTGTTCACATTACAAACGCAGCGTGCCAAATGACGAGTGCAGACAGAGCAAAACAAGCGAAAAAAAAGAAACCCCCCCGCCATCCTGATGTTTCTCCAGCCCTCTCTGCTTACATAACGTCCTCCACCTGCTGTTGTTGCCATTACCTCCTCTGTGCTCTGCTTGTACCAACATGCCATCGCAGCCATTGCTCTGAGTTGTCCTTAAACCACTAACCAATTCCCCGCCCCCCCCCGCTCCTTGGTTATAATTGCATTACAGCCCAATAACGTTATGTTTGGGTAGGAGTGTGGGAACTGGTTGTCTAAGTCCTCCTGTATTGGTTATTTCCTGTTTCAGCCGGCTGCTAACAGGACACGACCTTCTCCAGCTAATTTGTTAGATAACAGAAAGAAAGAAACAAACAGGGAGACAGAAAGGAAGGGGACAGAGTGGGAAGAGAACGAGGTCTGATGAGTAGACAGGTGCTCGGAGACAGTCAGACAGACGTGCGCGCGCGTACACACATGCTGTACACAAAGGAATTGTAATGCAGCGGCATTGTCTGAGTTAGGTGCTGAAATGTCATCATGTGCCTGCGGGTAAAGAGCTGCGAGTGTGTGTGTGTGTGTGTTGTCCGTGCACCCAGTGTGCACTTACCTTAGCGACTTTGCGACTGTCTCCCCTTCTCTCCCCTGTGGAGGTTGTGTCAGGTCCTCTTTGTTGGGTAGATCTGTTACCTTTCCTGCCCTTTGTCCCGACATGTTTGCCTCCATAAATGTTAAATGCTCCCAAACAGCAGTTATTTTAAGAGTTGCACAGTGCAGCAGACGGAGACAATGGGGGATCATCATCAGCACATTATGTAATCGGCCCTGTTTTCCTCATAAAATCCTCTGTCCTCAAGCCAAACATTTTGGTAAATGATTTGATGATCCTGGGAATTGTTTTGTCAGAAGATACAGAGTTATCTCCAGGGAGAGAGAAAGTCATTTATCAAAGTGTATTTCACCCAATTATTAGCTCATATTCGTAGATTTACAGATATACACTAATGCAGCATTTTCAGTGGTGAAACTCACCACTAGCATCATGCTGGTTCCCTAAACAAAAAGCAGATGGGATTTTTCCATTGGATTTTGGATTATTACAGAAAATAAGCACTGTGGCAAACAAAAGTTTATGATACTTAAACATTTTGTTCAGCAAGATAATCTTCACAAATGAACACCACTTTAATGATTTGTGAAGCTAAAATTAGGCTATAAACATACTACACCACGGTCACACGAGCGCACAAGTAGAAACACAACAAGACTGTAAAGGCGGACAAGTCGGCGTGTTGAAGTTTAACGTCCCTGACAACCTCTGTTGTCTCATTTAGCCACTTGTTAGCAACCGCCTTTGTTAGGACACGTAAAAGCTTCAAAATTCACAAGTGGGATATTTACTGACGTATTTTATATCGTAGAACAAAACGTTAAAATTTCTTAAGCTTGTGTTAACCGCACACTTTATTTCAGGCATCTAACTAAAGACCCATTCAAAAAACCCATTGACTTCCAGACGAGGGAACTGGAAATGCTACAATCTTAACTCATTTCCGGGTTTCAGGACTCATTCCTGCTCCACAGTATTGTTTAACACATTTCCCTGTAACATGAGTAAGTAATTGTTTCAACCTTTACACTGTTTGTATTTACCTTTGTCACATGCACCTATGTTTGCTTGTGTTGATGACAAAGGAAAATAGCTAACCAAACACACAAGCGACAATACGGCGCCTTAAATAGACCCATATTTTGTCCTATGGGAATAGCATGGGAATGGACAGTGAAGTGGTGGACTGTGCTGCAGGAGTAGTTTGAGTAGTTTTTATGGACGTCTTGATACTTTTTTTGCGATAAAGCTGGGTCACTCTTGGAATCCATTGTAATTGTTGTGAATCCAAGCTGACTACGAGCAGGCTACACACTTTTCAGAGCCGTGCTTCAACGCTACAGGTGGTGATTTCTTGATACACAAAACATGGGAGAAAATAGTAAAAATAGCAAAACTACTCGAGGTTTCATTCTTTTTATTTGAAGCCTCTGTTACAAAGAAGCCTGGCGGGTTATAAGATTGTAAAGAAAAGATGGATTGGAAAAAAAAAAATACAAGCGTGAAGCAGCAGCATAACACGAGTTCCGGCTGCTCTTGTGGAAGGTTTCCAAGAAATGAGATGGATTCTTCTTGTACACCTCACTGTGCCACTTTCTCACCTTTCTACTCAAACCACATCTCTATTCTGGAGTACTGAATTTTACAAGTTATTCATTTTAAGAGCTTTGCAGAGTGTAAGTATGTGCGTTATATCTTTTTAAAAAATGTATATTTTACTTGTAGGCGAATGTGTTTGTATCCTTATTTGTTTATGCAAGCCTGTGCGTGTCCACTGTATCTGTATATCTTTGTTTTTTTTGTGTAGAACTTGAGGCCAGAGAGCCAGCAATTAAAAAGAGGACTGGGACATCTAAAGGCTTAGAGGCACAGACCCAGCTCACATGCTGGCAGTCAATTGGCAAGCCGGGGGAGGTGAAATTGGAGAGAGAGAGAGAGAGGGAGCGAGAGAAAGAGAGAGGGGAGAAGGAGGAGAGCAGGGTGAGTGCATGTGGGAGAGAAGGGGAGAACCAGAGAGAAGAGGGCGGGCTCAGACTCAGCCAGCGCACACACACACCCTCTCCTCAGCCTTCAGTCTGGTCTAGGCGTGCAAGAGGCAGCATGTGTGAGTATGTCCTCTAATGTGTGTGTGTAGAGTCGAACGCTGCGCCGGAGTCCGGGAGACGTCTCACCGATGCAAGGATTCCCCCCCGTGTTTGCTATCGGAGAGGACACGTTGCTGACTGGGTTTTTTACCACCACGGGGAATAAGCTGTTACTCACACAGGAAACACTGGGAGCTTAAGTAAAGGTAAACAGATGCAATTTTCATGTTTTGAGGATGTTTTGAGAGCTTTGGGAGTGACAGAGATGGAGTTGGCCTGGGGGGGTTTAGAGATAACTGGCTTCAGGTTGTGTGTGTTTGGATGAATGTTTGTGTGAGAAAGACGAAAGGAGGTGAAGTTCAAATTTGTGCATCTGGCTTCTTCTAAGAGTACAAGCTAAAGTGTGTCAGTGTCTGTATACCAGCATATTTTGTATGCTTTCTTACACAATGTGTCTGTGTGTGTGTGACTTAACACTATACTACTGTTTGGTGGTGCTTTCCTCACTCTCTCTCACTCTCACACACATACACTCGTATATACAGTATTTACAGTGTATAAATACAAGAGAACTGCAAGAAAAAAAAGCCTTTTATACATGTTTAAATAGCCACCCTGCATGGGCCAGTGTGTGTGTTGATGAAAGGACTTTATCAATCATTAATGTTCTCACTGCTGGGACATTGCCTGCTTTCCTACCCGAGGTAATTTAATGATAACAAAATACCTTAACAGCACTCCGGACTGGCACCACCTGACATTTCCCCGCCACTGAACAAACTGCACAGCTCAAAGTGCAAACAAAGTAATGCATGTTCATATTTGACCTTTACGTAAGAAGTACAGGAGAGATGAAATTACTAAAGATAAAGTGAGATATTTAAAAACTCAAGCGGCACTTAACAGTAATTATGACTTATCAGAAGCTTGTTAGAGAGATGTATCACTCTGAAGAAAATTTCCGGTCATGCCATCAAAGGTTCACAACGCAAAATGACGAGAGAGGGATCATACACTAACGGATTTGGATCTGATAAAGACATTAGCCTACTTTGTGTGTGTGCGTGTGTGGAAATATTAATAGAGGATAGGAGAGGAGAAGCAGCTAAAGAGCAGAATAGAGAAGGACTAGACAGACAAAGAGGGAGACCTGAGAGCTACTGAAAGTCGTGGGAACAGCAGTGAAGACGGCAGAGAGCGGCAGCAGCCAACAAGACAGAATAAGAGAGAGAGAGAGAGAGAGAGCATAAGAGAGATAAGGGACAAGTTGCAACAAAAACAAAGGAGGAGAGTCTACAAATGTACACTTTTACCTCTTACTGAATACTTCAGCCTTATTTACCATCTGTCACTCAAATGTGTGTGGGTCGGTGGACGTGTTAAGTCTCAGCTGTGCGGAGGGTCATTTTTAGGCATCCAGACAGCCAAAAGCATTATGAGGGGGCAAAGGGCAAAGAGTCTCTGCTGTCCTTTCTCCTCCCACACTTTCATGCTTCTTCTATAGAGAAGAAAAAAAAATCCACTTCTTTGGTGTTTTGTTTGGTTCATTAAGATAATTTAGTACAGATCAAATGGAATATAGTAAGAATAAGATAATGTGAGATGTTTAACGTGAGAAATTAAGTCGTTTAGCCCTGGATTTTGATATCAGGACCTTTTGATCAACAAGACAAGACAAGACAAGATATTTACCACTCATCATAGGGATTAAAGTTCACAGCTGTGGCATGCCAAGGCCTGGTTTTTGACAGACTGATAAAACATTACAAGAAGCCAAAATACCAGTAATTTGGTAAATGTTTGGCTTTTATCCAAAGGGCCTCCTAATTTGCTTCTCATTCACCCTGCTACCGCGTAGGGACTGGCCTAACCACTGGGAGCAATTTAGGGTTCAGTGTCTTATTAAAGGGATATTTTGGATGTTTTGAAGTGGGGTTGTATGAGGTACTTATCCATCAGTCAGTGTATTACCTACAGTAGATGGCGGTCGGCACGCCCCTAGTTTGGAGAAGCAGACAGGAGTTATAGCAATGTACCGCTGTGGACGGGGACAGCAGCAAAACATATTTTAGTGTACGCTATATTTAGAATATTTTCCCCGGTTTACCTTGCCGTGAGACAGCTATACAGTCCATGTTTCTGACGGAGAACTGAAGCCGTTATCTTTGCTCATGCCAAAGCAACCAGACTCCATTGGAAAAAAACTGTAATTTTGCCTCGCAGGACACGGGAGTTGCTGGTCTACCGCTGCCTCGATCGGTTGGTTGGTTTGTGTTATTGTGTGACTTTGGTTAGTTCGGATTCACCAAAGTCACACAATAACACAAACTAACTAACTAATCGAGGCAGCGCTAGGTAAAATTACAGTTTTTTTTCAATGGAGTCTGGTGGCTTTGACGAGAGCATAGATAGATGCAACAGCTTTAGTTCCCTGTTGGAAAGGGCTGTCGGACGGCAAGGTAAAGCGGTGAAAATATTCTAAATATAGAATATTTTTAGGTGGCTAAAATATGTTTTGCTGCCGGCCCCGTCCACAGCGGTACATTGCTTTGCTTCTGTTCAGTAATTCCTGTCTGTTTGTCCAAACTGGGGGCGTGCTGACCGTCATCTACTGTAGGTAATACATTGAGTATGGATAAATACCTCATACTACCCCACTTCAAAACACCCTAAGTATCCCTTTAAGTAAGTAGTAGTAACTTAGTAATTCAATAACCTATTTCAACTTCAATTGAATCCTGAATAATGGATTCTTTTAAGAATATTTGCACTCACAGACTTTGCTATTAGTGTTTGTTTTGATTTTGAGAAGAATAAGAAGTCTAAACTAGTCATCTCTCTCTCTCTCTCTCTCTCTCTCTCTCTCTCTCTCTCTCTCTCTCTCTCTTTGTATCTTCTCTTCATGTTATCTTCCTTGCTACAATTCACTGCTTAAGTTGTTGCCATGAGGAAGTTGAATATTGGCAGGGTGTTTTGAGGAAGTGATCCGTGAAAGGATTTATAGTGGCAGATAAAAAACTGGTGCGCGTGTGCGTATGTGTGTACTTGCACACACTTTTTTTTCAAAATTGACAAAGACCTTGCGAAAGCCTGGGGATGTGAAAAGGGGGGAAGCCATTATCTCATACACTGTTACACACCGCTCATCCAGGTTTATGTGTATATGTGTGTGTGTGTCCATTTACTACGTGTGCAAGTGTGTGTTCGGGACAAATGTTTGTGCATTCACACAACCATGTGCTTCGGCTGTGTACAGTAAGCTAACATAGTGTGTGAGTGTGAAAGGGGGGATGGGGCTCCGCTAAGTGAGCCCTGTGGCTGTACGGGTGTGTTTGAATTGTGTGTGTGTGTGTGTGTGTGTGTGTGTGTGTGTGTGTGTGTGTGTGTGTGTGTGTGTGTGTGTGTGTGTGTACATACTGACCCAGATTGATACACTGCTCTCAGGCTAAGTCAGCTCACCTATAGGGCACATATAGGTATCCTCTTTCTCACATAAACAGCCTAACTGAGACCATAACTACATGCATGATGACGCTCCTACATGTACAGTATACATCCTTATAGTCAGTGTATTAACGTTACATACAGTAACTCAGATGGCAGTCGACACACTCCGATCGATGCAGCGGTAGACCAGCAACTTCTATGTTCTGCGAGATAAAATTACTGTTTTTGTGAATGGAGTCTGGTCTGATGGTTTTGAAAGGACTGTCAGATGGCGAGGTAAAGCTGTGAAAATACTCAAAATATAGCGTACAATTAAACTGATAATGATTTTTTTTTTCTTACGTGGCTAAAATAATTCTGCTGCTCCCGTCCACAGCCGCTTTACATCGCCGTCAGACGGCCCTTTCAGATGGGCAACTGAAGCCATTATATCATTCTCTTCAGAGCCACCAGACTTCATTCACAAAAGCAGTAATTTTACCTCCGAGAAGACAGGAATATAGCCACCATACAACCCCACTTAAAAAAATTTGAACTAACCCTTTCAGTTATTTCCAAACGTAGCACAGCTAACTTTGACTCAGCTAGTGCTACCGTTCACATTACTCGTAACCTTATTGATTAGCTTCGATTAGCTTACTTTGGTAACCTACGTCACTGCTTTTTGCAACGACTGAGTGGGTGTTTCCATTTGAAAAAAAACAGAACAGAACCCAGATCAACCCGGCCTTTAACCTTAATTAAAACCAGGTCTTAACCCTAAAGTTTGATGATTTACCTTTAGGTGACCAGGTTTTTGTGATAGGCACAATCACACACACCGTTACAGATCGAACACACTCGTACATATTCTGCCGCCTTGCTATAATCTATACTATAAATACAAATATTTAAGTCATACTCATCCTTTGATCTGCTCATGCAAAGCTCATAAAGCGCTTCATGCATCAAATAATACATTATATAAATGGAAATAATAGCAATCATCGTCACCATCAGCGACATACTCGAGCTTGTTGCAAAAACTCTCATACATCTTTATCCTCCACAGTGAATATGACTCTTCTGACCTTGTGGCAGAGCCGACGGACGCCCTTCTCTTTATGATTACAGATACAGTACATAAGATGCAGTTTGATGAGCATGTGGCGGGCATGATAAAGGGATGATGCAATTAACATGAAAGGCATGATCTCTCTCTCTCATCTTTGTCCGTCTTCATCTCTCCCCTTCTAACCGTTGTTAGAAAATGCTTCTCTTCCTCGGTGGCCCTCTTATTTCTGCTGTTAAGCAAATACGGGGCTTATGCAGCCCCCCAGTGCCCATCTCCCCACATGCAATCAAGCTGTTTAAATGTTTGTGTTCGACTGTGTGCCCATGGGTGTGTGTGTGTGTGTGTGTGTGTGTGTCTCTCACTCTCCCAATTCCCTGCTGCCGTCACTTGCAGTCCTAGACAGATATTGTTTATAAGTCTGTTTTGGGAAAACCAAGACAAAACTGACAGCTGAGGGTAGAGAGACACTGTAATGTTTTTCCTCTTCTCTGGTTACACTGAGTGCGTCTAATTAAGGCGCCGGTTCTGTCACGGTTGCATTCAATAGTAGGGGGAATCCCTTTGCAGTGTGGCTGATAAATCTGAGGGGCTGTGAGATGATTTACAGAACAGGAAAGCAGGAAAAAAAAAAGTCTTTGGTCGACCTGGTCGTAAACCACGCTATCGGTGATGGTGGGTCGCATTGTTTCATTCGAGGGCACACAAGTCAGATATAGGTTGGAAATCACTGGGATTTTACACACTATATGCATGCACGTGTGTGTCTCTGTTCCCTGGTCCTGGACTTTTGCACGACCATTTGAAAATATGAAAAAACAAGAGAGGCTGAAGAATGAGTCATTGCGAACGTCATGTCACACTGACGTGTTTGCTTATGTGTGTCCGTTATGTCCGTAATGTCACTCGTCTGGTTGAGCAGGACTATAATAGTTTCTTAGCGGAGGAGTGCGAAACACCAGGTGAAGAACTTTTTTTTTTTTTTGAGCCAGACTCTTCATCATCAACCCCCTGATGAGAAGAAGAAGAAGAAGATGCAAAAGGAGTGGGCGAAGCAGAAGGGGGATGCCTCTAATTTATGAAGGGGTCCAGACGGGGGAGGGGTGTCTCCGAGCTAACATGAGCTGGCATGTTCACTCACTTCCTATCTTTTGTCTGTTCTGTGTCCGCTGATGAATTGGGAGTTTCCTTCCTTCCTTCCTTCCTTTGCTCCCTCCCTTTTTCTCTCTGTCTCTCTTCCTCTTTTTTTTGTCTCTCTCTTTCCATCTCTTGCTCCATCATCCCTCCTTCCCTCCTTCCTCTCTCGGTGTGACAGCATCGCCATCCCTGTCATGTCTGCCCATTATCTCTGATCAGTGTTGCGTTCCAGCCCACACATCGGCTCTGGCTGCCAACTGATGACGTGTAAATGCACGTGTCCGTGTCTGTCTATGTGTGTGTGCATGCATCTACATCTTATTTCACATACAGAAGGTTAGATATTCATATATATTTTTCTAGGATGACCTCAATTCAGAAGAATAGCAGAAGAAAAAAGCCTGAATAGATGAATATGTATAATTTTGTTTACTGAGCGGTGAGCAAACAAAGGATGTGTGCAGTGCACACATGCTGTGTCGTGCCAAAGAAGTACAATTTGAAGAACACGCAGTGAGACGATGTTACCTGAACAGGAAGCTGGTGTAAAAGACTTCAGAGTGAGAAATACATTTGCGTGTGAAGTGCTGAGTAGGGATTTAAGGAAGGAATTTCTGTGGGAATGCAAAGAGAGTCTTCAAAGATTGTCTTTTGCTTTGTTTGCACTTGGGAGATTTGGCCTTCCTGGGATTTCAAATTTTTTTTTTTTTTATATCTGCTTGGAAATCTTTACACACTCTAATTTGTGTGAGTGTTTGTGTGTGTTTTTCCGTCGAAGTTTACATCCACGTGACTGTATAATTAAAGCAGAGCAAACAGTCCTCTTGGCCATTGTCTCTCCTCTCCTCTCCTCTCCTCTCCTCTCCTCTCCTCTCCTCTCCTCTCCTCTCCTCTCCTCTCCTCTCCTCCTGCTTTCCTTCAACCCCCCACATTACATTAGTTACATAAAGAGAGTGCTGACCAGCGACTCGGTGCTCATCACATAGTCACACTTCACATCCCTGCTTGTTGACCTGGAAGTGATGCAGCGGGATCGTACAAGGCGGTCTCGAAAGCCTGTGTGTGCATTTGTAAGTGTGTGCATGTGCAAATATGTATGTGAATATGTCTGTGTGTGTGTGTGTGTGAGGTGGGGTTGACAAAGGCAAGGATGAAGGCTTACAGGCAGAGCTGCTTTGGATTTTTTTGTTCTTTGGATCGAGTTTCTTTGGGGATAAAAACCCTGTGGTTAGTGCCGTATAAGGTTCCTATTAGGCTGCGTGTGTTTTTTTGTTATCGTCCTTTGGTGCCTTGGCTTTCAGACACGTGAATGTGTGTGCATGTGTGTGCATGTGTGGTCAGATTGCCTTTGTCCTCTCCCCTCAGGCCTGCACTCAGATGTCAGTGAGTCGTGTGGAGCTTATGCAGGTCACTAATGCACTGAGAGGGAAGGCTCTATTCACCGTATAGCCACTCAGAGCCCAAACAATAACCCCCAGCTCGGGTCCGCACAAGAGCTCAACTCCCGGGAAATGGACCCATTGACCTAGATCCAACCCCATCCACTGAGGAGACGCCACATTGCTGACATGTTGTTGACATCCTTGTCTCAGTGATAGTTTCGTGTTTGCTACAAGACATCATTTAAGCAATCTGAGGGGACTTTAATTTAGTAGCCAGGGATTTAATTGTGGTTTACCAATCTTTATAACCTTTTATAGTGACTAGAGTTTACCCAAATTGGCTTACATGTTTGCGATGCAAAATTTAATAATTCCTACCCTGATAAGTAGCGGACAAAAAAATGCAAGTTTTAGGAAAATACTGCTTTGAAAACTGCTTTTCTTTCTGGAAATTACCTTATGTTGATCACAACCTGGAGGTCATATGTAAATTTGACACTACATCAGAGGATGTGACTTGTTTCCATATCTTGTTTCTACTCTTTCGCTTTACAACATTTGTATGTGTCACTAAGGTGGCGCTAAACATCAGAGCACTTTTGGCATTGCTATACACGCTGTGTGTGTCTATTGATACATACAGTATATACACAGGGGCTTGCTTTCCTGAAAAGGCTCAAACCTAAAACCTAAAGGATGTATGTGGATGTCCCTACTAGGGCTGAAAGCATAGAGTGTATATAAGAAGTTGATGTAGTCACCGTGACGTCACCCATTGGTTTGCAGACTCCGGTTTTGAAGATTCGATTTCAGTATTTTGGCCGTCGCCATCTTGGTTTTTGGGCATCGATATCTTGGTTTTTGTCCGAAAGAATGAATGAATAGAAAGAATGGAAGTTTAAGGCACTTCAGCATTGGCTTCACTTCTCAGACTCGGAGGTTCCCCACTGGCTGAAACAAGCTATTTGAAGATATAACGTTTGGGCTCCTGGAAATTTTGATATTTCGCTATTTTCGGACATTTTGTTGACTAAATGATTGACCAATTATGAAAAGTTATAAATAATGAAAATAGTCATTTCAGCCCCTAATCTCCACTGAGTTTTGTTTTAGTCTAGACGTAAGCTTAATTCCAACTTAATCTCAGTATGGGGAAACTTGACCTACTGTGTGCCAAGGTCACTGAAGCAGTTTGTGGTCGTTGAAATTTGCAGAACATTGATGCAACAGTCTGGGCGTGGGCCCACTCTTATTCTCTGAATCGGTCACACCTTACTGTGTGCAAAGATGTTTGTGTGTGTGTGTGTGTGATGCACAAATGAAGAAATAGGTAGCAAGAGGGAGGGGTTTTTTTTTCTTGGTAAACAGCAGACAAAAAAAATATGATCATGTGATAAGTACAGTACATTCTGCATGCATGCCATTTGACATGCACTGTAAGTTTACTGTAAATGTTTAGATGTTTAAAGTGAAGACATTGGCTACGTCTGTCAATAGCAGTCTTCTTTTTGGCCAGTAGACACCTTTTAGGATTCCTCATAAAGTTTGAAATGAATCTACCTTATCTTAACCCCCCCAGCAGTGTAACCATACTGTATTGTTTTGGTGGTCTGTGTCCTCCGTTAGCCTGAGAGGCAGAGACACAACACAGTGAGCTGCTGTTTGTCTGTCACATTCTTGCTGAACATTACTTAGCCCCATCCCTCACTGCAGCGCATTGTCTCCCGGTCTCTCCTTCAAGGAGGTGCTTTGTTTGCTGTTGACTCAGGTGCAGGGATCTACTAAGATAACTTCCCCTTCCGCGGTCCCCCTCCCCCCCTCTCTCTCTGTAGCCTGTGTTGCCCATTCCTCTGCCATTAACTTCTTTCTTTTCACTACCTGCTCACTCACCTCTGTCAGGTTTATACTGTCAATGGCGTCTCCTCTACTCTTTCTCCACCCGTAATCTTTCATTTCCTTTCTCTTCTTTCTTCCCCCCACAGTACCCTCTCTCCACTTTTTCTCCCCCCCCCCCCCGCCCTACCTGTCTTTGTGCGGTCATGCCGAAGCCTCTCTCTCGCTCCCTGGTAATGATTAGGGCAGTACTACAAAGGCTTTTGCAGAGCCTCAGCAGAAATCTTAATTAATAAAGTGATAACACTGTCTTTGCATCACTCTAAGAATTTGATTAAAACCAGAGTAAGGTAATACCTGCATATTGCATTGTTGCAGTATTTAAACCTCAATCACGCCATCTGCACACATAAACACACACCAACACGGACAGTAACCTCTTCGATAACCCTCTCCAGATCGTCTTACCCCAGCCATATCGTTACTGACAACAAATCTTTCCTGTTCACGTCTGCCCTACTTTGAACTGACACAACATCTATCTCTATCAGCCCCTCAGGACCTATCAGCACCACTCCACCTCTTTACCTCTCATGTCTCCTTCCACCTCACCACACATCATTCATCCTTCTACCTGTGGCCCAACACTCGATTCCAGCAGCTCTAACAGCCTCTCATCCCCCTTTCAACACCATCATTTTTTTTTCAGACCCCCTTGCCTCTCCCATCCCATCCCCCTGTCTCAACCTCCCACCGCAATCATTCTACCTTTGCCTAAAACCCTCTTATCCCCCTCTCTCTCTCTCGCTCTCTCTCGCTCACTCCCTCCCTCACTCACCCGCCCTGTTATTTCGTTGTCTATTCAGCCGGCACAGAGCGGAATAGGAAGTATTACCCGCCAATTTGGCTCCATTCACACCTGTCTGTGTTTGTCTGCAGGTGTGTAGATGTCAGTGTCTGACAGTATTTGGTGCCAAAATTAAGTATGTCTAAATTTAAACTTGGCCGCTTTTTGACCCAAATAAATACAGTATATTTGGGGTACTTCTTCACTGGATGGAATGGAAACATTACATTCAACAATACACTTTGAAGCAGAGGTGTCAATTTGATTTTAAGTGGGCCGGACCAGTAAAACCATTGCTTGATAACCTATAAATAGCAACACCTCCAAATTTTCTCTTTTAGTGTAAAGAATTACCTTCTGAAAACGCTTGAAAACAATTACTGAACAATCCATTTACAAAACAGATGATGAACAGCCTGATGTCTCGCCGATCTCTGGGCTACGACTAAAAACAGACTGCAATTTCCTCAAACCTGCCAACAATTCATTTATCTTCTCCATTCTATGTTGTACTTGCAAGTTCTTGTATTTTTCCGCCATGATGAGTCTGATAGTGGCGTCGAATATTATTCCTTGAGCACTGAAAGGCACTTTGAGCCCTCCAAGCACACTGGCTTCCCATTTAACTCTGTAAAAAGATAGTGTCGGGTTTTCCAAGAAATTTGGACCAGTTCCTGTGTCCACTTTTCTCCTTAATTTTGACTGAACTTTTCCACTGGTGGCTCCTGCATCAACAGCAGCCTACGCTTGACAGTGTTGTGTCACGTACAGTATAGCCTCTACGTAAGCTATAATAGCGTATCCAGCATAGGGCCTGTTACTCTTATTAGGACAACGCCATCCCCAGCGGAAAAATAGGAATAGCAGTGCATTTTATTGAAAAATTTGAATTAATGACCTCTCTGCAATTTTCACACTTTGCAAAGTCATCCAGTGGGCCGGATTGGACCATTTGGCAGGCCCTCGGGCCATATGTTTGACACCCCTGCTTTAAAGATTATAACAGTTTTATTAAGAATGCTTAAATTATTAGACCCTTAATGTGGAAAAGAAAAACTTTCATATGGTATAAGTGTTGTGTTGTGTTATTGCATTACAGTAAAGTGATGTAATTTTCTGAACTCACCAGACTGTTGTAGCTCTTCTATTATTTGCCTTTAACCACTTAGTAATTATGTCCACATTACTGATGATTATTTGTCCTTACAATACCTTACAATATCGTCATCGAGGTATTTGGTCAAACATATCTTGATATTTGATTTTTATCTCTCCACATCGCCCAGCCCCACCCCCAATAGCTCAGTTAAGGAAAAAAGAGGGAAAATAACGGGAAGGAATCCCCTTTTTAAGATGGAACAACAAGCCACATAGCACTACTCAATTATTTCAGGCTTATCCCTCTTCATCACTTCATTGCCATGTCAACCAAGTTGAGAGGAATTTGTCTCAGTGTGACTCAGATAAAACAGATAAACAGGATAACTTGCACGCATCACAATGCAATCACAACAGAAAATCCAGTAACACAAACAGGACAGGATTCCAGTGTGTGCTAAAGTGCAAGAGTGATAAAACTGACTATGAAGAAACACAACAGATTGGTAAAGAGCCAGAAAAGTGTTGAATTGATTGATAACTTAGTGATGAGTTAGCTGGGTTTTTTTTGCCTTCCTCATTGTTAAGTTTGTAGTTTGCGCTGTTAAAATATAAAGAGACGATATATTGTTGCTTTTTAAATAAAGAATTTATTGACATGGACAGGGGGAAACCACACTCATGTTGGCTACGGATGACACTGACTGGCTGCTATCTGCTCTTTTATGAAACCCCAGTTTAGTCAAACAAATATTGGGGTTTAAAATTGTGCTTGTGTCCTGGAGTTTCTTTTCCCATAATGCCTGTAGTAGCATGTCATTGCGTGTCATTTCAAGAAATTCAAATACGCTGCCACGTCCGCACAGTACTCTTCTTCTGTAACGTCTTTCCCTATCTTATTTCCACACTCCCAGCCGCTCCTCCCCCCAGGCTGCGTCTTGCCCCGCAGGGTTTCTACGGTTACCAGCTGAATCTGGAGCACAGTCAATGTCTCGTCCCACTCCTCCTGGATAATTAAACAACACTTCTTGTACTGCCTCTCGCATATTTGGAGCAGCAAATCACCACATGAATATTCAGTTGATTGGTTTTGATGACTGGGTGGCGATTGTCTGCGCAATCACTATTTCATCAGGAACAACGCGTGAGCGTTGATTAAGGAATGGTAAAAAAAAAGAGGGAGATGATTTATTAACATTTAACAAAAAGAAAATCCTAGTTCGCCATTTGTCACGCAACCTGCTGCTTGCTGATGAATGCACTCTATAAACAAGAGGATTTCAAGTGGCATGGTAACCTACAACAGAAGTCCAGGGTGGATTTAATTTAGGCTTACACGCCTTGATCTCCTCCTTCATCTCAGAACAAGCGGGAGAATAGAGTGCTCTGATTATCCGCTGTAAAAGGCCTCACATTAAAATATACATCTTGAAAGATCATAATGGGAGGTTTAAAATCTATGGGGTTTCCTGTCTTTGAATTCATACAGGGACTCACTGATCGCTGAGTTTGCACTCAGCAGCAGCAGCAGCTACAGAGCGGAGCGTCAAAAGCTACACACACTCATTGACTCTCCCGGGATCTCTCACTCAATGCAGGACTTGTGGTGGAAGGATTTTCTTTAAAATATGGTAATCCCCGACTGCACGGTGCTGCAGAGACAGTCGGCTGAAATCTGAGTTAAGGAGCGTACAGTGTAAGCTCCTAGAAAGACGGGGGAGCGTATTTAATGAAGTTAGTGACACTTGAGGAGTAAAGTGGAGCGAATTGGCCGACACTGAATTCCACTGGCCTTTATCTTTTACACTTGATCCTCAGATGCCACACAGACACTGACCCAAAATCTCTTATATGTGTGTCATTTTGCAGATGATATGCTGCGCTACATAAGTATCTGTTTCCCCTGTTTTTTATATTTAGTTTAGCTTTGCTTCTTCACTCTCTGTCACATATTTTTTTAACATGAATTGGCAGTGTATTTGCTTTGCTACCGCTATCATGACAATCCTAAATATCGTCTCTTTTTCTTTCTCTGTTAGGAGATGACAAATAGAGGGGACCATAGTCAATGAATAGCAATCATCTAATACACTCCCACTCCACTTTGTTCTGTCATTATTTTATGCTTTGCCCTCCTCTGGGCCCCAAAATGAAAGCGCTCTTCAGGAAGGAATTATAATTCGTCTCTCACCAGTTAAAAGAAATTAATGTTTGATTTAAGCAGCAGCCGAGACTCAATGCTTGCAGGCACGCTGTTTGTGTATGTGCGTGTGTGTGTTTAAGCTGAGAGAGGAGGGGGATGTGGCGCGTGTCTTGTCAGATCCCGAAAGGATGAATAAGAAGCTAATCTCCCTCTTCCAGGGAATTCTACCAGTGAAGTCTGAGACAGTCCCGTCTCGGAGGGACTGTGGGAGTGCAGTGGAGTGTGCGCTCCCATCTCTACAATGGGATGTTTTCAGAGCATATCTGACTGCTATCTCGACGTTGGATAGATATAGTTCCTCTTAAAATGTGAACAATGCACACACGGCTAGGTGTGCACGCACAGACAGGCACTCGCGAACGAGTCCCCGATCCTTATTTGTTTGGACCACTGAGCCTGCACCCTATAGTCACGTGTTATTCACGGTGTGTTTGTTATCTTTCAAAGCAGGTTGGCTCAGCGTAAACAACAACAAGGAAGCCCCGGTGTACATGCATGCATGTTTGCAGGTGTGTTTGTGTGTATTTCCGTAGGGGTGTGCAAGTTTGTATGCAAAATCGGAGAGCATGGAGGCGCTCTGATAAAACCGTCTCCCAGATTCCCATGGTATTCTTCATCAGGGAAATCCCTTTGTTTACCCCCCAGAGAGAGTGTTAGCCTCAGCGACTTCATTCCCTGCCCTGAGGTAGGGGGTACGGTAACCATTTGAGGAATGTGAAAGGTGCGGGAAAAGGCCTAAGGGCAGGGTGAGTCCAGCGACTGCGTCATGTGTTTTAATGTTTGATTGGGGGGTGGTCGTGGTTCGAGGGTGCAGAGAAAGGTCAGGGAGATCAGTCAAGCTGAGAGCGTCTCTGGTTACAGCAGTGTCTAGACCGCTCACTACTGTTACAGCCTTTAAAGTCTCTTTTAGGGTTGGGCTATTGTCTTTGGATCATTTATTGGGTTGTCTATGTCGGTGTTTCCCAAACCTTTTTTTTTCTGGGGACCCACCCATCCAGCCATCCATCCATTATCTGTCACAGCTTATCCTATTCAGGGCTGTGGGGGGGCCAGAGCCCATGCCAGCTGACATTGGGCGCAGGCGGGGTTTTCTGGGGACCAGCTTTTTAAAAATGACAAAGCATCACGGCCCAATTCACAACGGACCTTATCTGTAAATCGTGAGAAGAGCAAATTTGTGTGTAAATTTGTGTAATGTTGTGTGTAAACATTCCCCATCATTTTTCCTGCCAATTCCGCATCACCGCATAAAATAACTTGAATAGGTAAACCAGTCTTTTCGAAGATATACATCTGATAAATCAAAACTTTGTTTTATGCATGTGTTATTGAAAACATATACACATATTAAATACTTAAATAAATGCATTTAGTCTGAGTTAACAGGCTATCTCATTCTTTTCATTTCCTCTCATCAGTTACACAACAATACACATTTAGACGTTCCTTCTTCTTCCTATGCAAGAAATTCGGCAAATTTATTTGGCGACCCTAATAAAATCTCCCACGACCCACCAGTGGGTCTCGACCCAGTCGTTGGGAATGACTGTTCTATATCACTAAAGGGTTTTATTATCAGGAGGAAGTCCCCAAAAATGTTGAGGTCATAAGAGATCGTCTAGTGTCATCAACAGTTGTTCATTTAAAATCAGAAACTATATTCATCCAGTCTTAAACTAGCGTTGGACTCTCAAGAAGTTATTTGATTTTATCTCTAATGATCAGTCTTTGCTCCTGTTGTATAATACGCTGTGACTAACAGGTAATAGCTAAGAATTAAAGCTGCAACAATTAATCGATTAGTTGTCAACTATTAAATTGATCGCCAACAATTTGATAATCGATTAATTGGGTTAATTGAGTAATTTTAGAAAAAAAGTCCAAATTTTCTGATTCCAGCTTCTTAAATGTGAATTTTTTCTGGTTTCTTTACTCCTCTATGACAGTAAACTGAATATCTTTGAGTTGTGGACAAAACAAGACATTTGAGAATGTTTGCGAAAAACTGAAACAGACATTTTTCACCATTTTCTGACATTTTATAGACCAAACAACTAATCGCTTAATCGATAAAATAATCGACAGATTAATCGACAATGAAAATAATCGTTAGCTGCAGCCCTACTAAGAATAACTACAAATCAATAGCATTTAATAGCAAAACTTAAAGACTAAAAGAACAGTTCATTGCACTATAAAACATACTGTAAACCAAATGAAAGAAGTGTCACCCCCTACCTATTGAAGCGCTTGTTAAAAGCGGGATCCTGTTCACATATATTGAAAGAAACACTTGTGCAACAGGTATTTATTGTTGTTAAAGACAACCGTTTTAAAATAAAGTTACACATATTGCAGCAGCCATCTTCATTGCCGTGCTGTGGTGCAAGATTCAAGACTTTTACATTTGTAGTATATTGAAAAGCAAGTGCATTTGCCATGGGCTGTTGTCTTTTGGAGATGTCATACAGGTGCTTGTCGATTTCATCATTTGAAGTCTGATTTCAGCAGCCACTCCAGCGTGCGGTCTAGACTATGACAGGCTTGTAAAAGCAATGAGACAGGTTTTGTTTGGCTTCAGTCCCCATACAGTGCAGTACAGTAGCGTACATTGCACGTCATGTGTGGTTTGCATCTGGAGAGCTGAGCTGTGTGTCACGTAGGGTGGAGCTGTGAGACAGGTGCAGAGATGAAAAGATTGGCGGGGGGAAGTAGGGTGTGCCTGCTCCGTGGCTGTTCTGACAGGCCTTTGGTATTTTTCCAAAGAGTGTGTGAGAGCATGTGTGTGTGGGTGTGTGTGTGAGCCGGAAAACCTGCTCACATTTCTCTTGGGATTTGCGCAGGTGTGTGTGACTGGAAGCATGTCTGCCTTTGTACTGTTGTACCGCAGAAATTTACCTGCTTGCGTGTGTGTGTGTGTGTGTGTGTGTGTGTTATGTGATGGACGTGAGAGTCTATAGGTGTTGAGCATCAACCGTGGCAGTGTGGCAATATGAGTTTGACAGCTTCAGTACAGAGTCGTATCTGAGTGGCACATTCAGTCCCAGTGCGACGTTCAGCCCTGTCTCTCTCTGATTTTGTGTCCATTATACTCAGCTAGAAGAGCTTTCCAACGTGCTCGGAAAACAGCTGCTCTGCTATTTAAACATGTCGTGATAACTCGGTAAATAAATCAAATATAGAGTTTAAATTGAAGCAAAGAGAATTTTTTTTTTAAGTTATGTTTTTAATAAGACATTTAACCAGTATGGAATTTTTTATTTTCATCAACATTGTTCTTTGTCCCCTCTCGGTGTGTGCATGTGCTCATCTGTGAGTGGGCATGTCTGAATGGTAATGATGCTGATGCGCGGGCCATTGTATTAATACACTCTCTCAATGTGTTAATATACTGCAAGAATGAGAGCGGGAATGAGGGACTGAGAGAAAGAGAGCGAATAATTATGTTTCCCCTTTTGTCTCGGCTCCCTCAATTAAGCCCGAAGAGAGGCAGCCAGAGCACATGTCTACTTATCCACTTAAAGCTCGGCAAGAATAGGACCCCCCCAAATTTGTCTCTATCTATCTCTCCCTCTCTCTCTCATTCTCCTCCCCCTGTTTTCACACTTTTCCATATCAAACTTCTATTCATAGCACAGGACCCCCAATATGTATTTTTTCTTTCTCCTTTCCCTTCTGTGTCTGCACCAACCTCAGCGCCCTCCCTCCTTATGCGTTTCGCCTCCAGCCTCGCCTCACCTCTCGGCTCTACGTGGGTTTAGCAGGGACCCCCCTCCCCGCCCTTCCCTCTCCCTCTTACCCCTCTCCCTCTCCCGTGCTTTGCTGCAGGGCACGGTTCAGAGGAAAAAACGAAGAGACTAAACATTTTAGACTGTACACCGCCAGAGGAAAGGCAGCGGTTTGATTTCCCCTGCGTTGTGTTAGACAGAACTGTTTTGTTTGTTGGCCTGTGTGTGTGTGTGTGTGTGTGTGTGTGTGTGTGTTTTTCACACTGAACTCAGACTCAGACAGATAGACGTATAGATGAACTATATGGCTTGGCAACAGCAATGTCTCGGTAGTAAAAGATCAAGAAGTTTTTACAATCCAAATGCTGTATTTTTGTTTGTTTAAGTGTGTATGTTGATGAACACCTTTTTTTTTAATGCCAGAATCAATATATTTGCTTAATTTGAGTTCATGCAGAGGTAAAAGGAAGTTACCGCTTTTATTGTTGTAGTCTGAGTAAGGTGACGTCATATCCGTTCCGCATCCGTCACCAAAATAAAACGCAGCCGGCCGCAGTAAGCTGAAACGACAAAGAAGAAAACGACGGAGGGTCCACGTGGACATGACCTTAACTCTCACATTTTAAATCCAACGTGGTAAACACTACACATACAGTAAAGGATGGAAACACTTTGGGTTTCACACATTGCAGGAAAAGCAGAGCTAGACATCACGGCTAAAGCTGCGTGCTAACTCTGTCATGGACAGGAAAACGTTATCGTATTGCGGTAACGTGCGGTCAAGCCAGCCGTCACTCTCATCTCCGTGGTCAAATCGGCCGACGCTACAACTGTAAAGCACCCATATACTGACATTTATGTTAAATGCATTCAAACGGCTCCGATGGAGCTCACCATGGATGTATAAGGAGAACGGAGCTGACTGCAGAGCTAACGACGGATCTGGCGAAGTTAGCGAAAGTATACATGCGTGACTACGTCTGGTTTTCAAAATAAGGTGTTAACAAAGGGAACTGTAAATGCAAAATACATATATGGAAATAAGATTGATTGGATTGGATTCACCAGAAGTTTAAAACATTACATGTCCCTTACAAATTAAAAAGAAAATACCACTAATTTGTGAGGGGAATGTCTTAATAAATAATGACTGACAATAACTGATATATACACATGGTGAAAATCAAACATTTTTACTTTATCAATTTAGATAATTTCCAAAATAAAATTCCCTAGAAGTGTATGAGTCAACCTTTTCCCCATGGTCTAGTGTTAAAAAAGTTAACAAAAATCGCAATAAATCATAATATCAAACCCAACGGCACCCAAGTGTTTCGTGATCGTATCGAATCGGGAGATGGGTGTGTCGTCCCAGCCCTGCACACAATGCTTGACAGGTGCTGGATATTTATTTTGGAACTGGTCCTGCTTTCCTTTTAAATCTGGCATCAGTGCAATTTGTTCACAGTATGTGCAAACACAGGCCCTAAAATATTTTTATAGATAGATAGCTCCTTCATAGTGGGTGAATGGAAAGCAATATTCTGTTTGTTTTTTTTGGTGGGGTTAGGTGTCCAGTATGTGGGTTGGGATGAGTCTCATCAGGCCGGATGGGAACGAGGAGGACGGATGAGAAATAAAAGGGTGGAGGGAGAGAAAGAGGAGGAGAAGTATCAGGGTCAAGTTTAGCTTATGTAACCGCTTCCCACAGCTGGGGCAGAAATGTGCTGCGGTGGCAAGGTTTAAATACATGAACACGCATAGTGGCATAAGTGCAAGTTGACCAGTGGAAGAAAACACTGTGCATGGTTTCCATGCACTTGCTCAGCCTTCACTTCTGTTATTGTCCTTTCTACTTCTCCTTTTCTCAACTCTCATTTCCGTCTTTTCTCCGAACCCTAACACGGTTGATGCGTTGTATTTCTGCCCCAGAGATTAAATAAACCGACAGTTCATTATCTGATTATTATCAGTAATAAAAGCAGCAGCTGGAGGCACAATTTAGTGAAAGTAACAACAAGTATGCTCGGGCCAGCACTGTAGACCTGAGGGAACAAATGCTTCATTTGCATTGTGAAATTACTCACCAGATGTGAAGGATCTAAACAGACCTTGCGCTGATTGACATCTGTTTTGCAATTGATATAGGCTGTATTCCTCTCTCTTTCTTTGTGTTTCTTTTACATGGCAGCGAAATGATTTCTCTTCCATTATTTTCCTGCTTATAGGCTTATCGGAGCTCAAACAAATCTGACAATGGTGTTCGCAGCGTCGAGGGCAGCAGTCAGTCTCCCCCGGCTACGCTGCTAGGGGGCCTCATACCAGCTGTTATATCTGCCTCGTTCTACGTACAAACTACTTTTTTTTTTTTTTTTTATCTTTTTGTGAACTGAAAATATGTGCAAAACTACACACAATGCGTGCATTCGCATACCTTCACACTATACATAGCACATTATGGAAATCATGGTCTACTCTAAGCAGCTCAAGGCTGGTATTAGGGAAAATTAGGTCGTGTTGGCAAGGATCATTTAATTGAGTCTTAAGCAGAAAATCATTCTCCATAGCTGCTTTCATGTTCTGTCATTTTACCAACGGTGTGCGCGCGTGAGTGTGTGTGCGTGCGTGCACATCTCTTTGTCTGCAGGGAAACAAGGGGTGTTATCCCAAAATGATTTGTGCACATGCCTGCACATGCCTGCACATGCCTGCGCGGTTTCGGGTTGGCAATGAGTTTCAGGGCGCAGTTCAAAGAAATCGCGGTTGTTTGTGTGTTTTTTTTCTCCCCCCTCAGGCTCAGACAATACCTCTGCGCTTTATTTCTGATTATCTGTGAGTTTTGTGTGTATTTAAATGTCTGTTTTTTACTTGCCTCGCTGCATTATCTTAACTCCAGGCTTTGCTGACCACCGTGTCCTTTATTCTCTTTCATCCTGCACGCTGTCTCTTATCCTATAGGCTCCCTCTCCAGTGTGCTTCACAGCTTTCCTTTCAACTTTACTTCACCCGCTTTATGTGACGTACCTGGCAGATCCTCCGCAGCAGTTTTCGAACTATCTTTCCTTCTCCGTCTTCCCTCCTCCTCCTCCTCTGTGTGCGTTTGACACACCAGGTCACTTTGAAGTTGTGAGAGCTCCACTGAAACACTTCTCTCTCTCTTCTTGTTCCTCTCAGGGCAAACTGACACCGCCGTTTGAGGATGTGTGGAGGATCATGCGGTCGGCGAGAGATGACACCGCACTGATGTGGAGAAGCTGGTGATGCGGCTGCTTAACCACAGGTAACCACAGTTTGTACACCTTGGTCTCTCATTACTGCAAAAATGCACTGCAATTTGCTTTTGCATTGAATTGTCGAATCCCACCAGTTTATTTGAATACTTGTACTTTATTTGTACCAACTTAACAGCGAGGAATGATTCTTAGAGGTTTTGATTCTCAATACGAGGTTAAATGATTTGTTAAAAAACTGATTTTCGACTTGTTAGAAGAGATTTCTCTTTGCAGTTGGAGCCCACACTGAGAACCTGATGGTGTGGGTTTGATGATGTGTGACTCACAGAGGACCAACTGATCTGACAGCAGTTGACTCAGCAGCTCCATGTGCTTATATAACAGAGAGCATGAGGCGATGCAGGATGCAGCTCGGATAACGTTGTGATCAGCAGTTAAAAACGGATCTCTTTGATCGCTTTAACTGTTTTGGGAATATGGCTAATGAATAATTTTAACACCACTGAGGGAGAGATGTAGCTGCGGAAAGGATTAATGTAGGCGATCCATCCTCGTATCAACCAAGCCTATAGACGCTCAAGCTGCTGCAGTGCAATGTGCAGTTTCGAGGACTTAAATAGACATGACTTAAATTGAAATATATCTTTTAAAAGTATGAGTAAAGGAGTTTTGGCATTTAGATGTCTTTGTAGTCGCTGAAAAAAAACAATGAGATTTTGATGCATTCTGAATACTTGAACACCAGAAAACCCTGAGGAAGCCTCTGTGAAATGGCAGCAGTGTTTATGCTCTGAATCAATTTTTAATTAACTTGGTTGTCCCTGTGCTACCCGATTTGACTGCGTTGTCCTAAACACATCACCCAACATTAAGGTCAGTTAACGTAGCCCAACACTGGCAAGAAACTTCCACCTCAATTGTGGATACCTGATCCATGATCTCATCTGCCTGACGGCTCAACTCAATAAGGCATTCAAAGAGATCCTGGACACCTCTGACGTATTACCGTTAAGTTAATGGGTCATCAAGTGTTACTCACTCATCCACCGCAGAGATTGACCTGGTTTTCAGCAATAAATGTGAGAGAGCAAACGTGCCAATGCCATTAGAGGACAAGGCCTACAATATGGTAATATGTTAAAAGCAGAGTTTAAAATCCGTATCTATATACAAACTTAAAGAAACCCAAAGTTAATCACAGGCATAACAGCAAACTAAATGTTGCTGTAAATTAGATCATCACAAACAGCTGGCAGATACACAAACGTGCGCTGTTGCTAGTAAATGTAATACTCTTATCTCCATTTTAAACACAATAGGGATCTTTTACACCAGTGGTATCAGTGCCCTGGTATGAGGATGATGAACTTAAGGGTGTTTGTATATTAGGTACGATTGATTCGTACTGTGCTCAAGTACAATTGGTTCTAGTGGCAGAGCATCGTAAATATCTTCATTCAAACTTGACAGAAACAAAATAAAACACACCAAAACCGTCGTCGTTTGTCTTTCCAACAATCACCAACTCTGGTTTGCTCTAAATAAACCCTTATTTCACTGAGTTTGATGTGAAAATATGCCGGCTCTGCACGTTGTATCCCCCCCGCTGTCTCTCTCTCTCTGCCCGCTGAACAGCTGAGCGGCTCTCGTTCTTCGGAGGTAAACCATTAAACTACCTAAATAAAATAACAAGCATCGCCCAACCCCATCGCCTACTTTTGTTTATATTTTAAGGAACCTCTCTCCTGCCTTCCTGCTTTATCACCCATGGCCGTGCAGTTCAGAGGATGAGATCGGCGCATGCTGCGCGCATATACAGATTTTGGAGGAGACCGGTGGCTTTGAAAAAAACCTGCCCTTTCAAAACTACTCGCTGACTGCTAACGTTACTCATGTTAAATAGCAGTCCACTTCCGTGTTTCGTCACGGTTGGCTTTCACGCCTGATGCGAACCGTACCCGAGTACGCATGAACCGTACTCCAGACCACCTTTTCAAGTGGACTCGAGTACGGATCGATGAACCGCGCCAGAGTACGGTACGGAGCGTTCACACTAATCAAACGAACCGGACTTTGGGGTCGAGTGTACTCGGATCCGGTCGCCGGGTCCCTGATGTGAAAGCACCCTAACATAAATATAGATAGCACTCTCTTTCAGTTTGTTATGAGCTCAGGTGATCAGTGTGCCAGTTAATGAATACAGATGTTTGATATAAATCACAGATGTGGCACAAAGTAGTTATAAAACACTAACACAATACTTTCTAAACTTGCATGAATTAGTCAAAGCCTAAATTAAAGGATAATGGGAACATTTCTGAGATATATATGTGTGTCATCCTTACTCTACAGTTGAATCATGGGAAACGTGGAAAGTCAGAATGGGGACAGCGGTTTCCACGGCGATGCGACGGGACATCTCTCCCGCAAGCACACGTCCCGGTCACTCCGTCTCTCCAGCAAGCAGCCAATCATCCGGCGTTCCCGGCACGCTTCTTCGGTGAAACAGGAGCACAGGAACTCTGATGCCTCAACTCGCTCCTCCAGCACCCCAAGCATCCCACAATCCTTAGCAGAGAACGGGCTGGAACCTTTCAATGCGACAGATGAGTTCGGAGAGTTCGGCGTCAACCCTCACTGGACGCAGCGCGTCGCCATGACATTGAGGCCGGAGTCCTATCAACACGATGACGACACCTTGGCCACGCCGACTCCTGAGACCTCAGAGGCGGACACCGTCGCTCAGGATGGAGGAGAGGACTCCTTGGGGGAGGGGGAGGGGGACGTTGTTGGCGAGGAAAGGTACCTGCAGCGAATGACTGAGGGTCCACGGGAGGAAGGGAGTTTTAAAAAAAAGAGGTCCAAGTCAGCGGACATGTGGAGAGAAGACAGCCTGGAGTTCTCGATGTCTGACCTGAGCCAGGAGCATCTGACCAGCACTGAGGAGATGATAGATGGAGGAGAAGAAGAAGAGGAGGAGCAGTTCACGCGGCCCAGAGGCAACGCAGGTGAGGATGGTAAACACACACGAACGCAGTCTTATTATCCCACAGAATACATATCCAGTGCTCTCATGGAGTCATTCAGAGGCATATCGTTCATACCGTTGTCATTGTCAACAGAAGTGCCTCCATCTGCATAAACTTTAAGTCTCAGTTACTTTTTTTTGAATGGATGCAGTAGATATTAAAGTTTCTGGAATTTTTACTCGGCATATCATTGTATCATCAAGAATGGTGACAGATAGTTGAGAAAAAAATGTTCTTATATATGTATATCTGTGTGTGTGTGCAGGGGTGTTAGCTTGATTTGATCCGCTTTACACGTGCTGAGGGGGAGGAAGGTGGGAAAAATTGCACCGAGACACTCGCCGAGTAGGGGGAAAATGATTTGAGAAAATCTACTGATTGAGGGTTCGCTGCCATCCATCAGTTGCAGTAGTTCTGTTGATCACGGGGTTGTTAGCTTAACTGGCGCTGTGAAGGAGCCGCTGGAGATCGGCGCGACAGCAGGCGGTAGCTGGAAACTTCACCGCTGACGGTCTAAGCGCTGCCCCAGGTGGTCGGCTGGCTCAGAGTAATGGATGGGCTCGCTGCACACACACACACACACACACACACAGGCTCATGCTCACTCACAAAAATCATACAGACTCACAGAAGGACACACATGGAGAAGGTTAATTTACACGTCAAATGTGGGAAAGTAATATGAAAGTAACTGACAGTAATCAGAATACCTCACCTTGCTCACACACACACACACACACACACACACACACACACACTCACACACACACAAATTCCCACACCGCCCTGCAATAACCACCTGTGTGTGTGTCCCAGGCTCGGCTGAAAGGGCATCGTCTCTGGACCATCTGTGCAGCCAGCAGAGTCCAGGCCTCAGGGGGCAGAGGAGCCGCTACGCTAAGAACCGGAGGGAAGCCCAGTGCGATGGAGATGGAGAAGGGGAGGAGGGGTTGATGTCTCCGACCGAGGAGGACGGCGGCGGGTACGGAGCGTTCACGCTCCCCTGCCGACGCTCCCACTGCCTGTCAGAGGGCTTGGCGGGGCTCGGCATCCCCGCTGCACCGCGCCCCGCTTTCCAGGGACGCCGCGCACAAACTACTCAGGTTAGATCACATTTTAGGAATAAATATACAAGGCAGATGAAACATTAATCAGGTTAAGTGTTCTTTTATGTACTTTTTCTCATTAATAACATACAGACCCCCCTAAACGTAGAATGATAGAGGACTTTGTTTACCAGTAGTATCCAGGAAGTTCAGGGGGTTCACAGACATGACCGAGGACAGCAATTTCCATTTTGTTGACAACCAGAGACGTTTCCTGTGTGTGCTCATGCTGTGCAGTTGTGTGTGTGTGCACGTTTTATGTTTGTATGTGTGTATATTTGTGAAAGGGTTTACAAGGAGTCAGATAGAAAGTCGCTGTGGGGCTATTTGTCCAACGCTGGCCTGGTTTCTCCATTCCCCCTCCAGAAATTAAAGCATTAAAGCATAATATCTTTCATGCCCCCATTCACTAACCACACACACTGTCCTAACACGCATTAATATGCACACAAAGTCAGAATTTAGAAGCTTTTCTTACAATGTTACAAAAGCAGATTCACCCAGAGGATAAAAGAGGACGCTTAGTCACTGTAATTTATCACCAAGAAGCCAATTAATAAGAGATTCGCTGGACAAAACAAATTGGTAGAATAAAGAGTGTTCGTGTGCTTTATGTAATTTTAATGTGTCATTGATAAGAAGAAAAATTGCCAAATAAGAAGGAAGTACTAAAATAGCGAACCAGGCTTTTCTTTCAACTCATTCCCAGAACCCCCAAGCACCCTTGGATAGCAGAGCACCCTAAGTGCTTATTATAAATTCATCTAGCCAGGCTTAGGGGGTTGTTAGACCGGATATAAATAGACCGACAACACAGCAAAACAAAGAGAGAAAGAACAGAGGGAGACTCAGTTTGGTGAAAGAAAAGTGTGAAAGCACAGAGAGCCTCTCGCTCAAAGTGAAAAGCTTTCTTTTAGCAGAAATGCATGCGAATACAGTATGTGCACGAACACATTCTGACGCACAAAGGCACCCACCCACATACATACACACACACAAATATAAACCCAGAATCCCCTTGTGTAGCCTAAGCTGTGTGCATAATTTGGCTATGAAATGTATTACTTTCTGTATATACATTAATAAGTAAATAAATAAAAGTTTTTGTTTTTCTGCCTGATAGGACATCTCGGGTGTTTTGGGCGAGGGAAGTGAGTATGGCGACAGCGGCATCGATGGCGTCACCACGGAGATAGACGGGGACGGAGAGTTGGTGTCGCGGCGCTGCAAGGCCATGTCGGCCTCTTTCTCGGTGTACTCGGCGACTGAGAGCAGCGTTTTCAACGGGAGCGACAGCGGGAGCAGCAGTGCGGGAGGAGGAGAGGGACGAGGCGGCGAGGGAGGCAGGGGAGGAGTGTATGAGAATTTCCGGAAGGAGCTGGACAATCAAGCCTGGGTTAGTTACTTTGCGCGTGTTATTCTTCTTTAATTACAGTTATTAATCATAGACCCAACGTCTTTTTTATCACTCTATGTTTCCATCGCTCTCTCTCTCGTCAGACACACCAGGGTAGGGACTGCACGGAGGAGGCCGGCTCCGCCGTGAGTGACGAGCGGAGCAGCGGCACGCTCAGTAGTGCGTATCCGTCGGACAATCTGATTGGCTGTGCACAAGGCATAGTCAGGAAAGCAGGGGCTCTCGCTGTGAAGAACTTCTTGGTACATAAGAAAAGCAAGAAGGTGGAACCTGCAACAAGACGCAAGTGGAAACACTACTGGGTCTCCTTGAAAGGTGAGCATAGATTCATACTTTCAAGATTTCTTAAAGTTTAAACAGAATCGTGCAGCCATAATGTCACATTCAGATAAACATCTTAACCTGACCCCCAACCCGTTTAATCTCTCGCTCTCTCTCTCCTGTTAGTCTGTAATCACATCAGTCTTAACACAGTCCGTGCCCTTGGCTGTCACCTCTACTGTCTTCTCTCTCCCTCTTCTGTGTGGCCTTACATTTCCTCCCCTCGGCCTCATCACAATTTAATTTTACGGCGGCATCCGCGTCGAATCCAATCTCGTCCGTGTGAAATGCACAAGATACAGCAGCTGCATTCCTGCCTGTCTCCTGTTCTCATATCCACCCCCTTAACGATAAATAAATCAGACTGTCTAGTCTAGTATTCCTCCTGACCTCATGTTATACAAGCAGACATGATTATTTTTGTATTATTTTGCTTAAATACCAATGAGGGATTAAATACGACATTAGTATAAAAGGGACACTTTTTTGTTGCAGTTTTTGATGTATGTTTCACACACTTGGTGAAAAGCCTTGTTTTCCTAATTGGTTTCAATGAAATGATAAATACAGTACTTAATGGGACATCAGTTAGAACATGTTCTGTCTTTCTTTTTCTTTTTTTCTTCAAGGCTGCACTCTTTTCCTGTACGAGTCAGACGGTCGTTCTGGGATCGACCATAACAGCGTTCCCAAACATGCACTGTGGGCGGAGAACAGCATCGTCCAGGCCGTCCCCGAACACCCCAAGAAAGACTTTGTCTTCTGCCTCAGCAACTCAGTAGGAGACGCTTTCCTCTTCCAGGTGAGAGAGAGACACACTGGTATATAAATCAGTCATGTAACATGACGTCACAGTGAACCTTCTTACAAAAACAAAGGGGGAAGGGAAGTATTTTACTTAAGCATACAGATTCAGATTCATTCTTTATTGTCCTCTATAGAGGAACTTTGCTTTCACAGTCACAGTACACAATCAAACACAGTAACACTCAGAAATAGGGTCTAAGCAAACAACACAAGTCCGTTAAAGTGTGCCCAGGCTATTTAAGGCAGTAATGGCTGAGGGCACAAAACTCCTCCCAAAGCGAGTTTTTTTGCAGAGTAGTTGTCTGTATCTGCGGTCAACTACTCTGCAAAAAAACACACAGTTAAGGCTGAAACAAGAGTTGTATTTCAAAGTCGAAAACATAATGTGGGACCACAGTTTTTCAGCTATTTCATTGTTTTTTTGGGGACTACATGAAGTCAGCAGATCACCAAGAGAGACAGAGATGGATGGGAATGAGAAGAGGCCTAATTTCCCCTGGGGTGTTTGTGTGTGTGTGTGTGTGTGTGTGTGTGTGTGTGTGTGTGTGTGTGGCACACAAGTACATGACATTTAGCCATGTGTGGGAGATAAGCCAGCCCAGTATCCATGTGTTTGTTTTATGTCTGACATGTTTAAAGGCCACACTGTCATACTGTGACAGTGATCCACCACAGTGACCATTGTGTAATATTAAAATGTGTCTATTTATATGCATAGCAGCTGTCCACAGTGACATTCAATCAATGAATGGGAAGATAAGTAATAAGATGATGATGAGATTATAGTGAACACCCTCTCCCAGAGGCTAATAATGGGACTCCTACTTCAATTCTTTTAGCTGTCAATTTCTTGTCCCTTCGACTCATTCTTCAGAGACGTCACCAATTATTTTCCCCTCTCCTGACAGACGTCGGGTCAGACGGAACTGGAGAACTGGATAACGGCGATCCACTCTGCGTGCGCCGCCGCTCTGGCTCGGCAGCACCACAGGGAGGACACGGTGCGACTGCTGCGAACCGAGATCCGCAAGCTGGAGCAGAAGATCGACATGGACGAGAAGATGAAGAAGATGGGAGACATGCAGCTGTCGACCGTCACGGACGCCAAGAAGAGGAAGACCATACTGGAGCAGGTATGGAGAGGGGAGTTATGAGTCTGGAACTCTGAAAGTACTCAAATAGATTAAAGCTGCTGTTCCTACAGTAATTACAGGCAAGGTCAAAAACAGAGGAATCGGTCTCAGTGTGAAAACGCCTTTTCATATTATCATACTGCAAATTAGTCATACTTCAGGCTGATATGAACCAGGTTTGTGATCTCATGTGTTGAGCACCCAACTGAGTGCCTTTAACCTCCAGTTGAGTTGAGTGAAAACACCTAAGGGGCTTTACAGATGCACATCTTTGTACCTTCAAACCGCACCGATGCTCTCACACACACACTGAAACCTCGGCACTAAATCATCTTTACCGCATGGCTTCATCCAGACAAAATGTTCTTAAGGAGTACAACGACAGATGTGCTCAAATATTCTTACTGGTGCTCATTTATAAACACATTTATGTGCAGCAGGATGCAGAATATTCATAACACATGTTGGAAACACACGCAGCGCATGCTATTAGCCGGCAGGTGAGCCTGAAATCTCCTGCTAATTCTTCCACATTTAATAGCTGTTTTGAAACGAGCCACAGCTGGAATTTTCAAAGCTCTTTTTGGATCCGGTTTTTCATCGCGTGTAGCTTTATTCTTACTCCATGCGTGTCTGGAGTTGCTGCTGAATGTAATAGCGGCGTTGCATGTAAACATAGCAAGAGAGCTTAAGAATGTGCCCTTAAACAATAGGGCTCCTTATGGGAGCAAGCCTCTGTGTCTTTGTATGTGTGTGGCATTTGGTTGATAGTCAATATAAGAAAACAATATTACATAAAAAAAGCAGCAGGAAGTGGTTAATCTCAACCGTGCAGAACCCGTCCCATTACTGAGAGAACACTGGGATTTTGATTGCCTACTATAAAGGCACATTAACTAAAATAGTGGGATCAAAGGAGTGAAAAAAAAACCTGAACCTGAGTGGTTGATTATATCATTGCCTGACTATTTTCAAGATCTGGAACCACATTAATCCACAAAATGGGTTCACATAAATAGACAGGCCTGGGATCTACGTTGAACTCAAAGAAAGCAGTTGTATTAAATCCTGGAACAAATAGGTGAAGGCAGGAACCAGTGCAAATTAAGCCTAGATTGTGTTTCATTGCGAGTGTGCGTCTGTGTTCCACCTCCCACGGCCCACCCTGTGATACATTGCACATAGCACAGCAGGTCGGCGACTGGTGGGGGTTGTGTTGGTGAGTAATACCTCTCTACAGGGGCTTCAGCACTCCCACATCTCACTCCTCCTCAAATGACCAAATGACCAGCTAACAAAGGCTGATATTTTATGCATATTTTGTTATTTGTGTATCACTGTTGTGGTTTGCATTAGTGGCCCGATCTGGAGCAATTCCATGGATAAATCTGGATCTAATCAGCAAAGTTTGCTTATCTTGCATAATCACGATCCCTTTCACTTTATACTCATCTTTCCCTCTGTTAGATCTTCTTGTGGGAGCAGAACTTGGAGCGGTTTCACATGGATTTGTTCCGCTGTCGGTGCTACCTGGCCAGTCTGCAGGGCGGGGAACCCCCCAACCCCAAACGCTTGCTGGGCTTCGCTTCGCGTCCCACCAAGCTAGCCATGGGACGACTGGGCATCTTCTCTGTCTCTTCCTTCCATGCACTGGTATGAAAAAGACTCATGCACACATGTTTTTTTAGTACTCATGTGTGCCTATTCATTCACTTGCTGTAATTTCACCCTTAAACCTAATCAGAGCTCCTTAATCCAAAGCTAAAATTCTGTCCCACATGTCTCTACATGTTCAAGTAAGCATTGCGTGAGAGGTTCCCAACTGCTGACCCACAATACCAGCCCAGCTTGTAGAGTGGGTGTGTTTATCTGGCTGTTAGAGTGAGCATCTTGTCGCATACGCCCACTGGAAGAATTTCTGCTTGAAATCTGCAAACTAATAGATAGCCAGAGTAGCCTGAGGTTGAAACACACTACAACTTAACCGTGGATAATTAGGAGCGGGCAGGGAGGGGAAGTCTAAATAATGAACATCCCTATAGTGGCTTTGCACACTAGCTGCTAGGTTAAGACTTTTTTAGAAAGTCAGTCTTGTGGAGCTGATTCTCAGCCTAAATCGACCCAAAAAAACACACAAATGTCGCAGCTCAAAATGGACAAAAGTACAGCTATGGGTTACGGGAATATTTCAAAGTTAAACCTGCAGTAGGCAGAATATTTTTGGCATCATTGGGCAAAAATGTCATAATAACCTTTCAGCATATTATAATTCAAGTGTTCTGAGAGAAACAAGACTTCTGCACCTCCTCATGGCTCTGTTTTCAGGCTTTAAAAAAATCTAGCCCGTGACGGGAGACTTTGGCCAATCACAGGTCATTTCAGAGAGAGAGCGTTCCTATTGGCTGTTCATTCAAGGAGGCAGCTTGAAATCGCGAACTCCGATCAAACAGTCAAACTAGGCAACGCTGATCAAATATGAATCAATATTATGTTACTGTAATGCCTATTTCTCGCCTCAAATGTTTTCAGAAACATCTTGTAGAGTACTGTTTAGCTGTAAAATGAGGAAGTTCGCTCCGGCTGGTTGGCGGTGCTTGGTATTTCCTCAACTGATCTCCACATGGCTGCTGGGTCACAAACTTTCTCATTTGACCGTTATATAAGAATAACTTTTTTTAATCATATTTGCTCCAATTCTACCCACTGCAGCTTTAAGATACTTTATTGTTAACAACATTGTAAGTAATTTATCGCCCTTTTGTTCATATTGGCATTGGTTGTCTCTTTGGGGCCCTCAGTTTTCATTAGAAACAATCCATGGTAAAGCTCACTGCAACTGTGACATCCAGTAATTGGTCTCTATTGAGCCTCTGCTTCACTGCTGCATTATTTCAATTGTAGATTTGACCCTGACCGTGTGCTGTAAAATTATTACTTATTTTTATAACGTACTCCAAAAATGCTGTTCTCAACTGTGACTCCCGACAGAGGAAATACTTCAGAGACTTTAGAGAATTGCACTCTTTATTATTATTCCTTTATTCTTTCCCTGTAGAGATACAGGAAACTAGACGCACCCTTGCATTTACGTACCTGCACACAATGTCTTCACCTCACACATTCAGATCATTGTCTTCACAAACTTGGCTAAATATTTTTACTGCTTTATGAACCATGTTCTCGTTGTCACATCGAGCACTCAATGTACAGAATGAAATGCCACCGCAGATGGAATGATCTATATGCTGCTGTTGCGTATCATGCGGCTGTGTGCTCTGTCAAATATCATCCAGGAAATAAAGAGCAGAGTGGAGAGAAAGAGGTGCAAAAACAATATCTCTATAGGCCAGTTTCATACAAGCAGGCCATCGGATACACCAAACACACACACGCACGCACGCTCACAACATCAGAGGTTGATAGTGTTTTTTTGTGACTGGTGGATCAATACGAACTCTGTTAGTAAGCTGCCATCCCTGCGGCACTTTCCCACAAACAGGCTTAACACTCTCTGCTCTGTTGACCCCCCCCTTCCTTTTACTGCCTACACCCTCACTTCCTTTGTCTCTCTCCGTCTATCCTTCCTCTTATCTGCCTTATTTTATCCACCCTTTCTCCCTGTCTCGCACCATCTCTGCTTTTTTCCATCTTCCTTCCCTCTATGTTCTTTAGAGAATCCCCCTTTTCTTCCACATTTTAAATTATTGCATTAGTCAAACACTGCTATAAATGGGCACTATATACTTCACTGTACAAATTAACCAAATGAAAATGAAACGCATTAACAGAATAAAGAAGAACTAATTAATGAAACATTTAAATGAACCAATTTTATATTGCCTTTAGCAAAATATAACTCTCCTCTCTCTCTTAACTCTTGGCTGTTTTTCCTCAGTCACAAAAGGAACATCTCTAATTTGTTTTCTTAACATTCTTCAGTAATTCCGTTTACTCATCAGGGTTGTTATTATCCACAGCCAAGAGGGACATCGTAATAAAATAGGCAGTAAAAAGGTCTCTTGCACGCAGCTTACATAAGAAGAGTCTTGAAGACAGTTTGACCTATTACGTTTGAAGTGTGTATGTCTCATGAGCAGCGACTGGTGAGGAGGCCAATAAGCACACGCCCACGCCACGTACAGTATGTGCTTGTATGGACATACAGTTACATACATGTGCATCAAAGTATGCACTCGTGTGCCACCAGAGAGAGTCAGAGTTGCTCAGTAGTTCGATGTGAATTAACCCAGAAACGCCAAGAGTGGTTTCTCTTTGAATGTGTAGTGGGGTCACTGAAGGAGATGAGAGGTTGAGTGTGTTCGGTATGTGCCATTAGTATATACTGTGCAGCTGAAAATGTGTTTTTATGTTTTCATGCCAGCGTGTGCATTTATATGTACATACACATGTATATACACAGACAGCCACTGCTGTCAGTGTACATTAGACATACATAGTCTCCCGGTCCCATTATTTTTTTCTTAGTCCGTTCATTTCTTCGTTAGTCCTTTCAAGCATAAGAAGGAGATTTGTTTCAGATATCACTATCATATTAAATGCAATTGTTATGTGAAAATGCTTTCCAGAATAATTCAGAAACTGTTTGAATCTGAATTATTTTAAAGCACTTCAGAAATTACACTACTGCACATATACATACAGTATATATATAATATATGTATACTCAGCACTAAACTTTTATTATATTCATGTCTCTCAAATGCTTAAAGGGATAGTTCGGAATTTTGAAAAAAGTGGGGTTGTATGCAGTACTTATCCACAGTCAATGCATTACAATAGATGGAGCCACCAGAGTCCTTTGAGAAAAACAGTAATTTTACCTCACAGAAAACAGTTGAGTTGCTGGTCTACCGCTGCCTCGATCGGTTAGTTTTTTTTGTGTCTTTGGTGTTTCAGAGGGTAAGTTCGGATTCACCAAAGTCACACGATAACACAAACAAACTAACCGATCGAGGCAGCGGTAGACCAGCAACTCCCGTGTTCTGTGAGGTAAAATTACTGTTTTTGTCTAAGGAGTCTGGTGGCTTTGAAGAGAGCATAGATAATGGCTTCAGTTCCCCGTCGGAAAGGGCTGTCTGATGGACAGGTAAAATGGTGAAAATATTCTAAACATAAGGTACACTTTAACTGATTTAAACAGATTTTTTTTTTTAGGTGAGCCTTTCTTTTAGGTGGCTAAAATACATTTTGCTGCTGCCCCCGTCCACAGCACTGCCTAAAGTCATATACTGTAGGTAATACACTGTCTCTGGATAAGTACCTCATACAACCTCACTACAAAACACCCGAACAATCCCTTTAATAGATACCCAATTTGACAAGCTGTGTAGGCAATGCCATGCTGGACTCTGAACCCTTTTGTAGACAGCATGTCATTTAGATGTAAGATAAGTAGAGCTTAGTAACAGATATGGATATGTGTATTGTCAGTGGATTAGTTTAATTGAATCATTATCTATAAAGGAAATACATAAAAGTCCAAGTAAAACCTTTTAATGTGAAATAACAATGTTATAATAACACTTTGGACAGACTGTCACACAACTCTCTAATTAAGGTTCAAATACCCTTTCCATTGGATTCATGTTTTCTGTAATCATCGCCGTCACAGGTGTCAGCGCGTACAGAAAGCAGCATCAGGAGGCGGAACCAGGCCATGCCTCGTACCTTCAGTAAACGCCGTAGCCGTTTCTCCTCCCTCTGGGGGCTGGACACCGCCTCAAAGAGGAAGACCAAGGGACATCCTTCAATCAACCAGGTTACCATAGTCACTCATCTATACAACAAGCTTTTGATTGACTTCACAGTTTTTGATATTTAAAAATGGTAAAACCGTAAGATAGTATCAGTTTGGAGACATGGCCAGAAAGAGGTTATGTATTGAACTTTGACTAAAGAATTAGCTAGTGAAATTGGTTTGCAGGTTGGATAAATGTTCAGTGTTGAGATTGTCTTCTATTTGTAGGTGTAATAACTGCTGTGTATGTGTTATATTTGGATGCAGCTGCAATATCCTGTTCTCTGTGTGCTCGCAGGTCTTTGTTGATGGGATGGAGCCGGTGAGAAAGCCATTGGAGCGCATGTTTGAAGACTCTGCCAGTGAGAAATCTGTAAGAGCTCAGCCAATCTTTACTAGACAAAAGTACCAACACAACACAAACATCCATTTATATTAAGGATCATAATAGAACTGCGTCCTCCTTGGCATTTTTAGATGTGTGTTATTTTATATCCGCCCTGTTTTAATGCTGAAAGTTAGAGGTAAGAGTTGAGTACAAGTAGGCCCGAACTTGTCACCATTTCCATTGTGGTGACTGTTATTTATGCCTATACACTACAGTAATAACCCTCCTAAGGCTAAACACTAAGTTCCTCCTCCCTTTCCTAGTTTGGCATTCACTACAGAGAACCAGATCTTATGTAGCTGTAGGCTAATTCCTTGTCGTTGTTTGCCTCTCGCATAAGCCAACTTAAAAATCACTGGGGCATCTGATGAACCTTTGTACTTGTATAATGGGTTACGGGCTCCTTAAGACCCCGAGGCCAGCAACATCGCTGTTTTTTTCCACCTCCGTTCACTTTAACCGAGATCCTTTTGGTGCTCTGGCTCTTCATTTGGTGGGTTATCTGGGGGGAAGCAAAAAAAATCCCTGCACCCTTCTGCATCAATGAGCATTTCATTTTCAAGCTCCTGCTTTAATGTTTTCAGACATCCACTTCTGTCCTAGCCGAAGAGCGAAAGGAGAAATTTGCAGACTATAAAACTTTAAAATCTGCAGAATCTTGTCTTTCCCTCAATGTTATCAGGTGATTCTTGAGTTTATTTGCGGTAGATAAACAACCCGGTTCATCTCCTGCAGCTGTCTCCCCTCCCGCACCTCTAAACTAACCTGGTTTATTGCTGCTTTCTCCTTTTTCTCACTACGGACCACTCTGCGTCATAGCCAGAAATAATGCCATTAATCTTCTCCTCTACCATCTTCTCAGATCGGTGTTGACAGATTCCCATTTCTTTCTTTTCATTTGCTCCAGGCAATTCCTATTCTATGTAACAGCATCACTGGCTATCGACTGGAGGGATATTTCTGTCTGCTAATCCCTCTGAGACAAATTTGATCCGATATGTTCAGATCATTAGCTTTCTGATGTTTCAACAAATTATGCAGACATTTGCTACCAAAGGACCTGGCAGTTTCACACCATCTGGTGTCACATTGACCACAATTTACAGACTATTGCAAATAACGAATAATATCTTCAGAGAGAACGATAGAGTATCCAAGGCTACCGCAGGATTGTAGGTTTCCAGTAGTACCTTATCACAGGGTGGTGAATTTAGATGAACTGTAAGGGAAAAATGTCCAATTACCCATGGGTTGTGCAAGGACAAGCATGCCAGCTCCATATTTTATGAGAACTGGTAGAAGGCAGCGGAGATGAGGGGAGGGGGGGGGGGGAGACGGGAACTCTGTCTGAACTCGGTAGATGGAAGAAAACTCTGCAGCACTCACCTACTCTGACCGCGGAGGCCCCCAGTGGCACCATGGGAGATTGATTTCCTTCCACCCACGCCCAGCTTCAGCTGGCAGGGTATGGGATGACAGTGAAGAAATGCACAGGAAAGTAACATGCTTCAGTTGGTTGTAAGATAGTGCTGCATCAGTAGAAATGAGCATCTCCAGTAAGATTACTGTAGTTCCAAGTGTTCACATCTGATGGGCTTTAATCCTCTGTTTGTTTTGGGGAATCCCACTGATGGCAAAAAAAAAAGGGAGTGAGAGAGGATGAGAGTTTAGTGTGCCGCCGCCTAGGACCCCCGCCCCCCCCAGCAGTGGCATCCTACGTGGGCCAGGAGGGGAGCCAGATGGTGCCGAGCAGGGCTGGGGAGTTCAGGGAGTTGGGGGGAGGTACTGGTTATGGGCCCCGGTCTGTTGTCTGTCTGAGAAAATGTGTGTTTTTTCTTTATAACTGCGTGTGTCTGTATTGTGTTGGTGAACGTGAACGTGAGCATGTGCAAAAAATTTGCTTTTGCATATAGTATGCTCCTTCTGTTTCCTTCTCTGTCTCACTTTCACTCTAACACATACAAACACACACACAAACACACACATAGTTCATTTAAACAGGGACCACCGGGCCGGATTGTTAACAGTCAGCAGATTGTGCGGCGTGAATGAGAGATGGGAAGGGAGGGAGATGATGGAGTGATGTGCAGATAGAGGGCAAGGGGGCACCAGAAGGAGAGGCAGTGATTAGTGCGAGGGGGGGGGGGGGGTTGCAATAGAGGAATGAAAGAATAAACGAGTTTGTGGATGATGCTGCTACTTGATAGGATGAGATAAGGTATCAGTGACAGACAGTGTGAGGTCGAAGAGAAGAGACGAGACGAGCAGGGGAGAGAGGCTGACACGGCTGCCAGATTGTCAGGGGTCAGACAGACGGGCTTAAAGGTTACAGACCAGGCTTTGAACTGAATGCACACACACATGTAACGCACACCCACGCGGGGAGACAATCGTATCAAGAGGCTCTCGTCAACACAAATGAATTAGATTTTGTAATCAGATCTGCTGCTTTCAGGCCACCGCCACTAGCTGTCATATTAGTCTAATCAATCCAAGCAAATCTGTTTGTTTTTTTGTGAACAAGAAAGGGAGAATAATGGTGAATTAGGAGGATTACTGCATGATTTTAGCAATTGTAATTGTGGATTATAGAATATATTTTTTTCTCATTCTTCACTCAGCAGAACTAGAACTGAAAGGTTTTCATGATAACATTGAATTTATTATGGGGTGCCTTCTGTTTTCACTGTGGCTACTCAAAGATGCATAAACCCTGCGTGTGTTTGTGTGTGTGTTGCATTTTCAGAAGGAGAGAGAGGGCTCGGTGAAAAGTCTCCCGCAGCAAAACGTAGACAGCGACATTTGGGTTCCTGATTACCTGGCTCCCTCCTGGGTGTGCCTGCCGAACAATCAGCCCGTCCTCGCCATCATACAGCCCGGTGAGACGGCGCTGGAAGTCCTGAGCACCGTCTGCAAGGTGGGCCATTACTGATAGCAGTGCACAGCACTGTACAGTACATTGCCTATAAGGGCGATAATTACAGACCAAACGTCATGCACTTGTTGAACAATTTGAGATGACCTTTTCGGCTTTGGTAGCTCGTTGCTTTGTAGCACGTCAGCCTGCACACACACACATATATGCTCCAGCAAAACTGGTAACAGTCGACAGCTGTTAAACATGCAAATAATTCATTTTAACAGGTTTGTCAAACACATGCAATCCTGAGGAATGAGTCTCATAAAAGTGCACGCATCTGTTGATAATGGGAGTTTAGAATACCATAAGGGGTTACATGTGGATAATACATTTTTACCATTTTACAGTGTGTTGACAACTAAAGACAGGCAAACATGTAAAAGTCAACTTTTTAAAAAATTCTGCTTCTCTTCTCGAATTAAAATCTGAATCTGAGAATAGCTGAGATGGGAGACTGTCTCTGATAGTCAGGAAGGCAGAAGAGTGAACACTGTCGCCTGTGCACTTAGACTGACGGTGTCACAGATCTTTTCTTAGTCTTTTTCTTGCCTTACTATATACACTGCATATTACTGTCTCACACAGTCTTGTCAATTTTCCTTGCACTCCATCTCCACTTCTCCCTAATTGGTCTCAGCCAGAGACACACTACTTGAATAATGACGCCTAATGATACGTATGCGTTCCACTTACGTGTCTGTTGAAACACATGCGTTAAAGCTGATTGACGTGTGTGCGTGGGCGTTTGTGTGCATGCATGCTATAAACATGTCACAAGGAACTGGAGCGTCTAATTCATGGCCCCTGTGTGTTACATGAATGCAGATATATACGTGGATTATATATACATGATCGGATACATGTACGTCTGTGTCCTTTTGTCAGGGGATGTCATCGTGAGCTATAGAGTGTGGTAATGGTAGAGGGGATGATGTTTTGATAGGTGAGTTTAAAATGTTATTCATGCGAAGCCAAGATAGGCTTGGCTTCAAATCGCAGCGAGAATAAACCAAAAGCGATTAGAGTGATTATGTCTATTATGTTTTAGTTTGGAAAGATGAATGAATACGTTGGTTATAATTGCCTATTTTCCACCACTTAAAATGTGTCTTTTTCTTCATTGCCCTCCTGTCTTGTTGCCTCCAGACCCATAAATTAGACCCCTCCGGCCACTACCTGCGTTTGAAGATGTGGATCGAGAACCAAATGCTCTTTTATGTTCCCAAACTTGAAGAGGACATCTCTGATCTGGTGAGGAAAAACACATTGTCTACTGTCTACATGCACACTAATATTCCATTATTCAGAATATGACAATTTTCAGAATTTGATACGGGTCATGTAAACAGCATATTCGGTCTGGATATTCCGAATAGAGCATTTTCAGATTAAGACGTGGGATATGCCGATATTATTCGGGTTTTGGTAGCATTCTTTGGACACGTATACAGCGCATTCAGATTATGTGTATCAATTGGGGTTTTTACCGCAGCTTGTGACACGCGGCCTCTTGCCTGTTAACGGCCAGCTCTGTGCGTTGTACACAAACCAACTAGCCATCCAACAGTTTGCAAGGCTGGGGTAGAGATGCATGCCCAAAAAGAAAAGCCCACATTTCTGGAGAGAAGGAGAAACACACCTAAACATTATGAAAGACTTTGATATCAACAGGTTTTTGGATATGCACAGATATCACAACGCTGACCTTTTAACGAAGGTGGTTGAAGAAATGAAAGAGGAAGTGTGTGTGTGTTCGCATGGTCGAACAAGTCTGCCACCAATGTAAAACTTTGAAAGAATCCTATTTTGACGGCTGCATGTAAACAGGAATATTAGTGGAATATTCTTTTTCATCAGCCATGTAAACAGCTTAGTAGGAGTATTGTATTTTTTCTGAATAAGGGCAAAAACTGTAATATTTTTTGCATGTAAAAGTCCTGATTTTGGAGTCTGGACAGTCACATAATGAACCATGAAACTACAATATTTCATGACAACACCAATATCAAGTCTGAAAGATACAGTATGGAGTAGAGTTATTTCACTGTGTTAGTTTAAAGTTTTCATTTTTTTTTGTATTACAGTCTCAGCTGAGACACGATGTCCTATGTGGATTTTGGGGTCTTCACCTTATTACTAATTAATTTCCATTTCATTCCAGGCTGACCTGGATGCAAGCTTGTGCATGTTTTATGACTCGGTTGACAGATTTGATTTGCAATGCATACAAAATTCCCAGGATGCAAAAAGAGGCGCCATCGCATATGCTATAAATTATGCAAAATAGTATTCCGAGTGAATTATGTGCACTATTATTCATATAAACAATCAGTCTCATTGAAAAAGACCTCACCTCTACATTATTCACCCGCTGCAAAACCCCAGAAAGAATTCTCTTTGCGACGGTGCTTTGTAGGTGATACACTGAACTCTGTCTCAAAGCGAAGTCATTGTATAATTTGCTCTTTTTCCTCAAGGGGTCTTTTATCTCCCAGCTTTGATCAGTGACTCATTTCACCCTCTTTCATCCTTAGTCTATGATATTACATTATTATTTCTCCACAGCGGAGCGCATTACACACTGCAGACTTCTGTCCCCGTCTGTTGCTTCATACACACAGCTGTGTCTATGCTCTTCGCCCCGCTGTGAGGTCGAGCCCTTGTCTGAGCACCCACTCACTTCTCGGACCTGACCTGGATTTTGACCCCACAACCTTCACATGCGATTGCTCCGTTAAGGAGCCTGAATAATACATGAATCTATCCTTTCTTTATTAAGAGTGATAACATGACCTTGACCTTCTCCATCCAACGACACCTTCTATCCTTCCATTTTTTTGCCAATTAAATATGATTTTCTTGTGTTTGCAGCTCTACAAAGAGATTGAGGTTTGCCCCAAAGCTACCAAGGTGATCCGGTTTGAGAAAGCCGAGTCCTGCACCATCGGATATGGTATGCTTGTCTCTGACAATACCCCTTTTTTGAACCCTTTCTGGTCATACTTTAATTCTGTATCAAATTGATTTCATAATAGACTTCATTGAGTCATGCTCTGTTAGTGACTAAAGGGGGATGACCCAGTGTGAGCGCATTTGGTCTTAAGTGGATCTAATCGCTCTGTAGTTATGAGGCAGCAGTGCACACTGTCAAATTGAGATTTTTCAAAGAGAACTAAAAGAATTAATGACTGAAACTTTCTCTGTGTCTTATTATCTGTGTCTATAGGTTTTTCTGTGGAAGTTATAGATGAGGATGGGACGCAGCAGCTCCATATTACTGAAGTGAAAGCAGAGGGACTGGCCTCAGCTAAAGGTACATATTTCATTTTTATTAACAAACAAACAAACATTGAGTGTGTATTGTTCTGTACATTCAGTGTCCTGGGAGTTGATATTCAGACAAACAAAACAAAAATCCAGGACAAATACCGTAGTTGAATCTGAGTGCGGTAACAACAGAAGTTATGTAAAGCGTATGTGAAAGCTGGGTACATATTTTCTCTCTTGAGTTGACATTGCACATTCAAACACCTGACCTGAGAAACACCTGATCCCACATGACGTCTTATCAGTGCAGCTGTGTGTGACTGCATCGCAGCAGCTACTAAGCCAGCATAGCTAAATATCTTTTGTTTGAGAGGTGGCTTATAGGACAGAGTAGAGATGAAGAAAAAGAACACCGTGTCTAGAAAGGTGTTGGCTTGCAGGTAGACGTCAAAGGAAGGAGGGGAAAGCTGCACACTCATTACTCTGATGTAGTCTTTTTATTTTAGATTATATGGATCAACATTTTGGCACATCTCGCCCTTTTCAGGATTTACAAGGCAATCAACACGGAACCTGCCAAACTAAAAAAATAAATAGGTAAATGACTCTATAAATAAATAAATATGCCATTAAATGAACCAAAAATAATATTAAAAATAAATGTAGGAATTAATTAATTGATAAAATGTGTACAATTGATATTTCTGTTTTAATTGGCTTCTTTATTTATTTTTCTTTGTATTACTTCCCCCTATCTATCTACTCTTCTATTTAATTTTCCATTACTTATTTATTTTGTATTAACTTTTAGATTTACTTTTTTTACTTTTGCATTTTATTTTTTATTTATTTGAATGTATTTACATACTATGATGGAGAGAAGGGACTCGGCGGCGTGTCCGAAATTAAAACAGAAATATCAATTTATGTCACATTTCATCAATTAATTGATGCCTACATTTATTTTTAATATCATTTTTGGTTCATTTAATGGCATATTTATTAATTTATCGAATCATTCATTTATTTATTTTTGATTTTGGTAGGTTTCGTCCTCCATTATTCACAGCCAAGACAGGCCTCCAACATCAGTATGTCCACACGATATGAACCAGCAACTACACTATAGAAAAAGCATCTGGGCGCTTGCATCAATACGTCTAAAAAGACTTGAATCACCTGCCGTATACGCTATATTTGTCAGTCTGACGACTACTGGCTTTCATCCTGAAAAAGGCATGATGTGCCAAAACCTTGATCCATGAAATAAATTAAAAAAAAAGGTTGCATATGAGCTATGAATGTGTGGCTTTCTTCTCCTTCCTGAGAGCAAAGAAGAAAAAAAACAGCATTCCTTTGTCTGCATCTGGCTGCTGTTTGAGCAGCCGGGTCCCTATCTTTTAACGAAGCCAGAGAGACCTAATGGGTTTGAGAAACACACGGCCGCTCTGTAGATACACCGCTAATGTATAGAAAATAACATGCCCCACTATTGTGCCCCGGGGTCAGACCAAGGTTACTCAAGTGTGAGATTGTGTCCTCCAGTGCATTGGCAATCTAAAAAGCTGCTAGCTTAGCAGGCTGCCAGCAGCCAGAGGACACAGCGTAGAGTAGAGATAGAAAAAGCTTGAGGCATCCACTGAAAAATATGCATCTTTTTTTTTTTTATAAGATTACACTATATTTTGCTGAATCACAGCATAAAGTATGTCAGGCCCAACATTAGTAGGTCCGCGTGTACGCTAGGATGAGCCTGTGTGTGCGATTTAGTAAGAGTGAGGAGGATGAATGGGGAGTGAAAGAAATCACGCTTCAATTTCTGCAGGGTAAACGCAGAAACCAGGCCATCACTGGACAAGGAGCCCCAAAGGGTCTTTTCTCTCTCTCTCTCTCTCTGTCTCTCACTGTAATTCCCGCTCCCCCTTTCCCTCCCCCTACAGAAGCACACACACACACACAGCCAAGCACACATACAGTACACACTCAGCAGTATATGGCCAGAGGGGTTATCTCTCTCTGTCCAATAAAGACTCTGCTACAGCTGACATTTCACATCCCAGACAACTAGGTCATAACTTAGGGCTAAATGTGTGCCTTGTGTGTCTATATATGTAACTGTGTGTGTGTGTGTGTGTGTGTGTGTGTGTGTGTGTGTGTGTGTGTGTGCGTGTGCCTGCATGCCTGCATGTGTGTAGCATTCAGTGCATATATAACAGAATGCCTGCTGTTTCTATTACAGTAGACAATATAAAATGAAACTGAAGAAAGAATAGACAACAGAACCAAAACCCTTTGTCTTAAGTAAATTCTGCAGTGATGGCAGGTGAGATCGCTGTCAGATCTCCTAAACAGCTGTCACAACCGATCAGGTTTACTGGGGGAGGCTGTCTGCTAATTGGTCGGCCGATTGAGAGCTAATTCTCAATTAGCAGAGCCAGGCACAGGTGGTCGAGGGGAGGGGCGAGAGAGAAAACCTCAGACTGAAGCTGTGCTCCAGTCCAAGGCCGTGGGTTCATTTTCATATATAGTACTGCATAGATGATATACATGATGACAGGACAGGAATAGACAGGCATTGCACCCGCCTTCTTAAAACCATCCAGTCTTGTTAGATCAGCCTCAAGCGACTATGCGTAGAGGGATGCATTTTTCATGTATTGCAAGACATCAGAGTCTCAACATGTCTGATAAGCCACAGAACCGCTGTTAAGGAGTATGGCGCTAAAGTCTTGTTTGTGTAGATCATTTGTACGCATTAGCACTCTCGAGTTGATGGCAAGCTACTGTGTTGGATGGTGCTTTGTTGTTGACAGACAATCCTCTCACTTACTGTGCGTTGCTTTTATTGCTGTCAGCCTTTTCTGTTGCAATGTAGTATCCACTTTAAATGTGTACCCGTGTAAGTTTGTTTTGTCCTTTCATTCTCCACCAGGTTTGCAAGCAGGGGATGAGATTCTGCTGCTGAATGGTAAACCCGCGTCCGCCCTCCAAATGGACGACATGAGGGCCGCGTTTTTAAACCAAGCGTTGACCTTGAGCGTCAGCTCACTGCCCCAGCTGGACCCTCGGGTGCTGTGCTCCCTTCCGCCGCGGCGCTCCGATGGGGAGCAGGGTCAAGCCACGGACATCTTCTCCCAGAGCCAAGGTAAAGCTTCCTGTTGTTGTGGATGCACGGGATACGTTGTTGTCATTATTTGGGTTTTGAACAATGGTAAGTTTCATCAGATGATGTATACAAACAGTGTCCTCTAGTGACAAATATAGTGAGCTTCTTTTTCAGTTTCAAATTCTAACTTCAGTTTGTTGAGGGTCCATCAAATCAGGCAAAAGTGAAAAGGTCAGACAGCATCCATCCAGTCTGAAGAAGAGCTAGACGCTCGAAACGTCACCGGGGGTAATCAATTAAATGTTCATGGGAGCATAATCTAGTGTGCGGACTCTCATTTTTTACATGCTTTTCTGTCCAGCACCTAGTTGTTATTGCTGAATGTGCGTGATTATTTAAATACCTTTTTCAAGAGTGAAAACTTGACCTGCAGCTTTGACCTTTTGGTGTCACAGGAATCAGTACAATCACACTCTAAGGTGCTTCATGCTGCTGTGTAACAGATGTTTCTGGAGTTATACAGTACATATTGATGCCTACTATATCTACAGTTTGACAGCATGTTAGAAAGATGGTTTGATCGTTGGAATCTTTGAAAAAGGAAACAAAACTAAAAAAAACTACCCTGTCCTTTTAGTTTTTATTCACGGGTCTTGTCATACATCCTCTAAACCCCCAACTTTGTGTGGTGGAAAAAAAAGGGAAAATGCAGATGGTGATTTTTTTTTTTTTTTTTTTTTTTTAAAGCAGAGGGTGAATAGGGCGATCTGCTAATTATGCATGGATGCTGTCTGATAACCAACCTGCAGGCAGCCGCCAGCTTTTCTCTGACCTGCTCTTTTTTTCATCTGCGCAAGGGCACCATTTGTATTCCTTTTATAAATTGGGGCTTGCAGTGCACGGGGCTGACAAGCTGGCATTGTTTATACAGGGTCTCGGAGCACCATGAATATTAATATGAATCCTTCAGCAGTGTGGAGCTGTCATTGTGTAAGTTATGCCATACGCGAAGGGTCAGACAGAGAGAATAAACACTTCAGCAGCCAGATGGAGGTTATCGATGATATCATGCTTAAGAAGAGACGCGTGTACACAAGAGGCCTTCAACTCAGGGAATAAATTGGACATTTTTTCACGGACGCGGATGGAATAAAAGAGACGATACAGTCTTATCATAATAAGAAACACTAAGGGGGGGTTAGAGGGATGTCTTTATTACCATCATTATCACCGTAACTTAGGGATGCCTACTTACAGATTACTTTTTCATAGTGTTCTGTGCATGAATCCAGAAAGGATACCCGGACACTTCTCTTTAACACCATTAAAAGAAGTGTAGAGAATTTAAATACATAAGAACAGGTTGAGATGTGGATTTTGCAAAAGGGGCTGTTACTGAGCATTGGGGAGAAGTGCCTGATCTTTGGGTACACACAGAGTATACGTACACTTTATCCTTTGTCTCCGTCTGTAGAGGACATCCTGGACGAGGTGTCGGGGTTGACGGCGGGGAGCCCAGATAAGAGTATGGAGGAAGGATCTCGGCTGACCCCGCAGAGTCCCGGAGATCATCAGGAAGACAAAACCTGCATGGGGACTGGACAGAAGGTAGGATATGGTGTGCAAAGACACAACTTTGATATGTAAGACAAACATACACAGACACATACTGTACATGCAACAGAGCAGGGGATTAACCATCTAGTTCGACAAAAAAAATTGAGTAACATGCACACCCAGATGTGTTGTTGCAGACAAAGAACAGCAGTTTTTGGTATCAGTGTGTCTGTGCGTGTGTGACCTGTGGATCAATGCTGGTGTTTGAAGTGGCTGATTAGCCGCCATGTTTCAGCCTGCTGACTTGTTGTTTTGCTTCAGCAGCAGTGCGGTTAATTTCTCCCTGTTTCTGATCTCAGATCTGTCAAGCAGAAAAGGAAAACACTGATATCACTGACCAACAATCCCAACACATTCTGGATATACGTTTGAACAAATACTGAGAGCCCATGTGTTAATGATTATATAAAAAACCTTCTGGCAGGTCTTATCCTAAATATTTCTTCACCCGTGTCAGATGTTTTTTTTTTTTTTTTTTTTGTTTTTTTTTGTGCGTGTGTAGCATGTAGCCAGAAAGCTGGAAGACTTTCAGAGGCTTTTTCTCATGTGATACTTGTGACCTTTTACACAAAAGGACTGAAAGATCTGAGACGAGAAACACAAGTGGTCTGACACACAACTCACAGCCTCTACACCATATTTCACTCATAACTGCTTTGAAGTTGCTTTTTGTACATTTTAAGTCCACTTGATGATTAATTCATGCAGTAAATCTGTTGACACCTATAACATACTGTATTCATATTCTTACATAAATAACAGAGTAGTTTTTACACAGTGCTGACAACATATTGCATGACTACTTTGTTGTGTGTTGAATAGTGTGTCAGTCTAGCACATGAACAGATGTGTGCACTACTGGATGTGTGTGTGTGTGCGCTCTGGAGCACAGAGATGGAGACAGACAGGTGAGTGAAAGAGCATCACTGTCTAATTAGATCACGTCTGGTCTGATCAGGGTCGGCGCAGTGATTGCTGGGACACGCCGTGTGCCAGCCGGTCTCCCTTGGATACGGTTGTCACTCCCATTACCATGGCAATGTCTGATAACCAGTAACCACCGGAAACATTTTTTTTATTTTTTTGAACATCTCTGTCGATAGCCCAGACGTGAACAAAAGACGAGGAAAGGGAAGGGACAGCGCCGTGTTCTCTCTTGGATTTGTGTCAGTGAGCTTCAGTCTCGAGGGGCGAACTAATGGGTGAGGTCAGACCCGTTGGACAGTGGTGGTTCTGTGACTCCAATGTGCCATTATTCGTTGGAAGCAAAGTATGCGAAGATGAGAGAAATACCGACAGATAGGGTTGCCAGGATGGCTGGATAGGGACCGGTGGGGGGGAAACACATCCAGCGACTCTAAACTTGTTAAACTTTACAACAGTTTGAACCTCTGCACAGCTCCTAATTAACATTTAAAAGATTTTGCTATTCTAAGCTCATAGTTTTTCTACATGCAAGAGGAAATCCATTCAAATCTATTCTAACAAGGGAAACGGTAGAAAACACAAAATGCAGCATGCAATCTTTATATAAAACCCTTTTGGATGGTGTGCAGTTTAATCATTTTAATGTTTAAAAGATTATGCAATGTTGCCAGTATCAGAGTCACTGTATGTTGTTTTATGCAGTGAAGGAAACTCATTGTAACATCTCATTACCATTAAATGAGGGTGAAGTTCACCCTCATTTAATAAAATTAATAAGAAATTCAAATAAAATAATACATTTATTTAAAAAATAATAATAAAAAATAAATAAATAAATAAAAAAATAATTAAATTAAATAAAAATAATAATTCAATTAAAATAAATAAAATAAACATTCAAAATAAAATTAAAATAAATAAAATTCACTTAATAAAAAAATAAATAACAATTCAAATATACTGTATGAAGTAAATACAGGCTTCAAGGCACAAAATGAATACAATACCTTACAAACAAACAATGATGTGTTATACCGCTACAGTAGATCCCTCATGTGACACAATGTAATCTCTTTGGAGACACAATAATGAAGGTTCGAGACTAGAATATTGCTCCCCCTTGTCTGTAATGTTGTCCCTTGGTGTTTAATGCTTAGTCATGTGCTTTTTGGTTTATTATCAGATGCTGTTCCACATAAATATATAAGGAAAAACGAAGCCCTGCAAGCAAGGAAATACAGGGAACATGTACACCAGAACAGTGCAACAGTATTATTAACAAAGCTCTGGAAATCTACGATCTTCATCTCACCTCTCAGTCTCTCACCTCCTGCTCCAGTCTAACATGTTCTGTCTCGTTTCTCTCCTAATTTCCATCTGCTGTCTGTTTTGGCCTCATTTTTTCATCCTCCCTTTTCTTTACCTTTCTTTATCCTTGGCTACTTGATTCATTGTCGTATATTTTGTCCCCATTATTGAGAGCAACAACGTGACCATGTCCTTCGTCAGACATGACAGCTCAGTGTTTGTCCTTTCTGATCATGCTGCTGTCTCATTATCTTTGCTTTGAACGCTCTTTCTTTTCTCCTGTCCTTCCAGTTTCCTTGTGACTTCCTGTCCTTGTGTTCCCTCCTCCTCTTCACTAACCTCCTGCTGCTCCTTACCATAAACAGCATGAGGCTCTCAAACAGCTCGGCTCCCTTGTGGGCCCTGACCTGAGCCTGAAGCACTTGGACGCTTCCTCCTGTCAACAAATTCAATACAAACTTGCCACAGAATCCCTGGGAACTTCCAAAAAAAACATGTTATTTATGTTTTTAAATTTGGGTTGCCCTTTTTTTTTCATTTTGCTCATGTTGAACACGGTTTTGGTTCCCCACTCTCCTCTTTGGAAAGCCTCCAAAGTGCTGAAGATTGCGTCTTACCTCATTTCACCCACCGCCTGCGGTCACATGGTGGCAAGACGGAGGAAAAAGAGGCAAAGTGGGACAATTTTAATTATCCCCACATTCTAATTACTTCATTCTCCACAGTGTTTCACATCATTTAGTGGAGATAAATGAGTGTCTGGCTAGCCGGAGGAAACGGGGAGGTTCATTATTTTAGACAAAGCACAGAGCCACCTCCACAATATGATAAACCAACTGGGGTATAAAACGGTGATTGCAGGCGATAATGGAGATGACGGTGATTGCTAGTGTTCTCCAAGGTGTAGTCAGCCTCACTGACAAGTGCTGGTTATAATTTACAAACCTCTATCAGTTTGGCTTTAGGGGTATTTGAAATGGGAAATGCATTATTCAGTGTGTGAAGGGTAGGGGGGGGGGAGAGTTTTCATCAAGATTTGTTTTGATTGACTCCTGATGGTATAATTCAGGTTAAACAGCTCCTTGCATGCAGCGCATTTGTTTAATGTAGTTACTGACTACTCAGAATCCATAAATTGAGTGTATATTTAATTATATTTTCAGACTTAACTTCAATATCTCTAGCCTTTAAGTCATCTTCTCACTGCCCTCTAATCAGGCCTCACAGCTTTGTCCCAGTTGTTGCTGTTATCTCACAGTCGTCCACTAGAGGGAGCACTGGGCTGGTTCATGAAGCCTGGAAGAACACAATGTCTATTTTTTTTTTTTTATTGAAGTAAAAAAAAATTACAATAATATGGCAAGTAATACATCATCAGTGGTAGGCTCTTAAGAAAATGGAGCACACAATGTAAACAGAATTATAACCTAATGAAATAAATAAATAAATAAAAATAAAATAGCTAAGTGGACTCTTCTAATAACTCTAAGGCATCAATAATGTTCAGAAGTTTTTGCTGCTTTTTTTCCCCATATACTTCAGCGATTTGCAGTACAGTGCTAGTTCTCTCATGAAATAAGGGTTGTGTCTTAATACATTTACATTTATGGGTAAAAAAAAAAAATCACCTAAAATCAATAAAGTATTCAACAGAAATTCAGTTTTCTTATCCTCTGCTATGATCCCAAATGTAATATCATCTCTGGTGAAATGGGAGAGAGAAAAGATTTTGGATTCTAGCCAATCATAACACAACAACAGTGTTTCTAACACCGAGCGTGCGACCGAGAACAGATCTGGCTCAAAATTAGTCAAGCATGGTCACCAGTATCGAGTGGAATATTTCATCATATTCAACCATTTATGGATTGTATTCATTGTGTGTATAATATAGCCTACTATTTAGATTAATTTAAATGTGAAAACCTGAATTTTCTTGTGCTCTGTTATTAATGCCGGGGTACTCACTACTGTTTTAAGGAAAGAAAAACGTCACCCTCATATCTTCCCTGAGTTGTAGGAGGAAGCTTTCAGTCTGCAAATGAACTGCCTCAAAGTCTAGATGTTCATGCATAGATTTGTGAAGACTCGTGTCATAACATAACCATCCTTTCACTTCAGATTAAATGATTAAAGTCTCTCTCTCTCTCTCTCTGTCATGGCGTATATCCCATCATTCCTCGTGGGGATTTATGGATTTGCATGTTTCCCTGATTTCAGATCAAACTGCACTTCAAGACTCTCCCCTCCCCTCCCCCCCCTCTCTGTGCTCACTGACATTGACAAGTACATGCCTGCTCTTGAGCGCATGCCATCAAAATGTATATTTACTCATACATGCATGTAATACTATATTGTCAAGATACAGTACACCCAAGTGTGTGTTTCTGTGTGCCTGGTTATGTGGATCTGTGTAGTCTCTGTTTATCCTGGCTCTCACTGTACATGGTTTCAGCTGACGGGTGTGAGAGAGCAGGTTTGTGCTTGCCTCCACGCTCCTCCCTCATGCTGTCTCTCTGTTCTGAAGGGCGAGTCTGTGATGTAGTACATTTTTGTAAAAGGGTAAAAAAAGATTCTTCTCTGTTGGAAATGGTTAGTAAATGCATGTGTTGGACTGACTGGAGAAAAGGTATTGCTGCCGGGTTGGCTCTCTTTCTTTACTTGCTGCCTGCCTCTTAACTGTTTTGTTTATATCTGCTAAGCTGTTGTGTGACGTCAAAGTGCCGTGTATTGCATGTGTATAGGTCTGTGTATGTGTGTGTGTGTGCACATATGCTCATTTGTTGATCCTTTTTTATCAGACTTGACGTACATAATTAAAACCACGCTAGCATTCGACTAAAGGTTAGGTATCTTTCTTGAAGTTTTGACAGCAATAATCTCTCTATTTCAACTAAAGATTGCAATCACAAACTTGTGGAAATATCAACTCTTTAGGGAAGAAAATCATTGACCCCCTTTCCCTCATATTCAACAGCCTTTACATTCTTTTCTTATCTCCGCTCTCAGGACTGTAAAGAACGGTCTTATTCCTGCAAGTATTGTGTAACTCTTGTTTCTCTGGAAAGACAAGTGTGCAGCAGGTGTGGTAAGGTGAGCCATCCTTGGATTGACTAGGGTGGTGCTGGAAAGTGAATTTCTGACTTTAGATGGAAGCAATTACGGTGTGAGAACGTGAAGTTCCAGTCGGACCTGGATCGAATCTCATTTGTTGAATGTACTTCGAGCTGCTTTGACTACCAGGAGGAGATGTTTAGTGCATCAGGGCATTTCTTAATGTGCTGGGTATGTTTTTTTATTTCAAATTGGTGTCCAGATCTGTTCCTTTCGACGGTGTTGAGTCGGTGCTTGGAGGAATTTCAGAGACTCGTTTTGAAACACGAGAGGAAGCATCTTTACATAATATTTACCTGCTGTCGTTCCTCAAGTGGTGACATAAGTCTCTCCGATTTGCGATGAAAGAGAGAGAGAGAGAGAGAGAGAGAGAGAGAGAGAGAGAGAGAGAGAGAGAGAGAGAGAGAGAGAGAGAGAGAGAGAGAGAGAGATATGCCTGTTGTCATTTCGTGCTGTTCCTGTATTCCTGTGTTTGGCTCTCACCACCCACTGCTTCCTCACCTCCCCTTCTCTCCTCCCTCTTTTCTCCTCCCCTCTTTTCTTTTCCATATCTCGTGAGGATGTGATGTTTGATCTTGTTATTTAATGTTGTATTCCCCGTTGCTGCTGCTGCTGCTGCTGCTCTCAAACACCTGGACAGAAGTGAGATAGGCAACCAGGACAGAAGGAGGGAGAAGAAGAAGAGTGGAAACGGTTAGATGACGGGGGAACATGCAGAGGCAGTCGGGGGGGGGATTGAGACAGAGAGACTGATTGGATAGTCTCTTTAGGATAAGGTGACATGAGAGCGCTGTTGTTTATTGCGATCTGTGTTTTGACCTATTTGCTGAGCTGCGACTGTAATGATTTTACCAGCAGTGGTGTTTTTGCAGAGCAGCGCGAGTGTTGAATAGCAAGTATTTACTTTTACACTTTTAAATCAGTTTGGCTGGTACGAGATCCAGACCTCCTGCGCAGTGTTATCAGTCGTACATTTTGAAGGAAGATACTGTAAAAACAAATCCTTCTGGCACTGAGCGGCACGGAGGGAGGAATGGAAGCTACCTGGACGCTAGGAAAAGGACATCTGACTTCTCGTTGACCTCAGTTTGACCTGCCAGCATGGCAGCCTTTAGGAGGAGCAGGAACGCCAGGCGCTCGACCGAATCCATCTATGATATGTTACAGCTGGTGAGCCGTGCAGTCTGATATGCGTGTGTGTGCGTGTGTGTGTGTGTGTGTGTGTGTGGGTGAGATCCCTTGTGTTGTGGGTGTGATCCTGCAGAGTTCAGTGTGATTATGCGATGGTGCCGAGGTTAGAGGTTCAATTAATGGAAGATCTATGACTGATCACACATTGTGACCCGAGTAAAGCATTATTCATTGTGCCATTAAACGAGCATCACTGTGCTGCAAAGAATGGCAAATATATCAGTTGGGTTCGATTGTTTAGAAACGTACAATGCAATTAATGATATCTGAGTATTGCTAATCTTGAATTTAATCCTTTCTTAAATCAAAATGTCAAATTACTGTATCAACATTTTTTGTACCATTGTGTTTATGCTACCCATTTATAAATAAGTCGCAGAGTAGAAAGTCCTGCATAAACAATTATCCTCTTAATTAGTGGTGGTGGTAAAGAATTATGCACCACTCTCTGTCTCCATCTCCCGCTGTCATGCGTCTCTGTCGCTGCTCCATCTGTCACTTGGCTGTCAAGGACAAGACCTCGCTCAAGCGTGGCAAGACTGTCATTGTCGTTGCTCTGTTTTTGTGTGTATAGACGTTCATACTGTAGGCACGATCGCAGTGTTTCTCTTTGAACATTGATCCCTGCATCAATTTCCCTTTTTCAGCCAAAAAAAACCCCCAAAATTCATTTAACATATTCAAATATTAACGAAAACGTCAATAATACATTGTGTGTTTGTCTGTTTAAGGAAGAGTTTTAAATTTGCGGAAATGCGGCTACTTCTTCGGTTGTTCTAACATGACTAACCTGTGAGTGATGCTAGCAATGCGGCGTGAACGACTCGGCTGTCAGCGAGGATTTAATCAGAAATGATAGGCTGTATTATTTTGGCTGCATTACATACTTTTGGTTTACTGTGTGGTTGCTGTTGTTGCTGGTTTCCTTCTAGTGACTGAAGGAGCTCATCTTGACTCGATGGGTGGAATTTCAGTATCAGGATGTCCGTGAGATTTTGTGTGTTTGTGTTTGTCTGCGTTTGTGTGGGCCCAGCAATGTTGCGAAACCGGTTTGAATACCACAATGGAAAATTGTGTTTGTCATCGCTGCAGCCCAACAGGAGACAAGCCGTGGAATCGGCAAAGACAAGCCGTGTCCCACCAGCTGACCAGCTGTCTGTATATCAGTCCGTAGGAACACACAAGCAGCAGGCGCACTGTGTTGTCACAGATTACAATAATAAACAGCCACTGACCCCACACAGATGAGGGATGCTTGTGTGACATACATTTGAAAAAGTACTTCTATAACAATAACACTAATGACTGACGGTTCGAGTTAGAGGCATTAATCCCATCGAACTAAACGATGGCTGAAAGTCAGATTGCTCCTGTTTTGTGTTTGCTGCAGATCCAGATTTTGGCTCGCATCGCTTGCATCTGCAGTGACTTGCCGCGTCTAGTTTTGCCAATGTGTGGTGATTTCATGGCGTTTGTTTGAGTCTTAAATATCTCACAAAGGAAATGCTTAGTAATTGTCCCACAAAATCACAGTTTTCATTTCTTTAAAGGAACAGTGCGCAACATTTCGGGGGATCTATTAGCAGAAAAGGAATATAATATTCATAACTATGTTTTCATTAGTGTATAATCACCTGAAAATAAGAATGGTTGTGTTTTCGTTAGCTTAGAATGAGCCCTTCACATCAACATAGGGAGCGGGTCCTCTTCATGGAGTCCGCCATGTTGCTCCGCCATGTTTCTACAGTAGCCCAGAACGGACAAACCAAACTCTGGCTCTACAGAGAGCCTTCCGCATTATTTCGTTACCAGAAGGCCACCGTAGTTCTCTGACACGCTTGAAACTGTGGTAACGTGAGCCGTAGAGTGCAAAACCGTGGTGCCGCCAGTCGCCGTCTGACTTCTGTTGCTCCTAAAGTAGTGTTATTACAGTGTGGATGGCCTCTGAGCGATGAGAACGGCGTTACTATGGTTTTGCGCTCGGCGGCTCACGTTACCGCAGTCTTGGAAAGGGAGGAGTGAGCGGAGGGGGTACTCGGTTGTCTGCAACCACGCCACTAGATGCCACTAAATCCTACACACTGTACCCTTTTTAAAGGTTTATATTATGAAAGACAGTCACAGCACAATTAAGAGGAGTTTCGTTAAGGCGAGAATTAGACATCTAGAGTTGGTCAGGAGTTACATTAAGTGACAAATGGAGTATGAATCTCTCGCAATTATTGCTCAGTGTGTGGGCTGAGTCATTCATTCCCCCACATTTCAAGGTGATTCTTTTTTCTAATTGTCTCTTTAATCTGCTGGGTCCTTGCTGAGTGACGACTGTGAAAAGATGTACATCTCTTTCATCTCTCAACAGACCTACCTAGCAGCAGCCTGCCTGGACCTGGCCCCACAAACAATCCCCATGAAACCACAGATTCACCAGTGTTTGATATGAATCCACCGATAGAGGAAAATATGTGATCATAGGAAGTAAATTATTAGGTTGTATTTGCAAACGTTGGAAAGATTAATAGTTGTTTTTTTTAGATATTTATAGGAATAAGTATTGCTGTACTACTCGGCGTACATTTCAGATTTGCCTTAACACATCCAGCCTCTGATGACGCTCCTACATCACTTCATCTCTAGTCTTCTGTCTCCTCTGGTGCCTACGCACTGTTGCATTCACCTTCACAGCCTTGGGACGATGAAAGAAAAAGTTAGATGTGGACAGAACCCCTTGATCCTAACCATTTATGTTCTTGCGTGGGTTCCAGTTTGTCATTCATAAAACTGCTGTTGCATATCAGCACGGACGATGATGCATCTGAGCTTTTACATTTGCGAAGCTTGGTGCCGAATAAGGAATGTATGACTTTTTTTAGTTTAAAGAGTAGCAGCAATATCAACTAATAATGGTCTGCAGAGCCAGAGAGAGGCAGAGGGGAACTGCTCCCTATTTCTTTTTAAACATTAGACCGACTACTGTACCAGTTTGGCCTGGCAGGTCTGCTCTTGCTTGGTATTTTTGATATCAGGGATGTGCTGTTATGGCAGGTTTTGCAAGGTATTTTCCAGTTTGTATGTGTCTCTGTATGGATATTATTTGTATTTTACTCTACACGAGTCTACATCCGATACATGATTTGTTTGTTTGTTGTTGTTTTTGCTTCTGCTGTATTTCCCCTTTCCTCTTACAGTAGCTCACAGGAGAACATACCTTTTCGAAAATGCACTAATAGCAGCCGTTTCTGACATAAAATGAAATTAAAAGAAATGTGTAGACTGTGACATGTCCTTTGTCTCTTTCTGTACAGAGCACGGAGCAGGTCACTGCTTTCTGCCGCAGTCTCCATGACATGAATCCCCTGGAGTGCCCTATGTCATCCTCCTCATCGTCGTCCTCGTCATCCCTCTCCCCGAGCCCTGTGTCAGCTTTTCCGCCTACGGCAGGCACCGCCACACAGAGACTGCTCTCCCACGCAGACAAACTCCGCAAGGTCATCAATGAACTGGTGGAGACGGAGAAGACTTACGTCAAAGTCAGTACAAGCTCTACCTTGGCGTTTAAGACCATCTTTACCACACAAATTGATACCTAGCGAGTCATATCTGCATCTGTTTGACGATAATGGAAGCAAAATCTCATACTGTTCTGGTAAAACTACACTACGGTTGTTGGTGGGAGTGTCGTAATCATTGTAATAGGCGTGCGGAGCGTGTAATGGTGGGTTATGTTCGTACCTGTGAGAGCTGATTTCTTTCCGTTCAAATCTTCTGTAATGACTCTACATTAAACAACCTTCACTTCAATAGCCGCCCACGCACGCCCTTCCCCATTCCTTCCTGAACATCTGATCGCAGACTCATCTTGTTCTCATTCCTTGTCTTTTTCAGGACCTGAGCTGCCTAATAGAGTGCTACTTGACACCTTTGCAGAAAGAGAGCTTCCTTACACAGGATGAGGTACTTTCCACCTGATCTGTATAATCCAAGAATTAAAAAAAACAACTGTATATGAGTTGTTGTAGATACACATAACCCTAAATAAAGGTAGTAGCAGTGTCTGAATGATGATCTGCGTGTGTTGTAGCTCGACGTTTTGTTCGGTAACCTCGGGGAGATGGTGGAGTTCCAGGTGGAGTTTCTCCGGACGCTGGAGGATGGGATCAGACTGGTGCCAGATCTGGACAGACTGGAAAGGGTGGAGCAGTTTAAGGTGAGGGAAAGTTGATCCCCTGAACTCTGTGCATCATTCACTTTTCAATCCTCTAATAATTTTCTCACACTTTCAGTGTTACTTCCACTAGGTTGCTTCTGTTTAGAACTGGATCTTAGGCTGTATTCACTCCAGATCCGGCGGTGCGACGATAAACACAAGTCCTCCAGTTCATTTTGAATGTGGTAGTGCGTTTGGGCTGTGGCGGCTGCAGGGGGTGCCAAAAAAAGCAGTAGAGAAGTAGAAAACAGAATCAATTTTTTGAGAAACACAACCCAACGTCTCGCTGTGGTGGCCAATCACATGCCCGGCGATCCAGAGCTGTACAACCCAGCCATGCGGGAACAAAAGACGTTAATCGTCCCAGTTAATGGGCCATTTAAGTGACTCTCCCACACTGCCGCACAACACTGTGACGAATCGCCACAATGCCTGACCTGGTGTGAAAGCAGCCTTACTTGGATAATTCATGACATATGGTTTAAAGTGTTGCAGTTTTACAGACATGTTTCCCCTGACTTAAATTTCCTCTAACTACTCCCAAACAAAACACATTCACTTTGACTCTAAAGGGCATAAACATTTGCTTAAAAGTAAAAAAAAAAAAAAAGCACTCTTCCCATTTTACTCTAGATACTTCTATTGTGATAGCATGACATGCTTGTTTGTTTCCACAGAAAGTGCTGTTCTCCTTGGGCGGTTCGTTCCTGTATTATGCCGATCGCTTCAAGATCTACAGCGCCTTCTGCGCCAGCCACACCAAGGTCCCAAAAGTCCTGGCTAAAGGTAAAAACACGCCCACATTGACTGGCATCAAGCACAGAGCCACCACACGCTCCCACAGTAGTTTATTGCCATCAGTGACGTGTGATAGCTGAGGGGCTATTGTAGTACAGGAAGTGTATTGTTTTATTCGCACGCTCTGCAGTACAGAGGGCGAGCTGCAACTAGTATCGGCACACAGTGAGGCATAAACTGTAGACTGACAGCGTGAGTCATCACATAGTTGAGAGGAATTTGAAAGTACAGTTGATTTTTGCATTAACTGCTTTTACCCTGACACACACTTTAGTGGCCAACCAGTTTACAGTTATTCATCTTAAGATGCAACTTCTCTGCAGGTTCAGAGGCTTTATCTTTAAGATGCAGCTGTATTCGTTTCAGTGTTTACTTGCCCGCTGTACAAAATGAACGAATGCTCATATTTCTCCTCCTCCAGCAAAGACCGACCCAGATTTCAAGGCTTTCCTGGCTGAGAGGAACCCCAGACAGCAACATTCATCCACTCTGGAGTCTTACCTGATCAAACCCATCCAGAGGGTCCTGAAGTACCCGCTGCTGCTCAGGGAGCTCTACTCTCTCACTGACCCCGACAGTGAGGAGCACTACCACCTGGACGGTAAAGCCAGAGTCCTCATTTATTATTCACGTGCACTTTTTGATGCAACACTAAACTGCTGCGTAGTAATTATGACTTGGAGATGATGAATGTTGTGTCCCGTTCAGTTGCAATGAAGGCCATGAACAAAGTTGCGAGTCACATCAATGAGATGCAGAAGCTTCACGAGGAGTACGGAGCTGTTTTCGACCAGCTAATCAACGATCAGACCGCAGATAAAAAAGAGGTAAACATGATGATGCCCATTTTATTGAAGGTTAACCGTCGTGAATCCAATAGATCAAATAACTTAAATCAATATTTTCCAATCTGTATTATTACTTTTGTGTATCTCAGGTGGCTGATCTCTCGATGGGGGATCTTTTGCTGCATTCTACTGTGGTGTGGATCAACCCTCCAGGCTCTTTGGTCAAGAGCAAAAAGGACCCTGATTTGGCTGCTTTTGGTAAGGCTTAATGTGGATTTTGAATTATATTGTGGACTTGATTCTGACCTACTATTGTCTTTCTTTATATAGGAATTTCTTAGATTTTAATTTTTTTTTTTTCATTTCTAGAAGTTTCAGCTGTGTAAACAGGAATAGAGGCCTTTTACACAATTACAGCTATTCTTCATGCATTTAAAGTAGCTTTCAAAGTTAACGCATTAACACAAAATTCGTTTTAACGCCATTGATTTCTTTAACGCATTAAAGAAGTTGATCTCGAGCGGGCTCAGGTTTAAATCGCTTTAAAGAGTGAAGATATTGCTATCATATGAAACTAGAAAACATGAGGAATCCACTGATACCAACAATGTCATACTAGCTTGTCGTGACGGACGTTAAATAACGCTCCAAACTTACACTAAATTTTGGCGAGGAAAAACCGGCATGTCCATTTTCAAAGGGGTCCCTTGACCTCTGACTTCCAGATATTATATTATTATATTTAATTGCGATTAAATATTTTAATCCATTGACAGCCCTAATTTAAAGGCCTTTTTAGATTCACCTAACTATATCCAATGCAATCAAATTCAACCTTATTGGAGTAAATCCTAATATATCATAATGATATAAGCGTCATAAAAGTAGAATTTATTGCATTGGGTTGGGTTCCATGGCAACTGATGAACTCCACTTGGTGTACATGTTGAGTTATGATGGGTTAAAAAATTCCACAGTCTTCATTTTCAAGTCAAACCCTTCAATGTGAATATTTACAAAATAGATGATGTCGTGCCTTTTTTCCTCTTTATGCACTGGATCGCTCAACGCATTATGTAACTTTGAAAATCCTGTCACATCTGCAGGATTTTCAAATGGACACATGATCAGTGAAGCACTCCAGCCCGTGTATTAAATACTAAAACAGTGCGTGATGCGTAAACAAACATTTTCCACATACAGTAGATATGCACTTTTCGCAGCATTAAAAGATCAGTGCTACTATACGTCTACAGTTCTCTGGAGAAACACTGCATAACTGTATCTTAACACCTGCAGGCACGTGGCACTTTACTGTATATCCACATCATACTGTCATGCATATTTCACATGGTGAGGAAATAGACTTGGTAAAAGGAAAACCTAGTCGGGCATATAACACGAGGGATCTATTTTTTCTTACTTTTCATGTGAAGTGCAGTATGTTATCCTTACATTCTCACACACCCAGCTCAGACACCTTTGGCAATAAATATTACATCTACATGGTATGTAGGCGAGGGCTTCTCCTGGCAAGGCGATAGTGAGTGGAAGTGGTTGCTTTGTGCATGCAATGTCGTGACTTTGGTCCATTTTCATCTTTTGTGCTGCTGCTATAGCACGCCAGTAGCAGTGACTAAAAGCGTCCGTTGACATGCTGCACCAGGCTGTCACTGCAGCAATTTGGGTAATGAAATGTCCCTTGATAAATGCGATGAATGAACGCAGACCCTCCTAATGGTTTCCATCTCTCCCTTGCCCCCCATTTAGTGTTCAAAACAGCAGTCGTGTTTGTGTACAAAGACAGCTCCAAGCACAGGAAAAAAATCGTAAGTACTGTTTTTCCCATTTTCCCAGATGATGAATCCAGTCAGAGAAACACTTTGTTGTAGGATGTAGCGTGTGGATTGGGGCTCTGGGCTTCCTCTGAAGTGCTTTTTTTTTTTAATTGCTTTCTTTTAGTTTTGGATGGCACTTTGAGACTACAAAGAAATTAAGGTTAATGTCTCTCATCATGGGACAATAGACTGAATTGAATGAGGGTGGTTATTGGCAATAGACTGAAGTGACTTTATATGCACGTTTCTACTTCTGCAAGTACGGTGGATCTTTGTGTGTGTTAAACCACCATCCTGTCATTGCACTCTTCTGCTCCCTGCTGTCATGCTGATGTATTACAGTGGTTATGTATTAGATATCCAACCCGTCTCTCTCTCTTTTTCAGGGTGGATCTCACCGTGCGTCCGTGTTTGACGACAGAGATCCCTTCCGTTTCCGTCACATGATCGCTACGGACTCTCTGCAACTCCGCGCCCTTGCAAGTAGGTCTATTTAAATACAGTAACATGCAGAAAATGTTCTATTTTTCATTCTTGCATCACCATTCCTCCATGTTATTCGCACTTTGAGGACTGGCTTCAGAAACTAGGATTGCTGTTGGGGTCAGTTCTAGCTTTAGTGAATGGTCAATAGTTTGTTCACACACCAAACCCAAGTGATTATCTCACTTTTTCTGTCCCAACCGAGTTTACTTTTATAGAAAACAAATTGATTTAGGTAGTTAACAAACTATACAATAAAGAAGCAGGTAAAGAGTTGTAGGTGCCAACCAAGGTTATTATAGTTTTTAATTTTCAATTAGTTTTCATTTTATTTAATTTTTCGGTTTAGTTTTAGGTAGTTTTCAGAGTGCATTTGCTAGTTTTAGTTTAGTTTAAATATTTCAGTAAGGTTTAGTTTTAGTTTTTTTATATTTAGTTTTAGTTCTACAGTAGTTTGTTTTTGTTAGGGCCAGGTATAATGTCTCTGAAGTACAGTATGTAGCTACATATACATACAAAATACATGCAGGCATGGCCATAGTGTTTAATCTTCCAGTACTTCAATGAAGCAATTGTGGCATAGCGCCATCTCCTGGAAGGTTCAGTCCATTAAATTTCTGTGGTTCAATGAGAGAAGAATACAGGGCATTCATTTGTCTCCTGTTGTTTTCGTAGTGATATATTATAGGCTAAATCACTGACCCCGACAGTGAGGAGCACTACCACCTGGACGGTAAAGCCAGAGTCCTCATTTATTATTCACGTGCACTTTTTGATGCAACACTAAACTGCTGCGTAGTAATTATGACTTGGAGATGATGAATGTTGTGTCCCGTTCAGTTGCAATGAAGGCCATGAACAAAGTTGCGAGTCACATCAATGAGATGCAGAAGCTTCACGAGGAGTACGGAGCTGTTTTCGACCAGCTAATCAACGATCAGACCGCAGATAAAAAAGAGGTAAACATGATGATGCCCATTTTATTGAAGGTTAACCGTCGTGAATCCAATAGATCAAATAACTTAAATTAATATTTTCCAATCTGTATTATTACTTTTGTGTATCTCAGGTGGCTGATCTCTCGATGGGGGATCTTTTGCTGCATTCTACTGTGGTGTGGATCAACCCTCCAGGCTCTTTGGTCAAGAGCAAAAAGGACCCTGATTTGGCTGCTTTTGGTAAGGCTTAATGTGGATTTTGAATTATATCGTGGACTTGATTCTGACCTACTATTGTCTTTCTTTATATAGGAATTTCTTAGATTTTAATCTTTTTTTTTTCATTTCTAGAAGTTTCAGCTGTGTAAACAGGAATAGAGGCCTTTTACACAATTACAGCTATTCTTCATGCATTTAAAGTAGCTTTCAAAGTTAACGCATTAACACAAAATTCGTTTTAACGCCACTGATTTCTTTAACGCATTAAAGAAGTTGATCTCGAGCGGGCTCAGGTTTAAATCGCTTTAAAGAGTGAAGATATTGCTATCATATGAAACTAGAAAACATGAGGAATCCACTGATACCAACAATGTCATACTAGCTTGTCGTGACGGACGTTAAATAACGCTCCAAACTTACACTAAATTTTGGCGAGGAAAAACTGGCATGTCCATTTTCAAAGGGGTCCCTTGACCTCTGACCTCCAGATATTATATTATTATATTTAATCGCGATTAAATATTTTAATCCATTGACAGCCCTAATTTAAAGGCCTTTTTAGATTCACCTAACTATATCCAATGCAATCAAATTCAACCGCGTTGGAGTAAGTCCTAATATATCATAATGATATAAGCGTCATAAAAGTAGAATTTATTGCATTGGGTTGGGTTCCATGGCAACTGATGAACTCCACTTGGTGTACATGTTGAGTTATGATGGGTTAAAAAGTTCCACAGTCTTCATTTTCAAGTCAAACCCTTCAATGTGAATATTTACAAAATAGATGATGACGTGCCTTTTTTCCTCTTTATGCACTGGATTGGTCAACGCATTATATAACTTTGAAAATCCTGTCACATCTGCAGGATTTCAAATGGACACATGATCAGTGAAGCACTCCAGCCCGTGTATTAAATACTAAAACAGTGCGTGATGCGTAAACAAACATTTTCCACATACAGTAGATATGCACTTTTCGCAGCATTAAAAGATCAGTGCTACTATACGTCTACAGTTCTCTGGAGAAACACTGCATAAAAACACTGCATAACTGTATCTTAACACCTGCAGGCACGTGGCACTTTACTGTATATCCACATCATACTGTCATGCATATTTCACATGGTGAGGAAATAGACTTGGTAAAAGGAAAACCTAGTCGGGCATATAACACGAGGGATCTATTTTTTCTTACTTTTCATGTGAAGTGCAGTATGTTATCCTTACATTCTCACACACCCAGCTCAGACACCTTTGGCAATAAATATTACATCTACATGGTATGTAGGCGAGGGCTTCTCCTGGCAAGGCGATAGTGAGTGGAAGTGGTTGCTTTGTGCATGCAATGTCGTGACTTTGGTCCATTTTCATCTTTTGTGCTGCTGCTATAGCACGCCAGTAGCAGTGACTAAAAGCGTCCGTTGACATGCTGCACCAGGCTGTCACTGCAGCAATTTGGGTAATGAAATGTCCCTTGATAAATGCGATGAATGAACGCAGACCCTCCTAATGGTTTCCATCTCTCCCTTGCCCCCCATTTAGTGTTCAAAACAGCAGTCGTGTTTGTGTACAAAGACAGCTCCAAGCACAGGAAAAAAATCGTAAGTACTGTTTTTCCCATTTTCTCAGTTGATGAATCCAGTCAGAGAAACACTTTGTTGTAGGATGTAGCGTGTGGATTGGGGTTCTGGGCTTCCTCTGAAGTGCTATTTTTTTTTAATTGCTTTCTTTTAGTTTTTGGATGGCACTTTGAGACTACAAAGAAATTAAGGTTAATGTCTCTCATCACGGGACAATAGACTGAATTGAATGAGGGTGGTTATTGGCAATAGACTGAAGTGACTTAATATGCACATTTCTACTTCTGCAAGTACGGTGGATCTTTGTGTGTGTTAAACCACCATCCTGTCATTGCACTCTTCTGCTCCCTGCTGTCATGCTGATGTATTACAGCGGTTATGTATTAGATATCCAACCCGTCTCTCTCTCTTTTTCAGGGTGGATCTCACCGTGCGTCCGTGTTTGACGACAGAGATCCCTTCCGTTTCCGTCACATGATCGCTACGGACTCTCTGCAACTCCGCGCCCTTGCAAGTAGGTCTATTTAAATACAGTAACATGCAGAAAATGTCCTATTTTTCGTTCTTGCATCACCATTCCTCCATATTATTCGCACTTTGAGGACTGGCTTCAGAAACTAGGATTGCTGTTGGGGTCAGTTCTAGCTTTAGTGAACGGTCGATAGTTTGTTCACACACCAAACTCAAGTGATTATCTCACTTTTTCTGTCCCAATTGAGTTCACTTTTATAGAAAACAAATTGATTTAGGTAGTTAACAAACTATACAATAAAGAAGCAGGTAAAGAGTTGTAGGTGCCATCCAAGGTTATTATAGTTTTGAATTTTCAATTACTTTTCATTTTATTTTAGTTTTCGGTTTAGTTTTCGGTAGTTTTCAGAGTGCATTTGCTAGTTTTAGTTTTGTTTAAATATTTCAGTAAGGTTTAGTTTTAGTTTTTTTATATTTAGTTTTAGTTCTACAGTAGTTTGTTTTTGTTAGGGCCAGGTATAATGTCTCTGAAGTACAGTATGTAGCTACATATACATACAAAATACATGCAGGAGTGGCCATAATGTTTAATCTTCACGCTACTTCAATGAAGCAATTGCGGCATAGCGCCATCTCCTGGAAGGTTCAGTCCATTCAATTTCTGTGGTTCAATGAGAGAGTGATGACAGACATTCATGTTGTCTCCTTTTTTCGGTAGTGATATATTATAGCTAAAAAAATAAAAAAAAACTGATATGAATTTAGGTTAATTTTTTATTTTATTTGTATTAGTTTTTTACTCAGGCAATATAGTTTCAGTTTAGTTTTTCTTAAAGGATATAGTTTTTTATTTAGTTTCAGTTTACTAAAAATATTTTTCACCACATATTTTCATTTCAGTTTTAGTTTACTATAATAAACCTGGAGCCAACTCACTGATACATTTTTTTTATTTTTTTTTCTCATGTTTTTATAAATTAAGAGACTAAAATGCTGCAGCATAATTGGAATAGATGACCTCTATGAAAAATCATTTTAATTATCCGGTCTTTAGTTTACAATATGTATTGGACAAGAATTGAAATGTGTAGACAAAGCTCTTTGAGGTGCCGTGTGGAGACTTTAAGTTGTTTAATTTTAGGGAAGCATAGACCTCCATAACTGATACTGTCAGTCAGCCAGATGTCTCCATAATGAAAGTCTGTTCAGTGGGGAAACTTATGAAGGGATTTTTGCATGTGCTACAGATTGTGCTTATTGCATACATAAATGTATTACACATTATTCTGTGTGAATATATGTGTTGAATCTGCACCAAAGGTCTGTGTTATTAATCAAAGTTAATATATCCTCGCAAGGGAGGTATTGGACTTTTTTGGAAGTGCCTGAACTATTTTTTTGCTTCTTTGAAAGCGCACATAAACCCTAATCATATTGTTCTTTAGGAATAAATGTATTCTGCATTTTTTATGTTGAGGTCACAGTAAAAGATCATTTGCATGTGAGGGAGTCTGTCATCTGAACCACAGAGGTTGTTTCTGATGATGTTTTCTGACAGTGGCTTCAAAGGCCACACAGTGTTACTGCTTTTCTTTCCCACAAAATAAATGATAACCTTTTTGTAAACAAAACCTATTAGTAGGTCTGCATGCAATCTTCCCTAACATCTCTGTCCTAGATGAACCTTAAATCACCCTCCGGCAGTGCGTTATCGTTAATCTGCCTAATGGCCTGTTGTTTAAGGGGAAAGAAATTGATGACGGAAATTAACTGAATGCTTTTATGAATGTAGATCACATCTCTCTTTTCTCCTCTCGTGTTCCTCCTCTCAGACTCTGAGGGTACAGCGGTGTGCGAGATCGTTCACACAAGATCTGAATCTGAAGGAAGACCAGAGAGAACCTTCCAGTTGTGCTGCAGGTATGATTTTGGTATTCAGTAGGGCTGTCAGAGTTAACGAGATAATAACGCATTAACGCAAATTCGATTTATTGCCACTAAATTCTTTAACGCATTAACGCAACTTGCGATTGTTAGGTTGTATCGGGCTCATGCTCGTGAAGGAGGTTAAATAACGCTTCAAACTTACGCAAAATTTTTGCGAGGAAAAACTGGCATGGCCATTTCCAAAGGAGTCCCTTGACCTCTGACCTCAAGATACGTGAATGAAAATGCTTTCTATGGGTACTCACGAGTCTCCCCTTTACAGACATGCCCACTTTATGATAATCACATGCAGTTTTGGGGCAAGTCATAGTCAAGTCAGCACACTGACAGACTGACCGCTGTTGTTGCCTGTTGGGCTGCAGTTTGCCATGTTATGATTTGAGCATATTTCATTTATGCTAAATGCAGTACCTGTGAGGGTTTCTGGACAATATTTGTCATTGTTTTGTGTTGGTAATTGATTTCAAATAATAAATATATACATACATTTGCATAAAACAGCATATTTGCCCACTCCCATGTTGATAAGAGTATTAAATACTTGGCAAATCTCCCTTTAAGGTACATTTTGCACAGATAAAAAATTTGCAATTAATCGCGATTATATTCAGGTATTCAAAACATGTGAACTGAAGGCACTTGACATGGAACACAAGAGCCTCTCTAAGATGTCATCTTTAAGTTGTTGTGTTTTTGTCCAATCTGCAGTTCTCCAGATAGTAAGAAGGACTTCCTGAAAGCAGTCCACTCCATCCTCAGGGAAAAGCAGCGCCGCCAGCTCCTTAAGACAGAGTCTCTGCCTCCCAACCAGCAGTACGTCCCGTTTGGAGGCAAACGTCTGTGTGCCCTCAAAGGGATGCGGCCCTCCATCAACAGAGCAGGTGACGAAGCTTAGCTTCGAAGTATAGCTTTATTGCACAGGACGGGAAGGGCCTACAATGTTGGACATTAACAAGATAAAATATGGTGTCTTTTTTTCTGTCTGTTTAGCATCGGCTCCATCACGAAGGCTGGCCCGCAGGAAGCTGGTGAGGAACCGCTTCACCATCGACACGGACCTGGTTTTCCACGGCAACAACAACAACAGCAACGAATCGGACGCCTCCCACCCGTCGCCGACCCAGCATGCTCTTCCTCAATCCCACAAACCTCAAGGAGAGGACACGGACCGCTGGGTGGAGGAGCAGTTCGACCTGGGTCGCTACGAAGAGGGCGTCGACATGGGGCAGGTGAAGGAGACGGACATTCTGAGCGACGACGACGAGTACTGCAAGTCCGTCCGAGCCGCGTCGGCGGAACCGGCCGACGTGGAGGCGAGGATGGAGGGACTCGACCTGCGGGGCGGAGAGGCGAAGAGCCACGACCTGAACGGACGACGGGAGTCCGGGAGCGAGATCATGCTGAGCGTGATGCAGGAGGAGGAAGCTGATCGAATAAAGCACGGCGACGACTCGGACTCCTTCACCTCCTGCGGTGTCTCTCTGTCCTCCCGCTGCGCAACCCCGACTCTAAAGCTCGCCCCCTTGAAGCAGTGCGCTGCGGAGGGGGCCACGAGCAAGGACCACGACGTCATCTGGGTGCGGCGGGACGACTTCGCTAACGGGTGCAACAGTGACGTCTTCTGATCTGGAGTTATAGTAAAACGAGATGAAGAAAGGAGACGACGGGTGGTTTTCTTCCTCTTATTACCATAAAGCAGGAGGAGCGCACGAAAATGGGGGAGAGATTGGATACAAGCTTTAAATATGTAGAATTTGGAGGTATTCGTGTATAGAAGGTGTTAAACCTCGACCAAGTCCTCCCTGTATCACTACACAACCCTCTTCCTCCCACCTCACCTGCATCTCACCTTGTTCTGACAATCCTAAAGTACTGAAACACCGAGCGAGTGAGGAAAAGTGCTCAAGAGATTCTCATCCCGAACTGCTTAAACCCGAAAGAACACACGGTCCTCACTATTTTGGACATACACCCAGGCATTACACACACACCTGTGGAATTGTATGTGAACGTATGAACAAGACAGCACCGCATGTGTATGTACACTGTTAAGTGCGTCAAGTACAAAGGAGCACAGACACAGAAGACTCTATAGGCAGCTACTGTACCATGCACACATTGTACTGAAGAGACGTCGTCACTGAACTGTGATCTTCTGGCCAAAAATGTCTATTTTTCAACACAGGAATGTGGGTGTTATATTTTTCTGACTCAGAAAAAAAAACGCGTTTGTATTTTAACACTCAAAGGGCTGTGCGTTACTGAACTTCTCTTCAGGGGCTTTTTGGCTTAACGACTGCTGTGTAAAAAAGATGGCGAGATCTAACTAGCTTTACTGTGCTTTTTATCGTTTTAACTTAAATATCAGCTGCACATTTTGGTATAGTCAGGAGTTCAATAGAGTGCCGTTAACCTCTCGTATGAAAACGTTTTTTTTGAAGCTGACTTTTGTCTCCTAGCATATGTTTTTAAAAGATACCTATTCTTTATTTAATTATTGCCTTTTTTTTTACTGTAATTTGTAATGTTTACACCACACTCAGCTGCCCAGTGTTACAAACCACCTTTTGTGTGTTTGGTGCCAGAAACAGGCAGAGCCCATCGCTTGTGCCCTTCACATGAATGTCCACTCAAATAAAATGCCATTGTTATTTTTGGTAACTAATGGATTTCATCAAGGTCATTAATGTACTGGATCATTTCTCTCCTCATGCTCCACATCTATGATAAATAGCATAATAATTCCCACAACATTCCTGTTTTACTTGACTTGTCTTTGTTGTTTTGAAAGGAGGTATTCAACAGAGCCATGTTAGTGACTGTACTGTAACTCCAAGGTCGTCCTCTGACCGATTCAAACATCATCATCTTCTCTCTCTCTCTCTCTCCAGCTCCGTTGACCTTTTGTCATGTCAAGCGGAAGCTGGCTAAGACGGACGTCACCTCCATGACATTTGACATCAATCCCCACTATAAGTTCCTCTTCACCCCTCCTGCATTTCTTCCCTTATCCACCAGGCTGTGCTATTTCACTATATGTCACCACAACATGCAAGCACAGTCATGCACACCTTTTAATGGATGTAATGAACATGCACTTAATACCCAACTATGAGGAGGGGAATATGCGAGCTACTCTGATCCAGAGTGTGAGGAGAGTGGAGGGAAATAATACACTTTGGATGTTCTTATTATTGTGTTTTTATTATGACGCTGGTTTCTTAGATGTTAGCTGTCTGGGTGATGATGCCCAGTAGGGACTGTGAGGTACAATCACCTGGCCTTGGAGGCAAATCCTGTGAGAACCCCCTTTGACTCCTCCCTTTGTACTTTTAAAAACTGTGTTCGTACATAAAACTGTGGAGTATTATCATTTTTATGTTAAAATAAATTTTCTAAATTTAGTTTTGTGTGAAGGTGCTAATTATTTTTCATTTTTACACACGCGGCTGAAGTCAAAGGGCTGCTTTCCCTCTTCTACAACACTGATAGTTTAGTTTATTTGAGAAGGGACAGTGCAAAACAATAAATACTAGGGCTGTCAAAGGTAACGCGATAATAACGCAACTTTGTTTTAACACAACTAATTTCGCATTAACGCATCTTGTGATTTTTAGGTTGTAGTGGGCTCAGTTTTAAAGGTAGAGTGAAACTTACGCTAAATTTTGAAGAGGAAAAACTGGCATGGGCTTTTTCAAAGGGGTCCCTTGACCTCTGACCTCAAGATATGTGAATGAAAATGGGTTCTATGGGTACCCACGAGTCTCCCCTTTACAGACATGCCCACTTTATGATAATCACATGCAGTTTTGGGGCAAGTTATAGTCAAGTCAGCACACTGACACACTGACAGCTGTTGTTGCCTGTTGGGCTGTTTGCCATGTTATGATTTGAGCATATTTTTAATACTAAATGCAGTACCTGTGAGGGTTTCTGGACAAAATTTGTCATTGTTTTGTGTTGTTAATTGATTTCCAATAATTAATATATACATACATTTGCATAAAGCGGCATATTTGCCCACTCCCATGTTGATAAGAGTATTAGATACTTGACAAATCTCCCTTTAAGGTACATTTTGAACAGATAAAAAATGTGTGATTAATCTGCGATTAATCACGATTAAATATTTTAATCGATTGACAGCCCTAAAATAAATGCACATGTTGTAATAAATGCCAGAATTAGCCAAAAGGATATTTTCCATCTGTTGTTCCTGGTAGGGTGTGACAAAAGGCTTCATAAAAGCAGTAGAAACAGTAGTGACATTTACACATATAAAATGACATTGAAGACAAGGAGGATGTATAGATAGACTCATCAAAAAGAGGATTTAGTGCTGGCAAGTGTGTATGTATTAATCATTCACTGTTTTAATTGGAAAGCTCTATAGGTGTTTAGTTGCCTGATGTGAAGTGTAATTATATTCCACTTTATTGAACCTCTGACGGACCACTGACACAGAGCAAACCCAATTTTCTCCTTCAAAGGGAGAGCGTTTTATTAACATCATAACCGTCTCACGGAGGTTATTGGAAGGTCACATTCAGTTGATCAAATAAAAAATGATTGATGCCAGATGATTTTACAGATTCAGTTGGAGCCTTAAATTGTATTGTGTTGAGTTTAAGGTATTGCAAAGGATGAAATAAAAGGATCGAATCAGATGTGATGGATAACCGAAGAAATATTCTGAAAGTTAAAACTTTCAAAGGAAGTGGAGGCTTGATTTGGTAAAACTGTGGCGTGATGTAAAATAAAAGACATTGCATATGAATTAGTAAATTAGACTAGAGCTGCAACGATTAATCGATTAGTTGTCAACTATTAAATTAATGGCCAACTATTTTGATAATCGGTTTGAGTCATTTTTTAAGATAAAAAAAAAAAGAAAATTCTCTGAGTCCAGCTTCTTAAATGTGAATATTATCTGGTTTCTTTACTCCTCTATGACAGTAAACTGAATATCTTTGAGTCGTGGACAAAACAAGACATTTGAGGACGTCATCTTGGGCTTTGGGAAACACTGGTCGACATTTTTCACCATTTTATAGACCATACAACTAAAATAATCAACAGATTAATCAACAATGAAAATAATCCTTAGTTGTAGCCCAAAATTAGACACAAATATACAGAGTAAAGTAAGACAAAATGTCTTTGGAATTCAATTCACCTAAGCAGAGTGGACCAATACTGTTTGAAGGAAATTAATTATCTGTTTTAAAATGTATTCTTTAATTCAGTATGAAGTAGACTTTTTTCTGCAGCTCTAGCAGACATTTACATGCATGGTATTTAACCAGACGCTCTACAGAGAGACAATTCTGCTCAGTATTCATATCAAGCGACTTTGGTGTTAGGGCTGTTGCCCAAGGACTCCTTCTGGAGAGGCTGGATGGTCATTTTCTGAGTTAATTAAGTTTGTCTATAGGCTGTTTGTCAGAGGTCCAGGTTGAAGTTGGCACGGCTTATTTTCAGATCACTTTGGCTCCCAGCTTTGAGAGAGTTCACAAACATTGTGATAAACAAAATGTCAGTTGTGACGTAATGCGGATTTTGCTGAGGAGAGTAAGACTGTGAGACGTCTGGCACCTTTTCCAAATGTCACAATATCACAAACAGTCCAGACTTAATAAACCAGCAGTGAATAGATGTCGCCTGGCCACGTACATCACTATATTTTATGCTACTCCAATAAAAAAACAAGGAAAGAATAATGAAAATAAAGTATTCAGTCAGGTCTCTATAAAGATGTCAAAATATGTCAGAGGGTGGATGTTAGAGCACATCAGGTGACTCTTTTATTTACAATGCATTCCCATGTCCTGTAGTTGTTGTTTGAGGATGGGGAGGCATCCAGTGACCTAGTCAGATAAAGACCTTGCTCGTCTGCAGTGAGAGATAATCTGGCATCTGCCCTGTAACCTGAAGATTATTCTCCTCTCATCAGGACCAGTGGAGAGAGAACCGCTGCCAATCCATCTGCTCCTTAATCCAAACCGAATGGAGCCAAACTATCCAGAGATAACCAGAATTAGACCGCGGGTGCATTCACTGTAAAAGCTGGTCCATCAAGTTTGAAAAAAACAGATGCCCATTATTTTTGAGAAATAATGAACAAAAACATGACTTGTTTTAATGTATTTTCCAAATAGATGGCCACCATTCTTGCTAGAAACGACTCAAATCTGTATTCTAGGTGGAGTAAAATGGTGTGTTTGAATATGCATGATGGACAGCTGTAGCCTAAACCAAGTATGAGCTGTATGAGCCTTTTCCACTCACAAACATCACATCACTTCTTTGGACTGTAGAATAACAAAAAAAAAAAAATTGATTTAATGCCATGACGTGTCTTTTTCCACAATACATCAACGACAAGGTGTAGGCTATTGGGGAGAACGGGGTAGGTTGTCACATTTATTAGAGGTCTGGGTTCAGAGGTCACCTACAGGGTCATTTCAGGAGTAAATTCTATGGATTCAGCAACTGCATGGCTTATTTCGGTGAACTATTTTCGTGATATAAGAGAAGAAAGTTTCCAAACGAGCCGCCATGTTGGTTCCGGTTTGAAAGCTGGGAGCAGCAGCCCACGAGGGAAAGCGTTCGTCCAATCAGGTACCTCCTGCCTTGTGTCTAGTGGCAGCCCATCAAGAGTCCAATGCTAAGACACTTCATAAGACACACACCTGTGTGAGAGGACTTTTAGTGTTTTTCATGTCAAAATATGAATATCCAGCTCTTTTGTGTTCAAGGCTTTTACACAATAGGCTGTAATAAAAACAAGTATTACTATTAAAAAGTAGGAAGGGAGAGCTATAGTCTAGATTGCTAGGCTACAACATGTCGCTCCTAGTCGGGGATGGTTGTCACTTTCTCTTTTGGGTTGGTTGTCACGTGACTGATAGTGAGTGACTGACATAAGGATGAGATGAATATTATTATATAGCCTAAGGATAAAAATGCACCTATAGGAATGATTTTTCCTGTTTATGTTCTCTCGATGCAGGAGATGTGTTAGGTTGTTGCATTTCAATGATATTAAACGTTTTAAATTCATTTTTTTAAGATTACCTCCATATTTTACCCCCATTAGAATAACATAAGGACAACCAACACCATCGTGTGTGACAATCACAAGTGCACAAGACGTATTTGACAGTCTGTATCTTTTGGACAGAATAATCTTAAAGGGAAAAGTCACAGGAAAAGGTAGCAAAAGCAGTGGGAAGAACACGAAGGTGGTTATAGAGAATTCAAAGAAAAGTAGATATGATGAGAAGCATGAGGAGAACCCGGAGAGAGGAAACACTAATGTCTAGGTTACGTTTTGGGTATCCTGGATTAAACAGTACATTATTAAAGGAAAACATAATTCAGGAAGGTGTGAATTTTGTATTCAGGAAGAAACCTTCGAACACGTTTCGCTCTACCGTCTGAAATATGACGCTGAGAGAAGGGAACTGGTAGTGAATCTTAGAGTGGAGCTATGATCTATGTGATCTCTGACAAAGAAGAAAATTGTTATTTGTTTTTGTTCCAATATCTCAGGAGAATGAATTTGATAGAGAGAGAATATGACTTTATTAAAGTCGTATTCTTTCTCTATCAAATTCAGTCGAGTGATTTCCCCTTTTATATATACATATTTTATGAGTATTGTTGAAGAAACCTGAGACCAAAGATTTTCATTGTCAATGCCTGCTTTGCTGGAATTGACAAATGGCAAATAAAGAACCTTGATACCTTGAATCCTGATCCACACTCCAGACCAGCAAGTGGCGGTAATGCACCATAAAGTGGTTTACCTACCGCCATAAAACACCAGCGAAGAAGAAAAAGAAGACGCTGTTAGGGGCGAGGAAGAACTACAGATTGGTCCTTCAGCTTGGGTAGCTATGGAACCTCGCTTGTCACCTTAACAACAGCGAAATTGGCATCCCAAATTATGAGTGCAGAGGATGTTATGGAAAAGGACATTTTACTTTGTTTTAATTGGCTGACTCAGATATTCAGCCGGAGGTCGCCAACCTCCGCCAACCGGTTGCTCTGCCAACCGCTGCCCGGGCAACGGCACGGCAGAGAGAATCAACTGGAGAAAAACGGCATTTTTCACCTTTTACTCGGTGAATTAAGGATTTATTTCGACCAAACTACAGTTGCTGAATGTTGGAACAGTGGGAAAAACTAACCAAGACGTGTTTGGTGAGTTTTATTTTGTTTCCGTCCAGTTTGAACGAAGTGTTTTAAGACAAGTTAACAAGACAGTTAGCTAGCGAACTTGAATTCAGAAGGCGAACTCCGCCACATGCGCGCGTTGCATCCTGGTACATGTAGGCACAGCCGGCAAAGCTCCCCAGCAGGAAAAAAAAAAAATCAGCTTTTTATGTTAATAATGTTGTAAACACGAGCTCACGAGTTTTCATTTGAAGGCACCATGTAGCAGCACTGTGGAGTTTATTTCTCCAGTGGACTACATGTACCATCAGCACTGATTGGACATCCACATAAATGGTGGTGACTGTTCCCTATAAGGAGAGTAAGGTCACTCCTTTCCGACCTGACATTTTTAGGCTTCCGTTACACATCGAAAGAGAAGCTATTAAGGATACAGTTTTCGAGGGATTCAAATGAAACTAATTTCTACTTTTCCTACTTTTTTTATTTTGAAAAGTTGTACAGGAAACCAATGACATTTCGGCTCGCTTGACACTGATCCGTGCGCTCTCACTCCCTCCGCTCCTGCCGCCTCGGAGGCGCACTGACTAGTGAGTAAAAGTGGACGTGCTTATACTCTGGGCTCCTGTTTATTCTCCGCCAGTTTTTTCTTCAGATACTTGGATTTATTTTGTACAGGGAAAGTTGGATCCACGTGACTGGCGGTCATTTTTTTTGTCGTTTCTTTGGTGCGACGGAGTGATGCAGAGTGGGAAGGATCGGATTGGGAATACAACTTGGGTTGCGCGCTGGCATGGCACGTCAGGTGTTTCGGCGCTTGGATAGATGCGGTTTCTTTCTGTCATGGTGTCAATACCCGCGGTGAGGTCGCCTGGAGCACTATGGAGGAAGGAAAGAGACTTTTCTTCTATCTTATCTTCGCGGCGCAGCTCTGCCTGTGCTCGACACAAGTCCTCAGAATCGGTAAGCGCAACAGCTGTTTACGCACGGTGTTGTTGGGCGATTCCTTGCGTGTCTGAGTGGAACCAAGAGTGCCGTAGCCTATGTGAGTTGTCCCATTTTCTGTCTGAGATAGGAGAGCATCTGTCACTACATCCTGATCCATGTCTGCCTGTCCCCAATACAGTTTTTGTGACCTTAAAGTTTTTTATAGATTTTCTTTTTAGATTTTCTTGTTAGTATCACTTCAGTGGTATTTTGTGCCTTGTATTCCATGAAAGTGATTATGGGGTTTATTATCGGGGTTACCCTGTCAGTACAGAGGAAAAGGTTACCTGCATCAAAGGACAAAATACACTTTGACAGCTTCACTCCCAGCTGGTTAATTGGAGATAAATGTTAACACTTATCAGCCCTTATTGAGTCCACAAATTCAATTATGCAGAAAGCAAGCAAAGGTCGGAACAATAGTTCGAAATTGATGTGTGGAGGATCCCTCTGAGCTGATAAATTAAACACTCACCTTTTATTAATTCATAATCTTGAAGTCTTGCTGGTGATCATAATTTTGTCAAAATGTCTTCAAAAATGCCACCAATGAAGGGAAAGTTTTTCTTTATGGTGACTATAATTCTGACTGAACTTTCCACGTACTTTGCCATCTGGGGGTTTGTTTGAAGCTCTTGCAATATCTCTGAAAGTATCTTTTCAATCATTTAAATTTCAAGCTACATTATAGGAGACTAGATGTGCTTATTGCTACACACGCTCACACACAGGCACACAAACAGCTGAATGTAATAAGATTATTGATTCCTACCTGTGTACTCCCTCTGACCATCAGACACTCCTGTTGGGGCATTTTCATTCAAAATATGTCCCCCAGCAGCTGATCTTCACAAACAGCTGAACCCTATCCATCACTGAGATGGATGTAATGCAGCCCACGAGGGCGATGTAATCATCCTCAGTCCTGCTGTCGTAGGCCGTGTAAGTGGAGTTGAGAGAACTTCACCTAGACCTAATTAGACTGGAGGAGGCGGTTGAGCGCTGTGTTCATTATCCAAGCGTCTCTTTTTCAGGCTTTGAATCACGCCAGAGTCGGACTGTAATATGTGGACGTAATAGACTGGATAAATTGAAAATTGGTGTCACTGCCACCTGTTTCTAACTTGGAGAGGTATAGAGGAGGTTCACATGCAGTACTGGTCCTGGATTGGATACCATACAGCAACACTATATACAGAATATACTGAGATATAGTTAAAAAGCACATCTATTCATCTTCTTTTTTACCCTAGAAATCATGGTTTTGCATTTTTATTAGGGCTGTCAATTGATTAAAATATTTAATCGTGATTAAACACAAATTAATTGCACATTTTTTATCTGTTCAAAATGTACCTTAAAGGGAGATTTGTCAAGTATTTAATACTCTTATCAACATGGGAGTGGGCAAATATGCTGCTTTATGTAAATGACAGAGAAACTGTCCCCCTTCTGCAGATGAATGTGAAACCAGTCTTCTAGTATCAAACTCTGTATATACATCATTCTGCACACAGTGAAGCCCAAACATCCAAGTGAAGCAAGAATAACTAAAACACATTTTTGAGTGGAGGGGGACTTTAAAGAGCTTGCTAAAAGGACGAAAGGTTACATTGAATTACAGAGGATATAACACCAGCCGAAATGGCTCACAACCTGTCAACCCAACAGATTTTTTAACATAAGCACATGACACATGATTGGAAAAGTTGCTGTTACTGTTGTGTTAATATATTCAGGTTGTTCTCACAAACTGTTCATAGCTATACCTACGAAAGGTAATGGAGTACAATTAGTATATATCCCACAAAGTAAATTCGTATGTAATCCACATAATCGGAAGTGTAAAGGGAAACAAATGCAGCGTGGGTAGGAGGTCGGGATGGATAGGTGGGTCAAAAAACACCAGACTTTCACCCAGGAAACTGCTGTTCGTACCCTGTGTGAAACCAGAAGTCAGCGTTGATTTATTTGTCACGTAACTTACGTACTTAAATTACGCCACTTACTGAGTTATTTTAACCCAAGCCACAATCTTTTCCTAAACTTAACCAAATCGATCTTTTCCTGAACCTCACCAAGTTGATCTTTTCATAAACTTAACCAAGTTGATCTTTTGCTAAACTTAACCAAGTCAATCTTTTCCTAAACTTAACCAAATCGATCTTTTCCTAAACTTAACTAAGTCAATCTTTTCCTAAACTTAACCAAGTCGATCTTTTCCTAAACTTAACCAAGTCAATCTTTCCTAAACCTAATTTTGTTGCCTAAAACTAACAAAGTAGTTTTGTTGCCTAAACCTAAAAAGTAGTTTTCTGTGAAGACGGAAGCTTATTTTGAAAAGATTGTATGCATGTACGTGTCAATTTCCGTAGGAAAACACAAAAAAATTTGGAATTATTTTTCGTAAGATATCATACAAACCGTTGTATGAGAATATGTTGATACATTAAACAAGCCATTAACAATAACTTGCACAGAAGAACCCATTTTCTGACAATGAATTTTTGATTTGTTCTTTAGCATAATTGCGTAACATAAGCAGAATGAGCAAACAAGGATCACCCAAAATGTGACCCAGATATGTATGAGTGAGACATTTTTAAGTTGAAAAATAAACTTATGAATGCTCTTTGGTGAATAAACTATTCCATTGGGACACAGTTTCTGAATTCAAACATAGCTTGGCATTTATGTATTGCAATGTTTCATCACTTATCAGCTGACATACTGTATATATCAATATTGACATTATCTGTAATCGGCTAAAATCCTGCGTTTTTGTATGCTTTTGCACGCATGAAAAATATGGTTTCTACCCAGAACATAAGGAATCTATTATAGGCTGTATATCTTGAGAACATCTTGATGCACACTCGCCAATGTGTTGGATCTCTCTTTAGTATGGGCAGCATTTGTTCATTTTATCTGGTCCACAGTTGCACACGCAGAGGGTTTCTGATCTGGAGTTTAGCTCTGGGTCACACATTAATATTCAGGACCATTCAAGACCAATAAGTTCAGCTTTGATGGTTCAGCTCAACACAAGTCCCGAAATTCACACAACTCTAAAAGACTTAAATACATAGACACTATCAGTGTGTGTGTGTGTGTGTGTGTGTGTGTGTGTGTGTGTGTGTGTGTGTGTGAATGTGCATTCATGCATGTGTGTGTGAGTGTGTTGGAGAGTGAGAGAAATCGCAGAAGTTTGGCTCCAGGTGTCGCTTTCTGTTAAATCGAAGTTAAGTTGGAGCTGTAACCTGCATTTATAAAAAGGGTGCCTGCTTAATTTTATTCATTAGTTCCTTTCTCTCCAACAACTGGCCATTAGGAAAACGAATGAATCTCTCCTCTCAGCCAAATTGCCAGAGGTTTTGGAAAGTTGGCCTCACTTCTGTCGGAAGATATACACACAGATATACTGTGGAGTTGGCCGCCTCAGTAGCACGATCGTTCATCATGCTGGCAGAAACCCAGGACTTTCGCTTGTGAGAAAGGAGAGGGAGCTGTAGCTTGTCAAGCGATTGCATTGATATCACTGGTATCCATTTGTACGTATCGATCTCGAGGCTTTTCTTGTGACGCGCTGATTGAGTTCGGGATGGTGAGCGAGTCACGTAGATGCCTCCTTTTCTTTGTCTGATTTAGTGGCACAAAACAAATGATTTTGGAACCTGAGAGAGACTCAACCTGAAAGGAAGCTGCGTTTCTTTTGCCAGCAACTGCATCATACAGTATGCTGCTTTCATGGTACGAAGTGCTAATAAATAATTTCTGCTTTAAAGGGTTCAAATTCTTAAATAGAAAGCTGGTATAATTCTGTCAAAATGCTACACTTGAGGCTAATTATCTTGTGCTAAATAGCCATGTATTTCTTGAACAAAAGCATCATATTTTCTAGGTTTTGTATAAAATGATTCTTCTTGGACATCACTCTCACTTAGTAGTAGTAGTAATGTAAGACATGTTGACTTTCAGATACTACTCCTAGTCTTTTCGGTACCCTTGCAGTCATTTTCAACTTCTCTCTGTCTCTCTTTTTCTCTTTTTTTTGCCTCTGATGTGACACCCCTGATTGCATTTTTGCCTTGTTCGCCCATTTCTGCAGCCCCCGTTGATTTGTTGTCGGGAACAAAACGTTTCCCCTGAGTTTTCTCAGCCAGTGTGCAGCAGTTGAACTGTCTGTCATTCAGCTTGACACCTGAAACCCCTTTTTTTTCCTACCCTCCCAAATGCATTTCCTCTAAAGTGCACGCCAGTCCCTGTTTTCAGAGAGACGCAGATGGCAGTGGTTTCTGTCATTGTCAGCAAAAAAGGAGAACTCTCCTGTCCAGCTCAGTGATCTTCCAGAGCTGTTTGAAAGATCCACATTTCTTCTGTCTCAGGCACTGAGAGGCAGTTTGATGTGCAACTGCCCTCCACTGAAATGTAGTGTTGAATAAAAGATGACTCAACTACAGGATGCTTTTTGGTGATCACCATCTGGAGGTCAAACAGATGGAGAAGAAATGGGGGTGGGGGGGGGGGGAATATTTATACAGCATAGTATCGAGATATTTTGCGTGGCAATAGAGTGCTCCAGGGATGACGTATTTTTGTAGGCCAACGAGGAAGTTAGCATCGCCCCGGGTTAGTAGTAGTAGGTTTAGTAGTCTCATTTAGCCACTTGTTAACAACCGCCTTATTTATGACACGTAAAAGCCTCAAAATTCCCGAGCGGGATATTTACTGACATATTTTATAACGTAGAACAAAACTTTAAAATCTCTTCAGCTTCTTTTAAACACAGATCTTATTTCAGGCGTCTAACTAAAAACCCATTAAAAAAAAAAACATTGACTTCCAGACGAGGGAACCGCGAGCGCTAAAATGCTAACTCATTTCCGGGTTTTAGGACTCATTCCTGTAGCACTCGTGATATATTGTATCGATGCATGGACGTCAAGTATCAATCCTTATTAAATAAACTATTAATATTGCAAATACAGTGTAGACTCTAATACAGACAGTTCAGTTTGTCAGGTGCATGATGCAACATTTACGTTTTTATGACAGTGTTGGTCAAACTGCATAATTTTTTTGTAAAAGTTGCATTGTTCAAAGTACCTAGTAGTAGCCCAGTCCACACAAGTTTGCATTCAGTGAAGTTGGCCGTTATGTAAACTCTAATACAAAAAGTTCAGTTTGTTTGCGTGTATCTTGTTTGAAACACCCCATTGCTACTGTCTTGGCCAGGATTCTCTTGAAAAAAAGATTTTCTAATATCAGTGAGACTTTCCTGGTTAAATAAAGTTTAAATAAAAAAAAAAATCCATTTTCAATCAGTAATGTGTAAATCTAGCATTTCCTAGAACTGTGGCAGTCTGATAATTTTTAATGATGAAAAGCGATGTGAGACAACGACGTCTTGCATCCAGATTGTGGCGGGATGTTAAAATGTCAGAGTAATCTCTATGCAGATAGCAGGTTTGCACAAGTTGTTATCTGCGAGTCAAAAAGCTGCTGTTAAAAGATGACAAATAGAGAATTTTCCGGTGGGTAACGAAACACAAATCTGTGACATCCTGGGTTCGTCTCTTGACTGTGAACATATTATTATTCTCCTCTCTCTATCATAACTTCCCCATCTCTTTTGAACCTTCTAATGAAAAAGAAATACCATAAAACATTGTTAAATAACACAAATCTTACACAAACATGAATCACCACTGAGGCAATTTAAAAAAAAAAAAAAGATTTTTTGTTTATTACTGTCATCCACAATTTGGCCATAACGAGCCGTCCTGTGTTTTAGCAGCCTCGGTGCATCCTGAGTGTGCTTATATTTTATGCTGATAAAATCTACCTGCAAAAACCCCAAACGCATGTTAAAAGGCATTTACTGAGTCCTGTGGGTCCTCTGAAACTTTTAGCGCCCATTTATGCTGTCTGATAAGCCAGATGGATGCGTGTTCCTGAGGCGAATTATTCCTCATTATTTTGGGAGCTGACTGAATGCTTTTAGTGCTCCGAGGTACATTAATTAATTTGTTTTGAAGAAAAAAAACACCTTGTTTAAAAAAAAAAAAAAATGCCATTTTACGACTGCAGCAGTCACAACCCTCAGTAGAGTTCAAGCTGCTCCGCAAGAAGGGATGACGCATGACTAATGTAAAACATAATTATTTGTAATTAAATGGTGAAGTGACAGATGGATGGGGTGAGATTCTCCAAACACACACACACACACACACACACACACACACACACACACACACACACACACACAGGCAGAAACAAACATCTTTATCTCCCCGGTGGGTTGTTGAAGAGATTGATCAGGTCTGTGTGACAGGCTGGCACAAAGCTCAGATTTGTTCTTCACTTTTTTCTTTTATGTTTTCCTCCCACCACAGCAGGCAGATAAATCTCTCATCCATCCGTCGTACTGTACCACATATTCACACTTTTATGGCACCTTTTTCTTCCAGTTAAAGCTATGTACTTACTTGGTAATCACAATAATTACAGAAGAAATGACATATTTATGCTAATGGCCTAATGGTTCTTAGTCATAATTGCCAATTGTCTGCCTTTGCATTTACAAGGACTTATTTGTGACATCTTTCGAGTGCCTGTATCTGTTGTTTGAATGCGGGTAATGTGTGTATGTGTGTGTGTATGTCTGGTGAATGCATGAAAATCTGTGGCGTAAACAAATTAATATTCCTTAAGCATGCATACTGTAGAAAACCAATCAAAGCTATACAGATAAGTGATTTTGAGGGAGTGACATGAATCAGCTATTGATCATGATCGGCAACTTAAACAGCCAGACATTAAATCAGGTTGGTAATCTATATTGTGTCCAAGATGTGCACTGATCCCCCCCCCCCTGCCTCCTATATCATGGTGTCTCGTTATACGTAAGCAACAATTAACCAGGTTGAATTAATTGTCCACCTGTAGTGACTGCCCAATGATTCAGGATGCCTCAAGCGACTCCCCTGGAACTTGATCGCTGCCTGTTTGTGGAAATGAGAAACAGGAATGTACTTCAGAGGACCAGTTACAATACAAGCCCCGAAGTACTTCACAGTGTCACTGCGGGGGCCAGGTTCATAAAACCAGTTCAGGGCCAGTGAATCTGTAGACTCTTTGTTCTGTGTTGCACTTTTCAGTTGGAGTATCAAACCTCAATACTTTGCTGTGCTCGAAAACCAAATGCCGATATGGTCGAACAATATCTTCATTTAATTATTGAGACCTTAGGCTTCCTTTGTTAAAGAGGACCTATAACGCTTATTTCCAGGTTATACTAGAACATGTTTACATGCTTTAATGTAAAAAAAACAAAAAAACGCTTTATTTTTCTCATACCGGCTTTGCTGCAGAACCTCTTTTCACCCTCTGTCTGAAAAATGCTCCGTTTGAGCTAGGGCTGGGCGATATGGAGAAACTCAAATATCACAATTTTGAAAAAAATACCTGGATATCGATATTGCGACGATATTGTAGTGTTGACAATTGGTGCTTTCACACAAAAAAAGAATTTACACAATGAGATTTTTGATAAATAATCATCAGTAATGTGGTTATAATGACTAAGTGTAAAAGACAAATAATAGAACAGCTAGAACAGTTTGGTAAGTTCAGAAAATTACATCACTTCACTGTAATGCAGCCTTTAAAACCAGGAAAAGACAACAGTTATACCACATCACTGTTATGATTAGTCAACCGAACCAAACTCTTCGGACTCCCCTCCAGCTCCGCTCTAACTAGCTTTGTTTGAGGGCCTGACAAACTAGCCGCTAGGCAAGTATTATGCAAATGTGTTACTTGGTGACATCACTACGTTACGGAAGAAAAGGCGGGACTTCAATCAAGGTGTTTCAGATAGTTCAGGAGTAGTGTTTCTGTGAGGGAGAGTAACTCCCTTAGGTGCGGACTTTGGGCTTTGCAACTTTGCAGATCTTTTTACTAGGGCTGTCCCGAATGCCATTTTTTGGGGCTTTGAAGCTTCCATGAGTAATATTCGAAGATATTCAAAGCTTTGCGGCGCAGGAGGCTGACATGTTCTTCTTCCTGTCTGTCTCCATCTCCCCTGTTTCAGTGTCGCTGCTGCTCTACTTTACATATACGTACCTCTACACACAACAAACAGCGATATCCGTCTGAGAATAACTAATAATAATTAATGTTGAATGTAAATAATGTGGGATTATCTTTATTTCAGGGGCTATATTGGGATTTGTACTTTATTATTACATACTTGTATAAACAAAAAAACAAAGCATTTGGATACTGACTTGGAGGTCGACTACCATGGCAATGATCCAAGCTTCAAAGCTTGGAAGCATTATTAAAACTACTAACACACTAAAGGAAAGGGGAAAAAGCATAAAGAGCAAAAACATAATAGGTCCCCTTTAAATAACAAACAAAATGTTTTACAGTTTATGTTCCTCAAAGTAAGGTATCGTTTTTGTATTGATGCCAAAAGTCAGGCATCATATCAGCATCATTATAAAAAAAAACAAGATACCAGCCCTACATCTCAGCTATAGTGTACTATAATTGTTTGGATGTGCAGAAGTCTAACACCCACTGACAGTTATCCAAAAAGCTCAATCTGTGCTTGGCTTGAACCTAGCAACATCCTCGAGGAATATGGAAACGCCTCATACATGCACAACAACCATTACACAACACTATAATGCACTATATTGTGAGCTATGTTATTATGAGCTGCTAGAACCAGAACTAGAGTAAATGAATTTAATGGTACTCAATCACAAAAAGCTTTTACTCTTCTTCTGTACTGTTGTCTCTGTTCTGACACATTTCAGAGAGTAAAACTGTGTGTTTTTATAAAAGTACAAGCTGGTGAAGTCATTGTTATCGTTTGCTCACTGTAACGCATCAGCAGCAGAGGAAAGACAGGAAGCTTTGTGTTTGAACTGAACAAATAGTACAACAAATAGACCAAATTGTTTTGATTCAGTCTGAGCAAACATCGGCAGAATCAGCAAGGAAGCAAAAACTTGCTGTGTCATGCTGAGGAAACTACCCTGAAAAATGTAACTACAAGACTGACAATTACTTGTCCAATGATTTCTTTTTTTTTGGGTCCCTGTCTTGACTGATGTGACATGACTCGTCTTTCAAAAGCTCGTTTTGAACCTCCACGAGAAGCTCTTAAAGCCTTTTTATATCCTGCTCTTTCACACTGCGGCAGCAATTAAGCTTCTTCCATTTCATCTTGCCTTTGAGTCCACACTTCACTTCTTCTGCACCCGGGATGACAGGATGTTGATGAGGAGTTTCGGGGCAATTTCAGAAGTCTGTCTGAGCAGCATTGTTTCTTCAGAGCCCGCTGACAGCTGGTCCATGCAGCGAGTTGTGTGTGTGGCCTTGGGTCCCCGGTTACTAAAAGTCACAACAGTGGAAGAGCAGGACTTTCTCCCCACTTTGAGAGGCAAAGTGTTAAGAATATTCTTTATGCCTCGAAGAAGAAAAATTACGATTGTTCATCTTTGAGCACTTAATATTCATCTTCATTTGCACGCTTTTGTGGGAATTCCAATTTAATTCTCTGCTCGTAGAATATTGAAGCTGGAGGCAGTCAAACTACAAATATTAGATTTTATTGTGGACATAACGCATTTTTTTGGATTTGTTTATGGCTGGGGGATTTGGTTTGCATAAAAATTACTATTTGAAATGACCCTTCATTAAATCAGACTGCAGAGAACATTTGGTGTAATTGTAGATTGTGAAGACTGTTGTGCTGCCTTTGTTGTGCTGAATTTCGCACACCTTGTCTGGCTTACTGTAGACTTATACATCTGTTTTTGTGCATCCTTTCCATGTCTGGCTTCTGCGAATGGGATGAAGACTATGTTTCTACTACTACTTTCTAACAAGGCACCCCTTTATAAAGGGGTTATAAGTTCTTATGAGTGTCTTAGTTGATTATGGGCTAACTTTGGTTCGTCTGTAGGAGGAGCTTCCTGTTCAAAAGTTTAGGGGTAGAGGTTTCTCAAAGCTGGTTCCTTGTTGGGGTTGAAGTTCGTTCAGTTCAAGTGCACACCTATAATAGCCATGGGCTTAGCTTAAATTTTCTTTTGTTGACTTGTGAATCTCCTTATGTTCTTTAGAAAAGTTCTATAAGTTTTTTTTTCTTTTGTCTCGCTTTGTTACGTTTGTGTGGTGGGTTGTGAAAGGCTTTCATTTAACCGAAGGTAGAAGGCAGAATTTCTCAACCCACACAGGAGCACAGAATCCATCAATTTAATCTCTGTTATCACAGAGACCGTTGCAGTGACAGTGTCTTTGTCTTTGTCCTCCATCTCCATGTGCAGGTGGTATTTTCGAGACCAGGGAGAGCGAGTTAGTGAGTATGGATGAGCTGGCGTTCAAGTTTGCTGTAAATAACATAAACCGCAACAAGACCCTGATGCCCAACACTACGCTCACCTACGACATTCAGAGGATCAACCTCTTCGATGGCTTTGAGGCTTCCCGGAGAGGTAGGAAATGATTATGAGACGTAGCTATGTTAAGCTTTAGAGTTTACCTGTTATTGCTGTAAGGGATGACAACAAAATCACATAAATCATTCATGTTTCTTTTGTGACAAATATGAACTTACAGAGGGATACTTTGGTTTAACGGTTATTTTACTATTTTCCCTTCTTATCCAGAGTGGGACAAATGAAATTTTTTGCCATTTTAGTGTCTCTGCATGCAGTTTGTAGGTGTGTGGAATCAATAAGATTAGCACAGCTAATAGCTTATCTTAATTGTTGGATATAGGGGATCAATAGCATCTATAAAAGTGAAATACCCCTTTTTAAGTTCTCCAAACATGAGCCCTGTTTCCACCGCAGAAACTTTCCCCCAGAACTAGGAACCTTTTGAGGAACTCATTGCGATTCGACCGCATGGACCAGGGTCTAAATTACGTTGCTGGGGACATTTTCCGGAGCCTTTTTACCCCCCAAAAGGTCCTGGTTGGGTGGTAGTACTTTCTGAAAGTACCGGAACTTTTGGGGTGGAGTTTGCAGGGATGACCGTCACTGATTGGTAAAACACACACAGCGCCGCTGCTTCAACGGCTTCAACTCGTATACTAACTCACTCGTAAACAAGGAAGTACTCCAGTATCGATTCAGGACCATTATAAGACGAGGAGAACATTGACAGCAGAGGCTAGGCTCTGTTGTCGGCTTCCCGACGCAATTAAAAACAGACAGAGAGAAAAAGAGAGAGAGATCGCAGAGGTGATCGGTAATGTTAGAGTAGACGGACGGCGCGGTGGTGCTGTGAATGAGAGAAATAATATTTATTCTGTGATTGTTTCACGGCATTAACGTTCTAAAGCACAAATAAATAACCCTCAAACACTCAACCGATGATTTACTGTGGAGACAGAAACTCTTAGTTTAATTTTCCTCTGCTCCATCTGCTCTGCTACATCCAATGTGCATCAGTAAATACTATGCAGCAGTAAATATCATCGCAGTGAGATAAAAACCTTTTTTTTAGATGAAACAGGCGGGCACACTGAACTGCAGGCTGCAGAGTGTGTTTACCGCTGTGACCACCAGCAGCCCTCATCCCATGTCATGTTGTTTTTTCTAATAACTAAAAAGCTAACTAATTTGCCTAATCGTCGCTGTTTTTTAGACTGCTATGGAAACGCAGACCACAGTGGCCTAAAGGAAACTTTTAGTTCCTTGAAAAGTAGTTCCAGTGACTAAAATCCTGGTTTTTTTGGTGGAAACCCGGCTATGGATGTATTTGTGTATTTATTACGTTTCTAATTCCATAAACAAAATATGAAACCCTGACGATTGGAAAACGTGTATTTAAGAGCGACTGCTGATCACATGAACTGAGCGAAGCTAATGTCGCCATTTAGCATTACAGTGAAAGCTGCCTGACTTTGGGTAAGAAGGGAATAAAGGCTGGTTCAGTTCTCTTTAAAACCCCATGCTATTGTAAATTATACAAATAGCTTCTTACTTGTTTCCATAGAGAGTGAACCTTTGGGACTTTGGTTGAGAAACAATCTCAACAACTTCTAAGAACAATTACGTGACTTTGTGTTGTTTTCTACCACCAGTATGTGACCAGCTCGCTCTCGGGGTGGTCGCAGTGTTCGGTCCCTCTCACAGCTCCTCCGTCAGCGCTGTTCAGTCCATCTGCAACGCTCTGGAAGTCCCTCACATTCAGACCCGCTGGAAACATCCATCAGTGGACAATAAAGACACCTTCTACATCAACCTGTATCCCGAGTACACCGCCATCGCCAGGGCCATCCTGGACGTGGTCACTTTCTTCAAATGGCGGAAGCTGACGGTGGTCTATGAGGACAGCACGGGTAGGGCCCATCGTTTTTTTTTTTTTTATCAGTCGGATTGTAACTTTCAAAAATTATTCACAGATATACTTCAAGGAATCATTATATTCTGCCATGCATGAAAAGGGGGCGTAATGGAAGGTGAAGGCACTTGATTTAGTCAGCCTTTTATATGGAAATGAAAGTGAATTTGCAGAAGCAAAGTATCAGCAGGAAGGAGTTGGGTGATATAAATCTGACAAAATGATTTTGACCAAATGTACTGAACTCTCTTTGCTTTCAGAAAATATTACATTCGAGAGATTTGATGATGAATCAGAGCTCATTTCACTCAGATACAACAGAACAATTCAGCTCAGAAATCTGTCGCTTCATCTGTAATATAGGCTAGTCTTTAAGACCAGGAAAACACAAGAGCAACTTAATCACCAATCTAGAGCTGTCCTCGACCAAAGAAGTTCTTTGTCGACTAATCGATTAGTTGATTTTACTGTAAAACTGAGTTTCTCCACAAAGAATCACACAAAAGCACCACTTTAAATCTTGTGTTTACCAGAGATTTGCTTCTAAGTTCCTTGTAAATAATTCAGCATGAAAAAAACATAAAGAATGACTAATCGACTAAAGAAATCTTAGTCAACTAAGACCAAAACAACCGATTAGTTGACTAATCAACTGAGAGGGGGCAGTCCTATACCAATCAATATCTTGTCTCATATTATGATATCAATATTATGATATATCACCCAGCTCTACCTGGAAAAAAAACACCCTTTTTCTGCATTTTGCTAATGATTTTATTTCCCACTGCATTACTGGATATCAACTATAACATTGTGTGACATTTGAAGTGAAGAATGGCGAGGGAGAAGAGGTCAAAAACCCTGGCTTGTGTTTTCTGGACCTTACACTATATTCATATGTCAAGGTTCTAATTACTCACAAAATGCAATTCCACCGTCTGCCGCGGTCACCTTCCTGGTGCTGGCTAGTGAACTCAATCTGTGACAGGGCACCAGTGGCTCATATCAAACAGCTGCCAGTACTGCTGCCCTCTGCCTTCACTGCTGCGGAGAGCCAAACCACGACACCGATGGCCTCAAATCCAGCGGTGTCCAATATAGAGTCAGTCCCTGCCCACGACCCAGAGAATATGAACTGCCGCTGTTGAAATGTCATAGTTTATAGATTTTTTTTTTTTACCTTTTCTTTTCGATCAGAAATGTATTTTCCTGAAATGTCACACGGACACACACCTGCGTAATTACACACTGTTGTTCACACACATACACACACACATACAAGATACAGGAATGAGGGGCGTGTGCACAGGCTATACAACACAGGTGTGTGTTTGCCTTTGATGTGTTTGAAAACAAAGAAGAAGGATCTGAGAAGAAGATGCGAGACGTTAAGCAAGACGTTGGGTAACAGGGTGATAACCGTGAAGAGCGATCACATCCCTCAATTGAAGGATAGGGATCCAAGTTCCCATGACAACATTCAAGTGTCCTTGACCCTGACCTGTGACCTTCCTGCAGCGGAGCAGAGAAAACAAATGTTTTAGAGGGGATAAATGAAATGTCTAATTTGCTATTTTTTTGTAGGTTTGATGCGGATGCAGGAGTTGATCAAAGCTCCGGCAAAGTTCAACCTGAAGATCAAGATCCGCCAGCTGACCCCGGGTAACCAAGACGCCCGACCGCTGCTTAAAGAACTGAAGAAAGACAAGGAGTTTTTTATTCTCTTTGACTGCTCCTATCGGATGGCTGCGGAGCTCCTCAAGCAGGTTTGTATAAGTGTCTTTACATTAGTTTGTTCTACAGATTTTACAGCACATTTATGTGTCCTTTGGGGGGGCAACACCTTGTTTACTAAGGCGTGCATTTTGAATGGCAGCCGTTAAAGGATATAATAATAGAAAAGGATGAAATAGCACTTCCCTTATCATAGTCAGAATTTGAAATGGTCCAACACTAATTTCCCCCTCACATGGATTTGTTACTATTTAGCCAATTTAACACAGATGGTGAAGTGTGCTAGCTGATGATTTATGAAATTAACAGACATGCTGACAGACATATTTGTGACTATCCTCGTGTGCATCTGTTCCAACATGCCTGATGGACCGAACAGTGAAAAGTCTTGTATCCAATTCTGTTGTCCTGATCTATATTGCCAATCGTTAACAATTTAAAAGAACAAAAGGGATAGTTAGGTGTTTTGAAGTTGGTTTGTATGAGGTACTTATCCGTAGTCAGTGTTTTACTACCTACAGTAGATGATGGTCGGCGTGCCGCCAGTTTGGAGAAACAGACAGGAGTACTAGCATGGAACCAAAGCGATGTACTGCTGTGGACGGGGCCGGCAGGAAAACATATTTTAGCCACCTAAAAGAAAGGCCCACCTAAACAAATCAGTATCAGTTTAATTGTATGCTATATTTACAATATCTTCACTGCTTTACCTTGCCATCAGACAGTCATTTCTGATAGGGAACTGAAGCTGTTGTATCCATCTGCGCTCTCGCCAAAGCAACCAGACTCCATTGGAAAACACCCTGTAATTTTACCTCACAGAAGACGGGGGTTGCTGGTCTACCGCTGCCTTGAACGGTTAGTTTGTTTGTGCTATTGTGTGACTTTGGTGAATCTGAACTAACCAAAGTCACACAATAACACAAACAAACTAACCGACCGAGGCAGCAATTACTGTTTTTTTCAGTGGAGTCTGGTTGCTTTGACGAGAGCATAGACAACGGCTTCAGCTCCCCATCGGAAACATAGACTTTATAGCTGTCTCAAAGCAAGGCAAACCGGTGAAAATATTCTAAATATAGCGTACAAACTGATACATAGCTTTACATTGCGCTTCGGTCTGCTTCTCCAAACTGGGGGCCTGTCGACCGTCATCTACTGTAGGTAATACACTAAGTACCATATACAAAGGTGTAGTGAAATTCATGAACATTTATTGTTCTTATTTATGTGTAGTGCCACCCTGTTTTGAATGTCATAAAATCAAATAAACCTAAACATATTTAATGCACCACAAAAAAGAGAAATGACCAGCCAAATGACTTTGTTATTGAAGATGTGACACTGTAGCTGCGGCACATATTTGAAATAAGCAACATGGCCTGGCATTTTCTTTTATTACTTTATTTCTTCTTGTCACTTTGCAGCTCTCATCGATGGGAATGATGACCGAGTACTACCATTTCTTCTTCACGACTTTGGTGAGTTAGAAAACTGTACTAATAAAGTTGTTTTATGGCAGACAGTAAGAAGTAAAACCAAGCTCATCTTTCGTGTGGTAATTTGGCCTTGAACTGGCTTTGTAAATTCACTGGGATTGTTTATTTATTTTATTTATTTAACCTTTATTCTTCCAGGATCGTCCCATTTAGATTTAAAATCTCTTTTCCGAAGGAGTCCTGGCCAAGACGGCGGCATAAAAGTTTCACATAAAAGCGCAATGTTAAAAAATGTTGCTTCAGCTCACCAATTACCAGTAAAAGGCTGAGATGGTTACACCCTGAACTAGAGCTTAAATCTGTCCTGCACTTCCTCTCTCCGTCGCACACGCATAAACAACACATCCTTCTTTCCCTCCTGCTCCTCTCTCCCCTCGCAGGATTTGTTTGCCTTGGACTTGGAGCCGTACCGCTACAGCGGGGTCAACATGACGGGCTTCAGACTGCTGAATGTCGATGACCCGTGGGTAGCCTCCACCATGGACAAGTGGGCCATGGAAAGACTGCAGGGTCCCAAACAAGAGAGTGGCCTGATGGACGGAATCATGACTGTAAGCCCCTTACTCTGACAATACAATCACCTGCTCTGCTGAAAGCCAATGATGCGCATTTGTATGCTGCTTGCACATTTGCAAACACCTGCTAACCCCGTAACTCTTTGCAGGAGTTGTATTTCAGCATGATAAAAAATGTTAAAGCTGTAATCCTCAGTTGTATCTATTCCATCATAGCTATACGATATCCTGTTTACTTCTCTAATTTGCCTAGTAGAGTACATTTTTTCAGCTTTTCAGATATTTAGTTGTGTACTGCACTTAGGCTTTTTAAGTGCAGCGTGAGAAAACACATCTTCCTCTCTCTGCCTCCTACGCAGACAGACGCAGCCTTGATGTATGATGCAGTGTTCATGGTTGCCGTTGCGTCGCAGCGGGCCACTCAGATGACCGTCAGCTCCCTGCAGTGTCACCGCCACAAACCCTGGCGCTTCGGACCGCGCTTCATGAACCTCTTCAAAGAGGTCGGTGTCAGATAAGGGCCTCGGATCACAGAGACCTAGAAAACCTGTTACATCAGCAGCATGACTTAAGAAAACCCCTGTTGCTTTTTTTGCTTGACCGCCATGCATTTTAAATGTGTTTCAGTGTTTTGAAAGGGCTTCATCAGCACGAGATCCTTCAAATTTCCCCACGTAATGCCTCTGTTGCGAGCCTGAAACGCACCAATAGTGGATGTCAGATCATTTCATGCGATACGTTCCTTTATAGGTCCCTTCTGATAGGCCATGCTTTTGCTTCTCAAAGTACACAACATGAAAATATACGGTATTTATGTACTTAAAAGTTGAAAGCGTGTGGTTTGGCCTGACTGTCAGGCTGGATGCCTACAGACAGAAACGAGGCCTTTGATGCATGAGTGTTTTCATCTCTCTTAAGATAAATCTTAAATCCAGCAGAGGGCCGTTGCCCGCTATTCTCATTCAATCCCCTCACTCATATTTTTCTCTTCATGCCTCCCATCCCCTTTTTTTTCTCTCTCTCTCTCTCTCTTTGCATCTCAGTGTCTCTCTCCTCATCAGCTTTTCGTTTTGTTTGCCACTGCCCATCCTTTGAAGCATCTGTCCTCCTGTGCTATTCAACACTAGATAAGAGCTTTTTTTTATTGCAAGAATCAGTAATGTGTCTCACACAGCACTCAATTAAAAACCATTTCTGACAAGAGAGTGCAGAATATGAGGCCCCAGCTTTCATTTCAATGGTGGTTGAAATTAAATCCTGGGCACCATAACCTGTGTGTTTTGTCTCCCTTCTGGCTATTGTAGTGCACAATGGTGCAGCGTGTTTCTGTGGACAAAATTAACTGAACTCTGTTTGAAATGTGTGGACACACTTTTGTTATTCAATGCGCATCATTTCATGACAGAAAAGAAGGTAATATCATGGATTTTAAATGTTGACTTCTTGTTGAAATGTTCATTTCTACAACTGCACAAAAAGCTGTTTCTCAGATTCAGTTCATGTGTTTTTGCGGATCATTTTAAAGTCTTTTTTCATTGATATTTCTTATTTAACCTTATAATGTCGTTACTGCAAGAAATATTTCTTCACTAAGAAAATGAAGCAGGAAGACATATCAATTTCAGAGACTGAAGCTTCTCCCGTGTGCCAAGCGCCTAGGAGAACTACGGTGGCCGACGTGAAAACGTAAATGTCCCTCTCTAGAGCCAGTTGTTGTAAGAGTAGAGTGCTTAGAGTGTGTGTGTGTGTGTGTGTGTACGTGGGAAGTGAGTGGCAAAGCAAGAGAGAGAGAGAGACAGAGCGGCGGTAATGGAAGCAAGTAACGTTATCGACTCCGGCCCAAGCAGGAAAAGTTAACGGTGCTTGGTTTGTCCATTTTGGGCTACTGTAGAAACACGGCGGACTCCGTGAAGAGGACCCGCTCCCTATGTAGATATAAACGGCTCATTCTAAAGTAACTAAAACACAACGATTCATATTATCAGGTGATTATACACTAAAGAAAACATACTTATTAATATTATATTCCATTTATGCCAATAGATCCCCATAATTGTTACACACTGTTCTTTTAATTTCTCAATTTCCACATAGGAAATAAAACCTGATAGCCTTTGTGTTACGTCCATGACTGTGTAGTACCCTCAATTTTAGCATTTTAACAAATTCTTCTTCAATATCTTTATTCCAAAGGGGAAAGCTGCTTTACAGTAATACATAAATTTCAATTTAAACTCAACATGAATTTGGATAAATGGGCAGTGGCTTGGTGTAACATGGCACTACTCATGTTTTAAGTACATGTTCAGGTGTACCTCACTTGCTCTCTCTCAGTATTTAGCAAAAGAAGAAAATAATCAGTTTTTGATTCACATACTGTATGTCTAAGGTATAAGAATTCCTCCAAATATATCCAATATATGCAACATACAATAAGTAAGAAATAAAAATAGGTGTTACATGAAACAATATGTTAAATCAAGTCCCTTTGCGCAGGATATGAAAATCATGTGCTTGAAATTAACAGGTCTACAGACAGACAGGCACATTTAGAGAAGTCATTTAGGAGTGTATGCACAGATGTAGATGACTTGTAATGTACAGATGTGCCTGTCCACAGGGGAAACTAGTAATTACTGTGTACAAGATGCATGCGTGCTAACATGCGTACATACTCAATTTGAATATCCCTGCTGAAAAGATAGTATGAATTTGCATCTAAATGTAGTTATTATCGCTATCATGAACATAAACTTTCATGCATATTGAGATTGTACCACAGAAACAACCTGTAGACGTCTTCCAGGCTTCACCTGATGTCTTCCAGCCGTCTGTCGGCACTGACTTCATCTCTCTGCCTCCATCCCTTTCACTTCTCCTCCTGGGAGCGTGCTGCAGAGCTTCAATGAGGCGCCGCACTCAGACGGCATTTGAGACTATCTCCCACTTCTCTCTCTCCCTCTGCGTCTCTTCTCCGTAGGCACAGTGGGACGGACTGACAGGGCACATTGTTCTTAATAAGACAGATGGCCTGAGGAGAGACTTTGATTTGGACATCATCAGCCTCAAAGAGGACGGCACTGCCAGGGTGAGCACAGGGGCCTGAAACAGCCAATTACACCACTCTCATGCTGCTTCCACCCTGGCTGATTCATTCCATTAAGGCGTGTGTGCGAGTGTGTATGTATGAAAGAGAGAGAGAGAGAGAGAGAGAGGTGCTGTAGAGATTTTGTTTCCCATAATCCATCCACACATTTATTATTTGGTTTAGATTTGTCCGGTCATGAATATTAATAACGCTGCAACGACTGATTATTTCTTCCCACACTGTCTGTGCTTCATGTTGCCCTCTTCACATTTTCTAAAGGGTGTTGTGGAGGGCGGAAGTCGCCTCACGAAGAGGTGGATCAAGGTTTGTGCCACAACCATGTTTGGTCCAAGCCATCGTTGTCCGCCTCCCGCTTCTCCCCTCTTTTCTCACTCTGTATGCCACTCACCTCCCTGCTTCTTGCCTTGTCAACCTTGTTTCTCTTCACTGATTTTGTGTACAGCAATGCCATGTATTTGACATTTCAGTTTTCCCCGTGTTTGGGTCCAGGCATTGCTCTGACACTTGTCAAAACTATATCAGCAGTGGTAGAAAAAAAATATGATATCCCTTTGTTTATGTAGACATAACAATACCTCTATAAAAAAGTAAGAAGTCCTCCGATTTCACTTGATGCGATGTCATTCCACAGCCGGTGGCTATGAGTAATAAGAGAGAAATAAGGGAATTTATCCCACTGTTCCAGTGTTGCAGAGACTTGTCAGTCCTCTACTTGTAATGTGCTTCACTAATAGACTGCCTTCACACTAGTATTTAATTGCAGCCAAGAGGGATCCAGTTAGCGGAGGAGAAGACAGCTTAAGTCGGTCGTCGAGACTTGCTGCAAGAGGAGCAGATCCCTATGTTGGCCTTAATTTGACATATAATGTAATCATTATATGTCAAATTAAGTTCTGTCCTCAACCAAAGAAATTCTTAGTTGACTAACACTCATACGATTTTGCCGACTAATGTATTAGTTGATTTAATCGACAGATCTGTGAAACTGAGTTTCTGCACAAAGAATCACACAAAAGCACCACTTTAAATCAGATATGTGCTCATAAGTTTCTTGGAAATAAGTCATTCAGCATGAAAAAAGCATTAATAAAAAAGCGGCCGATCGACTAAAGAAATCATAGGGCGCTTTCACAAACCAACATTTAGTCTGTTTTAATCAAACTCTGGTGCGGTTTGTTTGGGCAGTCGTGCACGCAGTAATCGTACTCTGGTGCGGACCAAAACAACCAACTCTCGCAAGCGGTCTCGGACCGTTTCCAAGGGACCGTTTCCAAGGGACCGTTTCCAATGGACCGTTTCCAATGTTTGCTTGACATCTGGGCCCAAGAGAACATGGAGAATATGCTAAATAAAGTCCACAAAAGTAGTGACGTTTATAAAGTCATAAACTGGAGGAGAAGGGATTCGTGCGCACAACGTAGAGAAAGTCCGCGATTCCCTGCACAGAAGCGGCAGCTCACAAGACGAAGAAGATAAATTCGCTCAGCAAATTATTTTTGTATTTGGTCCACTTTAATTCGTGCACTATGAAACCGAACCAGATTAAATAGAAAACGAACCAAAAGTATCAATTTCACTCTGTTTTGGACTAGCCAAATGGACTATGGCTTGTAAAAGCGCCCTTAGTCGACTAAGACCAAAACGACCGATTAGTCGACTCATCGAATAAGAGAGATAAGCCAAAGTTAAATCTATCATTAGCTTTGTTCTTAACTTCTTATTTAGTCTCACAAATTAGATTGTAAATTCTAAAGTGCAAATTAAATATTCCGTACTGTACTACCTCTGCTTATCACCTTGAAGAATTTGAGTGAAAGAAGGGATGTTGAATTCATTCATCCCCTCCATCTCATAGTTTACTGTCAGAAGTTGGCAAAGTTCTTCCTCTTCATCTGTCTCGGATGTCAGACAGACAGGTATGCAGGCAGGCAGCAGCTGTCAAGGTGCAGAAGCAGTGATTTATACTGTAATTTTAATTCCATTCAGTACTTTTAGCCCTCAGAAGCCTCCCCTCAGAGGAAATACCACAACATGGTAAGCACATCGCATAAAACGCTTGACTTTATGGTCATGAAATATGAATTATCAGTCCGTTGCAGTCGTGTTAGTTCTTGGGCACTGGAGTGTAAAATACACTCTGAAGAGGATGATGGGACTAAACAAAGTGAAAGTCTCTGAGGAAATAAAGTATTTTTCTCTTCAAGTTTTTGACTTTCTGGAAATAAGCTTTCTTGGCCTGGCTTAGTATGTCTCTGGCACCGTGGTAACGGTTTTCCAGTGTGATTTGGTTCTGGATGGAGATGAGCTTTAGGATTCATAGATAACATTTTACTCCCAGCGTATGAGAGAGAATTCCTGTCAGTTTTTATAGCACACTTTGTTGTTGGGAGCTGCTCTGGTACGCATGATAAATTTGCAAGGCTATACACAGTAAATCCTCGACTTAGGGGTTTAAAAAGATGATGACTTATGCTGTTGCAGTCGTCCTAGGCTATATTTTAGCACTGATTTCATTGGCTTGGTCAGATAACTTTATTACTTAAACTTCGAACTGACTAATCGTGCAGCTGATATTTCATAGAGGGTGATATTTTCCAAAATAACGCAGTTCTACAATGTACAACACAAGCTAGATTGTGTGAAAAAAGCCCAATCTGAGACCAAAATACCCTCCACACTTGCAAAAATATTGTTCTCCCTCTGTCCATTTATCTTTGAGATTGAGGACAATACAATTAATTAAATCCAACCCCCCTTCACTGTGTTCCTCATCTGCGGTGTGTCCAGAGATAAGGTAGATTTATGGACTCCCGCGCAGAGTGGACCGCTGCGAAAGTGCCACGGTGGAGATATAGAGTGCTTTTAGCAAGGTTATAAGTGAGCGCACTTTCTGTCTGTCTGACTGGGTGAACAGAATAAGATAGAACGTAATGGGGAGTGAAAAGCATGTTATCTTTTCCAATAGGTAATCCCACACAGCCCTTTTGTGCAAAATAAATTGTGAAAAGTAAGACTGTACCGTCTGTAGTGCTCAGTTTAATAAGAGGTACTGATGCGTTCACTACTACTCATCCTCTTACGCGGCGAATGTCATTGTTTCTGACTAAAAGTACCCCAAATCATTACTTTTTTGCTCAAAGACTGAATAGCACAAGGAGGAAAGCTGTAGTTCTATTAACAATGAAGCTTGATCATTTAATGCACTTAACTTTATTGCATCAATGTCATGAGCCCCCTTGACCGTTGCTCAGCTCTTAACCAGTGATGGGATTTGAAAGGGTCAAAATCCAGCCGCCAGACGCCGGTTCTAATCTGATAACTGTCTGGATTATACCGCCTGGTCCGATGAACCGGACACTCTCATTCACAGCTACTGTGACTCCCCCCCCACTGACCCTGTCTGATCCGACCCTTCTTCATTCATGCTGTCCCTGCTGGTGCGATTTCCAATTCCTCAACATAATATTCAAGTAAGGATTATTATCATTATCGATTGCTCTGTGGATTATTTTCTTAATCATTTGATCTGCCAAATGTCAGGGAAAAAACGAAATAATGAAAAAATAATTTCCTAAAGCCAAATGTAATGTCATCAAATGTCTTGTTTTGTCTGACCAACATTCAAAAACCCAAAGATTTTCAGTTTATTAACACATAAGCGAGAAGACAGCAAATCCTTCGTCAACGGTTTTTATGATATCTTACGAAAATGTTATTCCTCCTTTTGCGTTTGTTTTCCTACGAATGTCCAGCAACACGTGTCAATTTCCGCTCGTTACATGCGTAGAGTCTTTTCAAAATAAACTTCCGTCTTCACAGGAAACAACTTCCTTAGGTTTAGGCAACAAAACTACATAGTTAGGTTTAGGAATAGATCGTGGTTTGGCTTAAAATAACTGGAAGTAGTGTTACTAACGTACGTTATTTATGTGACAAATAAATCAACGTTGTCTTCTGGTTTCACACGGAACACGAATGCTGGTCTCCTGGGCGAAAGTCCGGTGTTTTTTGACCCACCCATCCACCCCGACCTCCTCCCTACGTGTACGTTATTTATATTTCCTGGTTCACAATTACATTAATTACATATAAATTAATTTGGTGGGATATACATGAATTAGAGTGCATTACATTTCGTAGGTATAGCTACGAACGGTGTATGAGACTAGCCTACGTCAAGTAATGGGTGTCGCGATATACCGTTATTGTCAATAATCATCTTTTTTAAATATTGATATCATGTTAATAATACACATATGATAATATCGTGTAAAAAAAAATTTGGCCACATCTATTGAAAATTTGATATTGTGAGAGCCCTTGTTCAAGTAATAATATGCACAAAAGTAGGTTAACAGTTATTGTAATTAACACTATTTTTGATACATGTGTTTTTGTCAGATTCAAACGGAATGCAATATAAATGCTAACAGATGTCCATGCCAATCCAAAGCAATAATTCATCATAAAGAAATCGCTGTTCTCACATTTGTTATGAAAAAACAGCTTTGTTGTTCAGTCTGCGCAAGATGTTCAACACCTCGAACGATACTGGTTTGCTCCAGAATAGCTGTAAACTTGACTCACACAATCAGCAGCTGCGTTTTGGAGCAAACTACTTCCTCATTTTTCATATTCACTGTACATAAAATGGAGTTTTCAGCACTTTGCCCAGAATCATCAGAGCAGAGCTGGGCAAAGGGAAATGTTGTAGGATGGTGAATGGAGCAGAAGGTTGAAAATGAGCCAGGTCTTTTTAACTTCTTTTTCATTTTTCTGTTCGACGAATCAGAAAATGTCAGAAAATATGTGGTGTATCGGAGCAGTTTAGTTTCCTGTTGAGACTTAGAGACTAAATCGGGCTGTATTTGGTGTCAGAGATAATAAGATAATCTTTCCTTTAACAGCAACGAGTGTCAGTGATCCAAACACAGCCTAATTCAAAGTTTTAACAAAAGTAAATATCTATACACTTCAGTTTTGTCTCCCATGGTAAAGACATTGTGGCTCAATAAATCTAAAGCCCTGTTTGTCTTTCCAGATTGCTGTGTGGAACTCGTACAGGGGGATGAACCTGACGGAGAAGTCCATGCGAGACAAGAATAACAATGTGACGGACTCTCTGGCTAACAGGACTCTTATTGTCACCACGATACTGGTGAGGAGGAAGGTTAAACAGAGGACAGCGTAGGGACGAGGGAGAAGGAGGGGACTGCATTATGGGGTGTGTAGAGCGCAGATAGGGGAACAACAGAGGGAAATACAATGAGACGGGAAATGGTGGGAAGGAGGGGTGTTAAGGAAAGGAACTGGATAGTTTCAATCTGTATTTTCACAATTTTGTCCAATTATGTACACATGAGCCATACAAAGAGAAAAGGTAGCATAGAAGAAAATATATTGAAATGGAAATATACATTAACGGATTTAAGGACTGAATCAGAATAAGGAATATGGCGTGAAAACCATGAAATACTGTGTTTTCATTTACAGGAAAATCCATATGTGATGCAAAGAAAGTCCGAAAATGAGCTGATTGGGAACGATCGTTTCGAGGGATACTGTCTGGACCTTTTGAAAGAGCTCTCCAACATCTTGGGTTTCACGTATGAAGTCAGACTGGTGGCTGATGGGAAATACGGCGCCCAGAATGACAAGGGCGAGTGGAACGGGATGGTGCGGGAGCTGATTGACCACGTGAGTTAACAGCAGTCACACCACAGGGGTTCCTATTCACAGGTTAGCCAGGAGGTATATTGGGTTAATGAGCGACAACCCTAGCTTTTTGGTTTCATGGATATGGCCCCCATGATAACCTTCTCTCAGTGGTAGAAGAAGTATTCAGATCTTTTACATATACCACAATGTAAAAGTACAGAAGACAATATCAGCAAAATGTAGCCTAGTCCTACTAAAAAGTAAAAGTACTCGCTCTGAAGAAAAATGTCCCATGTAACTTATATATTTTTATATATTACATTATGAGTTGAATACTGTTGCATCAATGCTTACGTAGAATATTACTGTTATAATGGGTTGAAGTGGAGCTAGTTTTAACTACTTTATACAAGTAGTTTAGTCCAGTGGTTCCCAACGAGGGGTCCTAAAATACATCTGAGGGGTTGTGAGATGATTATCATGGGGTAATTTCTGTCACATAAATCTGTATTCATTTATAGATAGAGTACAAGCACAAGAGATACCTCAGAACTGTACATATGTAGAGCATTTGCGTAAATGTTAGGGCTGTGTATTGCCAAGGATCTGTCGATACGATACGTGTCATGTTACAGGGTTCAATATATTGCGATACTGTAGGCGATATAATGAGATTTTTTAAATTTCATTTTAGGAAAATTGTCATAGTATAAAGGACACACCAGAAACACACCATTTTAGAATAGGCAAAAATAACACATTTGTATCCTATTGCATGCAAATAACTGCATGTTTTTTCCCAAAACTGCATGGGATTAGCATAAAGTGGGTATGCTTTTCCTCGCGAATATTTAGCGCAACTTTGGAGCGTTATTTGGCCTCCCTCTCGACAAGCTAGTATGACATGGTTGGCCAGTAGCTTTACTCTAGCTTTAAAACTGAGCCCGCTACCTCGATACAGTGTTTTAGAGAATCGATACAGTATCACAACACATAATATCGCAATATTCATGTGTATCAATATTTTCTTACACCCCTACTAAATGTACTTATAGATTTTCTTCATGACTAATCTGCTCCAGACCAGGTGAAATTTAGGATACTTTATCAAAAATGAATTAAAGGTCCACCACCTCATGAATCAGCTTTCATGAAAAGTAGCGTCACCCCACAGGGTCGTAATGTGGATAAAAATCCCGCATTCACATTGAATCAACAAATTAGCCTATAATTATGTTCACAGATGGTAACAAAACCTGTTTGCAAAGTGACGTGTTTGCAGACCAGAAGAATCACGTTGATAATATCAATAGGAGGTACAGCACTATATAATCAAAGGCTTTAGCCTCTGGATATATAAACAGGGCTTTTAACAAATAACAGGTTGGCCAAAGTTATGAATTATGAATGAATTCTACTCTAAAATATTCTTTCACAGGCTTTTTGACACTGATTGGTTTAATGAAGCCTGTTGTGCTCATATTGTATCACCAGTCTTAGGGGAAAAAAACTTTTTCACTTTTTTTTTCACATTTATTCAATATAACAATTTGTTATCCAGTAGAGAATAATACAAAAATTTAACAAGGTTTGTATGTTGTTGAGATATTGATACACAGTTAGTTAGATTGATAGAAACAACTACTGGAAGACGCCATATGTAACCTTGAGCAGTACCCGTTTTACCTGTAGTATCTTACTTCTGTCTTTTCAAGGTTGCAGACCTCGCCGTCGCCCCCTTGACCATCACATACGTTAGAGAGAAAGTCATCGACTTCTCCAAGCCCTTCATGACCTTAGGCATCAGCATCCTGTACCGCAAACCTAACGGCACCAATCCGGGCGTGTTCTCCTTCCTTAATCCCCTGTCTCCGGACATCTGGATGTACGTGCTGCTAGCCTGCACGGGGGTCAGCTGTGTGCTCTTTGTGATTGCCAGGTAAGAGGATGGATTGATGCTTGTGATAATGAGATGATGCATGATGGGATGGAAAGATGTAACGGTTGCTGAGGGTATACTGTAGGATATATAGATGGCGAGTGCTTAATTTGAAATTGCACAGACAAAAAAAATGTAACATGGTGCCAGCTGAGTATTTTAACACAATACGGTCGGGTATCAAATTCACCAGAATCACAAAGTCTGGAATAATTGGCATGACTGTTGAGCAAATGTCTAATCATCCATAGCTTTTCTAAAATAACCCAAAATATGCTGTAGCTGCCTGTCAGCTGCCAGATTGGCTTTCATTGTGCTTGTTTCAGCTCCCTCTCAGGTGGTACATAAAAAAACCCTTCCAGCAGGTTGCACCTAGCAACCCACAACTGAGATACTGTATTTCTTTGTGAAAATCGAAATGCAAATCAAGGTGAAGTGTAGATTGCACTGCAGATAAACTGGAAGCCTGCGTTGAGGTGAAGTACGTGACCAGTGTGCCCCCCGTGCACATTATATAGCCACAGTACACAGAGGAGGTTCTGCATCTTTCTTCTGATATTTGCTATTTCCTTTCATCTGTTTTTCTCTCTGTTCCTTTATTGTCTTGCAGGTTTACTCCGTACGAGTGGTACAACCCACATCCATGCAACCCGTCCTCGACTCTGATACAGAACAATTTCACTCTACTCAACAGTTTCTGGTTTGGCGTTGGAGCTCTCATGCGGCAAGGTATTTAGGTCACATTTAAAGCGATCATAATCAATATTTTTTATATTATCAATGGATCAAACGGCTACTTGTATGCGAAAGGGGTCGCTCCAAAAAGTCCACCAAATTAAGCGTCAAAATACGTTGTTTACTCTAGAATGTCACTAGAAGCGTTCACTTTAAAGAAACAATATCTAGCACTAGCTAGCGTTTTAAAAATGGGTAGTCAACGTGTGTTAATGCATCACAACGTTAGCCTCTGGCCAGCAGCAGTAGACAGAATCACTGATTCAAATACTCGCCCAGCTGCACACTGACCACAGAGAGACGTGCCGAGGCTTTTCAGGTCGGGTAGACTTTACTGTTAACATTATCTCCGTCGATCCAGTTCATTTGCTTGCTTCCATGGCTGTGTCGAAACGGGCAGTGGACGGGATCACACCGGCGAAAACAAAAACAGACGTTCTGGACCGTAATGGAAATTTCGAAGGAGAACATACTGGCTGTAGCATTGTTGTCGGAAAAGCCAGTATTTCATTTCAGCAGGTTTCCTTAATCTCTGATGACATGTCATGGTCATTTTATGATCTATTACATTAAATATATTACATATTGGTCCTTTAAATTAAAGATTTTGGGACACTGATGCTGTTGTCGTTCTTGGGATTATTTTCATTAACACTTCATTAACACTATTTTCTAGATAAATCATTTGGTCTATAAAATGTAGTCTAGAAAATAGTGAAAAATGTCCATACCAGTTTCTCTAAGTCCAAGGTGATGTCTTTAAATGTCTTGTTTTGTCAATCAAAAGCCCAAAGATATACACTTCTATATCATATAGAACTGAGAAAAGCAGGCAAAGCTGATATTTGAGAGGCTGAAAACTGGATTTTCTGCCATTTTTGCATGAAAAATTACTTAAACGATTATCAAAAAGGTTGGCGATTATTTTTCTGTCGGATCGACTAATCCTTGCAGCCCTACTGTCGAGCTGTCTAATGAACTCCCTGTACAGCAGTAAAGACTGTACTGGCACTGTAAACTCTGCTCTAAGCTGTTTAATTCAAAACATCAATATTTGCCTCCTATTTTCTGCGAATGCCCTTTCCACGCAGCCCGGATCCAGTCCGCATTAACTGCAACCGTACCCTGTAATAACAATCATGTTGCACTTCATGGGGACTTGACCTCCCTCGAGGCAGGAGATTTGGACAGGATAAGTCCGACGTGCCTGATTGGACGGACAACAAACCTACTGACAACACCAGTCCACAACAAAATGACAATGCTGATGAAATGTTGCGATTTTGTTGACGGCAAGCCGCATTTGTCAAATTTTATCAGTTCTTCAGAAATACAACAGTATTGATAAAAGAAGGGACAAGCAATTGAAGCTTTCATAAACGATGTGGATGTCTTTACATTTTGGTTTTCTTTTGTGGCATGTGTGTGTGTAAACTAGCTGTTTGGTGGTTAACAGTGGCCTTGGAGCTTTCTGTGGGATGTTGTGCCTCAGAGTAACTGCTTCTTTAGATACGTGGCCGTTAAAACCAACCCTCCAGAATCTGTCTTTTGTCCTTAAAGTGCAGTCAAACATTTGTCCTCTCCAAGTGAAAAGGGTTTAAAAATAGGCACAGATGTTTCAAACCTGGCCCGTTAAACGTGGTAAATGTATTCTTCGGTCACATTCGTCTGTTTTCATTGCTCCTTTTCTCTGCACAGAGGAAGAGATAAAGAATGGTGCTCATTCTGCTTTTTCAGTTTTAGGTTTCATTACGTTTTCGGCATCATGTGTTCCCTCATTTTCTTTGTATTCAGCTTTCTGTTATCCGTCACATTTAGCTTTTTCTTAATTGTACTTTTTTGTTCTATTATGTTTGCTTTTTCGCAATTATCAAATTTCTTTTGCGACTTTGTGTTTTAGACCAAAGCAGTAGTGCAGAGGGAGAAAATAAAGATACTGTATGAAGAGGTGCACAATTTATCATTTAGGGCTGAGGTGAAAATCCAATTGTAGCTCTGGTGTGAATCCAGCTGTTAAGATAACCCCATTTGGACCGGGGTACTTGACTTTGCTTTGGAAGAATATACATTGTTTTTCATTGTTTTTTTTAGTAGAGTATCTACACATAGTACACACACAAACCTGCACTTCTTACCATTCTGGTTGTCACGTACTGATTTAAGCTTCTTTTTAACCTTTTGTCCCCCATCGCTGTGCTTCCAGGCTCGGAGCTGATGCCTAAGGCTCTGTCCACTCGGATAGTCGGGGGAATCTGGTGGTTCTTCACCTTAATCATCATCTCCTCCTACACGGCCAACTTGGCTGCCTTCCTCACTGTGGAACGAATGGACGCGCCCATCGACTCAGCAGACGACCTGGCGAAGCAGACCAGGATTGAATATGGGGCGGTGAGGGATGGATCCACCATGACCTTCTTCAAGGTAGAACTGGTGTTGGCTCTAAATTAGCTTTTTTTCACTTTATCAAAGTCACAGCATAAAGAGTAAGAATTGGAATTACTATGCAGAAGTGCCCGTGCCTGCATGTCAAGGTGTGGACCCTGTCAAATTATATTGTACACATCGGCAAATTTAAAGTATTGCAGCAGAGATCACAAGAACGCTGTCATCCATATATAGTTTTTCTCCTAATTAAACTCATAAAATCCTTAATTTGATTCTTCAATAAAATGTTTGTCTTTCAGTAAAATCAAGAACATGCAAAAGGCAATTAATCCTGCAGCTCTCTATTTGAGTCGTCGTAAGCAAAAGAGCTAATAATTGTGAAATGTTTGTGTGGTTTTGAACTGTGCCTGTACGTAACATTAGATGTAAATCTAATAAACAAGTTTACGGACAAAAAAAACAGTACTCATCTCAAAGCCGTTAAAGAAAAGGTCGGTAATCTTGAGAAACTCGCAAGAATACGCTAGTTTTTTAAAATTATCCAACCAAAAAAACCCACTCCAGTGCTGCCAACTCTTTTCCAATGAAAGCAGCGAGCAGCGCTAGCTCCAAAAGTCCCTAAATCTAGCGAGAAAGTCGCCAAGTCGGCAACACTGACAGTCCGTCCCTTCAGGCCTCCCTCCAAAGCCACTCCCCCACAATTATCATAATGAACGTAAACACCGAACATGGCCATTGTTGGTACTCACAGCTTGTGGAAGACTCCGGCGACGAGTTCACGAGCAGAGCGCGCACTCATTACATTCGGGGCAAATGATTACACGGGCTTATTACAGTCCTGCGACAGCCACAGATAACAGATTTTTTTTCTCTTTTCCATCCTGTATCATCTTGTATCATCTAGTATCTTTGCCAAACATCCCATGAAAAATAAAAAGAATCTAAAGACGGAAGGCAGGGAAAATGACTAGCATTTACTTTAATGAAAGGCAACGTAGATGCATCAAGAGGCGAGTTATACGATGGGAAGTGGAGAAGATGCTTATTAAGACTACTTACGTTTCGGGGCGTCTGTGTTGAAGTTAAACATATGTTAACTTGTTAGTTTGTATATTATATAATATATCGCTGTGCGGATGTCCTCGGGCAGGGCTGTCACTTCCTTCCCCCACCGCCGCCCACTCTCCTTGCATCCTGGTGGCTCAGCGGGGGTGATCCATGCAGGGCTTTATCCTCCCAGATTGCAGCCAGTGATTACGGCTGCCTGGATAGGAAGAAGCAGGCTGTGTTGATGGCTCGAACAAATTGAATCAGCTGGAGGAGATTTAGAACACAGCTGTCCCATTTTCTCTGACTGAGCAAGGAGAAACACACACACACACAAGACACACACTCAAAAGAGTCCCGCACATCCTGCTGTTAAACTTATATGTGTTTATGATAGTATTTGAAATAAAGTTAAGTACATGTGTGATTACGTGTAGCCACAAACACACGTAGTACAACTTCTTACCAACTTTTGCCTGTTTGGTTTCTTTGGCAGAAATCAAAGATCTCCACCTATGAGAAGATGTGGGCGTTCATGAGCAGCAGGAAGAACACTGCTCTTGTTAAGAACAACAGGGAAGGCATCACCCGCGTCCTGACGACCGACTACGCCATGCTGATGGAGTCCACCAGCATCGAGTACATCAGCCAGAGAAACTGCAACCTCACACAGATCGGAGGTCTCATAGACTCCAAGGGCTACGGAGTGGGAACACCTATCGGTAAGAAGAATGAGACTCTAAGAGATTGTAAAACATGGGAAAAAAGTGTGTCTGTAGCGTAGTTACCACGATCTTCGTCAGTTAGCGGAGAATGAAAAGCCACAAAGAACTGTCGATCAAGTCTTGTTACTGTAATGGAGCAATTGTCTTCAAGAAACTCCACATATATTGAAAATGACACCAAAATGTCTCGCTGCATACTTTTACTGACATTGTGCTTTAAGAGAAAAGTTTGTAATTGTCCTTGTAACTTCAACACAGCGAGACTCGTTTATAATTAACCTTTATGGCGTTCATTGCGAGTTCTCTGCGGTAGACTGCACACAAAGATAGTTAAAACAAGCCATAGACAAGCATATACAGAAATTGCATTCATGCATACTTTTGAGAATATTAAAATGCACCGAAGGCCTTCTGCTGGTAGAATAGTATTTTTAATAGAACCTCTCGCAAATGGAGGCTTTATACTGTAGATACAAACTTCCATTAATTTGGAATTAGCATTTTCATTCTTCAGGAGTTCAAGTCCAGAGCTGCTAACATGCAAATGCACTTCAATCCAAAAGCTCTGCCAGCTGTTCAGCGCAAATGTTCATGTGAGGTTTCAGGCCAGTTTGTTGGATTGAGAACCTAAACTGGAAGCAAGTCAACGTGCTGGACCGTGTCTTCAGTTGGTGCTCTTGGATGTTTACTTAAGCAGTGCTTAACATCTTGTGTCTCTCTCATGTTTTCGCTTTTCCTCTCAAGATGTTTAAAGAGAATGTAGAGCCAGTTAAAATATATTTTTTTAAACTAGGGTAGTTTTGCTGAGCACAACCGGTCTTCGCCAAGAACATACGCAAGTTGACAAGTACAGGGCGTACATTTATATTAGGGCTGTCGATTGATTAAAATATTTAATCGCAATTAATCGCATGATTGTCGTTAGTTAATCATGATTAATCGCAAATTAATCGCACATTTTTTATCTGTTCAAAATGTATCTTAAAGGGAGATTTTTCAAGTATTTAATACTCTTGTTTGGGAATAGACAGTGTGTCAGTGTGCTGACTTGACTATGACTTGCCCCCAAACTGCATGTGATTATCATAAAGTGTGCATGTCTGTAAAGGGGAGACTCGTGGGTACCCATAGAACCCATTTTCATCCATATATCTTGAGGTCAGAGGTCAAGGGACCCCTTTGAAAATGGCCATGACAGTTTCTCCTCTACAAAATTTAGCATAAATTTGGAGCGTTATTTAACCTCCTTCACGACGAGCTATGATTCCTCAGGTTTTCTAGTTTCATGATGTCAGTGTCTTCACTCTAGCTTTTAAACTGAGCCCGCTACAACCTCCGAAAGATCGATTGCGTTAAAGAAATTAGTGGCGTTAAAACGGATTTGTGTTAACGCGTTATTATCGCGTTAACTTCGACAGCCCTAATTTATATGTACGGGCACGACAATGGAAATAATAAGGACGGGGCCACCCCCCATCCACTTAATTTCTGTAATTACCATGAACACTGGCTGTCAGTATCTATGGCAATTATATACTCTATAACATTACATTGCAATTATTACCTCTTTCATCAACTCTATTCTTAGATGAGATATAGTATCATAGAAACATATTCATCCTAAAGGAAATAGTTGTATAAAGGATTTCTTATGCAATATACAATAGAAGAGGGTGAAGTGTAAAAGTTTAAGATGAGCAATTATTATATACAAAAGCCAAAGTTTAAAGGTTGCTAGGCTCTCCTCCCAGCAGCAGGGGGAGGAGTTGTACAGTTTGATGGCCACAGACACAAAGGACTTCCAGTAGGATTCAAGCAGATATATGGATGGCATGTATGGGGCTAGAGGCACTGCCAATTATCCTCTGTAGTTTGACACACCTTTTGACTCTAAATGGGACCATAATTAACTAAATGAACATCATGCTGTATTGAAGACTTGAAACTAGCGATTGAGACCATAAACTCATGTTTACAATGTTTACTGAGGTAATAAATCAAGTGAGAAGTAGGGTCATTTTCTCATAGACTTTTAAACAATCAGACTTCTTTTTGCAACTAGAGGATTCACACCCTGCTGGCTATTAGAAAGAATGCAAGTTTAAAGCACTTCTGCATTGGCTTCACTTTTCAGACCTATAGGTAGCCCTCTGGCTGGTACAAGAACTGGCGAACTTCATCTGAAGGCAGATCTGTGAAGAAAGAACAAGAAGGGAGACAGGCGAACACCTGTGATGCACCTACTGTAGCTGACCACTTGGATGATTTTTAATCTGTGGCACTAAGAGGAACATCTACCTACTGTATGTGTCCATGAGTGTAGTGCGGAGCAGAGCAGGTGATAATGGATTAAAACCAAACCAAAAATCACGATGCAAAGCAGGAAAGTGATGCCATCCTCCACCGCAATATCTTAGTTGGTAGGAAAAGTTCAGGGGGTCCAGTGATGGCTTTACTTTTTCCCTCCAATTACCCCATGACTTTTTTTGTTTGGTTGTTTTTGGCAGGTTCAGGTTTGGGTTAAAGCTTAACTGGCCGATGCCCTCAGGGCAGATGCAGCGATGCGGGGCCTGAGCTGCACTGAGCTGACAACTGAGTCTATTCAGCTCTTTTCTTATCTGATCAACAGGCTTTAATGTCCCATATGTTTTAGGCCCTGGGGTGTCATTGGAGGATAGTGGATGGGAATGCTCTGGGGGCAGAAGCCTCCTTCTCGAACCTATTAAACGTGATTTAATTCCTTCAGCTCCTTGGCCCTATCTATGTCTCCTGCAGTCACCTGATCTCTGGTCTGCTTGTACCCGGTACATGTTACTCGAAATGCATTTTGGATAAACATTACAAATGCAAATTGGACTTTTATATCCTCGAGACACGTGCAGATTCACGTTCCCTGTCTCATACAGTTAATTCTGTTCTCGCAGCAGAGGCTTAAATTTCACGGTAGAAAATGCTTTTGTTTCACTAACACACTGTAAACGGAGGGGTGCCTCAGCAGGGCTGCCATGCCTTATTTTAATAATGGGACATCCAAAGGTATTTATAAATGCTGTAACATCGTTCTGTTTGCCTTCTGCAGGGTCTCCATACAGGGATAAAGTGACCATTGCCATCCTTCAGCTGCAGGAGGAAGGGAAGCTGCACATGATGAAGGAGAAGTGGTGGAGGGGCAACGGCTGTCCAGAGGAGGACAACAAGGAGGCCAACGCTCTGGGCGTGGAAAACATCGGCGGCATCTTCATCGTCCTGGCCGCCGGTCTGGTTCTCTCCGTGTTCGTGGCTATCGGAGAGTTCATCTACAAGGCTCGCAGGAACGCCGACATAGAGGAGGTGAGTGAGGATGAGGAGCCGCTGTTCTTCTGCTTTGAGCGGTGACGACAAACGACCGGATTAAAAGTTAGTCTCCGCTCGGAGGAAACTTTGTTTTCGTCGAAGAAAGGATGCGGTTAAATTAATTTAAAGTTGTTTGTAATCACGAGTATTGAAAGACATTCGATTATTTATGCAAATTTATTCTCGCACACATTTTCAGAGACGGAGGACAAGCAATGTTTTGTTTAGTTTTTCTTTGTCTCTCGCTAATTAATATTTTCTAACTAAGGACGTGCTTTTAGATGTTGTTTGCTTAATCGAAATTAATTAACGCAAAATCATATTTGCACTTGCTGGTGGTAATAACAAGAAAGTGACTACATGGATTTATGACTTATCAGTGTCTGACAGTCCTACACAGTAAACAGCGGGTCAAATATGGTAAAGAAGTGGTGAGTTGGCAGCTCAAAATGACAGACAACTCACTATTATTTGTGTATTTTAATTCTCTCTCATACATATGCCCAAATATGTCGTACATCATTCATGTCACCATAAGTCATCAGTACTGGATTATGCCTGAATCTACATGCTTTTTTTTTTTGTTACATCTTCTCTGTCTGTTAATCAAGCACAAATGTAAAATGTCAATGATTAATTATTAGTCTTATTTAGCAGAGGCATGAGTTTTATCTGCTTTCGAGAGAACAAGAACATCCCTTTCCACACTGTTATCAAAGAAAAACAATACCATTCACATGATTCATTTCTTTGCTTTTGTAGCCTTATTTACATGTCTGTTTTGATCTCTTTTCTCCTCCCATTTTCTTTTTTTCCTGTGCATGCTCGCGTCAGGCCTTCTGTTTCTTTTACGGGGTGCAGTCCCGTCAGTTCCAGCGGCGCGGCTCCACCTCCTCCTCTGGCACCTCCTTATCTACTGATCTGGAGAGCGGCAGGCTGCTGGGGGATGACACAGAGTAGCCATGGCAGCACATTTACAACACATACACACTCTAGACGATAGGTTTGTAACTAGGTGTCCTTCTCTCTGCCCCCCCCCTGCTGAAAATACCCCCAGTATATCTGCACCTGTGTCAGCCAATCCCAGTTACCATTACCATTTTACCTCCAATACCTGACCCTCATACTCACACTTCTATGTCTTCCTTTTGTCCCCAAGGCCAATGTTAAATTATGACAAAGTTTAATAAGATTACTGTGTGCTTTTATGCTGTATAACTGGGTATATTTAAGCAGTCGCAGACTTTCTTAGGAACTAACAAGCTTGATTTATGAAGAGACATCTTCACGCAGGTATGTCTGCTTCATAAGTGACCACCCCCTCTTGTTGTTGCTTTTGTTATTCAGCATGTAAGGAGCACTTTAATGAAAGCCTAAAAATACAGACTCTAATTAGGAAAAACACTCAGGACCTCTTTTTTGTTTTTGTTTTTGTTTTTTAAAGTTGCAAGTTATTTTATAAAATAGGTGTGAGTCACCTGTTTGTGTCCTTTTAAGCACACATTTATTAAAATTCAGGATAGTTTGAAAAATTTGGCATTTAAGTTCCCATAAACAGCGCAGAGCTCTGCAGCCTTCCTGCAAGTTTTGCTTCTCAGTAGGCGTTGGTGTGTACTTTGGAGGCAGACTCTGAATGCCTTTTGGGAAATCAAAAGATAGGGAAAGTTATTTGAATATTTTCCTCCTCATTAAGCTCGTTTGGTAGACTGGTTTGGTTGGCTGAAATTTGGATAACAGTGATGGGACAACGTGTCGAGTTATGATGTCCCCTGACACAGATCCAAAGCCTAAAGTACAGTTGTAATTTCATAAATAATTCACGTCTGCTGACTGCAGAACATTTTAACTGAAGTAATGATGGAAGGGATCACAGAGGGATGTTGACTTTCAAGGTCTTCCCTGCTCCCCTGGACTGACATTGTCATCTACAGTACTGCTGTCGCAAGATTAATCTCTCCAAAGTGTAGTAAAAAAAAAAACAAGAAATGATTAAGTAGGTTGTAGAAAATATTAACCACTACATAGTAGGGGTGTAAGAAAATATCAAGATATTTTGTTTTTGTGATGCTGTATCGATCCTCAAAAACACTGTATTGATTTTTAATTAATAGTTTACATGCAAAGATTAACTCAGTCAATACTTTATTTCTTTTGCAAAGAGACGCATCCTCTCAGTGTACATGTCCTCTCAAAGTAGTGCTATGATGTTTGGTGTTACAGGGACCGTGATAAATGCAAATGCAGATCCCACTGTTCTGATTGCATAAAAAAGTAACTTTTTTGCTCAGATTTTATGCATATGGTGGTGTGTTCATTTTACCATGACAAGTTTCCTAAAATTAGACTGGAAAAATTGCAATCTATCGTCTTGCTTACAGTATCGCAATATATTGAATCATAGCTCCTGTGGCAAGAAACATTAATTTGGGATACTATAAGTAAATTAATTTCAAGTTCATACTTTGTTTACTTCCTGTTATGTGAGTAAGTATGGTTTATGTTTTCCATGAATTTCAACCTGCAGTTTTTGCTCCTCTTTCTCAGGTTGGTTCCAGGTAGCTTTTTTCCTCCACTGATACCGAATGTTACTTGTAGTCGTGGGAAACCTTGCAGGAAGCCACATATCGTTTGAGAAGCCTGAGGCAAAGCCTGAGGATGAAGGAGGAAGACCTTCTATGGTCTTTGGATGCAAAGACCGACAGATAAAAACGGGCTGAGTTTGTGCTGCGAATAATAATTTGCGGGATAAATTTAGCGAGCACCCCCCCCTCTGGAGGAGAGCAAACTAAAAGGCAAATAAACACGATAGAAGATTAATGAGTTCAATGCAATGTATTCTTCTGCAGAATCAAATAAGCCCGAGGCTTCTCATTTCAGACGGCCCTCTCTTTGATAATTTCAAATAATTGCAGTATTATGAATGCATAGCTCTCTGCACTAGGAAGTTGCGCGGCAGACATTGTCCTTCAACTCTTGTCTGTGTCCTTGGATTTTATGATGAGACAACAGAGTTTACACTTCTTTTAGATAGATTTACATTTTATGTGTGTTATGTCATTTCTCATGTTTGCCCGGTCCGACTTTAGAGCTGAACTTACTGCCTGCTCACATTCAGCTGCAGGCAAGCTCCTGCAAAGATGAATCAAATGTCATCGCCTTCAGTTTAAACTTAGATTAGTATAGCTTTCAATTAATGCTGTATCCAATAATCCCCTAGTTGATCCAATTATGCAGCGGCAGTGCAGACACAGTCTTTAAACTCATGGCCTAAGTTGATAAAGGTCATAATGACTTTATTGGTGTCTTAACCCAGGCCTTGTCTTTCTCTTTGGCAGCGCGTGTCTTTTAGCGCCCTGATGGAGGAGTTGGGTATGTCCCTGCAGTGTTACAAAGGCACCCGGAGGAGGTCGCGACCCCAAAGCGCAGCGAGGACAGCGTGCGTCCTCTGTCAACCCAAACGCCCTGCAATGAGGGAAGGAGCGAGACGGGACTCCAGCACGTGAGATCTAAACACTGACGGAACTCGGATCAGAGACTGCTACCTTGATCGCTCAGATTTGTTTGCGGGCCACCGACTGATATGAAGTTGTTTCCTCACCATCCCTGTCTTTATGTGTCTGGATAATACATTAAGCATTATACTGTAGATGTAGTTTACAAAGTCTTGGCCTCGTGTCAACATTAATAATGATAAAACAGGCGATGACTACGAGAACGAGAGCTCTCTCATAGTACAAACCGTTGCTGTTCCCTCTTGGCTGTAGTTCACTGTTTCTGAGCAGTTTGCAGAGTTGAATCTGCACACTTTATAGATACTCCCATTGTGTAAATGTATGACAACTTCACTGATTTTCAGAGTAAAAAGATTTTTTGCATTTTTTAAAAAAACGATTTGCCGTTGTTGTTGTTGTGTATGCTTGGCAACGGTGTGTGCGCCTGGTTCTTTGTGTGCCTACTGGCAGGCAGCAAAGTAGCTTCAGAGCGGATTGCTGAGCCAACCCTGGCCAGTGAAAAGAGATAAGGACCTCTAAGGAAAGTCAGGAACACACCTGCTGTTTCATACCCTTCAAGCACAAAAATCACAGACAGCACAGCCCCCCTTCCCCAACACACACACACACACACACACACACACACACACACACACACACACACACACACACACACACACACACACACACACACACAGCTTCACAAATGCTTGTGATCATGAAATATTGCTGTCTGAGCATCAGAGAAAGGATATGATACGGGGAGTATCATATCAGGTGAAGGAGAAAATGAGAAGCAGTTTTTTTTTTTAATGCATGAAATTCTCAGGAGGTCAAAGACAATTTCCTTGTTCCCCAGGGAGTAACAGTCTTGTTTTACAATAAGTCATTTTTGTTCGGTTTGCAGTTGTCAAATTTGAAAGCCTGAGGGGAGATCTTGTCTCCCAGTAGTGACGGTGGATCTCAGAGGATGTGTGCAGTTAAAAAAGTGAAAAAGCTTCTCTTTAAAGGAACAGTGTATAACATTTTGGGTGATCTATCAGCAGAAATGGAATATAATATTCATAACTATGTTTTCATAAGTGAATAATCACCTGAAAGTAAGAATTGTTGTATTTTCACGGTTGCTCCACTATGTTTCTACAGTAGCCCAGAACTGACAAACCGAGCACTGACTCTAGAGAGAGCCTTTGACGTTTTTACATTACCTGAAGGCCACCGTAGTTCTCCGACACGCTTGTGAAACTGCGGTAACATGCAAAACCGTGGTACTGCCAGCCGCCGTCTGACTTCCGTTGCTCCTAAAGAAGTGTTATCATGGTGAGGATGGCCTCTGAGCGAGGCGAACGGCGTTACCACGGTTTTGCACTCATCTTGGAAAGGGAGGAGTGAGCGGAGGGGGACTCAGTCGGTTGCAATCTGCAACCGCACCGCTAGATGCCGCCAAATCCTACACACTGTACCTTTAAGTACTTTACAGACTTAGCGTACATGTTATATAGCTTACCTACAAGAAGATTTAAGGGGCATCGATTCATTAATTTATGATAAGATATGAGATTATGAATCACAGACCATAATTATTTTGGAAGAACAATTAATTCCCACAAAAGTTCCTCATAAAACGTCCCCCATAGAAACAATTTTAATTCGATATTATTTGACTAATTTGCAAATTCAATTGGCCTTTACAGTACTCATCACTCAAATGCTTTTTCACAAACTCAAACCAGGAATATCTGACAGCAGCGTATGCAGCACATTGACCTAAACCTCTGTACTGCAGGTAATCAGAATGACGGATGAATATGTTCTCAGCTGCCGCAGCACAATTAACTCTGCAGCATGAATACAGAGAGCATCAATTAATCCTTTCATTGATAAATCCTGTACATCTTCCTCATTTCCACTGTGTACTAAGATTAATAATACTACAATAAGAGCTTCTCCATATCAGGGTAAAAGAAATGAACTAATTACACAAACAATTAAACCATGTCTGTGGTGAGAAATAGGAATAGGGATGTTAATGGCGCACCCTAAACATTAAATCTTAATACAATTCATTATCAATAATGACAGGACTTTCAAAAACTGACCTAGCATTTACCAGCTAATGCGATGGCATTTCCAACAGGAAAGAGCAATAAATGGATATAAATACTTTATAAATTACTGGAGTCAGAGGTTTTGTTGTGACATTTCTCTCGGTGGATGGTGTGCACCGGTCTGTGTGCATCCTGAGAGAATTGGACCGAGCTTTTCTTAATCTCTTCATGTAATGAGTTTTCTCTTTTTTGGTATTCAGATTAATTCTGGGATTGGGCTCAGTCCAATGTAATAGCGTTTGGTTGTGTCTAATCTCCTAACCCCATAATTCTTAATCAAAACCAAAGGCAGTATTTTTTTTTTATCATTATCTAATCCGTCATGAACGAGGCCATGGATTACAACTCTGGCCTTGGCGTTTTCTGCACGGCTGAGCAGGACTTTCCTCCTCCTCCTTACTATCCTAACATGACCTCACCTGAACAATGTTCTGCTGTCTTCACCTGTGTTCGTGTCCCTGTTTGTTTCACCCACAGAAACTCTTATTTGTCTCAATGATCCTGAAACCCAGAGCCCTCAACATTGGCGGCGGCTGCGGTGGCGGTGGTGGGAGAGGTGAAAGAGAAATGGGGAGAGATAAAGGGATAGCGGCATCTGTCTGTTTGTGCCGTCAGTAAGAAGGTCAGAGATTATGATCCATACTTTCTATACCTCTTGCACAGATGAAGAGAAAGAGATTGAGAGACAGCTCAAAGAGCCTGTTGTTGACATTTTAAACACGTCCAAAATGGGCAGTATTTTGCCTTTATTGCGTTCGCTTGAAGGAAAGGTCAGCAAAGCACAGAAAATCTCAACAGAGCTCCACAATTTACGATTGTATAAAACCAGCTGCATTATAGAAATACTTTATTTTACATCAGAAAACACTTCTTCCAGAACGACTACCTCTCTATACGTGTCTTAAATCTCGCATATAAATCCTTCAAACCTGTCGAGTCTGCTTCATGTATCTCTACACGAGGCTGTCAACTGTACATACAGAAGACTCAAATCTAAACTACGACTCCCGACGCGAAAGAGTGGCAGACGTTTGAGCGCGTCCCCATCTATCACAATGAGATGAACGGTCTCTGGGGCTGATAAGGCAGGTCTGTGTCAACAGCCTGTCAATGAAGACAAACGAGGAGGAGGAGGACTCTTGGAGGTGCAGAGCATCATTTCTCTCTCTCTCTCTCTCTCTCTCTCTCTCTCTCTCTGTGTTTGTCTCTCCTGTGTCTTTCCTTCTCTCCCACCATCTGAAAGCCTGGCTGTAAATAATTCAGGGGCAATGCTCTCATCTGCTGGTGTGCAGGTGAACTGGCCTCATGGATATAAAACTTCAGAATAATGCAGTAAATCAGATCATGGGGAAACCCTGAACAGTAATTCTTTCAGAGACTTGCATTTTTTTTTCTTCTTTTAGACCCATCCTCAAAGGCTTAAGGTCAGTTCAGCATTATAATTATTATGGTGTTTTAGGCCTATTGTGAATTCTTGTCATGCACATTCAGCCTATAAACAGACCAGATGGAGGGCAGACTGGGATGTCTTTTACTAAAGTTTCAAGCTGAGATTAAATATAAATTGTGTGTTTTTTTTCCCCAGCAACTCTCGACACAAATGCAAATCCTCACTGTCGTGTGAAAACAATACAGGTTGATGCGTATTTATTGCTCACCACATATGAACAAACTCAATCAAATAAACCCACAGACACAGTGTAAACAGCACATTCATTATGCTATACTACAATACCACAGATGGCACACGTGTTCTTTGGAGAAAGGTGAGGGCATAGCTCTGCCTCCCTCCCTTAGTTCTGAATAGATAATGCTATTAGTCACTCACTAATATGCTTATTGTATTTTCATGATGATAATGGGTTAGGGATGATCCAAGTGACCCACAGACCTCCACAGCCCAGCAAGGGGAAAAGAGGGGCCACTTCATTCCAGACCCTGGGATGTTCAGTGTCATCAGTTCACTATCAGCAGACCGGTGAGTATTATATTAACAATATTCCAACTAGCTTTCTGCATTAACATAACACGCAGATTATCTACGAGTCAAAGAGCGAAGAATATAGTAGGCTTTAAGTGCTATTTATTCTCAATAAATACATATACAAATCTATCAGCCATCACATAAATGATGACAGTCTTGGCCAGGTGATGGGCTCAACAAAACAAAGTTATTAAAAACAAATTATTGCAACATGTTTTGCTGTGACAGGCTATATTAATACAGTAGGCTATAACGTTAGTTAGTGGCTTATGTTGTTTAGGAAAGTCAGTGAAGTTCAAGAGCCGTATTTCCTTTTATACACCTGCTCCATAAAATAAGGGTGTAGAGATGTAAAAGAAGAGAGGAGGGAAGGAAAAAAATAAACAGAACCGTTTGACAACCGCTAATAACACCAAAGAAGAAGAAGAAGAAAGTTGCGCGACGGACCGGAATAGACGACGGACCGCCGGATGGCCTTAATGCGTCCATGTGCTTTATACACGCATGCACATGGCGGCGCTTTTAAATTGTTTGTTTTTAGCGTAAACAGTTTGTTGCGATCAATTTTTGTAATTTTGACGACGATTTCTGGACTATGAACCTGCTGGTTGGCCTAAACTGGTTTGTGACTGGATCAGCGTGGCGACTCAGGTAGAAGATGATGATTTATATTTTGATTACTGGTCTTTAATAATGTGGGAGAGGGCGAGGAGGAAAAGGAAGGAAAAACAGGCTAGATTGAGTACATTCGTTTGCGTGGCAAGGTAGTAACGTTAAAAGGAGGCTGCTCAGATGTTCCCAAAATGAGAGAGGAATTTAAATTCAATCATTTAATTCAGAAAGGAAGATGAGGAGGTTAATCCAAATCCAATCGCGCTATCTAGGGAACTGAAAAAGATGGTGGGACAGGTGGAAATGGCTGCAGAATGACACAGGGAGTGATAACTGGTTAATGGAGTAATGTTATTTATGGCCAGGAAAAGATTGCTAAACCCAGGGAATTATATAGAGCAATTGCTTTGGCATCCAACATCTGCAAAATAATGGAGAAAATGGTAAATGAAAGGTTGACATATTACATAGAAAATAAAGGATATATATCCAAAAATCAGAATTGCTTTATTTATTTATTTATTTATTTATTTATTTATTTATTTATTTATTCTTTTCATACTTTATTTTGAAGGTTCAATACAGTAGTTACATAAATATGTTCAGATTTTTCATTACAAAAAAATTCAGCAAATATATTTGACAGTATAAAAATAAAATAAATTATACAACAAATAAAATGTAAGGAAAGGAAAAGATGAATAAAAACAAAAACAATCGGGGTCTGTTTGGAAACAATTGGAATAAATTTGAAATGTATAAATAATCTAATAGTTTTTGCCAATTTCGAATTTTTGGGTTTTCAATCGTAGTCAAATATGTTTTAAAATCAGTATTTTTAAAAGTATAAAAGGAGGGTATTCTTTTAAGCCATATCATTTTGTTTTGCGAAGATATTAATCAAATGACTTATGTAAATTTCATCTGCTAAACACCTGGGATTGTTAAAAGTGAGTAATAGCTCAATCTTTGACAGTTTGGTATCTTTTTCAAAATGTTTTGAGAAGTTCTTCTGTAAATCAAACAATTGCAAAAAGTGCATCTATTGTTTTTTTTTTTTTTTAGCAGGATAGTACCTGTGCACAATCTTAAATAGAATCTCCTTGATTGTATTTGGAGTTATGTATTTATGAGGTAACAGAAATATAGTATTCCATTGTTTTCTATTTAAATATAGCCACCTATATTTACATATGGGAGAAGTAATATGTTCAAGATGATTTCTAATTTCAGAATTGCTTTAGGTGAGGAAGAAATACTATGGACCCAGCTTTATGTTTAGAGCATGGAAGCACACAGATAAACAGAGTGTAGTGGGTGTCTTTTTTGATATAAAGAAGGCATATGATATGTGGAGAGAACGATTATTAATCACACTTTTTAAATCAAAGCTCGAATATATAGATGGATTAAGGACTTTACTAGGAAGATTAATACAAGTCACACATTTTTTTTGTTAAAATGGAACACCTCCAAGTAGCATTAGCCCTTGATTATTTTCCATAATGATAAATGATGTATTTAAGGAAATAGGGAGTGGGTTGGGGTATTCGCTTTTTGCGGATGAGGGGAAGAGAGGAAGACATTTGGAATTCATTGTTCAGTAAACTGCAGGAGGGGATTATGAAAATAGAGGAGTGTCTTATCAACTGAAAATTTAAATCCCCATTTATATCACCAAAGACAATGTTCTAAAAGAATTGGTAATGAGGTAAAGCGAGTATTTTTTATTATCAAGAATTGGAGAGAGTGAAACACTTAAAGTTTTAGAATTACGTGGGCTTTACATATTCAGGAAGCAGTGGACAGATGATGATGATTAATTAGATCGACATTAGATTATGGTTGTGTAGTGTATGGATCAGCAGCAAGCACGTCTCTCAAAAGGTTAGATAATATTCAGTATCAGGTGAGATTATGTACAGGTGCATTTAAAATAACCCCGATAGCAGCATTACAGGTGGAAATGGGAGAAATGCCATTAGAAAAATAAGATTCAACAGAAAGCAACAAAACTTGAAATAGCTAAATTAAACTTAAATCCAACAGCACCATTACCAGCAATACCACCTTGGATACTTCCTGATGCCACAGTAGATTTTACATCATTAGAAAACAAGATCAGGACACACTGGACACACTTGGCTGGTTTTCATGTGTGCAGCATGGTTCAACTTGAAATTAATGACAATTTTGTTTCATCATATAGCTAGGGCTGACATGAATGCTTCAAAGCTTTGACCGTTGCCATGGTAATCGACCTCCAAATCAGTATTCGAATGCTTCGTTTTTTTTTTATATATATATATATATATATATATATATATATAGAAGTATGTTATAATGATGTATGAATCTGAAAACAGCCCATGGAATAAGGAATAATCCCACAACATTTTTCATTATTCATATTCAACATGAATTATTATTAGTTATTCTCAGACATATATCGCTGTTTGTTGTGTGTAGAGGTGCGCGTGTGCGCAGTAGTGTGTCAGCGGCACTATCTCGGGCACTGAAGCGGGGGAGATGGACACAGACAGACCTTTGAATATTTCTCTCCGAAGCTTTGAAGTCCAAAAAATGTTATTCGGGACAGCTTTACATATATCCTAGACGATTGCAGGTGGGCTGGTGTTTACACGGTCCGAGGGAACTATGGAAGAGTCTTCAGGTCCAAATCCTGCGTATCTTTGTCATTTTATTCATGAACATTATGCAATCCTCCACTTTCTAGTGTCGTTGTCGTCTTCTTCTTGTGTTTTTTTGGCGGATTGCAATGCCGACTTTTTGGTGCATACCGCCACCTACCGTACCAGAGTATGTAGAACAGGATCTAGTTTACCGTAGTGTGTAATACACTTTCCATTGTCAAATCTAACTATAAATTATGTAAAAGTGTATTATTGATGTATGATTTTTACTGCCAGTTGTGTTGCATGTTAAGACAGGTGCTTTTATATGTCTCACACTTGTAGATAAGCGGCCTCAATGGATGACATCTGGGAAGAAGAGAAACGTCATACAGACCAACTGAGGCAACATCTTCTCTGAAGCTCTGAGGTAGGACATTTTTTCTCATTACCAGCTGCGTTGTGTTTAATGTTGTTGAATACTGAAAGCATACGACATATTTTAAATTCAGTGGGCTCTTTAGCTTTGTTATGACCTGAAAATTCATGATATTACAGCATATGGTGTGTAATAGACATGGACATTCAGACATCATTCAGTGTGATTTACACTTCCCGAGAATATCATTATCTCTAATGTCCAGAACTTCAGAATACGTGAAGCTGAAATTGCAGCCCATTTAGAGCTGAGGGGAGGCAATTTATTTTTGGTGCTATTGGGCAAAAATGTCATAATAGCTTTTCAGCATATTGTAATTCAAGTGGTAACCAAGGGTAGGCAGTTTTCTGGAAAAGTAAAAAAAAAAATGCCAGAATTTGGAAATACAGCCCCCCATCCTGCAGCTCTCCTCTCTCCTCTCTGTCCTAAGCGTGCTCCCACCAGACGAGCACAGGCATTTGCACGCCTGCGCTTCATACAGTAACCAGTTGGAGTACTAGTAGTTCATTTCAAACATCATCTGGATCATGATTGTGATCCTGATGCCGTCGTATAGCAGCAGTTCTATGAGAATTACCATTTTTGTTTTCTTTGCAAACTTGTGGGCCTGTAAAGCCCTTTGAGATGACATACTGTGATTCGAGGCTCTAGCGAGCTGCAATGTCAGCGACTCGTTTCAGGGATGGAGGGAAAGTGTTGCTAATAGTCTGGTTTTCTGCTTACCGTAGTCGACATGGCTGCGCTGCAGTTTTGAGCTCCGTTCTCTTTAGACATCCACGTTGAGCTCAGTCCGTCTTCCTTTTTTGGGGTTTCTTTGCAGTATAATCAAGTTGAATCAGGCTTTCACTATCTGAAGGGACGTGCACGCGCATCTGTATTTGTAGAACAGCCAATAGGAACGCTCTCTCTCACTGAAATGACCTGTGATTGGCCAAAGTCTTCCGTCACAGGCTAGATTTTCTAAAGCCTGAAAACCAAGAGCCATGAGGAGGTGCAGAAGTCTAGTTTGAACCACTTGAATTACAATATGCTGAAATGGTATTATGGGATTTTTGCCCAATGATGCCAAAAATATTCTGCCTATCCCAGCTATAAAGGGACTCTATGTAAGAATGAGAAATTGCTTGAGACAGTGACACGATAAGGCCGTTAAGTCAACGACACAAGCAAGAATCGGTCAAAACAGTGAGGCGACACACACGAGCCTGAACGTGATCGACAGGCATCATGTTGATTAACGTGAGCAACATTATCCAGCTAAAACCACAATATGATTATACATTTCACATGCTTGGCTTCACCAAACGAAGGTCCCTCCATGAATCGAAGGCCCGGCCGATGTTGATCCTAGTGTTAACTTTTGCTGCTTCAGCCTCCCGACTGTGGCCAGGAGACATAGGGGACACGGTAATTTTGGTCTCCTGGGCCGGAGTTGTTAACGTTACTCGCTCCAGAGTTAACCCCCGTCACTTCACTCGGCAGCAGCAGGGAAACAAGATACGGGAAACCTCTGCTGGTCTTGAGGAGCTGCAACTTCAACTTCCACTGTACATTCACTTGATATTCTCAGAGCTAAACTAACTCCCCACGTGCACACAGTCTTCGAACTGGCTCTGCTATACTCCCACAACACTAGTTTTCCCCCCGACGTCGGTCACATTCTTGTTTTCTCAAGAAGAGCTTCACTAGATATAGTGTTGTTTTTTTTTTGTGCTTCTGTGGAGTTTGTGTTGGAGTCTGAGTTGTGGTGGGGGCTGGTCGTTTGTTAGCGTTAGTGGACTCCATTGCTAACCGAATGTTAGCTATGGTTGCACAGTGACACTGTTAGCCCGGAAGCGGAGCTGAAAATATAGGCACTTGCGAGCACATATGACGTCCCACCCGTTGGATTTTCCCGGAAAAAAACGGCCCGCATTCTTCACATTAAAAGCAGTCTACGGGCTGATAGAGGAAACCCAGAAAGTCGTGGAAGGTCTCATTTTTTTAGGTTAGGTTACAACCTACAACCAACGATTAAAAAAATGTTTATACGTTTAAAAACTTCCATACAGTCCCTTTTTAAGGAGCTCATTTGTCTTCTTTGTTAGTTCTCAGAGAAAAGACACAAGGTGTTGAGGGAGGAGCAGCATACTGGAGGGAGATGAGGACATTAAGGTGAGGAGAGGTGGACCTGAAAAACACTACAGTCTGTACACAGCTGGAAACTGCAACAGTAAAATGACATGGTTTATAGATGTGAATGATTGTGTATCTGTAATTTGTTTTTTTATGTGTCTCTGTCCTCCAGAAAACGCTGGAGGAGCACCTGGAGAACCACAGGGAGGCTCATTGGAAGCAGCACAGCCGCCTCCGAGATGAGATCGATGCTGGATGAAATCAGAGTGAGGAAACACCAGTAAAGCAAAATGTTCACTTGATCCTTTAATTATTGTTTTTCAGTTTTTTTTTAAAAGATATCTATCCATCATTTTAGCCTTTTTTATTGATAGTAGATGGTGTAGAATGGAACCAGGGAAATTACGTAGTATGTGTCGAAACCACTTAACTACCTGGACATGTATGTTGTATATTTTTGATTTGTATTTTATTTTATTATTTCTAACCTTTGTTACCAAATTATTGGACTCAGTCATTTTGTGACTTAAAGGGCCTTAAATCTAATTAAATGTAAGTAACTTTTAACTCCTTGTCATCATTACACATGGCACATTGTGATTGCATGATCAGATTATCAATTTATGACCCAATATACATATTGATCTATGTTCAATGAAAACTAATGCAAAAAGTCTGTTAAAGTGGTGAACCAGGGTCTGTTATTGGAGCAGGAGAGACTTTTTTGTAAATATTGATGTAATAGTCTGTGTTATCCGTCCAGATTGTTGAATGAACAATGGGACTTAAAGGACCTGAAGGAGACGGGAACTGGATCGCAAGGAACAAACATTTGGTAACTATCAAATCAACTAGAAGTAGTAGTTGTTGTAGTAACATTAATAGTAGTAGTTGTTGTTGTATTCATATAGTATGCCATAAAAATGTCTTTGTATTATAAAAAACGTCATAAAAAGTGATAGAGAAAAATATTCGAGAGTTCAGCAAGGTGTCAGCTGAGGGGAGAAAGCTGTTCCTGAGCCTGCTGAACCCGGAACAGAGAGTCCTGTAGCATCTCCGAGAGGGCAGGAGGTCAAACAGTCTGTGGCCGGGCTGAGACTTGTGCTATTACTGTCATAGTTGTGAGTCATAAAAAAATTTCATAATATAGCATTCTTTATGAAGTTTATGAAAAGTCAAAGTGTAGTATGTCGAATAAAATCTTAGTACTGTATGTCAAAAAAAATAATAGTACAGTATGTCGAAAAAAATCATAGTACAGTATATAGTATTTTTTATTTCGAAAACAAGTCCTAGTATAGTATGTCCAAAAAAAAAATGCCTAGTATAGTTTGTCGAAAAAAGTAATAGTACAGTATTTCGAAAAAAATAAAATAAAGTCATAGTACAGTATGTCGGAAAAAAAAAAGTCATAGTATAGTATGTCGGAAAAAAAAAAAGGCATAGTATAGTATGTCGAAAAAAAGTCATAGTATTGTATGTTGAAAATATTTAAAAAAACTCATAGTATAGTATGTCAAAAAAAATAAATCATAGTATTTCAAAAATAGTCATAGTATAGTATGTTGAAAAAGTCTTAGTATAGTATGTCAAAAATTTTTTAAAAAGTCATAGTATAGTATGTCGAAAAAAAGTCAATGTATATTATATCGAAAAATTTAAAAAAGTATTAGTATAGTATGTCGAAAAAAAGTCATAGTATAGTATGTTGAATGAAATAAAAAAGACAGAGTATAGTATGTCGAAAAATAGTCATAGTATAATATGTCAAAAATGTTTTAAAAAACTCATGGTATAGTATGTCAAAAAAAAAAAATCAGAGTATTTCAAAAATAGTCATAGTATAGTATGTTGAAAAAATCATATTATAGTATGTCAAAAAAATTTCAAAAAGTCATAGTATAGTATGTCGAAAAAAAATCAATGTATATTATATCGAAAAATTTAAAAAAGTCACAGTATAGTATGTCGAAAAAAGTCATACTATAGTATGTCAATAAAGTTTAAAAAAGTCAAAGTATAGTATGTCGAAAAAAAGTCGATGTATATTATATCGAAAAATTTAAAAGTCATAGTATAGTATGTAAAAAAAAAAGTCATAGTATAGTATGTTGAATGAAATAAAGAAGACAGAGTATAGTATGTCGAAAAATAGTCATAGTATATGTCGAAAAAGTTTTAAAAAACTCATAGTATAGTATGTCAAAAAAAATAAATCATAGTATTTCAAAAATAGTCATAGTATAGTATGTTGAAAAAGTCATAGTATAGTATGTCAAAAAAATGTAAAAAAGTCGTAGCATAGTATGTTAAAAAAAAAGTGATAGTATAGTATGTTGAAAAATAAAATAGTCATAATATAGTATGTCGAAAAAAATAAAAGTCATAGTACAGTATATCAAAAATAAAATAGTCATAGTATAGTATGTCAAAAAAATACAAAAGACATAGTATAGTATGTCAAAAATAAGTCAGTATAATATGTCGAAAAAAACCCCAAAAACTCATTATAGAGTGTGTCAAAAAAAATAAAAGACATAGTATAGTATCTCAAAAATAGTCATAGTATAGTATGTCGAAAAAAAAAAAAAAAGTCATAGTATAGTATGTCGAAAAAATAAAACAGTCATAGTATAGTATGTCAAATAAAAAAATAAGTCATAGTATAGTATGTAAAATAAAATAACAAAATCATATTATAGTATGTCAAATAAAATAACAAAATTAAACTATAGTATGTCGAAAAAATAAAAAAAAGTCATAGTATAGTATGTCGAAATTTAAAAAAAAAAAAGTCATAGTATAGTATGTCAAAAAAAGTCATAGTATAGTATGTCAAAAAAATAAAAGACATAGTATAGTATGTCAAAAATTATCATAGTATAGTATGTCGAAAAAAATAGAAAAAATTCATAGTATAGTATGTCGAAAAAATAAAAAGTCATAGTATAGTGTGTCAAAAATAGTCATAGTATAGTGTGTCGAATAAAATAAAAAATAGTCATAATATATTGTATGTCGAAAAATTTTTAAAAAAGTCATAGTATAGTATGTCGAAAAAAATAAAAAGACATAGTATAGTATGTCAAAAAGAGTCATAGTATATTATGTCAAAAAAAAAATCCAACTCATAGTATAGTATGTCGAAAAAAATAAAAAAGACATAGTATAGTATGTCAAAAGTAGTCATAGTATAGTATGTCAAATAAAATAAATGTCATATTATATTATGTCAAAAAAATACAAAAGACATAGTATAGTATTTCAAAAATAATTCATAGTATAATGTGTCGAAAAAACCCCCAAAAAACTCATTATATAGTGTCGAAAAAAAAAAAAGACATATTATAGTATGTCAAAAATAGTCATAGTATAGTATGTCAAATAAAAAAAATAAGTCGTAATATAGTATGTCAAATAAAATAACAAAATCATACTATAGTATGACGAAAAAATAAAAAAAAAGTCATAGTATAGTATGTCGAATAAAATAAAAAAGTCATAATATAGTATGTCAAAAATAGTCATAGTATATTAGTTAAAAACAAATAGAAAAAAATCATAGTATAGTATGTCGAAAAAATAAATAGTCATAGTATAGTATGTCAAAAATAGTCATAGTACAGTATGTCGAATTAAATAAAAAATAGTCACAATATATTGTATGTCGAAAAAATTAAAAAAAAGTCATAGTATAGTATGTCGAAAAAAATAAAAAAGTCATAGTATAGTATGTCGAAAAAATAAAATAGTCAAAGTATAGTATGTCAAATAAAAAAAATAAGTCATAGTATAGTATGTAAAATAAAATAACAAAATCATACTATAGTATGTAAAACAAAATAACAAAATGATACTATAGTATGTCGAAAAAATAAAAAAAGTCATAGTATAGTATGTCGAATTTTTTTTTTAAAAAGTCATAATATAGTATGTAAAAAAAAGTCATAGTATAGTATATCAAAAAAATTAGACATAGTATAGTATATCAAAAATAATCATAGTATAGTATGTCGAAAAAAATTTATAGTATAGTATGTCGAAAAAATAAATAGTCATAGTATAGTATGTCAAAAATAGTCATAGTACAGTATGTCGAATAAAATAAAAAATAGTCATAATATATTGTATGTCGAAAAAAATAAAAAAAGACATAGTATAGTATGTCAAAAATAGTCATAGAATAGTTTGTCAAAAAAAAAACCCAACTCATAGTATATTATGTCGAATAAAATAAAAAATGTCATCGTATAGTATGTCGAAAAAATAGAAAAAAGTCATAGTATAGTATGTCAAATTAAGTAAAAAACTCATATTATAGTATGTCTAAAAAAAATAAGTCATAGTATAGTATGTCAAATTAAAATAACAAAATCATACTATAGTATGTCAAATAAAATAACAAAATCATACTATAGAATGTCGGAAAAATAAAAAAAAAGTCATAGTATAGTATGTTGAAATCTTTTTTTTAAAAAGTCATAGTAGAGTATGTCAAATACAATAAAAAAATCATAATATACTATGTCAAAAAAAGTAAAAAAAAATCATACTATAGTATGTCGAAAAAAAATAATAAAAATCATACTATAGTATGTCAAATAAAATAAAAAAGACATGGTATAGTATGTCAAAAATAGTCATAGTATAGTATGTTGAATAAAATAAAAAATGTCATAGTATAGTATGTCGAATAAAATAAAATAGTCATAGTATAGTATGTCGACATTTTTTTAAAAATGTCATAGTAGTATGTCGAATAAAATAAAAGTCATAGTATAGTGTGTCGAATAAAATAAAAATGTCATAGTATGTCAAAAGTAGTCATAGTCTAGTATATCGAATAAAATAATAAAAGTCATAGTATAGTATGTCGAATAAAATAAAAAAGTCATAAAAAAGTCAGAGTATAGTATGTCGAATAAAATAAAAAATGTCATAGTATAGTATGTTGAAAAAAATAAAAAAGACATAGTATAGTATGTCAAAATAGTGATAGTATAGTATGTTGAATTTTTTTTTTAAATAGTCATAGTTTATCGAAAACATCAGAAAAAAAGTAAAACTATAGTATTTAATGAAAAATGTATTTAGATTAGAATGTTAGATTAAACTTTATTGTCATTGCACAAAGTACAGGCACTGGGACAATGAAATGCATTATGTACAACAGATATACAGAATAAAAAAATGTACATGGAATAAACAGTTAGGAATGAATGAATGAATACACTGGATATATACAGCATGAGCAGTATGAACAGTATTAAAGGGACTATATGTAACGTATTCCGCGCATAAATCATACCGGGTCGGTGTCCCATGCGCGAAGTGCAGAGTTCAGCAAGGTGTCAGCCGTTCCTGAGCCTGCTGATCCTGGAACAGAGTCCTGTAGCATCTCCAAGAGGGAAGGAGGGCAAACAGTCTGTGGCCGAGGTGAGACTTGTGGTATTACTGTCATAGTAGTGAGTCATAAAACAAATGTCATAGTATAGCATTCTTTATGAAGTTTATGAAAAGTCATAGTGTAGTATGTCGAATAAAATAAAAAATGTCATAGTATAGTTTGTCGAAAAAAATGAAAAAGACATAGTATAGTATGTCAAAAATAGTCATAGTACAGTAAGTCGAATAAAATAAAAGTCATAGTACAGTATGTCGAAAAAAGTCATAGTATAGTATGTCAGTTAAAAAAAAGATGTCACAGTATAGTATGTAAAAAATAATAAAAAAGTAATAGTATAGTATGTCAAATAAAATAAAAAAATCATACTATAGTATGTCAAAAAAAGTAAAAAAAATCATACTATAGTATGTCAAAAAATAATAAAAATCATACTATAGTATGTCAAATAAAATAAAAAAGACATGGTATAGTATGTCAAAAATAGTCATAGTATAGTATGTCGAATAAAATAAAAAATTCATAGTATAGTATGTCAAAAAAAGTCATAGTATAGTATGTCGAATAAAATAAAAAATGTCATAGTATAGTATGTCAAAAAAAGTCATAGTATAGTATATCGAATAAAATAAAAAATGTCATAGTATAGTATGTCAAAAAAAGTCACAGTATAGTTTGTCGAATAAAATAAATGTCATAGCATAGTATGTCAAAAAAAATAAAAAAGACAGTATAGTTTGTCAAAAAATAAAAGACAGTATAGTATGTCAAAAATAGTCAGTATAGTATGTCGAATAAAATAGTATGTCAAAAAAATTAAATAGTTATAGTATAGTATGACAAAAATAGTCATAGTATAGTATGTTGAATAAAATAATAAAAGTCATAGTATAGTATATCGAATAAAATAAAAAATGTCATAGTATAGTATGTCAAAAAAAGTCACAGTATAGTATGTCGAATAAAATAAATGTCAGCATAGTATGTCAAAAAAAATAAAAAAGACAGTATAGTTTGTCAAAAAATAAAAGACAGTATAGTATGTCAAAAATAGTCATAGTATAGTATGTCGAATAAAATAGTATGTCAAAAAAATTAAATAGTTATAGTATAGTATGACAAAAATAGTCATAGTATAGTATGTTGAATAAAATAATAAAAGTCATAGTATAGTATGTCAAAAATAGTCATAGTATAGTATTTCGAATAAAATAAAAAATGTCATAGTATAGTATGTCAAAAAAAATAAAAAAGACAGTATAGTATGTCAAAAAAATAAAAGACATAGTATAGTATGTCAAAAATAGTCATAGTATAGTATGTCGAATAAAATAAAAAATGTCATTGTATAGTATGTCGAAAAAAAATAAAAGAGACAGTATAGTATGTCAAAAAAATAAAAGACATAGTATAGTATGTCAAAAATAGACATAGTATAGTATGTTGAAAAAAATTAAAAATGTCATTGTATAGTATGTCGAAAAAATTAAATAGTCATAGTATAGTATGTCAAAAATAGTCATAGTATAGTATGTTGAAAAAAATTAAAAATGTCATTGTATAGTATGTCGAAAAAATTAAATAGTCATAGTATAGTATGTCAAAAATAGTCATAGTATAGTATGTCGAATAAAATAAAAAATGTCATAGTATAGTATGTCAAAAATAGTCATAGTATAGTATGTAGAATAAAATAAAAAAAGTCATAGTATAGTATGTCAAAAATAGTCATAGTATAGTATGTCGAATAAAATTAAAAATGTCGTAGTATAGTATGTTGAAAAAAATAAAAGGTATAGTATGTCGAATAAAATAAAAATGTCATTGTATAGTATGTCGAAAACAATAAAAAAGACAGTATAGTATGTAAAAAAGTCATAGTATAGTATGTCGAAAAAAATGCATAGTATAGTATGTTGAATAAAATAAAAAATGTCATAGTATAGTATGTTGAAAAAAATTAAAGACGTAGTATAGTGAGTCGAATAAAATAAAAAATATCATTGTATAGTATGTCGAAAACAATAAAAAAGACGTAGTATAGTATGTCAAAAAAATAAAAGACGTATAGTATGTCAAAAATAGTCATAGTATAGTATGTTGAAAATAGTCATTGTATAGTATGTCGAATAAAATAAAAAATGTCATAGTATAGTATGTCAAAAATAGTCATAGTATAGTATGTCGAATAAAATAAAAATGTCATTGTATAGTATGTCAAAAATAGTCATAATATATTATGTCGAATAAAATAGTATGTCAAAAAAATTAAATAGTTATAGTATAGTATGACAAAAATAGTCATAGTATAGTATGTTGAATAAAATAATAAAAGTCATAGTATAGTATGTCAAAAATAGTCATAGTATAGTATTTCGAATAAAAAAAAAAAATAGTATAGTATGTCAAAAAAAGTCATAGTATAGTAGGTCGAATAAAATAAAAAATGTCATAGTATAGTATGTCGAAAAAAATAAAAAGACACAGTATAGTATGTCGAATAAAATAAAAAATGTCATGGTATAGTATGTCAAAAAAATTAAATGGTCATAGTATAGTATGTCAAAAATAGTCATAGTATAGTATGTCGAATAAAATAAAAAATATCATAGTATAGTATGTCAAAAAAAGTCACAGTATAGTATGTCGAATAAAATAAATGTCATAGTATAGTATGTCAAAAAAAATAAAAAAGACAGTATAGTATGTCAAAAAAATAAAAGACAGTATAGTATGTCAAAAATAGTCATAGTATAGTATGTCGAATAAAATAAAAAATGTCATAGTATAGTATGTCGAAAAAAAATAAAAGAGACATAGTATAGTATGTCAAAAAAATAAAAGACATAGTATAGTATGTCAAAAATAGACATAGTATAGTATGTTGAAAAAAATTAAAAATGTCATTGTATAGTATGTCGAAAAAATTAAATAGTCATAGTATAGTATGTCAAAAATAGTCATAGTATAGTATGTCGAATAAAATAAAAAATGTCATAGTATAGTATATCAAAAATAGTCATAGTATAGTATGTCGAATAAAATAAAAAATGTCATAGTATAGTATGTCAAAAATAGTCATAGTATAGTATGTCGAATAAAATAAAAAATGTCATAGTATAGTATGTCGAAAAAAATAAAAGACAGTATAGTATGTCAAAAAAAGTCATAGTATAGTATGTTGAATAAAATAAAAAATGTCATAGTATAGTATGTCAAAAAAATTAAATAGTCATTGTATAGTATGTCAAAAATAGTCATAGTATAGTATGTCGAATAAAATTAAAAATGTCGTAGTATAGTATGTTGAAAAAAATAAAAGGTATAGTATGTCGAATAAAATAAAAATGTCATAGTATAGTATGTCAAAAAAAGTCATAGTATAGTATATCGAATAAAATAAAAAATGTCATAGTATAGTATGTCAAAAAAAGTCACAGTATAGTATGTCGAATAAAATAAATGTCATAGCATAGTATGTCAAAAAAAATAAAAAAGACAGTGTAGTTTGTCAAAAAATAAAAGACAGTATAGTATGTCAAAAATAGTCATAGTATAGTATGTCGAATAAAATAAAAAATTCATAGTATAGTATGTCAAAAAAAGTCATAGTATAGTATGTCGAATAAAATAAAAAATGTCATAGTATAGTATGTCAAAAAAATTAAATAGTCATAGTATAGTATGTCAAAAATAGTCATAGTATAGTATGTCGAATAAAATAAAAAATGTCATAGTATAGTATGTTGAAAAAAATAAAAGACAGTATAGTATGTCGAATAAAATAGTATGTCAAAAAAATTAAATACTTATAGTATAGTATGACAAAAATAGTCATAGTATAGTATGTTGAATAAAATAATAGAAGTCATAGTATAGTATGTCAAAAATAGTCATAGTATAGTATTTCGAATAAAAAAAAATATATAGTATAGTATGTCAAAAAAAGTCATAGTATAGTAGGTCGAATAAAATAAAAAATGTCATAGTATAGTATGTCGAAAAAAATAAAAAGACAGTATAGTATGTCAAAAATAGTCATAGTATAGTATGTCGAATAAAATAAAAAATGTCATAGTATAGTATGTCAAAAATAGTCAGTATAGTATGTCGAATAAAATAAATGTCATACTATAGTATGTCAAAAAAAATAAAAAAGTATAGTATGTCAAAAAAATAAAAGACATAGTATAGTATGTCAAAAATAGTCATAGTATAGTATGTCGAATAAAATAAAAAATGTCTTAGTATAGTATGTCGAAAAAAAATAAAAGAGACATAGTATAGTATGTCAAAAAAATAAAAGACATAGTATAGTATGTCAAAAATAGACATAGTATAGTATGTTGAAAAAAATTAAAAATGTCATTGTATAGTATGTCGAAAAAATTAAATAGTCATAGTATAGTATGTCGAAAAAAATAAAAAATGCATAGTATAGTATGTTGAAAAAAAATAAAAGACATAGTATAGTATGTTGAAAAAAATTATAAAAGTCATACTATAGTATAAAAAAAAAAAAAAAATGTCATAGTATAGTATGTCAAAAATAGTCATAGTATAGTATGTCGAATAAAATAAAAAATGTCATAGTATAGTATGTCAAAAATAGTCATAGTATAGTATGTCGAATAAAATAAAAGTCATAGTATAGTATGTCAAAAATAGTCAAAGTATAGTATGTCGAATAAAATAAATGTCATAGTATAGTATGTTGAAAAAAATTAAAGACATAGTATAGTATGTCAAAAAAATAAAAGACGTAGTATAGTATGTCAAAAATAGTCATAGTATAGTATGTTGAAAAAAATTATAAAAGTCACTCTAGTATGTAAAAAAAATAAAAATGTCATAGTATAGTATGTCAAAAATAGTCATTGTATAGTATGTCGAATAAAATAAAAAATGTCAGTATAGTATGTCAAAAATAGTCATATTATAGTATGTCGAATAAAATAAAAAATGTCATAGTATAGTATGTCGAATAAAATAAAAAATGTCATAGTACAGTATGTCAAAAAAAGTCACAGTATAGTATGTCGAATAAAATAAATGTCATAGTATATTATGTCAAAAAAAATAAAAAAGACATAGTATAGTATGTCAAAAAAATAAAAGACATAGTATAGTATGTCAAAAATAGTCATAGAATGGTATATCGAATAAAATAAAAAATGTCAGTGTAGTATGTCGAAAAAAATAAGAGACATAGTATAGTATGTCAAAAATAGACATAGTATAGTATGTTGAAAAAAATTAAAAATGTCATTGTATAGTATGTCGAAAAAATTAAATAGTCATAGTATAGTATGTCAAAAATAGTCATAGAATGGTATGTCGAATAAAATAAAAAATGTCATAGTATAGTATGTCGAAAAAAATAAGAGACATAGTATAGTATGTCAAAAAAATAAAAGACATAGTATAGTATGTCAAAAATAGTCATAGTATAGTATGTCGAATAAAATAAAAAATGGCATAGTATAGTATGTCGAAAAAATTAAATAGTCATAGTATAGTATGTCAAAAATAGTCATAGTATAGTATGTCGAATAAAATAAAAAATATCATTGTATAGTTTGTCGAAAACAATAAAAAAGACATAGTATAGTATGTCAAAAAAATAAAAGACGTAGTATAGTATGTCAAAAATAGTCATAGTATAGTATGTTGAAAAAAATTATAAAAGTCACTCTAGTATCTAAAAAAAATAAAAATGTCATAGTATAGTATGTCAAAAATAGTCATTGTATAGTATGTCGAATAAAATAAAAAATGTCATAGTATAGTATGTCAAAAATAGTCATAGTATAGTATGTCAAAAAAATAAAAGACGTAGTATAGTATGTCAAAAATAGTCATAGTATAGTATGTTGAAAAAAATTATAAAAGTCACTCTAGTATGTAAAAAAAATAAAAATGTCATAGTATATTATGTCAAAAATAGTCATTGTATAGTATGTCGAATAAAATAAAAAATGTCATAGTATAGTATGTCAAAAATAGTCATAGTATAGTATGTCGAATAAAATAAAAATGTCATTGTATAGTATGTCAAAAATAGTCAGTATAGTATGTCGAATAAAATAAAAAAGTCATAGTATAGTATGTCAAAAATAGTCATAATATATTATGTCGAATAAAATAAATGTCATAGTATAGTATGTCAAAAAAATAAAAGACATAGTATAGTATGTCAAAAATAGTCATATTATAGTATGTCGAATAAAATAAAAAATGTCATAGTATAGTATGTCGAATAAAATAAAAAATGTCATAGTACAGTATGTCAAAAAAAGTCACAGTATAGTATGTCGAATAAAATAAATGTCATAGTATATTATGTCAAAAAAAATAAAAAAGACATAGTATAGTATGTCAAAAAAATAAAAGACATAGTATAGTATGTCAAAAATAGTCATAGAATGGTATATCGAATAAAATAAAAAATGTCAGTGTAGTATGTCGAAAAAAATAAGAGACATAGTATAGTATGTCAAAAATAGACATAGTATAGTATGTTGAAAAAAATTAAAAATGTCATTGTATAGTATGTCGAAAAAATTAAATAGTCATAGTATAGTATGTCAAAAATAGTCATAGAATGGTATGTCGAATAAAATAAAAAATGTCATAGTATAGTATGTCAAAAAAATAAGACGTAGTATAGTATGTCAAAAATAGTCATAGTATAGTATGTTGAAAAAAATTATAAAAGTCACTCTAGTATGTAAAAAAAATAAAAATGTCATAGTATAGTATGTCAAAAATAGTCATTGTATAGTATGTCGAATAAAATAAAAAATGTCATAGTATAGTATGTCAAAAATAGTCATAGTATAGTATGTCGAATAAAATAAAAATGTCATTGTATAGTATGTCGAATAAAATAAAAAAGTCATAGTATAGTATGTCAAAAATAGTCATAATATAGTATGTCGAATAAAATAAATGTCATAGTATAGTATGTCAAAAAAATAAGACATAGTATAGTATGTCCAAAATAGTCATATTATAGTATGTCGAATAAAATAAAAAATGTCATAGTATAGTATGCCGAATAAAATAAAAAATGTCATAGTATAGTATGTCAAAAAAAGTCACAGTATAGTATGTCGAATAAAATAAAAAAGACATAGTATAGTATGTTAAAAAAATAAAAGACATAGTATAGTATGTCAAAAATAGTCATAGAATGGTATATCGAATCAAATAAAAAATGTCATAGTATAGTATGTCAAAAAAAATAAAAAAGACATAGTATAGTATGTTAAAAAAATAAAAGACATAGTATAGTATGTCAAAAATAGTCATAGAATGGTATATCGAATCAAATAAAAAATGTCATAGTATAGTATGTCAAAAATAGTCATAGTATAGAATGTCGAATAAAATAAAAAATGTCATAGTATAGTATGTCGAAAAAAATAAAAAAGACAGTATAGTATGTCAAAAAAAGTCATAGTATAGTATGTTGAATAAAATAAAAAATGTCATAATATAGTATGTCGAAAAAAATAAAAGACACAGTATAGTATGTCGAATAAAATAAAGTCATTGTGTAGTATGTCAAAAAAATTAAATAGTCATAGTATAGTATGTCAAAAATAGTCATAGTATAGTATGTCGAATAAAATAAAAAATGTCATAGTATAGTATGTCAAAAATAGTCATAGTATAGTATGTCGAATAAAATAAAAAATGTCATAGTATAGTATGTCGAAAAAAATAAGAGACATAGTATAGTATGTCAAAAAAATAAAAGATATAGTATAGTATGTCAAAAATAGACATAGTATAGTATGTTGAAAAAAATTAAAAATGTCATTGTATAGTATGTCGAAAAAAATAAAAGACATAGTATAGTATGTCGAATAAAATAAAAGTCATAGTATAGTATGTCAAAAATATTCATATTATAGTATGTCGAATAAAATAAAAAATGTCATAGTATAGTATGTCGAATAAAATAAAAAATGTCTTAGTATAGTATGTCAAAAATAGTCATAGTATAGTATGTCGAATAAAATAAAAAATGTCATAGTATAGTATGTCAAAAATAGTCATAGTATAGCAGGTCGAATAAAATAAAAAATGTCATAGTATAGTATGTCGAATAAAATAAAAAATGTCATTGTATAGTATGTAAAAAATAGTCATAATATAGTATGTCGAATAAAATAAATGTCATAGTATAGTATGTTAAAAAAATAAAAGACAGTATAGTATGTCAAAAATACTCATAGTATAGTATGTCGAATAAAATAAAAAATGTCATAGTATAGTATGTCGAAAAAAATAAGAGACATAGTATAGTATGTCAAAAATAGACATAGTATAGTATGTTGAAAAAAATTAAAAAATGTCATAGTATAGTATGTCAAAAATAGCCATAGTATAGTATGTCGAATAAAATAAAAATGTCATTGTATAGTATGTCAAAAATAGTCATAATATAGTATGTCGAATAAAATAAATGTCATAGTATAGTATGTCAAAAAAATAAAAGACAGTATAGTATGTCAAAAATAGTCATATTATAGTATGTCGAATAAAATAAAAAATGTCATACTAGTATGTCGAAAAAAATAAAAAAGACATAGTCTAGTATGTCGAAAGAAGTAATGGTATAGTATGTCGAATAAAATAAAAAATGTCATAGTATAGTATGTCGAAAAAAATAAAAGACATAGTATAGTATGTCGAATAAAATAAAAAAGTCATAGTATAGTATGTCAAAAAAATTAAATAGTCATAGTATAGTATGTCAAAAATAGTCATAGTATAGTATGTCGAATAAAATAAAAAATCTCATAGTATAGTATGTCAAAAATAGTCATAGTATAGTATGTCGAATAAAATAAAAAATCTCATAGTATAGTATGTCAAAAATAGTCATAGTATAGTATGTCGAATAAAATAAAAAAGTCATATAGTATGTCAAAAATAGTCATAGTATAGAATGTCGAATAAAATAAAAAATGTCATAGTATAGTATGTCGAAAAAAATAAAAAAGACAGTATAGTATGTCAAAAAAAGTCATAGTATAGTATGTTGAATAAAATAAAAAATGTCATAGTATAGTATGTCGAAAAAAATAAGACAGTATAGTATGTCGAATAAAATAAAGTCATAGTATAGTATGTCAAAAAAATAAAAGATATAGTATAGTATGTCAAAAATAGACATAGTATAGTATGTTGAAAAAAATTAAAAATGTCATTGTATAGTATGTCGAAATAATTAAATAGTCATAGTATAGTATGTCAAAAATAGGCATAGTATAGTGTATCGATTCATTTGGTGGAAAAAAAACTCAGTTTAAAATTTCGACATTTTCATGAAAAAAGTCATGCTATAGTATGACTTTTTTGAAAATTGACGAAATTTTAAAATGAGTTTTTTTTCCACCAAATGAATTGACAGACTATACTATGCCTTTTTTCATGAAAATTTTCGACATTCTATACTATGACAATTTTTTACGAATATTTTTGAAAATTTTCATGAAAAAAGTCATACGAAAATATTCTAAAAAAATTGTCATAGTATAGAATGTCGAAAATTTTCATGAAAAAAGGCATAGTATAGTCTGTCGATTCATTTGGTGGAAAAAAAACTCAGTTTAAAATTTCGTCAATTTTCAAAAAAGTCATACTATAGCATGACTTTTTTCATGAAAATTGATGAAATTTTAAACTGAGTTTTTTTTCCACCAAATGAATCGACAGACTATACTATGCCTTTTTTCATGAAAATTTTCGACATTCTATACTATGACAATTTTTTACGAATATTTTTGAAAATTTTCATGAAAAAAGTCATACGAAAATATTCGTAAAAAATTGTCATAGTATAGAATGTCGAAAATTTTCATGAAAAAAGGCATAGTATAGTCTGTCGATTCATTTGGTGGAAAAAAAACTCAGTTTAAAATTTCGTCAATTTTCAAAAAAGTCATACTATAGCATGACTTTTTTCATGAAAATGTCGAAATTTTAAACTGAGTTTTTTTTCCACCAAATGAATCGACAGACTATACTATGCCTTTTTTCATGAAAATTTTCGACATTCTATACTATGACAATTTTTTACGAATATTTTTGAAAATTTTCATTAAAAAAGTCATACGAAAATATTCGTAAAAAATTGTCATAGTATAGAATGTCGAAAATTTTCATGAAAAAGGGCATAGTATAGTCTGTCGATTCATTTGGTGGAAAAAAAACTCAGTTTAAAATTTCGTCAATTTTCAAAAAAGTCATACTATAGCATGACTTTTTTCATGAAAATGTCGAAATTTTAAACTGAGTTTTTTTTCCACCAAATGAATCGACAGACTATACTATGCCTTTTTTCATGAAAATTTTCGACATTCTATACTATGACAATTTTTTACGAATATTTTTGAAAATTTTCATGAAAAAAGTCATACGAAAATATTCGTAAAAAATTGTCATAGTATAGAATGTCGAAAATTTTCATGAAAAAGGGCATAGTATAGTCTGTCGATTCATTTGGTGGAAAAAAAACTCAGTTTAAAATTTCGTCAATTTTCAAAAAAGTCATACTATAGCATGACTTTTTTCATGAAAATGTCGAAATTTTAAACTGAGTTTTTTTTCCACCAAATGAATCGACAGACTATACTATGCCTTTTTTCATGAAAATTTTCGACATTCTATACTATGACAATTTTTTACGAATATTTTTGAAAATTTTCATTAAAAAAGTCATACGAAAATATTCGTAAAAAAATGTCATAGTATAGAATGTCGAAAATTTTCATGAAAAAAGGCATAGTATAGTCTGTCGATTCATTTGGTGGAAAAAAAACTCAGTTTAAAATTTCGTCAATTTTCAAAAAAGTCATACTATAGCATGACTTTTTTCATGAAAATGTCGAAATTTTAAACTGAGTTTTTTTTCCACCAAATGAATCGACAGACTATACTATGCCTTTTTTCATGAAAATTTTCGACATTCTATACTATGACAATTTTTTACGAATATTTTTGAAAATTTTCATGAAAAAAGTCATACGAAAATATTCGTAAAAAATTGTCATAGTATAGAATGTCGAAAATTTTCATGAAAAAAGGCATAGTATAGTCTGTCGATTCATTTGGTGGAAAAAAAACTCAGTTTAAAATTTCGTCAATTTTCAAAAAAGTCATACTATAGCATGACTTTTTTCATGAAAATGTCGAAATTTTAAACTGAGTTTTTTTTCCACCAAATGAATCGACAGACTATACTATGCCTTTTTTCATGAAAATTTTCGACATTCTATACTATGACAATTTTTTACGAATATTTTTGAAAATTTTCATGAAAAAAGTCATACGAAAATATTCGTAAAAAATTGTCATAGTATAGAATGTCGAAAATTTTCATGAAAAAAGGCATAGTATAGTCTGTCGATTCATTTGGTGGAAAAAAAACTCAGTTTAAAATTTCGTCAATTTTCAAAAAAGTCATACTATAGCATGACTTTTTTCATGAAAATGTCGAAATTTTAAACTGAGTTTTTTTTCCACCAAATGAATCGACAGACTATACTATGCCTTTTTTCATGAAAATTTTCGACATTCTATACTATGACAATTTTTTACGAATATTTTTGAAAATTTTCATGAAAAAAGTCATACGAAAATATTCGTAAAAAATTGTCATAGTATAGAATGTCGAAAATTTTCATGAAAAAGGGCATAGTATAGTCTGTCGATTCATTTGGTGGAAAAAAAACTCAGTTTAAAATTTCGTCAATTTTCAAAAAAGTCATACTATAGCATGACTTTTTTCATGAAAATGTCGAAATTTTAAACTGAGTTTTTTTTCCACCAAATGAATCGACAGACTATACTATGCCTTTTTTCATGAAAATTTTCGACATTCTATACTATGACAATTTTTTACGAATATTTTTGAAAATTTTCATGAAAAAAGTCATACGAAAATATTCGTAAAAAATTGTCATAGTATAGAATGTCGAAAATTTTCATGAAAAAAGGCATAGTATAGTCTGTCGATTCATTTGGTGGAAAAAAAACTCAGTTTAAAATTTCGTCAATTTTCAAAAAAGTCATACTATAGCATGACTTTTTTCATGAAAATGTCGAAATTTTAAACTGAGTTTTTTTTCCACCAAATGAATCGACAGACTATACTATGCCTTTTTTCATGAAAATTTTCGACATTCTATACTATGACAATTTTTTACGAATATTTTTGAAAATTTTCATGAAAAAAGTCATACGAAAATATTCGTAAAAAATTGTCATAGTATAGAATGTCGAAAATTTTCATGAAAAAGGGCATAGTATAGTCTGTCGATTCATTTGGTGGAAAAAAAACTCAGTTTAAAATTTCGTCAATTTTCAAAAAAGTCATACTATAGCATGACTTTTTTCATGAAAATGTCGAAATTTTAAACTGAGTTTTTTTTCCACCAAATGAATCGACAGACTATACTATGCCTTTTTTCATGAAAATTTTCGACATTCTATACTATGACAATTTTTTACGAATATTTTTGAAAATTTTCATGAAAAAAGTCATACGAAAATATTCGTAAAAAATTGTCATAGTATAGAATGTCGAAAATTTTCATGAAAAAGGGCATAGTATAGTCTGTCGATTCATTTGGTGGAAAAAAAACTCAGTTTAAAATTTCGTCAATTTTCAAAAAAGTCATACTATAGCATGACTTTTTTCATGAAAATGTCGAAATTTTAAACTGAGTTTTTTTTCCACCAAATGAATCGACAGACTATACTATGCCTTTTTTCATGAAAATTTTCGACATTCTATACTATGACAATTTTTTACGAATATTTTTGAAAATTTTCATTAAAAAAGTCATACGAAAATATTCGTAAAAAATTGTCATAGTATAGAATGTCGAAAATTTTCATGAAAAAGGGCATAGTATAGTCTGTCGATTCATTTGGTGGAAAAAAAACTCAGTTTAAAATTTCGTCAATTTTCAAAAAAGTCATACTATAGCATGACTTTTTTCATGAAAATGTCGAAATTTTAAACTGAGTTTTTTTTCCACCAAATGAATCGACAGACTATACTATGCCTTTTTTCATGAAAATTTTCGACATTCTATACTATGACAATTTTTTACGAATATTTTTGAAAATTTTCATGAAAAAAGTCATACGAAAATATTCGTAAAAAATTGTCATAGTATAGAATGTCGAAAATTTTCATGAAAAAAGGCATAGTATAGTCTGTCGATTCATTTGGTGGAAAAAAAACTCAGTTTAAAATTTCGTCAATTTTCAAAAAAGTCATACTATAGCATGACTTTTTTCATGAAAATGTCGAAATTTTAAACTGAGTTTTTTTTCCACCAAATGAATCGACAGACTATACTATGCCTTTTTTCATGAAAATTTTCGACATTCTATACTATGACAATTTTTTACGAATATTTTTGAAAATTTTCATTAAAAAAGTCATACGAAAATATTCGTAAAAAATTGTCATAGTATAGAATGTCGAAAATTTTCATGAAAAAGGGCATAGTATAGTCTGTCGATTCATTTGGTGGAAAAAAAACTCAGTTTAAAATTTCGTCAATTTTCAAAAAAGTCATACTATAGCATGACTTTTTTCATGAAAATGTCGAAATTTTAAACTGAGTTTTTTTTCCACCAAATGAATCGACAGACTATACTATGCCTTTTTTCATGAAAATTTTCGACATTCTATACTATGACAATTTTTTACGAATATTTTTGAAAATTTTCATGAAAAAAGTCATACGAAAATATTCGTAAAAAATTGTCATAGTATAGAATGTCGAAAATTTTCATGAAAAAAGGCATAGTATAGTCTGTCGATTCATTTGGTGGAAAAAAAACTCAGTTTAAAATTTCGTCAATTTTCAAAAAAGTCATACTATAGCATGACTTTTTCATGAAAATGTCGAAATTTTAAACTGAGTTTTTTTTCCACCAAATGAATCGACAGACTATACTATGCCTTTTTTCATGAAAATTTTCGACATTCTATACTATGACAATTTTTTACGAATATTTTTGAAAATTTTCATGAAAAAAGTCATACGAAAATATTCGTAAAAAATTGTCATAGTATAGAATGTCGAAAATTTTCATGAAAAAAGGCATAGTATAGTCTGTCGATTCATTTGGTGGAAAAAAAACTCAGTTTAAAATTTCGTCAATTTTCAAAAAAGTCATACTATAGCATGACTTTTTTCATGAAAATGTCGAAATTTTAAACTGAGTTTTTTTTCCACCAAATGAATCGACAGACTATACTATGCCTTTTTTCATGAAAATTTTCGACATTCTATACTATGACAATTTTTTACGAATATTTTTGAAAATTTTCATGAAAAAAGTCATACGAAAATATTCGTAAAAAATTGTCATAGTATAGAATGTCGAAAATTTTCATGAAAAAAGGCATAGTATAGTCTGTCGATTAATTTGGTGGAAAAAAAACTCAGTTTAAAATTTCGTCAATTTTCATGAAAAAAGGCATACAATTATGTCGAAATGTTTTGTCAAAAAATGTCAGTATAGAATGTCAAAAATAGTCATAGTATAGTATGTCAAAAAAATAAAAAAGACATAGTATAGTATGTCAAAAAAATAAAAAACATAGTATGTCGAATAAAATAAAAAAGTCATACTATAGTATGTCAAAAAAATAAAAGACATAGTAGTATGTCAAAAATAGTCATAGTATAGTGTGTCGAATAAAATAAAAAAGTCATAGTACGTCAAAAAAATTAAAAAAATGTCATAGTATAGTATGTCAAAAATAGTCATAGTAGTATGTCGAATAAATTAAAAAATGTCAGTATAGTATGTTGAAAAAAATAAAAGACATAGTATAGTATGTCAAAAAATGTCATAATATAGTATGTCAAAAAAAATAAAAGACAGTATAGTATGTCGAATAAAATAAAAAAGTCATAGTACAGTATGTCAAAATAGTGATAGTATGTTGAATAAAATAAAAATAGTCTTATTGTAGTATGTCGGATAAAGTAAAAAAGTCAGAGTATAGTATGTCAAAAAAAATAAAAAAATGTCATAGTAGTATGTCGAATAAAATAAAAAGTCATTGTATAGTCTGTCAAAAGAAAGTCCTGGTGTATGTCGAAAAGTCATAATAAAGTCATCATATACTATTTCGAAAAAAGTCATAACATAGTGTGTCTAAGTCATAAAAAACTCATAGTACAGTATGTTGATAAATCATAAAAATGTCAGTTTAGTATGTCCAAAACGTCATAGTTAAGTATGCCATAAAAACATCAAAAGTTATAGTACTGTACTTAATAAAAATTGCAATGATATAGTTCACTTTTCCTGCACAACCCTCAATCATGTCCTGGCTCCTTCAATCAGTCATCAAATTTTGACAAAGCCTGTTGCTGCAATTGTTGCAATAGTCACAGATGTATGTAAATACAAATTCTTATGTTGTCTTTTTCTCCCCAGATGAGTGTACAGTTTCCGGACCAAAACAGAGGATGACTTTGTTTCTTCACTCACTAAATCCATGTCTTCTACTGTATGAATGTACTCAGAGGGGTCATGTCTATCTCGTTTTCAATAAAAAATATTCAATAACTTTTGGGGGTTTTTTTGTTCCATAACCCATAGTATGACTTTTTTTTTTAAATTGACAAGGCATACTATTTTTTTATGACATAATGTCTTTTTGCATACTATAGAATACAAAATTTTATGACACTTATCATTTTTATAACACTATTTTTAAGGCATACTATATTATAATTTATTATAAAATACTACATTGACATTTTATGGCATACCATACTATGACTGTTTTTCATGACATTCTGTATTCATTTTTTTTGTTACGATATACTATACTATGAAATATTTGACTTTTTATGGGATGCTATGTTATTTTCAATGATACTGTACTATGGCTTTTATTTATGACATACTGTATTATATTTCATGGCATACTACACTAGCATTTTTTATAAAGGTTTTATGGCATATTATGACATTTTCTATAACATACTATATTATCATTGTTATGGCATACTATGACATTTTTATAACATACTATCTTATAATTTATTATAAAATACTACACTGGCATTTTATGGCATACCATACTCTGACATTTAATGACATCTTTTACGTATTTTTTTTATGGACTACCATACTATGAATTTTTTATGATGTTTTTAAAGCATACTATACTATGACTTTTGTTTAACACACTATATTATAATTTTTCATTGCATACTATAGTATGACATTTTTATAATATACTATATTATAATTTATTATAAATTACTACACTGACATTTTATGGCATACCATACTATGATTTTTTTAAATACATATTTTACATATTTTTTTATGGCATACTATACTATGACTTTCTTAATACCATACTATATTATGACGTTTTTTATGACATACTATGCTATGAAATTTTTTATGATGTTTTTTTGGCATACTATACTATGACTTTTGTTTAACATACTATATTATAATTTTTCATTGCATACTATATTATGACATTTTTATAATATACTATATTATAATTTATTATAAATTACTACACTGACATTTTATGGCATACCATACTATGATTTTTTTAAATACATATTTAACATATTTTTTTTATGGCATACTATACTATGACTTTCTTAATACCATACTATATTATGACATTTTTATGACATACTATATTATGAATTTCTATGATGTTTCTTATGGCATAGTACACTGACATTTTTTATGGCATTTTCATGGCACACTATTTCATTATTATTTTTTTGGCATTCTACATGACATTTTTTTTATAACATACTATATTATAATTTTTATGTCATACTACACTATGATATTTTTTTATAACATACTATATTTAAATTTTTCTGGCATACTATACTATGACATTTTTTATGACTTTTGGTAGAATACTATACCACGACATTTTTCTGGCATACTATAATATTTTCATGGTATACTTTTTTTTATATAACATATTATATTATCATTTTTCTGGCATACTATGACATTTTTGTATTTAATACTATATATATATATATATATACATATATACATATATATATATACATATATACATATATACATATATACATATATATATATATATATATATATATATACATACATATATATATATATATATATATACATACATATACATATATATACATATATATATACATATATATATATATATATACATACATATATATATACATACATATATATACATATATATATATATATATATATATATATATATATACATATATATATATATATATATATATATATATATATAGTATTAAATACAAAAATGTCATAGTATGCCAGAAATGTTGTTGTTGTATATATATATATATACATATATATATATATATATATATACACATACATACATATATACATACATATATATACATATATATATATATATATATATATATATATATATATATACATATATATATATATATATATATATATATATATATATATATATATACATTTTTGTAACATACTATATTATAATTTATTATAAAATACTACACTATATTATGAAATATTTTAGGAAATACTATACTATGACATTTGTTATGACATTTTTATGGCATACTATATTATGACATTCTATACTTAGTGAAACAAAAATCAAAGTATCATGACAATATTTTGTTTTACTGGTGTTTCCTTACTCTGAGTTCGTCCAGCATCCTCTGCTTGTCTTAGACCCCATCTCGGAGGCGGCTGAGTGGCTTCTGATGACCCTCCCTGTGGTTCTCCAGCTGCCTCTCCAGCATTTTCTGGAGGACGGAGATGCAAAAAACATTTTTTTTTTTTTTTTTTTTCGTTTTAATGGAACTAATTTCTTTAACGCAACTTGATTTTTAATTTGTAGCTGGTTCAGTTTTAGTGAAGATATTGATATCATATGAAACTAAAAAATCTAAGGAATCCATTGGTACCAACCATGTCATACTTAATTGTCATGAAGGAGGTTAAATAATGCTCCAAACGTGCGCTACATTTTGGCGAGGAAAAACTGTCATGCCCATTTTCAAAGGGGTCCCTTGACCTCTGACCTCAATATATGTGAATGTAATGGGTTCTACGGGTAGCCACATGTCTCCCCTTTACAGACATGCCCACTTTATGATAATCACATGCAGTTTTGGGGCAAGTCATAGTCAAATCAGCACACTGTCAGCTGTTGTTGCCTGTTGGGCTTGAGTTTGCCATGTTATGATTTGAGCATATCTTTTATACTAAATGCAGTACCTGGGAGAGTTTCTGGACAATATTTGTCATTGTTTTGTGTTGTTAATTGATTTCCAGTAATAAATATATACATACATTTACATAAAGCAAGCATATTTGTCCACTCCCATGTTGATAAGAGTATTTAATACTTGACAAATCTCCCTTTTAAGGTACATTTTGAACAGATAAAAAATGTGTGATTAGTTTGCGATTAATAGCAATTAACTATGGACAATCATTTGATCAATTGCGATTAAATATTTTAATCGACAGCCCTAAAAAAAACAGATGGTAGTGTTTTTCACTCCACCTCGCCTCACCTTGATATCCAGTCTGCTGCTCCTCCCCAACACCTTGTGTCTTTTTCTCTGAGAACCAACAAAGAAGAGAAATGAGCTCCTTAAATGGACTGTAATTTCAGCTTCAGGTATTCTGAAGTTCTTGACATCAGAGACTGATATTCTCGGGAAGTGTAAATCACACTGAATGTCCATGTCTGTTACAGACCATATCGTATTATTTCATGAATTTTCAATGAGTTCATAACGAAGCTAAAGAGGCCACTGAATTTAAAATATGTTGTATGCTTTCAGTATTCACCAACATTAAACAACGCAGCTGGTAATAAGAAAAAATGTCCTACCTCAGAGCTTCAGCACAGCAAAGATGTCAACTGGTCTGTATAACGTTTCTCTTCTTCCCAGATGTCATCAATTGAGGCCGTATATCTAAAAGTGTGAGACATATGAAAGCACCGGTCTTAACATGCAACACAACTGACAGTTAAAGTATATACCATACAACAATACTATGTTTTTATATGGAAAGTGGAGGATTGCATAATGTTCATGAATAAATTGACAACGATATGCAGGATTTGGACCTGAAGACTCTTCCATAGTTACCACGGACCGTGTAAACATCATTCTTTGTGTCAGTCTTTTTCATTTACTCAGACACATTCGCTTCAGTTCAGTTACTATTCATTTGTCAATCATTCATCACCAGAAATGTATAAAGTACATGCAAAAGACAAATGCCCAAATAAAGAGAAGCTGACGGAGGCAAAGGGGCCAGATAATATAACATTGAAGTTTGTTAATGATATCAAACCTTACAAATCAGGAGGACCTTGACAGCTTTCCAACCATTCACAAAAATGTAATCCTATGAGCCCCCATGTCCAATTTACAAACAGGTGGGTACAGGACCTTCAGATCTACAAGCCAAATGCCAACAACCACACAATCAGCCGCACAAAGATAAGCTAGCTAATGTTATGCTATCTGAATGCTAACAAAACGTTGGCTAATCATGCATACCCAATCTACCGGTATCTTACAAAAATGAAACCCATAACGTTAGCGTACCTTTGTGTCTGACTACATTTTGTGTTTTGAATCATATTCATGATGTAGTGTTTTGTGTTAGTTCTAGGGATGTGCATTCCAAGCAAAAGTACTATTCAAAAATCAATGGGAATTAGTCGATTATTATTAGAAAACCACTGCATAACCCCCAATCCTCTGGTCTGTGAAATCCTGCAGATGCCATCAGGAGCACCAGAAGATATAGAGGACACAGAGGCACATGATTTTTTTCAGGATATAGTGACCGTTTTATAAAAATTACTTTTTTTTAATCATATTTGCTCTATTTCTATCCACTACATAACATGGCGCTGATATGCAAAAATGAACTAAATGGGTTTTATTTCTAATAAAAAAAGCAAAACGACAGTGGGGGCGGTGGGCAAGTAATGTGATCAGTATATGCATGAACACCATGTAACGGCGGGTTCAAATAGGCCGCAAAGCGCAGCGCTATGTTAATCGTCACACAAGCCGAAGCCTGGCTGTTCACACCAAAAACACACACAATGATTCGAAAACTGAAAGCTCACTTTGCCAGATATATGGCATTCCAGATGTCGCGTTTTCTGACACTGGTCCCCAATACACATCTGAGGAGTTCAGGGTTATCAGCAGGTCGTGGGATTTCAGTCACAAAACGTCCTCACCAAGATAACCGTAGAGCAGTGGAAGCGGTGGTGAAAACCGCCAAATGGCTGATGGCAAAAGCTAAACGAGCAGGCACCGACCCGTATTTAGCCATGCTGGACCACAGGTACACTCCACTGCAGAGTACAGACAGCAGCTCAGCAATGACAGGCATGCTGACCAAAACACAAGCTGACAGAATGATGCTGTCAGAAAAAGCCAAAGGAAACAAGATCAACACTAAAATGCTACTGCCAAAGTCTTACCTGCACTGCATAGAGCCAAGCCATAGAACCACTCAGAGGACAAAGGCAGTGGTGGAAAAAGGCAACGGTCATTCAATCTGTAGAGCCAAGGTCTTATGAAGTGATGACAGAGCAGGGTCAGGTCTGGAGGAGAAATAGAAAACATTATCAATGATGAGTTCTCAGTAGTGGATGGAGCTACTGCTGAGCAGGGTGGTGATTCAGAACCAACACAGGATGAGGGCAACAGTGCTGAGGCACGGAGACAATCACAAGGTGGAAATCAAATCATCTTAGCTGATATAAGATGCCAGCAGAGGTGCCTTACACTCCCGCACAAAGTCAAAGTCAGGCAGGCCTGTCAGAAAGCCGGCACATTTGAAGGAATTTGAGTGACAATAACACTTACTCATTAACAGTGAAATTACACAAACACACACAAGGCAAAAGACATTCATGGACTGTATTTTGTTCAACTTGGGGACTGATAATAATATGTTATTGGCTATGTCCGAAATCGTATACTATGCACTACATACTCAATATGAGTACTATTGTTCACCATACTTTTGTGTGAATAAACAGTAGTACGTATCTAGTCAAACACACTGAGCAGTAATTTACATCGTCACTTCCTGAGAGCCTCCTTGCCAGTTAGAGACGTGTAACCATGGTAACCCATGCCAACCTCATCTGACCAAAACGACGGTTTGCAAGAATCAATGTCTGAATTAATTAAATCTATATTACGCCTAGCAAAGAGAAATCTTACACTTACAGTTAAATTGAAGCGTTATTGATGTTACAGAGCTGTCCATCAACGTCTGTTATGAACGTTGTCGTCACTAACGCATTGCATTGTGGGATATTTATGCCGCATGTATGTATATATATTATAGCATCCAGCGTTGCATACTGTAATACATGTCATCGGAAATAGTATACATTGTGCATACTATTAGTTTCAGACTAAGGTTTCAGACATACTAAAATATCTCACATATTGTGTTAGCGTACTAAATAGCATGTTAGTATGGAATTTCGGACGCAAACATTATGTCTCTTTATATTTTATGTTATGTTATGGTTACAGTTCGTGTAAAGTTACTACGAAAAATGTAACTATGGAAAAAACACTGAAATGTCCTTTGATATAATAAGGTTGTTTAGGGATTGTTTGTGTTTAAAAAAAGGGAACATGTTGCAATATATGGTTGCCAGGGGGATGGTATTAGTTGTGGCACCGGGGAAAAGGGCGGAAGTTGAAGCATCTGGTTAGAGATGACTGATTGAAGATTGCCAAGTAAAATACTTGAGTTTACCACAGTGTGTGTCATACAAGCATAAGCGAATACATATTGAAACAAATACTACTATAACAAAACCACAAACGTACAAAAGACTAAACTAGCTGATACACCTGCTAGCCGTAATTAGCATGAATTAGCATACCTATTAAACACAGGTGTGTTGACTTCTTTGACCTGAGGGAGATCGGTGGTTGAAGCATTATCAGTGAAATTTGGTCTGTCTCTCTTCATCAGGCGACACAAAGCATGACTAGTTAAATGCACACCGCTAGCTTGAGAATTTACATTACGGCAGGAGACGGCTGGTAACTAAGCAACTAATCATTACTCTGAGTAAGCTAATGTTAGGCTATGCGTTGTTAGCATTAACACAACAGACACACTAACTGCTCTCTATCAGCTCGGTGTCCGCTCGGTTCTCTGATGTATCGACTTCACACCGACGTTCACAACCGGAGCCCGCACTGCAGTGTGCGCTAATTCCTCTGTAAATATTAGCTTGCTAGCGCCATTTGAAAGCCGTAACGTTAACGTCGCTCCTGCTTGTAGCTTCCGCCATGTTGGTTTGAACAGTGTCGTGGAGGCGTGGCCTGTATTACGTCAATGGGCATGTCTGCGTAGGATAACAGAGCGCCAGCAGACCTGGGATCAGCTGATCACCTGCCTCTTAATTGGCTAATGAAAGCATAAAATAATAAATAAATAAAAAGTAGCGTGATCAATGTATCCAAATGTAATGTGTGAGTAAAAGTGATGTTTTTTTAATCTAAAAAATCTACTCAAGTAAGAGTAAAAAGTAGCCTATGCTGCATTAAAACCACTCTGACAAGTAGGCTACATTTTATTTGATTTTATTATTTTTATTGTGTCATGCATAAATAATATGCCCAGCCAAAGGAGTTTACAAGACACCATTACTTAGAAAATAAAGAAAAGACAAAGGCAGAACCCAGCGCAGCAACATCAATTACAAATATTACTAAACAAATAAACCATCCTGATGTGTTTTTTTTTTTTCAAGCTTCAGAAACAAAAGTAACCAATTTATAAGCATTAAAATTAAATAGCCATTCCATTTTGTCATCATCCGAGCACCACATCATTTCTGGATTTTGAACAGACATTTCATTTAAAATAGTAGTTCTTAAGGCATCATAGTATGGACAATACAAAAGAAAATGTGATTCATTTTCAACTTCTCCTAACTCGCATTACTTCGCACAACCTGTTGTCCTCCTGGAATATATGTTCTTAATTTAGGTTTTAACAATAAATCTTACAATTTAGCCTACTTAAAAAAAAAATACTTGAGTAAACCTACATGTAACGGAGTAAATGTACCTCGTTACTAACCCCTTCTGAGTAGGCTAGGCTATAAAAAAAAAAGAAAAAGATAAACAGACTGGGATTGCTCTATTTTCTTCCGCCAGAGCTATTATAGAATGAGATGTTCATTCTGAGCAACTGTCTCATTGCACAGCTATTGCAAAGCCAAAGACCATCCCAGCGGCATGACCGTGTCACTCAAAACAGTGCTGCGGCTATGGGCATTTTTGCGGGCTAAAGTCATGTCATCTGAGACATTTAATTGGGCCCGGGTAGCCACAGGGGGGGACAAGCGGACGGCATTCCTCCACTGCCTGCGCCCTGTTGTGTTGCTCTGCGCCGCGTGGCCGCTGCAGTCCCGTGGATAACATGTCCATGCCCACGCAAAAACTTGAGCTGCTGGAGTGCCTCCTGACCGACACGCTGATTATGGTGGAACAACTTCTGAATAGAAAATAATATAGTTGGGACTCTCAAGGGGGGAAGTGGAGGTCAACTTTTGGGAGAGATAGTTGTGCCATGCAACGGCTGAGAGACGACTTGTGTTTTTTCTAAAAGAGACCTCAGCGGTGGTCCAGCGGACAGACGGGGGACAGACAACAACTGAGGACATACACTGCTACCTGATTTTAAACTTTATCATACGGATTTTTTCCTGCTGCTTCAGGTAATAATGACCTGTTGGCCCAGATGGGTTCTTTTCAGCTATACTCAGTGCATGCTGGAGATGGTCCATATGCATGGAATAAACTAGACTCCATCATAATGTGGATTATATGACAAAAATGTGCACTTTTTATGCTATTCCACTGTCACAATATCACAGTATTAGTAGTCATGCTTTGCTTTCCCAACAACTGAGAGAGACATACATAAAATAGGGCTCATTTGCTGGTGTAGAAGGTCATTGAGGTATGTTGTGTGAGACAGAGGGTTAAAGAAGGCATATGCCCTGATATAAAAAGCCTGTACCTACACTGGAGAGGGGGGGGGGGGGGGGCATGCAAAATCCAGACCTCAGAGCCAGTCTGTCAAAGCTCCCTAATTATTTAATCCCACTGCAACTCTAAATGCATGATGAAACTGGTGGCTGTGTGTGTGTGTGTGTGCGTTCATAAAGCCCCATACTTTCCTAGGTGTGGATTAATCACGTGCTTTATCAGAGCAGGCTTTCATTCCAACTGAACACAACACCTGCTGAGTTAAGTATTTAGATTAGTCTGGTTAAATCACAATAATGTACAAGGTTGGAATAAAAAAAAAAATTATACTTAGCCTGCCATGTCAGATTGGATACTACACGCACGTCAAATTAGAGCTATAACGACTGATTAATCTGCTGATAAATTGTTTGGTCTATAAATACAATTTCCCAGAAGCTAAGGTGGCATCTTCTAGTTGCTTGTTCCCAGAAATAGGGAATTTACAGTCACATAAAACAGAAAAACGTATGAAGTCCCCACATTTTTTTCATGATAAATCTCTTAAATATTAATAGATCTGTCCGTTTTCAGCTGATCGACTAATCGTTTCATTATTGCATCACCACGTGTCTTTCATGAGCCCCTTTTGATTGTGCTAACAGCTCTGTTTTGTGCCTGTGGCCTCGTGAAGGGATAAATGATCACCTCAACCAGAAGAGTGTCTCCTGATAAATCTGAAGTTAGAATCGCCTTCAGCCTCGAGGACACATCAGGTAAACACACACACACGCCACACTACCATGCACTCACCTCACACACAAATGCCCCCCCCCCCCCCCCCCCCCCCCCCCACACACACACACACACACACACACACCTGTGTTCCAGCATCTCAAAAATGATGGCTACTACTTATTTTGAGTTTAGTCACAACGATTACTCAATCGATCATTTAACACCCGACGTTGCTGGAAGCTCTACTCTCACTGCATTTCCAGTATGTGTGGAACACATGCACGGCATTCCTCCCACCAAAACAGACCAGGCGCAATCCCCTCCCCTTCACACCCTATCACTTTTAACTGTGTTCATTCTTCTACGCTGTAGCGGAGACAGGTGCTCCCTCTATTTCTGTAGCACATTAAAAACCGACCACACATGCATGTGCGCAGCTGTGCACTTGCAAAAACGCACTTGTATGCACCCACACGAGCGATTGCAGAACCTTTTATGGGACCCAGCATTATTTAATTCTTTTATCTTCAATAAAAACTCGCAGGTGTACCCTACCTATGGTGCAAGGTGTTATCTGTCGGGATGTTTTACTGCAGTGGGGCCAGGCACTGGGACAGCAGCTGCAGCCATGCAATGACAGAGTCAGGTTTCCCCCCTCTAATACTAACAGTGTCCCGCTGCCTGATTCACTGTTCAGCTTTTAGAACACCGGCCTATATTTATAAGCAGTTAACACTTCCAGTCCCACTCCGCCCATCTCTGATCCCCCTTGTCTTTCTCTTAGGAAGTGAGATGAAGGGCTGTAGCTGGAATGACACTCAAATCCCACTCTAAGCAGTGATTCATTGAACTCCATGACATGCTGCTTGTCATTCACACATGGCAACAAGTCCTCTTACTGAATTACTTTTTCATTTCTCAATCATCCACATTGCTCTTGTTTCTAGCTTGTTTTTTTCATCTAACCTCAACCATCCATTTGAGGTTTAGTCAGTTTAGTCATCAGTTTAGTTACCTCGCTTTCCAATTTGTTTTTTTGTCTAGTTGTGCGCTGGTTAATTTTTTTGCTAAATCATAAGCGTCAAAGTAACTGTACGGGGCCGGCTTTAGTTGGTAGCATGCTCACACGCCTCGATTTAGCTTCCAGAGCTGGTCAGGCACAATCTGACCCTGCCCTTCAAAATCAAAGTTTGGATATTCCCTAGACGATCATGTTGTTGCCTCTTTGAACTTGTGTTTCTCAGCAGGGGGACTGAGACCTGTGCTCCGTCTAGGGATCATCCTCCAGGGCTTTCATGACTTCATGCCAGGCATACTTATAACCCCACACTGTGTCAATCCAAAGCATGAGAACTGTATTTATTCCACATCATAATTGGCCCCATGGCTGCAGGCTGGCCCACTGATACTTCTGCTTTTAGAAGGTTGCATCATCCCAGGATTCTCCACATGTGTTCCACAACTCCAGGGGGACATTACTGGCGAGGCAGAGGCTGGTGCAGACAACCTGTCTGTTTCTGTCCGTCTGTCTGTCTGTCTGTCTGTCTGTCTGGATGCCTGTCTGTCTGAATCCCTCTCTGTCCATACATCTGGCCTGTCTGTTCTTTCTTTCTGTCTGTTTGTATTCTTACCCTGCATGTCCCTCAGTGTGACAGCTCATTACTGCTGTACATTAAGAGGACATGGCTCATTTATAAGTATAGCTGTATGCGTTGCCATATAAGAGGCCCCCATATAGTGTTTCAGTCTGGTCCATTTTATGAGGTGAAGAAAGGCATTAAAGCAACCGCCTGTAGGACCAGATTTGAAAGACAGTGAAGTACCAAGAGGCCGGACATTTACATTACACCTATCTCATCTTTAAAGCTATGAATTTAAACGTGAAAACAATATACCTTTTTAATCTTAGTAGATTTTTGTTTTAATAAACACAATGTTGCATTTAACATCTTTTTTTATTCAGTTTGACTCTCCTAAATTCCCTCTGCTTAGTATTTCTGTGCTTAACGAGACATAACTAAGGAATGGGCTAATAAGCCTACAAATAAAATAGAATAGAATAGAATAGAATAGAAAGCTTTATTGTCATTGTACATGGTACAACGAAATTGGAGGGCTTCTCCTGAACAGTACAGTTAAAAAAAAAAAAAAATGATGATCTTCTAATAATCAAACAATGTAAACACCCATAAACTTGTTATGTTAGCTGGTTATTTCAATAAAAACAAAATTATATTGCTTTTTACAGTCCGTAACAGCATCAATAGCGTTTTTAAGAATATGTTTTTCAAATTTATAAATAACCAAAGGGCCAGTTTGAAATTGCCACCAATTGAATATGCCTGCTGTAGGATCACCACATGATTTGAACCTAAATTTGACAAAATAATCTCTCTCCCACAAGTTTCAAATCTCTGCAGGCTGATTATCTGTAGTACTTAGATGGAAGGAAGGAAATCAATCCGAAAACTACAGTAGTGGTGGAAAGTACAATAACTAATTACAATTATCAAGTACTGTACTTAAGTATAGTATTGAGGTATTGTACTTTGCTGGAGAATTTTAATATTTTGCTACTTTACACAGTACTTCACTACATTTATCTGACTATAATTACTTTCCATATGAAGATTTTATACAAAACAATAATCATCATCTGATGCATTGTTATAGATTAGAATACTCAACAATATATACAATTTTTAGCAACCAACCAGCAAAAACATTAACATGTCCCTTACATTTTAATGCATTAGTAATAATTAGCCAATAATACAAAATAACATGACACTCTGTAAGGGAGTATTCTATATAATAAGTGCTTTTACTTGTGATACTTTAAAGGTACAGTGTGTAGGACTTGGCGGTATCTAATGGTGTGGTTGCAGATTGGAACCAACTGAGTACCCCTCCGCTCACTCCTCCCTTTCCAAGATTGCGTGAGCCGTCGAGTGCAACACCGTGGTAACGCCGTTCACCTCGCTCAGAGGCCATCCTTACCATAATAACACTGCTTTAGGAGCAACGGAAGTCAGATGGCGGCTGGTGGTACCACGGTTTTGCACTCTGCGGCTCACGTTACCGCAGTTTCACAAGCGTGTTGGAGAACTACGGTGGCCTTCAAGTAACATAAAAACGCAAAAGGCTCTCTCTAGCCAGTGTTTGGTTTGTCCGTTCTGGGCTACTGTAGAAACATGGCGGAGCAACATGGCGGACTCCGTGAAGAGGACCCGCTCCTTCTATAGATATGAAGGGCTCATTCTAAGCTAACAAAAACACAACGGTTCTTAGTTTCAGGTGATTATACACTAATGAAAACATAGCTATGAATATTATATTCCATTTCTGCTAATAGATCCCCGAAATGTTACACACTGTAAAGAATACGCAATTTGTAGTAATGCAAAACCATCAAAATGTTAAATTGTTGGCATTATTAACAATGTACAATATTGTGTTTTGATATGTCAGAATATGTCAATCATTATATTGATTGTTAATATCTGAATAATGTGTTCTCTTTCAATAGATGTAAAAGATGTGGAGGACCTCCCTCAGACTTTCCCAGACCTTGAACAGCGACTACAGGTACTATAAAGTACTACTATACTAGTACATACTATACTGTTAGCATCAGATTGCATTGAACACACACCTTGTATTGTTGGCAGAGCAGCACAAGTATAGAAGAGATGGCAGGTGTGCCTTTTAAAGGAAAAAAATCCAAATCCTGCCCTGTACTCTTATGCTATTAGCATTTTGCGTTTCATGTCTGGCTCTCTTTTATGGCTTACTGCTGTATTTTTCTAATGGATAGTCACACAACGCAATGCCAAATGAATTCCCTCTTTGAAATAGGTTTTGATTTTGAATGTTTTTGCTCAGTAAATATTAATATGGCTGTCATTATTGCTCTCTCTGCTAATTTACAACTGAAGGCCAGGCCAGAGAAATCATTCTGGGAATCACTAAATGAAAAGAGCTGGGGGCAGGTTGAGAGGAAAAGTAGACCAAAGATTTACATCATTATTAAATAAATCCTAAAATAAATTGGACATAACCCTCTAAAAAAGCTGTGTGATGGTTGAATTTTCCTCTAAAGATCTATTCTGTTACAGGTAGAAGAAGAGTCAGGAGAAGCCTGGGTTAAGTTTATTATCCCTGTAAATCAATGTCTTCACTGTGTGCACTCAATCTACTATTAGTGTTGTCATTGAATTATCCTTCAACGAGTGCCAGCGCCAGGTCACATAAAGTGCATGTTGGTTTAACTTTAGAGTGTCAAATGAGAACAGTAGTAGCGGGCCAATGAATGATAACTCTCACAAACTGTACTGGTTTCTGTTTCGTTCCCGTTAATCCTAGTTTTGAAACTTTGTTTTTCTTATTTACATAAAATGCCCATATAATCAGTATTCATATTCCATTTAAAGGACTGCAAATGAGTTTTTTTTTATGACCTTAACATGATTTGAACATGCCATATTCTGATCTGGCGTCAGACATGCTACCATTGTGCCACAAGGTCTCCCACTGTAAGGCCTTCCACTTTGTGAAATAAAGCATTTGTAGGTCTCATAGAAGTAATATGGAGACAAGTCAGTTTAGGTCTCACTTGTTGTCTTCACACACAGCAATCAATTGTTTCACCAGTAGTGATATCTGCAGCAAATTTCATAGATAACCTGTCATGGACCAAAGTAGTCCTATCCTATATGACAATGTTGCTACTGGGCCACTGTGGGAAAGGTCAGAGGGTCACTAAAGTGATAGGACTTAGCCCTTTAGCAGCCTTTTAGCATTAAGTTGTAAATAGAAACAATGCCAGGGTCAAGGGAATTTGCTTGGAGAAAATTTTAAAGCTTCCAAGTTGGAAAGTGCTGTTCCAAATAACAAATCCAGGGTTGTACACTGCATGTGTGATATAAACTGTTTTTTTTATATATATTATAATCTTTTTTTTGTTTTGCTTGGTTCTAAACTAACACTGCATCTCTCTGATGTCACGTATCTCTCTCTGACCTCTTGCAGCCGGTGCCCCCCTCTGTGTCTCTGAGAGAGAGCGTTCAGGTGTACAAGGAACACTGCAGGATGGCGAGAGATTTCCACCAGGTCAAACATGAGATCGCCGTGCTTGAGGACCGCAAGTGAGTCCCTGTAAATATCTTTAAAAAAAAAAAAAAAAAATGAAATGGTGGTGCAATGGCAAAGAACGTATACTGTATTGCCAAGAAGTGAAAGTCAATTGTTCGCTCCATTGCAACATCAGCGCCCAGCAGCAAAGCTATGCTTCCGCCATTTTGGACTGAAAGCGACTACTGGACACCAGTAAAACATCCGCCTGAAAAGTGCTGTACAAAAGTGAAACAAAATTATTTCTATTCTATTGTCATATTCTACCGAAATGGCCTGCGTTGAACAATAAGATATTATAAATATAATAAGTGTTTTTAGTCCAAAATGGCAGCAGCGGCTGTTGCCAAAAAAACACTGGAGTTTCTTTGGTAATGGTAGCACATCTGATCAGAAGTTTGCACGTTCAAATCATGTCCTGTGTCGCTGCTTGGACCAGAATAAAACAAATCTTACTCACTGGTAGCTTTGCCAATAGTCTGCTTGGCTTTTTGAAATGTTCAAATATCTATGTACTACTGATCTACTGATTCAAGGAGAACAAATATCAATGTGTTATGATTATTAGAATAATAATTTATTGTAATATAGGTGCGTGTTTGGAACATAAACTTACAACACTGAGAAATTAAATTCCCATTAGGAAATTGCAACACTTGTACTGGAGGACTGCATTGCATTTAGGAACAAAATGTCCACCAGGTGGCACATGTTAATAGCTTTCATACAGCATTTAGCACATGATCTACTGAGAGCAGTTTCCTCTGGATGATATTTGAACAGCTGGTAATCTATGACTTTGATTTTAGATGTATTCCTTTATTATTATAGTTACTTTTAAATCAGAAACAAGACCCGAGCGTGTGTGATGTATACAGGGATGAGTGTGAATGTGAAGGTTACACTATACACTAGCTTTCTTCGTTTGATTCTGGATCATGTTTGGGGGAAAGTAGCACCTTCACTGTGGTGAAGATTACACTGCAACCCTTGCCAGGTGTAATTGAGTGAGACCCGCTGTATCCTTTAATGCCCATGCAGTATGTACTGTGTGTATGCTTGCACATAAACAGGCGTGTATAACACACACACACACAGTGCACACTGTCCCCTGTGCCCTCAGCAGCTGTGGGTAGTCTTAGCAGTGGGATTTTCAAGGCCCTTGCTGTTACCCCCACCACCACACCTACACACACACACACAGACACGCACACACACAACCTACACCACTTGGCAGCTCCTAAATAGAGAACAGCAGGCAGACTCTGATGGGATGAGTATAGCCTTGAGTTTAGATAAGAACATGATGAGTCAGGCCGGTAGAAACTCTTGGTTCTCTCTTTTCACGCTGTCACTCATGCCAACATCCACTGACACGTACACACACACACAGATTCTCACTTAAAGTAAAGTGAGACACAAGTAGACAGAAGTGAAGGCAGTATCACAAATTGTGCTTTTACACCGATTCTATAAATACGATATAAGGTATCTCAGATACTGATACTTCATTAATTAGAACGTTGAATATATTTCCGTGGAAGAGTGAATATTTTCCTATTTTCCGCTATTGGTCATCGACTATTAAGCTAACAGGCATGATACAATGAAAGTTTTGTTACTTCCCATATGCTTACACACAGAAAAACAGGAGAGTTTCAGACATATAGTGAAGTGTTGCAAGGATGACAACAGGAACAACACTTTAACACACTGCGGAGGGATTTTCCAAAATTTACTCTGCTCTGCTTGAATACAATGTAGTGTATTTTAACTCATTGTTAGTCATCATACTCATTTTAACTAAGTTTTTCAGTTCGATCAGTCCTGTAATACCAGTGAACTGAATCATAATGTTAACAAAAATGTTTATTTTCTTAAAGTTGTGTTTTAGAGAACCCCTTCTCAGTGCGTATAGAAACATTGATATTAGGCCTAATGTAGTTAAGCCTATCACTGGGAACCATCATGATACAAAGAGATTACACAAGAAATAGCCCCAGTTGTGAAAGAGTTATAAAAACATGACTTTTCTTCAAAACATTAACGTCCATATTAGAAGTTTTGAAACTGTTTCGGTACACAGCGTAAGTTATATGATATGGTTTAATATCTGTTGATATCTTTTAAACTGAGCGGGGTATGAAAAGTTGTTTTCTTTACATTCTATTTTTTTCAGATCTTCACAAATTTTGGTGCACAGAAAAGACAAAATGAATAAATGTGATAGTATATCACTTTTTCATTGAATAAGAAAAAAGAGTTCTGTAGTATTTATATCAGATTTAGTCTGGCTTCTCTGTTTTTTTGGATGGATTCTGAAAAAGACCTCTTCCCCTTTTTCAGGCTCTCTGTCACAAAAACATGCGCGCACGCACGCACGCACGCACGCACGCACGCACGCACGCACGCACGCACGCACGCACGCACGCACGCACGCACACACACAGACACACACACAGTTGTGTTACAGTTGAACACAATCATGTAAAAACGGTAAAATCATGTACGATTGTAAAATCATATATTACAGTAACCACATGCCTTTCCTTAAGTTATTAAAAAATAAAGTTATGCTTACCAACTCAGATGGAATTACCAGTCTTAGGGAGATGTGTGAAAACTGAAAATGGAGGAGAAACACAGTTAAGATGAGATAAACATAATTGTTTTCACCAAACACTCATGGATTTTTTGCAGTTTACTGGTTACCTTCTAGACACAACCTCTGGTATAATAATAATTATAATAATAATCCATTTTATGTGGTGGCGCCTTCTAGAACACCTTACAATGCATAAAAACATACTCCAACAGATAAAAACAGCAAAACATGACATGTAACATGACATGTTGTTAAGGAAGCATACAAGGTTGAAAGGAGGAATACAATTTGCCCTCTTGGTTCTGACTATCTAGCCTCCCTGTTGTTGTTTTATAATCCTTATATATATATATATATATATATATAAGCACAACTCTACATGTAACGCACAACGTGATTGGTTAATGGCTTTATTTGTGGTGCGAAAGTTCAGAAAAATCAACTTTGTTGAAAAAAACGCTTTTTTGCCGCGTAATATTTGTGTTATGTGTTAAAGTATTCATGACAAAAACAACAGTTCTAAAAAATATATTGACATGCGAATTAATTGCACGAAAAAAAGAAATGCCAGTGTGTAAAGGCCTGAAGTCTTTAAAGGGAGCTGGAAAAAGTTATCCCCATAATGGCAAACCTATCAAATGTGCTAAAAAACATTAAGGTTAGGGCCTTTTAATCAGTTAACATTGCAACCTCCAGTAAATAAAAACCAGTATAGTCATTTGCTGTCATAGTTGTGTCATTAAAGCTCTGGACAGACAGCCTGTGTTGTAAAATAGAGACTTTTCTTCTTTGTTGATGCTGCCGTTATGTGACTTGGCACTTACCAGCTGTAATACAACACTGACATTCACACACTCTCAGGCGTGCGGCCATGACACGCACGTTGTACACATACATATACGTGCGTGTGTGCTTACACTGCCTTTCAAAGTCCAAAGGCTGATCTCGTCCCAGAGTGTGAAATCACTGTTTGCCAGGTAAAGTCAGGTCATCCTGCCTTAACCAGAGCTACAGTCATTCAATTTGATTGGCTTCACTTGGAAAGATAGTTGGGATGGGAAATGTTGGTTTATGTTATTCATTGTGTCATGCACATACGAGTGCTCAGCCCACACGGACCTACAAGACTAGACAAAAATTAGGGCTGCTCATTCCTGCCAACGTACAAATCTTTGCATCAAATTAAGACTTACAATAAGGTTCTTCTTCACCTGAATTCAGTGTATTTTAATTATATATTTAAGATACAGTATATTACTCTTCTACTCTGGGCTGCAGCTGCAACATTCAGGAACGTTTTTCACAGGCTGTCGCTGTATTTTGTGTGCGCAGCAACATGACAGCTCCCCAAAAGTGAGGCCAAAACATTTCCATCGCCCCCTGGTGGCCGGCTGTTAGTTTAGGAAGCTCTTGGTTTGATATGCAGCAGAGTTTTCTATGAGCGGAGCACACATTTTAAACGCCAATATTGCAGTCGATCATGTTCATTTATTCGCGTGAAGCCAAAATCGTGATCGCGATTAATACTCAGTTAATTCTGCAGCCCTACCAAAAATACAGTTTGAGTAGGGAAACAGTGGTCAGACAATAACATAACTTCTTACATATAACATTACATTGCAAACAAAGACCTTTTACCATTGGTGAAATTCTGCTGCACAAAAGGCTCCACACTGCAGTGGCTGCTTCATTAGCCAATATGTTTGTAATTTAGGTTTGTACAACACATCAGCACACCATCTTTCCTTATACATTTGAAATGTATAAGGAAAAATTGGAAAAATATGCCCTGAGCATCATAAATATACTGCATTTGGCCATGGCCCACCACATGTCTTATTTACTTATTCCAGAGCTGTTAGCTATGTTGCCCAACAGCAAGCAGGATCTCAGCCCTTCCTGTAAGTTTGCATTGTTTCCATGTCTATTTTGGTTTCGGTGGTTTCCCCCCACATTCTTGAAACAAGACAGCTGGAGAATCTAAATTGCTTATAGGTATGAATGTGAGTGATCCTGCAAATTTGCCTCTCTCTTAACTGGGAACCTGTTATTGGTGTTTCCCTGTGTATGCAAGGATAGCGTCCAGTTTTTCACAACTGAAAAAGATAAAGCGGGAAGAGATAGAAAATATAAACCTTTTCAAACTGACAACATAAACATTATAAATGGGCCTCTTTGTATTTCCTGTTGCAATGTTTGTTTATTCAGTAGCTTACAAGGGCGATGAAAAGGTCTATACGAATGACTCGACAGTAAATTAATTGTAGAATTTGGAGAAATACTATACTGTTTTAGGCATTGTGATTAGGGCTGTCAAAGTTAACGCAATAATGCGTTATCGCAAATCCATTTTAACGCCACTAATTTCTTTAATGCATTAACGCAACTTACTAAATTTTTAGGTTGTAGCGGGCGCAGTTTTAAATCATATGAAACTAGAAAACCTAAGGAATCCATTGGTACCAACCATGTCATACTAGCTTGTCACAAACAAGGTTAAATAACACTCCAAACTTACGCTAAGTGAGGCGAGGAAAAACTGGCATGGCCATTTTCAACGGGTCCCTTGACCTCTGACCCCAAGATATGTGAATGAAAATGGGTTCTATAGGTACCCACGATTCTCCCCTTTACAGACATGCCCACTTTATGATAATCAAACGCAGTTTTGGAGCAAGTCATAGTCAAGTCAGCACACTGACACACTGACAGCTGTTGTTGCCTGTTGTCTGCAGTTTGCCATGTTATGATTTGAGCATATTTTTATGCTAAACACAGTACCTGTGAGGGGTTCTGGACAATATTTGTCATTGGTTTGTGTTGTTATTTGATTTCCAATAATTAATATATACATACATTTACATAAAGCAGCATATTTTCCCACTCCCATGTTGATAAGAGTATTAAATACTTGATAAATCTCCCTTTAAAGTACATTTTGAACAGATAAAAAATGTATGTGTTTGAGCTTATTTCTTTATGCTAAATTTATGCTAAATGCAGTACCTGTGAGGGTTTCTGGACAATATTTGTCATTGTTTTGTGTTGTTAATTGATTTCCAATAATAAATATATACACACATTTGCATAAACTCCCATGTTGATATTGTTGAGTATTAAATACTTGACAAATCTCCCTTTAAGGTACATTTTGAACAGATAAAAATGTGATTAATTTGTGATTAACTATGGATAATCATGTGATTAATCGCAATGAAATATTTTAATTGATTGACACCCCTAATTTTGATGTGATAAAAAAAAAGAAGTAAAAATGTAGTCACTCCTCTATTTAGGCGCAAGTTGCTGGCAGAGCTGGGGGAGGATGAGCAGGTTGCCATGGAGATCGCCCGTCTAGAGGAGGAGTTTCGGCGTCTAACAGAGGAGAACCACACCTTGATGACGGTCCACAACGAGCGCGCTCAGCAGCTGGAGAGGCTCTGCTTGACCAATCGGACGAGGCAGGACTCCTCGTGACCTCTGACCTCCGCAGAACCTGAGGCCTCCAGACATCCAGCTGACGCCAGGCCAGGAAACCAAGCAGAAATAAAGGCTCAGTTAGTGCTCATTCTACACAACAACAGTCAGTGAATCAGCTGCAGAAAGGCGTCGTGTTTATTCATGCCTGAGTCATTTGTTTGAACCACAGAAGTACTGTCATCATCAGTGGGAAGCTGTTGTAGTGATTCTACCAAGCTATGACACAAGGCCACCTTTCTGGGTTTTGTTATTATGTGATCTTGCAGAACCTTCCTGGTCGCCGCTGCAATACCTCACAGTATATATTTATACAATGTCAGCTGCTGTGAATGTGACCGGATATTCTGATATCTGTCTCAGGTCCTGTGGAGACTCAGATCTTTTACCTGAGGTCTGTGGAGGGAGCCAAAGGTGGTATGATGTGGTCCAAATGTTGTATTTTGAGGAGCGTTTCCCCTCCCTCTCCCTCTCTCGCACCCAGACACTTGCCCGTCAAGTTCCTGTTATAACAAATAGGAAATGAGACAAACGTTTAGGGATCGGGAAATTATAGCCATCTGTGAGGAACAGCAAAAGAAGAAGGGTGATTATCCATTTCACAATAAGTATCTGCTGCGACACAACACCGTTAAGAGTTGTACATTTTTTTTGATGTAGCGTGTCTCGCCCACCTGTTGAAGGGGAAGTATACAAGATAAACTGTTGCTTATCATCCTTGTCTATTAATAAAATGCATTTTATTTTAACACCAGCATCAGTTCCTTAGTTTCATTTCTCTAAGCCGGTGCTGTTGTGTTTGTGTGTGTTTTATGACCATAATGCGGCGCTTACATGGAAAAGGGAACTAGTTTTTTTGTTTTTTCATGAGGGGATTAGCTCATTCTGGAATAATGAAACTGTGACTTGATTGGCCAGTTTGACTCTGGCAGCCTTCCCCTTTCTTCCTTCAAATCATGTGACACTGGCAACAGTGCTGTGTGATGATGATTAGTCCACTTTGTTGTAGGCTACTTTACTGGAGGTGTGCATTTCCTTTGTAGAAAACGCCCTTGCAAAGTTTATCATAAAACGATTTTTCTGGCAGTGATCACGTGACACTATAGTCATCCTCTCACAGTATCACAGATATTTGATAAATATTTATATGGCCAATAACAGTTAAAGCTGTAGTGGGTAGAAATGGAGCAAATATGATTAAAAAAAGTTATTTTTATGAATGGTCACTATATCCTGACAGTAGTGCATGAGACAGGATATCTGAAAAAAATCATGTGCTTCTGTGTCCTCCGGTGATCTGCAAGATTTCACAGACCGGAAGAAAACAACCAGTCAGAGCCGAACTGGAGTCTGAGCTGGAGTTGAACTCCGATCAACGGTCAAACTAGGCAGCGCTGATCAAATATGAATAAATATTCTGTTACTGTAATGCCTATTTCTCGCCTCAAGGGTTTTCAGAAACATCTTGTAGTGTACTGTTTAGCTGTAAAATGAGAAAGATTATGAGCCGGCAGGCATGTTGAGATCAGTTGAGGAAATACCAAGCACCGCCCACCAGCCGGAGCACAGCCAATAGGAACGCACAATAGGAACGCTCTCTCTCTGAAATGACCTGTGATTGGCCAAAGATTTTTTAAAGCCTGAAAACAGAGCAATGAGGAAGTGAAGAAGTCTAGTTTTCTCTCAGAGCACTTGAATTACAACATGCCGAAAGGTTATAATGGGATTTTTGCTCAATGATGCCAAAAACATTCTGACTACTGCAGGTTTAAGGACACCTCAAAAGCCTACTGTAAAAAAAACAAATTAAAATCAATATAAGGACAAATATTCAATTAAAGAAGTTGTGTTGGTACTCCTTTAAAGCTCTTAACTTATTGTAACTCTGCCAGCAAGGCACTCTCTCTCTCTCTCTCTCTCACACAAACACACAACAAAGAAGACTTGAACTGAGTTCACAGAGAAATTTGCTGCCACCTGGAAAAACAACAAGATACTAGACCTACTGAGAAATATTAACCTTTGGATTAACATAACAGCCTCCCTCTTCTCGCAACAGGTGCAGTGCCATTTGTTTTCACTCGTTTTTTGCACAACTTGTTCTCAAAAATGCACTGCCTGCAATTAGTCGAGACAACTCTAAAGACACAGACAATAGACAACGTCCTGTCTAAACACTGGGTTTATATTCCCAACCCTTGCCCTAATCTCTGAATTGTGTTCGCCGTAAATCCATAAAGGGATTTTCTGGGAAAAGCCTGTTAGTTTACCAGTAAGATCCAAGGGTGGGATTGGTAAGGACGGGAAAACTGCTTGCTCATCCTATATCAGCATGAGTGTATGAGTCAGCGCTTGCTCTGTTACACCCAGAGTTGTTGCGACACACACACACACACACACACACACACACACACACACACACGCACACACGCACACACGCACACATGCACACGCACACACACCCACTCACTCACTCCCTCTATCTCTCCCTCCCTCTCACATACTCACACACAGGCCATATGACTGAGTCAAGCTCAGTTTTTAGTTTGTAGCAGAGTTGAGATAAGGCTTTCTGGGAAACGTAGCCTGGTTGGACGGCATTCCATTTAGAAATAACCATGTCTGCTCGGCACCTGGGACTTTCTTTAACACTCTAAGAAACTTGGATATATAAAGTCAGCCTTGTAAGGTAGGCATGTTGTTGTTGTTATTTTTATGTATAACTTTTTTAAGTACTGTATGTATCCTGATAAAAAGGGAAATAGTTAACTATAAGAGTGTGTTTGTGTTTGTGTACATACGGTATAGATGTCCCTGATGGCCACGTCTGCCCCCCGGTCGTCTGTGTTTACATTTGAGTCTACAGTGCATTCCTCCCATGTGCTGCGCTGCCTGGACGAGCAGCGTCGCCGAGACACGCTGTGCGATGTTACCGTGGTGGTGGAGGGTCAGAGTTTCAGAGCCCATCGCTCAGTGCTCGCTTCCTGTAGCGAGTACTTCACACACAGGAATTCCTCCCTCACGCAGCCCGGAGCGGTCATCACGCTGCCACAAGAGGTGAGATGTCACCTCACGATGCCGTAGAAAGTAGATGCACCCGAGCCGTGCTGCCAGACAACAACCCTGGGTAAAAGTGAAGTGAGAAAAATGACAGAAAGTTTTATTTCCTCAACAAGTGTTGATGGTATATAAGCTGAGTGTATTAATACATTTTTTTTAATGCCGTTTAGTCTGAAATCTTGACCTGTCACCTTGAAAACACACAATTCCTGACTGCCTTTGAATGCTTTTCAACATTAAATAATTGTGGTTCTTAGTGGTTTTGAGTCTGCTACCAGTACAGACACCCAAGTACAACAAATTATCCTAAACTTAAAGAAAAAAAAAAGAAAAAATAAGGCCAAAAAGTGTCCAAACCGGAAACTGTTGGCTTAGCCATGTTAATAAAGCTATTTTAATTACCAAATCCTTTCTGATTTGTGGTTTTCTATTAATCCACAAGTACTGGGTTTTCTTTTACAAATTGAATTTGCATTAACAAGATTCTTTAACTGAAGGACCCGCTGGTGTTCAGCTTCTTGGGAAGTGAAAAAGCCACGGAAACTAGATTTTGGGTTACATGTGTTGGTTGTTGTGTCAGTTAAGTCCGGCAATCCTGGGCATTTGTGGTCTGAGTAGTTTATTTCCTTGGTCTACAGTGTTGTATGTTTGATTATCTCACAGAAAATATTACAGAATTACTTATTGTAATCCTTGAGAACAATATAAAGGGATATAAAGTGCTCATTTATGTCCTCTTTCCCAGGTGACTGTTGCTGGCTTTGAACCCTTGCTGAAGTTTGCCTACACGTCCAAACTTCTCTTCGAGAAAGACGATGTCTTAGAAATACGCAACTCGGCTTCCTTTCTTGGTTTCAGAGACCTAGATGAGGCGTGCTTTGAATTCCTCCTACCTACATTCTTCTCCAGCACCAAGGGCTCTGTTCCGAGAAAGACATGCTGTAAGAAGAAATGTAAGAGGCGATTGTCAAAGGAAGACTGTGCCATTGACTCTAATGACGTAGTGTTGGATGAGAAAGAAGTAAAACCAGTTGCTGACTCACCATCTCAGCAGGAAGTGGCTTGGCACTCTAACAAATCAGTGATCAGCAAAATGGGAAGTCAGAATGGCACAGGCCCTCTTACACCTGTAGCTGAAGGGACAAACGACCTTTTTATGCAGTGTCCTAAGTATCGCAAGTTCCAGCAGGCTTGTGGGAAGGAAACTTGTGTCAAAGAGAAGAGTCTGAACAACCCAGTAACAGTAATCAGGGATGACTGTGACCTCTCCTGTTCGCCCTCCAGCGGTGTGAACAGCAAGAATGAAACTGACGTTGAATTCCCTGGTAATGCAGCCACTAATTCCTCCAGACACAGCAAAGGGGGGGCTGATGAGCCATGGAAAACTGAAATGCATGACAAGAAAACAGAGGACGGTGAGGGCAGAGGGGATGTGATTGAGAAAGACACACATGAGAGGCAGAGAAAATGGAATAAGAAGGAAAGAGAGATGGATATGAAGGAAGGCATCAGCTCTTCAGACAGATCCAATGTCAAGGCAGCCTCCTCAGGGCCAAGCACAGCGCTGGGTGAGAGGTCATCAGGGTTAATATTGCACCAATGCCCCCTGAAGACCTTTAGCGAGGGCCCTGCAATCACTGGGTCACTGGGGCACAAGGGGTTCGTCATGGATATTAAAGAGGGCAAGAAAACAAGGGACTCTGGTGCGCCAGTATCCATCCATCAAAAGGCAGAGGAACAGGTAGAAGCTGAGCGGAAAAGGGCAGATGATCAGATAGAGTCTGGCTGGCAAGAAAGAGGACACATGGAGAGAGCGGCCCTGTCTGTAAATAATGCCAGAGAGAGGAGCACCGTGGAAAGGGAGGTGGCCGAGCACCTGGCCAAGCGGCTGGGGTCCGACGTGAGCTTGTCTCAGCTGAACATCCAAGACCCCGATGCAGGAAGTTCCTCCGACACAGGGAGCGGACGGGCCTGGAACACATCTTTAGAGTGGCCGAAGTCTCACAACCTCAGCTCCACAAACGCCAGTTGTCCCTTTTTCCAGGATCTGGAGCAAAGCAAATGTTTATGGAAGGGAGCAGAGCTGTCTGAATGCGAGGGGGCGTCGCAGTCAGGTGTGTCATCCCTCAACTCGGGGGAGGACGGAGACTCTGAGACAGAAACAGAAGGAGACAGTGAGTCCTACGCAAGAGAGAGGGCCAGACAGGTGAGCAGTTAAACCATGAATCAAGTCTGCTAAGATATATCTGTCCTGCTGCCACCTCACTGTGAAGTTCACACTGTGCTGAAATTAATCTGCGTCAATAAGCGTCAGCAAGTTCACCCCACCTGCAGATTACTTCACCATGTTTGATTTAGATAAGAGCGTTAGGCACATTCAGACGCAAATGAGCGTTTGCATTCATTTAACAGAAAGCAGAATCACTCTAGTGCCGAGTTAATTATTCACCAAGCAGAGACGATGCGTGTGTGTGCGCACGTGTGTGTGTGTTGCGACCGTGTGCATGTGTCTTGCTAATTAGTTCAGAGTCCATTCAGAGTCCTGGACAGCTCAGCCCGATGAGTTAACAATGAGCACAGGCGACACAAACAACAGGTTTTGAGGAACCTCTCATGTGACGGTTACTGAGTGTGGACAGCGCAGTGAGTGTGCAGACAAAGCTAAGGTCATTTCAGAGGAGAAACAGTGCTTCTATTTACCCTAGATAAAACACTACATGATTGATACTGCTCCAATAAACCGGTGAGCGTACATTTCCTGTAACACATTAGCAGCAGCAATAACCCGACACCCAACCTCTGCTTTTAAAAGGCAACTCCTCTTTTTAGAGTTAATAATTAACAGCTTGGTAAAAATCTAACTTGGTGTCTGAACTCCATATCCCTTTTACCTTTGGCCTCACTTTACTTCTTTTTGTTCAAATACAGAAAGCTCCACACATTTTTTTTTTTTTTGTATTTTAAAGTGGAAACAGACGAGCAACTACCAACCACACAGGACACAACGAATTTTGTTGTCCGCTGTTACTTCCAGCCTGTTCACACGAAAAGGTGTATGAATGCCACGATAATTCGCAAGGCATTTAGCATTCAATACGAATGTCTTTCTTGCTTTTGGTGTGTCATTTGTACACCATGTACTGAGCTGGTGATGTAGAATAAAAAGCGAGAAAGACCGATGAGAGTCGATGGTCAAAAAAACACACGACTTTTAACCAGGAGATCGGAGTTCGAGACCGGTGTTTTTTTGTAAGTTACGTTAGTGACATCTGTGATGTGGTTTCAGTACTTATGTTACGTTTTTAACGTACGGATCTTACTTCATTTATGTACTTATTTTAAGCCCAACCATGACATTATTCTTAAACCTAAGTGGTTTTGTTGCCTTAACCTAACTGTGGCGTACGAATGACACGCGAAAAGGCTAAAATAAGTCCTCATGATACGTGGAATATCCGCGTAATGTCGTACTATTTAAACGCCTTCCTGTGAGACCGGGTTGGTTACTTCTGTTGTTCCACTGGGGGATAGTAACTGCAAAGAACTTACACTGATACTCTTTGGTAACTGGAGATAATTACCGATAGCTACTGGGGAAAACATGCACTATCCTCTTCCTGTTTTGGTTGAGCATCAGTTTACGCACTTCTTTTATGTCATAAATCGAGCCTTCATTTTCCCAGGAGATCTTACCTGGTGGCAGACAGAATTGTAGAGTGAAAGCGATCTAAACGCCGACGGTGTCATTATTCTATACAGCCATTACTTTGTGCAATCAACATTTACGTCATAATGATAAGTTAAAGCAAAAATGTGTCTATTGTCACTTTAATTAATTGAATGATATCCTAAAATTAGTTTAATTTTCTTCAGACAATACTTCAGAAATACAAGCCTGCTGCTTTAAAGCAGGTGTATGTGTACTATAGTCACAGGCCCATGTCATCTACAGTGTGACATCATACAAAAAATATATAAAAAAAGTATTGATTTTGGCTCCATCTGTCATTAAGGGTGCCTCTCCAATGATGCAGATACTCTCTCGCTTTACTCTCTTGTGTAACCTTCATTTCCTCTTTGGGTGTCCTCAGGTGCAGTTGCCATATTCTGTAGAGTGGATTGTGGATCTGAGCAGAAATGACTTCCAACAGCTACTGAAGCAACAGGTCTTTACGCAGGAACAGCTGGAGTTTGTCCACGACATGAGACGGCGCAGCAAAAACCGCCTTGCAGCCCAGCGCTGCCGCAAGAGGAAACTAGACTGCATATATAATCTGCAGTGTGAAATCAACAAGCTGGTAAAAAGCATGGTTTTGATTAAATAAATTTAAAAACTTTAAGCCACTTCTTGTTTACAGACATGTTAACAAGATTGTGTGTGCATGTGTGTCTCACAGAAGACAGAGAGGGAGAAACTGATGACGGAGAAGAGCCACCTGAGCCAGCTGAAGTCGAAAACATGTCACAGTGTGTCTACGTTATGCCAGAGGGTCTGCAGCGAAGCCAACCTGCAGCCAGCGCAGCTCCAGGTGTTAACCAAATACACCTCCCCGGACTGCCCTCTGACCTCTGTCTTTCCTCACATAGATGCACTCCTTTCACAGCCTGGGTTCCTAATCCAGCCTCAGGCTTCACTCTCGGCCTGTTTTGAGGGCCTTGATAAGTATATGGCGTCTGAGGAGGCTTCGTCCAGCTCCACAACGGATACACTCACAGGAGATGGTCAACATTTGCTTTAGATACACATTCAGCACACACACATGCAGCACAAGATGTCAAACGAGTTATTTAACGGTTCCCACCCTGTATCATACAGCATCGGAAGACATTACCAAGGACTGTGGACTGGTGCAGGCTGCATGATAAGGCAGTGGCGCGCTTGTGATACATTTATAATGAGTGGGCCGTTATCAGCACAAATTTTAATTAACTCCTGTTTCCTTTTCAATTTAAAACACAGGACTTTAATTAAGAGGTCAGGAATGCATTCCAGGTGTCCAAAACCATTCATTTTACTTTTACACCAATTATAAGTCTCCGATGACCTTCTACGGCGAATGTTTCACGCTTTGCAAATTTGTTTTCCGGTTAAAGCCGAAAAGCACCTGCTTACAAATCAACGCAGCCAGGGTGCATGTTGAGAATGTTAAAATTTTTAGCAGCGAGACAATCACAACTTTAATCATAAATCAAAGGGAACAATGGTCTCTATATTTATAATGTGCTTAACTGCTTGATTACCTCAGGATAACACACTTCATTCATATATACATATGTACTTTAATTGTTAAAAAAAAACACATTTTGATACAGGTGATCTCAGGTGTTCATAGGAAACTTCAGCATACAATACCTCTTGCAGACAGTGTTGGTTCTGCCCTCTCTATGTAGAGTGCAACAAAAAAACAGCATTTTGCACCAAAACCAGGCAACTCAATAAACAGACTTGACATAGTCTGCCATGTTTACCTTCTGGTCATATGTCTGGCTATCATATTTCAGGCTGTCATTGTGGTCGTCTGGCCACAGTGACACGGCTCTTCTAGGTTGCGCATGGCTCTCTGAGCTTTGCTTTGACTCACTAAAACAGACCTCGCAAATTTGCCTAAGTGCTGTCGAAAGAAAGTGCACCTCAGCAGAGCTTTTATTCACGAACACAGTACACTTTTAAGAGAAAAGCTGCCTCGCTCTGCGTAATGAAAATCATTTGTCCCACAGTACGTGCCTGTCCTTTATTGTGGTGGTAGTTATTGGACTCTTCTATCTTAAGGAAAGTTTGCGTGCTACTCATAACCTGATTATCTTCAACACCCTTATCTAAATTACTGTAAAGGGTCAAGTTAATAATGTAGCAATGGGTAACTTAGGTATTGTTCAACCTGAACCCTATTCCCCCATGTTTTCGTGTCTAATTGACTAAAAGGGCTGCAATATAATCCTATCGGGCAACCTGGCACCGTCAATTCACTTGTCCACTACTTGACTAAAAGTGACTGTTTTGCCATTATCCTGTCATGCTTTGGTGTGTACTGGTCAACACAATAACTTTAGCTAAAAACATTAGCCTACCTCCACTTTGTCTGCAGCAGGTCTCTCCACTCTTGGAACCATAGATATCTATGCTAGCCACAACTTCAGCCTGTATCCAAAGGTAGTCTATGAAAGCTGTTTTCGCATTGTTCTTCGACAATTCGGAAATGCGCAAACACAAACTCTTTTAGATAACACTAACTTAGCTTTCTGTACTCCAACACAACAAACTCTGCGCGGCTGGCACTCGCGTTTCCACCATGCGATGTATTTCACCGTTCCACCGTCGTCTTCCGGCAACACTGATGTCATCTCGCGAGATTTCAAAACGAGACTTCTCCTTGAGCGAGATTCTTTCCATGATGCCAGACACTTATGATAATAATCAGAGCCTGTCAGTGGCAAAAACAACAACGGTTGCCCGATAAGACTACATTACAGCTCGATTTCAGAGATTGTTGTCCCTATTAGTCAGTTAGACACAAAAACATTGGAAAATAGGGGCTGAAGTTACCATTTTTAACTTGTTGATGTATGCAGTAGGAGCATATTCATGTGTATATTTTGTGTCTCCTGTACTTTAAACAACACAAATATTTCTATTATTTTTGTGTATCCCATTCATTACTCCATTTTCTGCAGCTTTTCTCTTAACTATTTTCTCCCAGCACATACTTTGGCACTCAGGACTCTTCACAGAAAACTAGCTTTGCAACCTCCTCATGATCAAGTTTCACTTTATCATATGTGCATATATTTATAGATTTTTTTTACTCATGATTAATCATTACAGTGCAGATGGTCTTAAAATCATTTGTGTAAAATATGAAATAATACAGTAAATATACAGTGTATACAATCAGGTTGATTTTATGAGAAAATGCTGAGTGACCACATTGTATTTTTGAGGACAGTGGGGCTTGATGGTGTTAAGATGTCATGACACAAGAATGTTTTCTCCCACCAAGCACATTCAAAGTATGATGCATGATAACGCTGGTGCTTATTGCCCTCTAGTGGCTGTGTCTGTACAGTCAATAGACTGACAGCTGTATGATGTGTACTACAGTAGATGTTGCACAAATTGCTCTACGATTGTGTTCCTTTATTTTTAATGAAAAAAAAATACTGTATCTTTCTATGACAATGTCCAAATGGATTCCTGCATTTTTTAAGGAAAAGTGAAACAGAACCAATCAACATTAAAACAGAAAAAAATGCTCCAAACCATAAAAAGATGTTTGTTATCATCCCCCAGTTGTGAAGATGACGGTTAGTGCAATGAAGTGCTATTGAAAAATAAATCAGTAAGGTTAATGAGATGTAAAATCTGTCAGTGTGAGTGATGAATAGCTGAGCTCATAAGGTCGTCAGAGGACTCATCTTTCAACCTGGACATATATATTAATGATTTAATACTGCACTTAGTCTTTCATGTTTCTCCCTCCTGAATCTCAGCCGCTCTCTCTCCCACTTAGTCTCCTCTCTGTTACTTTTCTCTTTCTTTTCACACTTTCCTCACTCCTCCTCTCTCCCTCTGTCTCTCTCCGGAGGCTATTTTAATTATACAGAGACTGTTATTTCATCTCTAAATTTTCCTTTATGTGAGCAAACATAACGTAATAGCTCCCCAGATATTACGAAACCATACTAAGATCTGTAAATCACGGTAACGTTCTCACCGGCTATTCGTGAACTTATCATAAATAGAGAATTAAAGGAAGACCCAGAGGGGGGCAAAGGTCAAGCAGGTTAACTTGGTCTAATGGATTTTGGCACCGGGGAGTGGGAACTAAGAGTCGCTGAGGTCCCAGGGCTTAAGGATGAGAAATGGAGGAGGTCATTTGCTTGGGAAAGCATGTGTTCACACGCTGTAATTAAGTTTCAAATCCATTTGCTCAAATCTATTCATTCTCAAGTGGCTGCACTTCACTTTAACATGTGTGTGTTTCTACAGCTAACTCCAACAGTGTTTATATTTGTAGTTTCTCTGTAGAAATGATATATCCTGGGGACTGCACTATATGAGTCATGTCACCTCATTAGGTCATAAGTGTTCAGTTAATATAATTAAAAATAATAAATAAATGGAAAAGGGTGGGTTGTTTCTAATCAATCAGCATCCATAACTTGTTGACACAAATACTGAAGTAAATAAAATGCCTGCGGTGATACGAATGTGACAACAGATGGCACCACATGAGCGATTACTGATGGTGAGAGCAGGGCAAAAGACGCTAGATCAGATCAGATCAAGTCTCTTCTATCATCTTTAGTTCTTGTCGCTGAATTACGTAACTTGTCAAAAGACTCTGCTGGCCTTCATGTGATTAAGCTGTCTGAATGTGTTCTGATCTAATAGAGAGCTATCAGTTATAATATGTGTTAAGTTTGTCTGGAAAATATCTCAAAGGCAGACGAATGTGACCTGTTTAATGTGTTTGCTTCTGTTTACCTGCACGCACCTTTGATGAGTCTATAACCTTATGCTGCTGCAAGATTTAAGTACTGCTTTTCTCCCATCTCATTTTCTTATCTTGCTACCTGCTTCTCCTCGTCTCTCTCTCTTTCTTTCTCTCTGAGAGAATATGTGGGTGTTTTCTGTAGGTGGTTCTCTGGCAGAGCCTGAGCACTAAAGAGAACACAATATGTTGGGCTCGTAATCCCAGTAATGAATAGATAGATCTGTGCCAGCTGTTGTCACAGGAAGAGTTAACAGACCAAAAACTTGGAGAATATAGTTCCAAATTGAAATACAAGTTTAATTTTAGCGTTTTGTTTTTAATTACATCTTTTGAAATGTAATTAAAATTCTACCCATTCCACAACTCCATCAACATTAAGAACAGTATTGAAGCGAGCTTGTTATGTGCTTCATTTAAGTCAAGAGTTTTTCATGTCGTTGAATGTCGATGAATTCAGAAGACAAGATTCTTTCAAAGTGGTTATATAGCGTTTTTGGATCAGTTGATGGGTTGCTAGTGGTGATGCCTTTAACGTGAGCCAAGAGCAGACGACCAAATCTAATCCCTCAGGCGGAGAATAATCCATGCAGTCATGTGGCGTCCTAATGAGAACCTGAGGGTCCTGGATCAGCCTGAAGACACACACACATTTCTCAGAATAAACTAATAAAACTTGGAAGCTCATTCACTGTCTCTTACAGTGAAAGCTTTACTAAACTTTAACAGTGATCATGAGGCTGTAAAATGGGTTGTTCCAGGTTAAAGCTTAATGAGTGCACTTCATGGTCACATTATATTGTTTTACAAAAACAGGGACATGTGTGAAAATAATTTTTTGTACTACTTTACAATAAATAATGAACAAGAACAATGCACAAGAGGTGTAATCGGCTCTTTGTCTCAGTTTTTAGACAAAACATTTGATTATTTGTCACAAAGTATTGTCCGACAGACAGAGTGTGTGTGTGAGTGAGTGAGTGAGTGTGTGTGCAGGCAGTGCTTTCTAGTAACGCCATGCTGATGTCTCATGATGTCAAACGCCGTCATGATGATCCAAACTAACACTGTGAAATTGTAATCCTGTGGAGAGGGTATTGTTCAAGTCTATCAGGCCCTCATGTGCATGCTGTAAACGACCACCAGGAACTCTCAGACAATAACACATGACTCTGTTGTGATCAGGCTCATAAATACTGTGCAAGCACTGCTGACCAACAGCAGCTGGAGGCAACAATGTAACACATGTCATTAAAAAAAGACTATAAATTTGTGTAAATGGCAACAGACCACACATAATGCAATTGATTCTATCTAGGTTTGGCACATTTGACACCCAGGGACTTGGGTATATACATACAGTATATATATATATATATATAAACTTTAGTTTATATAAGGTCACAAATCTTCTCTGTCTTAAGTTACACTAAGAAAAAAAGACGCAACATTGACGACAGTGGGTTCAACTACCTTGCCTTTTACAGAAGTGCTACCAAGTAATACAGAGGTGCAAGGTCACCAAAAAGAGGAAAACAACTTCACAGAGTCAACTTCTTGGAAGATCAATAAAAATATTATATAATGCGCTGTACATACTGAATGTGAATCAGAGAGAAACTAAGAAAAAGAGGGGCAGGGGACATATGAAAGAAAGACACAGCCATATTCAGAGAGGGCAGATCATTTTTCAGAATATGAAACAATAACGGAGGATGGAGTGGGAGAGGAGAAAGGATTAGGTAAAAACGATGGAGATGGGTATTGATGTGTGTGTGTGTGTGTGCCTGTGTGGTTGTGAGCACAGCGAGAAATAGCTTCACACGGATGTTAGAGGATACCCATAAAAATGATCTAGTTACCATGGATACAGAGGGTTAGGCATTGGCAAGTGAACTCATTAGAAAGTCCAGTTTACATCCAGACAGTCGACACAACTTTTCTTCTGATGAAGAAGAATAACACACATGCACAAATTTACCAATTGTGAAAACAAACAAACAATAGAAATCATTTTTGTATGATGTTGCAGCCAGATATAGTGGCAGCAAACTTTAGACAGAAGGACAATCACTCACTTCCATTAACAAACATGTCTGACAAACCTTTGATCACTTCAACCTGAACTGCTCAGGTAAAACTGCCCACTGGCCATAAAAGACTAGCTACACTAGGCAAGCTCCAGGATGTTTGTGTGTCTAATCTAAAGATTTTACGCAGAATAACATAGTACATTAACCAGCATTACAATACTCATAAAAGCATATTGTAAATAACTTAAAATCATGATAAAAAAACAAACATGTATGTGCAAAATTTACATAATTACAGTCAATACTGCTTTCTTTGGCTCTTGCAGGATAACGGTAAAGGAAGCCTGTGTGTCACCCACACTGTTTTTTTTCACAAATTTTAGGTGCAGGCGGGGGTGAAAATAATATAGGGAGAACAGCTACACAATCACACCGAGGACACTGTAATTACTGCGCACCTTTGGGTGTGTTGCATCAAGCATGTTGGGAGCATTTACTCCGTTTGTTCAGTTTGGTCCGACAGGTTGAGTGCCAGTTTCCCAGCAAAAAGAACAGCCCCAAAAGGCAAGGTTGACTGTTTGATACTTTGAATAATCATGCTCAAAGAGCATAGACAAGCGCTGGAGTTGTTTTTCTGCCAAGAACTTTAAACTCACAGTATGACGAGTTACCAAAACTCTGTTAATAAATGTGCAACTTCTTAGTCCATGTGATTTTAGTTTTGGTTCTCTTTGTAATTGGGCACTGAGAACACAAACAAACCACGCCAACCTAAAATCCTCAACTCTGGTTTGGACCAAAGAAGCCGATCTGTACTGTAGTTACTCAGATTTCCTTGGAAGACTGTGTGGTGTGCCTGTCCCTCTTTGTCCTACTGTGTCTCCGCTCTGCTCCGTCTCCTCTCATTATTTGAGGCAGCCAGAGCAGCTCATCTGCCTGTTGGAGTCGAGCTGAGGCGAGATGGTGTCTGGTACCACGCTTTTCAGGATGTCAGTCTCTGTGGCCATGATGTGCTTGACCAGGAAGTTTGCAGCTTCGCCGATGTTGAAATTGTCCTAAAAGAGAGAGAAAACTGTTAGCAGGTATGGCTCTGTGATTTGTTTTTACTTATCTTTTTTTATAATCTGTACAGTCTCATTATTTTCTTAGTTATATATCCCATCTGATATTTGAATTATTTACATTATTGCACTAGGATAATGACAAAAGATAATAAAAAAAAAATTTATGACCTCAAGAAAAAGTTGTGTAAAGTAAACGAAGTAAACATATGACATACTGTACTTGGCAAATAAATCTGATTCTGATTTGTGTATAGCTTTGGAAAAACTAATTTTAATGGATTCTGATTGGGATAGTTATTAAAACAATAATCTCAGCTAAGCCTGTGAAGCACATAATGTTCCAGCTTCAGCTACCTTGCCGTCAGTACACATCCTGTGTGCATTAACAGTAGTTAACCTCCAGCATGTTAAAAACATAGGTAACTAGCACGCTATCACCTTCATGTGAACACCACGTGTGCACCTTGTAAAACCAAGGGGAAACGAGTGAGTCGACCACATATCTTGACCCATAATGTAGTAAAACTTTAACTGTAACTGTTCATTTAAAGTAAATTCGATGTGTGTGAGAGCGAGATAGAGCAAGACCTAATTTAGGCTGGAATAACCTAGGATAGTAGCAGCCTTGTAACTAAGTTTGAGAAATAAAACTTGCTTTTTTCCCCACTAAATTCGCCTCTATTTGAGTGTGCAAGTATAAAACAAGACCTTTTACTATAGTTAGTACAATACTCCGTTGTGTTTTCTGTAACTAAGCAACCAACCGCAGAGTAGACAAATCTGCTTCCTGTTTAATCCGACACACGCATGTCCAGTGTACGCGAAGGGCCATTTGAGTTTGCTTTTTCAGGCGTGTTAGTAGATTATTTCTATAACGGTGCTAAAACACTTATGTGTACGGAGAGCGTTTTAAACGTATTAGTGTGGACGTAGCCTTGATGTGTTTGAAACTACTATGAATAATGTAAACATTTTTTTTCTAACTAAGGAGAACGTGTATGTCTGTTAGCATAGCCTATACCTCTGACACTTCTGGCTGAACCTGCACCTTATAACCTTTGACCTTTCAGAATGTCGAGTCTCGATGCCACAAGAACGGCAGCGCGCCGATGCTGCTCCGACACATTAGTGTCAACAGAAGATGTGTGAATGAAGACAACTTTTGTAAAATTTATAGCTATGTGTAATTACTGCAGGATTAGTATATGGAAGGAGGTTAATTCAAATCGTTATGCATCACAGAAACTATGCTTTGTTTAGGTTACTTAGGTACATACTGTACAGAAATTAATTGTGCAAACATAACTATACTTTAGATTCTAGTCGAGATCCAAGTGTTTCTTAGCATACCGTAAATCATAACTATGGGGAAAATATGTGATGCACAAAACACCTAGAATTCTCTATTGATTTAGTAACTTTTTTTGCTTGGATGCAGAACTCCTTTTTTTGAACACCAGACAGAACACTTTACATTTTTCACTTCAATAACTTGTTTTGACCCTTCTTTATAAATGTGTTTTGCAGAGCCACTTTCCACGAGGATATGAAATTCCAGTTGGCTCTGTGGGGATGTTTTTCATCGGCTGAAGTGACCTGAGTGGGAGACGATCTCCACTGAGCGTGTCAGCAGCCGCTCATTTGCAAAGGCTTACAATCTGGCTCATTCATTATCACGTTGATGATTAGAGCAATACTTCAACATTTTGGGAAATGCGCCCATTTGCATTCTTGAGTTGTATGAGAAGATCGACACTCTCGTGTCACATAATGAAGCTACAGCCAGAGGGCAGTTAGCTCAGCTTAGCATAAAAGATGGAAACAGAGGGAAACAGCTAGCCTGGCTCTCTCTGAAGGTATACAATCCACAAACCTGCACCTCTAAAGCTCACTAATTAATACATACATACATACATACATCTTTATGCTAAGCTGAGAGTCTCCTGGCTCCAGGTTCATATTTACCTGACAGACATGAGAGTGGGTTCGATCCTCTCAGTTAACTCTCAGCAAGAAAGCAAATAAGAGTATATCCAAAAATGGAAAACTATTCCTTTAACTACAAAGACACCAGGACAGGCGAGAATAAATTTCACTTCACGCATCGCAAATGATTGGCAAACAACAAGACCTTAAAGAGAACCTATTGTGCTTATTTTCAGGTGCATACTTATATTTTGGGTTTCTACTAGAACATGTTTACATGCTTTAATGCTCAACAAATGCTTTACTTTTCTCATACCGGCTTTGCTTTCTTCTTCTTCTTCACCCTCTGTCTAAAACTCTTCGGACTCCGCTCCAGCTCCGCTCTAACTAGCTTTGTTTGAGGGTGTGCCAAACTAGCCGCTAGGCAGGTATTATGTAAACGTGTTGCTTGGTGACATCACCACGTTACGGAAGAAAAGGCGGGACTTCAAGCAAGGCGTTTCAGGAGCAGTGTTTCTGTGGGGGAGTGTAACTCCCTTTGGCGTGGACTTTGGGCTTTGTAGACCTTTCACATGCACAAAAAAACTACATAACACACTAAAGGAAAGGGAAAAAAGCACAAAAGCATAATAGGTCCTCTTTAACCATACTCTGGTCTCACCTTAGCCGAAGTCTCAAACCACCCGACGAAGCCGTGGTCCTTGCAGAACTGGTCCATTTTGATGCCGTTGTTGGTCAACTCCCTGCCCTGGTCGCACTTGTTAGCCAGCAGCACAGTGGCAATGCTCTGTCCATTAGTCAGCATTAGTTTGGAGTCCAGGTCCTCTTTCCACTTGATGACGGCCTCAAAGGTCGTGGGCCGTGTCACGTCGAACACTATGAAGGCTCCCATGGCTTCGCGGTAGTACACTCGCGTCATGTTTCCAAATCGCTCCTGACCTGCGATGAACAAACACACGCACACAGGGAGCTTCATTCATTAGTGTGGCAACACTGCTGAGAGATTCTCATTGTTTTCCTGCATTTTTTTGCAGCAAAACAGCTAATACAGCTGGCATTTAGGACGGCACTTAGCAGAGCCGGCATTCGCATGAAACAGCACATTCCTGTGGTCTTACTGTCACGTTGCACTTAACCAGATGGTCAATGCAACTGCTTGTTTCTGCCGATAAGAGGCCTACTTGAATTAAACCTGTATTTTGCCCGACCTGCAATGAAAATAAACTTTGACCCAGACTATAACGGTATTCGTACAATATACTTGTGAGAATATAACCATGTGAAATGTCTGTGTGCAGGTAAACATGTATGTGTGTCCATCCATGGTTGTGTCTTGTGCAGGGAATGGACATTAGGTGCTTGAGAAGAAGGTTAGAGCAGCTGTCAACATGACATTCCCCGGGGAGGTGTATCCTGCTGTCTGATGTGAGTACTTTTTCGGTCCAAAACTGAGTGCGTAGGTGTGTTCATCCTGCTTGTTTTACATATAATGCCCTCTCAGCAGAAAAGTTCACATGATTAATACATATTAATGATGCATGAGAGTCCCCTTTTGGCTTTGCTAGAAATACTTTGACAAGGACAAAATGCTGTCTCACGAGTAAGGGGAAATGGAAAATATGACAGGACATGGATCGAGAACTTCCTCCTTTCGTGCGAGAGACTGTATCAATGACTTTCATCGCTCACAAGGAACCCTCATGTGCAGTGGTGTGACAGCGGTCCCAGACAGAGACACGTGTCACACATGTCACTTGACACACTGTCATTCAATAAAACGATGGCGCAATTTACAGCATCGCATGACTTCAAAGTACAACATGTAAAATGTACTACTATACAAACCAGAATTTCTCAGCCCCTACTTAGTCTATACCTGCAAGGCAGCTACCTCTGGTTCTGAGAAGCGAAGCCAATGCTGAAGTGCCTTAAACATTGTAAACATGAGTTTATGGTCTCAATCACAAGTTTCAAGTCTTCTTCAATACAGCATGATGTTCATTTAGTAAATTATGGTCCAATTTAGAGTCAAATAGACTATAAAGCAGGGGATGCTTTAGGGCGTGGCTACCTTGTGATTGACAGGTCGCTACCACGATGTTGTCCGATCTACTAGTTATCCGTGTTTTTGTCATAGACCTTTAACCCTTTCACAGTGTGTTTTCAGTTCATGAAAATTAATTGTAACATTTTGTTCGCCTGAAAATGTTGTATTCAGCATTTGGTTGTACTTAGCTCCACCCTCTTGTGTCACTTCTGGGTGCAAAAAACCAAGATGGCGACGGCCAAAATGCCCAAAGGGTTAAAGTTCTAAAAGGAAACGCAGACAACTCCAAGACCAGACAACGCCATGGTAGCGACCTGTCAGTCACAAGGTAGCCCCATCCTAAAGCATACCCTGCTTTATGGTCTATTTGGCTCTAAATGGGACCATCATTTACTAAATGAACATCATGCTGTATTGAAGAAGACTTGAAACTAGCGATTGAGACCATAAACTCATGTTTACAATGTTTACTGAGGTAATAAATCAAGTAAGAAGTAGGGTCATTTTCTCATAGAATTCTATACAATCAGCAGGTTTCAAGCAGGTAGATGAGACTAAACCAGATGTGACTTAATAATTTCATTTGACCGCTTGAAGCATGTGCCTGCATGTGTGCACGTGTGAGTGACTAATGATGTTTTGTTTTTTATTTAAGCTACAATGACACTCCTGTGACTGGCCTTTAAATCTCCCTCACATGGGCCCAGTCACATGATGCAGCATCATACCTTGAATGAATGACTGGATGACAGTGTGCTGGTCTTCCCTGAGCAACACTGTCATTGTGAGCATGTAGCTCAAATCACCACTGTGTGCATAAGAACAGCCTCAAAGAGCTAGCATACACTCTTCATCTTGTTATACATTTAGTGCCACGGGTCAGGTCTTCCATCTCAACGTAGAAAAGATTTTAATCAGAGAAAAGATCTTAATTAGAGTTTAATCCATCTATCACATCCTGGGTTTGGTTTTGCAACAATGCTGTGAATCAAATCAAATTAACTAATTGGAATTTTGTTTTACCAATTTGGGGCAGTCAGTCCATATAGCAGAGGAGGTCAGGAAGGGACAGACAGACAGAGGGACTTGAGTGGTACTGTGTTATACTCTTATCCATCCTATCAACATATCAACTAATTTAATTCCTAATAATTTCCATTGATCCTGAAGTCACAGTTAAAGGTCTTATTGAAAACATTTTTATGTAAACGCATATTTAAAAAAAAAAAAAAAAACATCTACAGAGCTATTAGAATGGTAAAAGTGTGGCTTTTCCTAAAAAAATATGATTGTGAATTAATAATTTAAAAAATGTTGGCGGGTCCAAAATGAATGATTTGTTTATCTCAGTGGAAGACATTTGGCTCCCACTTCTAACAAGGCTTGTGAGCCAATAATGGCGTTGTTATCACGAGGTATCTCTGGGTCGTCAGTTAGTATGGAAAAAACGGATAAATGGCTGAGATTGATGGTAAGTGTCTGGCAACGACTTGTTGTGAAGTAAATGCAACGGAACGGAGGAGGGAGAATGCGACATCTAGTAGCTGAATGTTATCAATGTTATCAATAGCACCTTTAAAATTATTCAGTCAGTTTTGTCTGACTTTGTGTCGTTTTCCCTCTCAACTGACATTACTCCTCCACAGTCCTCGTCACTGCTACCTCTCCTTGTTGGCCTCGGGAGGTGCTATCAGAGGGGACATACAATATGGCAGTCCCTTTACACAAGTGCTCCAATTGGAGTTGCTAGTGCTAGTAAAGCAGCCTGATCCCTCACTGGCTTCTCACCCGCAAATACTGCCATGCATGCTCGTTGGAGCACATGACGAAGCCTGGAAACAGAGCAACCAAGTTGCTTAGGTTGTGAGAGAGTGATTTCCCTCTGTTCCCCTCAGTGTGCCGTTTAATTTTTCTTTTCTTTTCATGTCTTGTTCAGTTTAATTTTTAGAAATGGACACCTTTACAGCCCTCAAGTTTGTACCACTAGAGTTCAAAAGTGCCCACTCAGTAAAAAGTGTGTGTGAGATAGATAGATAGATGATACTCTTTGTGTCAGATACCAGCTCTCCACAATGACAGTGCATCTTTGAGCTGTGAATGTTTCCTAATTTTTACAACAGTCATGCCTCACTGTCAATTTGAAGATAAGACTTATCTCCCCAAACCATCACCTTTTAAGGAACTATGACAAACAGCCTTGTTAAACATTTTTTTGCTGATTTCAATAAGGATATGAAGAGGTTCTTGCGCATATTTGACATATTTAACACAACTGCACACAATTTATAGCTTTAAATGTAATTGAATTTAAGCTGTAAATGGTGTGCAATACAAATGTTTTACACCCATCAATGATGAGGACCCTGCAGATTGAGTTTTAACATGGTGGTAGTGACAGATTATAAATACCCAGCAAAATAAAAAGACACATTCAACTTCTTCACTGTCCCAACCTGCAATGTCCCACAGCTGGAGCCGGACGGTCTCAGAGTCCCAGTTCAACACCTTCAGGGCGAAGTCCACACCGATGGTGGCCCGGTAGTTGGTGGAGTAGGTCTGGTGGACGTAGCGCCGGATGAGGGAGGTCTTCCCGACCCCCAGGTCTCCGATCACCAGCACCTTGTACAGGTGCTCCTTCCGGAGACCGTGCATGCCGTTTGGGGAGTGAGATGAGCGGTTTGTCATTCCACTGGTCGGGTCGCAGCAGCTTTCCAGCAACTTTGTGACTCGGTTATGAGCTCAGTTTGACGCTTCGTCCCCCCAGATCCCGAGTGTCTTCTGTCTCCCTCTTTGCCGGTGTAGGAAACGCCCTCCCCTGAGGGGAAGTGTCTCAGGGGACTGTGCACCGGAACTTGTGACCTCGGAGAAATGAAGGCGCTGCACAGTAGTTCCTGTTACAGGGCTTTGCGAGTCTCCAGTGTAAATTATACTGCCACTTAATGCGATTTTTTTTGTCAATCTTTAACCCTTTAAGTGCCTTCTTGCTTTTCCAAAACAAATATATAAGCTTTAAAGGTCCCATATCGTGCTCATTTTCAGGTCCATTCGTGTATTTTGTGTTTCTATTAGAGCATGTTTACATGCTGTAATGTTAAAAAAAAAACACTTTATTTCCCTCACACTGTCTGCTTGATTATACCCGTATTCACCCTCTGTCTGAAACGCTCCGTTTTTAGCGCATTTCAACGGAATTGCCACAGAATGGCGTTGCTAGGCAACGGCTCGGGTCCATGTTTACTTCCTGTCAGCTGATGTCATTTACATACGCTGCGACAGGAAACAAACCGGGACACATTTAGAATGCTTTTGTTTAAAACCGTGCAATGGTCTAAATATTAAATATATTCGTGACATCAGAAATGGACAGAAATCCTAACGGCTCGTTTCAAACGCGCAATTTCTGAACACGGGCTGTGTGTGTTTCTCTGTATATTGAGCGTTTTGATAGTTTAACAGTATTTATAGCGCACTTAAACCTGCTTTATGATATAAAAGACATGAAAATCTCACTTTTTATAATATGGGCCCTTTAAGAACATTGGGTGCAATGGCTTTCAAATGCTAAATGTAAACTCCTCAACTGGTTGCCTCCATCATCTGGCCCAAAGAGGGAATGAGCTCCTTAAATGCCTGTTTACATGCAGGGTAAAAATGTTGCAATGAATGCAGTAATGTCAGTTAGTCATGTCCATGTAAAAATTACAGTTTTGTGTAATGAAACTAGCAGGAGAAAGCACACAGTGATTGTAGTAAAGATAAGAGTGCTGCATTTTAGTCTCATTGTTGAAAGGCATTTCAGGTATGTAATAATCTTTATCTACTATACCTTTCCCCCACATTTAGCAACACATCCAACTCAGGCACAGCAACAGAGCAAACATGGCACTGCGGGAACTGGTGTGCTTTTCTCTGGAAACACATCTTTGGGCACGCTCTGCAATGTAGATGCTACTGTTAAAAGAATACCTTAAAGAGGACCTATTATGCTTATTTCCAGGTTAACTCTTGGGCGTGGACTTTCGGCTTTTTAACTTTTACATGCACAAAAAAAAACTATATAACACACTAAAGGAAAGGGAAAAAGCACAAAAGCATAATAGGTCCCCTTCAAATAATAGATTCATTGTCATATTATCACAAATATATATGAACACAAGCTACAAGGGTAAGCCACAACAGTACAATCACAACAAAAAGAGTTGGTTTGAGGTTGAATACTGCAGGAAAACAGAGACATAATGTGAATATAATGCTATAATATTAGCAAGTCAACCTAATCAGAGTAATACCTTTCTCTGGCCATAATGGGATTATTATGTGTATGAAAACATATCAAACAACTTTAACCACTTACCATTCCACCCCCTTTTTTAGAGGGGTAGGAGTGGGGGACAGGGGATGTTCAGGGGTATATAGTCAACCGTAGATGTCACATAGAAGTTGTGTACATCATCTGAAAGCTGGGAACCTGAAGATTAATTTGAAATGCAGCTCAGTAAAGTTCTTCTAGTCATTAATAAGAAATAGAAATTAATTGATTAATTAACATAAATTGCAAAAGTGTATAAGGGTTTAGAACATTATGATAGAAGTATATGATGGCCATTCCCATGCTTACTTATGTCTCATAAGTTCTTGCAGCGATTTTTGGGTTGATACCATTTGTTACACAGATTTAGTGCTATATTTAACCATTTTTTACCACTTGAGAATTGATAAAAATGATCAATAATCCCTAAAAAATACCACATTAAGACACTAAAACCTTGAGGAACACCATAGAAAAAGTCATGCTGTGATTTGGGATCAAAAACTTTGACATTTGGAGATTTCTGCAAGAATTGCATTTTTCGGTGATTGAATGGCGAGCACTTCTGTTCTGGAAACTGCTCAGAAACCCCCTTATTGTCAATCATCTTTTGAATGCACTAGGTCTCTAATTTGTGGCTGTAAAGTTTCATGAGGCTGATTATCCTAGAGGTCACAGCAGGTCATTTTATACAATGAAATCAAGTTTAAAAAAATGGTCTTACTACAATGAAATGGCTACTATGGGGGCTAACATCATCACACATGAATATAATTGGGCTCATTGGATCCACAAGAGTCTCAGCTTTACAGTGATAACCAATTTATGTAATTCCAAGACTTTTTAGGGACCCCATTAGCAGAAATATTCAAATACACCATTTTAGTATAGGCAAAAATAACACATTTGTACTGCATGTAAACAACTGCATGTGATTATCATAAAGTGGGCATGTCTGTAAAGAGGAGACTCGTGGGTACCCATAGAACCCATTTTCAGTCACATATATTGAGGTCACAGGTCACGGGACCCCTTTGAAAATGGTCATGCCAATTTTTCCTCGCCAAAATTTAGCATAACTTTGTAGCATAATATGGCATTCTTCCCGACAAACTAGCTAGCAAGTTTGGTACCAATGGATTCCTTAGGTTTTCTAGTTTCATATGATACCAGTATCTTCACTCTAGCTTAAAAACTGAGCCCGGTGCAACTTCTGAAAGACAGAATAGCGTCCGTCGAATTGTTAAGGGGTTAACCAAAAACACATGCTGTACAGTAGACACTTTTTTGCCTATATGAAAGTCTACAAAAGCCCTGATGCCTGTTCCAAAAAGCATGTATATTGAGATATCAGGATAACTTTATATTATATTTTTAATTTATATCAGTGAGGGTAGACTATGTAATAGCCTACCCCCATCAGATTTCAAGGATAAACAATGAGCTGGTCCATTGAGGACTTGCTCTCTCCCTATGGGCTCATCAAAGCTATTACACTCTAACTATACACTTTGCCCACCATCTTGAGTGTTAAGTTCACCGAACAATTTTGGTCTACAATATACGGCGTAGGAAATTATAGCACGTTATTTAATAAAGAGTGCCCCAGAAACCCTATTTCCCATAAGGTTTATTAATTATCGCACCTTGATTTGACACAATTATCTTCTTATTTAGAGAAGGTTCATAAATAACATCGACATAGGAAGTGTAAAAATAACTACCGCTGCACATGATCCAGTTTCTACCGTTAAAAAGAAATCCTTAAAACATGATAGAGATTTTGATTTTTAAGTGTCATTCAAAAGCCACTTTGAGACATTTTGATTTTTGAATACTGAGATAAAGTGTTATTCCTACAGTTGATGAAGAGTTCCTACAATGTAAATAAGGAGCATTTACAATGAATTATAACGATAATGTAAGAACATGTATTGCATTTTGGATGGAAACCTTTAATGCAGCACAAGTCTAAATTATAAATTCTGGCAATCTGAAAGGCAGATGAAGAGATAAGACCAAAGACAAACGTCTTCTATAGATTATATCAGTGAATTATTGGCATAAAGCGTAGAATACACCTGCAAAATTGGCACAAACTTGCATGCAAATATGGCAATTGTCTTTGATGATTTTGACATCGAAAAGCAAGTAGGAAAACACTGCACGTTTCAAAAACATGAACACATTCCTGCCTGTGTAAACATACAGAAAATAAGGACTGATAAGCAAGCATAGCTCTGACATGAACATCATCAGTTACATCTGCTAGCCTGTCGATCCATACTGCCATTCATCTACATCCTCAGAGGCCAAAAATGCAGATACAAAAAAAGGATATTCATTGAATATGTTCAAGCATTAGAGATACCATAGTCATAAAATATTATAAAAAATAACCTCCTCCTTATAATGCCTGAAACATGAGCGCATTTATAGAAACACAATGTCATTTACTGCAAGGAGACATTGGCACATATGAAGGTAAAAAGCCAGGCTAGAAACAACCGTTTTGCAATAGATGTCTGGCACACTTTTCAGTTTGCTTCTGTCCTCCTAAAATTAATCAATATACACACACTGATAGTATCATTACTTTGCTACTGTATATATTCGTCTTATTGGTTTCACGTGTACAATATCAAAAATTCATTACAAATATAACTTAAATAGTGCAACCAACTGTTGACATCATGCAAACTGGAAACATTTTTGAGCCAACAGATCAGCAGGTAGGAGTTGAAGTCAGAAAGTATTTTGGTTCAGACACATCCTGAGGTGGGAGATCATTTTGGTCCACTTCAAATGACAACTTGTCGTACATTCAGCTAAGTCACACCTAGAGAAAAGAATTTAAGTAGACATCCAAGTAGTCCATTAGCTGTTTGTGGGTTAAGACACCTGATGATGTCGTGTCCTTTCCTCTCAGGTTTCATTCTCAGTAAATGTTTTCTGTCCAAGAAAAGGGAAGGTCATTGATAACTCCCCACATAGAAAAACCTGCTTCCTGATTTGCATACAGTAATGCAAAATCTCTACACTTTCTCCTCTAGCATCAGGATACAAAATGCGCGATTATGTCTTCAAGGACTGGCGACAAAATCAGAGGGCAGGAAAAATGTGTCGAGTTTGATCTTTTGATTTCAGGCAATGTTATTTTGAGTTATTTTCTTCTAGACAGATGCCTCTTGTTGATACAATCTGCATCCACCTGGGTCTCAAAATATTAAAGATTAGTCAACAGCGATAATATACAGTAAGCAATAAAAAAACAAATCACGCTTTCTGTTTATGATAATAATGTGATGCAAAATATACAACTGAAATACAACTATCTTCAGTGTTATAATACCTGCACTTACCTAAAAAATAAATAAAAAAAATCAAATGCCATTTTGAGTCAGTATATGAGCCACACTGAACATAAATATTTGGTAAAATTCCCCCACTTATGATTGTAAACCATTTTATAATTAAAGGTATAATATGCAAGAATTTTAAATTTTAAAAAGCAATGTATAGACTGATTGAAAGATAATCCCTCTCAATCATCAATTATGCACCACTAGAAGTGTGTGGTGGTGTCTGTTTCTGCAGAGAACCTGCAGCCCTCTGCCTGGATTTTCTCTTTTCTTATTATTTTGCTTTACTCGGGACGCTTCTGGGCGTCTGCAAACAGCCTTTGGGACCCACGTGGGGCTGTAAACTCCCGCCAATAACAGTGCACAGGGTGTGCAGTCCGTTCAGGTGGTCAAATATCGCCGCACACACACCCCTCGGCTTCCGATACCGACTCACAAGTCACAATTTAGCTCTGTCAGATACAAAGCGGCCGTATTTCACGGATGAGAACGGGTTGTGTTATTATGTGCATGTGTTCCAGTGATCCCCCAGCTCCTCTCTGTGCTGTGAGTGCAGCTATGATCAGTGTATGTCTGTAGTTTAACGAGAGCAGCGCTGAGCCACAGCCAGCAGCCAAGAAGCCTGCATTCATTCAAAATGCTGCAACTCAGCACCTCCCCCAGGATTATGCGGAGTTAGTTGTGTTTATTTGTGTTTTAGAACGTAACCGACGGGAAACAATCAGAAAATAACGTTTTATTTCTCTGATCCACTACTTTGTTCTCACTAACGCCGCTCTCTCTCTTCAGTCACTCTATAGCTCGCTCGACCATCGCTACTCTCTCTCCCTCTCAACTCGGTGATCTGTGGAGGTGTGGCCAACTTTGAATGCCGTGTGTTTACAAACAGCATCTGACAACTGTTACATATTATACCTTTAAATAAAAATGTAATAGGCAATTTTACACGTTTTTCTCAGCTCATCAGTATGTTCTTTGGAATTTGACAAGTTAGAAACCTGTGTCAGTCAGTACAGCATTTAAAAGTCTGTAAAATGCCCGTGTAAAATGACTGTGTTTCAGTTTGCACACTGACACTGCTCAGCTTAATTTCAGCATTTAGTATTTGCAGTCTCGCCACTGGTATTTTCTCTGTCCTCTCAACGGAGGCATGTATGCATTCAATCCAATCTCAAAAGGAAAATATATTTTAAAAACTGCTTAGAAATTCAGAATATCCACATGTAGAAAGGCATTCCAAGAGTCTGGTCCAGTCTGAAGCTTTGTCTTTTTAAAAAATACTCCAAATAGAGGAAAAACAGGGAGAAAAAGGTGTAGAGCGATTAGAGAGAGGAGGAGCTCTGGCTGTAGTGTCTCAGCAGCAGCTGGTCATATTCAGCCTCAGAGGCCGGGGACAGCGAGGGCGGTGAGCTGCCGCTGGAGCTCAGAGACGAGTCTCTAAACGGGGAGGGAGGCGTCAGAGCCACCAGCTCCTCCATATCCTTGGCTCGCCTGCTATTCACGCAAGTCCCGGCCAGGTGCTCATAAATCTTACCTGCTGGTCGATTCTCGCAGAAATTGGAGACGGCCGCGACCTCGGCGTATGTGGTGACGGTGGAGGGGGCCTGTCTGCTCCTGGATGCGAGGTACTGAGGTGTGCAGGGGGCGTCATCTGCAGCTGGAGCTGCAGGCGGAGCGGCGGTGGACGTGGGGCTGACTCCCCCTGGCAGCATCATGGTGTTCAGCTCGCTGATGTTGGCGGTGAAACGGTTAACCACACAGCTGATTTGGTCCATGATGGTGGTGCCCTGAGCTTGGCCGATCATCCCTATGCCGATGTCACCCACGCCTATGACGCTAATGTCCCCACCGTCCACCATATCAATACCCTGGCTGTTGTCCCCACCTCTTCTTCTGACCCCAGCTTGGTGCTCAGGTACGAAGGTGGGTAAGGCCTGTCCGTCCTCTCCACCCTCTCCTCCCTGGAAACTTGGTGACTGAGAGGGGGAGCAGGTGAAGGGCGGGGACACCTGTTGCTCTTCGTACTGCTCTGTGACGCCAGTGTCCGCAGGTGTCTCTCCCGCTTTAGAGAAGGGCTTGATGATGGCCGTCTGGTTCACCTCGACCGCCCCCTTTCTCTTGACGTGGAACGACATCCTCTTCCATATGTTCGGTCTGTAGCTGTGCTCATTCTGCGCCCATGTCACCGATTTCCCGTTGGAACTGCAAAACATACGGAAGACAGAGACATGAGAGTTGTTTACATTTGTTGAAAAGTGATAATAACTATGACAGATCACGCGTATAAATGTGAGTACTGCAAGACGTGTACTGTATGTTGCCATCATTTCATGTTCTACTTCTTCTCGTCAGTATTTCTACCATCCCCCATTCTATCTTTTGCTGTCTGTGTAATTTTACATCTCCCTCCATTTTCTTTTCATCTTCCCTAGAAAGAGAAATCCTTAAAGGCAGTGGGTCTCCTCCGGGAGTACTTAACCTAAATGAGCTAGCCTTTTCTCAGCACAGGGAGCAGTTTTTCTTGGCATATCCAGCCAGTTGTAGTGAGATTCAGCTCTGATTTCCCAAAGACAGCTTAGGAAGGAACGGGGATAGCTGTGTTCTTGGAAATATCTCAACAGACTTTTCATCTGTATACACGGACTAATGGACAGAAACAACTGTGGCTGGAAGGAGAGTAGATTGCCTGATGAAAAGCCAAGCAGGTAGTTTCTCCACCATGTCTGCCATGCCCCTAAACACCTACAGCTTTCCCCTCTTAAGGCCCTGACACACCAAGCCCAACGGTCTGCCGTCGGCCAGTTTGGGGCCGATGGTGAGCATCTGTTGCCCTAGTTTTTGCGGTGTGTCCCGCACCGTTGGCTCTAGTCAAGAGGAAGAGTTGTAGAGTCAAGAGGCACACACAGAAGGCTCTTGTCATTATTCATCTTCATCTCATCTGATCGTTCCAACACACTGATATTTTCACAACGACATGGCCATCTGGAATGAAGCTAAGTGGTGAGTGAGAGTGGTGTGAAAATGGTTGCCAAAATGCCGCTTTGTTTCATGTACGTATCATAACAACAGCTTGTATATCCGCCGCCCTCGGTCTTCCGGTTTCCCTTTTTGAATGACGAACACAGACTACCGCCACCTGCTGGTATGGAAAGTTATTTCATCAATGTGAGGAATGTGAGCAATGTGAGGCGACGCAACGGTCAGCTTCCTCGACGCTAGTTCTTCTGATGTCGGTTTGGTGTGTCTGGGCCTTTAGCCCCTTCTTGCTGGACTATCCTTTTGTACTCTAGACCATTACTAATAAAATCCTTCAATGAGGTAAAATGCTGAGTGATTGCAATCTAAACCATGATTGTGCTGGTATTTTTATAGTGTTTTTATTAACCTGATCGGACAAAAATCAGCAAAAGAGCAGGCTAAATTGTTGATTGATGAATATGCCAAAGTACGGCATAATTATATTAAAGTAAAAATTGGAATGGATCATCCAATTTGGCAAAAATTAATCAAAACTAGAGAACTACTTTAGGGAAATGTTTTCTTCCTTCTTTATGCAGTTGGACACAGGTGTTTTAGATACTGAGGAGTTAATTTATTCATAACTTAATAGCCACTCAGGTCCCCCATATACCTGATGTTGTCGTGCGCAGAGCCACGGCGTCGAAACAGGTTGGCCATGCTGCTCGAGGATTTGCCCGTCTTGGCAGCTTTCTTGGCAACACCTACATGCATGCGCACCACTGTGGATGTCGTGAAAGCACTCCGGACATTTTTCTCAGGCTTGGCAAGCATGATGTACACCTGATGAACACAAAAATGAACAACAAAATAACTTCTTAGAACTGCGTGAGTTTTGCATTGTAACTGAGAATATAAATATTTATAAAATATTTCTTACCTTTGGGACAAACATGCAGCAGAGAGCCACTGTGGCACTGAGGCTGACACTAAAGCACATGGTTATGATCTTGTAGTTGGAGCCAAAGTAAATAGGAACAAAGGCCAGCCAGATGATACAGGTGGTGTACATGGTAAAGGCAATATACTTGGCCTCATTAAAATTAGCCGGAACATTTCGAGTCTGTAGGAGAAAAGGAAGAATGGATTTTTTTTAAAGCAGTGTAAGTTGAAGTAGAAAGGACGGTCTGTATATACAGTATATCATTATGAGCATTATAGAGAAAAGTTATTGACTGTTATGCCAAAGTTATGCTGAGGTACCTTGAAGGCGTAGAAGGTGCAGCTCAGGATAAGCAGGCCGTTGTAGCCCAGCGGCGCCACCACCCCCAGAGTGGTCAGATTGCAGATCAAGTGCACCTCACGGATACTGGGGTAGTCATAGATCACCTAAGAGGAGAGAAAGGGAGAGGTCGCTGTAGTTGCAAAAAATAAATAAATGTAAATGAGCAGCCCCCACACTGTAAAATACACAAACACACACACACACACCTGTGGTGGCTCTATGATAAGAAGTGCCACAATAATCCCAAGCTGCAGCAGTATGAGTAGGAAGGCGATGACCAATTGTGCGCAGGCGGACATAAAGCGCGGTTTCTTGGTGCAGATCTTCTTCTTGCTGCCTGCCAAGATCCGTGCTATACGGTTGGTCTGGATCAAAAATAGATCAAATGGTTATGCAGGCTTCACTGACATCGACTGTGGATAATGCCGCTAGCGCTGATTCACAACACTAATCCCTTTTTCAGTTTCCAGATCTTAAACATCAACCTCAGCCCACACACAGACCCTAAACTTCTACCGTACCTCCCTTAACAATTGGCCGTCATCCAATCTCTGGAGGTAGCTCTTTTACTCATGCCCTTATCCTTAGATGCCCTTCTATTTATGCTAAAAACCTACAAAACAACATTGGACTACGATTGTAGACAAGTTGTCTTATCAAATGTGTCAGTTTGCAACATCATCGGCAGCTCTCTCTGTTCTGTTCTGTTGACGTCTGAACCTTCTATTCAAGTGCATTTCGATCCCAACATGCTGTTTCAAAGCGTGTCAAAAAAATGGAAGAAACTAAGAATTTTGAATCTCGAAGCCATTTAATCAGACATTTAATGGGAGGGTGTAAAGATGAATTATTACACTATGGAATAGCACTGAGGAGTTTGATAGAAAAATCTGATATCAAAATAAGATGGTGGAGCCTTGGGGCTTTAAATCAGAGTTTCAAAGGAAGTGAAACACGACACTAACTTGTACTACTTGAACTGTGTATATTTGTTCCTCTACCTCAACCGCAACAACAAAACAGAAAAGAAAATACCTTGGTGACCAGCGCAGAGTAGCTCATGGCGGGGGACAGGCCGATTCCCAGCCGCTGGAGGTAGCAGTAGATTATGTGGGGCTTGGCGATAAGGCTGAAGGTGCACACGTAGCCCAGACATATTCCAACCAGGATGATGTAGCAGAGCTCACGACTGGATGACTTGACCACAGGAGTGTCCCAAAATCTACAGATGGATCAAATTATATCTAGGTTCACAAAAATTGGGAAAAGACAGCTGGAGCAATAAAGGTATCGCTTTTGGCACATTGATATCAACACATAAGGCACAAGCTCACTGGTTTCAATGAAGATAGCATATAATTGCAACAAGCCATTTTTAGATTACTGTAGAGTAATGCTATTTTCGTATTCGTATGATTCGTATACACCGTATTTCTGTATTTTCATATTTGAATACATTTACATTTTCTATCTACTGTAAATAAGGCCGACGTCTGCACCACACAAGAAAACACAATGCAGCCTACTTACTTAGTGTCTCAATCTTAACTAGATTAATTTATGTCATTAACAATGTGACCATTTTTAGCAACACATTTACACACTAAAAATCCCTGTATTGAAAATTGACCCAGTTTGGGTCAATATAGCAATTAATAGGCTGTTTTGACCCAGAGTTAGTGTTATTTATTTTTATTACGCGGCTGTGTTAAATACTCGATTCTGATTGGTTAATCACGGCGTTCTAAGGTCTGTTATTTCTTTATAACAGACCGTTGCTATGTATAACAGACCGTTGCTATGTATAACATACCGTTGCTATAGGCGCAGTTCTGATGTCGGACTCTGGCGGACCGTTTTTGAGTCAAAATATTGATTTCTTCAGTAAGTAGCCGTGTAATAAGCCAGATAATGTATATTATCTATTACATATTACTCACTGGGGCATTTAGCCAAACTAAAATATTGTTATTTTGACCAGTGTCAGACACAATAAGCTCAAGTTTTAAGGCCGTTGTTCAGCTTAAACGAATCAGTGCATGAGAAGAGAAACGGAAGTGAGGAAAGCAAGCCAATGAGTAAAGTCAAGAGGAAAAACACACAAGGCCCTTTTGATTTTTCATCTCATCTGATCATTCCAACACGGATATTTTCACAACGACATGGCCATCTGGAATGAAGCTAAGTGGTGAGAGGGTGGTGTGAAAATGGTCAACAAATGGCGCTTTGTTTCATGTTCGCATCATAACAACGGCTTGTATATCCGCAGTCCTCGGTTTTCCCGTTTCCCTTTTTGAATAAAATACAGACTCCCGCTACCTGCTGGTATGGAGAGTTATTTCATCTCATGCAGGCGCAGGACATACGTGGTAGTCGGCCGTTATTGTAGTCTTTGCGGTGTGTTCGAGTGAAACTAATTGGCCAAGACACAGGCGAAGTGAGGCGACGCAACAGGCGGGCTTTGAGGCCGCTAGTTCTCTGATGTCGGTTTTGTGTGTCTGGGCCTTTACCTTAAAACTGTCACAAACGTACTGTTAGATGTACAAAATTATGTGACATTCAAAACTGCAAATGATACACATATCAGTGACATTCAGTAACAAATAGTGACATGTAAACTAGAGCTTTAGTAAATAATCCAATAGTCATATAAAAAATAACACCAACACTGGGTTAAAACAGCAACCCCTTCTCTCGGGTGGTTTTCTACCCATTGGGTACACTGAGTAAAGTTAACCCATTACTGCGTTGATGTATATTATTGCTATTGACCCAAGTTGGATCAATTCTGACCCATTGATTTTTACTGTGTATGTACACAACTAGTGAAGCTGTAGGCTGTATTTACTTGATGAAGACAGAAGTAACAAAAAGTGTAGACATGAGGCCCAGGCAGGAGAAGACCACTGCAGCGATGGGCTCTGGATCCCCCCAACGCACATACTGCACCGGGATTGGCTCACAACCTGCGGGGATACAGAGATTATGGAGAGTGAGAAAACGAGATACAGAAAATTTCGAGGACAATTTAGATTCGTCTGCAAGAGTGATAGTGAGATGATGTGCATTCATGTGTTTGCATGTAAAAGCCTCATAGCTTGATGTGGTTGCGGCAAAAGAAATTCACTCATACTGCGCGATCTACTGTGAACAACTATTTAGTTGTTATGTGTAAAATATTCCGTCTGTGATGCAGTGGGGTCGTGAGAGTGGTGAAAGATTAAAGGGATCTGTAAGGGAGAAAAGAGGGATCGGTAAGAGATAGATCAGAGGGATGACAGGATAAACACACTGCTGTTCTCCTATGGAGGATTCACATAAAAACTGCCTGTATGTGTTTTTCCAAACTACAGAGGAACAGATTTCATAAACAATATGTGTTTACAAAAGGGTAGGAAAGGGGTTTCAAACATTTTTCCCAGACTTTGGAGTTAAGAAATCTGGCTTCAGCCAAATCCCTTGTTCTGGCAAGGATCTAAAGTCTCTTGGTGTGTGTACAGTACACAAGTATTTGTGTTGATTTCTGTGTCTTAGTTCAGAATGTTTGCCAGTTTGTGGTGCGTACGATGTAAGGGGATTTTGGGTGCACCGTGAGTGTGTGACCCAGATTCAGTGCTCTTCTGACCTGTTTGGAAATCTTCTATTTGCAACGAACAGACACATAAATACAGTGTGTTTACCAGTGAGGTCATCTGTGGGCCAGAAGCCAAGGACGCAGGCTCGACAAGTGTACTCATCAAACACAAACTCGTTCTCCTTGCAGGGAGTGCAAGTCCAACAGCAGCTCACCTCTCCTTTACGGATCACCTGGAGACACACACACACACACACACACACACACACCAGTATGAAAGAGGCGGAAAGGTCTCAAACCTCCAATGGCACTTTTATGTAGCTAATCTTACACTCCGACTGCCCTGTAGGGCAGGGAAAATGAGGATTTTCTTCGTCAGGGGATCAAAAGTAGAAGAAAAAAAAGAAAGATGTATAGAATAAATTTATCCTCATTATTTTAAAAAAGGTTCTCTTTGTCTTATTAGCCCTTCAGTGTGAAAATAAGATGAGGAGAGTGGAGGCGTGGTGGGTCAGTAGTTCATGCTGTCACCTGCTGGGTTCAAATCTCAGTGTGGAGCTTGCATGTTTGCCTGGGGCTCCCTTTGGTGCTTCAGTTTCCTCTCACAGTCTGAAGACATGCAAGTCAGGAGATCTGGAAACTGCTCGAGTGTCAACATTTGTTTGTTTGCATGATACAGTAGTCCTGTGATGGTATACCTCAGGTTTCATTTCTAGTTAAAATGGAATAGTGTAGAGAGCAGAAACGGCAACTTTGAGAGAATGTGTGAGGTATTTTCTTTTTGAATACATGCATTGCTAATATGATAGGATGTAGGGAATGACTCCTTACTGTTGTCAAGGTCAGCACAGATCAGAGAGAGACAAGCAGCTGGTAGAGCCAAAGCTAGGAACATGGGCCTGGAGGTGTGAGCAAGCAGATCTCCGTTAAAGCATGAGGCTGGAGTTTTGAATTCCCAACAAGCCGCCACATTACTGGGAGTCAGTGTAGAGTGTAGTGTGTAGGAAGGGTTTCATGTTGGAGACTTTTGGGATGATTAAGACGAGGCAGACTGCAGTGTCCATGACTTGGAAGAGCTGCAGGGCGTTACAGAAGCCCAGATGGGACATGATTAAAGCTTGAACAAAGAGCTTTGCTGAGTCCCTGGTGGGGTACTCGAAGATCTGATTGGACCGATTTTGCACATTGCAAACCTGTGATCCCAAGTCACGGTTGCTGTACGGGTCTTGTCTGATAGTTTTCTTCAGGAAAACTATGATAATGTTCTCTGGTCTATTAGAGATGTTCTGGTACCATTTTTTCCTTCCCGATATCGATTCCGATACCTGAACTTGCGGTATCGGCCGATACAGAGTACCGGTCCGATACCAGCGTGATAAAAAAAACATCTATAAAATGTATGGCCTGAAGACGATATATACTCTACTGCCTGCATGCAAATAAAAGGGTAGGTACAGTTTCTGCATTTATTCTTATTTGATAAAAATAAAAACATCTTTTTTTTCGACAATGTAAGACTGTGTATTGGAGTGGCGCATACCTTGATCTGTGCCTTCAGGCAGGGCTCAGAGCAGACTGACTGGATGATTTCACTGTTGTTACTCCAGATTTCCTCATCGTTCATCTTTAGGCCACCCTGATCCCAGCTTCCCACATGGATGTAAGAGTACTCATCCTCGCCTGTGCGCTTGAAGTTCATGATTTCATACCTGGGGCACATATAATGTGTGCATGAAACAGCATATGCATACATTTCATACGTTTCTTTCTACTTCCTCCGTCCTTCCCCACCACAATCCTCACCTGCCCGGTGAGTCTCCACTCTCGTCAAAGTGGATGGTCTCCCCGGACACACCAGTAAAGTTGGTTCTCATCAGGAATTCCAGCAGCTTGCGGCCATCAATGGGCCGCATGATCTCACACAAACCCTGGCACCAACGGGAGGAGCAAACACTGTCAATACCGACCGTCACGCCCAATGTGAAAGCATAAACCTGTGCACACTGTGTTCATTATCGTACCTTATATCCTGGACAGAGGGATTGCTGCATGGCGTGCAGGCCGTAAGCCATGGAATAGATGGCATTTATGACAAAGCCCATCTTGGTGTCTTGGGCGTACTGGTGACGCAGAGACTCTCTCCCTGTGGAGAACAGAGACCTGCTCATAAGGAGAAACCCAATCACTGTAACCTAAACTGATGGTGAAACTTTCAGGATGTGAACACAGTACGGAGGTGTGTAGAACGTGATGTTGTACTAACAGCTGCAGGTGCGGTTGTACATGGTGCTCTCCTGCGGATGTCCCCTCAACCTGCACTGGAAGCGATGCTGCCAGAACTCGGGGAACCAGGGGTTCCTCAGGTTGGCGTCAGGCTTCAGGTTCAGGTAATAGTCGTCGAACCAGGTCACGTACGCTGACTTCAGCTTTATGGTGATTCCACCAGCTGCCTCCCTCTGGTAGCCATCGGTCACATCGGACCTGTCTGCCCAGCCATCACTGGGCAGGAAGAGAGAGAGACAGACAGACAAAGGTACAGCACGTTGTCAAGTTAGAATAAGGATTGACTATATATTTTACATGTTTCTCTTTTGTTTTATTGTTTTTATTAGATTTTTTATTTTCTCAAAAGCTATTGGTTAAATCAGCATTTTAAATTCAAATGCTTAGAAATGTAGCACAGGCATACATGCGAATAATAGAACAGTTATAGTGGACGTTCACGCATTATTCTAAAGAATATCTTTCTAATTTTTACACAGAAACGATTATAGAGCTGCAACAATTAATCGATTAGTTGTCAATTATTAAATTAATCGCTAAACTATTTTGATAATTGATCAATTGGTTTGAGTCATTTCTTAAGAGAAATAAGTCAAAATTCTCTGATTCCAGCTTCTTAAATATGAATATTTTCTGGTTTCTTTACTCCTCTATGACAGTACACTGAATATCTTTGAGTTGTGGACATTTGACAAGACATTTGAGGACGTCATCTTGGGCTTTGGGAAACACTGATCGACATCTTTCACCATTTTCTAACATTTTATAGACCAAACAACTAATCGATGAATTGAAAATATAATCAATCGACATTAATCAACAACAAAAAATAATCGTAAGTTGCAGCCCTAAACTATTCATGTATATATATACACAGCACACTGTACCATTGTAGCATATTTGTAACTATTGCTCAATATTGCAACCCACACCAGGATTTGATCGTTTAGACAGCACTGTCACCTCAGCAAGACTTGTGGAAAACTTGATCTTGTCTGTTATCTGTAAGGAACGGCTAAACCTGACATAATGTCAGAGAAACAAATGATTAAACAGGCAGAAATTATATTGTCCATTACAAGGGAGACCTCTCTTTAACATCTGTCCTCGTACTTTATTAGGACATCGACGCTGAAGAACAGCTCCCACCCCCTATTCAACACTATGCTTACTGGGGTTCTATACTTAGCCTTGAATCTGGTTCACAATTACACCCAATGAAACTGGTTTCACCAACAGAAGGATAACAGGGTGGCCGACATCTTGAAATAGCCTAGCTCAGCATTCCAGGAAGCAAATGCTACAGTAACAACCAATATATTAAAAAACACTTTGAGGCAAAATATTTCAAAAATCAAGGTACTAAATTTTAACTAAAATACAGGATTAGGGTACAACAGGTCACCGTATGTAGTTTATACTGGTTTTATAAAGAGGAATAACACCAAGTCCATGCAGTGGATTTTTAATGTGTCCTGCTGTAAAAAGCTGTGGCTGGCGCTTATGACTATATTTTGTACCACTGTTGCACAGATTGAAAGAGACAGGTGGTGCCTCGCAAAATGGACCTAATGACTGCTCTGCAGAGAGTTACAGTAAAATGAAATATTTATCATGGTGACTCAGATGTACCAACACACTGGGCGATAAAAATACAAAAGTATTTGCTCACATATCCAAGTTGAAGAATTGTGAAGTGACATTTTTTTAATTATGTTCATGTGCGAAGATAACTTGAAATAAACCTCCGGGGAGCTGAGGTTGATGGTGCTGGGAGGACTTGGCTAGCCGGGATGGAGAAGCTTCTTTTCTTTCCAACATGCCATTTTGTGTTGTATGTACTACTCCCATGGTAACATATTTTTATTTGCAAAGTTTGTGTCTGACTGCTGATTAATAAGATCTCTATGGGCTCATTATCTGTGAAGTCCACTGAGACACACTTGTAGTGACGAATAATAATAATAAATTTAGGTGCAAATATCTCAGAGCCCTGCATTGCAGAAACATGCTGTTCCGGTGAATCTGTTAATGTATTTCTAATGCAGAGCATATATTGATTTGTAACTTGAAAATGTTACGTAAAGGATTCATTATTTGTTTCATTCTACAGAAAGGCTGTTTGGTACAACGCTGTCTGACTAAAATTAAAAAAGATACCTGATGCTCAATGAACAAACACCATCAGACTGCAGCGTCTGCAGACACATCTGATCTGCTATTTATTAAAAAACGCTGTGGGCTTGGACTCAGTAAGCTATCTTGTCAGTGAGCAGTTTGAAAAGGTTTCTACTCCCATCTATTATTATCCTTCCCTCTGGACACTTGTCTACAATCAACAAAGGCAGAAGGCTGATGAATACACCTCCACACATGTGCATACATGTAAACACGCACATCTCACTGACACAAAGACATGCACTCTTCTCTTTATAACTGAAAAAATAAAAGCAAAGGAAGCCATTTTTGAAAACTTCTCTAACCGAGCCAGAGTTACACAACATTAGTGTGGGTGGTTTTTTTTTTATGATGCCTGGTTCTCTGGGTGAGGTAGGAGATCATTTCATAACACATCCTTAGAGAAGCGAGCACAGATATGGCACACTGGTATAAAAAAGACAGGAATGGATATGAAAAGCATGGATGGCTTTGACTCGGATAGTTTGAATCACTCTTGAACGAGAGCTCTGAAACCCACACATCGACCTGGCAGGGCAATATGCTGTATGCAGCGTGTTGCTGCACCACCTACAAGCTTGAAGACACACACAAGTGTGTGCTCACACACACACACACACACACACACACACACACACACACACACACACACACACAGACACACACACACACACACACACACACACACACACACACACACACACACACACACACACACACACACACACACACACACACCATGCTCTTATTTCACTTAATACTACACAATACTGGTCAACTTCCCGGCCAGATCTTTACTGAGTGGACACTTGTGGTACGAACGTGTGGCTGTAAAAGGTGTCTATTTCGAAAATTAAACTGAACAAGACATGAAAGAAAAAGTGAAACAGCTGTCTGAAGGGAACACTCTCCTATGACCTAAGCAAGCTGTGTTTCTGGCTTAGGCAGGTGGGAATTCAGTGGGGGATAATGTTGATTTACTAGCACTAGCAACTCCAAGTGGTTGTTTGGAGCACTTGTGTAAAGGGACTGCCATAAACTGTATTCTCCTCTGATAGACATGGCATGCCCCAAGGCCAACAAGGAGAGGTAGCAGTGGAGAGGACTGTGGAGGAGTAAGTGTAATGTATGTCGGGAGGAAAAAGGACACAAAGTCAGACTAAACTAACCGAATAATATTAACCCCCTGAGACCGACTTTACAGTCTTTCAGGAGTTGTACCAGGTTCAGTTTTAGAGCTAGAGTGAAGGTAATTTATGATAATCACATGCAGTCTTGGGCAAAAACCATGCAGGTTTTTATAATGCAGTATACAGTATATGTTATTTTCGCCTGTTCTAAAAATGATGTTTGAATATTTCTGCATACTGGGGTCCCTAAACAGCTGCATAAATTGCATAAATTGGGTATCACTGTATATCTGAGACTCTTGTGGGTCCAATGATCCCAACTGTATTCATGTGTGATGATGTTAGTCCCCATAGTAGCCATTTAATTGTAGTGAGACCATTTTTTTTCAATTTGACCTCATTGTATAAAATGACCTCTTGTGACCTCTAGGATGATCACAGCATCATGAAACTTTACAGCCACAAATTAGAGACCTAGAGCATTCAGAAGATGGATGGCTTTCCTAGCTAGATTGCCAATAAGGGGGTTTCTGAGCAGTTTACGCAACAGAAGTGCTCGCCATCCAATCGCCGAAAAATGCAATTCTTGCAGAAATCTCCAAATGTCAAAAGTTTTTGATACCAAATCACAGCATGACTTTTTCTATGTTCGTCAAGGTTTTGGTGTCTTAACGTGGTATTTTGGAGGGATTATTGATCATTTTTATCAATTCTTGTGTGGTAAAAATGGTTAAATTTAGCACCAAATCTGTGTAACAAATGGCATCAACCCCAAAATTGCTGCAACAACTTATGAGACATACTGTAAGTAAGCATGGGAATGGCCGTCATATATTTCTATTATAATGTTCTAAGCCCTTATACACATTCACAATTTATTTGAATTAATCAATTAATTCATTCTGTTTCTTATTTTATTTTTGATTTATGACTAGAACAATTTGACCTTGCTGAGCTGCATCTCAAATTAATCTTCAGGTTCCCAGCTTTCAGATGATGTACACCACTTCCATGTCACATCTACTGCTGACCTGTTATCTCCCCCTAAAGACCCCCTGTACCCCCCTAAAAAAGACAAAAAACGGGTCTATTGTGGGTCTCAGAGGGTTAACTGGTATCAACAGGGATTTGGACAATTAATATAATTTATTAATGTAAAAAACATACAATTCCTTAAAGCCAACAGACTCCAGTCAGACAACAGTAATTTTACCTCGCTGATCGTCGTAAAATACACTTCATTCGAACTCGACAGAAACAAAATAAAACTCATCAAAACCGTCTTTGTTAGTCTTTCCACTGTTCCAACAATCACCAACTCTACTTTGAGAGTTTTAAAGAAAGACTGAATAAGTAACAGATATAAAAAAAGAAGTAGCCACCATAACATCCCTGCTTCCATCCGTGACGTGACGTCGAACGTGCCATGCACTTCTCTCTTTAAAATACATCCGTGGACACACCAAGAAAAAAAAGAAAGGCCAGTGCAGCGGTCAACATACTCGCAATGGGAAAGGAGTCTATCGCCTATTTTTAGTGGATTTTTCCGTATTTAAACCAACGCAAATTGTGGTGGAAAAAGGGTATTACATGCAATATCAATGTTGGACCGATTAAAATTTGACCTGATGGTATGGCTAGATGAAAAGTTAAGGGATCACCAAAGTTATTAAAATTCATCTTGCGGGGGACATAAATGTGTGTGCCAAATTTCATGGCAATCTTTCCAATAGTCATATTGGATATTTCACTCAAAACCACAGCTGTCAACATCATGGTGGCGCCAGAGAAAAAGTATAATCCATCCAATACTTGGCTAAAAACAAAGTGGGACTGTTACTAGCTGTGATTTTTGCCCCCCCCCCCCCATTAGAGGAGTAAGCCTCTATAATGTTCTTGTGATATATGCAAGAACTGTCATTTCGCCATTGATATCAATACAAACAATCTGAAGGCTGACAGAGGCTTGGATATAACAGTTCAAAATCGGCTTAAGCAGTGCTAGCAACAAAACGGCAACAACAACAAAAAACTCATTATCTGCTCCTTCAGCCTCTCTCTTTCTGTAAATGGAACCTAAGCACGAATGCACTGCACACATACAAAAACCTGGTGACAAATCCTCCAGGCTCACATCAAAAGGATGATTTGTGGAGGTAACTCGAATAAAAGGTAATGGAGCCAACAAAGTAAGGTCAGAAACATGATGTTGAGGAAGAACAGAACCATTAATAGCACACACACATAATAGTGCAGGTTCATATATGATCGCATCAAAAGAGACACAAATTTGCCACCTAAACAGTACATCTAAAAATCTAATTACCCTCAACACAGAACAGCAAGGAGAGACATCTTAACAAATTAACTATAATCTTTAACAGTGAGCGGATGACTGTCTGAAAGCCCCTGTGCAGTGGTAATATGGATTAGAGAGCATGGTATTTTGCAATATGTAGTTCAAGGTTATTTTATGTTTCCTGCCGTCAGATTTGAGCGACAGCCTACATATGTGGCTCCTAATGAGGAAAGGCATTTATAGAACACGAGGGACAAGACTGAGCCAGAGAGCTAAACCTTAAAATAAAACATGTTATTCTCGGAGAGAGTGAAACCTCCTGCTAAATCAACCCCATCTTTCCTGCTTATTTTTTTCCCCTCATGTTTTAATTGCATACTGTCTCTCCTGCATTGTATGCCAAAGTCTTTAACAATTTCTCTGTCAAAATTAACCTATGAATGAGCCAGTACATAGCAACATTTGAAGTGGTAATATTTTCTCACTAGGATGCTGCATATTTAATCATATTGGAAAGCCATCACTGCCTTATCTATTCATTTGTCTATTAGGTGGCCTCTTTTAATAACAAATTCCTGATATGTTGACTTTATATGGCTAACAGCTATACCTCTTTTTTTGTTGTACTGTTGTGACAGTGACAATAACAATATTTTACAATGTAATATTGATTTATGATTAATTTACTGTATTTCTGTATATGGATCCTAAGATTGTTGGGATGGAGTGTTCTGTTCAAGCACATTTTTGCAGGGTGAATATGCTTCCCCTTCTGTTTTCTAGCTGAAGGATGGTCTTACAAACAACACCCTGCTGCTCCAATAAAACATCTACATGAATGAATCTTATTTGGAATGGTAAATAACAAACAAAGCAGGCTGGGTTAGCCTTACTCAATGATTGCATCGATACAGACCAAATGTAAAAATAGTATCAAGTAGATTGAATTTGAAGATAAACAAACATTTGCATCTTGCTAGTCTCATATAAGTTTGTGGCACAGTGTCGGTGTCATGTAATCATGGAAAAAAAGTTGATTAAAAATACCTTGACTTTCCTAGACCACCATGAAGTTGATGGGTGCGATGAAGATGATAATAAGGATGATGATGAGAGGACAAAGATGGCCCCAATGACAACAAACACATCTTGTCTGATGACGCTGGAAATCTGAAGAGAGTCTGGATTGGCACAAATATTTGAGTCAATACTTTTAGCCTCTAATAAAAGCAACAAAAAAAAAAGCCCACGGAAGCCCGAGAAATGCAGTCATAATTTCTACAAAGCAGAATTCTCCACTCACCTTCCAACCAGCAGAAACTCGCCCACAAGGCGCTGTCGTCTCATGGCCATCAGTATGCCTCGGATCGTCATGCCCTCGCAGAAGCAGGCCACGACCCTGGCTTTGGGCAAGTGGACTCGTAGCTTCTGCAATAGCTTATCGAAGCTCTGTTCCCCTGCGTTGCTGTATATCTTATCAGAGTGGGCAATGCAGATCCCCTCCTTTGATGCCATGTCTTTAAATGCCTCCATGCCACTCTCACCATAATTACCTAAGGAGGGGAATACATGAATGAAATGGTGTTCATATACACACAATACTGCACACACAAAAACCTGGTGTTTTTTACCTAATTAAAGCCAACAAACCACCAGGATTCTTTAAGAAAGCAGCTTGCTTTTTTTATTATAATTTTTTTGCATTAGAATTTAAACTCCATTACCTACTATTTTCAGTATACTTCTTTCACATTGCTATGTTATGTAAACATTAATGCATTTTTTTTGTTTATGTGCTCCCCACACTTTCGTGTTATCTTGTGATACACACACACACACACACACACACACACACACACACAGGCGCACGCACACACAGGAGTACACAATCAAATACACTAGTGTAATGCCAACACAACACTGGAGAATCTAGTAAATTTGTCCCCATTATGGCAACTGTCAGGGGTTACATTTCCCTGTTTTTGCTGAAAAGGAGGTCACCTACTTTGCTGTTGCTTAGCAAGTGTACTCTCACTCTGGGCATGACACTGTTTGAGGCATCCTTTTCATTACTATGTGTGAGTTTTACTCCCCTATGTGGCATGCCTCCTCGACTGGTAACATCTGTCGTTTTTTAAAACTGTATTTTCACCTCGATTCAACTCTCTGTTAATGTAGCTGATGATGTTGCCATTTTGACAGTTTGAAATATTTTATTTTCTTCTTTGATATTTCTTTTCTCCCTTTCTAACTCTCTAACCTATGAAACCAACATTGTAAATAAGAACTAGTTTGTGGTCCGCAGGTATAGGCAAAATGTAATGTCATGTAAGCTGAGCAGTACAGTGATAACAACAACCATAGCGTCTGGGGTTACAGTAAATATGGAATATTTTGCAGCTCAGTACTTGGGGGTTTTGTGCTTTATATTCACTGCAGCTGACCATTTTTAAGCATTTTTGTGTGTGTATTTACTGGTTCATAAACCTTGTTATTAGTTTATGCAAATGTCATGCAGAGTAACAAGCAAGGTGCATCTGCATTTGACAGATAGGGCATTATAATTGTGGTGTTGGACTAACAAGGACGTGCAATATATTTCTAACCATTTATAGGGATTAGAAACCCCAACACAGAGTCTGGCATAAAATATTACTTTCATGTAATTTTGCACAAATGTTTGCCCTGTTCGGTTGTCTTGTAACTAGTTCGCAAACATGTACAAGGCTGTCTAGGTAGTGTCACATAGATAAAGAAAACATAAATAAATAAATAAAATGTGGGTGTATAATTACATACATAGAATAACAAATGTGCATTCAGCTTGACAACATCCCACTGCTTGCTGGACTCTAACAAGATAGTCTGCAACATAAACGTTAAAACATAGAGCTTTTCTTACAATAACAGCTACCCATGACATGAGGTTTTATCCTGGAAGAGAACATTTGGCATGCAAAAGACCTTTTTTTGTTCCAAATCCTCCTCTACAACAGTTTGATATTTATATGGAATAAGCTGGAACGATCCGGTCAGGATTTAGCACGTATTCCTATCAAGAGGGATTTATTTCATAAACATATGGCCTCGAGCCATCAAGAGGTTAAAAAAGAAGCAGTATATTGAGGGAACAGTATGGAATAATTTTGATATTTTTGGTATTTGATATTGAGAATGATGCCAATACGATGCATTTTGTTTCTGAATAGGTGGGATTAGTGATTCAGGGGCTGGATCTTTTGAAGTTGTGATAACCCTGTGTGTTGATATGTCTACAGCAGGGGGTGGGGGTTGCTCTGAGGTAAGAGTTGGAGATCAGCCTTATAGCTGCACTATAAAAATATCATAGAGTAACTTAGAAATGACTAGAAAGAGATGGCTACAATGTTTGTATTGTCGACATCCTTCACACTGTCCTTAAAGGACAACAATAAAGATGCTACTTTTTATGCCTGTTTTTATAATTTTTAGGGAAACTATGTTAATTGTTTCCTAAAATTATGGGTGATTTCTTAAAGCAGCTATATTTTTCACTGAATCAAAAAGTAACGTTTAGATAGAAGAATACAAATCTGATAATCAGCAACTGCTGTGGGAATGTGATCAGTGGCTAAAGCAGTGGACAGAGCACCGTGATACCCAGAGAGTTCAAAGCCCATGGCAGATGTTCCCTGGGAAGCTTTGCCAATGATGAACAGGATTACAGAGAATATATAATCAGAGCTAATTTCATATGAATTTAATATTCATGCCATAGATATAATGGCCTCCACTGTACAGTAGTGAATTTAGGCAGGGTATGTGTGCGTTTGTGTATGTGCATCTGTGTAAAGACTCCAGTGTGCTTGCTGCAGGAGGCTCAAAATGATGTACGAGATTTGGCTGAGCTTCCTCTACTGTATGTTGATGGCAGGTCAGAATGTCAATAAGTAAAAGTATAATGCTTCTCATCTGCCCCTGCAGATGGAAAACTGAAAAACTACTAAAATTGAGTCAGGCACTGCCCACAATACTGCAGATAGATGGGTTTCTCCATTTCTTACCCAATGTAAAAAAAAGAAGAGTGAATATTATAAGCTTAACATTATAAAAGACTACAAAATATTGTACAGATGCAACAGAAAGACTGGCAACTCAGTGTAAAAGTCATAAATGTTGCTTAATCCATGTGTAAATCATGATGAGAGAGAGAGAGAGAGAGAGAGAGAGAGAGAGAGAGAGAGAGAGAGAGAGAGAGAGAGAGAGAGAGAGAGAGAGAGAAAGGACAAATATGAGAATGACAAATGTAAAGCAGTAACACACATGCATACACGGTCTTACCCTCTGTGTGTATTGCAGACACGTAGCTCCAGTTGTATTTCTTGACAATGTCCACCATGGCTTTGGCCTGTTGCATATCAGACGGCACCACCCTCATGAAATATTTAAACAGGCTCTGTTGGAAGGAATTTACATATTTACAAGTCTGGCAGTATACATGACAACCTGTCTACTGTACCAGTTACACATGCATCCATAATGACCCCTATTATGAACCCCATTCCATGTAAATTCATGTACATTGACTTCCAGATGATGTTTATGTTACACAGGCTGGAATGATACGAAGCTCAGTCTGGTGCAACACATTTCCTTTCTGTTGGAAACATGAAAATACAGTTAAAGTCAAAAATGCTCTCTGTCACGTGAACACTTGAACTCACTCATCACATACATGAAGGCTTCTTCTACTCTGCTGGCACTTACTGCCATAACCTATACTTAATAATAATAAACCAGTGTTGGAAATAACCTTTTTTGTCCACCTGCCACTGTGGCCGGTGGATTCCAAGATATACCAGCCACTCAATATATTACCATTGTTTTTTTGGCTGGTGAGTGAAGTAAATCTAGCAGCCATTGGCATATTTTAACAACATTTGGCTTGTGGCTGGTGCTAATTTCCAACCCTGAATAAACATTAAAATGCCATTGACAATTCATACATAATGACATACTGTAAACACACATTACTGTCTACACTCATCTATCTGATTTCTGTTTTGACAGGTTTTCCCTCCTGGTTATCCAAGATAAGTGCTAAAATATATTTCTCTCTTTTACATGGATTACAGGTAAGTAACGGTTTAGCTGTATTACTCTCCTTTCAGGTATAAACAGGTAAGCAGCAACCACAGTTTACATGAAAACACTAAGTAAGCAATGGGTATGTATAAATTGCTCTAGTATGTATAATAGTATGAACCTCTCTTTTTTATTAACCTTACCACATTTAAACCTCTATGAAGTATGCAATATGAACTAACTTCATCTAACTTAACAGTAGTCTAAAGTAAAAGCACACGTTACTGTAATTTAATTTCTTATGTACGTAACTCACAGTAACGACAATACAAAAAACATCAACTGTGAACTCTTATTTTGAAAAAACACTTTGACGTAATATTAGCATGCTAGCCGCGATTAGCATTAGCATACCGATATATTTTGCTAGCTAACCATTAACTTTCTAGCCTGCTTGACACTGGCACACAAATTAAACTCCAATGCTATAAACGTTACATTACATTCCCTCAATTCAGCCATACTTCACACAATTTATTACCAAACATATAACTCTATTGTTCATTCATTAAACTGACTTTAGCTCAAACAGAAAGGTAACGTCACCGGACCTTTTTTAGTTTAGCTAACATTAGCGGAATTCTTTTGATCAAATTCAATGTCTCTGCGTGTTACATTACAGCTACGAACTATACTCAAGTGTGCTACTATTGTCTATTACCGGGGTTTATGTTTATAGTCACTTTAACGTTAACGTTACCTGTTGGAAATATGAAAATACAGCTGAAGTCAGAAGCGCTCTCTGTGGTGTGCAGACACTTGATTTGTGATCACTCATTGCATATTAACGGCTTCTTCTACTGTACTGGCGTTAGCTACTAATATAATGTATAGAGCCACAGCGCCACCTGCTGGCAATGCTGTGCTTAGCAGGAATACAATAATCACACAACCCAGTAAAAATTATGTGCTTAGCAGGACGAATATTATTATTTTACCAATACTGAGGTTTATGTGATAATTCTGCTCTTCGTTTTACTTTTTTATTTATTATTTTTTTAATTAATTTACGTTTTAATTTTATTCTTTATTTGTTTTGAAAAAAATGTCTTCGTTTTTCTGGGGTGGACGACATGCACTTGCACATGCACTTCTGTATTTGATATTTCACACTGATGGATTACAAAGTTATGTTGTTGATGAAAAAGGAAATACAATTTAAAATGAACAATAATAATCACACATCCCAGTAAAAGACCTAACAAAGGTCTTTAATATATTCTACCTGGCCTCCAATCACCAGCTTTCCTCTAGCTTTATTATGATATGAAAATCATCCTTGAGATAGGCAATTAATTGGCTTTTGTTGTTGTAAAGTCTACACTGAACAAGTAAAAAGTAGATATAAAGTCTCAAGTTGATTTTCATCAAACCCCAAACCAGCAGCTGCATAATTTGGTGAATATGTTTTTGCGACCTTGAAATTCAGTGTGAAGGTTTGAAGTTTTGGCAAGAATCAAACAAAAGATCTGCACACTTTATAAGCTTTTGAAGTTTTCTTAAACTTTAATGTTATTGTTCTTGTCTTACCTTGTCACTGAGATCCATGCTGGTGGCTGAGTAAGCTATCTGTGGGATGTTGAAGAGCTGAAGGAGATTTTGCACCTGGATGGCCACAGAGCTGGATCCTGGTCCAATCAGTCCCACGATGGGCTTCTTCCCCTGCAGCAACAGGCTCCCTGCCTCGGCGGTGCACCTGCCCTGGCTCTCCTCCTCTTCGTTGAACACTAGTGTGTCCCGAATGAACTCGATGCTCTGCTCCAGCGCCACCGCAGAGTGCCAGCACGAGTCCCTGGTGGGGAAAGATTGAGTTCGCAATGTTGTTTGGGCAAGCAGGATGGGAAAAAGAAGATCGCTTGGAGGAGCCAATTGGATGCTTTTTAAGAACATAGTCTGCGCCTCATGCTTTTGAGAAAAAAAAATTACTAAATCAATTTTTAGAGCAGAGAAAAATATGCAATCCAAAGTTCAGCCAAAGCTAATATGAGCTTTCAGCAGTCTGAGTCAGTCAAATCAATCTTCCAAAATCTTTTTAGTACAAATTTGCCTTTTTTGTTCCCCTGGAAAGTGTTTCCTTGCTGAGCTTCGGCAGAGAGTGTAACCTACATCATATTGGCTTCCGCTGAACTTTTAAATGATTGTTTTGCTGTGGATTCTGTCCCTCATTTCTTTACAGCGTAGTTGCGCTTGTAAAGGATCACTTCACAGCCCTTATGTAGAGGAGGAATGATTGCGGCAACCAACTCCTTCAACATACATATGGTATTTGAGTACTGTAGTAGTTTCAACTTGGAAAAAACTGAACCTCTCCTTTGATTTTGAAGGCAATATCTCCAGCCACCCTTTGTCAGTAGGTCAGTTTGCCCTGTTGGTGTGACCTGTGGGTCTTAAAACCTGAAATTCTAAATGAACTGCAGGTTACTGTAAGTGGACACCTGCCTGTGTCTGGTTTACTTCATTGCCTACACTCTTAAGTTACCTGTCAATCTTGTCTCGTGACCTAATTCCTTCCGCCACTGTTCACCTGTCTGTAGCCAGCCATCTTCAGTTACCTATAGTCTCCCTGGAAGTTTTCCCGCTCCTTCAATTTTAACATTTTTAACACTTTATTTGTCCAGAGGGGCAATTGGTTTTGCTGCAGTAGCAATAACAATAATAACAACAACAACAACAACACAGGGCTAGACAAGATAAAAAAAACACACACACACACACACACACACACACCACACACACACACACACACACACACACACACACACACACACACACACACACACACACAACCATATACTAAAAACACATAAATACAGGAGTAAAAAAGGTGAATACTTGATGTACGAAAAGTAAAAAAATTAGATGACATTAGATGTCAATTAGATGACAAAAAAACAAAAAAAATCAGTACATGAAAATCCTTGTCACAAATAAATAAATAACTATTAACTTTAGTTAAATTTTGCTTTGATTACTTTATTATTGTTGGATTTGGAGAAAAAATCCAGATGTGTCAGCAATCACAGCTTTTTTTTTTTTTTTTACTTTCTAGAGACCAGTAAAACCTTTTGCCTTCTTTGACTGATTGGAAATTGAATGAAAGTATACTGCAATTAATATAACAACCTTTGCCTGAGTGCATCGTCCTTAACATTACATGTTGTGAAAGACAAAATCCACAAAAAAATGTTGCTTCATTGTAATGGTTCTCCAGTAACTAACTAGGATGATACCCAACATCTCTGCTAAATTCAGGCAGCTGTTCTTGTTGTTTGTGAGTCTGCTAGCTGATTTGCCCCCTGACCCCTGCCTATCTGAAGTCCTTATATACGGGGTATACCTCTTTTTCTGGCAGTTTACAGTATACCCATCTATCAGCCAAAAAGCCGTTGGAATGTATAAGAGAGTATACTCACTTCCTCCTCGGTATCGTACTACCCATCTACCTAGTGGTACACCCACCTTATCAACGACCACTGGACCACTGCATATGGTATTTTAAATGAACAACAGTTTTATATCATAGATCTGGGTATAATCCCACCCTGAGTCTGATATATTGTATCTTTAAATTGTCGACTTTGAGAAGATTGCTATCTTACACATGCTATTCTTCTGTGTAAGATGTACGTTCTGGTCTCTCTCTCAGACAAGCAGATAAGTTAGTCCTTCTTAAATATCTTCATTGTGTCAACACATGATCCACTCATAATGATTCAACAGTAAAGGTCACTAACAACAACAACAGAAGTTTTCTGAATGGTTTCTGACCTGATCTCGCAGCCCAGGGTGATGTTGGGGAGGATGGCGGGGTCTGCGTTGATTCGATCCAGAGTGTGCATCATGGCCTCCACTCTCTGGATCCCATACTGCTCACGCACCGCGCCACACTTTCGCTCGTGCACCTGAGCAAAGTGTAACATTACTAACATTTATCACATATGCACATGAGCACATGAACACACACACACACACACACAGCATGTACCTTGTCTGCAGGTGGTTGGTGGTGGACGGAGAACAGGGCTCCTATGATGATGTCACCAGGGATGTGTGTCAATACCCTCCTCTCAGTGTTCTGGGCGTTGACCCCAACCTGGTGTGTCAGGCCCGGCCAGCTCAGATCAGCTCCCAGTAACACACTCACTGCCAGCAGCCTCACATATAAGCCTAATCTATGTCCCATCCTTACACCTCCTGCCATCCTCTGTCCTCTTAAAGCTGAGCTTCTGATGAATGCGCTGTCTTTGGCATGGTGCTCGTAGTGCCCGGGGTGAGGGTTAGATTCCTGAAGAGAAAGATAGAGAGTGTGTAAGCAAGTGTTAGTATAACAGACAAATACACTTGTTAGTATATGACTCACTCAGTCGAGTCAGCACATGTATTTTAAGTACAGTAATCATGTGGAACAAAGAAAAGTAGGTTTGGCTATTTATTTATAAATCAGTTTATTTAAAATCTTCACTAAAAATGACATCAAGTTGCTGTCCGTGGTGCTGAAATGATGTTGCGCATCATGCAACCTTAAAAAAAAAAAAAGACATCTAGGCTGGTGGTCCAATGAAGAAATAACAACTCAATTCATTATTGTGCGCGATGCATACCCAAACTAGACAGACAACTTCAGCCTACCTGTTTTCTGCCAGCAGCCACCTCGTAGATGGCATTCCCTTTGAGAGCGTTTCCATCACAGAAGAAGAGCAATGAGGAAAAACGCGCTGCAGGTTTCTGCTCCAGCTCAGTCTGGCGCCTGGTTACAGCAAACTGCAAATAGCAGCAGATAATATAGCCCGTTATTGGAACATGTTTGACTTACTGACGCACGCGGCGGCCCCCTCCTTCCCCCTCCTCCTCCTCCTCCTCCTCTTCCTCCTACTCCAAAACAGTGGAGAGCATGGAGCATCAACAGTGACTAAATGAGCAGAGCTGTGGAAACTCTGGAGCCACACAGACGCATGTTTAACATGGAAAAAGAACACAAAATATAGAAGGAAACAGATAGGGGATAAACGGTGAGAATTCACACCCTTAGTAAACGAATAATAGTTAGAGCATCAACAGTGATGGTCGGCGATTGGCTGCCAATCTTTTGGTAATGTGGGTTTGTGTTTCTCGAGCAGTTCTTAGCTGACCCCAATCCCTCAATGTTACTGTGGCAACCGACTCGAAATGATCAATTAATCATTAATCACACATTGAAACGAGATGATTTCGTTGAATTGCAAAGTTACATTTAACATCCAGTTCCCAGAGTCCCTATTTTTTTTCCACTTTTAAATACCACTGATAAAGATAAAAACAGTGGACATATAATCCCATGATTATGGGAAAACACTTAGACAAAAGGAAAATAAATAAATAAATAAATAAATAAATAAATAAATAAATAGCCAGAGACAAAAATAAAATGAATAGGATCTCTTCAGTATTTCAAATAATAAGGGTTGACAGTACCAATACGTTTAGAAACTGAAGTATACATATGACAGGTAGAGCATATTTAATATTTCCTATTATTATTATTATTATTATTATTATTATTATTATTATTATTATTATTATTATTATTATTATATATATATTTTTTAAGTACAGACAAAATACACAGAACAAACACGACAATATGATGACATGACATAACCTCAAAAAAAGAAAAAAAGTAAAGAAAACACTTAGACAAAAGGAAAATAAATAAATAAATAAATAAATAAATAAATAAATAAATAAATATCCAGAGACAAAAATAAAATGAATAGGATCTCTTCAGTAATTCAAATAATTAGGTTGACAATACTGATACATTTTGAAACTGAAGTATACATATGACAGGTAGAGCATATTTAATATTTCATATTATGATCCCACTTTTCACTAAAGCAAATGTTATTTTCAATTTCATGTTATTTTTTTAATTTATTTTTTTACTTTCCTGTACTTGAGGTCAGTTTGACTCCATTCACAGTTATTTATATAACATTATATCTATTCTCCTTGGTGCTTCATGGCTTTTCATTAAATTTGTCATTACAGTCTCTGTGTTCAAAGAGGGTCCTTCTGAGCTGGATGGAAAATGATAGCGTCCGGGACAGAAAAGATCCTTGAATGCACTTCCACTTCAAATCTTCCCCTCTTTTGCCTTAGGTCAGAATGACTCCAAATATAATCAAAGGTCTTTCTTGTATAATATAAAGTCTATTTCTCACCCATTTCAGTGTAGCCTGATTGTCATGAGACCCACTTTTTGAATCAAAGCCATGTAAACTTCAAAAGCATTCAGTGTTACCAAACCACAAGCTCTTTGTTCAAAGTTGCCCGGCGGGAGAGGATAGTGATCTGATAAAGAGGTGAATTATGAATAGGTGAAACACAAAGTAGTCTCTCAAACGAATTAAATTATAACGTGTTGTTTTGTGAGGCTTGGCTTCATCTGTAGTGTAAAACTAGGAAAGAAACTGAACATAACAAGGCATACGATCAACATGTCACAGTATGGTCACAACAGTGAGTGAAATACGCAGTATCTTGATTTGATACCTCTAACTATTGAGTTTAGTATGTGTATGATCAGGTTAGGTTCACATCCCTATAGGAACAAGAGCAAACATGTTGATCTACAGGTGCAATTTGGGCACAATGAATCCATCTATGACAGAAGAGGAAGTCACAGTACCTCATTTACATTTCAATAGTTTCATCCTCCACAATGTGCAGGTGATTCAGTGGTTTCTGGTGTAAGATGCAGGGATCATCGGGGATTTTAGCATGGTTCTCAACTAAATAACGTAATTACAAGTCAAGGTGAATTAGCACAGTCAAAAAGAATATTGTGAATATTTTGCAGGCTAAGATGTGTGACGCATATCCAACAACAACATTCTTTTCAGAGCATGTTTGGAAAGTCTAATCAAATGGAGGTCAAATGTGTGATTGAGGACGTATCTATGTGGGGATTCACTAGCAGGAGCCAAATGAATGAATTTCTGGCTGCAAAAGTCTGGTGTGTTAGTTGCCTGGGGAGACAGAGAAAGAGGCGGTAGCCCTGGTGAAGTGTCATTTTTAGAGAGAGAGATTGGTGTTGGAAGTAGTCGCATGGCGCCCTCTGGTGGGGACTTGTTTGCTGTCATGGATGTTCTTGTCCTATAAATATCACAATCAAGGTTCAAGGTTCTTTGTCATTTGTCAATTCCAGTAAAGCAGCTATTGGCAATGAATATCTTTGGTTAACAATGCTCATAAAATATATAAAAGGGGAAATCACACAAGTAAACGTAAAAGCTAGAGAAACAAAAGTAGCCAACTTAAATAGCCGTTCCATTTTATCACCATCCGAGCACCAAAACATTTCTGGATTTTGAACAGTTCATTAATAAGTGCCATAATTGTGCTTGATTTGTATATATGTTCGTAATTTGGGTTTTAACAATATATCTTTTACCCATTTTTCTTCAAATCTAGCAAGTAACTTTCTTCTAATTGTGTTCATGCTGCATGATAAATTATTACTATATGCATATATATTGCAATTCAGATTCCTCAAAAATAGCATGAAGTTCTGTAGCTCATGGAGCATTATCTGATTTATTCCAAAGAAAAACCTTCTTATTGATCCTGTATTGTGACATATTAAGCAAACGATTCCACAGTCTTATCATGACATGTATATGCATGATGAAAAGTAATATATGTACACAGAGATGTAAACAGGAATGTAGTATGTATAGAGAAGTAGTAAATATGTATATATATATACACAGAGGTGTACACATGCAAAGACTTCCATAAATCATTAGACTAAAGGTTAAAAAGTCAGGGCGCGTCTCAGGCGGGGAGAACCATGTGAAACAGCAGTACGGAGAATTTTTTTATCAAGCTCTGCATCAGCTTGTTCTCAGTGAATCCTTTGTTTTGAGTCCCCACATGAGTTAACACTGTAGGAAGTAACTTATGATATCATGGGGTCATATGACCAGACATTCAAAAAGGACAAATTCCACAATGTGTTTATTAAAGGAATCTTTGGCAAGACTTTACATGTACAAAACACCAAAAGATGAGAGTTTTAGTTTCATCAAATGTGCAATTTAAACAAACTTTTTTCATATACATATTTTAATCAAAGCATTTAAAAATGTCTTTGAATTCTGACAGGGGCTTATTATTCATTATTTTATTCCCGACTGCAGTGTGTAAATATGTTGACCGTTAGAAGTTTAAAGGTGCAGTGTGTAGGATTTGGCGACATCTAGTGGTGTGGTTGCAGATTGCAACCAACTGAGTAGCCCTCCGCTCACTCCTCCCTTTACAAGACTGCGGTAACGTGAGCCGCCGAGTGCAAAACCGTGGTAACGCAGAGGTCATCCTTACCATATTAACACTACTTTAGGAGCAACGGCAGTCAGACGGCGGCTGTCCCACGGTTTTGCACTCTGCGGCTCACGTTACCGTAGTTTCACAAGCTGCAACATGGTGGACTCCGTGAAGAGGACCCGCTCCCTATGTAGATATGAAGGGCTCATTCTAAGCTAACGAAAACACAACAGTTATTAGTTTCGGGTGGTTATACACTAATGAAAACATAGTTATGAATATTATATTCCATTTCTGCTAATAGATCCCCCGAAATGTTACGCACTGTTCCTTTAATGCTTAATTTATGAATGGAACTCCCAACTTTCGTATATCACAAGAAGGGGAGACAAAAAATTAAAGAAAAATATAAATATACTAAGCTATTCATACACATATACAAGGACACATGTGAGCCTCTACATATATGTGTATTTTATTTCTCTCCTCATCCTCGATGTCTCTCTCACTCTGTGGTCATAGTATGGTCATGGTGGTTTGCATCCCTTAAAGCCACGAATAACAGTTTTCTTTATTTGAGGCATTATGTGTGTGTGTAGTCATCATGAGATATTATAGCTCAACTAGAAAGCAGACCGCGTTCCCAGCATAAAATCACTGTAAAATCATTGTAACACAAAATAAGGCCTTCTAGTGTTGTCCTCAGTTGTCCTCATACAGGCCTTCAAATGCCTCTGTGTGACTGTAAGGGAGTTTTCTTTTAGTTTCAGTGGGCATTTAACTTCCATTAGGCTCACAAATAGCTTAGGCTACTACAAATCCCATTATTGAAATGCTGCACTGAATTTTCAATAGAGTAATTCCTTTTTTTCCTCTGGAAGGAGTTTGGCAGCAGTCTCGGGATGTTTGCACTTAATTGCCCTCCTCCTCAAGTAAGCTTCACCCTGAGGGTTAAGCGGCATGTGACTGGCTCAGCAAAGAGGAGGGGGGTACCCGGAAAAAAAACTCCAAAGAATTTAAGCCTGTGAAAGACTTGGGCATTAGCCACTTTGTGTATTCTACTTGCCGCCTCCGAAGTGAAACCTTGCTGTAATGTGGCCACTTACGATCATTAGTTTCATGTTGTGTTTTGCGCCCTCCTATCAACAGTTCCCTCGTCTGTGTGCCACCCGGGAAGCTTTACGCACAAAGGAGTGCTGCCCGTCCTGGGAGGGGGACGGCTCGGCTTGCGGAGCCAGCTCGGGTCGGGGTTTCTGCCAGGATGTTTCGGTGTCGGACCAACCCGACGGGCCGCAGTACCCCTTCTCCGGGCTGGACGACAGGGAGAAGTGGCCCTTGGTTTTCTACAACCGGACTTGCCAGTGCGCAGGGAACTTCATGGGGTTCAACTGCGCGGACTGTAAGTTTGGCTACTTCGGGGTGAACTGCAACGAAAGGAGAGAATCCCTCAGGAGGAACATATTTCACCTGTCCAGGGCCGAGAGGATCCGGCTCGTGTCCTACCTGAACTTGGCCAAGCAGACGATCAGCAGGGACTACGTCGTGGCAACCGGGACCTACCGGGAGATGGAGAACGGCTCCAACCCGATGTTCGCTGATGTGTCTTCGTATGATGTGTTTGTGTGGCTGCATTACTACGTGTCCCGGGACGCGCTGCTGGGCGGGCCGGGGAACTTGTGGACCGATGTGGACTTTGCGCACTGGGCGCCTGCGTTTCTGCCGTGGCACCGCGCGTACCTGCTGCACTGGGAGCGGGAGATCAGGAGGCTGAGCGGAGATATGAGCTTCACCATCCCGTACTGGGACTGGAGGGACGCTCAGGGATGTGACGTGTGCACGGACGAGCTGATGGGGGACCGGAGCCCCCAGGATCCCAACCTTCTCAGCCCAGGCTCGGTCTTCTCTTCTTGGAGGGTAAACACACTCAAGCAGAACAAAAAAATTGATCATCCCTTCCCTTCACTTTTCTTTTCCTCTCCTTTCTTTTCTCATGACTTCTACAGTAATATGTAGCTATGAGTGGACTGACTATTTAGTTAAAATATTGATTCAGTTCTGAAGGGTTAATCTTTACTAGGGCTGTCAATCGATTAAAATATTTAATCGCGATTAATAGCATGATGGTCCTCATGATTAATCGTAGATTAATTGCACATTTTTATCTCTTCAAATTGTACCTGAAAGGGAGATTTCTCAAGTATTTAATACGCTTATCCTCATGGGAGTGGGCAGATATGCTTGCTTTATGCAAATGTATGTATTTATAACTGGAAATCAATTAACAACACAAAACAATGAAAAATATTGTTCAGAAACCCTCACAGGTACTGCATTTAGCATAAAAAATATGATCAAAATAATCATCACATGGCAAACTGCAGCCCAACAGACCACAACAGCTGTCAGTGTGTCAGTGTGCTGACTTGACTATGACTTTCCCCAAACTGCATGTGATTATCATAAAGTGAGCAGTACCCATAGAAGCCATTAACATTCACATATCTTGAGGTCAGAGGTCAAGGGACCCCTTTGAAAATGGCCATGCCAGTTTTTCCTCGCCAAAAGTTAGTGTAAGTTTGGAGCATCACTGGAGTTTCACTCTAGCTTTAAAACTGAGCCCATCAGTCATTATAATCCCAGTTTGATATTTTTCCAAAATCGTGCAGCCCAGTGCACAATAGGGCCGTCCCGAATACCATTTTTTTGGCTTCAAAGCTTCGGTGAGAAATATTCGAAGGTATTCAAAGCTTCGCAGTGCAGCACAGCAGGCTGACCGACTGTCTGAGAATAACGAATAATAATTCTATTATAATTATTTATTACAATTAATGTTAAATATGAATAATGTTGTGAGATTATTCCTTATTTTGTGATTTATATTTTATTATTACATACTTATATATATATAAAAACAACAACAACGAAGCATTGAAATACTGATTTGGAGGTCGATTACCATGGCAACGGTCAACGAAGCATTGAAATACTGATTTGGAGGTCGATTACCATGGCAACGGTCGAAGCTTCGCAGTTTCGAAGCATTTGGGTCAGCCCTAGTGCACAAGCACCATCGTGTCCCCTTTAAATATCATAGAAATTCAGGGAATTTGAAATTAATATCAATGCTCCCTCATACACTGTACAGCCTAATTATAAATGATGAATGGATAAATTACAAGGACATTATGCACCTCTAGCTACTTGAGTCTTTTGATCAAGAGGATTATAATTAATTAACCTAACACAGTAAACCTAATAGCAGTGTCATTTTAAATCTCAGTGTAACCAGTTTCAAGTAACAAGAAAAAATTTGCAACAACCAACTGACTTTACTTACTCTGCTTGGATGCCTTCATGCGCTGTATTACAATATGTTCCTGTGTGCCTCCATCAACAGGTAATGTGCTCCCGAGCAGAGGACTACAATGACAGAGGTGTGTTGTGTGATGCAGGGGCAGAAGGCCCATTGCGTCGTAACCCTGGAAACCACAATCGGAACGTGGTTCAGCGATTACCAACTTCGGCAGAGGTGGAGTTCACTCTCAGTCTGACCAACTATGACACCGGAGCCATGGACCGTGGCGCCAACATGAGCTTCAGGAACACTCTGGAAGGTCAGATAAGTGTGACCACACACACACACACACACACACACACACACACACACACACACACGCACACACACACACACACACACACACACACACAGTCCTGCTCTTCCAGTGATATCACCCGCTGGGCTGCTCCATCTTAAATTATATGCAGCTCTGCACTGCTGCTCTTCACTCTCACTGTGTTCATGCTCTATTGTCCCTGTTATGTGCTGGGTATGTGGAGGCTACTCTGTATGTTGTTAAAGATTACTTGCACTTTAATTTGTGGCCTTTAAATTTCCTCACATTACATAAATTAAGTTTATTTGCACTGTATGAACAGATGAAGGGAGACTCACCACTTTCAATAAGGCTCATAATCTGACAACTCAAGTTGGTTTTAATAATGCATTATCACGTTATTTAGTGTAAGAAGGTCCCATTGAGATACGATATCTCTTCTGCCAGGGAGTCCTGGTACTAATATTATGCATCGCTAAAATGTCTAATGTTGGGTATGCATTAAAGAGGACCTATGCTGCTTTTGTGCTTTCCCCCCTGCCCTTTAGTTTGTTTTTTTGTGCATGTAAAAGGTCTGCAAAGTTACAAAGCCAAAGGCAGTTACTCTCCCCCACTGAAACATCTTGCTTGTAGTCTCGCCTTTTCTTCCATAACGTGGTGATGTCACCAAGTAAGACATTTGCATAATACCTGCCCAATAGTTTGGCACACCCTCAAACAAAGCTAGTTAGAGCGCAGCTGGAGGGGAGTCCGAAGAGTTTGGTTCGGTTGACCAAACACAACAGAGGGCCAGCTGACCAATCAGAGCAGACTGGGGGGGGGCAGGTGCTCAAACAGAGCGTTTCAGACAGAGGGTGAAAAGAGGTGCTGCGGCACAGCCGGTATGAGAAAAGTAAAGCATTTTTTTAACATAAAAGCATATAAACATGTTCTAGTAGAAACACAAAATTCAAGTATGCGCCTGAAAATGAGCATAATAGGTCCTCTTTAATATCTGGGTTGGTATTAACACATGATGGGTTTAGTCTGCACAAATCCAGCTATTGTACGAAGGCCACATGACACATTGCCAAATATCTATTTTCTCTGGATAGTAGGTTGGATATCAACGCAGAACTATTCAAACATAGCTTTAGAGGCTTGTGGTGGTTTCCTAGAATACGTAGAACTGAACATAATCACATATCTCATACTTCCTGGAAAAGAAAGATAGTGTAGGAGAGCTTCATGGAGATTGCCATTAGGGCGGGCCTTGACCAAAGAAATTTTTAGTCGACTAACACTCAATACAATTTTTTCGACTAATCGATTAGTTGATTTAATCGACAGATCTGTGAAACTGAGTTAATCCACAAGAATCACACAAAAGCACCAAGCAATAAGTCATTCAGCATGAAAAAAGCATAACAAACGACTAATCGACTAAAGAAATCTTTGTCGACTAAGAACAAAACAACCGATTCGTCGATTAAGCGTCTAAGAGGGGGCCGCCCTATTTAATATATACAATGCTTGTCTGTTTGACAGGTTAAATTCCAAAATGCACTGTTCTGTTTCCATTTCGGATCTTATTTTTTCATACTGTCAGTGAAGGACTCTGGGGTCTTCTTTTTTTTAAAAATGCTATTATTGTTTTGATTTTGTGAGGCAATAAATAGGCTAACTAATTTTACAACCAAAAGCTTTTGTTTCCCTAACCACTACAGGCTGCCACCACCTTTGTCAATGCTAATTAAATATCTCTCGCAGGATTCGGGGATCCTCAGACTGGGTTAGGAAACAGCGCTCATATGGGCATGCATGCTGCTCTCCACGTGTTCATGAACGGATCCATGTCCTCAGTGCAGGGCTCAGCAAATGACCCCATATTCCTTCTCCACCACGCTTTTATTGACAGGTGAGACACACAGAGACACATTTTAAAATTTGAGTACACACTAGCGCTTAACATTGTTTTCATTCTCTGTAAAAAGCATTTATGAGCAGTGGCTCAGGAGGCACAGACCGTCTCCATCACAGTATCCAGACTCTGATGCTCCTATAGGGCACAACAGCGAATACCACATGGTGCCCTTCCTGCCCCTCCACAGAAACAGAGACTTCTTCATCTCCAGCAAGGACCTGGGATACGAATATTCCTATCTGCTAGATTCTAGTAAGTTCTTATCTATTTTCCACATTAATTGGCATTTGAGGAAATAAATAAACTGTTTTTCACAAGTTCATTCATATCTCAAAAGGATATCCTTTCTGTAAACGAATGATAATTTAGCCCATTCAGATTTAGCTTGTGTACTATCCTTGTTTTACTTGAGTAAACTCAAACATTTTGCCTACTCTCCCGTGACTACTTTAATCTTTTTTTCCAGACCAGAGAATAGCAGAGTCCATGCGTCCCTACCTGGAGGAACTGCAGGGTGTGTGGCCCTGGCTGTTGCTTGCAGGGCTCTGTGGAGGTATTGTGGCAGTGACCATAGCCGCTGCCGTCCTAATCGCAAAACGAAAGTACGGCGGGTTGCCTTGGCTGCACGTGAGCAAGTGGAAAAACTTATTTGCTCTACCAGAAAGGCAGCCACTTCTCTTGGGCAGTGACACGGAGGAAACCAAACAGCATAACTACCAAACAGCTATCTGAAGGCACAGCCAGCAGCCCTGTGTAGTGACGCACGTAGCTATGAATTCAAACATCAAAGCACTTTGAATTATACATTATATTGACTAATTGTAATGAGGCTGTACTCTTTGTTATTGGCAATGTATTTAAACTGTATTAAAAGAGTAAAAAAACTGTGCATGTAGTACATTTTGAAATGGGTTAAAGATGCAGCGTATGGAATTTGGCGGCATCTAGTGGTGTGGTTGCAGATTGCAACCAACTGAATGCCCCTCCGCTCACTCCTCCCTTTCCAAGACTGCGGTAACGTGAGCCGCCGAGTGCCAAACCGTGGTAACACTGTTCGCCTCGCTCAGATCATTACCATAATAACACTACTTTAGGAGCAACAGAAGTCAGACGGCGGCTGGCGGTACCACGGTTTCGCACTCTGCGGCTCACGTTACCGCAGTTTCACAAGCATGTCAGAGAACTACGGTGGCCTTCAGGTAACGTAAAAACATGAAAGGCTTTCTAGAGAGCCAGTGTTTGGTTTGTCCGTTCTGGGCTACTGTAGAAACATGGCGGAGCAACATGGCGGACTCCGTGAAGAGGACTCGCTTCCTATGTAGATATGAAGGACTCATTCTAAGCTAACGAAAACACAATGATTCTTAGTTTCAGGTGATTGTACACTAATGAAAACATAGTTATGAATATTATATTCCATTTCTGATAATGAATCCCCCGAAATGTTGCAAACTGTTCCTTTAAGAGGCATGTTAAACTTCGATCATGTTCCACCCACAACATGTAAATAATGTCATGGATATGTTCCATTATGACTTTACATATTTATTCTCCAACATGGTGTAAGCTGATTACTTTCAAAATAAGGCTCCGTAGTAAGTTGCGTCAGACATGTATGCCATGAAGAAATGATCTTACATGGATCCAACTGCCATTCAGAGTAAGAAACACAAACTCTTCAGATAATTTACCAAAGCCTTGGGGGACCTTCTTTTATTATCTTTGTGTGGGAGTCGACCGAGCCACATTTTAATTAACATTTAAATTGATTCCTGTTTGTGGTGTGATGTCTGCATAGATGTCAAGGTCTGAGACATCTCCACAGCATCGGGACACAGCTCAATATTCTAACCTTAAACTTTATGACATTTTGTAAAAGTCACTGCAATTCCCAAAGTTGCACGTGGATCAAAATGTCCACTTGAAAGGTCGCGCCCAATTTAATTCAAGAGGAGTGTTTCGTTTCACGAGGTCACAACACAAGATCACCCCAGTTTTAAAAGTTCGAAACAAAAGTTTATTTTTGGTAAGATAAATTGGTTCCTTAATCCTTTTACCGTTACGTCATGGTGTCATTCATCCAAATTTTATACATACATTCTAAGCCCCGAGACATGCTGTGCTAGCGTAGCGTTTCTTTTTTACAATACAGTACTTTGCTGAAAAATACTTTGTATTCAACTGGCATTCTCAGACATTACAGTACATTGTCATTATTAAAACTGCGCTAGGTTGCTTTGACAAGAAATGAGGAGATAAATACGGCATTGATCATTTAGAAGTAAAACTTGTACAAAATATACATCAGGTATAATTATGTAAAACGAATCTGGAGCAATTTTAACTGCAAAAAAGGTGGGGTAGTCGGAGCACATCTTTATTTCTAAGTTTAAGAGCCCCAAGGAGCTGTTGTATTTCTTATAACACGATTTATTCAAAATAAACTCCATATTATACAAGTGTCTTAGAGATCCAAATTTCCTACTCAAACTACATAGAGCAGCTTCATTGTCGCACATACATGGGAATATATTTATATATATCTATATATAAAGGCAACATTCAGTCTGATGTGATAGCGGTGGACAAAACAACGCAATAATTTAAACAATTTATGAAACTAAAGGATGGAATGAATCTTTTACCAAACATGGTGGAAATAGAGGATGGTCACAGCTGTGGTCCATTGCGATGACTGGATGCGAGCAGTCCACGTAAAAGGCTTTATAAGCCTGGTCACAACTGACTCCGATTTTATTGTGTTATGTTGTTTTCAAGGGAATTTCAGTGCAACTAACAAGTGTGTCATCGTCCGACTTGATTGAAAATCTGCTGAAAGGTAGTGTTCCCCCTGTTATCATTCAGTACTCGAGTGAAAAACTGTTGTAAAAAAGTACTTGCAGATTCTCGAGCATTCAACCATGACCAATAAAAGGACCAAAACTCGAGAAAAACGGGCAAAATCAAGTAAGTTGACAAACTAAGAATGAAAGAGGTAAACACTGTAATGCTGAAGAGGCCAAAGTTCCATGACAGCAAAAGAGGCGACTCTTTTAAAGAGGTAAGGAACGGACTGTGTGGCCTTGGACTAAAAATACACGCTATGTTCGTAATTGAATCCCTCATCATTCATCTTCATCCTCGCTATCGGTCTCCTCTTCTTCCTTCTCCTTCTCCTCCTTGGGCGGGGGCGGGGGAGGAAGGTCCAGACGGGCCCACGACATGGGCTCGGACTTCTTCATGGCTATCTCGATCTTGGCGGCCATCATGTTCATTTCGCTTTTGCTCACGTCTATCACCTAAGGGGGAAGGAGGGAGTGTGATATATACAGCTTAGTTCCTTTGGTATGAGGTGATCACAGATCAGAGTTATGAGCAGTTTCGAGTCAGGATTTAACCAGGTGGAAATTTATTTTCTAAGTACGATTACTGTCATTTTTAATCCTGACTGCAAAGACCCCTAGTGTAGATCAGTAGCATATCAAACAATACTTTTTATCGTCTGTGAAAGTATGTTATATTGAGGTATCTGGAATGCTGTACAGAAAAAGTGAATGTATTAGGGCGAGACACTACAGGCAAAAACATTGTTTTTCATGCACTGGTCAATTTTGAGATTTTGGGCTATTTTGCTTCCATAACATGTCTTCTGTCAGACTAGCGGATAGAAAACATCCAAAATACACATTTAGGTGTTTATTTTACTACTTTGTCTATTTGCTTCTGTATATTTCTCCTAAATTCACCAAAAGTTAGCATTAGATAATGCCTCATTTGCATATTTAAACATAAAATTTCAGAAAACCTGTAATACAAAAACTTAATGTCAGTAATCAACTGGGGAGGTTTCATGGTGATATCTATTAGTTAAAAATGTTTACAATATTCACCCCTCGTGTCTTCAAAATGTATGGAATGTTACAATCCATATCTTTAAATGCTGTTTTCTCAAAATTAGTTTCTTTCTCAGACTCTGAGCCAGAAATCTCCACTTCTGTAGCACTTACATTCACCAACCTTTCCAGCTTCATTCCTATCTATATTCTAAAGGTTTTTACAGAGGGGTTTATTCATATATCATTCACAGCCTGATTTATAGAACATTTTATTCCTAAAAACATGGCGAAAATGGATTTTGTATAGCTGTTGACAGTATTTTCTGATTAATGGAGTGATAAAAAGAGATATCCAAAATCCCCTCTTTTGGCTCTAATATGTCAACAAAATGAAACAAGAATTTTGAACCTGGCTTTATCCAATGATCAGATTTCTGTTCTGGAAATTGATGCAAAGTAGCACATATTTGATAAGACAATGGCTCATTTGCATATTTTAACACACATTTGCAGAAAACTTGTAATACAAAGAGTAATTGTCTTAATGTCAGTAGTCAACTGGGGAAGTTTCAAGGTGATATCTATTAGTTAATTTTTTTTACCCTATTCATCTGTAGTCACCCTTAAAACCAGCATATAGCAAAGGTCACAATACTTTTTTACATGAGGTTGAAAGTGATGCTGTACTTACTCCCCACAAGCTGATTTTATGCACAAACTCCTTCTCTCCCTCAAATATAACATGGATGTCGAGCTGCAGGAGAAAAGAGAAATAAACATTAGGTTGAGAAGAACACAATCAAAAGCTAAGCAGTTTAGCTATGGACAGAAATCATCTGACAGACTAATAGCGTCTCTCACTGTGGTGCTGTTTGCATCCACGTAGCAGAGCTCCGGGACGGCGTTCTTGGCGTAGATGGAGATGATGACCTGCATCCCCGTCTGGTGCCAGTCAAACCGACATGGAATCACTTTCTTACCCTGCGTGGAGATTTCATAAACAGCATTTGTGTTTGATTATTTGATACACAAATTCAACCATTCAGCCTCTAGCACAAAGCATCGTCTTCTCTGTGCTGGTGTTTACCAGACACCACTAGATGGAGTCACAGCTGAGGCTCTCTCGTAAACGATCACTTGCAGTCAAACCTACCGCATCTTTTTTCCTCCATAGATGTGTTCCCCTGGTGCAGCCCTCTTGAGAGAGGAAGGTGTCAAAGTCGGAGGTTTTCCTCTTACAGCAGGTCCAGTATTTCATCCTGCAGACGCAGGAAAACACAAACACCCGCTGGATTTTTAGCAGTCAATAATAGCTTGTCAGTCAAGAGAACCAGTGAACGAGACTAACAGGAAAATACTAGTGTTGCTCTTCACGCTTCTTTTACACTTCCCAGAGAATATCTACTATTTCATGTCAATACAGTGAAACACAGAGATGGAAAGAGTTTTTGAGTAATACTAACCCTTCATGGAAGATAGGAAATCCAGCGTGGTATAAGCACACATCCGAATCGCTTGCAGGTCCATCAAAACTCTGAAGAAAACAACAAAAGCAGGTCGTTTTTGTTGTCAAAAATACAAATAAAGTGTATGGTACACATCTATGAGAATGAGTAATGACTAATATCTATAATATAAGGACTTCGGAAAAAGTTAAAATGTACCAATTCAGACTCTACCAAGAGCCCAACTGATTAATCAACTAAACAGCAGGCAGCCCTTGAGAGAATATCTCATGGCTTTCAATCACATCAGTTAAAGTACAATTATGTAAATCATTAAAGTCCCACTCCAAGCCTCTACAAAACCCGTCAATGTAAATTTTCCTTGCAATTTATTTTCTAATCTTGGGGTTTCTGCTCTGACAGGCCAGATTAGCTTGAGTAAAAAAAAAAAAAAATGTAGCTTTGCATCCGTCTCAGAGTAAACATGGAGGAGGAGGAGGAGGAAAAGGAACTGGATCTATTTTGCCTTACCCAGAGCGGTGAGCTCTTTTGGGGGCATTATCATGATTTGTTTATGTTGTCCTTTAATGGCATCTGTCATAGATTTCTTCAAATGTGTGAAGAAGTGGAGACTTATTTGGCATAATCAACATTTTCAGCATGAATCTAAAGCAAAATAAAGTGCTGCCAAAGCCCTACAGAGGTATGGATAAAGATAGACATTTTTACTCATTCCAACATCATGACAATTTATTCCAGAGTGTTTTCCCCAGTATACAGTAATCACCTACTTTAGTACATCCTCCATTTTTACAGGATGTTCCAATCTTGATCTCGTCATTATCTTCCTCTAGAAAGACAGACAGACAGAAAGAGAGACAAAGAATTGACTCGGATGCTTCGAGGAACATCTAAAAAAAACCCGCATCCACAGTTATGATGTGTTGTCCCGTCCCTGCCAGCTTTAACTCAAACGCCAGGAATTCCCAGAGGCCATCCATTAACTTCCCCTGTCAACATGACCTTGCTGTCAACTGTAACAAGAAGACGATGGTAATGGATGGTAGTCTGTGATAAAGAAGACAGAAAAACAACAGAAACATGGAAGAGATAAGGGGGGGAGAACGAGGGTGAAGATAAAGTTCTGCTCTCACCCTTCTTCTCTGCTGCGTTTTCAGAAAGCTTCAGCCTCTCCAGAGCCTGCTTCAGAGAGGTAGAGACTTTATGCTGCAATCTCACCATCGGTTCATCAGCACTGTAACGGTAACGAATCTATTAGGCACGAAACATTAACAAAAGGGTATCTGTTTTTAATTAATTTGTTCACTGAAAACTATTTGGAAGGGTGTTGTGGTTTTCACTTTAAGTAAGGAATACATTATCAGCACTTCAAAATGAGGTCTGTGGTACGGAGCCAGCCTCAGACCAATACGCCACTTGAAAAGAGTTTTACTATTCAGTAGTAATCGCTTCATCAGTCGCTTGTCCACGTTCTTTTGAACTCCGCTGGGAAGCATCCAAGGTAAAAGACTAGAAAACGCCTCTGACTATCCTGTGGATCCTCAGCATTCAGGCTGCTTTAACGCATCTGGTACGGCACCTATCCCTTTATGCATTTGATACTAAACCAGAATAACTCAGAGCAGAATGGAGTACGTGGGATATTAAGGATATATAGATTTAAAAACTGAAAGCCCTGTGAAAAAGTGTGTTCTTCTTGGCTTGTTTCTTTCCTTTAAATGTGATTTGGCATAGGGGGTCCACTGCACAAAATAATAAGAGCTTAGGGTATTGCTATGGTATTGATTAAAATGTAAAAAACTATATATGAATCAAACCGTGCAACCTTGGTCTGCGTATCGCCTCCTGAGGCTTCGGCGCGTAGATGATGTACTCGTTAAACTTTGGTTTTTGGTCATCCGCGTCTTTCCCGTCTCCCGACGCCATCACGTCTGGTTTCACCGGCTGGGGCGGCTTCTCCTTGTCGTGGGGGCCTTTCGTGCAGCCCTGTGGAGGAGGACAAAGTCACTGTGTTGGACTCGCAAAACAATTGAGCATTCAGACCACAGCGAAGGTGGCAGTCAATGCCTATGAAAACAATAGACAATGGAAACATGGCCGTGGAGGATTCAAAGTATGGATTAAGAACAGAAACTGAAAAACTCACAGCAATGCTGAGGAAGTCGGAGAAGTCTGTGGTTCTTCTCTTGCAGCAGGACCATCCCTGGAGGAAGCCAGAGAGACGTTAAGCTTTGACCAACATAACAAGACACGAGCTAACTGTGCATTTTCAGGCGTTTTACCTTCAATGCGTCGTGGAACACTGGGACTCCGGGATGATAGGTGCAGCAATCTGTAAAGATGGAAACACAACTTTGATTCATTTAGAGGAAATATATGTGGCGATATAGGAAACAGTGTTACCTGCACCAGCATCGAATAACGTGCAAACCTGACTTGTTTATGCAGCTTTTTTGGCCTACTCTTAATTACTTAATTACTTCTCTACGATTCTACTCATCATTCTTTTACAGAATGATGAGTAGAATCGTAGAGAAGTAATTTCTGAATGAGAAAAAGGCATTTTGAGAATCAACAACTACAAGTAATCTGTAGTCATTTTCAACTGTTTTACGGGAACCAACCAACCATAATGTACCTAGGCATGTGCGAAAACGTTTTAAAACTTTATTAAAATGACCTAATATGCTGACATGAATTAATGTAAATTGTGTGTAGATTGTAGTAGGGGTGTAACACAACGATTCAATGATAAACTGATATCATCAATACAAAGTGAAAACATTGATACATATCATCATCTTTATGGCACGCATTTATTTTTAAATTCCAATGGCACGCCTGTGTCAACATTTCCGTCGGAGCAGATCTTCTTCCCAAAGTAACAAAACTGTAAAATCATATTTTAGTTGCTTTTTGTGAGTTTTCATAAATGGAACTGATTGTGTTAAATAGGCACATGATATCGTCTCGAAGCATCGTTGTCCAAAGAATCAATATAATATTGCATCGTGACGGAACTTGTGATTTACACCTCTACATTGTGGGATAAAATACAAAATAAAAATGTATTCTATTTATTATAAATATTTATTCTCTCTCTGAAGGCAATTCAGTAGTTAACTGGAAACTAGTAAGTAATAAAAAGTGATATAATCCTTGGTGTTTTGAACAAGAACTGATCACCAGTCCAAAAGTGATATTGATACAGAATAATTCATGGATAAAACAGACTACAGACGTAGCAAACTAAAAACACAAAGGATAAAGATCATTTAAAGCTTTAGTAGATAATGGTATGTTTTTCATACCCGGTATTAAACTTCAGTTTGAACAAAAAAGGGACATTTTCCACTACCTCTTACATAAAAATTAAATTATTCCCATTTGTCCTTTTGAAGTGCAGCACACAAAACACATAGAAAAAGTATTAACATGGGCATTAGGAAATTAACTTTAAATGTTTATTAAACTTTCCTTTCAATAGAACCAATTTATGTGATGAAAAAATTTTTTCAAACTGAAGCAAAATTTTAATATGAGCATCATACAAGTCAAACAAGACACAAGACTATAGACTAAGACCTCCACACATGGAAATTTTAGCCATATAAATGAATACTAATGGTCTGGATTGATGATACATTTGAGATGTCATCAGAAAGATTAGCCTTGTACGAAAAGTACAGCATGATGTTTTAAATGTCCTCTTTTTTGGAACTACCCTACAAGATAAATCACTGCTGAATGAATGAAAAAAAGTTGGCCGGGTGACGCCATAAATCAAGCATTTTCCTCTGAGCTATGCCCCTTCCATGCTGGTGCCTCAGATACATCTCTTACACACCCCTATAGGTAATGATAATACACTCTATTGTTATGAAAAGAGGCAGCCTATTATTACTTGAAGGCAGAGGAGGACGTTTCTAACGACAGGAATTAAGGGGCTTGCTGAGGTTTTGTCGTGGGGGGCTGAAGACAACAATGCCACCTTGAACGTTCAATTACATTTAGATCAGCGGCTTCATATAAAAATGGTTTCACGAGCAAACTTTATCTGTAAGTAAGGACACTCAAGATCAAGAAGTGAATTACAAGGTTCTTACACAACCTTATGTAAGTGAATTTCCTAGTGGTTTTGTTAGGGTACTGCACTCCCGGAGGTCCACTGGGTTTTCATTAAGAGAAGTTCATAATTTGTATATGTTGTGAGCTAAATGTGTGAGGAATTAAGATTTACAAGTCTATATCTCGCATGAAACAGGATGTTGTACGCCACGAACTGTGTGCCAAACGTGTAAACAGCAACTCAGCCATTGCCTCAAACATGACAAAAGGCAATGACATGGGAATAATTAGTTTTGCTCATGATGATGAATTGCGTTTAAAATGTCTTTGTCTCCCGAGGCATCTTTTGTTGCATTTAATCAAGGATTTGGCCACTGCTTCAATGAGGAATACGCACTGTAAACATATCATGGCTCGGCTACATTTGTCAAATGTCCTGATTTCTAAATGAGGTCCCTGGTTATTGGGGACACCGCTCTCACCTTCACAGATTGATATTTAACTGCTGGCAGCAGACAGTGTGGGTTCAAAATATACTTTGACTTTCCTCAGGCATAAGCCTGCTTGTTACTGTCCTAAGGAAAATTAATCTTATCTTATGAATATATCTTAGCCTACATCTCTCCATCTCTTGTGGGTTTAGGGGTGTTAGGGACGCACCATTTCGATTTTTTCAGGCCCGATAGCGATACCTGGACTTTGGGTATCGGCCGATACCGAGTACTGATCAGATACCAGTATTTAATTAATACGCTGTATGCCTCACTGTGTGGAAGTGACTGGGATCATTCTTTTATGTGTAAGGCGACATCAGGCCTGACTTTAACATTGCTTTCCTAGCTTTGTAAAACAAAATGTATCGAATAAATACATAGATATAAATTTACTGAATTATTTATTATTAAAATAATAAATGGTGCACCAGCAACTTGGTAAAAAATCTTCAAAATTAACAGGAATTACAATTCAAATGTGAACCTTTTTAATGAAGAAACTAATTGGTCAAAACTTAAAGATATTAACGGCTCGTTCTAAGGTAACGAAAACACAACGATTCTTATTTTCAGGTGGTTATACACTAAAGAAATCATACTTATTAATATTATATTCCAAATCTGCCAATAGATCTTCCTAAACAGTGCTACACGCTTTTCCTTTCAATAGGAATTAAAATCCAAGTATATAATGTATGGTATATAAACCATACTTGCCAACCCTCCCGATTTCCCCGAGAGACTCCCATTTTCAATCTGTTTCTGGCGCTGTACAGCGTGTATAAGCCCTACTGTTTCCACCCAGTCAACAATACAGCTACACCAAATGTCTTTTCCCGGTGGAGGAGAGCTGCTCGCAACACAAATCACAGCAACACAGCAAAGCCTTCATGCCGTGGCGCAAGCCATTGGCCAGAGGTGCCGTTGTCTCACTGTGTCTGAAAGGGCCTTCAGTGAGTGATAGGAGGAGAGACAAATTTAGAGTACTAAGAGAAAGAAATACTAAAGCAGGAGCAAAAAAATGTATGATAATTATGCCAGAGATTCACACAAGTTCACGCCAGAGGGGTGAATTATTCAGTTTTCTTTCCTGAGAACTAAAAGTAAAATCAAAAGTAGGCCTATTTAACAAAGAAATGCTGGTGCAGTGTACTTATTATTTTGCTATTTTCATTCTCTAAAAGTCACCAGAATGCAGGAAACAAAGTCTCTGAAACTCAGTTTTTTCTGGGGGAGATCCCCAGCTCCCGCTTTGGTTTTGAAATCCTCCCTATTTTTTGGACTGTCAAGGTTGGCAAGTATAATGTCAACATAAAGTTGAACTTAATAGATCGGCCCCATTGTCACCGATTTCCAATCCAGCTATTTGAGTCAGTATCGGCACGATATATACGATATCGGTGCATCCCTACTCCTAGTTTTGCATCTTTGTATGCTGAGGGGCAGGCAGATGTGCCATAAATACAAGGTTTGCAATTACTTATTATTAAACCTCTATACCGACATTAGGAGGTTGCCATTTCCTTATGCATGTACATTGTAACATAAAGGGGGCTGTGGTGATTACTTTAGCATCTATATCCAGTTAACTGGCAACCTCAATCTCATTGGTTATAGTGTTATGTGTTAATTTTGCAGTATTTATGTCTCTTTTGTGTTGGTATTTCGTGTAGAAATGAACCCTGCTTGCCAACCCATATGAAAAGTGTCAGAAGGTAGCTCCAAAAGCTGTTGAAAAACAAGCCATTAGATGAATAAAGAATAGAGAATAAACACAGAGATGACGTTTTCACTTGTGGTGCCATAGTTATGGTTATGGGATAACATTGAGACATGTGTTGTAGATAATCTACATGTAGTAAAAACGTTAAATGACGTGTTTCTGTAACTTTAATCCGACACACTGTATTCGGGACAATGGTTCTGCCAAGTCTACCTTAACGTGCTAATCACAGGAGCTTAACATGCTAACAACATCGTGATAAGTCAACACGTGTTATTATTAGCTTTCCTGGCTTATCAAACTAGAGCAGTGTTGATGAATGAAGTTGTTTCTGAGTTGGGGTCAAGTCAGCTACAGTAATAATATGAGGTTAGCTACACATGGGCCCAGCAGGCTTTTAGTAGAAATTTCCCAGATGATCATCAGAGGTTAACTGTTAGCTTAGTTAGCTAAAAACACTACTCACCGTCCGGGTTGTTTTCTGGATCAAATCGTTGTCCACATCCTTTATTATAACACAACACGGACATGACGGCGGGTGGATGAAGTTTAACTAGTGGCCAGATGTGTAACTAACCACTAAAAAAGCTCCTGTGTGTGTGTGTGAGAGAGAGAGAGAAAGAGCCGTATACTGCTGCTGCCGCTGCTGCTGCACGTTACACTTCCGGGTATCTTCGGCTCCACTCGTCAAACATCGGAGTTCAGCCCGAACCCGCCGCCGCCTCCATCCTGTGTGAGCGCACCGTGGTCCCACTCACTCAAGCGACAACTGATGCTGACCGCTTCCCCCAACTTAAGCGTCTTTATACCACATTTATCTCGGACCTTATAACCTCAAGCAGCAAATGACACCGAACTGATTTCACGTCAGTTTTTTTTGTGTCAACTATTGCAGATAAAAGCCCTAAGTATAGCCCACCACTGCACTCAGGGGTTATCAGTCAGGTGCATGAAACTGGGGCAATAGCTATTTAGTTTTTACGAGGATCGCTGCAGCCGAGTAGACAACTGCCTGTCGGGATATGTGTACATGATTTTTTTTTTTTTTTTTTTTTTTTTTTTTTCCATTTCGTGCATCACCACCGACTTCTGTGCGATTGTTTCGTGCCTTTCTTTTTTTTTTTTTTTTCTGTCGGAGAGAGGATGGGGAAGGATTTACTTTTCACTGATTACAGCTGTTTCGTGTAAAGGTAGGTAGGACGCGCTCTGATGTGTGTGTGGAGTCAGTGTACAATATGTTTAATTGAGATGTAGACTGCAGACTGTGGCTTCATAAACTCGTGGATTTTTGCACGGAGGCGAGCTCCGTTGCATCTGCAGCATCAACACGGGAGACGATAAATGCACCCCAATATCTCCCGGGACAGTCTCCCCCCTGGTAATTTGAGTCGATCCTGACAGCCTATTTGGTGCAGATATGCATCTATACTATGTCCTACATACAGTATAAGCGTGCAAATGTCATATCATCCGTTTAAATAATACAGCCGATCTATTTTAGTATCTGTTGAAGTTGTATAAATGCTATGGTTATGGATACAACATTTAGTAATAGCCCATACAGTCGGCCTATTTTAATTCACTTGCAGTGAAAAGAAAAAGAGAAAAAGAAAATGTTTTTAATTAGGTCAACTCATTTTGCATTTCCTTTACTTTTCTGGCAGTTACTAATGAGTTTAAACTTTGGCTGTGCATTGGAGTCAACCTGATATAACCAATGGTGGAAAGTAACAATACCACAGTGTAGAAATACACAAGTAAAATAATACAAATACAAGTAAAAGTCCTGTATTCAAATCTTACATAGGTAAAAGAAGGCTACATAAGTATTGGCATCAGCATATACTCATAAACCAAAAGTAAAAGTACAAGTATAGGGTGCAAAATGGGCCACTTGATTATAATTAGTGATGCATTAATGTGTAAGCATCACTAATGTTTCAGCTCGTAAAGGTGGGCCTGATTTCAGCTGTTTTATTTACTGCCGGGTAATCCATAATAATACATCATAATTTATTAGCTGATATATATTTTGTATTAATAATCTGAATCTACAAAGTAACTCACGTTGCCACATACGTTTAGGGGAGTAACAAGCACAATATTGGCTTCCAAAATGTGGTGAAGTAGAAGTATAAAGTAGCATAAAATGGAAATACTCAAGTACAAGTAGGCTACTTCAAAATTGTACTTAAGTACAGTACTTGAGTGACTGGTAAATGTACTTAGTTACATCTCACCACTGATGATAGCTTGTTGAAACCAGGCTGTTTCAGAAAGCGCTTGTGCATAATGATGTTTCTCAGACACATATATATTAGAAAAGAAAATGTTTTTAATTAGGTCACCTCATTCTCCATTTCCTTTACTTTTCTGGCCGTTACTAATGAATTTAAACTTTGGCTGATGATAATCAGTGGTGGAAGAAGTACTCTACACAGTGTAGAAATACATAAGTAAAATAATACAAATACAAGTCCTGCATTCAAAATCTAACTTAAGTGATTATTAGAATCAGAATATACTTATAAACCAAAAGTAAAAGTACAAGTATGGTGCAAAATGGCCCACTGGATTATAATTAGTGATGTATTAATGTGTAAGCATCACTAATGATGCAGCTTGTAAAGGTGGGCCTATTTTCAGCTGTTTTATTTACTGCTGGGTATTCCATAATAATACATCATAATTTATTAGCTGATATATATTTTGTAAAAATAAATGGAGTAATAAGTACAATATTGGCTTCCAAAATGTTGTGAAGTGGAAGTATAAAGTAGCATAAAATGGAAATATTTAAGTAAAGTACAAGTTCTTCAAAAATTTACTGAAGTACAGTACTTGAGTGAATGGTAAATGTACTTAATTACATCCCACCACAGATGATGACTCGCTGAAACCAGGCTGTTTCAGAAAGTGTTTGTGCTCTATGATGTTTCTCAGACCATGGCTATCCTATATATTGTCCTATACATTTTCTAATACCCTTGTGTCTTTTAGGCACTGTAGTCTGCATTATAGTAACTGTGATTGTTCCTGATCCCTGTTATTTTACTTGGTGACATGATGTGTTTCACTGAGGCTGTAAGTGCGCTGTGCTTTGATGTGGTTTGTTTCAAGATATGTCAGTCTTTGCTTCTGAGCCTTTTGCGGTGCAATATTCAGCGTTTGAATGCAAACTGTTGGAGTATGCAACATCGAATATGCTATCATATCCCTGTAGTGATAAGCAGTACCCCTGAAATGTCTTTGCAACTTTTGTCTCACAGTTCCCTGTCACATTTTTAGCATGCATTGCAGAGTGCATGTCTTCAACAACTCACCAACTGAATCAGATCTGTTTTTCTTTGCTTTCCAAATATAGGGTGACTGGGTGATGGAATAGTGATGAAGCCTAATCGGTGGGGAAATATGCTTCCTCTACCCAGCTTCTCTCTTCTTTTCCATTTTATCTGCTTCTTCCTCCTCCTCTGTTTCCCCTCAACCCGTGCCCAGTTCCTGACAGAACCGAGGGCAGGACAAGGCCTGCTGCTCTTCACACAGCCGGCCTATAATGCCTCCATCTTCGAGAACTCTGCGGCAAGAACCTATACCAGAAGTGAGGTCAAAATGGGCATCATTCTTGGCCCGCCTCGGTCTTTAGACATAAAATATTCCATTGCGTCTGGAGACAGCGAGGGAATCTTCCAGGCTGAGGAGTTTGTAATGGGGGATTTTTGTTTCCTCCGTATACGCACTAACGGAGGCAGCGGTGCCACATTGAATCGAGAAGTACAGGACAATTACACGCTGACAGTTAAGGCATCTGCCAACAGAGGCCTAGAGGCCTTAGCCACTATTTATATCAAGGTATTGGATACCAATGATCTCCGACCTCTCTTCTCCCCCACCTCCTATTCATTCATTGTGTCTGAGAGCGCCCCTCTGGGTGCCAGCATAGGACGCGTAACAGCCACGGATGCCGATGTGGGCTCCAACGGGGAGTTCTACTACTTCTTCAAGAACAGAACTGAACTCTTCTCTGTTCATCCGACCAGCGGGGTCATCACGCTGACAGGTCGGCCAAGGATGGACAGACAAGGCCGGTTTGAGCTGGAGGTGCAGGTGGTCGACAGAGGGATGAAGCTCTACGGGAACAATGGTATCAGCAGCACTGCTAGGCTGGTCCTAACTGTGGAGCGGGTTAATGAGTTTGCTCCTGTTCTCAATGCAGTCGCTGTCGTTCCATCGTGGGAGGACAAGGACCCAGTCTATGTTGTAATGACTGCGGAGGACAAGGACGAGGGGCTATCTGGGGATATAGAGTGGGTGTCCATCATTGACGGTGACCCCCTTGAACAATTTGTAATTGATCGATCGCCTGTCGGTAATGAGTATCGTGTTAAAACGTCAGAATTGTTCGACTGGGATACATTCCCCTATGGCTGCAACTTAACCTTCCAAGCTAAAGACAGGGGCATACCGCCTAAGTTTTCTAATACTCAAGTTGTTCAGTTGTTGGTTACAAAGCCAGACCCAGTGTTGGCGAATTTCGAGAAAGATGTTTATGTAGTCACGCTGTGTGAAATAGCTCCCCCAGGCACTATTGTGGAGGTGGTGAAAATCTCCCCAGCTCCTCTGAGTGTCAATTACAGCTTCAGCGGCCCCTCAGATCTGACATACTTTGATATAAACCCTTTGACTGGAGTTATTATGACCACAAGGCAGCTGACAAGGATATCACAGGATTTCATGGGGATGGAGGTAGTTGATATTATCAGTCAGCAGCGAGCAAGGGTCCAAATCACCATAGAGGATGCTAATGATAACTCTCCAGTGTTCAACAGGCCGCTCTATGATGTTGCAATCAACGAGAGCTTGCCTGTGGGCACTGTCGCTCTTGTGGTGTCCGCCGTGGATGCCGATAGAGGAGAGAATGGGTGTGTAACCCACACAATAAGTGGCCAGCAGTATCTTCCGTTTACAATAGACCAGGACTCGGGGGAGGTGAGGATCACAAGAGACCTCGACTTTGAGTCGTCAGATGATATCTATACTTTTGCAGTGCGGGCGTCTGATTGGGGTTCGCCCTACAGAAGGGAGAGTGAAGTCAATGTCACCGTTCGTCTGATAAATATAAATGACAACCAGCCTCTTTTTGAGAGGGTTTCCTGCAGGGGGATGATAAGCCGTGATTTCCCCATCAGTCAGACTATCGTCACCTTGTCGGCTGTGGACATGGACGAGCTGGGAATGGTGACGTACAAGATACTGTCTGGGAACGAGTTGGACTATTTTAACTTAAATCCAGACTCGGGGGCTTTGTCGTTGAAAAGATCGTTAGGAGTGGCTAGTTTAAAAAGTGGGATGTTCAACCTGAAAGTAGTCGCAACAGATGGCGAGATGTTCTCCGAGCCTACATTTGTGAATGTGTCTGTGGTGAGGGGTAGGATGCCACCCATGGGGTTCACCTGCAAGGAGACCAGGGTGGCCCAGCTGTTGGCAGAAAAAATGGTCTCAAAAGCGTCTGCTATGTCGAGATCAAGACCAGATGAGAGATACACGGACATCTTCTCTATGAACAAACACGCCCCACAATTTGAGGCCTTGCCTACTAGTATTCTAGTGAGGGAAGACCTCGCTGCCGGTGCCAGCGTATTTCAGGTGAGAGCGCGAGATGGCGACACAGGCTTCAATGGCCGCGTTCTCTTTTCCATATCTGACGGTAACAAAGAAAACTGCTTTAATATCAACATGGAGAACGGGCTGATAACTGTGTTGCGGCCGCTTGACCGCGAGCGATTGGATCGTTACTCCCTTAATATCACCGTCTACGATCAGGGCGTTCCCCAAATGTGCAATTGGAGACTACTGACTGTGATCATCGAGGACGCAAATGACAACGACCCCCAGTTTTATCAGGACAGCTTCTCCGCTCTTGTTGCAGAAAACTCAGCCATTGGCGTTGAGGTCATTACCTTGACTGCATTCGACAGAGACATTGGTCAAAATGGACAGCTCTCCTACGTAATGCTGACCAGTGTCCCCCAGTTTGGTATCGACAGCGAAACCGGAAGTGTGTTCGTTTCGAGCCACTTGGACAGAGAAAGCATCCCGATGTTCACGCTGAAGATTGAAGTGAGAGACAAGGCTGAAAGAGGCACTCGAAGGTCGTCAGTGACTACCCTTAGTGTAATAGTAGAGGACGTCAATGATTGCGCCCCGGCTTTCATCCCTAGCAGCTATAGTGCTCGAGTACTGGAGGACCTCCCGCCAGGGGCCGTGATTACCTGGGTGCACGCTCAGGACCCAGACATGGGCCCCAGCGGACAGGTCCGATACTCCTTGATTAATGACTTCAACGGCACTTTTGAGGTAGGTGATGTCACTATTTGTATCGTCTCTACTGTTGCATATGCTGATCCTCTTTTTATTGACAGCTTATGATGCATGGGATTGTAATGCTTTGAACAGATCGATGCGGGGAGTGGAGTGTTGAGGATTAGGAAGGAAGTGGACTTTGAGAAACAACAGTTTTTCAACCTGACATTAGTCGCCGAGGACAGAGGAGTACCCAGCCTCATCAGTCAGACATTTGTGGAGGTGGAGGTTTGTATCAGAATCAATTCTACATCAAAATCTGTTTCATTAATTAAGCGTTGACATTTACAGTTTTGCTGGTTCATTACAAGCTTCAAATTGTTGATATGACATGCCAATATCTACAGGTTTTTCTTTAATGCTCCAAGCATTTTTATTCTCAGGAAGAAAATACCTATATAAGAATTTAGATCGTGGTACACTAAAACTCCCCAGACCACCCCACAACAATGAAATAGATTGAGTGTTTAAGGAGAAGTTGCAGGATGCCCCGCAATTCAATTAAATTCAATTGAAGAGACCAGATAGGGTACACTAACAAAATCAGAATTCAACATTAACCATGGCCCGATGGCCCGTGGCCACAAAAAGTTACTCTGTGGCCACCAAATATCCTGTCTAGGTGACCACCAAGTTTTATCAGGTCTCTCTTGAGAATGAGACTGCATGTCTCAATGAGATTACCTGTCTAAATAAAGGTTAATAAAATAAAAAATTCCCCATACTGGGAGCCTTCGCCAACGCAACGTTACACAGTCATCTCTATCCTTTGCGCCTTTTAGTTCAACATTCTACGAAAACAGTAGGCTACTCGTGGCCGGCTAGCAACCTATTTGTTGTGGCTACTAAAGTATGTTTTTTAAGCTACTCAACTAACAACAGCTAACACTATCCTTACAGAAGAACCAAACACAAAAAATGCAGACTATGAAAAAACGAAATGGGAACAAAAATGTAGGAGTGAATGCAAGCAGGAGTTTTCTGTTAATGTCTTTTCATTTAGTGAAGTGTCACAGTTAAGGAAGGCTGTGTTAAGCTGCGTTAAATTGCCTTTTCTGTATTGTTTTTACATACGTTTACATTTGGGCCACCAAACATGCACTTTGGCCACCAAATTTAGGGACTTGGTTGCCCGTGGGGGCAGTGCTTAAAAATATTAGCGTCTATCCCTGAAAGTAAATAATTTATTTACCAAAAATTACTTGTTAGGAAATCATGAATAGGTGCTCGCCATAATGTAATTGAAGGCAATATTGTACATCCATACTGTATGTACTACACGTATCTTCACTCAATTTTTCAGTCAATATTAAAGTGAACCACTACTTTTTTTCAGGTGGTGGATGTCAATGAGAATCTGTATGCACCCTACTTCTCCGACTTTGCTGTGAGAGGCTCAGTGAAGGAGAACTCTCGTGCGGGCACGAGCGTCCTGACAGTCAGCGCTAAGGACGACGACAAGGGGCGAGATGGCGTGTTGAGGTACTCTGTCAGAGGAGGCAGCGGACTGGGCACTTTCACCATTGACGAAGACACAGGTGCGACACAAGATCAATTCTGAAGCCCATTTATGTAAAGTGGAAATCCAATAACTTACAGGGCCATGCGTGGAATATCAACACCCTAATGTGTTGCTAATCATTGCGTATTATGGGGAGTCTTACTATTTCTGTGCCATTGCATGTGTAGCTGTTGCTCAACTGTTTTATTTTATTTATTTGTCACATTGTGGTTTGCACTGGAAGTGAGACAGCATCACCGTGTCTGTATTTGAGGGAGAGAGGTAAGGAGAGTGTGAGGTACAGTCAAAGTCAGGGTGTTGATGGGGCCTCACGTGGGAGTTGTGCACTGGGAGATCATTACTGTAATGAGGGCAGCATGGCAGCTACACTGGCTGCTGGGCCTCAGGCCGCTCAGTACAACTGATCCAGCGCTGTGTGGATAACATTGATCAAGGCTGTCCTGCGCGGCACCACCATCCTTTCCAAGAGCACTGGAATCACTGTGACTTATTAAAGGAGGTCTGACCCTAAAAAAAGAAGGCATGCAGTTGTCTCTGAACTTTCCCGCAGTGTCAAACCGCAGCTGAAATCCTGTTGATCCAAACAAGAGGCTGTGACTCACTCACCCAGGGATAAAATGAATCAAATATCCAGTATGAAAATAGGACAGTTCATATTAGTTCACACTGGCGCATGTACAGAATGAGAGGCCAACTCTCTCTCTCTCTCTCTCTCTCTCTCTCTCTCTCTCTCTCTCTTTAATTCAAACAAGCTTTATTGGCATGCATGTTCAAGTTCCATTATTGCCAAAGCTAAATGACATATTATTGAATGATTATGTTTTACACAAGAAAACTAAATAGATAATCGCAAGATAACAAATGCACTTTAAGCACACACTCTTTCACAGATGTAATCAATCAGAAACATTTACAGAGCTTGTAGCACCTCTTAATGTAACAGTCAGCATATTTTGCAGCTAATGTTGCTCATTGATTTTCTCCCCACATAAATATGTCAGTTTGAGTATCAGGGAGATGGATAACCTCAGGAGGATATGTGTTTTTGTATTTTCTCTCTCTGTCCTTCTTAGTCGACGAAGACCAAACAGACCGATTAGTCGACTAATCGACTAAGAGGGGGCAACCCTAGACATTAAAGCAAGGGTAGGCAGAATGTTTTTGGCATCATTTGGCAAAAAATCCATAATAACCTTTCAGCATATTGTAATTCAAGTGTTCTGGGAGAAAACTAGACTTCTGCACCTCCTCATGGCTCTGTTTTCAGGCTTTAAAAAATCTAGCCTGGCCGGTGGGCGGTGCTTGGTATTTCCTCAACTCATCTCAACATGGCTGCCGGGTCACAAACTTTCTCATTTTACAGCTAAACAGCACAATACAAGATGTTTCTGAAAACATTTTACGCGAGAAATAGGCATTACAGTAACAGAATATTGATTCATATTTGATCAGCGCTGCCTAGTTTGACCGTTTGATCGAAGTTGGCGAGTGATTGACAGCTGCTCAGAGACGGCAAGGCTCCAGCTCGGCTCTGTTTGGTTGTTTTCCTCCGGTCTGTGAAATCTTGCAGATGCCATTAGGAGCACCGCAGGACACAGAGGAACATAAATCTGTCTCATGCACTACTGTCGGGATATAGTGACCGTTTTATAAAAGTATTTTTTTTTTAATCATATTTGATCCACTTCTAGTTCCGCTTTAAAGTATGCAACTTAAATGTCACTCTTAACACTGAACATTATTAGAAGAACTTCGTATGAAGATGGAAAGGGTAGGTCTCAGGATATATTTTATTAAAGTTATCTTAGAAAGCCCAATGGATATTGCTAATATATGTGCGGACCCTGCAGGGTACCTCAATGAAGTTACATTTCACCAAATTCAAAAGGTGCTCATGCAACATGAGAACATGAACAGCTGGATACAATTTTGCCATTTGCTACATTTCCATCCGAGAAATAGGACTCATGTCTGCATATTTGATATTTCCATGGGAACGAAAGTAGGCGTTAAGTGAGAACTCTTGCTTTCCCATCAAGGCTTATTGTTGCCGTCTCTGTCTCTATCCACGGTGCTAAAGCTTTAAACCTATCTGTAATCTTTCTGTCTCCGTCTCTCTCCGTGGTGCTGAAACATTCAAACTCGAAGCTCTGAAATCAGTCCCTCATTCACTCATTCTCCAGGGTACTCCGTAGTGAGTAGTGCCTCATAGTTACCCCTGACGCCAAGTCTTACCACCGACAGGTCCTGTATTGCGTATGAGCATGCAACTTGTGGGAATTTGGAAGGCTTAAAGTGGAAGTCACTATTTTACTGTTTAAAAGAAAGTAGTCCCTGGTATGACACCGTTCTGCCTGCAGTCTCTACTTTAATGTAACACTATGATTTAATCAGTACTCTTCATAATACTTCATAAGTTATTTACATTTTCCCCACTGATTTAAATACCACATATCTAATCCAGTTTTTTAAAATTTATGAACTGCATTCCCGGTAATCACTTTTTTCTCGCATCTGATACCACCCATATTTTCATTTGCTTTGTAAAGCCTATTTTCTACCAGTCAACATTGCTAGTCTTTATATTTGAAAAAAAAAAGAAGTAATTTTATTGCGTGAATACATGTTTAATACAACCTTAAATTCTGCCAATCAATTAGCAGCAGAATAATAAGACATACAGTAGGAACAGGTGATAATATGTTCTTAATAACCAATGCATTTGCACTAATAGGTGGGGAATTGAGACTACCTACTGACTAATCATGACAAACTTTGTAGGCCCCCAAAAATTAAGTAAAAAAATAAAACTATGTACATATGACTAGTTAAAGGAACAGTGTGTAACATTTTGGGGGATCTATTATCAGAAATGAAATATAATATGCTTAACTATGTTTTCATTAGTGTACAATCACCTGAAACTAAGAATCGTTGTGTTTTCGTTAGCTTAGAATGAGACCTTCATATCTGCATAGGGAGCGGGTCCTCTTCATGGAGTCCGCCATGTTACTCCACCATGTTTCTACAGTAGCCCAGAACGGACAAACCAAACACTGGCTCTAGAGAGAGCCTTTCATGGTTTTACGTTAGCTGAAGGCCACCGTAGTTCTCAGACAGCTTGTGAAACTGCGGTAACATGAGCAGCAGAGTGCAAAACCTAAAGTAGTGTTACTATGGTAAGGATGGCCTCTGAGCGAGGCGAACGGATTTACCACGGTTTTGCGCTCGGCGGCTCACATTACCACAGTCTTGGAGAGGGAGGAGTGAGCGGAGGGGTACTCAGTTGGTTTCAATCTGCAACCACACCACTAGATGCCGCCAAATCCTACACGCTGCACCTTTAATATTTTTGAAATTACGACTTGGGAAAAGTGGGAAATTAGTATCTAAACCCAAATTTCTCACTAGCAGTTATATAATTACAACAATATCATATAGTACAGCAACTTCTAAAATCAATTTGAACTAGTAATTGTTGGCTAAAAAGAAATAAGTGGTTAATTATAGCCAGTAGAGTTTATTTTGGTTCTTATTTATAGGGAACAAATGACAGCGTTCCTCTTCTGGCCTCTTCCTTCACCTCTTGTCACACTGGTCCCTACTGTACATGACTTGCACTGGAGGCCTGTATTGACTTTCAACTAGGCTAATTAGTATTGACTGTAGTTGAGAGAGAAACATGGACACACTCTCTATCTCTCTCTTCATATGTATATATTACGTATGTATAGTGTACACACTGTACTCATAGACTAAACAGTGTTACAGTACACAGATCCCTACAGTGTTGTGTCATAGTACTTGGAGCTGTTATTTACTTTAGTATTAAAACCCCAGTGAGGCGCATCAGAGCCAGTGAGAAAGTTTGAGTGCAGATTTTCCAGGGGAAATCAGAGTGCTTGTTAGAGCAGAAAGTGGAGGGAGGAGGGGAGTGGAAGTGAAGCGAAGAGAGGAAGGAAGAGGATGCAGGGGGAGTCTGGAGTACATAAAAAGTGTCAGAAAAAAAATACTGCTTTCTTCCTCCCAGGCCTTTTTATATATTTATTTTTCTCTTTCTGGAAGTTTGTTTTTTAAGTTGCAGCTTTTGTTATTTTTTTCCCCCCCCTCCCTAATATCCAAAGTCTCTGACCCTTTTTGGTATCAGATGAGAAGAGACAGTAAGCGCATGCCAAGCTTTTCCCTCATCAAGTGTTTCATTCTATCTCGTAGAAGTCAGCGTTGTCAGGCGAGGACAGAGTGGCACCGCTCTGTCCTCCCACTACGCATTTAGCTGCCATGTTGAGTGGCTCAGCTCTGACTGCTTGTCAATCTGCGGCTCTTAGCGCCAAAACTGAGTGAAGAGACAGACGGTGAGAGTGAGTAAAAGGGACAGAGAGAATTAGATATTGTGTGATAAATCCATTTCGTTGAGCCTGTCTGAAGTTGTGCACCCCCCCCCCCCCCCCCCCCTTCCTCTTCCTCCTATAGTAAATTGGCTCCATGATGCATCTTGTGCAGCCCGTGACACCCCCATTGTCTGTCTTATTTTATTTGACCGTCTATGATTTTCCCACGTTTGATATTTAGATGCTTAAGATGACTCACTCCTATATGGGTGGAAAGCAGCTATCTATCAGAAAAAGAAGTAGGATCTTCTCTGGCTTAAATCCTTAGCACTCCTGTACTTTGAACAAAAAAATTGGTATTCTTGTCATTGGCTAGGGGGGAAAGCAAGCCTTGCGATTTCTCATTGGGCAGCTGTCAGAAGCTGCCGCTCCTCTATTAGTGTGTTTGCCAGCGCCAGGATTTGTCACAGTCAGGATAAAGCAGTCTTTCAGTTACGGGCAAACACACTTTTAAAAAGTAATCTATCCTGCATTTGTTAAAAATTAACAGGCGGTACTTTTTGACGTCTTTTCTGCCACACACAGAGCTATTCAGTTGTGCCTCGGAGAAATACACACAGTGTTTTCTCATCAATCTTGGCATTGATTATTTGATACGGTGGCATTAATTAGGTTGTGGGACCCCAAAAGTTGAATAAACATAACAAATGGATGTAAACCCAAGAATACTGTGAACTTCTAGATTAGAAAATATGCCATGACCCTTCAATATTTTCTTTCACTCTTTGAAGTGTGTTACTTGGTAAAAATGGATGCTGTCAAGTCAGATTTATGTTGAAATCACTGAATAGCGCCTGTCGGTCTAAAAGTTCAAAGAGCTTTTGAAACAGCCAGCTCTGTTTTGCTCGGCCCTCTCTCCATCGAGTTATCTGACAGAGATGAGATGTGGTTTGAAAAGGACATGGTCAAGGACGACAGAGCAAGGATGTGTTTCAGCAAACACTTTTACTATGCGTTGTGCATGCTCCGGGGGCTGCTGCTTAGTCATAATCTGACATATACACACACACACTTTCTGGTAAGAAGGTAACACCTTTGCCATGCGGCTGAGGAGGCTGCAACAAGACGCAGAAAAAGGCAGTCACACCTCTAGTCACTGATTTGTATGCTTGTGTGACTGTAACCTGGGCATGTAGGGTTGGTGGATGAGTGGAAGGCCAAGGCAGGGGACAGAAGACATCTACTGTATGAGAATAGTAATGTCAGATTTTAATAATCTATTCAGAAAGGATCACTGACATGGAACTTGTGCTCAAGTTCTCTGGCTAGAGGATTTTCTCTGAACCTTTTTTCGTGTCAAGGACCCCTAAATTGATACACATTAGGTCACGGAACCCCATTTGATAAGAGTTCGCTTCAGGGACCTCCATCTGAAAAGATTCTCGTTATGATTAAGACCAGAATTCTGTAGGTATCAACTACAGTTGCTCAATTCTTCTCCCTCCTGGGCTCACTTCGATAGAGCGCTGCAGAAATGAGTTAGCATTTTAGCACTTCCGGTTCCCTCGTCTGAAAGTCAATGCCTTTTTTGAATGGGTTTTTAGTTAGATGCCTGAAATAAGGTCTGTGGTTAACACAAGCTGAAGAGATTTTCATGTTTTGTTCTGTGATATAAATTACATCAATAAATACCCCACTCCTTTTCGTGTCTTAAAAAAGGCGGTTGCTAAAAAGCGGCTAAATGAGACTAAAAAACGCTATCATGCCGACTCGTCTGCCTTTACAGCCTCGTTGTGCTGATGCGACCGTGCTGTAGTTCGTTTAGCCTAATGTTAGCTGCAAAGTTCATTCACACTTCAAAAATCATGAAAGTGGTGTTCATTTATAGAGATTATTTTACGGAACAAAACGTGTAAGTATCGTAAATGTTTGTTTTCCACAGAGTTTATTTTCTGCAATAATCCAAAACCCAATGGAAAAATCCCATTTGCTTTTTATCGAGGGAACCCAGGGCGATGCTAACTTCTAGGTTGGCCTACAAAAATACGTCATCCCTGCGCCACTGTATGTGGGTCGCCAAATAAATTTGCAGAACTTCTGCCGTCTTTTATTTAACATATGCCACATGAGGCAGCCTGAAACTTCGTATTGTTCTGATAATTGTAGCCTACTTATAACATTCGGTCTAATATGAAAGGCTAGCGTACATTCTGTTTGTTTTACTGATGAGAGGAAAAAAAACGAGAGCCTTTTAAACTCCTAGGCCTAAATGCATCTATTTGGTCGTATTTATACGTACATGCATAAAACAATCTTTTTTTGATAGTATTTATATTTAAGAAAAAGAACATTATTCACAGATATTTAACATAGAGCATTTTCACTTATAATATATCTTCACAGGGAATGACGGTTCAAAATTGAGTAGTAAGATAAAAAAAAAATTGTAAATAACAAAAAAATTGTAAATAAAATAAATAAAAAATAATAATAATAAAAAATAAAAAAGCCAGCAAACACAAAATTAATGAATTAAAACATACATACAGATTAATTAATTTAACATTTCGCATAGGAAAAGATACATATACATTCTTCTTCTTCTTGCAGAAAACAATCTTGTGATTTATTAAACGTATATCTCTTCAAAATGGCTGGTTCACCTATTCAAGATAATATAAGGTGATGCGTAAATGGCAGTAAAATGCATCAGGAACGTTTACGCACAAATTCGCTCTTCTCACGATCTACAGATAATGTTGTGAATTGGGTCGCGATGATTTGTCATTTTTAAAAAGTAGGTCCCCAGAAAAAAAGTTTGGGAAACACTGGTTTAGAGGATACGTTTTTAACTGGGTGAGTGAGGTTAGGCACTGAATCAAGCGAGAGTGCCACTATCTCAAGGGGTGTGGAGTCTGGGCTGGACCGTCTTCACTCTCTCTGCCTCCCTGGAGTCATAGACCTTTATAATTAATATTGGGGAAAATTCAAGGAATCCCCGAGTTGGTCTTGTCTTTGCACTACATGGCTCGGTTTTTGATAGAAATGTGTTGTCTATCTAGATGCTCTCACTTGTCAAGTGGACCAGGGTAAAAAATACCCCTTACTACCCTAATACTAACACACTGTAAGTCTTTGCATGCAAGAGCATAAACTCACTAACATCCAGCCTTCACTGATAATAGTGAAGTAGCAGCGGTGAGGTTTAGGTAAGCATAGAAGTGCCTAAGTAAACACACACTCTGTCACATGTCCAGCCTCAGCTCTGCCTCGCATCCTGTCGGGGTTAATTGCTTCTGAACTGAAGCACAGACTCTGCAAGCACTGACGAACGCACGCTGCACGTCTCCCTGAGTTTCTTTAAGTTATAGCCTAGTCAAATTTACAGACTCGTGCTGGCTTTTAAAAGTTTGTGTGCACTGAGCAGAAATGTGTGCTATTTTTTCGAGTGTTTACACGGAAAATCCTGCATGACTGATTTTACAAAGCGCCCGTGTGTCATCCATTGTGAGCGCTCTCTTTGACCCTCAAGAGGTCACCAAGCTGTCAGCCGCTCGTCTTCCTTAAGGCCACTAAACACACGCCAGTCAATGTGCGTGAGTGTCTGGGTGTCTGCGTGTGTTCGTCTGTATTGGCGTAGGGCAGTTCAGGGTACGTTTAGCACTAAGCAAATTGCAGCTGGGAGCAGTTTGGTCAGCTGTGATTAGCTTTAGAGAAGCTGAAACATTGAAGGTGACTACAGCGGCGCCGCTAATGCCTGTGAATGTCACCGAAGCCGGGACACAAAGTTTGCTCTAAATTTGTGTCTTTGTCTCCGGAAAAGTTAGACCTCAAAGACTTTCGTCCGTGAGATATTTGAGGGATGTATTCTGCGGACACCCACACTGTCCCTTCACACACACATACACACACCTAATAGATATGCATTCTCAAGCCAGCTGCAACAACTGCATTAATCTTTCTCTCTGCTTCAACAGGGGTGATTTACACTGCTGGTATCCTGGACTGTGAGACCAAAGACTCCTACTGGCTCACAGTCTATGCCACAGACAGAGGGGTTACACCACTGTCAGCGTCTATTGAAGTCTTCATTCAGGTACCCACACTCTGCTGCCAATATTCACATTGTGCTATGAATGCATAAGAGGCTTTATACAGAGGAAATGACCTTTTGTTTTTTTTTCACTGAGAGATAAGCAAAACATGAAGTGCCCAAACTAGAGCTTCACTTTGGTCAGTGGAACCTTAATTGATCACAAAAATACAACAACTTCATGCTTTATATATTTAGATACAGTTTTTTTAAAACAGTTAATCTACAATGAATTACCAATTGACCTTTGTACACCAAGTCACACCTGTTTGAACAGCAGCTTCTCATTCATCACACTCATAATGCGAGCACATAACAATTTAACCTTTAACCAAGTTGTTGCAGCAATTTTTGGGTTGATACCATTTGTTACACAGATTTGGTGCTAAATTGAACAATTTTTTGCGACTCCAGAATTGATAAAAATGATCCAAAATTTATACAGCATGCAAAAAACGGCATAGTTTTTGCCCGAAACTGCATGTGGTTATCATAAAGTGGGCAAGTCTGTAAAGGGGAGACTCGTGGGTACCCATAGAACCCATTTTCAGTCACATATCTTGAGGTCAGAGATCAAGGGACCGCTTTGAAAATCGTCATGCCAGTTTTTCCTTTGGAACATGAAATGGTACCAACGGATTCCTTAGGTTTTCTAGTTTCATGTGATACCAGTACCTTCACTCTAGCTCTAAAACTGAGCCTGCTAAAACCTCTGAAAGACAGCTATGTCGGCCGAGGGCACCGAACTGTTTGGTATTTGAAAAGATAGTTTAGGTGGAGTACTCCTTGCTTAAAGGGCACCTATTATGCTTTGGTGCTTTTTTTCCTTTCCTTTAGTGTGTTATATAGTTTTTTGTGCAAGTAAAAGGTCTGCAAAGTTACAAATCCCAAAGTCCACGCCAAAGGGAGTTACTCTCCCCCACAGAAACACTGCTCCTGAAACTCCTGAAACGCCTTGCTTGCAGTCCCGCCTTTTCTTCCGTAAGAGTGGTGATGTCCAAAGAGTTTGATTTGGTTGACCAATCACAACAGAGTGGGCCAGCTGACCAATCAGAGCACAGCACACATCTGGAGCTCAAACAGAGCGTTTCAGACAAAGGGTGAAAAGAGGTGCTGCAGCACAGCCGATATGAGAAAAGTAAAGCATTTTTTTGAACATTAAAGAATGTAAACATGTTGAAGTAGAAACTCAAAATACAGGTATGCACCTGAAAATAAGCACAATAGGTCCTCTTAAATGTCATATTCTTTTCCACCATGTCCAGCCACCCAAATGATTCAGTTTTATGTCCTCTCGGCTTTTACTCTATACCATAGATACGGTTATACGTCCAGCACTCCTGATGTCATGCAAATTTCAAACATATACCTTCTGACAACGTTCTACCCCAAAATCATGACATTGTGTGAAAGGGTACTGCTAACAGATTTGCTTCTTTGTCTTTCTCTGTCGTTGGTAAAGTCTTAAAGCCTGCAAACGTGTAACCGCAGGCTGATTTTGACGCTTTTACTTCATATTCTCATTGAGTTTTGTCTCCAGAGTAACAGTATGAAGCTAAACAACAATCAGTGTGCTTGCCTCTTAAAATGCTAATGGTGCTCAGTGCAGTGGATAACTATAGCAATGCTCAGTCTGCGAGCGAGAGATACCCACCGGAGGGAAGTCTCTGCTTCAGCTCCTATTCCATTTGGCACTACTGTAAGTAATCCACTGTCTAAACACTCAAACGCACACACCACTGCTCCAACACTGCTCACCCTTTGGGGAGGAGTTCAGCATTGTATAAAAAAACAAACTGCGTTTTTTTTTGGCTTCGGGATATTCAGGTGCGGCAGTGTGATCGGGCGCTTTGCTCGCGGCCTCTTCATCACAGACAAAACTAGGGAGATTAATCAGGCACAGGTGCTCCTTATTCAGCGGCTGAACCATCTTGGCTCTCGGTGCCTCGCAGCAAACACTCAATCAACGCTCTGTTTGCCATAAATATTCTAGATCTATGCCGTAAGAAGGGGAAATTAATTTGCAGTGCATTTAAAGTGTGACATCCGTGACATTTTCTGGTAAATGAATTTCCATTTTGTGATTGATAACGGATCAAGCCAGACCAAGTCCATGCTGCATTTCACGAGTTGTTGATTAGTAAAGATACCGAACGCAACATTACCATACAGGCTGATTTAGAGAGTTATGTTTTATCAACACATCTTTGGCCAGTTCAGACCCAACTCAGATAAAGAAGACAGTTTAAGTAGAAACAATCTTCACTTTCTCTCTCTCTCTCTCTCTTTGTCTTCTTTATCCTCTCCCCTCTTCGTCTCTCAGGTAGAAGATGTCAACGATAATGCTCCCCTCACCTCAGATCCTATCTACCACCCTGTTGTCATGGAGAACTCCCCAAAGGATGTGCCAGTAATCCGCATCCAGGCGCAGGACCCTGACCTCACCGCCACTCCCAGTCGTCTGAGTTACCGCATCACCGCTGGCAACCCGCAGAATTTCTTCTCCATCAACCCCAAAACAGGTGAGTTTGAAATAATTAAAATATCGTAGTAACATAATTGACAGCATCGTATTGTAGACCAATGGCACAATTAGTGATATATCCTTAAAAACAACAAATAATTACACCCGTCTTTTGTGTTTATATATGTTTGCGTGCCTCTGAAATGACTGGAATGACTTCTTTCATCATGCACCTCCTACTCCACGTTCATCCGATAAAAGGCTTTGGTTCCCACACAACAAATTAAAAAGACTTTTGTGCCCACACAGTCAAAACATCTAGGACACTGATGAGCCGCCCGCCCAGACAATCTGCACTATGCTCTTTACTGAATATTGCTTCCATAAGCTCTTTGCAACGTACTCGAGGAAATTAGTGTAGTTAGTTTTTTTTTTTATTAAGCCAGTGTGGGGGTGAATATCTTCTAGTCATGAAGGAGTTTATAGTCAAAGCAATTTCCTTTCCTATTTGTTCTCTGAAGGAGGGCCAAATAGTATATTCTATGCATTGTGTAATATATAGCAACATGAATAAAAACATGCTTTTCTCAGGAAGTTGTAAAAAGTCTAAAAGGAAAGGCCAACGTTGGCAAAAGGTTTCAGGAGTATTATCTTGGTTTTGGAGTTTGATTTTTATAAAAAAAATACTGCCAACCACCATATGGTTTCTTAAAGAGTCTGAGCTTGTGAGATGATATTCAGACAGCCCGTGGAATACTCTTTTGAGGCTGTGGGAAAAATACTGCATGAGAAATTAAAGCCTGTGTAAAAAATAATTTGTGCAGAAAGCAAAATTTTGCACCCTGTTCCTGTCCTGACCAATTTAACTTTAATGTGCACATGCAAACATACCCGTCTGTTTCTGTGAATGCAGCCTAATTGGGTGGTAAAACCTGTCTGATTTATGTAATAGTCAGTAGGTAGATCTATTTTTGTCTCGTTGGATTTGGCTGTAAAGATGGGATCAGAAATTGTGAGTGTATTTTTAAGTACTCCACCAATTTAGCATAGCATATGCTATAACATCGGACTGTTGGACTCAAGATGGACAGATTAAAAAGTTTTTTCTTCCATATATACAGAAGTACTCCCCAAGAGACCTATAAGCAGACTTTGATGTGTTACCATAGACTATAAGAAGAGGACGTAATCACCGTGACGTCACCTATTGGTTTGTGGACTGCTGTTTGAAGCCTCGAGTTTGGACTTTTGGCACCTGGTTGTCGCCATCTTGTTCTTTTGCAACCAGAAGTGACATGAGGTTGGAGCTAAGCACACCCAAATGCTGAATAAGACATTTTTAGGCGACCAAAAAGGTTAAAATTAACTTTCATGACTTGAAAACCCACTGTGAAAGAGTTAAAGTTGTAAGACGAAAACATGGACAACACCCAGACCGGACAACGCCGTGGTAGCGACCTGTCAATCACAAGGTAGCCCCGCCCTAAAGTATACCCTGCTTTATGGTCTATTTTACTCTAAATGGGACCATAATTTACTAAATGAACATCATGCTGTATTGAAGAAGACTTGAAACTAGCGATTGAGACCATAAACTCATGTTTAAAATGTTTACTGAGGTAATAAATCAAGTGAGAAGTAGAGTCATTTTCTCAAAGACTTCTATGCAATCAGACTTCTTTTTGCAGCCAGAGGAGTCGCCCCCTGCTGCCTATTAGAAAGAATGCAAGTTTAAGGCACTTCCGCATTGGCTTCACTTTTCAGAAGCGGAGGTTGCCCACTGGGTGTTACCCTTTAATTTCAGACACAACATTGGAACTTTGCGTTTTAATTTTACACACAGTTTCCTGCTTTTAATCAGCACTCAGATATTCACAAAAGTGAATAGACTGTTTGTGTAACCTCGCTGTTGAGATAATTTGTGCGCATATTTTATTTGTAAATTATCAACATGTGAAATCTTTTGTTCTTCCTCTGTGAATTGAATGTACTTACTTTTTTTTTGACATTCACGCACTTGAACTCCTCATGCATTTTAACAGGCTCACAAAAGATGATTTACAACTTCAGCCTGTGAACTGAATATCATCTCACAATATTATGCCCGAACATCATTTCAAAACTCAGACTCTTTTAGACCCTGTGTGTAAAAGACAGGAACCCCGTCAGGGCCTGTATTGATCCCGTACTTTGTGCTCTATAAAAAAAAGATTTTAAAATCTTCTTTTGTTTTTCAAGTAATTCTGATTTGTTAACATATCTATACAGAATAAAACCATTATTAGAGCAAATAAATTCGGACATGTTTCAAGTTTGGCTGGCAAGTTTGAAGTCTCGGGAGGTCCCCACGCATTCTCAGTACAAGCTTTTCTTGAAGCAGCCATTAAAGAATTATTGAAGAGGTGAAATGTTTTATTCAAATCTCGAGAAAAAAATCAGAAATTGTGAAGTCTTTGCCGTCTCTGACCTAGATTAAGTTACGAGTGTTTCAGTAAACAACAAAAGGCACATTTCAGCTGTTACAGGGACCTGTATCCTGATTCAAAGAAATGATGATGAAAAAATGACGGTCTATACGTAACTTGTCAGTTTTCAAGCTTATAGTAGGAGGAATTCCCTCATGGTGTGCTGTTGCATGTTTGCTCTGTTTGTAAATCAAAGTGGGTATTTCCATTTCTCTTCCTCTATTCCTTTATGACTATGCTAGGCCTGTCAATCGATTCAAATATTTAATCGCGATTAAACGCATGATTGTCCATAGTTAATTGTGATTAATCGCAAATTAATTGCACATTTTTTTATATGTTCAAAATGTACCTTAAAGGGAGATCAGCTTATCAACATGGGAGTGGGCAAATATATTTTCTTTATGCAAATGTGTTTATACATTTATTATTGGAAATCAATTAACAACACAAAACAATGACAAATATTGTCCAGAAAACCTCACAGGTACTGCATTTAGCATAAAAAATATGCTCAAATCATAACATGGCAAACTACAGCCCAACAGGCAACAACAGCTGTCAGTGTGTCAGTGTGCTGACTTGACTATGACTTGCCCCAAACTGCATGTGATTATCATAAAGTGAGCATGTCTGTAAAGGGGAGACTCGTGGGTACCCATAGAACCCATTTTCACATATCTTGAGGTCAGAGGTCAAGGGACCCCTCTGAAAATTGCCATGCCAGTTTTACCCTCCCAAAACTTTAGCGTAAGTTTGGAGCGTCGCTGGAGCTTCACTCTAGTTTTAAAATTGAGCCCGCTACAACCTCCGAAAGTTCGATTGCGTTAATGTGTTAAAGAAATTAGTGGCGTTAAAACTAATTTGTGTTAATGCGTTATTATCGCGTTAACTTTGACAGCCCTAATCTTTACACATTCAGATATTTTACTTTAAAGGGGACAATGTCATGCTCATTTTCAGGTTCATACTTGTATTTTGGGTTTCTACTAGGACATGTTTTGTTGCTTTAATGTTCAAAAAAATAAGTTATTTTTCTAATACTGTCTGTCTGAATATTCCTTGTATTCACCCTCTGTCTGAAATGCTCCATTTTAGCAAAGCCCACTCTGCTCTGAAAGTTTGGAGCGTTATTTAGCCTCCTTTTCGACAAGCTAGTATGACATGGTTGGTACCAATGGATTAAACTGAGCCCGCTACAAAATTGCAAGTTGCGTTAATGCGTTAAAGAAATTCGTGGCATTAAAACAAATCTGCGTTAGCTCGTTATTACTGCGTTGACTTTGACAGCCCTAGAATATGCTTTTATGCATTACAGCATTAAGGATATACTGTATAACATTGACAATATGTAGGGGAGCAGACATGACTGAACAGGGTGAAAAGGCTAATATTGATCCCAATAGAGACATACTGGTCCTCACACTCATCAATATGCCAACTGTAGCCAACACTCAGACGCACGTTGCTCTTGACCCTTTCGAATCCTTGAGAGTAAAATATGATTCAGGTCATTATCTCTCCGAGCCGTGTTAATGAGTTACTGTCCCTGTGCTGATGCATCCGTCAGATGTGACCGTCATTAATACGGTTGATTTGTTTTTCAGCAGATTTACACGTACTGTTCACACGTCCGACTGCTGTGTGTGATTTACCGAGAAAGAGTGTGTGTGGCGAAGGAATCGACTGATTAATTGGTCACAGCGGTGTGTTAGAGAGGGTAGCTGAAGTGGATGCCTCCTCATACAGTATGAAACTCACATGAGAGAGTGCGTCCACATGTGTTCATGTCTCTGTTTGAACCACAACAGCTGTATAAAGAGAACGTGCGTGCCACGGGGGAGAGTTTTTAGCCATCTGAGCCCTGCTCTCTGTCTGCCACAGTATTTTGTTATCTGTTACTCATTAATTTCATACAAGAGGAGCTCGTATTGATGACTCTCTTGTTCACCCCGTGATAAATGAACTCTCGCTGCAATACTGAGCGATTGGTTTTTAATGTTTCATGCAGTCTTTTCTCCCACTTCTGGTTGGCTTCCAACGGCTTATCGAAGCCCAATAAATAACTTATGACTATTGTGGATGGGGATTGTGTGTGTGTGTGTGTGTGTGGATATACCATTCTGCAGTTTTAGAAACCATTAATTTGAATACATCATTACCATAATTTTCACAATAATGTGACTGACAGTTCCAGTCTATTAGTTTGGTAATGAGACATGCATGAGCGAGAGCTGCATTCAATATGAATCACTCCTCACTGTTTACCCAGTCAAAAAGTTTCCATGTACCGGAGTGATTTCATTGGATAGATGAATAAACAAAGCTGATTGATTTGCTTTCATGAAGTAGCTGTCAGCCGCACTACTGTATGACCTGCGCTGCTACTGCAACAAGCCCTTCAAGTTTCAAATTGTTTTTCCAAACTATAGTTTTGTGGTGGTTCAAAGCAATACATTTTTCAAGTTCACTCTGGATGTGTCAAACTGATGGGTTTGAGGTACTGCAGCAATTCCCAAAATGTATTGAAGCCGAACTTTGAATGAGTGCAAAGTGTGTAAATGCGCCGTGACAGCTTCCAGTGCTCGTCTTGTTTGTCTCTGGGTGTGTGAGTGAAGCCCGCCTCCTTTGGGGGGTGAAAACAGAGCAGATACGTGTTGACACAGGGTGTTAGAAGAAGGAGGAAGGCTTCTTTTAAAAAGCATGCATGTTTGCAGAGAGCTGTCATGGAGTCATGGTGGCCGTGTGACCTTTCCACTATTGGATTGTATTGGTTTTGCTGCGCTGGGATATTAACAAATCAATTGTACACGTTTGAGTCCATATTCATGAACAGCACTGAACTAAAATATGAATTTTGAAATCTCAACTTTATTGATGCTCCAGTTTGAAAATGTATGACAGCTATTCCCCTTCCGTGGCGAAGAAGTAGGCTATAAATTGACGTCACTGACAGTATTTTTTAGTGAACAGATCCTTATTTCCTACTGACAGTATTTTATAGGAAAGAGGAGTCTAAAGATTTGTAACAGGCCACTGGACCATTACATCAATTTTGTGTATGTGTGAAGGTGTGGGTGGGGATTTTTTAAATCATTTTTTACTCGCATCCAATTAAAACGGAGGGTAGTCCAGCTGCACGCTGTAGATCATCGATTTTTATCAGCGTTGTTCCTCGCTGTGCGTTCTGCTGAACAAGCCCCCCCCCCCCCTCCCAGTCTCTCTCTCCTACAGCTTGTGACCGCTGCTCTAGATTTACTCCTAATTTGCTTAATTGAAGTTAGCCTGCATAGCCAGCTCAAGGTGACACTGTGGTATATGTGCAAGCGCGAGAGTGTGTGCGTGCCATGGCTTTAGTCCATCCATTGACTGCACAGATATTTTAAGCATCCAAAATAATCCCACTTCACTGCGACGCTTCATTACACCGAGACAAACACGTTATCGCCATTCAAGCACATTCAGTGTAAAAATACACACAGGAATCATTTCAGTATATATATATATATATACGTGTGTGGTTATTTGTGGATGCGCATGTGTGTGTCTGGATGTCTTTATTTGCACGTGCATGCAGCTGCTCTGTCACCCTTGTGCACATACTGTGAATGAAAGTAAGAACAGACAGATGTGTTCTTTTTCTAAAACAGAAACAAAACAATATCAGTGTTTTTTTTCTGTGTATGTGTGTGTTAGGATAGAATTAGGGCTGTTAATCGATTAAAATATTTAATTGCGATTAATCACACCGATTGTCTATAGTTAATTGTGATTAATCGCAAATTAATCACACATTTTTTTATCTATTCAAAATGTACCTTAAAGGGAAATTTGTCAAGTATTCAATACTCTTATCAACATGGGAGTGGGCAAATATATTTTCTTTATGCAAATGTATGTATATATTTATTATTGGAAATCAATTAACAACACAAAACAATGACAAATATTGTCCAGAAACCCTCACAGGTACTGCATTTAGCATAAAAAATATGCTCAAGCCCAACAGGCAACAACAGTTGTCAGTGTGACAGTGTGCTGACATGACTATGACTTGCCCCAAACTGCACGTGATTATCATAAAGTGGGCATGTCTGTAAAGGGGAGACTCGTGGGTACCCATAGAACCCATTTTCATTCACATATCTGGAGGTCAGAGGTCAAGGGACCCCTTTGAAAATAGCCATGCCAGTTTTTCCTCGCCAAAATATAGCATAGGTTTGGAGTGTTATGTAGCCTCCTTCTCGACAAACTGGTATGAAAATGGTTGGTACCAATGAATTTCTTAGGTTTTCCAGTTTCATTTGATGCGAGTATCTTCACTCTAGCTTTAAAAATGAGCCCGCTTACAACCTAAAAATTAGTGGCGTTAAAACGAATTTCGACAACACGTTGTTATCGCGTTAACTTTGAAAGCCCTAGAAAAATAGATCCAGGTTGTGACAAATGTGTCCATTTCACTGTGTTTGGATGCTCTCATGAGATTGAATAGTTTACAAGGATTGTGATCAACAGCATTCATTTATTCTGGAAAGCAAAAGTCCGCTTACAATATTGTAAAACTGTCATTTAATGGGACTGAATGTGCTTATGCCTGCATTTCTAATGTCCGTGTGTAAAAAGTACTGCTGGAAAATAAATGACAAAATAAGAAAACACTGCAATAAAAAAAGAGAACAAAAGAAGTCAGAGGAAAAATTGAGCTGTTCCTGTCTGTGATCTGCAGTGAAGCCTGCTAGCGTTTGTCAAACCGTCTAACCGCCATCGGAATAATCCGGTTCGATCAAAGCTATTATCAGTAGCCTCGCTCCTTTGCCTCTGTCCTGGTGGCATGCAGGACAACCGAATGACCCTCAGCTATACAGTGACATATGAACTTCTGCCAAATGCTGTCGTCGTCTCTGCCAGGACTGCAGGCTCTATAGTTTTTATGTCTGTATGTGAACATACGCACGCACACGCTCATTTTTAAGTGGAAGACTTTCTAATTGGAAATTATTTTGGCTTTAAAGATGTTATAAACTTGTGAAGAGAGAGGTGAATCTTTTTGACGCCACCTCGTAGTGTATCTCTATCATCCATCTGTGTGATCTAAAGTTGCTCTTTTATGATTTCCAGGGCTGATTGCGACAACGGCGAGGAAACTGGACAGAGAACAACAGGCAGAGCACTTCTTAGAGGTAACCTGAACGTTGCTTTATAGTATTATTATTTATCTGGCCCCGCCACCTGCCACAGCCCGCTATTAACAGAGACCGGGTGGAGGACAACCCTGGCAGGCCCTCAAGGCTCCATAAACTGTGATGAATGGCTGTAGTTTTGGGCCTCGGGTTTTAGGAATTTCTTTATGTAATCATTCATCATTGGTTATCTTCTCTACTCAGGACGGGGGATAGGGAGGAGAGGAGAGGAGTCGGCCTGCCCGGCGTTTGATAAGCGCAGACACTGGGCATACAGATAGCTCCGTGATTACCATTTCTGTTGCTCCTGCTGCTCTGCATGCAGATGAACCTGATAATCGCAGATCCTCGACTTCAGAGCAAACTTCCACTTCCCCAGACTTCTCTTACAACTTATTAAATGCTGCTGAATCTCTACAAGCACTTTGCTCCTCTGCGAAATGGAATGAAATAACCCACAGTTGACCCCGCAGTGTTGCAGCTCGGTGTTTTGTTTCTGTATTGCCAATTGACTTGTCTAGACTCTTTGTTCGGCTCTAGTGTGTAATAAGAAGCCGGCGTATGACAAACAGCAAAAGTTGTAGAAGTACGCTTGCGTCTAACAGCATCATATACTTGAACACTCACACCTATAAAGGATATTGAAATTGGGGGCAGAGAAGTCTTTGTTGTTGCATATGGTCCTGTCCTGAGGTTTCAATAGGGATGCCAGTCCATGCATGCCACCCACCGCTCCGCCTGCCAGTCTGCGCTGCCTCTTTGTAATTAATAGTCTAGTGAGTCAGTCAGGCTGGCAGCAATGGTGTTCACCCTCATCTGAGCCAATTGATCAGTGATCAGACCTCTGCCTCCGCCTCCAGGGGGGGATCAATAATACAAAGAGCTCAGCCACACAGTGGGAGATTTAAGATGTTAATAAATGTATGCAAATCTCGCTCGTATGACAAATGTTCAAAAGACTGAAGCATCTCTACGACTACACGATATCGTCCACTTCCTCAGGTGACGGTCATAGACGGCCCCGTGACCATCCGGCAGTCCACCGTGTGGGTCATGGTCCACATCGAGGACGAGAACGACAACCCGCCCACCTTCCCCGAGGTCACCTACCGCATCAGCCTGACCGAGCGAGACCGCAACAAGCGCGGCGAGCAGGTGTACCGCGTCTTCGCTTACGACCGTGACCTCGGAGCCAACGGTAACATCACCTACAGCATCGTCGACGGCAACGAGGACGAGAAGTTCAGCATTGACCCCAGGACTGCCATGGTGTCATCGAAGAAGATGGTGACGGCGGGAAGCTACGATATCCTCACTGTGAGTTTCATATTTTTGTTTTTAGAATTGATTTTTATTAGGGCTGTCAGTCGATTCAAATATTTAATCGCGATTAATCGCACGATGGTCCATTGTTAATCGCGATTAATCGCAAATTAATCGCAGATTTTTTATCTGTTCGAAATATACCTTAGAGGGAGATTTGTTAAGTATTTAATACTCTTATTAACATGGGAGTGGGCAAAAATGCATGCTTAATACAAATATATGTATATATTTATTATTGGTAATCAATTAATAAAACAAAATAATGACAAATATTGTCCAGAAACCCTCACAGGTACTGCATTTAGCATAAAAAATATGCTTCAAATCATAACATGGCAAACTGCAGCCCAACAGGCAACAACAGCTGCCGGTGTGTCAGTGTGCTGACTTGACTATGACTTGCCCAAAACTGCATGTGATTATCATAAAGTGGGCATGTCTGTTGCAGATTGTCTTACTAGGGACAAGACCGTGGCCCAATCCCAATGTCCCCCTTAAGGCCTTAAGCCCTGAACCCTCTGGGACTTGACTGATGTCACCAGGTAAATGGCTGAGTGTGAGAGGCTGCAAGAGCTTGAAATGATATAAATATGAACGGGACAGCACTTTGCGGCGACATATCACGTTACCTTAACGATGCCAATTGTGGGTTTTTATGTAACGTTTTTTACTGCCTATTTGGACGTCTTCCAGGCTTTTTCCTTACGAGACTAGAGGTAGCTGTCAAAAAATCAATTTACTTGTTTTTGTACAACTTCATTAAGCAAAATTAAAAGAAATAGTTGATAAATAAACCGGGTGTGTAATATTGTCTAATGCTGCATTCCTCTGATTTCATGTTTTTTTATGTACCTTCTTAAATCCTTAATATTAATGTTTCTGTGTTTTAAAAATTTAAATATGCCAGGCTGAACAGCCATGTGCTGTCATTTTTGTTAACCTTTCCCCCTCCGGGCTTCCCCTGGTAACCGTGGTAACCATGTGTTTAACGTCATAGCGCTATGAATTGTGAGTAATTCCCTCTGGCAAAGTCTGCAGAAATGCGGACTTACAGAAAGTGTTCATAAAGGCCTCAAGATGCCTACGAGAGAGCCCTCAAGGACTTGACGATTTGACAGTGGGACAGCCCTAAACCATCTCAAAGTCTGTGCGTCTGTGAGTGTTGACATTGGGATTGGGCATATGACCTCTCTCAGGCACAATGCTTCTCTCTTTCCACTTCCTGAGTGCTGCTTTTCCTATTCCCACGACTAAATTCATAGCCATTTGAGGTTCCATTAGTTTATATGGCTCTGCTTTCATGCCATTTCAAAGTTGGCAGGTGCAAACACGGTCACATTGTTCATTTTTTATCAGGCACAATCCCAGGTATTTGAGCTTGTTGTTTGGTATTTTCATGGCCAATGAACTCAAAAGTGCCAAGGTGGGTGGAGTGGCACAGCTGCAGTTGTCTTTATGCAGATCAGGTGGCACAGAGCATTTATGATGCTCCTCAGACACGAGCACAAATTGCATTTTTTCGTGGCTTTATGTGACATAGACAACAAACATGCACCAATTTTCTCCCTTTCAACTGTGTTTCTTTATTTTCAGGATAACTCTGTTCTCTAAGCAAATATTTAAATAATGTATTTGGCTCACAGGCTCCGGTCTTAAATGAGCACCACTTATAACGGCATATTTTACAATTACCTCTCATATAGGCTCCTCCAAAGAGTGCGTTGATTTATTGTGGTTAATGCTTTTTCCTATTTAATGTGTGAAAGGCAGAGCAGGCTATTTGAAGTCAGGCAGGGACAGCCATCCCATTAAACTGTAATTGCTGGAATCAATTTTGAGGTTCGCAAAAAAATATTATTTATGGATGGGAGGTTGCTGCTGAGGTGTAGGTGTAAGTAAATGTAGGTGCTGTGTCTGGAGATGAGCATCGCGCTCATCCGTATAGTTGTGACATTCTCGGTGTTTGCTCTCCCTGAATACATACATACTTAACACAACACCAGATCCAGTGTAGTGGGAAACCCAATTTACAGTAAATTCACTCCTTTTTCGCTTGTGAAATCTTCTGTTTTCCGGGGCTGGTTTACTGTTGTTTCAGCATTAAATGTTTCCCAAATGCATGATTCATTGGCTCCTGCAGGTGTCAGCCGGTTTCTCAGTGTTGTTTCCCTTCTCTTAGATAAAAGCGGAGGACAGCGGTGATCCCCCGTTATGGTCTACTGTCAAACTCCACGTAGAGTGGATTCGCAAACCTGTCCCCTCGCCTGTACCACTGCTATTCACCCAGAGGTACTACAACTTCTCTATCTTGGAGACAGCTGCCGTGGCTCAGCCGGTGGGAGTCGTCGCCGTCAGCCAGTCGAGCACACCTGTCTGGTTCAATATCATTGGTAAGAAAATTAATATGTGATACTAAAGAGAATAATCCATATTCCGAATTTTCTTGTGCTGTCAAAGTTCTTTCAAATGCATGTATTCAGGGTTTATGGCCAGGCCGCGCTATCAAAAATGAACTAAATGATTCAAATTGATTTTAATTGATTTATTAAAAAGGGAAATTTGGTCTTTTTCCAGAAGCTATTAGATTTGGGAGTACAAGTTAACCTCGATTTGCCCCTTGAGGGATGAATAAAGTATTTTTAATTGAACTGATATATCATCAGCATGGGGGAGTTTTATGATAATGCTTTTGAGAGATGTTATATGGCTTTTCAATTTTTTTTTTTATGATTTTTAATACAAACAATGACCGTGACTGCAATGATACAACATAAACAAACAGACAGAACAAACAAATACAGAAAAAAAACAGGACAAATGCAAAACAAAAGACGGGATATTATAGAGTTCCAGGGATCATCAAATCCATCAGGCGTATCATCATCTTTGAGAATTAGAGCAGCCTGTTCCACTGATAGCAAGTTCATAAAGTCACTGCGCCTGTTCTCCATGCTAAAACAGTTTGGTTTACGTTGTTTCCAGTTCATTAAATTAATCCCCCTGGCTGCTAGGAAAGCCAGGGCTATAATACTGTGTACAATTTTTGATTGTTCAATGGCCATTTTCACACCTAGTTATGTGGCTTTTTGTGTCAGACTTGTCCTGGACGAGCCAGAACCAACACACTGGAAGCGATGCATTTCACACCGTGCAATCGTTTGCAAATATTACATTTCTTGATTCAGACTGCATGCTTCCTCGCGGACCTCTATAACAGCTTTGCACACATTTCAGTTGATCTCTATTACCTCTCGCTGCCGGAGAAGTCCTGCTGACAGTTTTTGGAAAGTTATCCGTAGTGGATGTTTCTCACTATCCAGATCAGTTTGTTAAATTCAACACTTTCTGGAGGTGAGATTAATTGCACACAGGCAAAAGTGAATTGTCGATATAAAACATTTCACTTCTTTATAGTTTGTTTTTGCCAAAGCACGCTGGCAGACAAAGGGCAATAAAAGAATGGCTTCTGTTGCTGCTGCTCTGGCTCTGGTGGAAACAATGAATCTTCTCAGGAGCGTACTGTTCATATACCTGTCTGCCCATTTAAAACTGGGGAGCTCTGTCTCACCCTTTGATTCAAATCTATGAAAGGATTATCAGTGAACCGCTCATTATTGTTTGCTAGTCAACACTGATTAAAGGTAGAGACCCAGCTTGATATGAATAGTTGATTATTCATTTTCAGTCACATGCATAAAAGATACAGAAAATGTAGTGTTTTATTCCTGCTCCACTCTCACTGTTGATATCATTGGAGTAATTGTACAGGAAAAGCTCATTAATATTTCACCTTTTTTTTTTCAAAAAGTGAAAGCACGGTGATTATATTTCCTCTCAAACTTCAAGAACTGGACTCGAATATCATCCCTGAATGAATCACATCTCCCAGGTCGACTTTGCAGAGTGCTGTATATACTGTAGATGATGCAGACCTTTGATCACAAGAATATCCTCCTTGACTCCCTAAATATTCATAATCTCTTTTTTCTCTCTCTCTCTCTCTCTCTCTCTCTCTCTCTCTCCGTCAAGGCGGACGGCTCGCCAGAGAAACTTTCTACATTCCTCAGAACGCATGTGGGAGAAACTGTTCACTTGACACAGGTCTGGTCAAAGCTAATCTCGTCACACGACTTCCTCAAATGCCCGACACGTCTTAAAATTCAGGAAACCTATGACCTTGTTTAACCAAAGACGGTATCGATTGATCTGAGTTTGAAAAACACTCCACACAAATAGCACTAGTTTCTTATCTCTGCCCAGGAAGGACAGGTTCATATCATTAGTTCAGCCACTATGCTGCTACTTTGGGAAGGAAATGGAAAGGGGGTGCGACGCAGTCGGCCCCTAATTGTAGGTTGCGTCCGAAATTCCATACTAACATGATATTTAGTAAGCGAAAAACAGTATGTGAGATTTTTTAGTATATGTCCGAAACCTTAGTATGAAACCAATAGTACGCGAATTGCATATTATTTCCTGTGAAATAGACACTACAGGGTCGTGTCTAGAAGGTAAGACGCAAATTGCAAAACTCTCGCGAGATGCTTAAGGTTAGGCACTGACCTCGAATAGTTAAGGTTAGGATAGACACGACCACACTACGGCAGCATAAGTATCCCACAATGCAAAGCGGTAGTGATGACAACGTTCTTAACTGACAGACAGCTCTGTAATGTCAATAACGTTTCAATTTAATTGTAAGTATAGGCCAAACATTTCACTTTGCTAGGCGTGATATTTATTATATATTAATACAGACTTTGATTATCACAAACCGTCGTTTTGGTCACAATAGGTTGGCACGGGTTACCATGGTTACACGTCTCCAACCGTCAAGGAGGCTATCGGGAAGTGATGACGTAAATTACAGCTCACTGCATTCGAAAACATACGTGCTATTGTTTATTCACACAAAAGTATGTTAAATGATAGTACGCATATTGGGTCAATAATTAACCCTTTAAATCTAAAACAACATGTTCTCAACCACACCACTAGATGTCGCCAAATCCTACCCACTGTACCTAAAAATAAGACGAAAACTTGGTGAGTAATTAAAATAATGTGCCATATTTATAAAACATTTATGTCCATACATGTTTCAGAACTAAGTCATAATTTACTGACTACTACACAAGTCACTCTGCAGACATATACTGTTCAGATTTGTATCGCTGTCTATTTGTAAAAGACGCTAGCAAAAATGCTAAAACTAACTCTGAAGGGCCCCTAGAGGCGCCTCTAGCACACAGGAAAGAAACACTATACTTCTTTTTATTCAGGAACTACGGACTGTGATTTCTGTTTTTCTTAATACTGTGAGATCGTAGTGTAATATTGACCAACCTCACGAAAAAAAAAAAAGCGAATCCCTGTGGTTCGCTACGACTCAACACGCATCAGTGCCTCTGTGAAAAATGCCCAATCAGTATTCATATGCTGAGGAGAGCTCGAGCTCCCAGATATCTCGGGAGAGAAGCTGGAATGAGACGAAGGATGGTGCTGAATACCTAACGCGTATCAATCCGCTCCCTCGCTCTAATCAAACATTAAGCCTCTAAACTGTACACTCACCGCCCGTGGAAAAAGACCCGGCTGCAGGTTTTTGATCCCTGAGATGGGTTGTGTTTTGGAGTGATAAGACAGATGTTTGTGTGTCTGTTAACAGCTCTTCCGGCTGCCAAGTGGGTTCGCTGCTACATTGCATTGCATTTCAGTTCATTTTATTTCACGGACCCTCCAGCTCCAGACGTAGGCACCTGGCCAAAACAATTACACAGTAATAACTTAGAGCACCTGAGTTTAGCACGCAGCGTGAATACTAAGCGCCTGAAACTAACTCTGTGTGTGTGCGTTTGATTCCAGGGAGCTTTGACATGCAGTTTGACCTTCAAGTGGGGGTGGGAACTCTAGTCGTGGCCAAGCCCCTGGATGCAGAGGTGCAATCTGTGTACAACATGACTATACAGGTGACAGATGGGACCAACTTTGCCACGGCACAGGTGCGCACACTTTGTGATTTGTTACGCGCTGCCTCTTACACACTCCCGACCCACATCGAATTAAATTATTGTCACCTCTTCCCGGGGGAGCTGTTTACTCTCAGCTTTCGTCCTTCCCACGCTTGCACTCCCCTTTTTTCCTGAAATTATCTCTCGCTGACTATGAAATGCGCTTTTTGTTGCTCCGTCTTTGACATTTCCTGTGCTCCCGCTGTCTTTGGCTGGCCTACTAGGTTTGCCTTGTAAGGGAAATCCTTGATATCAGTGGATTAATGGGATTAGCTTGTGCAACTAAAGGTCAAGTGTTTGTATGCATACAAAAAAATGCAGCACAATTACATCCCTCGGTCCAGCTAGAGAGAAATACCACGACCGTTGCTTTGACTATAGAGATTAAGTGTAAATACTGCTGGTATCTCCACCTTGCACGTGAAAAAAAAACACCCTACGACTGTGTCAAATATTATCAGATACCAAAGCTAACTCTACACCAGCGCTCTTATCTTTAAGGATAATATACAGAGCACACTCTCTACCCCCCTCAATGACTTTTCAAACTTTGTCTCTATGCCTCTCAGGTGTTCATCCGAATACAAGACAGCAACGACAACCCCCCGGTCTTCTCGCAGCCAGCCTACGATGTCAGCGTCTCAGAGGACGCACCCCTTGACATGGAGCTGCTTCGGGTCAGAGCGTCCGACATGGACGAGCGTGCCCGTTTGAGCTTCTCCATCTATGGCAGCGTGGACCCAGTCAGCATGAGGCTGTTCAGGGTCAACCCTGGTACGGGGGTCGTCTACACTGCCGACAGGCTGGACTACGAGGCCAGAACGCAGCACATCCTCACTATTATGGTGAGAAAGGACACGCGGAATACATTTCTGTGTGTGCTTGGTCGGCTGTTGCCACGAGCCTGTGTGTGTGTGTGTGTTACTGTGTTACTTGTGCTCTCTCCCAAATCATTCCCCTCTTGGCAACTGCGCCCGCCTCACTTGATTTTGGCTGATTTCTCTCATTTATCGCCTCCTACAACGCTATCCATATTCATCTCTCATTTCACTGCAGGTCAAGGATCAGGAGTTTCCATTCAACCGTGACCTGGCTCGCATCCTGGTGGCGGTGGAGGACTCCAACGATAACATCCCCTACTTCACCCGCACCGTATATGACGCCGTGGCCTATGAGTCATCGCCCCTAGGCACTTCTGTGCTACAAGTGACGGCCTTGGACAAAGACAACGGGATTAACGGGCAACTCACTTATACTATGGAAGCAGGTGTGATTCTATTTAGTTTTTATAGTCTGTATTTTTGAACAGTGGTTCCAACTGTGACTGGGTTTTTAAATGTTTTGTCAGAGGAGAGCAAATTGGGAGTTTTTGGTATTTACTAGTAATGATAACCTTTCTGCTACTTTCAGGGAACACCGGTGGCGTGTTTGGCATCGCTAATGCCACAGGCCTTATCTTCATTGCCAAGGAGCTGGACCTCACCTCTGTGGGCTTTTACACCCTCACCGTGCGTGTCACCGACAGTGGATTTCCTCCGTTAATGGCCACAGCTTCGGCTCGCATCTCCTTGATACTCTCCGACTTCTCCCAACCCAAATTCTCTCAGAATGAGTATCAGGCTGAGGTAACGAGAAAGGATGGGTGCATGGGGGGAGAGAGGTGTGGGAAGGGAGAGATAGTTGGAATAAAGAAAGGCTGGGAGGGATGGATGGTAAATCTCTAGACAGACAATAGGTAAATGTCATCGATGAAATTGTGCACATAACTCGCCAAAGTGCCTAAAATGTTATAACCGGTGTCTTTGTATTTACAGATAATGGAGAACAGCACTACTGGGACACACGTGACAACCGTTAGCGCCCTCAGCCGCTCAGCACTCATATATGACATCACCAGGGGCAACGAGGAGCACTGCTTCTTCATCAACCATCACACTGGTGTGATCAGCACACGCAAACTGCTTGACTTTGAGGTTTGTACATTATATATACGCACCATCTGCCAAAGCTCGGTGTTTGTTTTAGAAGGAGTGCACATGGAATTTTAAGATGGCACTTTTACTCGTTGCATTTTCTTGGTTTTGGCAGCAAACAACGTCGTACTTCCTGGTGGTGCATGCCCTGAGCATGGCCGGAGTGGAGGCCAGCACCACCGTCATAGTCCAGGTGGGGGATGTCAACGATAGCCCGCCGGTCTTCCAACAAATCAGGTATCAGTGGTGGTCAAAAGAGAAGAGCTTTTGCACTCCTCTGCTGTTTGCTTTGCCGTGTTGTGTCCTGACAACGTGTAATTTTCTGGAGTGATTTAAGAATAGCTTTCCTCTTTTACAGCCTCGTCCTCTTTTTTTATTTTTTTTATCGTAACAGGTATGTGGGCGAAATCAGCGAGGCCTCTCCAATCAACAGCGTGGTCGTGGGCGATGACGGTAACCCTCTGGTCATCCAGGCGACCGATAGGGACCGCAATCACAACGCCCTGTTGGTGTTCCAGATCGTGGACGAGACCGCTCGCATGTTTTTCAGCGTGGACTCTGGGACTGGATCGATTCGGTGGGCGACATGTGGAAACCGTGTTTGATTCACCTGCTTACAAACTTTCTGATCTTCTCCTTATTTTAATTGCTCTCAAATTGTAGAACGATCGCCAGCGTGGATTACGAGACCTTCCCCGAGTTCCTCTTCCGGGTTCATGTCAGAGACAGCGGTCAGCCTCCTCGGTGCGCTGACAGCCCAGCAGAGGTGGTTATAAAGGTAAGTAAATGACACACGATTCTGCTTTCACTTGCCTCACAAACCATTCTTGACTCACTTTTGATTTCATTCGTGGACATTATTTCCACTCTGCATACGCCGTCTCAGGTGATCAACATCAACGACTCGCCGCCGAAGTTCTCACAGGACACTTACGAGGCGGTGCTCCTCCTGCCGACCTACGTGGGAGTCGAGGTCCTCAGGGTTGAGGCTTTTGACCCTGATATGACCTCTGACCTCATCCTGAACCCTGACAAGTCCATCACCCCTCAGCTGGTTTACTCTCTGGCGGACAGCAACGCGGAGTACTTCTCCGTGGAGCGCTACACCGGAGTTGTGACGGTCATCAATCAGAACCTCAGCAAAGACCGCTACCGCTTTAATGTGAAGGTAAGTGATTGGCTACACGTGTTCAGTGGACGTGACACATAACTTGTATGTATCCTGTCACTAGCTTAGATAAACAGCATGCAGCTGGCTTTGATTGGCTTACATAATAATGATTCCCACAAGGAGCGCAGGGTCAGCTGCAGAATTGTGCACACAGCCCATAGTTATTCAGTGCCTTGATGTAAAATACTTCAGCTGGGGTTGTTTTGTTATTTTTTGCTGAGAAAGAAAAGGGCAGTGCATGCAAAGTGTTATTGAATACACAATAAACCCCCAGCATTACATCCTCTGTATTAGCCTGTTGTGAGTCAGCTGTCAAATAAATGCAAAGACTCAGTGCTGAGGGCCCAACAAAGCACTCTCATCCTTCTGTATTTGTTTGTTTAAAAGGTATGGGATGGGCGTTTCTCCAGCGTGGCGTCGGTCACAGTGCTCGTCCGAGAAGCTACAGACAGCGGCCTTCTCTTCACCTTCCCGGTCTACTCCGCCTCCATCCCAGAGAACGTACCCAACGTCACTTTGGTGACCGTTGTCAACGCGGTCGGCCACCGCCTCAACGAACCGCTGAAGTACACTCTGCTGAACCCCAGCGGGCGCTTCACCATCCGGCCGACTTGCGGGGCGGTGCTCACCACCGGCGTGCCTTTTGACCGAGAGGAGAAGGAGAGTTACGAGCTGGTGGTGGAGGTCAGCAGAGAGGATGAGATACTGAGGGTGGCCAGGGTGACTGTACAAGTTCAGGTGGGTGTCTCTTTATTTTCCACTTTCTTTACTCTGACCCAAAGACTGTATTTAATAAATCGTAAGACGTAGTCACCCATTGGTTCGTGGACTGCCACTTTGAAGCCTGGAGTTCGGCATTTTGGCTGTCGTCATCTTGATTCTTTGGAACCAGAAGTGACACGAGACGGTGGAGCCAAGTACAACCGAACGCTGAATGAGACATTTTTAGGCGACCAAAGCGGTTATAATTAACTTTAATGAAGTGAAAACACACTGTGAAAGGGTTAAAGTTTTAAGACAAAAACAAGGACAACTGTGTGGTAGCAACCTGTCAATCACAAGGTAGCACGCCCTAAAGCATACCCTGCTTTATCGCCTATTTGACTCTAAATGGGACCATCATTTACTAAATGAACATCATGCTGTATTGAAGAAGACTTGAAACTAGCGATTGAGACCATAAACTTATGATGTTTACTGAGTTAATAAATCAAGTGAGAAGTAGGGTCAATTTCTCATAGACTTCTATACAATCAGACATCTTTTTGCAACCAGAGGAGTCGCCACCTGCTGGATATTAGAAAGAATGCATGTTTAAAACACTTCCACATTGGCTTCCCTTCTCAGAGCCAGAGGTTGCCCACTGCACTGACCCCATTGGATTCTCTTAAAATACCCGTTCTTTTTCTAGGTGGAGGACGTGAACGACAACGCTCCAGAGTTTGTGAACCTGCCCTACTACGCTGCAGTGCAGGTGGAAGCAGAGCCCGGATCAGCTATTTTCAGCGTCTCAGCCATCGATCAAGACTACGGTCTGAATGGAGAAGTGACTTACAGCCTTAAGGAGCAGCACAGAAACTTTCAGGTGATTTCTTACTTTAATATGTTGGGCTATACATTTGAAAATCCGTGGGTTTATGCTCCTTATGTTACAGTATTTATATACTCCTTGCAGGTGAACCCCGTGACAGGAGAGCTGACCTTAAAAAGAACCTTCGAGGCCGACTTATCCAACGCGGAGTACAAGGTGGTCCTCGTGGCCACTGACGGAGGCTTCCCCCCTCTGTCCAGCGAGGTGGAGCTGCCTGTAACCGTGGTAAATAAAGCCATGCCGGTGTTTGACAAGCCCTTCTACGGCGTCACCGCCAGAGAGGATGTGGCCGTCTCCACCTCCGTCCTGTGCATCAACGCCACCAGCCCCGAAGGCCAGAGCGTCATCTTCACCATTGCGGATGGAGACCCTTCCCTCCAGTTTGACATTGGCTTTGACACGGGAATCATCAGCGTGATCTACCCGTTAGACTACGAGACCACGCAGTACTACCGGTTAACGGTGAAGGCCACAGACACGCTGACGGGGGCCAAGTCTGAGGTCGACGTGGACATCGTCGTGCTGGATGTGAACGACAACCCGCCACTGTTTCAGAACAACTCGTACTCGGCCGTGCTCACCGAGAACTCCATGATCGGAACGACCGTGTTACAGGTGTGTTCTGTTTATTGAGTGAGTCCAGTGTGTACTCTCACTGAATAACTGTTTACACTTAAGACCCACTTCAGCAGTGTTGCAGATGAATATTAGATGTCAAATCATTTATTTATGAGGAGTGTGATATTTCCCTAGAAATTTCCCAGCGGAAGCTCTTGACCTTTAGCGTATAATAGACCAGCGCTGTTGTCGCACTGAGGAACATGTTCGAGCAAGATGATTCTGAGACACCAAATTATTGAATTCATTGGTTTCTGTGACAATTTCTCTTCCGTTCGAGTCCTCAAATGGCCTTATTTGACTTTATTAGTGAATTTAGCAAGAATCAGGAGGGCAATCCTGACCAATATTGGACTAAATGAATGTTTATCATGCATTCAAACACACTTTGGCTTGTTCAATGGTGTTGCAATATTGTTCACTGCATAGGTCATGAATTGTGAATGCATGTTGTGGGTTCTGGCTTATCATCTCTCAGTAGCTCTGATTATGTCTTTGCCTTGAAACACTTATACATTTTAACTTAACACAGGGGAAATTATTTATGAAAAAACAATTTTATTTTGTCACTACAATTCAGTGTACTGCAAACAGTTGATCAAACCAACTTGCATCCTCTACCTCAAGATGAATATCACAGTATTGAAATTATTTTCACTCACCCAATTATGTTTTTGTAATTGATAACCTGACAATGGTTGAGCATAGGGCCGGGCGATATGGCCAAAATCCTCTATACCGATAGAGGTCATTTCGTTTCTCGATAACGATATATATCATAATATAGCATGTTTTCCGGTAATTTAATAAAGGAATAGTCTATATGAAATAACCACATGGTAAAAGCTATTTTTGTGTGAATTAAATACTTGACAAATGAAAAGTATTTTCTCATTTAATTAAGAACTTTAGGGCAAAATAAACATAACAGTTTCAAGTGAAATTATAGAGAAAAAAAAGAATAAATATTTACAGCCTTACACTGACTATGTTTGCATGCGTGCAAACGAATACAGAGTAATCAGATTAAGACAATAGTTTGATTTAACTGAGTTCGATCAGATTTTCGGAGAAATTTGAGTTAGTATGTGCTTGTTATTATCAATTTAAACAACGTAATTGTGTATCACGATATCTCGATATACGATTTCATCACGATACCTTTCCATTGAATGACGATAAATTATCATATTGAATTATCGCCCAGCCCTAACGTACAGTATAATTCTTTGTTTTGTTTTAACGTATTGTGCTTCAACAAAATGATCATGCCGGATGCTCTGCAATGTTTTGATGTGGTTTTAAGTGCAGAATCTCACTGAAACCCAGAACTTTATTCACTTTTTTTCATTTGGACTCAGTGTGGGTAGCTACATAGAGTATGCCAGGGTACACAAATCAGACCAATATTTTGAATAATGCATGAAGCAGTGCAAAGTTTAATGTTACTCTCCCTGTAGGTGTTTACCCAGGACCAAGATTCGGAGAAGAACGCCGTGGTGAGTTACCAGATCCTATCTGACATCTACAACAGCACTGACTACTTCCACATTGACAGCAACAGCGGGTTGGTATTCACGGCACGTCGGCTCGACTACGAGCTCATCCAACGCTACAACTTCATTGTCAGAGCGACGGACAGCGGAGACCCTGCCCTCAGCAGTGATGTCAGTGTCGCCGTGACTGTTTCCGACACCAACGACAACCCACCTAATTTCAGCCAAGCGCTGTACGAGGCCTTTGTCAGCGAGCTGGCGCCCCGAGGGCACTTTGTGACTTGTGTTCAGGCGTCGGATGCTGACATCTGTGATGCTCACAGGCTGAGGTAAAAGATGTTTTAGAAAGTTGTGGGTTTGGTGTTTCCCTCTGTGAAGTGATGATGAGAATTTTTGCCCCAGTTCATTATGGTTTAGAAAAGCTTATTCCTTATAGGCAATCTTGTGTTTGTGTTTCACTCACATCTTTTATTTGCCTTTTTCTCAAGCAACAAAAGTACTTTGTGTTTCCAGCAGCTTCTGAGCAAAATGTCATTGTACTCTTTTTTTTAATCTGCTTTCAGGTACAGTATTCTTTCTGGGAATGAGAAAATGACTTTTATGATGGAGCCAGATACAGGGGTGCTCAGTATGTCTAACAAGAGGAGACAAGGCATGAAACTCTCGTATCAACTCAACGTGTCTGTGTCAGATGGAGTCTTCACCAACACCGCTCAGGTGAGACAACTCACAATTTAGTCCTATCAACTGATTTGCTCTTTTTTTAAACCTTTGCGGCGTTTATTCGCAGCAAGCCCAGTGACCTTTTCTCGCAACCCATCGCTTCAAATTTATCACAAACACTCCCAGCTGTCCTGCACGGCTGTTTACCGCTGGCTGCCGAGTGGCTCTGCAGTCGGAGGTTAATGCGTGTTCACGTCATATCAGATTTACTGTGAGGATGAGCTGCCAACTGGAAAACATGTCCACATCTGTCTCGTAATTACAAGTGGGCTCTGATATCCCACATCTCTGGCAGTCGACATCATATGTTGTAGTAATAACATGTCACTCCGCTCTCCCTCTGACATGATGTGAACACAGCATACGAGTGTTTACAGCTGCATCAATCACCGTTTGGTCACAAGCCTGATGCTCTCGCTGCTGGTGCCACATTGGATGTGATCATGTTTGACAAATCAGCCAGTGATGATTATTGTGATGGCATCAACAAGATGTCAGCAGACATGAGCATGATGATGATGAGCATTATGATGATGATGTTGATCCCCAGGTGATTGTACGTGTCCTGGGAGCCAACCTGTACAGCCCGGTGTTCAGCCAGAGGTTCTACCTGGCTGAAGTCCAAGAAAATGCCCCTCCGGGGTCAAAGGTCATTCAAGTAAGTTTGCCTTCTCGCTACTCACTCAGGAATGTTTCCATCAGGGCTTTTAAAGGACCAGTGTGTAACATTTAGGGGGATCTATTGGTAGAAATGGAATATATTATTAATAAGTCTGTTTTCTTTAGTGTATAATCAGCTGAAAATAAGAATCGTGTTTTCCTTACCTTAGAATTAGCCGTTTATATCTACATAGGGTCCCGCTATGTTCCACTGCCATGTTTCAACAGTAGCCCAGAACGGACAAACCACTGTGTTAAATTTTCCTACTTGGACCGGAGTCGATAACGTTACTCGCTCCAGAGTTAACCCCCGTCCGTCACTCCACTCAGCCGCCAGGAAACAAGACACGGGAAACCTCTGTTGGTCTTGAGGAGCTGCAGCATTTATTTCTGCACAAACTGCAACTTCCACTGTACATTCACTTGATATTCTCAGAGCTAAAGTAACTCTGTCTTCACTAGCTCACTTGTTCGCACACACACATTCGCAACCGCTCTCTCTCTTGCTTCACCACTCACTTCCCACGTACACACACACACTCTACACACTAGCTCTGCTATTCTACAAATGACCTACGTTACTCTTACAACAACTGACTCTAGAAAGGGCCATTTGCATTTTGACGTTGGCCACCGTAGTTCTTCTACATGCTTGGCACACGGTAGAGGTTGCAATCTGCAACATCGCGGCTAGATGCCGCCAAATGTTACACACTGTACCTTTAATAGGAAACGTCCTACATGGTTGATGTTGTAGAACCTTGCAATGACCAATCTGACGTTATTTTCTGTGTGGACCTCCAGGTTCGTGCAACAGACGAGGACTCCGGGCTGTTCGGACAGATCACCTACTCCTTCATCAATGACCTGGGGAAAACTCAGTTCACTATTGATGCAGATGGATCCATATCCACCGCTCAGAAACTAGACAGAGAAAATCCTCTTTACAAGGACATGGTGCTGACCATCATGGCCCTGGATGGGGGAGGTATTATTTTTGACACTGACCAGACTGTGAAACTGATTCCCTGACAAAAGCTATCTTCAAATCAGTCAATATAAGACTCCAAAAATACACAGAATTCTAACATTAAAGCTTCAGTAGGCAACAAGTTTTTGGCATCATTGGGCAAAAATTCCATAATAACCTTTCAGCATATTGTAATTCAAGTGCTCTGAGAGAGAAAATCTGGCCCGTGACAGGAGACTTTGACCAATCACAGGTCATTTCAGAGAGATCGTTCCTATTGGCTGTGCTCCGGCTGGTGGGCGGTGCTTATTAGTTCCTCAGCAGATCTCAACATGGCTGCCAGGTCACAAACTTTCTAATTTTACAGCTAAACAGTACACTACAAGATGATTCTGAAAACATTTGAGGCGAGAAATAGGCATTACAGTAAAAGAATATTGATTCATATTTGATCAGAGCTGCATAGTTTGACCGTTTGGTCGGAGTTCACGAGTGATTGACTCGTGGCTCTCATAGACGGCAGCTGGACGGCAGACTCCAGCTCGGCTCTGATTGGTTGTTTTCCTCTGTCTGTCTGTGAAATCTTGCAGATGCCATCACCTGTCTCATGCACTACTGTCAGGATATAGTGACCATTCTATAAAAATAACTTTTTTTAATCATATTTGCTCCATTTCTACCCACTGCAGCTTTAATGCATGAGTGGTCACTGTTCTTGCACTGTAGGTGTCGCCCGTAAGATGATAGCTCTTGCATAATAAGATCCCACACTGAGAATGTATGAATAGTTAAGCTCATTCACATTACAGATGCATTGCAATCTATCATCCAGGATGACTTACACTGAATGAAACAGTATAATAAGGCGGATTACGTCTGCATTAAAATGACGCACATTTGATAAAACCATACATTTATGTTCTGTTTTTTTTTCCAGGCCGCGCATCGTTTTGCACAGTTCGAGTCGTTCTCACTGATGAGAATGACAACGCCCCTCGGTTCAGAGCTGTGGAGTACCGCATGAGCATCAAAGCGAATGTCGCCAAAGGTTCCCTGGTCACACAGATCCAAGCCACCGACGCTGATGCTGGGTCGAATGGGAGGATCACCTACTCTCTTTACAGCGAGGCACGCCTCTCACTGGTTGACGTGCTGGAGGTCAGTGCTCTTTAACTTTAGACTTTGTTGCTGTATTTTATATAAAATCATATTTGCACTACGTAGCTGTATGCTTAGTTTTAATAGAGCTGCACACATCTTTCCCTCAAGGAAAAGACTCAAAGTCTAACCAGATCCAAACCTCAGCAAATATATTTAATGAGAGTAAACCATATTAAAACTCCTAATTTATGCCATAACCCTGATTTTCAATTAAGAGCTGACACCAGCTCCCCTCTCCATTTGGAATTACAGCCATCTGTTACTGTAATTATACACTTTTACTCATCAAATCAAAATTATGTTACATTAAGATTGATGCCTCGGCCAATTTTGGCTGTTCCAAAGGGAAACGCAATCAAGAGCCACGAGTAAATAAACCGCTACGACTGTAAATGAAACAAACAGCTGCAGTATAAAAGGCTAATATAATATGAATAAATATAAAGAAAGTAGTAGCGGCATATAAATATTAATAGATACCAAGTGGAAGCTGGAATAACATTGTTTACCATACTCTGTTTGTGGAAATAAAAAGACAAATAAAACCGATTAAATAAAATTCAACCCACTTCAAGTAACTAAGAGCACATAAGAGGCCAAAACAGTAAGAATCTGTCGGCTCAAACAGCTCTATTACTAGGCTTATTGTCTCTAAAGTTGATTTAAATTGATTTTGCTGGTGCCCAGGTGGAGCCAGACAGCGGTTGGATGATGACTAAAAGCACCGTGGACCACCTCCAGGGGACCGTGCTGTCCTTCTTCGTCAAAGCCACAGACTGCGGCTCTCCGGCCAAACACTCGCTGGTGTCCGCCTTCATCCACGTCGTCCCACCGGACGCATTCGTCCCCTCCTTCAGTCAGCCTCAGTACTCCTTCACCATCCCCGAGGACACGGCAGTAGGGACGGCCCTGGGGTCTGTGTACATGGTCCCTGGACAGACGGGCTTCTTTACCGTGGTCGGAGGAGAGACGCTCGACAGCAACCAGGGAGGGACCTTCCTGGTGGAGAGGGAGACGGGTCTGATCCGTCTCATCAAGCCGCTTGACTATGAGCTCATCAGCATCTTCCGCTTTAAGGTCGCGGCGACAACGAGAAGAGACCTGATCGAGACCGTCTCCACTGTAGACCTGGAGGTTAAGGTTGGTCATACAGTAAAACATCAAGCCTCTTAACCTTTTGTTTCCTATTTATTCATTTGAATTTGATCTTTATTTAAAGCCTTTGAGTGCAATAAAATACAATTGAAGTGTAACCAAGTACTCAAACAGATACAAATCTGTGTCAGAGCTGCAACGATTAGTCGACTAATCAATTAGTCGATCGACAGAAAAAATATAATCGCAAACTATTTTGATAATCGATTAATCGTTGAAGGGATTTTTCATGCAGAAAATGCTGTTTTCAGCCTCTCAAATATTGAGATTTCTCTGTTTTACATCATATTAAACTGAATATCTTTGGGTTTAGGACAAAACAAGTCATTTAAAGACATCACCTTGGACTTGGGTGCACTGGGATGGACATTTTTCACTATTTTCTGATATTTTATAGACCAAACGATTAATCGATTAATGAAGAAAATAATCGTTAGATTAATGGATAATGAAAATAATCATTAGTCGCAGCCCTAATAGGATTACAGATGTTTTAACACTGATAAGGGCAATCTCAAAGTAATTTGCATGTGTAAATATTTGCAATTTCAATAAATAGATGCACTTCTGTTAACAGCTGATGTTGTAGATGATTCAAAATATGAAGTACAATTTGGAAATGATACAAAAACAATGTCATTTAATGCAATTTAAATGCCAAAGTCATTCGAAACATTTAGAGAATGATTTTAATCCCCTGATATACATTATTTTTTCCGTATAATTTAGACTTTGTTTGGCTGATTCAGTGAAGATTTGTCATTTTGCAGGTCCTGGATGTGAATGACAACAAGCCAGCGTTTGAGACTAACACCTATGTAGCCACAGTGATGGAGGGGATGCCGATAGGGACACGAGTGGTCCAAGTGCGTGCACTTGATCCAGACTGGGGCTCTAATGGACAGGTGTGTGACAGCTTCAACTGACACTTGAGTATTTTGTTCTTTTTGGGTTTTGCTCTTCAGCTCAGTTTGTTGCTTTGAAAAGCTACTATTTGTATCTTTTTTTTTTTTTTTTTAAATTGCAGGTCACCTACAGCCTCGGATCTCTGCTCACCCACAACTTGGACCTGACAAAAGACGCTCGCTCCTTCAGCGGCCCCATCACCACGGGTTCTGTCTTCGCCATTGACAGTAAGACAGGCTGGATCACCACAGTGAGTCAGATGGACCACGAGGCCTGCTCCAGCTACAGCTTCGAAGCGGTGGCCTCTGACCTGGGGGAGTTACAGTCTCTGTCCTCCACCACCGTGGTCACCATCACCGTGTCGGACGTCAACGACAACCCGCCGCGGTTCGAGAGGGAGCTGTACCGCGGTGCGGTGAAGGAGAGCGATCCCCTCGGCGAGGTGGTAGCCGTTCTAAAAACCAAAGACCGAGACGGGACAGATCAAAATCGCCTCGTCAATTTTTACATAACTGGTGAGGGAATTTAGAAAAATACCAACATATTCTGCTGCAGTAATTGTACTGTCTCAAGCAGCAAGAAGGGGATGGTGTTGCATAGAAATTATTTATTGGCCTAATGGGGCTGCCATTATTAAAGGTCAAACTTTAAATTGATTTCAACTCAAATGTCAAACACGACTAACCTTTTATTTTTTGCTTTTGATTTTAATATTACAAGGTATGCATGATACAACAAAACATTTCAAGCAAGGCAGAGAAACCCCCACGTTTTTATCTCTCAATATAGGTAAAAGAAAAATGCTTTGTAACAAAGTAGTTAACATTATATATTTTTCAACAGAGCCTTCTGCTTTAAATGATTCTTGCAAAGTGTGTGAAGTGTATTAGTTGGATTTCCAACATAAGAAGTCGTCTTTCACACTCTCACACTTGACTTTGTGTGGTCACTCCTCTTTAATGGGAGTAATAAAAAAATTGTGAGGGCTCTCCAGCAAAACTGTCACCTTGACGCTTGAGCTTTACTATTCACTGTCTGATAATAAATAAGAATGATATATTTTGGCCTCGTGTTCTAGCATTTTAAAAATACTGATTGGCCTAATGGAAGTGTTATAATAAAAGATCTATCAAATTAAACTTTCAAAGGCCATTGCTTTGCTCCGCCACCAGCCTGGTTTAAGCTATGATGATAGATGTTTATCGATCATGCGAAAGGGTACCTGCATCATTTGTGTGTGTGTGTGTGTGTGTGTGTGTGTGTGTGTGTGTGTGTGTGTGTGTGTGTGTGTGGATGGGTGGGAAGCTGCTTATTCATCTCATGAATGAATGAATGAGACTTCCAGTTTGTTCACATGTCCGTTTCAATGCGTCTTCACCTCCGTCTTTGTCTGTGAGGTGTCGGCGTATTAATCTTCATCTGTGTCATGTCTAGGGGGAAACCCACGAGGCGTGTTCGGCCTGGCTCTCGTGCAAGGAGATTGGAAGGTCTACGTGAGCGGTCTGCTGGATCGCGAGCAGCAGGACTGGTATCTGCTCAACATCACTGCCAGCGACGGCCTGTATGTCGCTCGCACTGCGGTGGAAGTTACCGTCATGGACGCCAACGACAACAGTCCCATCTGCAACCAGGTCAGGGATACAGATGAATGGAGATGGGTAAAATAAACAATTTGCAAAGCAAACAAAACACAGAGAAGACTGGGGAATGTAGGACGCTGAACTATTATTTCGTTTTAGATTCATGGTAGACTAATTCATTCGCTGTTTGTGTCCAGGCTGACCACATTCCAATTAATGTTTTGTCTAAAAATAGAAAGAAAACTTCCCCTTTGAATAAATCATATGATAATATAGTCAATATGTAGTAAATATTAGTGTTATTGTGGCTACAGACTAATTGCTTCTTTGCTGAAAAAATGGTTAAAAAGTAAATAATTTATCAATGAGGGAGTTTTGGGATAAGTATATTTAAAGGAAATTATTTTTGTGTATTATCATGTCATACAAAAGCTGAGGGGAAACATACAGTAACTGCACTCCCTCATTTTACTTTGTACTGTTGAATAATGTTTAAATCTGCATAATGTTTGTATGTATGACTTCAGCCAAAATCTGGGGCTGTAGCAGAACAGGTTTTTATTCAGTTAAAATATTGATTTTGTTCTACAGTGTACCAAAGTACAAACTCAATGTGAACTAATTCAAACAAATTGTCCTTCTACTATATTTCAGGGGAATGTACTGTAACTTGAGTATAAACTGGCTTTTACAAAGTGTTTTATAGTGCATAACATGATAGTAATGTTTAAAATACCCCCAGTTAAAAGCCGATTACATGAATCAGTGATAAAAACTTTAGCTCAGTGTGCTAAATCCTACCTCGCAACTTAAAGACTCATCCTAAACTGAGTGTTAATGCCTTGCCAAAAGCTGATCTATGAGAGCAAAATCACTGTGAAAAGGGAGGATAATTGGGCTGTGGAGTCTTCTGGGAATATCCCTTTTCATTTAGCAGTATTTTTTTTGCAATTCCTCAATTTCACATAATTAGTTGGGAAACTTTATTTCTCCCTCTAAACTCAAGTTACAAGTTCTCTTTGAAATCAATCCTCCCCTGTCTCCCTGTTCTCCTCTTATATTCTGTCTGTTCTTAGACAAGTCAGGCCCGTGTAACTACAAAGTGGTTACTCCGCCATGACACCAAGACATTAAGAGTCAAACACTATACTGTAATGTACTATAACATCGTTCTCATGTTTTTTTTTATTATTATTAAGTGCTAGTAGTAGTAGTAGTGGTAGTAGTAGTACCTTGGCCATTCCGCCAAATCGGTGCCTTTTCTGTCCCCAGGACATTGCATGCTTAAATATGCATGAAAAGTATCTGTATAATACATTATATTATCAAGCAAAGTGTCCTGCACTAGATTTTAGCCTGTCCCATAAACTGTATATAAAGATGGAAAGATAGTAGCAGTAATGGCAGTAAAAGTACATGTGCTACTGCTACTTATGCTACTAGCCATAGTGTTAGACATAGTTGATGCAATACAGGAAATATTAGTGATAATAGTGGCAATAGGAGTAGTTAGTGGTTGAAAGTGTAGCAGTAGTATTGGTAGTAGTTCTAGCCATATGAAGTATAGGGCTGCCTCCTCTTAATTGATTCAACTAATCGGTCGTTTTGGTCTTAGTCGAAGATTTCTTTAGTCGATTAGTCATTTTTTTTATGCTTTTCATGCTGAGTGACTTATTTTTAAGAAACTTATGAGCACATCTCTGGGAAACACAAGATTTAAAGTGGTGCTTTTGTGTGATTCTTTGTGGAGAAACTCAGTTTTACAGATCTGGCGATTAAATCAACTAATCGATTAGTCGACAAAATCGTATGAGTGTTAGTCGACTAAGAATTTTTTTGGTCGAGGACAGCCCTAATTAAGTAGCTAGTTTCAAGCCGTATTTAATTTATTTATTTATATTTCAGTGATAATGATAATTGTTTGATGACCATTATTTGAATAGATTTAGGGATGCAACTCGTGCGTATGGATTATTTTTTCTTCAACAATTAATCAGCTATTTGCAGTTATTTTTTTTTGCTTGAATGATCATCAATCATCACAATTGCCGCAGATTAATTTTCTGTTGATCGGCTAAAAATCGACTAATCATTTCAGCTCTAAACCTGATTAAATGATTCACAGGACACCTGAGTAGGATATATGGACATACTGCAGTAGTTTTCTCCTTGTGCTGGTCTGAGTTTGGTGAAATAGTGAGGTCAGAAAGTTCATTTCTCTTGCAGGAGTGAAGGCAGGGTCAGAAAAAGACATTTAATCCTGCTGTGCTCGTTCTATCAGCAGGGATAATGGATGCAACAGCGCCCAACAGTTTAATGTGCTTTTTGATGTGTGGGACAGATGTTTTGTTTTTTTATTCAGACAGTGTGGTTTCACTTTGTGCTTGTATATCTGTGTGTGTTGTTGTGCCAGGCGGTGTATAGTGCCTCTTTCCCTGAGGACATTCCCACTAACAAGGGCATTCTGACGGTGAGCGCAACAGATGCTGACTCAGGCTCCAGCGCCGAGATCCAATATTCACTGTTTGGCATCGGAGTCGAAGATTTCTACATGGATGCAAACACTGGTACGTTCAATTATTATATGATCAATACAACTTGTACATCACAGATTAAACTTCCATTCTATAGCTTTATACGCCTCTCCATTTGTTCTCTTAAGGCGAGCTGCGTACGGCCACGGTCATAGACCGAGAAATGACGCCCACCTACAAACTCATCGCCCAGGCAACTGATGGAGGAGGGCTGTTCTGCCGCTCTGACATTTCTCTCAAAGTGTTGGATGTGAATGACAATGCCCCCTCTTTCTCCTCTACTCATTACCGGGCCAGTGTGTATGAGAATGCAGCCCCCAAGGCTTTGCTTACCCGGCTGCAAGCCAGCGACCCTGATGAAGGTAAACTAATGTGATGTTATATGCTGGATGTCTGACATGTCAAGCAAGGACGATAATGAGCATAGAAAGTTTCCTACTTACACTGGATGCAAGTTCAAGCCACTATGTCACGGCTGACTTGTCCATGGGAAACTTATTATTCTTACCAAAGAGGTTTATATGAAGTCATAGGAGTACCATAAATAAGAATAGAATAAAAAAATAAAATAAAAAAAGAAATACACAAAAAAGAAAATAATAACAAAATAATGTGGAAATATAAAGAAAAATAAAATATAAAATAATAACTATAAGCATTTTAATTTATATACACATTTATTTATTTTATTTATCTAATTTTAAAAATATAAATTATTAATTATTTTTCTATGTATTTTTATTTAAAATAGAGTATATGTGTTCAGGAATTGACTACAGGCACTCCTATGACTCCATAGTTTCCTACAGATTTTCATTATCACTCACAATTTGAACATGTATCAAAAATCACAATGTAATAAAAAAAAAATAAAGAAATTACCACGAACACAAAGAACATTTTGACATGAATAATAAATCGCAGGTATGCATGAATTTGTCTTCTATCCTCTCCAGGTCTTAACCGTACTGTAGTATATTCTCTTGTGGATTCAGTCAATGGATTATTTTCCATTGACCCGATATCCGGGATGGTGATTCTGGAGAAATCTCTGGACAGAGAGAGCCGAGACTCCTATCGTGTCCGAGTCCAGGCTACTGACCAAGTTGGGCAACAGGGGGCGCTGTCCTCACAGGTTGGTGCTTCCAGTGACACACATTCAATCTCAGTTGTATACTGTATATCTGTATTTTTTGCCATGCTATCCAGTCCCATATCCAAACCTAAACCGCAGGGAGTATTATTCTAAAATATATCCTAGATCCCCCCAAAAATGGCACGCTGGGAAAAAACAATGCTTGTGAACATTATTTAAATTCACAACATTTATATTTTAGATTATATAATCATTATTTTCTGAGTAATTAAGTCAGATACAGAGTAATTAACACAGCTGCTGAGTAATTTACACCAATTATTTCTAAAAACACTATATGGTTTTCTAATTAAACCATTTTACCACAACAATGCAATCAGAATTAGCATTATGGAGTCATCCATCTGGCGATGTGCAATCTGTATTTCTGTCCGTACACATGAATAAGAAAAGCCAATGAATAAAAACATGTTGTTTACTGAGGAGATCAGATAAAGAACCTGGTAGATTTAATCAAGATAAAGCGGCGTCATATTGTGCAGTGTGTGGGAGGGGAAAGACGGGGAAGGTGACAGTTGCATACACAAAGGCAGCGCAGACAGGAGGTGAAACAGGGTTGGCTCTCTCACACTCACTTGGTTTCTCTTATCTTAGGTCATTTATGAGACAAAGCCATAATTGAAAATAAACCCCAGGCAAAAGTTAGGTCAGGTGTGACCGTTTCGGACGAATATTATAGCAGCAGGTATCATTACCACTGTTAGAAAAAGTAGCAGTAACAGCAGTGGTAGTAATAGTAATGATTCCACGAGTTGTAGCACTATTTGTATTATTAATATTAATATTTATTTATATAGCACTTTTCAAAACAGATGTTACAAAGTACTTCACAAGACAGATAAATGAAGCAAATGTAAAAACAACAAGAACATCACAGAATATATCAATAATAATAGAATATTAAAATGGTAAAACAAGGTCATAAAAACAAATATATATACATAAATGTGTATAAATATATATAGATCCATACACACAAACGGATATATACGTACATATATATACCCATACACACATGCTCTCTAGACATGCTTCGTCAAAAATATGCACATAAACACATATACATATATATATACAGACATGTAACACTGGGACCTTATTAGATGCCATCCTAAAAACATGCATTTTTAAAAGTGCATACAGATGTAGATGATTGTATCTCTACAGGAAGTGCAGAGTGCAGAAGTTCCAGAGTTTAGGAGCCCTGACAGCTAAAGCCTGATCCACTCTAGTCACAAAATTTGACCTGGGAACAAGAAGAAGTAGCTGACCAGATGATCTCAGATCACGTTCAGGCTCATTTGTAGTCAGCTCATTAATATAACAGCAGTAAAGTAAAAAATACTGTGGCATCCCACTTGCAGTAAGTGGAACTGGGATCTAGTGTGTCTCCTCTATGACTCGGTACCATATGCTGCTTGTGTATGCCAGGAAGGACTAGTGGGACAAATATGATGACGGACTGATGAAGATAGCTGGAAAGCAGCTGGTCCTGTCACTTTTCCATCTACCCATTCTTTATACCATCATATTTCTAACCTTGAACAGAGTTAACCATCTACAGTAAACTAATGCCAAGATGTAACAGTTTTTAACACCTAATCATAGCTATTTCTAACCTAATGCCTATGTAAAAAATATATATTTTGGAGTGTTTTTGCACTTGTTATGGTGAAATATGATCTGACAGGTTAGCATGAATTATAAGATGCGTCTCTGATTTACAACAACCACAACACATAATAGCCATTGGTCTGCTGAACTCCCATCAAATGAACATTGTTCTGGAGATTCACTCATCATAAGCTGTCATCTGTTGTTTCCGCACTTTATGACCCATTGCTTCTGCGCTTTACATTACAACCGGTGGGAAGTTCTTTTTAACGAGATCTTGGCTGTTTTATACTGTTATGTTTTGTTTTTATGTGGACTGCTTGCCTTATTGTGGCTGCAAACCTAATTCCCCCTAGTGGGACAATAAAACCAAACACACACAACATAAATCAAAAGACATACACCGAAAACAAACAACAGAAATGACACAAAACCAGACAAAAAACGCAAAATCAAAACAACACAAACGGCCTCATAAACAAATCTATCCCATATATCACTGGGTGAACAACATATATGAATAATTAATAAAGGGTTACAGTTATTACATCACATTCTCATATACAAATTAAAGCAATATTATGTAGAAACACAGAAAACTACCTCTTAGGATATTTACCAGAAAGTAATGATAAAATTCTTCCCAACCCTCAGCTACAATAAACTTCTCCAGTCGTTCAAGATGTTTTTAGTTTTTTTATTTCTGTTTGCAATATATCAAAATAAAATCTTTAAGAAGCATTCTAAATATATTGATATTCAGGGAAAACGATCCATAATAAGGTATTAATGTAACTTTGCTTCTGTAACATCACAGCTTTGTCTTTATCTTTTTTAAGGCCAAAACAAAACCGACAGTATCAGAAATGGTGACTAAGATTCAAGAGAGCACAAACAGCATTTATCTCACTCAGTAATGTTACAAACCTTTAATATTTATCTATCGGCCAAGAAACTCTCTTTGGGGCTTTGCTGGACACAGACTTCAATTGATTTTTGCCTCAGTCCCCTATCTTGTTAGTAGCTTTTACTATCTTTGCTCCCATTAATGTCTCCATGTCTGTGGTCATGAAACTAAACTCTGAGGGCCGCAGGAGCATCGCAGACAAATGAGCTGGTGTCTCCTCCCTCAGGTGGATTTGACCATCCTGGTGCTGGATGTGAATGACAACGCTCCAGTCTTCCAGAGGAGGGACTACGCCGTTACCGTCCCCGAGGATGTAGCTGTGGGAACCGAGGTGCTGCGAGTGTTGGCGACGAGCGTCGACATCGGACCGAATGCCGAGATCACCTACAGCATCCGGTCGGGCAACGAGTTGAGGAAGTTCGCCATTGACAGATACCTGGGTGAGCAGAGGTCGTTGTTACTGTCAGGCCTGAATGCAAAACTAAAACTCTTAAATTGAATCTATATGTGCCGTACTATGTTGCATGTTTTAGGCTCTGTTTCTGTGGCGGATGATTTGGACTTTGAGGTGTGTAAGGACTACTACCTCACCGTCGAGGCCTGGGACAGCGGGGACCCTCCTCTCAGCACGGCTACCATGGTAACCATCGAACTCATGGACGTCAACGACAACGCTCCGGCCTTCAGTCAGGACATCTACAACGTTCTGGTCAGCGAGGACGCGTCTATCGGGAAGACAATTACAAGGGTAACCTTTCATTTGTTCTCCAGCTTTATATTGTTCTATCTAAACTTTTTGTCATTAACCTTCGTTTCACTCCTCGTGTGTGTGTGTGTTTTTTTTTTAGGTATCGGCGGAGGACTTGGACAGCCAGGTGAACGGGCGAATCACCTTCTCCATCCTGAAAGGTGACCGTGGCAACCACTTCTGGATTGACCCCGTGACGGGGCTGCTCAAAGTCAATAAGCGGCTCGACAGAGAACTCGTAAGGATGCGTCTTTAAGTGCAATATCTCATAAACAATCAATAGTCATTTTCTGGTTCATGAGCACAGAAAATACCAAGTCCGCTCAAGGTCAACACCCAATGAAGTCTCATATTATGCAAGCGTAACGGTGCATGTCACATCGCCTGATACATACAGATGCTATGGCTCCCTCATCCCCTTTCTGCTCCATCCAGGTGTCCAGGTACTCTTTGTCGGTGCAGGCGTTCGACAGCGGCTCTCCCGCCATGTCCTCCACCGTCACCCTCAACATCGACGTATCGGATGTCAACGACAACCCTCCCGTGTTCACTCCTCCCAACTCCACCGCCGTCCTACAGGTAACAGTCTGTGTGTGTGTGTTTGCTCATGTGTTTTTGTGCTATAGGGTCATCTCAACTCCTCTCTCTCTCTCTCTCTCTCCATAATACTTCCAGCTAAACCAAGCTGCCGGCACCACCCTGCTGAAGCTGTCACTCAGCGATAAAGACTCCCCTAGAAACGGCCATCCCTTTGAGTTTCGCATCGTGTCAGGAAATGAGAGAAACTTCTTCTCCCTGGACCAGACTGGAACTCTGAGGACCAACCGTGTGTTTGGCCCTGAAGCGCCCAGGGAGTTCACTCTTGAGATCCAGGTTAGCAACAGATGTTGTTTTTTTTTTTATTTCATCACTATTGATGCAGGAAAAGTGTGTTAGCTTGGTTACACACAGTCAGCATTGGGAGCTGCCCATTACTCTCACAGGCTCTCACTGTGAGCTGCTAAGTCAGGCTATTAGAGTCTTGGGTTTTAAAGTATATAAACTCATTTCTGTGATGGAGAAGGTATTAACACCACTAAGGGGGGTCTGTGCTTTAATATTGACAATATATTTTTCAGTTCCAGCTACATGGCTACCCATATTTTTGGTTTTAATTGTTTGGTTATACAGGTGCTAAGAGAGAGAGTGTCTGAGTGTAAACACAACCTTATTATATGACCTTCTTTTATGTATTTATATTTCATTTAACCTTTACTTAACCAGGAAGTTAAAGTCTCGTTTAGGAGGGAGACCTGGCCAAGATAGAACGCCATTACAACGTTAGAAAAATGACAAAATAAAGCATGTCAAAAACAGACTACAGCAATTAAAAAATAGAACATGTTACAAACAGACAAGGGACAACAAATACATAATACAAAAATCCGTTTAGGAATAGCAAATGCACTCTTCAGTTACACAGTTTTTTATCAAGGCGTATAACCATCTTTACACATCTTCCCCAGTAAGAAATTGTACCCAAATGCAACCAGCAGTAATTAGTAGGGCTATCAATCGATTCAAATATTTAATCGTGATTAATCACATGATTGTCCGTAGTTAATCGCAATTAATCGCACATTTTTTGTCTTTTCAAAATGTACCTTAGAGGGAGATTTGTCAAGTATTTAATACTCTTATCAACATGGGAGTTGCTTTATGTAAATGTATGTATATATATATTCTTGGAAATCAATTAACAACAAAAAACAATGACAAATATTGTCCAGAAAGGTACTGCATTTATCATAAAAAAATTTGCTCAAATCATAACATGGCAAACTGCAGCCCAACAGGCAACAACAGCTGTCAGTGTGTCAGTGTGCTGACTTGACTATGACTTGCCCCAAACTGCATGTGTTTATCATAAAGTGGGCATGTCTGTAAAGGGGAGACTCGTGGGTACCCATAGAACCCATTTACATTCACATATCTGGAGGTCAGAGGTCAAGGGACCCCTTTGAAAATGGCCATGACAGTTTTTCCTCGTCAAAATTTAGTTCAAGTTTGGAGCGTTATTTAGTCTCCTTCGCGACAAGCTCGTATGACACCGTTGGTACCAATGGGTTCCTCAGGCTTTCTAGTTTCATATGATACCGATATCTTCACTCTAGCTTCAAAGCTGAGCCTGCTACAACCTAAAAATTGCAAGTTGCGTCAATGCATTAAAGAAATGAATGGCGTTATAACAAATTTGACGAATTTTAATGCGCTATTATCGCGTTTACTTGACAGCCCTAGTAGTTAGTTTAAAGCAGAACGTTACCTCTGTTTCTTTTGATCTGAGTTATTGAATATCTGACTGTAACTTTGTTTTGGTCTCTTTAGGCCACTGACTCCGGTAAGCCAAGTCTGACATCTTCCTCCTGGATATTTATGAGAGTCATCGGGAACAGTCAGTACAAACCCGCCGTCTCCCCCCTGGAAATCTTCATCGTCATGGCAACAGGCACCTTCCAGGGCGGCCCGATTGGTCAGATCTACGCAACCGACCGCGACCCCAACGACGTGCTGTCATTTACCCAGAAGCCTCAGCCCAAGAGCATGTTTACGATAAGCAGACAGGATGGCAGCGTTGTGGCTCTGCCGGGCCTGGAGCCTGGCAGGTAAACACCACACAAACACAAACACACAACACACACAAGCTAAAAATATGCAAAAAACTTTTTTTGGTCAAAAACACAACACGTTTCCCTGTCCTCTCTCAGATACCAGATGAACGCCACAGTGAGTGACGGACGGTTCGCCGTGATAGCTGACGTGTCGGTCCAGGTCGAGCAGGTGACAGACGTGCTGCTGCGTAGCGCCCTGACCTTGCGTTTCAGCTCCCTGTCCCCGGAGGACCTGCTCGGTCGCTACCTGAGCCAGATCAAACTAATGTTGCGGGGACTGGCTGGCTGGAAATGGTCACCGGGGCAACAGGATCCCCTCCACATACTCAGCGTGCAGTCGGTGACTGGGACGTCTGACGTGGACTTGCTCCTGGCAATGGAGATGCCGGAGACGTCGGGCGGCGGACGCATGGGTGGGATCTACTCCCGGCAAGAGCTGTCCGCGAAGCTGGAGGAGGCAGCGACACGGGGTCAGATTCGAGGTGTCCTAGCCGGGGCGGTGGCGGTGAGCAGCGCTTGTTCCGGGGAGCTGGAGTGTGGGGACAAGGTGTGTGAACAGACGCTGGTGATGGAGGGTGACTCGCTTGTCACTTACAGCACAGAGAGGGTCAGCCTGGTGTCACCGAGGTTCAGCCGTACAGAGACCTGCACCTGTCCCGGTGAGCACTGCAATTTAGACCAGCTCACACTGATAGTGTCCTGTATATCTGTCACAGCTGCTTGTCAAAGTTATAAAAGGTATATTTTTCTAATATTTCCCAACAGGAGGGACATGCCCCACTCCCGTGGAGCTTTGTGAAGGCCAATCCTGTCCAGCAGACATGCAGTGTGTTCGTTCTGGTCCTACAGCGCCATCTGTCTGCCAGTGTCAGCCTGACAGACTAGACGAGTGTGCAGGTATGATTTGATCCTTCCTTGTAGCTTGAAGTTTGGACCGTCTGATCCGGGGAAGGCGAGCGGATCGTCACGTTGCGAGGAATAGATTATGCAAATTGAAGCCTTTCTTCTCTAAATTTGAATCCTGTGTCTCTCTTGTGTTTTGTGAACGTGAAAGGCCAAACCTCTCTGAGTTTCTCTGGAAACAGTTACATCAAGTACAGAGTGACAGAGAGCGGCCAGAGTGGAGAGATGAGGCTCGGCTTGAGGATCAGGACACTTCAGAGAAGAGGAGTCATCATGTTCACACGTGTTAACCCCTGCACCATGCTCAAGGTAAACACATCCTTGTGCCACTCTATTGTTTCCCAATGTCAGATGTGCTCAGCAAAAGTGTGCTGTATTTTGTATTTTAGCGGTTGCATCATTTTATATGTTCCCTTTCCTTCCACAGATTGAAGGCGGTCGACTCTGGTTCCAGTTGGACTGCGACAACACCCTCGGCATTATGGGTATCTCTGGCAGACCGATAAACGACGGCCTCTGGCACGCCGTCGCCTTGGAGCTGACTAGGAACTACACCCTCCTGTCACTGGATGACAGCTACGTGGAGCGCCGGCGAGCAGCCCGGGCCCCCGTTCGCCTTTGGCCCCTGGCCCCGGATTCGTCCTTTTTCTTCGGGGCCCAAGTGAGGCCGCAGAGCGGGCAGGGCGAGAGGCCGAGCCCCGGGCCGGGGAGAGGACAAGGTGGGCCAGGAGTCGGGGACCGCGGGGCGCCAAGAGCCCAGGACGGCTTCCAGGGATGCCTGGGCTCGCTGATGCTGAACGGCAACGAGCTGCCACTCCAGAATAAGAGGAGCCGTTACGCTGAGATAGCGGGGCTGAGCGAGGTCAAGCTGGGCTGCGTGCTCTATCCGGATCCGTGCGTCAGTCAGCCCTGTCTCAACGGGGCCATCTGCAGCAGCCTGCCCTCCGGAGGTCTGTGTGGATGACACTGTGAATGTGTGTGGGCATTAGTTAGTCATCTTGTTGTATAAATAAAGGACATAAATTAATGTTGCATATGGATCAGATTCACTCAGTTTGAATAGCTTATGTGTCAATTTCAGCATTTTCATTTGATGGTTTGTTTGTGCGGTAGTGACCATCAACTTAATCGTATTTAAATATTCAAGTCAGTTACTCGTGATATTAACAGAATCTGATATTATATGTTAATATTTATGATTATACACATTATTTGACACAGTTTGAATCTCTTCTCCTACAGGCCTGATGTGCAGTTGCAGCGCTGGCTTCACTGGGGGGCGCTGTGAAATTGAACTGACGTCCTGCATGCCAAACCCGTGCCAGAGCGGTGGGGACTGTAAGCCTTTAGGCAGCGCATTCCTCTGTGGCTGTCCTCGAGGACTCGGGGGACTTATGTAAGATAACATAGCCTGCAATCACACGCCTTAATTACTGAGTGTAAAAAACAGTGTTGATGAATTGTGTGCCCTCTTTACACAGTATGTCCTCTATGACAGAAAGGTTGATTTAAACACATTAATATCTACATCTCTCCGCTCATGTACATCCAAACATGAAAGAATGTGTGTGTGACACACACACGCACACTCACACACTCATTAGCCCACATTAGCAACCCAGCACCCACTGTGTTGTTTTAGCTGTTATTGTGCGAGATAAATTAGTGTTTCTAATTTAATTCAATGTAATTTTGTTTGAAAAGCCTATAATCATTCTCTAGCTGCCTTCCTAATTACAGCTCAGTAATTGCCTTTGAAATAACCTCCCCGCTCATGTGGTTGTTCAACGGAGCCGCCACCAGAGAGCAGTTTCCCCTCAGTGGAGAAAAATGCTTCTGCTTTTTTTATGATTTGGACAAAGATGTAAAAAGGCTTTCGATGAAGTTGAATTAGATCAAATTTAGCTGAATAATAAGGAAGATACAAATGAAGTTGTTTTCTTCAGGCAGCAGATTGCTCAAATCATTATCAGTTAATGATAAACAGATTGAAATAATAAAGCAAATACTATATTCTGCCACAAGCAAACAGCTGTTGAGTGTAATTGGCTATGAAATAGTTTTGTTTTTTTTCCTGCAGATCGATAAAAAGAAATAGCAGACTGAAATATCTGCATCTAAATAACAACACGTTCAATTGAAAAATTCCCTAAAAAAGGTGAAATGTCCCTTTAAAAGCTGAATCATAGACTCGGAAATACAAAAAAAGCTTATTGAATTCATGAAGTTGTTTAGTATTCATGAGCAGATATCAGTGGCCAATATATCCAGACCTTGTTAAGTAAACTTTATATGCTTAATGACTCCCTATACGCTTTTATCATTTAAAGCAAAACTTTGGATGGTTACACAAGGCTGCTTCCCGCAATACTCAGAAATGCTTTTTCTTCTTACATCAGACCGACTCTTGCACAGTGTTTTGAAAATCTCATTAAGAAAAAGTAATTGAAAAAAAAAAAAAAACAACACGTGTTTTTCTATCTCCGTCAGAGCTGGGCTCCATGTTCAAAAAAGACAAGATGAGCATCTATGTGTGTGGAGTAAAATTACATCTTTATCTCAGAGTATGTGTGTTTTTGTTGTGTTGTTATTCAGACATATTTCTTTAAATCGCAACCATATGAATGAAGATAATAGTGAATCCATGAAGATAAACCCTTGATCTAGCCAAAGAGAGGCCCTCTGAAAAGATGATCTCCAAAGTATTTATTTTCTTTCTCTCTCTTTTTAAACTCACTGTCACGCTTTCATCTTTGATTCCTCTCTTTCACTTTGATACAAATCATCCGCACCACTCCCCGTGCATGGCAATTTATTTGTCTGTCTTGCCTCCGCAGATGTGATGAGGATGTCAATGAGTGCGACCAGGATGAGTGTGGAAACGGAGCAGAGTGCGTCAACACGTTCGGCTCCTTCTACTGTAACTGTTCAGAGGGGTACGAGGGTCCGTCCTGTGACGGTGAGACACCTGGCGATCCGGGGGATGACACGCAGGTATAGTATGGGCAACACTGAGTTTATATAGGAGAAAATCTTACAGAATATAATCCAAAAAGTAGTGCACATTCAGCTTGCTTCTTATTGGACTTGGCAGAATTTTAGTGTGTAGCCAGCGGACTCCCAGAAGGTTTATTCAGCAGCTCGGTGTCTTTGTCTCTCCGCAGTAGATGAATGAAAGTGCGGTAATGGGGAAATCACAGTTTCCATTTGAAGTTGTCACGCTCTTGACTTTGTACCTTATATTGAGACTGTAAGCCCAATTAATGTTACACATTGTGAGAAGGTGCTTTCATTATTCCCTAGAAGACTGCAATTAGCAGAGGAGTAAAAACCCATTAGGCCGCTTTCACAACCAATTGATACGTTGGCTTTGTTTTTTTTGTTTTTTTAAGGATATAAAAAGGGTTCTACTGCTGGAAAAAGCCTGTTTTTCCTGGAGCTTACTCATCGTGTATCCTATTAAAACACAAATCTGTGGAATTAATCATTCCCTCCATAGTACGGCAAGACCAGAAATGTGATGCTTGTGTGAGTAGATAGTAAATTGTATTTTCTTCCAATACCATATGATACAAAATCTTAACGTGTAACTTCACCCCCGCGTCTGAGCCACTGCATAAATTAGAAAAAATGATAGAAAAGCTGTGATTATAATTCTACACAGTGGTTATGGAAAAAGTGAAAAAGACAGACGCTGTGGGGAGAGGCGAGGAGGAGGTCTGATTAGATTAGAGGGCGTTAACGTTCTTTTTTAATATAAATTTAATGATGATTAGTCCCAAATGGTCGACTCTATCTCATAAGTGGCCTTGCAAGATTAGGGCTGATTTAAAACGGCATATGGCGTGTTGAGCCATTTTCAACTATATACTAACCATATACCCAAAGTGAAGCCAAAACATCTGGATCGCCCCCTGGTGGCTGGCTGCAGTATAGGTCATAAATCCCGCCCACTTCATGTTTGCGGATGGGACATGAGCCAAACTAAAAATTCAAAGTACACGTCAAATCAATTTTTCCCCAAAGATGGTTTCTGTCATTTTAGGTAGTTCTTATCAAGCTGATGTATGTTCAAGTGTTCATTTTTCTGATAAGTTTGGTTTTAATAAGTTATTTGATGCTATAAAAAGGGGGTGGGACGTCATGATTGTCAGCTGTGAGTCTCTCTCGCTGACAAGCTGCGGCCGTGCTTGGTTCTCAATTGGTTCGGGCAAGTGACCTCGATACCGTGGTATCACTACTGCGCAGACTCTGGCTCCAAATTACGTCAAAATCTCAAGATGGCAGCTCCCGTATCCGGGAAGTTTTGGCTTCACTTCTGTACAGTGGGAGGAAGTGGAGACGTGTCGTCAATCTTTATATACAGTCTTTGTTTTCAACCATGAAATGCCTGCATGAAATTTGGAAAGAAATGTCAATATTAACACCAGCATTGCTGTGTTTCACCACAGTTCAGTCATATCATTTAGTTTATAGCTTAAATAACTTGTTTAAGAGTGCAGTTACACTTTAAGTTTTACACCAACAAAATGTCAGGAAGGTTTTTGGTTATAAAACCTTTGTAACGCTGGTGGTGTGATGTGTTCATTTACATCGATCTCCTTCCTAAGAATACTTGGGGTCGGAAGGTCAGCCGCACTGTATCTGTACAACTACAGCTGTCATGTGGCTGTCTGAATAAATTTAAAAGAATAGGCACTGACTTCACAGACTGAGGCGAAAAAGCTGGATTTTCACCTCGACAGCTTTTCTTTTTAGTGATAACGAACATTTTGGGGGAAAGGTTTCATCATGCTACAAGGTTTTCTCAGCAAGTTGGAAATATGTGATTGTTCTTTATCTGAATGAAAGTGAATATAAGCTAAATTGTAGTTGCTATTGATTCCACCAGACGGTGATACATTACAGTTCTCTTTGTGTTACCCAGGCGGAGCCCCTGTCCTACGTCGGACCAGGAGAGATAATTGGCATCGGGGTCCTCGCCTTTGTCATCATTCTCCTCCTCATACTCTTCGTCGCCTTCAGGAAGAAAATCAAATTCAGGAAAGACTCAGACCCGGGCCCGGGGACTCAGGCTGTGATGGGCGTGTCGGCCATTTCCACAGAGACCAGCTACATGCTGCACAAGACCGGCATGGGAGTGGAAGGGATCGAGTTTAAAGCCGTGCGTGTGTCTGTGTCGGGATCGCCGGCGGCAACGAGTACGTATGGCGAGGTGGGAGGCAGCACTGGGGGCCCTCCCCAGGTCATGGTGCGTCCGACCACCCACTCACCTCTACCAGGAGGAGTCAGCAGCCAGGGCATGAGGAGCGGAGACGGGGACAAGACCACGTCCAGTGAGGGCAGTCAGGTATGCAGAAGCATCCTTACGCAGGGAGGACTTTTTCATGGCAGTTTTAGTTAAAATCACAGGAAAATATTTTGCTTGTGAATCAAAAATGATATCCATATTTTCATACTGTACACTAATAAAAGATAACATGAAATGCCTCATGCAATCTCAACTTTATATCATAATATCAATATTTATATCAGCGTATCTTCCAGCTCCTCGTTTTGATGATGTTGTGCTTCTGTAATTGTGTTGTATTCTTTTTTATTGTTTGAAAGAGACTCAGAACATTAGTACATCTATTACTCTTATTCTTACAAACAGCCATGGGACAAATAGTCATCACTGTCCTCAGAATTGAACTACGAAAAAAAGTGCTTCCATGGCAGGAAGTAAGAGAGATGAAAGTTTTGGCATAATAGAAACTATGGGACAATGACATTTTAGTACTACTGGAAAAAAAACAGTATTTTTGTTTAAAGCAGGAGTCTCCAACAAGTAGCTTGCCCATTTCTGAGTGGCTCGCTAAAGGTTCAAACAATATATACATAAATTTGATAACACAAAGTTTCTTTGTAAACCTGTTTAAATTTCTATCCAATCTTTCCGGCTGGTAGCAGTCTACGAACAGAGAAAGTAAAGCAGCTGAAAATAACGCTTAGAAGACAAAAGTCTCTGTTTTCCAAACTGACAAAGAAGGCTGACGCATTATCAGAGGCTTCGTTTAGTGGTGCACATCCTAACGTAACACAAATAGCCCTTCGCATGGCGGGGATTGTAATAGAGGTGATGACTGTGGTGGCTGAATCGTTATTAAAAAGGACCATAAAAGTAAGACAGAAATCATGTCTGCTATTGGTGACGCACAACTTTGTGCTATTTGTAGCTCTCGGCCACTTTCATTTTGTCAAATTAGCTCTCGGAGGAAAAAAAGGTTGGAGAGCCCTGGTTACAAGCCACCATGTGAATAGTTTGAAAATTCATAACGTTTGTGCCCCCTAGTGGTGGCATTTAAACAAAAGGATCCAACCTGGGCTGAAAGCAATACATAAACTGCACCATTTGTCACTGGTTCTGTCTCGTTCCTCTACAAATAAAAACTTCTGCCATAAGAGCAGTTTGGAAGATGCTTTAAAATACATCTTAAGATGCTTTTTAGAATAAAAAGTTAAAGGATAAGGCTGGCCATATTCTATACTTTTGTTATTTTCAACTAGGGATGCACCGATACCGATACTAATATCGGATATCGGTCCGATACTGACCCAAATAGGTGGATTGGGTATCGGTGACAATGGGCCGATCTGGTATTGGATACCATTATTTTAATAAATGTTTAAGCACAGTTTAAGTCAAGCCTGATGTTGCCTTACAAAAGAATGATCCCAGTCAGCTTATTGATTGAACACTGGTATCAGATCGGTACTCGGTATCGGCTGATAATCATAGCCCAGGTATCGCTATGAAAAAGTCGGATCAGTGCATCCCTATTTTCAACAAGTCCCATAAAAAGACCAAAACCAACATACATTAGTCTCTGACTTCCTGGCCCTGTCTTATGAACCAATTCATTCCAACTGAAGACGTAAATCTTTAAAAAACGGCTCACGACTTTAATTTTTTAAAATGTGGCTAAATAATTTCCATAAACAGCTGGGCAGCAGACATTACTCAAGCAGGAATAAATAGTGCATTTGTTTGAGACTACTTTGAGCCTTGTACTAGCGAGAATATACAGGGGCAGGACGCTGTGCGTAGGATTCAAAATGTTACTAGACTTTTAATCTTTGTGCATTGCTTGTTTTCTTTCGTCTTACACAGTTGAGCAGCTTCCTCTCAGACATGTCTAACGTGCGAGGTGTGGCCAACAGGAGGGGCGTCGCGGTGTGCAGCGTGGCACCCAATCTCCCCTCCGCGTCGGCCTGCCGCTCAGAGCACAGTCCGGCCCACAAAGTGTCCTGGGAGGGAGAGGAAACGAGGGAGGAAGGGCTGGAGAGAGCGAGAAATGAGAGAGAGGAGGAATGGGGGCAGAGAGCTTTTGAGTTGGAGAGAACACAGAGAGATAACAGTCCACAGGGTAAGACTGCATTCGCATGCGCGCGCACACACACACACACACACACACACACAGTTTCGGACCTCTGATCAAAAAGGCACAGATCACACAGGCCACAAACTCATTGTGTTCATCATCTCCACCGAGGGAGCTTATTTCACAGTGATGTATGCCTTTTGATCACACACACATCAAAGAAAATGGCACAGATAAGCAAGAGTGGTTAAGTAGTGATAGATTTTATTTTGCCATCATTTACTGTTTACTTCCTGGGAGCTGTAAATGATAATAAGTTTCTGCTGCACTTGCTGATATTGGCAATCGTGTCGTCTCGTATCAAGATAACTCTCATACATCTCCTGTGCACTTCTGTTTGAATGGTCAGGGTAATCAGCTAGAACTGATGTCCTGTGTTCTTGTCCTACTTTTGCTCTAAAAAAAAGTGAAGCCATAGTCAAAGTAGTTGGAACACTGCCACTCAAAGAAACTTTTCTCCCAAGTTTCCCACCGTTTTCTTTCATCCAAGTGTACCTTTTGTCAACTGAGGGGACGACAAACTGAGAAGAAGCTGTCAGATCATTCCAGTCTGATGTTTAGCCGTCAACAGTTCACAGTCTGTTCTCTGTCAGTGAAGTAACCACGCTGCATCTTTGTGTTGAGGCAGACGTCACACATTTCGATTCTCTCTGCCCAACCTGTTGTCTGAATAATACAGCCTGCGGTGGGAACTTCCTGCCTGTTAATTATTGATTCCTTCCTGTGGGAATGGCAAATAGGTTGTTTCATTTTCTCCTCTGCTCCCCCCGTTGAGCGTACGCACATTAAAAGGAAAGCATGTGCCCCTAGGGGTCACAGCAACATCCCAGTCTATTAATTAAAATGTGATATAGCAAACTACAGTAATATTCCCATTATTGGGTTAATCACTCCGGTGTTAACTACCAGTTTGATTAAACAACTGGAAACAGTTTGGTTATTTATTCACAACACAGCCACCACAAACAGGTATAATAATTCCTATTTCAATAGATGGGCACAAGTCAATACGTGAGGAAACATATTGGTCGTTCTTTCTTGTCACTACCTGCTGCTCATGAATAAATAAAATGGCATGAATAATGAAATAACTGGAGGAACAAATCAGGTCCCATATTGCTCAGTTTTTGGTAATGGGATGTCTCAGAAAAGGCATATTGAAATGTAGTTTTAATAAGAAGGTTCATGATTGAATGACTTGGACAACTAAGGCCTCACAGAAACACCAGTTCCTCTAATAATGCAGACGGAGTAAACCCCCCTAGTGAAGGCTTTCCAGTTCAGCTATTACTGTACCAATTACCGGGCAAATTACAAGCAATTTGTGAGGCTGTTTTGGTTGCTGAAAAAGAGTTAAAATTAGACTTGTGTTTGGCTTAGTATTAGTGGTAATACCTATTTCCAATTAAAGATAATGTCCGAATGGGAAACATTCAAAAAAATAATGGAAAAGTGAGTCTGGTGGCTCTCACAATAGGAAAACAAGTGCAGGGGATTTTAGAAGTTTGTGGCCAGGATGAGAGCATGGTTTGGCTGAGTGTTAGTGGTAGGATTAGAGCAGGGGTCGGGTCCGTGACCTCGGCCATGGCTGCCAAGGTTGGCACATTGTATGGCAGGGTAGTCACTGGCACAATAGCGAATGAGTGTCTGTGAGGAGAGGAAATAAATGGAAAAGAAAGAAAAAAAATAAATGTTTACTTTAAAAGAAAAAAACTTGATTATGTTGAGAAGTGTCCCGTCACCTGTATTAGACCAGCGGTTGTGGCGCTGCCTGCCTTATTTAGTTTGATTGATGGCACTGCCGTACTGCTCACATTCCCACCGGAGCGTTTGACTTATTCCGTTCGCGTTGGAGCGTGACCACCTAGCTCGGGCTCAGAAAGCTAAAAGTTGATGTCTAGACATCCCGGCCCTCACGGACAGAGTTTTGGTTATAAGATGGGCCAAGAAGCCTTGACTGCTTGCTCGCAGAGCGTCCAGTGTAAAGCACGGTTTTGAAAACAGACAAGGACGTTTTTAGAAGACGAGACAGACAAGGGTGACAAAGACATGCTGTGTAACAAATTGTTTATTGCTTTGCCAAACAGGAAAAGCTGTTTACTATTAGTATATATAATCCACGGCAGTTCAAGATTATGCATGTGTAACAGGTGTGATCTTGCGTTGTGTTATAAAGACACCACAGGCCAGGATTCACAATTGAGTCGGCTTATTCTGGTAATGGACAAACAGTGCGGTCACTAGACTGTTCTGGAACAGTAATGATGTTATTAGAAATATAGAAACACTCGTTACCACACAACACACAGCTTGGTAGTTGGCTAACTTAGCTAGCAACATAGCCTACATGCGATTGTTCGTACAACAGATATAATGAATTTGCAAATCTACGATCACACGGAAGTCTTTGTCCATGTCTCAACTCCTATATGTACATACAGTATTCATTTATATGACAAAATAATGAACACGCTCTTAACACAATCTGCACAGTGTTATAATCGTGATTTACCGCTTACACGGTCAAGTTAAACTGGGAAGAACGTAAGGTGCGTCATTCCCTTAAAGGCAACCACACGTATTATAAAGCGACAGAACACTGAACCAAAATACACATACTGTATATAATGCTCTGGTACAATGGCACGTGGAAGCATTATTAACCATGTTACACATGGTCACCTGTTACATATCTGCACAGGATTTATTTATTTGCATTTTTAGGTGTGATACCGGAGTTTTGGTACTGATAACAAAAGTTTTCAGAACCTTAGTTTAAGGACTTTGGTTCCATTTAACAAAATATGCCAAATGTCTCAATGCATCAGTATTTACTGTTGTCTTAATATAAGCAGTTGTACAAGAACTTATATATAATCGTAACAAGCAAAGTTATGATTTAGATGAAGACTGAGAATCCTGAGCACTCAATGCCAATCAAGGTCGGTGCTTTAATTGTATTGGGATTCAGCAGAGGACGCTGCAGTGAAACGTCTGCAAACTGTTTTCTCTTTCTGCTCTTTCCCATTTGTTCCACCTACCAACATAAAGCCTCTTTAGTTTCGCCAAAACTTACTTTTAATCACATCAGCAAAGCTGTCAGCTCTCATTTCCGAGCAGTTTTATATTCCAAATAGATTTGTTTTTAAAGCCCACACCAGTGATTTCCGCTCTGTTGTTCTTCGGTATCGCTTTCCCAATTTGAACACTGACGTGCAACCGGGCGCTTCATTGCTGCTAAATTGGAGCACCTGCGGTAGAACTGCGTACCTGTCTCTCCGTTTAACAGACAGTCTTCACAGCAACATGCCTTTATCTGAAGCCATTGTGACACACAAGTACCTGCTCTGCCCCTCCGGCAGTTGTTTGAAAAACAATCACTCAGAGGCAATGCTGGCCCCCAAATAACAGCTCGGCACAGGAAAACTGTGTCAGGAGTCACGCTGACTTGTAAGCATCCATTTATTCGAAATGTTGCCCTTCAAAGTCACGCGGGTTAGGGCTAACTGGAGACCCTGAGGCTGGCAGCTTTCTCCAAATGAAATTGAATCTTGACTTGTTCGCACAGACAAAATGTCAGGTTTGTGACTGTGACTCCAGCAGTGAGAGCGGGCCGGCCGGCCGGACCATGTGATTGGTTGTATTCTGGGCTGCTTTTGTCCAATGCACCTGCTGTTTAGAGGAGTTTTGTGTTTCACATCTGCTGCACCGAGCTGCACTAGAACAAGTCACTCTGTGGTCCTTACTCTCAATGACACCTCCAGCTGTTTGAAAATGCTGCACTTTGAGAACAGACCTGAATTCATTTTGAGTATACTGCAACTTAAATCGAGGATTGGTGTTGGTATTTCAAGCCTATATTAAAGAGGACCTATTATGCTTTGGTGCTTTTTCCTTTAGTGTGTTATATAGTTTTTGGCTAGACCGCAGAGGGCCAGCCCTACAGACGCAAAAGTCTGTCGCTGAGTGAGTGAGTGAGTGACTGAGTGAGTGACCGAGTGATGAAGTTACAGGATTGGTCGGCCGGCTGCTGGAGTCTCCTCATTGGCTGTTGCTCTTTCAAAATGAAAAGGCGGAGAACAGTTCTGTGTTTACGTTTTCTGGGGAGCGTGTCAGCGGTTCAATGTAACATTACATAGCGCTGTTGTTGTGCATGTGTTATTGTTTATGTTCGTTTAAGTTACGTTATGTTCACAAATTTTCGCCTCGCTTTCCTCCATTTCCGCCATGAACTGACTATCTAGCAGCCACACGTCACTACTGCGGTATGAACCCAAAATAAACAAGTCTGAATTAATTCTTTGTCAAGTCTGTCCGCAACACAACAAGCAAACAACTTTTAAAATGCTTGTTTTCTGAACGGAGTTCGGATCGATCAACGCCAGGCTACGTTAACACCAGCTGCTCCATCAACACTCAACATAACGTCATCTAGGCATAAATACGGCAGCGACGTTGTTGTAAACGGATCAAAGTCTGCCGAAATAACTACGTAATGATGCCGATTAGTAAAAAGTCTGAATTCATGCTTTGTCGGCTCTGTCCGCAAGACGACAGGCAAACAACTTTTAAAATGCTTGTTTTCTGAATGGAGTTCGGATCGATCAGTGGCAGGCTACGTTAACAAGCTGCTCCATCAACTCTCCATCTAGGAATAAATACGGCAGCAACAACGTCAGTGATGACAGCGGGAATATCTCTACGCTGATAAACTTTCGCAACGTATATTGAACACCACTTATATGATGAATGCTTATGATACACATGCTTTCATAAAAAACTGAAATACTTTTAACCTTGCATAATGTATGTCATGCTAATACCTTTTCACCTTGTATAAAATGTATAATATACTGACTAGTAAATGTTACCATTTACATTACTGAATGCCATTTGCTTCATTATAAGTTGGCTTTCAGTCAAACATTAAGATATAAGTGAAAAAAACTGTTCACAAAACATTATAGACATGACCACTGACTATTTGTGTAAGAATTTAGCTACAAATTCACAGACTTGACCATACGGTCCAGCCATATACTCGGTTTTGACCGAGTCTTGTTTTTCTGCATGTAAAAGATCTACAAAGTTACAAAGCCAAAGGGAGTTACTCTCCCCTACAGAAACACTGCTCCTGAACTGCCTGAAACGCCTTGATTGAAGTCCTGTCTTTTCTTCTGTTACGTGGTGATGTCATCAAGTAACACATTTGCATAATACCTGCCTAGCCAGCCCATTCTCATTCCCAGGGCGTCGGCATTAGATACCAACGCTTAAGGCAACCTTTAGCGTTGGTATTAAATGCACAGGGAAAGTGCGCCGGGAGTGTGGTGACGTAGCTTTAAGAGCGAAAAGAGACACATCGGGGGGGGCGGAAGGGGAGGTGGATGGGTCCAACAAACACAAGGCTTTCATTCAGGAGACTGCTGTTCGTTTCCCGTGCGTCAGATTTACAATCAGCTGTTCGTTCGTGTCCAGTGTTCACAACGTTCAGTGTCATTTTCACTGTACAAACGTAGTCGTTTTAAGTCCAACCATGTTGTTTTTTTCCTAAACCTAACTATAGTGGTTTTATTGCATAAACGTAAGCAAGTGTTTTTGTTTACTTCACAACATTAAGCATGTGTTTACTACGATCGAAAAGTGGGATGAGAACAAGTTGGCTTAGCGGCTAGTTTTGTATGCCCTCAAACAAAGCTAGTTAGAGTGGAGCTGGAGCGGAGTCTGAAGAGTTTAGTTCGGTTGACCAATCACAACAGAGTGGGCCAGCTGACCAATCAGAGTAGACTGGGCTTTTTCGGGCGGGGACTCAAACGAAGTGTTTCATACAGAGGGTGAAAAGAGGTGCTGCAGCACAGCCGGTATGAGAAAGTAAAGCGTTTTTTTTTTAAGATTAAAGCATGTAAACATGTTCTAGTAGAAACCCAAAAGACAAGAATGCACCTGAAAATGAGCATTATAGGTCCTCTTTAATACAATACTCACATGCCCATACAGTATGCACACTGAAAGAGGTTTTGGTTGCTGTAATCATTTCTCCTGGCTGTGAAAACGTCCCTTCAGTGTAAGAGATGGGAAAACCCACTGTTCTCGCTTCATGCGAAAATGCGTTCCAAATCAAGTGCCTACCCACTTGACTTGGCTAGCTCAGACTGTAGAGTGGAGTCACGCCAGGAAGGGATCTCTTCACGGCCAGGACGGGCAGAAGGAATGAATAACTCTTTAAATGTACATATAGGCACGTCAGTGGTGTATTAAGATAAAAATGTTGAATTTATATCCATCATTTTCTTTTAATTTTGAGTGGGCTTGTTGGTTATTAAGAAAATGCTTCCAAAAGGGGTTTGGAAATGAATATGTGCCTGTGTTTTTTTGTGTGTTTGTATGTTAGAGCTGGTGGACGAGGTGGCGTGTCTCTCAGACTCCACCTCTGAGGAACACTCGCTCAGTTCCTACACCTCTGAGTCCTTCGATGACAACGGTAAGACTCTAATGCTAAAAGCACACTTTTGCACTTTTTACTAGTTTACACTGTACGGCCTCTAAACGTTATTCAAAAAGGAAGCGAAGTAGACATCGCTTCACATTTAGGAGTCACATGGCTGGGAACCACTGCTGTAGATAAAATCACCTGAATGTAAAAACAGTCCACTTTGCACTTTCAGTCTAGTGCATTACCTGTATTTACATATTGAAAAGCAAGCTGAAAATAGACCCGTGGAAATGTTTCGTGAAAGGTGCCTTAATATGCAACCAAATCTATACTACGTATGAATGCGTCAAAGGTTAATGCACACGTCTACAGTAAAAGAAAAAAATCTCTTTTAACCCTTTTCTTCTATACTATAGTGTGTCTTTTTCCCAGATAACTCAATACCGTTGATCTTTCCTTGAAGTAAGGAAGTCGAACACCCTAACGATCGTGTGTGTGCATGTGTTTTTCAGCTAAGGAACCCATGTAGATGCCTTGTTTCCGGTCTAATTACTGTAGCTGCAAAGACCTCATGTCTCTCCTGCTTACTTAACACATATATAACATATGCATAGAAACGTGTTGGGAAGAAAAACATGTTTGTTCTCAGTACGTGTGCACACACCCATTCTCCATCTCACCTCAGTCATACCCAGCACATGAAACCTTACCCTACAAGTGCTCTGACATTGTTCCTGTTCTTCTCCTTCTTCTCTTTCTGTACTCTGCCCAGCCTCCATAGTGACAGTCATACGTCTAGTCAATGACGCTGTTGATAATATTGAAAGTGAAGGTACGAAAGAATCATCTTCTGTTAACTCCTTTGTCTCTTTTGTGTCTGTCTTCTGATGCCAAAGTGTTGGTTCAGCGGTGTAGCCCTTAGATATAATATACTGAAAGCAGCCAAGCCTCTACTGTTCAATCCCCCTTTCTGTTCAGAATAAAACATCCTGCTTAGATTTCCAATATTTTTGTCAGTTTCTTTCTCTCTGTGTTTCAAATTTTTCCCCTTTAGTTTCCGCATTGTTTGTCTCAGTCTTTTCTCTGACTCTGATGCTTTTCTCTCTCCCTTTGTAGTGTCAAACATGGACAAAGAACAGCGGCGGAGCAGCCCTGGTGAGTGAGATGCAAAGCAACTGGAAAACATCTTATTAACTTTCCATCCCTTTGGCTTTATTTCTCAAGCTGTGATCCCCAAACCCAGCCTTTTGTGTCCTTTACATTATTTACTCTCAATACTTTTATCGTTCCCCGTACAGCACAGATTACCATTTCTGTTTATGTACATTTTTTTCTTGCTACCCAGACTTTGAATGCGAGCGCAGTTTCCCAGTTTCTTCACACTCGGTGTGTTTAATAACCAAACATTAAATGGATCCTTATCAAGGACGTCTGTTTATGTATTATGTTAGAAAACGAATATTAGCAAGATTTCAAATATCAGCATTGACTTCAAAACTCCAGGATCTGTTCGGCTCTCTACACTTCCCACTTTCAAACACCTCTCTGCAATCGTGAGCGGTTTAACAAGCAGCAAAACTCCTCCAGTGAAACATCAGCGTTCTCCCATCTCCCATATAACATTCATGAATATCATATCAATATTGTGACTTTAATAGTTCAGAATCAGGACCTCCATTATTTGGATTTAAAAGCTTGAGGAAAATTTGTACTAGCTGGCTACACCTCTTATTTCAAGGTGTCAGATATTCAACATTTAATTTTGTTCTGCTCGTTTCAGCTCCAGAATGCGATTGGTTATCAGTATTGTTAATTACTTGTTAATTAATATTGTTAATTGCTTTTGTAGCCAACAAAAGCTGATAAGATCTTTATCATGGATCTTTTTAGTTATTTATGTCTTGTGGGTTTCGATCTTGAGGATTCAGATTCCGCAGCACATGTTCAATATAAAACACAGCTTTCTATGATCAAATAAAAACATTAGGCATGATCCAGTTAAGGGCTGCCCCCTCTTAATCGGTTGTTTTGGCCTAAAGCTGGGGACACACCAACCCGACATCAGAGAACTAGCGGCGACGAAGGCTGCCTGTTGTGTCGCCTACAAGTTGCACCCGAACACACCACAAAGACTACAACTGACTGCCAGTTAGCGTGGACGTTCTTGCGCCTGCGTGAGATGAAATAACTCTCCTCACCGGCAGGTGGCGGTACTCTGTATTCGGCATTCAAAAAGGGAAACCGGAAGACCGAGGGCTGTGGATATACAAGCAGTTGTTATGTTACGTACATGAAACAAAGCGGCGTCTGCCAACCATTTTCATACCACTCTCACTCACCACTTAGCTTCATTTCAGATGGCCATGTTGCTGTGAAAATATCCGTGTGTTGGAATGATCAGATGAGATGAAGATCAAAAATGAGAAGAGCCTTCTGTGTTTTTCCTCTTGACTTTACTCGTTGGCTTGCTTTCCTCACATCCGTTTCTCTTCTCGTGCACTGATTCGCCTAAGCTGAACAGCCAGTCAGAGTTATTTCTGTCATCGACGGGCGGCGCCGCTGCCGATTCAACATGCTGAATATGCCGAAAAAACTAGGCCGACGGACGCTCACCGACAGCCCCAAACTGTCGGCCATCGGCTTAGCGTGTCAGGGCCTTTAGTCGACTAAGATTTCTTTAATCAATTAGTCGTTTTTTTATGCTTTTTCATGCTGAATGACTTATTTCCAAGAAACTTATGAGCACATCTCTGGTAAACACAAGATTTAAAATAGTGTGATTCAGTTTTACAGATCTGTTGATTAAATCAACCAATCGATTAGTGGACAAAAGAGTGTTAGTCGACTAAGAATTTCTTTGGTCGAGTACAGCCCTAATCCAGCTGCACCTATCCTATGTGTTGATGTTCTTGCCGGTTGCTTGTGCTTACAGTCTTAAAAACCAACACTAACTGGCTCATAGTTACTAAGTCTGTTTGTTCTCAGTTGCATGTAATTTACTGGGTCCACAAAGCACTGCATTACTCACCCAGAGCAAGACTGCGTTTACGCCTCTGTCTCTGCCAGCCGACTGAAGCACAAGAAGCTTTAATTCAGACGGAGAGAATAAAATGATGAATTGAAATTGTTGTCTAGTAGGTCGTTCCAAATAACCCATTGGGTTCAGTGTAACACATGTAAAAACATATTTTTTTTATTTTAGATATGTGCTCATATTTTTTTGCTCATGCCAAACATAGCATACTGCAGAAACAACTGCATAAAAAAAGACAAAAATATAGATTTAATGGGAGAAAAAATAGTATTCATGTCTGTTGTTCTCCATTTGAAATATCATCAATCCGGCTTGGGTGAGATAACATTTTTTGCATGTGCAATTACAGTGTGGCATGTGTATATATTACGAGTGTATCCGTCTGTTTGCATGTATCTGCGATGTGCTAAATGGCTCTCTGCCAGCCTCCCTCTCCCGTTATCCAGTTTTTTCTCCCGAGTCATAATTCGCCGTGTCTTTCTGCATTCGGCTGTTTCCATGAGAAGAGCATTTCATCATCAAAGGCTTCCTGTCCCATGAGATATTTGTTTTGTTTTCCACCTCGCTGACAGCAAATCGCCACCTGCAGAGCAACGATGAGATTTGTGTAGAGCACATTGTGGATCGTAAAAACATTAATTTATTTGGTATTAATTATTGTTATTATTTTACTCCCTTTAACCGTACATTTTTCAACCAGAGATATTTCAGCAGCATGGCATGCAGTAAGGAGAACTCCCACATGTTTTGCGGTGTGTTGGCACAGCAGTCTATTAGATATCTGTCCACACGTGTCGTGCATTATATACCAGGAGCTGGCACTGCTTATGAAGTGTACTCTCCATCCCACACAGAGGGGATGACCCCCATGGCTCCTCTCTCTTCATCAATATGATATTTTTTCACTCGCAGCTCATTAACCTAACCATGAATTATGCAACCTGCGTGCTGTAGTTTGTAGTCAGTAGTGGATTAGCGGGGAGTTCTGTGTCAGTCCGTTTAACAGCATGAACTCAGCTGTAGGAGGAAGTAAAAAAAAGTTTTTTGTCGACTGGTTTTATTTGCACTTTAATAAATTCTAAATGAGAAGTGGAGCAATTACACAACGTAAACACGCAGTCCCGCAGAACACGTAGTAAACTCCATAGTGACACAGTGAGAAACAAAGCCGTTCACGAGCCTCCCGCCGCATCAGAGACACAAACAAACACGCACGTACGTACTCTCAAACATGCAAGCGCACACGCTCACACATGTACGTACACGAGTAACAAGCAACACATTTCTATGAAAATAAAGAGAGCTCAAGGGAGTAGATAATGAGCAGAGGAAAAGGAAAAGAGGAGAAACACAACAAGCCAGAGGCACGGGCTATTCATTAATGGTAGGAACATTGGCTGACAGTTTTTTTCTCTTAAAGGCGGAATGAGTAGGATTTGACAGTTGTGGTTTGTAAAACCCTCCTCCCCGGCTCAGCGACACCAGAAGTACACGCCCCCCCCTGACCGCGGTTACGGTGCTCGCCAGCAGGTGAAAGCCAACCCCAGATTCACTCTCATTTTGGAACAAGCTTTTTCCACTTGGCGTTTCGCCCAGTGGGCTACCTCCGGGTCTGAAAAGTGAAGCCAATGCTGAAGTGCCTTACACTTGCATTCTTTCTAATAGCCAGCAGGGGGCGACTCCTCTGGTTGCAAAAAGAAGTCTGATTGTATAGAAGTCTATGAGAAAATGACCCTACTTCTCACTTGATTTATTACCTCAGTAAACATTATAAACATGAGTTTATGGTCTCAATCGCTAGTTTCAAGTCGTCTTCAATACAGCATGATGTTCATTTAGTAAATCATGGTCCCATTTAGAGTCAAATAGACGGCGTTGTCAGGTCTGGGAGTTATCCATGTTTTCGTCTTAGAAAACTTTAACCCTTTCACAGTGTGTTTTCAGTTCATGAAATTTAATTGTAACATTTTGGTCGCCTAAAAAATGGCGTATTCATTCAGCTTCAGTTGTACTTAGCTCCATCCTCTTGTGTCTGGTTGCAAAAAAACAAGATGGCGACGGCCAAAATGCTGAACTCGAGGCTTCAAAACAGCAGTCCACAAACCAATGGGTGACATCACGGTGACTACGTCCTTCTTATATACAGTCTATGATTTCGCCTCGCTATATTTGTGTTTTTCTGGTGCTGTGTCCGCATTTTCATAGCTTCCTCTTGGATGCGTACTTACGATCTGGCACCTGGTTGCTACGTCTTTATAGAGGCTGACGCCCAGAAATGTCCCAAACACAGCAAAATAAGAAAATAATCCCTCTAAATCATCACTTATGATGATTTAGAGGGATTATATGTTGTATATACTTTGTTTTTGTTTTTTTAGAAAAAATCTACTCATCGACCTTTAAGTAAAAGAGTAAAGTAAAAGGAGAGGCAGTAAAGTCCTGACCTGACCTTGTTTTTTTTAGTTAGCAATTGTGACTTTAGGAGGGCAGCGATGGAATCTGCAGCGGTGATTTGAGTAATTGTTAACATCCTCAGATCAGTCCCTCCAGTAACTGAAAGCATATTCTCTGCTGCCACCTCTCTTACCTCCTGCAGATAAGATTGCGATGATACTGTTGTTTTAGAAGTGAAGTGATTTATTGATGTGGCACCTTTCGCCGGCTGATCCTATTAGGTAGATAATCTCATTCCTTGGGCACACTGTGCATTGCGGAAAGGCTGTAACACACACATTCAAAAAAGGACTACATACTTCCAGTGATTTGGCAGCACTAGTTTGTCCGGGGAATAAAGCCTCAGGCTCCTAACACAGTATGTTAACTAAAATTCTTTTCTTAACTCTCTTAAGTAGGTCGTCTCTCTACATGTTGTTCCTTTAAAAACATACCATTTCTCACTGAAACTATTCCAAAACTGTTTATTCTTTCTGTATTTTGTCCCTTTTCTTTCCAGCATACCGCTGGGAGTCTTCCAGTCAGACTTCGAGCTGGCTGTCACCATCGCGCCTGCGTCCACCAGAGATGGGATCCCACTACGACCTCAGTGACACCCAGCAAAACATCACACGAGGAGGCAGCACGCGGTCCCTCCAGCTGGACTACAAAGTGATGAGCTACAGCGCTGACAGGGGCCGAGAGCGGGGACGGGAGACCGGCAGGAGGACCTTCCAGTGGGAGAGGAATCAATCGGGCGAGTGGGAGAGGAAACGCATCCTGGACAGAGAAGAAAAGAGAAGGCGCGACGGGGAAGGAGAGGACACAGTGAGCGGGGACACGGGGGCGCAGCAACAGGACCGCAGAGACCAGCAGCAGTCGCACGGCCATGACAGCTGCGAAGACAGCTCCTCGCCTGTTTACGAGGACTACCGAGAGGCCAGCCACGACCCGGAGCAAAGTGAAGACTCAGAGAGCCTTTATGACACTCTACCCCCGACCCGACGAGCCTACGAAGGATACCCGCTGAGCCCTCCTGGCATCAACCTGCACCCGGCTCAACTCCTGCCGCCCCTCAGGGCGTGGGATTTACAGACAGGGGAGTGGAGGGGATTGCAGGAGGATCGAGGAGGAGGGCTCGGCTCCAGCGGTCTGGCAGGTTCTGGGGACGAGCTAGAGAGACTACTGAACCTGGTGTCCCTCAGAGCCAGGAGAGCCACACGAATAAACAGAGCCTCCACCCAATCTGACCCCACAACAGACTGGGATGGATTTAAATGAGCACACAAGACTGTTTCAAACAAATAGATTTAATAATCCTTTATAAATAAAAGAGAGGCTTTGACCCTCTCTGATTACTTGACATTTATACTACTACACCGTTGGTCCACCACCTAAAAATAATTAAAAAGGGGGAATATTACCATATATACTTTTATTATCCCGCATTATTATCCCGCTGTAAGCAAACACTAATCCACCACCGATCCCCCGGCTCATTTATAAGCTGGAGGAATATATGTGTTCTCCAGACGCCTTCACCTGTGCTGCATGAGAGTTAACCCAGATTGGCTGTGAATCAATGCTATTACATTTATTATTTATAGAACCACTGGAGCACAGCATTTATCAGCATCAAACTATGAAAGGAACCGGCCTGTCTCTGTTTTTAGACGATACCGTATGTACACACGTTACTACATACAGTACGTTGTTCTGTTGAATCTACGCACACACAGACGCAATCATTTTGTGAACTCAACCATGCAATACTTAATGCATTCCTTATTTTATTGGCACATGCTCGGGGGTTGTTTTGAAGAGAACTATTCGCCCACATCCCAGACGTAGCCTCGGAGATGTTATTAAGATTACCAGACGTTTAATACCAGGAGATCTTTATTTAATCATTTCATTATCCTATGATTATTTATTTAATTATTACACTATTCATGTTGGCTTTGGTTGCTTCGGAAGTCTCTTTGTGAACACAAGCATCAGGGGTATCTGGCTTGTATAGCTATGATTAAATACAGCACTGTAGGTAATGCCACATATTTTTTGTTTGACTCATGAAACTCAACAATGGTTTTGACCTCTCATTTTAACTCACAGTATCTGCTCTGCAGTGATGAAAGACTGATTCACTTATGCACACGGATTCTCATGTGCATTATGTACCTTGTATATATATATATATATATTACCAAAGCGGAACTTTTAGCAGCAGATAGATTTAAAGCCCGCTTTACACCTAATGTTAACATGTAATGTGAATTTTCAGACGTTACGTGCTGAAAGGTTTAGAGAGAATTATGTGGAGATGCATCCGTGAAGTACAGAATCACTCACCCAAGACATGTACACACATGGTTGCCTCACTGATAACACAGTGTAAATGCTGCGGTGTTCCCAATACACACACAAGAAAAGGGAATGTGTTAAACGCCATGTTAAACAACTATGAAACGCAGGCAGAACAAACAGGTGGTAGGCAACTAGGATTTTTTTACCGATTAACATATTCACAACGGCAGTTCAGGACAGTCGTGGGTTGTGAATGAGCCAGACTAAATGTCTGCTGTCAGAAACAGCTGCACTAACCTGCCCTTCATCTCACACTTCAGATGTACCTTCTGGTAAACATGACTCCTTGTTTTTGATTTGAAAAGGGATTTTTTTTTTTTTTCTCGACAAAACGCTCTCCTCTTGGAGAGATCTTAATCAATGATGTAAACCGCAAACATTATACACACATAGCAAAGTTTTTTGGAACTCTCGAAGGACGGAGCAGCAGGTGTAAATGCAAATCATCCACATCAGACAGTATGTATTGTACATGTATCTTAATGAAGATGTAACACTGTGAAGAAAGATCAAATTCAAGGGCACACTGTTAGAGGATTCAAATGGAATCTAACAGAAAATACCATTAAAAGTATGTTATGTTTTGAATTGCTTTTGTTGTGCAACGTCTGCTTGCCGGTGAAAGTAAACGGATGTGTTATTGCAAGAATGTAGTTTTTCAGAAGAACTGTAGAGAATGTTATACTGAAAGGTATCATATGTAATAGGGCTGACCCGAATGCTTCGAAGCTTTGACCGTTGCCATGGTATTCGACCTCCAAATCACTAGGCTTCGTTTTTAGTTTTTATACACAAGTATGTAATAATAATGTATAAATTCAAAAATATATGAAATAAGGAATAATACCACAACATTATTCATTATTAGTAGTTATTCTCAGACGGATAGCGCTCTTTGTTGTGTGTAGAGGTGCGTGTGTGTACAGTAGTCCAGTACAGCAGCACTGAAACGGGGGAGATGGAGAAAGACAGACAGAACATGTCACGCCGTGCTGCTCCGCGAAGCTACCTCACCAAAAAAAAAGCCAAAAAAATGGTATTCGGGACAGCTCTAATGCGTAACAACCAACACCAATAGACCAACGGACAGGTCTTAACACGGTCATGATCAGTCTTATTGTCGCCTAATGTATTCATGTCCCATCCATCCATCCATCCATCCTCTTCACCCATTCCTATCCAGGTCTAAGTGCTGAAGCGTGTCCCAGCTCGCGTCGGGCAGCAGACATAGAAACATCCCGGACAGGTCAGACAAACACAACAACATTCACACCTGTGGGCACTTTACAGTTTCCAGTTCACCTGGCCTGCATGTCTGTGGACTGTGGAAGGAGCACCAGAGGGAATCCCACAGGAATAGGCTGTGTGAACGTGCCAACTCGACACAGAACAAGCAGCTTCCAAAGGCTGAAATTTTAAAACCTAGAGCCTCAATGCGAATCAACACTGCTAACAAGTGAGAAAGCTTTGCTGTCACGTTTTACCTCTTTATTGGTTGATTCATTTCGCAAAGTAGCTTTCTAGTCTGCTAGATTTTCAGTTATTTGAAGATGCTCGAATCAAGCAGATTCAGACTTATAGCTGCAGTGGGTAGAATTGGAGCAAATACGATTAAAAAAAAGAAGTTATTTTTATAAACGGTCACTATATCATGACAGTAGTGCACGAGACAGGTAATCTGAAAAAAAATCATGTGCCTCTGTTTTCTCGGGTGTTCTCGAAGGCTCCTAATGGCATCTGCAAGATTTCACAGACCGGAGGAAAACAACCAATCAGAGCATGTCGTCTCTGAGCAGCTGTCAATCACTCGTGAACTCCGATCAAACTAGGCGGCGCTGATCAAATATGAATATTCTGTTACTGTAATGCCTATTTCTCTCCTCAAATGTTTCCAGAAACATCTTGCAGTGTACTGTTTAGCTGTAAAATGAGAAAGTTTATGACCAGCCATGTTGAGATCAGTTGAGGAAATACCAAGCACCGCCCACCACCCGGAGCACAGCCAATAGGAACGCTCAACAGGAAAGCTCTCTCTCTGAAATGACCTGTGATTGGCCAATGTCTCCCGTCACAGGCTAGACTTTTTAAAGCCTGAAAGCAGAGCCATTAGGAGGTGCAGAAGTCCAGTATTCTCTCAGAACACTTGAATTACAATATGCTGAAAGGTTATAGTGGAATTTTTTCCCCAATGATGCCAAAAACATTCTGCCTACTGCAGGTTTAATTGGAAAGAAATCTGTCTTAAGGGTGTTTAATGTACCTGGTGTGCTGTAGCAGGTGAGCTATATCTCAACGCAGACTACATGAGATAAATAATCCCCATAAAATATTTAATCCCATCAAGTCAGTCTTGTCACGCCTCTTATATGTTTCTCTTTCCCTCCCGACTGGAATCTGGCAGATTTAGCAGAGCTCAAAGTCATCGATGTCCTGGGAAGACGTGAAGGCATGAGAATGTCAAGCTCATAAACTGTACGATGAGTCAAAGAATACATTTTTATTTTGAAATCATTTGAGATTTCAATAGGGTGTTATGATCATGGCTGATTGCTTTGGCTGTATGTGCTGTCAACAGTTGAGCCGATTTCAGCGTAATCTTCTCTTTTGTTTACCTCTGGAGCTGATTTTTTTTTTGCTGACTTGAAAAGATGTGTCTGTCTTATTGTGTGGCACTCTTTGTTCCTGTGAGCGTATTTCCATACTGACATAGTGGTCAAATTACTGTATGCAGACTGTGCATCTATAAAAGCACCTGTCTGTGATATAATACTTTTGCTGTCTGTGCAGAAATGTGTTATGAGTTTTGCACGTCAGCCAGAAGCCACACGCGAAAAAATGAAAAACCACATCCCACAGCCTCAGTGTGTTATTTGTTTAACAGAACACGCACTTCTGCACAAGATCCAAACTTTAATTACTGAATGTTACAAGGTATGCTACTGGCGTGTAAGGTGACATTTCCTTTTAATCGCTTTATCTAGAATCCTCAAAAGGTCATTAATTCTTGATTGGTGACGAAAGGTTGAAGGTGGGCGATGGTCAGAGCGCTCTGCACTCTCTCCGTGTGGGGGACTAACAAAGCAACGCACCGACAAACCTTTGTGGGTTTTGATTATTCCGCCCCTGTGGAGTTGACACACAAACTTCGTCCTTGTTATCATCCAACCCTCCTCCTATAAACACCACCAGGCTGACTGTCTGCCAGAAGACATTCCCATGGCAACCAGACATTCCCTTCATCATGGTTGTGTTTCATTTTCCCTGTCACATACAATGCTTTTTGGCCAATTAAGGGGCGAGGAGGTGTATTTTTGTGTGTGTGCTATACACGTGTGTCCATGCGCTTGCTGTAGTACAGATGTTTGCCTCTGCACGCTGCTCAGCATACCTGCTTCTAAAATACTGTATTTTTCTTTGATGCAGTGGGGGGAGAGCAGAGTTGTTTGACACAAGAATAAGCCCTCGCCCACTCCTAAACATCTTATATGTAGGTATTGTGTATGCATGCACTGAGATAAGTCAGTGAGTGCATGCCCCGAGAACCCTTAAGAATCCGCCATTACACCCTTTAAAATTAGTATTGGCAAAGAGAACCAGCAGCTGCAGCAATAGCTGTATTTTCATGGCAGCAATCATTTTGTCAGAGTAAAGTGTGCATTTTTTTTGAACAGTGGATATCAGTTTTGAGTGAAACACTTCATATATCTTTTAGTGCATGCCAGTTTGTGTCAGTGCAATAGATGGAAATAGCTCATAGTCAAAATGTTGGCTGGCTTGTTCCAGTTCTGTTCTCTCTCTCCCTGCAGGTACCGTGAACCACAAAAGACTGAAACAAGGCAGGTACACGGCAGAACCTGAGGGAGATGAATCCTCAGCCCAGGAAAAAAAAAAAAAAAGAGAAGCATGCATTTATTTTGTGTGAAATGCATATAAAACTTGTCACTGCATGCAGACTTTATAGCCTAAAATAATCAGCTTGTTTTGCTCCCCTATGTGATCACAACACATATGTTTCCTCTATTACCTCTGCCTGTCACAACAAGGCAATACAGAAAATGAGATTTTATCAATTAGCATAAAATGCTAAAGATGTCTAACAGCTGGAACCCTCTAAAAAAAAAAACAGGTGTCATGTCACATTTCTCTGAATCCATCGCATTCATTCATGTTTTGTGGCAAACCTGCCTTCATTTTAGAGCGAGAGAAAAGAAGAGTCATTACCCACAAGACATGCATCCTTTCGGGCTAAACCTTACATAACATAACAGCAGCACCACAGGTAGAAAAAAGTCCTGCTGTCTGGTCAGAGGGATGGAGAAATAGAAAACTACAAGCTAGCTTATTAAATTATTCTGACAATGATTATGCAACATGTGCCAATAATTTACATACTCTCTCACGACCGTCCTGCTTGTTTAACATATTCAGAGCATGCTGGCTGTCCTGGTGACAGGCGCAGGGTCAAACCAAAGGCAAAATACCAGGGCGTGTAAGGGAAAAGAGGAACAGACAGAAAGAGAGACAGAGAGAGAGAGCAATAAACAAAAGTGACTGTTGTGTTTATTCATCATGCATCAGAGGAAACTGATGAGGACCTGCCAGTCCCTTTAGCTCTGCTGGCTTTTCATTGAACCATCTGGCATTTACACCACAGAGTCAGCTAAGCCACTTAAAACCTCTTTCTAACCCCCACACACACCCCCAGTTTTGTCTTCTTCTCTGCTTTTTTTTTTTTTTTTTTCACAATGACGTTCCTCCAGATCTGGCCGGACACAGCAGGGATGAGAAGGGATGGACAAAAGGATGAATGGGCGTTACATAAAAAAGAAGGAGTGGAAATGAAGTATAGATCACGTAAGAAAAAGGCGCGAGATGAGCAGAGAAGTGGGGAAAAAAAAAAGTATAGGAGATTACCATTTCCCCAGTTTCTGCTTATTGAGGGGATAGCTGTGTGGGTGAATATAAATCCACGCTGTTCTCAGTAACACCAGGATTACACACCCAGCCAGACCTAATCTGTGTGCCTAACATCTGCTTCTGATGACACACACACACACACATACACACACGCGCGCGCACAACTCTCACATGACCGTAATGACCACAAAGGCAGTCAGTGTCTCAAGCAATTTCATCACATGTATTATTCAGGAATACTTTAATCTTGTGAGTATAATCAGACACAACATGCCTACGCTGCTGAAACAAGGCAACAAGGTGGGGGGGATGGGAAGGGGTCACGTCCATGATAGGAATTCACATGAGAAAGCTGCCCTCAGCCGTGTGTGACTGAGTAGAGTAACCAGCCCTATACTCCATCACCTCCCATCCCCCCCTGCGGTGGTAACAGATGTATTGCCTCCGCCAAGGAGGGTATGTTTTCAGTTCGGTTTGTTTGTTTGTCAGCAGGATTACGGAAAAGCTATCCATTTCCCCGCCCCAAAAAAAAATTGGTGGAAGGGTGTACAGTAGCATGAGCCAAGGAGGAACCCATTAAATATTTGGAGCGGATTGGCTTTGGCGGAGGTCTGCGCTCTCTCCGAGTGCCCTTCTAGTTACTAAAGCAATCCTCTGGCACATGCCTGCAAAGCGGCATGTGTGTGAGACAGAAGTTAACTGCTCTGCAGCGTGTTTCATGTCCTTTATTGGATTTTCTAGTGTGGTGAAAATGCCATTGGATTATGCCACACAACTCAACTGTTGTTGAACATTATCACATTTACATGACATTAAAAAGACTAATTGTCTCACATTGTCTTTGAATGGAAAGATCCCCGCCCCCAACATGACCACTTTCTGCACAAAGAGCACAGAAAAGGCTGAATCCCATTATTGGGGATGTGTTTATTTTACCCTTCCATATCTCGAGCTCTGATATGCTGATTTGACAGGGGCCGTCAGTGTTACGCTGTCTGACTTTATTACAACACTCCCCAGTTTGCTCTGAAGTTGTAAAGAAATGCTGCCTTTCGACAGAGGTGAGGCAGAATGATGGATCAAAAATGCTGCCGAGATATTTGGCTGCATCAGGGGCCTCAGAGCTCAGCTTGTTATCTGCTTTAGCACTGAGGAATCGGTTCGCTGTCACCCTCGAGATTGCTGAGATCTGATTTCGGTAAGAAGGAGGTCTGCTCTGTATTGTGCTTTGATCATCACAGGGTTTTTTTTTGTTTTTTTTACGCTCGCCAGCAGAATAAGCATCTAGATTTGCTGAAGTTGCGACAACTGTACGATTTTTATAAAAGGTCCTTGTTGAACTCTGCAAGCGTGAAATGCCCGTGGTAGTAACCTTTACAGTCCATCTGACGACTCGAATGTAAGAACAATCATAAACGCACAAGAATTGCATTTTAGGTGTGACAAACGCACCTAAAAGGCAACAGGAGAGCACAAACCTCCTCCAAATATAATTCTTGCTCTTACATCTGAAGACAGTATGACTAACACTAACATTTTAAATTCAAATTATTTCTTGACGCTGGAGACGTACCGCTGGATTAAAAGCTTCTACCTCTGCACTCTAAGTCTCTGTCGGTTTCCTCATTGTTGCTATGAAACGACAATGTCAGAAATTCCAAATTCTACCAAAATCTCTTTAAACATTTCTTGGTTTAGGGCCCCTTTTGCACCACATTTCCTAAAGTATTTTTGAGATTTTGCACCAAATCTTATGAGCTGACAGACCAATACACAATGATTCCCAATAATTATTTAAAACAATCAGTCAACACAACAAAACCAATGAGTTATGTCTCCAATTACAATACCACTTTATCCATACTGAATGCTGGTGATGTAATAAGTCGTGTTGCAAAGTGTTGCTTGTATGCATGACTTCAATACAAATATGGTTACACTTGTTACATTATTTCCAAAGATACTGGCAACATGGAAATATACCTTCAGTATAATATTAGCAGGCTAATTTGGTCATTTCAATAAAACTCTCCGTGCAGAACAATGGCTCTGAGAGTTAGAGTCAATATTAATAAAAAAATCATGTCGTCCTGTAGAGTACAGCTCAATGTACATGGCCATATATGGGGCAGGTACCGGTTCCTGTAGAGGACGGTGTTGATGCCCGGTCGCTGGGGCCAGTTTGTCCGAACATCATTCATCCGCTTCCCCATTCCTGCTTTTATACCCACAACCCTATGCTTCACTGTCACGAGTGAGTGCTTCAGATTATTGAAGGTTCTTTCAGAGCGGGCAAACACAGTAATCACATTGGTTATAGATTCAGAAGTCTTTGAAGCATGTCCACCGTACCCTTAGCACAGCATTATCAGGCCTTTGCAGTTTTCATTTAGCAGATTTATGTTTTGTACACCGTGCCATATGTTTGCTTGATGTGCGATATATCGTTCGGCCGATGCCCCTGCTATTGACTGTGTGTCTGTTTTCAAAGTCTATACGTGTGTGTGTGTGTGCTAGTCTGGCTGACCTCACAGCCAGAGCTGTCTGTCGCCTGGTCATCACATCACCCTGCTTTGAGGCTCACACCAGGACGCTCTAATCTGTGCCTGCTGCTGTTGCTTGAGGGCATCCGCTGCAGCCCAGTAGTGAGGAGTTAAACAAGTCAATGGCACTGGCCTCAATGTGTCACCACCGGCACTGACAGTATCGATGACATATGAATCTACTGGATCAGATGGAGAGTTCGACTGCACTGTTGCCACCAGTTAAGGATGAATGGGATTAGGCTGCCACCTCCACTTACTCTGGCTGCACTGTGCACAAAGTGAATCACAGTCCAGAGTCCAAAAATGGCACCCTGGTGGATGCACGCTTACTCTGTTAAATGATATTGGTTCCATCGATAGTGTATTGCATTTGCAGTTGAGACACGTCCATATAGGCCATCTCCAGATTGTTTTTAGGATTATTTTCATCTTGGGTATTATTTTTTTAATTGAAAAGGTTAAGCATTAAAGCTAGGGTTGGTAATTTTAAGAAACCAGCAAGAGTAAGATAAATTTTAAAAAGATCCATCCAAAAAAACCATCACAGTGTTGCCAACTCTTTTCCATTGAAAGCAGCTATAACACTAGCTCCAAAAGTCGCTAAATCTAGTGAGAAAGTCGCCAAGTCTGCAACACTGACAGCCCGTCCCTTCAGGCCTCCCTTCAAAGTCACTCCCCCACAATTATCATTATTGTAAACATATAATGAACGCAAACAACAAACATGGCTATTGTAAGTACTCAGGGCTGTCAAGCTAGCAGCTTGTGGAAGACTGGTGATGCACAATGAGTGCACAGGTAGTGTGCAGTTAGGTAGACCATAGACTGTAGTCACCGTGACGTCACCCATTGGTTTGTGGACTGCTGTTTTGAAGCCTCAAGTTCGGTATCTTGGCCTTCGCCATCTTGTTTTTTTGCAACCAGAAGTGACACAGGAGGGTGGAGCCAAGTACAACCGAACGCTGAATGAGACATTTTCAGGTAACCAAAATGGTTATAAATAACTTTCATGAACTGAAACACACTGTAAAAGGGTTAAGGCTCTAAGACAGAACACGGACAACTCACAGACCGGACAACGGCGTGGTAGCGACCTGTCAATCACATGGTAGCCACGCCCTAAAGCATACCCTGCTTTATGGTCTATTTGACTCTAAATGGGACCATAATTTACTAAATGAACATCATGCTGTATTGAAGAAGATTTGAAAGTATGCGATTGAGACCATAAACTCATGTTCACAATGTTTACTGAGGTAATAAATCAAGTGAGAAGTAGGCTCATTTTCTCATAGACTTCTATACAATCAGACTTCTTTTTGCAACCAGAGGAGTCGCCCCCTGCTGGATATTAGAAAGAATGCAAGTTTAAGGCACTTCCGCATTGGCTTCACTTTTCAGACCTGGAGGTAGCCCACTGGCTGGTAGACAGGCAGGTAGGCTTTCCAATCATTACATTCAGGCCAAATTAAATGATTGGATGGTTTATTACAGTCCTGCGACAGCCACAGATTACCTGATTTTTTCTCTTTTTTTGTCAGAGCATTTGATTTATCGATTCCTGCCGGGATGTAATGAAAATTTCAACGAATATAACAAAAATGTTTTTGAAGATTACCAACCCTAGCTTTAACACAGATTTTTTTTTATCAAACCTAATAAATCAGAAAATGTATACATATAAACTTTAGACTCTTTAGACTAAAGACCTGCAGCAAAAAAAAAAAAAAAAAAGATGTATGATTTTTGTTATCATGTGCTTTCAAAATTGTCTCGCGCTTGTCTGTGACAAATGCTCCACATAAGTCACAGTGCCTGATTGGACTTCCCGCGTGCAGACCCGCCGCTGTGTGCACATGCACTTAGAGCAACTCCGAGCATTGTGCCGAGATCAAGGGAGGATTCTGGGAAGAAGTCACGCTGGGAGCAGGCAGAGGGAAATGAGGGGGATATTTGTTTGCACGCACAAACCCTCGGCGTGGTAGTGGGAGATGGAGCGAGAAAGTCAAGAGGAGAGAGAAATTGGAAAGAGACACTGAAAGCCAAGTCAAGATGTTTGTGAAACCGTCTCCATCCTCCGTGGATTGCTCCACACCCCGCTGTGTTCCAGATTGAGGGGCTTTCTTTCTCCGTGATATTTACCACAGTGCCTCCTCGCCACGCACAGCGCCGGTTGCGTCGTATAGTTCAGCGCATCGCATGGCAAGGGCATCAGAAATGGTTAGGGAAGACGATCTGTTCCTCAGAGAATAGCAAATGTAATCATAAGGACTCCCGAGGCGGTACAATGGTTTGACATTTTAGAAACGAATAGCCTTCTTCTTCTTCTTCTTCTTATTTTTTCTTCAACGTGGGCGCATGCATACGGATGGGAGTCAGAGATGCCAAGCAAGCGAGCCAGGGGCACTTGAGGGGGATGAGTGAGATATGAGTGGACCGGACCTTCTTTTTAATGAAATATTATCTAAGCCACAAATAATTTACATTTTTCTCACCAGGGGAGGAGGTGTGGCACCGCCGCGGCTTTTTTTGGTGGCACACGGATGGATGACTTTTGTGCGAGGATAAAGAAAAGCTAAGAGTAACTTTATATAGGTCACACGTGAGCGCCACATAATATCAAGTAAACTCACATCGCCCTCAAAGTAGCGCAGACGACTTGACGTGCGCTCTTGTGGAACTCGGGATCTCTGCGCTCCATGTTTCGTTCGAGACGCACCGGTACCGGCGGTACCTGCAGGACATAAAGAGCACAGCTGGGACCTTGGAAGCAGCGTTGGGCTGTGGGCCAGTGATGCCGGACACATTCACACTCATAAGGAACCGGACAGAGCCGCGGCTGGGGCAGCTAGAGCGCACACTGGCCACGGTGGGGAGCGCCCAGCGCCCCGCCTGGGTCATAGCCATCCTGGCCAGCGTTTTGATCTTCACCACGGTGGTGGACGTGCTGGGGAATCTGCTGGTCATCATCTCGGTGTTCAGGAACCGCAAACTGAGGAACTCGGGTAAGATCTGTCGTCATCCCCCCTTGCAATGATTTTCTATAATCGCAAAGGTTGATTGGTGATAACTCACATTTTTTAGGGAAAAGTCATTGCGCACTTTATGTATATTGTTTAATATTGTAGAACTTTCATTACTGGGGAAGTATGAATTTGCATACTTAGTGAAGGCTATGATGTATGTCTGTGTGTAGGAATTCTGTAGGAGTGGTGAATTCTGGGTAAAGTAAATCTGTTTCCCCCTTCACTTTTTCCCCCCCAAGGTTTTTTTTTGCGCATTTCACGTTTTGTGACCCACAGACCTTTGAGCGCACTTTGCCCCCAAAATATCACCAGTGAACCCTGTGAGAAAAAGTATTCCAAAGTAAAGGGTTCATTTTATATAGCTTTAAACACATTTAACTGAACTCACAGCACATAATCTGTAGTTTCAGCTAAATGCCTCTTTTTGGATTAGGGTGTCAACCTACTTCTGTCAGCGTGCTTGCAGCCAAAGCCTATAGCTCCCAGTTAATAACATTATCCAGAGCTCCATTCATATCACGCTGAGGGGGGAATCTGTGCAGGACACATGCCTGCTGATAATCACATTTTAACCTGAGCGTTTCCAGTTCATTTAAAGTGCATTGAAGACTCACTCGTGGCCAATTATGTCTCCACAACTTGATATGACAATAGTGACTTGATTGATGCCTTGCACTATTAGAGCTGCTGTAACGGCTTCTCTCTTGCTTCGCTCTTCTGCTCTTAGCCAGTAAAGTTCAAAGGTCGTCTGACTCACGCTTGCTGTGTAAGAGCATGAGGTTAATAAGCCCAGGTGAGTCCCTTTGAAAAGCTGTCTATAGTGTAGATGAACCTATTCTGACACGAATGTGTGAAACTTCCCAGGAGACCTCAGTGAAGCATAATGCCAAATCATAAAGCACAGAAGATACTCTTTCACTGAATCCTCGCTCCAGGTAAAAACGCACCCTTGAGGGTGTAATTCGACTCTTTTCTGACGATAATATACCCCTTTCAACAATTTTTACGGAATCTTGCACAGTTGTTTTTATGTTAATGGTTTACTGCTCCCCTTCAGTATAATCTACTGACAGTTTTTCCTTAAGGAAAATTAATGACACAAATGATTCCTAAAACAATTATTTCACCCTAAAGCAGTGGTTCTCAAACTTTCTCTGTCATTCCCCCCTTTGGAGGAAGAAAAATGTCATAATAAGGAAAAAATGCCTCTTGGATAAGGAAATGTGTATAAAGGGGGGGGGGGGTTTCAATGAAATTAAACCAATAAATAAAATAACAAAATAAAGCCTGCGGGTGTTAGGTTATCGTTAGAGAAGCACAAATTCTTGCACAAATAGCACTAAAGTCTGCCCTGATGCGGGTAACCTAGTGGAAAGGTGTTCTTTAATATTCACTCCAGCTCAAAAATCACCCCCAATCAGAAAAGTTTAGACGGCAAAGAAGTCTCCAAAGGGCCTAAAGAGCAGAGTTTCTGGCTGAATCTGCTAAAATGAGGTCTGCATTAAGAGGAGGAAGGATCGGAGTGTCCTGGGTGTTTGCTTCTCCATCTCTCTTAAGCCCTACAGAAAGGGCGTCGTCACACCCTGATTGGCCAAGAGGGGAAACTCACCAAGCTGCTCTCAGTTGTTCATTAGGAGCCATCAGTCCCCTCACCCTGCACAACAGGTGATCTGAATAACCTCCAATCAACTCAGGGGAGTTGTGACATTCAGCTGAAATGAGTTGGGAAAAATGGAAATAACAGCAAAGAATGAGGGACTGCTGCGACGTGACTGGGGTGTAATGTTTCTTAATTTGTTGGGACTCATGCTGTCAGAGTTTTCAGACATAAAATACACACTGGTCTCTGCTCATGTCTCACCACATTCACTGAGAACCCAAGAGCCAGAGAGGCGTCGCTGTATTTTCTTTCCGGTTAATTACCGTCAGCTGAGCACGTTGTCTTGTGAGTCTCGGAAACATGGCCTGTTTTTCTTTTTGTCCCTGTCAAATATCAGTTCATTCTGTAAACCAAGAGACTGTCTGTCTGAATGAACACCATGGCTCTCCTACAAAATTACTAAACTGCATTCTCAATTACATTTCGAGGGATTACAGTCGCGGTTTTAAACTGTTTTTAACACGTGGTTAACGCTGTGAATTGAAACAAAACAAAACAAAAAAAGTAAACAAAACTACTTGGTTAGGTTTAGTAAAAAAAACCATCATGATTTGGCTTAAAATTAGTATGTTTGTTACGCTATTAATCTACAGACTTAAATTAAAATAAGTGGACGTTGACTTTTGGCTTCACACAGGGTAGGAACAGTTGTCTCTTGGGTGAAAGTCCTGTGTTTGTTTGACCCATCCAACACCCCGACCTCTTCCTTCCTTGGACTTCCGCGGAATTTCATTACAAACGTATTTGTGACATGTCAGAAACAAACGTATTCCTCTGCGCCACACACTTTTTGGGAGCTACTGCCCTTATGGTTGATTTTTTAAAAATTGCTTAAGAACAAATGTGGCGCTAAAAACTTGTCGAGATGGATATCTTATGCAGTAAAGTCTGCCACACTGTGCTGACTGGCTATTTTGGGCTTTATCGGGCAACAATTAGTGCAGGAAATATGCATTTATTTGCATAGCCAATGGGATGCAACCAGGAGTCTTTCTTCCTTATTAGTCGATGGGCAAAATACCCTGAGGACTGACCACAACAGCTACTTTCCTTTCATTTAAGGACATTATGCATTTCTTATATTTGTTTACATGGGAAAACATTTTTTCTGTTATTTCTTTTCAGTCAGATGGACACAGTCACGGGGGTATTTGAATGCAACCCTGTCTTGTGTCTTCAGAGAAAGACTCCCACATTCTGCACTCTAGCATGGACTTTTTTTTTTTTTTAACTCAGGTTTATGTAAGGTTCAGCTTATTCCTAGCTCTGAATCGCCTTGTACCAAGGCTATTTATTTATTAAAGCTGAGAAGTGGAAGTTCTCAAGAAACACATTTGTAAATCAGGAGCAATATGTCAAGTGTAATTTCATTTGTGTGTAGCGTAACCTACAAAATCCTTTTAATCATTATCTTATTAGACTTCAGGCTCCGCGACAGACTGAAAAATGAGTGCCATGCATTTCTATTATCTTCACCGGCACAAGCAAATAATGTTGAGATCGAAATGCACATTGTCGCACCGCTGCCTTCACCTTAAGATACTACAGTATATTCACCATCATTCAACATACCAAAGTATTAAGCAACGAATTTAGCCTTTTTTAGTGTCTGTTAAATAACATGCTTTTCACAAAATATAAAGAAGAAGATTTTTTACTTACTTCGCCCATGATATACAAGATGAAAAGATGAAAACAATTTCTAACAATGGGTCAGAAAATATCACTTATAAGACTATAAAATATACAGTAACTAAGGCCGTTGTTTAAATGTGGGTGGATTTACTTCTTTGAAGATTGGTTTAGCAAGAACACAGCAGCTTTCACATTACTATGTTCTCATACACCGTTCGTTGCTATACCTACGGAAAGTAATGCACTGTAATTGTATATATTGCATGAAATAAATGTGTATGTAATCGACGTAATCATGAACCAGGAAGTATAAAGAGCGGCACAGGGAGGAGGTCGGGGTGGATGGGTGGGGGAAAAGAACACCGGACTTTTGTCCAGGAGACCGGTGTTTTGTATTCCGTGTGAAACCAGAAGTCAGCGTTGATTTATTTGTGACATAACTTCCGTAGTTAAGTAACGCCACTTCAGTAGTTATTTTAACCCAAACCATGATCTTTTCCTAAACCTAACGGCTAACGCCAAATTCACACCAGGGCACAAGTGCGGCCTGCTGCGAGCTGCCATGCGATGTCTGTGAAAAGCTGCGTCGGCTGCACCCGAGCTCAGCTGGAGCTACGGCCGTTTGATTCTGTGGTGAAGTGGTGAAGTGCGACCAGAGAGGACCCGCAGCCAATCAGTTAACAGAACTTCCGTGAAATGTTGACCTGTGTTACAAAGAATTTCTTCCCGCCTGAAGCACACGTACGCGCCTCCCGGCCGCAGAAAAGTGTAATTATTGCGGTGAGCCGCACTTCGCCGCTGCTCCGGTGTGAATTTGGCGTAACCAGTAGTTTTGTTGCCTAAACCTGTTGAAACCAAGATGTTTCCTGTGAGGACGGAAGTTTATTTTGTAAATACTGTATGCATGTAACGAGTGGATATTGATACGTGTTGCGCACATTCATCATGTGTTTTCCTGGACACTCGTAGGAAAACGCACGCAAAAATGAGAAATAACTTTTCGTAAGATAAACAAACTGTTGTATGAGGCTATGTTGCTGAAACAAAAGCAAAAAAATCCTCGCTAACCTATCCTCATATGTATTGAATATATCACTATGCAAGAGGTGTCTCCAAAAAGGCGGGGTATTCAGTCAATGCAAGCTGCCATTAGCTTGCACCAAGTTTTTTGCATTTGGGATGATTGATGTAGCTAGGTAGCTAGCTAGCACAACGACCAGGACAGCCTATTTCATTTTATATTCACTGATAATGTTAGCTGACACATGACATAACAAGACAAAGTTAAGAAAGAAAATTCTAGTTGTCTCATACTGCAGGTCTGCATCTGATTCACAACACCCGTAACACCGGCGGGTGTGACGCTCCTGATTTAATGTAATCAAACAAAAGTCTTCACACTTATTGAGTGAATAAGACAGAGATTATGTCTCATAAAAAGGAGTCGTTGTACGCACGAGAGTTTGTTTACCATCCTTATCTCTGCCGCTTTTCATTTTTTACTCCTGCATCATGTTGATATAACCTTTTTAAATATAGGACGCGCAGTCTTGGGAGTACTTATCAGAAATACAATAGTGAGTGCATGCGGCCAACAACAACTGTGGAAGTGTTTGTCCCACGTAACTCTCACACAGCACACACACAGTGTTATTCTATAAAAAAACATCACATTGGATAAGATCATGTTCGGCACCGTGATCACGTTTACCCTTTGGCAAAACATGCTTATCTGTCCGCAGAGCCTGATTCAAGTGCCACTTGTGCTTTTTAAGAGGGAGCGCTCGTGGCTTGGATGTTAGAGTTAAGGGTCGAGTTTTCGCTCAATTAGGACCATGACACCACCAAAGGGCAGAGCAGCAATTTTTTTTATATTGCAGGACACACAGTACACCTATTAGTCATATCCACAATTGCCTGCACGGGGACACCTTCGGTTTACAGCTTAATTAAAAATGACCTGTTCTATCCATACTTATCCTTTCTTCTTTATCTAATTTTAGCTTTCCTATAGTCTACCTCTCCAGAAAGAGTGCTTTCAAAAAAAATACCTTTGTGTGTGGGGGGTGGGGGTTTTGCCACTTACATGGTGCACTTCTACCTTAAAGCTGAACTCTCTCAACAGCCCACTCAGCAGTTGAGAAACCACGCTGAACCCACAGTCATGAACTCGAAGGACTGCTACTGTAGATTGAAACAACCCACTCAACGGGAAAACACATGACTTAATAACAGCACAGAAGAAGCAGAGGGTAGCATATGATTACCCACTACAGTTGTCGCTGCTTTGCATAAGTCCCCGCTGTGGCGGAGTGAACACGAAGTAAACTGACCGCTGAGCGTTGGAGCACAATATTTCGTCAGATGCTGGGTGGGTGGGTGAGTGTTGACTAAACCTGCGTCATTCTCACCTACCGTTAATAGCATAGATATATGCATGCACTAGTAAATATTGTTGTACAGAGTCATTATTAGTCTCATGCTGACCAAACTATGTTATTCACACTAATCCATACTCTGATGCATGTTGGTCATGTATAGCTACTTTACAACTGCCCTCTCATATTTTCCCCTTTTTGAAAGACCTCAATGTTTGATTTAAAGGGCTTTATCTCTAATCATGTGCTATTGTACATCAGCAAGCTTGTGCCGCGGACACAATCACACACATGCATTCATGAGCCATTAGAGCCATTTGTCTCCTGAAATGTGTCTTTGACTCGTACACAAGGACTCTAACATACAGATGCACATACTGTAAAGCATATTCAGGAAAATGCAGTACAGCGAGTCTACACATCTTATTGCGATGTCTTGTATGAATGTGTGTGCGAGCGTGCGAAAGGTGTCTCGTACAGTTGTGTGGGGCAGAGGTTTTTGTCCCGCGGGATTTGTCTTTGAAGGAGCGTAGGTGTTGCAAACCTTCAAAGATAGTTAGACAGGATCACACATTACAGAGACTCTCTTCACAGAGACTTTATTTACATCATATCTCTCCACCTCCCTCTCATTTCTTCCCCAGCTACTTTCCTCTAAAGCTCTCTGCCTCTACAAAAATGATGCTCAAAATATTCCTTAGTTAAGACTGAGGCTTGAGAAAGAAAAAAAAAAAACACTCTTTACCCAGCGCAGTGTTTCACATCTAGTCTGCCTCTATCCATGGTGCTGAAACACTGAAACCCAGTCTCTTTGTCTGTCTCTCTCCATGGTGCTGAAACACTCAAACCTCTCTCAATCTGCTGTCTTGTCTGTCTTTGTGTTCTTTTGAACATCAGTCAGCCCAAATGCTCTTCCAATTCAAAGTCTGCATCTAGTCAAGTGCAGTGCAAATAACGGAAGTGTTGGAAATGTTTGGCTCTGATGTTTTCGGAGATGTGAGGACCCGTCGACCAGGTGAGACCGGCCGCTCATGGTCATCCAAGGTGAGAACAGTCTTACCTCGCGGCGATTGCCTCATTAACGTTATGGTTCCCTTATAGCATTGGGTTTAAATCAGAAATATTGCCAAATAGGCGCGTTTGTTTTTTCGTTTCGACACCATCAACTGCTATCTCTCGGTCAACTCTCTCTCGTCCCGTGTGTGTGAAATCTGACCCCTGCTACTCTGAGCTGAGACTCCGTATGGAGCAGACGCATTCACTTTCAGTTTGTAGCGTCCGCGGTCCGACTATCTACCGATAATACGCAGCTGACACGCCAAAATGAACTAAATGGGTTTTTATTTCTGTAAAAAAAAAAGCAAAACGACAGTGGGGGCGGTGGGTACGTAATGTAATTAGTGTTGTGCCCGACCACCGTGTAACACCGGTAACACTGACTACCGCGACAAGCCTGTTATCAAATACAGTATATGAATGAGAAAGAACACATCGTGCGGTAGAGTGAAGATAACTGTTGGCTGCATCTCACAGTCCATCCTCACTCCTGTCAAAAGCTCCAAAAAGCCTGTTAGCGAAGCTTTGACATGAGGTATTTTGCCACAGAACAGTTGTGTTGAAGTGTAGCCTCATCACTAGAGCCCAGCTGAGCTGGAGCAACTCAACTTTCAGCTGGTCCTGGCAGCTGAAAAGGGTGCCTTTTTTCCTGGTTAAAATGAGGGACTGTGGTTGCAAATGGGTTTAGACACCATAGTGTAGGTGTGTAGTTATGTTTGATGCACTGTGCTCGCCCCCCAGTGAACGAGTGCAAGTCAGCACATTATCCTCAAAAGTTTGCAAATGAGTGTTAGAAAAGTGAGACAGACAGAGAGAGAGAGAGAGAGAGAGTTTGCGTTGTTAGTTTATTGGACAGTCCCTAAGTCTACGTTTCACATCTTTACATTTTAGGCATTCAGCTGACACATTAATCCAGAGTTTCTCCCAATGAATAAGTAAAGAGGATTTCTGTGTCTAGCTCAGAGACATTTTGAAAGGACATACGGCTGCTGGCAGACTATTGCAAGGGATCTCTCTGAGCACCATCCCGCTGCCCTGTCTATACGGATACTTGTTAGGAGATGTACATTAACTGCAGATTTAAGCGACGGGCTACTAACGGCCTTGACATACAGCGCTTTAAAGAGAATTAAGACAGACAGCTCTCCCCTTTGTACGAGGACAATAAAAGGTATTTCCGTTGACGCATTTACAAGCGACATGTTCAATAAATGTCAGCTAGAACTTACCCACTGTATCATTTCCCCTATTTATCCGGTCATAATATACTTTTTCATGAAATATGATATTACCAACCAGTGGAAAATCTTTCTTCCAGTTCACTTGTACATAAATTACAGTCTTCTTGCAATTGTTTAACCTCGCTTTGCTTAAAGATGCTCTGTACGATATCCAGATCATTAATATAGCAGCAAAAAACTAAAGATACAGAGGAGTAATGTCTACCTGAGCAGAGAATGAAGTCACTCCATGCTTTGTTGACATAGCCGGGCTGGCCGCGCATGCTTTTTGTGCATGTTCGTGCATGTGAGTGTGATCCACTGTCTAGTTACAGTTGATAACGCTGTCCCGACCGACGGCGCCATTGTGGAAGCGTAGAACCCACCCCCGGTTCCCCTCAGGTACACACTGTTAGCTCTGTCAGCAGTATTGCTGTTGTTTTCACTGTTCGCCATGTTGAGAGCTGTGCAGAGGCAATAGAAATGCTCCCAAACTTACATTTTACACCTTTTAATGGTGCAGAACAGATATTTTCATATTAGAAATATATTTCAAAGTGTCATGTACTGTATGGTTAAAAGTGAGACTTTTTTCACTTAATTTGTAATTGCACCCTTGTAGTTTGAAGTCGGCATGGTGCCTCCAAAATAAATTGAGAAACAAGTTAGCAAGATTACTTTCATATTAGAAATATATTTCAAAGTGACGTGTACGGTTAAAAGTGAGACTTTTTTTCACTTAATTGGCAATTGCTCCCTTGTAGTTTGAAGATGGCATGGTGCCTCCAAAATAAATTGAGAAACAAGTTCGAAAGAGTTGAGCCCAGAGAAACAGGAATCACAAGCTATCTGGGTAGTGCTGTTGTTGAAAGTGACTTCTCTTCCAGCTCATTGTTTATTTCCTCCTCCTCGAGCAATAATCCATTTGCTATTTTGTGAGTCATGCTACATACAAGAATGATACAAGAAGCAAACCATCAAATACGCTGGAGGAAAAATCAAAACAAATAAAACAAGTTGTGAGACACGAGTTAAATATAAAGTATGTAGTAGGAAGGTCCTTTTATATTTGTGTTGCTCTTTTTTGATATGAAACACTTTGTAACCCTGGTTTCAATGTTTGAAAAGATGCTGATTTACTTACTTGCTACACTAGCATCTTGTTATTCTTGAGTAAAAATCTCAACTCTGAGGTGTAGAATGGATTTCAATATTCCGCTCATGACTTTTAAAACATAGTTATGCCCTTCATTTCCACTATGACCCAGTAGGAACCCTCAGATCCTCGGCTCTTTTTGGTTTCTACGATAATTTATGCTCCCGAGTCGACCAAGGTTTTTTGCCAAGGGGGCACTTTGGTGTTTGATTTGAATTCATTAAAATCAAAAACAGGAGATCAGACAGATGAACAGGTTGTCAGATCGATTGAGATTTTCTTTAATGCTCGAGGAGCCGTCTCAGCTTTCCGTTGCACAGTTAAAGTTCTCCAAAACAGACAGCTGAAGGCAGGCTCATATACCATCCTCCCAACGACCCCCTTGGAACCTTTTTATGTGCGTAAAAGAGGAGATGGAGAAGAGGAGCCAGAGACAGAGAGATCACAGAGCGGGCAAAATGGAAATGGAGGAGTGTTAAGCTGTAGCTCAAGAAGAAAAGGGGAAGAGATTAGACACACGGGCTCTGTTGCTGGTTTGATTTGAATTAATCCATTTACTCGATATTGAATCATTTGGAATCGCGCATGAAAATTGCATTTGACATCCCATTATACATCCCATTGTGACAAATATTAGCCACTCAGTCGAGTTTCATCATGTAGTTTCACGTGGAATCCATAGGGGAGCTGAGTTGCCGCTGATCTATAATGCATGGGAGTAGAGTGTCTGTGGGGCTTTGGGGGATTTTCTGTATGTGTTGAGGCTTTGCCATATAAGTCTTTCATCATCTTGTTTTACTGTTTTTTGTCTTACTCAAGAGTATTTAGGCAGAAGTGAAGGTTGGGCATGACTGCTGGGGATGTATTCAGCAGCTTTAAGTGCTCTGGGAGTCTACTTCTGCCTGAATTGTGCCCAGACGCTGTCCTGTATCTTTGGGTGAAGCATGACTTCTGTAATTCCCTTGAACACAGACAGCTGGATAAAAGAAGCCGGACGAGCTGAGACCAGCTAGATGGAGGCTAGAGAGAGAGAGAGAGAGAGAGATGCAAAAGGAAGGTTTGGAAACAGCTTGAAAACAGAAAAACGACAACGACACAGGCTATAAAATAGAGAAAGACAGCCCAACATTTAGATAAGAGAGGAATAGGACTGAAATCCCTCGCTATGAAAAGCAGGAGAGTGATGCTGTTTTATAAAGGGAAGAGGCACAGCCGAGACAATGTAAGAACCACTGTCATGTGTCATCACAATCACCCAGTTGTTATCAGTACTTTAGTGCCGAGATGGGGGATGACTCAATAGCACAAGTTTGCACATATGCGCGCACACACAGCCACTGACGGAACAATTTCCTTTAATCTCAATAACCATGGACACGATAGATTGACCCGTTTAATCTGCAAAGCAGCCGATCAGTAATTTCATCCCTTTATTCTTTATCCCCGTAATGCCTGCTGTATATCCCCATATATCCATAATATATGCGTTGTGATAATTTGAAGTGCATTATGTAACAGTTTCTGAAAACCCTCAGGCAGCCGTGGGTGAAGAGGTGGAAGAAGCGAGGGATTCGCTGTAAGAGAAGGAGGAGGAAGAGAGCGAAAGGAGGGAGGTGAAATGGAGAAGACGTGAGAAATTAAGGGCAATCTAGGATGAGAAAATGAGAATGGGATATGAGAGGGAGGGAGGTGTGACAGGGATGTGCAGGACTGTATTCATGCAAACAAGGCAGACAAACAGAGTGTTTGTTTGAGGCAGACGCAGCGAGAGACAGCGCGGCAGGACGAAAGCTCCTTCCTAATCTGCTCTCGGATGCAACCCCTACAGAGATAAAGTAAATGCACATAAAGGTTTTGAGGCCAAATGTGGAAAGTATGATTTTAAATGCATCTGGGAGGTTATTGTATATTTGATTTATACAGGAATTTATGTTCAGATTGCGGTTTAACTGTGATGGGCCTGGTCTATTTTGTGGTAAAAACTTTGCAGGGGCTACTATTTGAACTGAAAACGCTCACAGAACAACTGATATCACAAAGCCAAAGAAATCAGAGCGAAATGTACAATAAAAAGTTCCAATTTGCAGCCAACTGTATCAGCACAAGATTGAGAGCTATACACTTTGATGTGTCACGCCCCGTTTAAATCATTCAAATGTTGTCTCGTGCCAGTCGTATTTATGACACTGAGTGCTTCGGTTCAAATAAAATTAAAAGATGGAAAGTGTTTTCATACAACTAGTTTTCTATCCGGTAACTCCCCGAAGTCATGTTAAGTAGCCTACAGCAGTTTAGATAAATCTCATTAGAGATGGGCATATAATCAGCCTCTTCCAAAAAGATGAGATCTGTGTAAAGGGACCATCTGTTTGGGATTGATTTGAAATAACCCTGAATTGAATACTTAATCAAATCTTATTGATTTCAACTCATGCAGGGTCTAGTCTTTGAAACTCAAGTTGAGAGTCCTGCATAAATTCATTTTCCCCTCACTGAGATTCACCTTTTGAAAGTTTTTAAACTTTTTTATACATATTTTTGCAGGTGAATGTGTTCAGTGATTTAGACAATTATAATTGTCTATTAAAACAAGTTAAACTATTATGAAATTTATTTGGAAAGACTCATCAGACTGCTCTCAGGACTTACTCACTAAAGGCTAAAGTTAAAGGTGCTATACGTAATTTTCAGAAAGTCCTTGTAGTGACCAATGGCCGTTAAGTGAACTGTTGGTCCTGTTACTCGTGCGAGCATCGGCCAAAACAGTGACATGACATTACATTACAATCTTATATTTAGAATAACGTTACTATCTGCACTGTTACTATATTTTATTTGGACCATTGGCTCCATGATAGCCTGCTAACTAGCTTGCCGTTTGCAAATTACTTCATCAGCTAACTGATCGTTAGTTATACATCTTTGCTTTGTACCGTTACATCATTTATTGTTGGCTAATATCAATACCGTTTGTCATAATACATACGTTAGTATGGATCACGTTAGCTGGTGAAGTAGGCAAGCTAGCCAACTAACATATTCAATTGGATATTTTGCCAGTGATAATTTTAGCAAGCAAGCGAGCTAAGATTAGCCAGCTAGCTGTAACTTAGCTACGCTGCATGAATCTACGTTGGTTGCTTCGTAATGTTAGCCAAGCTATAGCCAATTTACCAGCCACATCAGCCTGGGAGTCTGGATGAATTAGCTGACGTTATCCACTCAAGACAGTATTTTGCTACGTTAGCTACACACTGTTGGCGCTGTAGGGGAGCTGAAGAGGGGCAAGGCACTCGGGGGTGCGCATAAACATCACATCCTTTACATAGAAATCAGTCTGCAGGCTGTTTTAGGCAGCCGTGAAAGTTGGGGAAGGTCTCAGTTTTTAAGCTATGTTAAAATCTGCTCACACATTGGCAATACAAAACAATGTAAATTGTTATATATAGTACCTTTAAATCAGCAGAAGGGGTATTTGTGAGTAAACACAGACAGAAAAGCAATCAAACAAAGTCGCTTCTCTCTCGTGGGGAATATGTCTTCTGGTTTCTGTTCGCCTGTTTCACAACTCCCGATAACAGCATGTTTTCAGCCCTGGTATAAGTTGGCAGCCGGGACAGACAGTTTGAGCACTCAACTGCTGTGAATCCAAAATGCTGATCAAACACAGAATGCCCAGAGAAAATAAAACCCTTGAAAGGTTGCAGTTCAGTCGACTGGACGCAATTCTGTGATTCCTGACGTGAAAAAAGCCACGGCAAACATTTTACATAATGAAAGACATTGTGCCTAAAAGACGGCTTTTTGTGGTTTCATAATCAATAATTTCAAAAGTCATTTCTCCCCTTGTGCAGTGCAGCTTTAATCTGGACTTGTATTTTCCCGATGTTCACTGTTATAATGATGAGCTAAGACAGCTTTCTGATTTAATCATCTGCTATGCTTTACAGTTCAGTGTGCACTTCAAAGGTCAATCTCCTAGGACTAACCAGACTTAATGTCTGCCTGCTGCACTCAGTAGAAAAGCCAGTAAGCCAAAGCATCACGGGATCATGTGGGTCCAGCGTACATTTACCAAATCACATATAGTGTAACGTATCACTAAGAATCTACTGTGCAGAAGGGTAACCTGTTTTCCACGGCGTAGGAATTTGCAGGCTACTTTGCATCAGCTTCTGTCTTAGATTTCCTAATGAGACGTTGAACTGTTGCAAATACACTCTGAGTTTATAGACAGACTGAGCAGGATGGCATTTTTAATGTGGAGGAATAGAGGGGAAAACGGACGAGGGCCTGGTGTTGTGCATTCTTAATGCGTGCGTGTGTGTGTGTGTGTGTGTGTGTGTGTGTGTGGGATACGGAGGGTTTGGCTCGCCTGAGGCAAAGCGTCCACAAAGTGCATTTTGAATGTGAATTGTCCTGACCTGAGTTCATCTCCACCGCAAACAAAAGCTTACCAACAGATGACAACTTCATCGAATACACGCACCCTTTGTGATGCACACAAATAGTTCATCATAGGTTATTCACTGTACAAGATAGTCAATATTTCATCTGGTGTTAGAGGCAGTTTGAGCCGGATTAACGGCCTTGCAAAAGATAAATAGTTCGCAGCGAAATTTCCCTCGTAGCCTCTTAAAATCAGATCGATAACTTGCTTCACTTATTTTGCAAACAGGCGGACATTTTCTAGTCCTGTACAACTAACGGCCTGCTAAACTTACCCTGCAGTCACATGTCTGCATGTGACTGCAGGGCCGGACTGGGAAAATAATTCAGGCCGGGAATCTAACGTCAGCCCAAGCCAAAGAAGAGAGTATACAGGTCTTTATTTTCAATATTATTTCCATGCATACGCATCTCCTGCTTTCCTACAGAGTTGCAATTTATATATTTTTTGAAAACATATAATCACCTCAGGAAAGGTAGTTGTGATATTATGACGTGCTGCTAACAATGTCCCTTGTTAGTGAACATACAGCTGCCTTTTAATGGATGGACTTGCATTTATATAGCGCCTTTCTAGTCTTCCGAACGCTCAAAGCGCTTTACACTACATGGCAACATTCCCCCATTCACACACACATTCACACACCGATGCGAGCAATTTGGGGTCAAGTGCACTTCGACATGTGGACTGGGACGAGCTGGGGAATCGAACCGCCAACCTTCTGATTGGTGGATGACCGCTCTACCTCCCTCTCAGCTTTTCTCTTCTTCTCTTTTTCACCTGCGCTGTCCAGTTTTCCTCCACTCTGCGCGGCCTCACACACTCATTACAGTATTACAGTAACACAATATTGATTCGTATTTAATCAGCGCTGCCTAGTTTGACCGTTTGAGCGGAGTTCGCGAGTGATTGACAGCCGGCTCTCATAGGCATCAGCTGGACAGCGGACCCCAGGTCAGCTCTGAGTGGTTTTTTTCCTCTGCTCTGTGAAATCTTGCACATGCCGTTAGGAGCACCGGAGGACACCGGAGGACACAGAGGCACATGATTTTTTTTTCAGGTTACCTGTTTCATGCACTACTGTCAGGATATAGTGACCGTTTTATAAAAATATTTTCTCCATTTTCCTTCAGCTTTAAAGAGTCAGTGTTGACTTGGTTTACCTTACTTTTGTTACATAACTTACGTAGCCTACTTAACACCAGTTACACAACGCATGTCACGAGCGTCCCTGACCCGTCCAAAACTGCCCTAGAGCGTCATAGTTTGAAGCGCAGGGCCACTGACCGAGCTGCAGACGAGTTTTGAGTGACAATGTGCTGGCCTGTTCATCCAGTAAGAAAAGGCATCTCTCAACAATCCAGTGGGAAGTGCAAGTTGGCCCATTCAAAATATAATTAGTTGTAAATTAGAGCACGTGTTGTTTTCACCTCAGTTTAGGAAATCTGGTGATTCTTCCAACGAATATCCTCCTCCGAACACCAAAAGCGAGCCGCAGTTCACGAGGCCGCTGTTCCGTTTGAAAACACGTCAATTACGACAACAAGGAGTCAGCTGCCGCCAGGCGCACGTACATACTATATGTGACACCTCTGCATGTTGGGGAGACAGGAAGTGTAATCACACCTGTTAGAAAAACAACTTTGTTACTAGAAATCTGGCACTAAAACGTATCGACAGACTATTGTTGTGCGGTGTTGATTCTCGTGCCCTGAGGTCAGGCAAGAAAACAAGTGCAGCGCTAATGTGGCATGCATTAAAGATACAAACTGAGAGGCACTGACAATGGACTGGAAAACATGATATCAACCATTCATGGTGCCTATTAAAAAATCTTGATGCTTGAAGAAGTTGGAGCAGCGAGGGTAAGAAATGTGAAGATGATAAACAGATTGATTCATCAGTGATTGTCCTTTCAATTGCACTTGGTGGAAAACATTACTCATTTCAGGCCATCAAGCATTCATCAGAGCTATTATATTGCCAACGTGATTCAGTGGGATGTTTTAAAGAAAAACATGAACCTTTAATTTTTTCCACGTTGTTTCCATGTATTAGTCAAACTGGTGACATGTTGATAAAGTCGCAGTCGCAGCCGGCCTGAGGCATAACTGAACTAAGCAGCTGCTTACGGTGCCACGGCAACAAGGGATCCACACAGCGAGCATGAAAAGGAAAAGAAATATGTTGCCAGACACATTCTTCAAGAAAGATATTGTTTCAATATCATTCTGCCTTCTGATCTATTCTTAGACTTTAACAATCTTATTGTTCTCTTGTTGCACATATTACAAATATAACGCCTCTTTGGGTTCCTCTCAGACACTTTAATAGGCTACTTTATCACAAAATAACTATAAGCCAAGTATACCATTCTGTAGGCCTATAAGGCAAGAATACTTAATAATACTTTTCTTAAGATCAAAGATTAAGAACAAATAGGCCTATAAGCCAAGTATACTTAGACTTTTCTGTGTACTTGTCTGTATACTTGTCAGTATAAGCCAAGTATACTTAGACTTTTCTGTATACTTGTCAGTAGAAGCCAAGTATACTTAGACTTTTCTGTATACTAGTCAGTATGAGCCAAGTATACTTAGATAATTCTGTATACTTGTCAGTATGAGCCAAGTATACTTTGACTTTTCAGTATACTAGTCAGTATAAGCCATGTATACTTAGACTTTTCTGTATACTTGTCAGTATGAGCCAAGAATACTTGTGTTTACGTTTGTTAAGTATATCTCTGATAAGTACATAAAAAGTAAACTGAAAGTATACTCTCTTCTTTTAAGTTTAAAAGAAGTATACTAATAGAACACTTGAATAAACTTCAAGTTCCCCGTAACAACTTATAAAGTGATGCAACATATCCTCATACAACGGTTCGTATGATATCTTATGAAATTTTTCTTGCGTTTTTTCGTGCGTTTTCTTACGTACGTCCAGCAACACGTGTCAATTTCGTGCTCATTATGTATACAGTCTTTTCAAAATAAACTTCTGTCTTCACAGGAAACAACTTGGTTAGATTTAGTCAACAAAACGGCTTAGTTTAAGAAAACATCGTGGTTTGGGTTAAATATGGAAGTGGCGTATGGAAATACGCCACTTCAATATGCCAAATAGACAGATAAATCCACGTTGACTTATGGTTTCACACGGGGTAAAAACACCGGTTTGTTTACAGCTTCTTTTAAAGTATGTAGTGATATTTTTTTGTAAATGTTCAACTTTTGCATTTACCTATAAGAAGGAAACAGTAAAACAGATTTTTACCAGGTTAATTTTCTTTCGTTTTAGGATTTTAAATATAGTTATTATTCCTCTGCACTTTTTGCATATTGCATATGTAGTTTTTAGAGGGGGAAAAAATCATCAACTGAGCTTCACTGTCTTGTACACTGGTTTGTTAGTTTTAGATGATGGTTTATATCATCTTTCATTTAGTTTTTATGTAGCAGGCTTTTTTATGACCACACAAAGCAATGTGGTGTGTGCAGTCGAATCTGTGCAGGTCCCCTCCATAAAACTTACCAGTGTATGTGTAACCAGCTGTTTCATCCAAGGTTAGTTAAATTTTCCAGTGGGATACAGTATTCTGACATCAATGAATGGCAGCGGAACAGCAGGCTCTGCTGTCTGTCTGTTCCCTTCTTACCGGAGAGCACTTCAAACTTGATGTTGCCTGAGTCGAAGAGACTCTCTGTGAGCCAGAGTCCTCTGCTAAAGAAATGCACCACAGAGAGGCAGGAGAGGAAGCACGATGCAGCTGATGGTGCTGCAGCCCGCGGTTGGACAGCAGCTAGCCCGGCTGCTGAGCGGCCTGCCTGGCCAGCAGCAACATCATCACCTTTAGCCAAGTTTGATGAGGACTGAGCTGTTGGGAACCAACAGGCAGAGCTGACTGGCAGTATTTGCGCAGCAGTTGCCCACCGTTGCCAACTAAAGCTGCAGTAAATTACTTCACTGCTGTGGGTTTCAACATGGCCTCTTATTTTTCATTGGGCTATGTTGCTGACACCAGCACATAGAAGGAAAGTGCCGACATGTGTGACAACAGGAGGTTTGAAACTTTCTTCGAAGATAAACTGCGCCAAGTGTAACCTGAGGCAACCTTTGAGTAGAAACCTTTGTGTTCAGACCGTGTTTTCATGGCACAATAGCCAGCAACTGTTAGCATCCTAACATGCAGAATTACTGTAGTTGTAAAATGTCCCAATGACTATGCAGTTCTTGATGAACATGGTGCATTTAAAAATAAAAGGTATTTACCAGTGGGCTACCTCCGAGTCTGAGAAGTGAAGTGTCTTAAACTTGGATTCTTTCTAACAGCCAGCAGGGGGCGACTCCTCTGGTTGCAAAAAGAAGTCTGATTGTATAGAAGTCTATAAGAAAATGACCCTACTTCTCACTTGATTTATTACCTCAGTTAACATTGTAAACATGAGTTTATGGTCTCAATCGCTAGTTTCAAGTCTTCGTCAATACAGCATGATGTTGATTTAGTAAATTATGGTCCCATTTAGAGTCAAATAGACCATAAAGCAGGGTATGATTTAGGGCGTGGCTAGCTTGTGATTGACAGGTCGCTACCTGTCCGGTCTGGGAGTTGTCTGTGTTTTTGTCTTAAAACTTTAACCTTTAATTAAAATCCTTGAAAATGTCTTATTCAGCGTTTGGTTGTACTTAGCTCCACCCTGTCACTTCTGGTTGCAAAAATAACAACATGGCGACGGCCAAAATGCCGAACTCGAGGCTTCAAAACGGCAGTCCACAAACCAATGGGTGACGTCAGGATGACTACTTCCACTTCATACAGTCTACAGTATTTATAGTAGTGTACTGTATGTTTAGGAAGTTCTTTTGTTCAAAATCCATTATATGTTAAGGAAAAGCACCCCACTGTCGCAGATTTTACTATTTTTTGATGTTCAAACACTTAAAGGGACTATATGTAAGAATCAGAAATTCCTTTTCTCCCAGCGACACCTGTGGCCGCAATGTCAACGAAAGTCGGCGTCCTGTTGCTCGCGCTCGCGCTTGTGCTCACGCTACATAGACATGAACGAGCACCGGTTTAAACAGTGGGGCGACACACGTCAGCTAAAACACAATATCACTCTATATTTCACCTGCCTGGCAGTAATGTTAGCTGACCAGAGGAGGGTCTCTACATGAATCAATGCTGATCATAGTGTTGGCTTTTCCTGCTTCAGGCTCCCGACCGTGGAGGGAACGGGGGGGGGGGAAGACACCGACACCCGGTCGGTCGGGACGATAACGTAACTCGCTGCGGAGCCCCATCACTTCACAAGACACGGGACACCTCTGTTGGTCTGGAGGAGCGGCAGCATTTATTTCTGCACAAACGTCCACTGCACATTCACTAGATATTCTCAGAGCTAAACTAACTCTTCTGCAGTGTGTAGTGTGCGCGCGTTCACGTGGAGTTGGAGCGAGCCGAGCGGTTGAGCACGAGCGCGGTTTGCAAGCATGCTGCAGAAGGCAGCAGGAGCCTTGTTCTGGAGTCTGCACGCTCGCGTACCCACACGCAAGCACGCATGGGACACCGACCCGGTATGATTTATGCGCGTAATAAGTTACATATAGTCCCTTTAAAATTACCCATTATTTCATTATAGTCCTCTATAAGTTACAATGGGGGAAGTAGCCCGACGTTGTGTCGCAAAAGATCTCAGAGGAGTGAATCAACAAAATGTGTGACTTTGACATGGGAGATCTCTGTTCACCTCCAGTTCATGACCTTAACCAAGTAGTTGGCAAGTGATCTAGTTGTTTAGGTATGAGGACTGTATATGGCTTTTTGACAGACAAGTCATATGCAGATAGGAATTTCTTTTCACTCTCCCCATTAACATTAAACACAATGCAGCCATTGTACCACCAGCTGCTCATTTCACCTCCCCGGCGAGCCCCGGAGACCTGCTTTAATCTCCGGCTCTTTGATATAATCGCAGCGCAGTCCTCCATCACGGAGGTACGCGCTGTGCGGACATGTTAGAGAGAGCCGGAGATAAACTTAAGCTTCCTGTTTGGCCTTGTGTCGGATGAACTTGAACTTTCAAACGCCGAGTCCTTGAAACTTCTGATGTTTCTTTGGGGGAGTGCTGTGATCGATACCACACTTTAACTTCCCCGCAGCCTCTTAACTGCTGGATTTCACAGATGTTTTTCTGATTATCCTGAGACCCTGAAAACTCTCTCTCTCTCTTGCTCACTCACTCTTTTTCCTCTCCTCCTCTCTTTAAAGGTGTCCACATTCAGTTCAACAATTGGTATACGCGTATAGTCTTCGAGGCTTGGTTCACCCAAATTACCCGAAAAGAAACAAAAAAACTATTTTCCAAGAAGATGTTTTATTTGCCTAGGTTTTGAGATATCTGCCTCTGCAATTTCTACACCCCAATAGTGAGAGATTTTTTTTGTGGTTGTCACATTTTCGAAAAAATAACATTTTTTAAAAATTCAGCAGCATCTCTTTCCACAAACAGTGTCCTTGTTACTCTGGATAACCTACAGAACACACTGTCACTAGTTTTCAGACTCACATTTCTTTAGTAAAAAGTTTGCAACAAGATGAGGTGTAAGTGAGATTTTCTATTTCCCCTAATATATATAAAATATATATTTATTAAAATATATCGGCTTTAAGTTCTGGTATATTCTGCCATATTGTCACATGTTAGGCTCCAGTGCTGTTACATAACATGCCGGAGCTCTCTCATCAAGCCAATTTCTCACAACTTGTGTTGACAAATCGTGAGAAATCATTTGGTAGTACTCATTTTTGGGAGATTTTCATATGGACTCTGGCTGACAGCACATTTACAGTGCCCGGGAAAAGACATCGCATGCACTGTGTAGCACTTTAAGGAACACTGAAGAGTTATTATCCCATCTTCAGAGTTCATTTGATGTCATTTTGTGACACAGCAGGCTATCGTTTTACTGATCAATCATTGTATACGGTATATAGTAAATTGCAAATTATATTTTTACTTGAATCTTAAAGTGACAGCTCTGATACTGATACATATAATCACAAAAACGATACCGCTTTTAAATAGGGCTATGTATTGGCAAGAATCTGGCGATATAATACGTATCATGATTCAGGGGTTACGATTCAATATATTGCAAAACTGTAAATAAGGCGATATATAGCGATTTTTACATCAAATTTTAGGAAAACTGTCATAGTATAAAGAGCACAACACCATATGCATAAAATCTGCATAAAAAAAGTTTACTTTTTTATGCAATCAGAACAGTGGGATTTGCATTTATCACAGTCCCTGTAACATTCAACATCATAGCACTACTCTGAGAGGGCGCACACACTGAGAGGACGCATCTCTTTGCAATGAAGTAAAGTATTGACTGAGTTCATCTTTGCATGTAAATTATTAATTAAATATTGAGTGTTTTTGAGAATCGATACAGTATCACATATCGTGATATTCAATATTTTCTTACACCCCTACTTTTAAATGCATTATGTGATTTCATGATTGCCTTGCTATATGGCAAACTAAACGGTTCTATGTATTAGTCTAGTTATACTTTGCTCATCCATCTACCTTGCCACAATTCTATGGTTTTAGATTTATACACATACTGTATGGTGCTTATGTTAAGTCCTTAGCTTTTCAATCCTGCATTGTGCTGTCTAGAAATGTTTGAGCAACAATTACCTGGCCAGAAGTACACCCACTGAATCAAACTTTATTGATATTACTGTAAAACTGTAGTTTGCTTGGAATTACCACAGTACCATTGTATGAAGTGACAACTTTGGCAATTTTGGTTGGATGCTCGAATGGGGAATTATTTTCCTCTACTTCTAATATTAAATCACCACAAAAAGAAAAGAAAAGAGTAAAAACAAGGCCGAGTTAAATGGTACGTGTGCTCGAAACCCATTCGGCATCACAGAGCATGACACTGAAAAACATTTTGCGAGACAGTTCCTGAGGGTTTGGGGGGGGGTTCTGTGTGTGGAAAAAAACCACCCGCTGTAAATCCTTCACTCATCCCTTCACCTGACAAGCTTTTTATCACATCACAACACTGTACTGCAATTCCACCAACGTTGTCCATATGCTGACTTTCTCTCGCGGCACGGAGGTCCGTGTTGGCCAAACCAAGACGAGCCCCGCAGCACGTGCCTGAACACAAAACAGCCATATGTACAGGCAGCGGCGGTTATGCAATGGCCAGACACTATTTGGAAGATGAATGCTGTCTCTTCTCATTGTGCTTTGAAACTAAGTAGCATTCAGACCAGGGAGCAATTTACCCACAGTGCAGTAACAAAAAGAGATGTTTTCATTTGATAAAGGTAACACAGTCCAAACCTCAAAACAGGAAGATTTTACTTTCAGACCTTTTCTTTGATGTAACTCCAACTCTGCATGCCCTCATGTATATGGTAATGGGGTCATGTTATCCGGTCTTCATGTGATACTAAACCATCTGTCTGCTCAATGCGTCACCTAGTGTAGTGTTCACACCCGTGCATTTTTCTTCCCTGATGTTGTCTGTGTTATTAAGTTGTATTCTGTCGGATCTGTTTGCTGAGAATTCTGCTCTACTGATAATTACGTAAATACTGAAACCAGAAACTGATCAATGTTCATTAATTTATAGCGTAAATAGCCCACACCCAGGGCAATTCTGTCCAGAACATTAAAAACACTTGGTTATGTATCATATGCATCATATAACGACAACTAGCGGTGAGGTTGCAAATTTAAACCTCTCCCGTGTGCCAACTGTGTAGGAGAACTACGATGGCCGACGCAAAAAACGTGAATGGCCCTATCTAGAGCCAGTTGTTGTAAGAGTGTGTGTGTGTACGTGGGAAGTGAGTGGTGAAGCATGAGAGAGAGAGCGGCAACGAATGTGCAATGAGTGAAACGGTGAGCTAGTGGAGCAGAAGGCAGAGTTAGTTTAGCGCTGAGAATATGAAGTGAATGTACAGTGGAAGTTACAATTTGAGTGGAGTGATGGTGGGGGTTAACTCCAGAGCGAGCGAGTAACGTTATCGACTCTGGCCCGAGCAGGAAAAGTTAGGTTTGTTCGTTCTGGGCTACTGTAGAATCATGGCGGCCGGCTCCATGAAGAGAAGACTTGCTCCGTATGTAGAACCAGCTCATTCTAAGGTAACGGAAAACACAACGATTCTTATTTTCAAGTGATTATACACTAAAGAAAACATACTTAGAAATATTATATTTTCTGCCTATAAATCCCTCTAATTGTTACACATTGTTCCTTTAAATGTGGCATAACAATTGAGCTCAAGATTTGTCATTTTAAAGATTAGTTCTCATCCGTCATTTCCATTTGTCATGGAGTTCCTGCATTTTTGTGCAGACATGTTTGGAGAGATATCATAGAGGACCGTGGTCGAAAACAAATGACTATCCGTGCCAAGAAACAGTCTCTTTTTCCCATTCCACACATAACAGATAACATTTGCGTATAATTTCATGTATGAGCAGTTACATATCTAGGCATAATTAGCATATGTGCAAGCAATTTAGCCCAGCTGCACAAACGCACACACAGATGCACAACTCTGCTCACAGTGGGACAGCGTGTTTAGCATAAACTGGTATTCAGATGAATGTAGGATCAGTAAGATAAATATTAACACAAGCAGCACATACTGATGCACACACAAACTGGAAGATGAATGACTTTGATAAGCTAGGTTCAGTGTGGCCATTCACACAGCATAAAGGGCAGAAATGTACCTTTGTCCCATCTATTGAACGCAACTATTGATTGTAGTTTAATATGCAAATGTTCTGTGTGCAGAGGGCTAAACAGATCATTTATTTGCATATTAAGATGTGTAAAACTTTATGCAGACATGTATGTGTTTTGTGAAATATATGAGATTCACTTGGACTGAAAGCCCCTGTTTAATGAGCGATGATGCATATATCTTATATATCTTTATTGTGACCATTTATTTCAGTGCTTCAGTTGAGGAGGAAACTCTACATTTTTTCCCTCCGCCTAACTCACCATGATTTAGTCGTTCTTTATCATAATGGTTACGGTCGGTTAGCATGTTTGCCTGAAAGGTTATATTGTATGGCAGCTGCTTAATTCGTTCTCAGTTGAGCGTGAGGGTTGTGTTTTTTGCGGTCAGTGTGTTGCATTTGCCTTAAACCCTCGCAAGTATAATAGTAAAGTGATGTGACACTACATCAAATGGCTTTTTCCTGGAATAAAAATTGCATATAAATGTATAAAAACTTCAATAAAGGGAAAAGCAGCAACTTCCCAAAAGCAGGTGCAATAATATCAGTAAACTACTTTTATTACTCTTTTGTTTGCAATAACATTTGGGTATTTTTTTGTGTTTATGTAAGTTATTCAATTTTTTTTAATGCTCCTACTGTGGAATCTGTTTATTACTGATTTCATCATGTTGCATTAGATATCTTGGAGCTGGTTGCTTAATACTGCTAACATGGCAGTCGTTGGAAAGTGATTCAGAAATGAAGCGTCATAGTGGGTGATGCGTGTTGTTTACACTGTAAACAATCTGTGACAGTGCCCTCTAAAGAGAGGCGACAGAGGCAGAGAGGGAGACCTGAGGGAGGGAGCGAAAGGAAGAGCTGCTTTGCACTTTTTCAAAGCAGCAGCCAACCAACAGCTGAATCATATTTACTGAAATATTCAGCAACCACTTACACACTGTCCTCAGATGACTTTATATTACTCTGAAGCTCTTTTAAAGAGTAATAGTTAATAGTTTTACTTCAGAAAAAAAGTTCTTAGTAGTAATACTGAGCCAATACCAACATTCCCGGTTAGAGAAGGTGAAACGTAAAGCTAGACGGCGTTTGCCTAAGACCCCAAATCGCTAAATCCACCCCTGAAAAACACACCCAGGTTGAGGTCACTGGTCAGACACATGAGATACACTTACCGGAGGTAATTTCCAAATAGGCGTATTAGTCGCTTGCTTTGACATAACTACTGTCGTTATAAAGTAGAGCATGGATTTAATTAGCGGAGGTATTTTGCTGGCATTAACGTTATTAGTGTTATAAGTTAGCATCAAGTCTTACAGCGGGGAAATACCATCTTATTCACGGGGGAAAAACACACCCAAGTCGCCGGCTACTCGCAGTCAGAAACATCGGGGAAATACACCTCGGTTCGACTCTGCTGTCAGTTGGCTAACTGCTCGTGTTGACTCCAGGCAAGTGAAGAAGAGTTCGGTTGTAACGCTAGTATATCCAGCAACCATGTAAAGACATGCTCGACTCAGTCAGCAGAGCCTTGAAGCCCCGCCCCCGCCGCTACACAGAGCGATGTTCGCTTGTTTCATCAACGTTTATTAATATTGAGCATGTCGCGTGTCCAAATTGCACCAAATTCGACAAAGTGCTCCCTTGGGTCCCCAGCAATACACCCGCCAAGTGTGACGTAGATCGGTTGAGTGTTGGGATGTCCCCAGCGCTCTATCGTTGACTCGCCCCCCCCCCAGTTGTCAGGAAGTGTGCGTTTATGTGTTTTGGGGGAGTGGCGGGAAGGCGGATGTAGGTGGGTATGTGCAATTCAGAATCTCTTCAGCAGGAGGTCCGGTGTTTGGGTTTATAAAGTGTCTGGCACAGGTCACCTTGCTTTGCATCCTGTCCCCTACCAATAGTAACAAACACAACAAAAACGTAAGCATAGAGGTGGCACATCAGAAAACGCTATATTGGTCCAAGCATAATATAAGATGACTTTGACTATAAGACAACTTCCAGAGGGAGAATGTTGGATAAACACTTTTTGTGGGTAAGAAACATAAAGACAGACAAGGCAGTTAGATTAAAACGAAGAAGGTAAATTAAATCTCTGAACATTTAATTACATTTATAATTAAATGTTTTACGGTACTTAAAATGCAGGACACATTGGTCTTTGTAATACAAATTTACTGTCTCAAAGAGAATATGCAGCAATAAAGCTGGGGTAGGCCATGGTTTTTTTGGGTGTCATTGGCCAAAAATTTGTCTTTCAGCATTTTGTAATTCAAGTAGCTAGCTACATGCCCACAAGTTTGCAAAGAATACAGAACAGTAACTCTCATAGAATTGCTGCTATATAACGGCATCGGGATCACAATCACGATCGGGATGATGTTTGAAATGAATGACGTACTCGTACAGGTTACTGTATGAAGCGCATGCACGTCTGGTGGGAGGGGCTTTGCCTTTTCAAGAAAACTACCTACTCCAGCTTTAACCTTTTTTTTTTTAATTGATCTACTGCCCATCCAAATGTGCGTGTCCCTGTTTGACGTATTTGAGCAGAATCGAGCACTGACTTCCAGGTAAATTCTCGTCACATCTCTTATTGGATAAATTGCTGCACATTTCTAATTAAAATGTTACTCCAGGGATGTTTATAACAATTAACTCAACCAGGATGACTTTCCCCCACTGCACTTCAGACAGAATTTAATGGTGGGTTAGATAAATGGTGTTGGAATAGGATACTCGGTGAGCCAGGGATAAGGTGTTTGCAAATAGGAATTGTCTAGGCATTTATTTATGGAGATTTTGTGGATTTAATTCAATCAGAGATTCAGAAAATTACTTCTACTTCTCAGACGTTTATATTTGGTTACGTGTATGGCAAATATTGGGACCTTTCAAACTCGTTAACCTAACTAACAAGTCACAGATGCCAGCATGTTTGCTGATGTTACATGATTTCTGGCTATTGAAGCTGATGCAGCTTTTTTTATGCCCCGAAAAAGCAAAAATCAAACACTTAAAATGTTGGATGTACTGTAGGCTATATGTGTCCTTGCTCCAGCAGAAAGTGTGTAAAGTTGAACTCACTGTACAGTATTTGCCTGAGGCAACAACTGCTTTTCAGTTACAGCTTATAATACATCTGAACCCTGCTCAAGAACAGACTCAAACCTTGCTTGCGTACTCCTCTTCTCCTTTTTTTCCTTTTAATATGGAGAGTCTAGAGAGTGATACGGTGCACTTTTAAGGTCATTTTTCTTCACATGGTAGTAGCCAGACATGCTCCCAATCCATTTCAGTCTGGCAGCACGGCCTGACCATCCGCCTTGCAATCTCAGGGTGGGTTTTGTCTCTTTTTTCTTCTGTGAGAAACACATTCAACCTCTGAAAACCGCAGCGGGAAAAAAGAAAAGAAAAAGCAGGATCATTAGGGAGCGAGGAAGGAGGGTTGTTGGGTCGTATCGTTCAAAACTAACACTCCTTGGTTGAGAAATTTGAGGAGCAGCTAAGTGAATAGACAAAATGAAGAGCAGACAGTGGTAGAAAAGGTTTGCCTTTCTTTCCCTTGTGGGGTCAGTTATGTATGACCAGGCAGTCTGCAGGGCAGTGGAGTGAGGACCCTGCTGGCATGCTGAGGAAAATGCTCTGATGTATAGTAGTGATGACAAGATCGTTTATAGCCCTGCCTACAAAACTATGAAATTGTATTACTCATCAGCTTATTCTCCCTCCTTTTCTTCCGCTGCTAACAATCCCGTCCTCGGCCGATCTTTAACCTCCTTTTTATTTTTCCACCATCCTCCTAATTTTCTATTTCCTGTTGAGGGCTGTGTTCATTCATCTTTGCAGATAGAGTCAGACACTGCCTCCCTTTTGTCTTCGTGTCATGTTCTTCCATTTAACAGACTGAAGAAATAACCAGAGGTGGCAGCTTCATTATAAAATAACAAGGCTGTTAATTGTCCAGATCATGTCTTGTGAGGATTGTATTATTTACCTTCCTCAAATGAGATTGGCTCCTCACTTTTAACACACTCCTTTCCACATGACTAGTGCAGCTTTTTTCACGCCTGACCACTTTTCCCTCCACATCACTCCTTTCTGGATTCAGACCCCATTCCTGTCATCATTCCCTTGCAATCTTTTTTTTTCTATTTTTGGCCCTGCTCCTTCACTGAAAACAAATTTAAGTGCTAACAAGGCAAATCTGCCTAGCATGTCCTCCCACAGGAAAGACATAAAAAAAAAGCAAATGAGAGGAAAATCTTTGCAATCTCTTCCTCTGGGGAATTGCTTACAGACATGAAGGGAAAAATGCACAAAATCATTTTTGCTTCTCAAATTGTTTATTACAGTATTCATTCATTCACGCACAAAGGAGATTAAGTTTCAGTCAACATTTCCATTTGCAATTATGTACATGTGAATAACCTTGTAAAGAGCCGCACAAACGTAATCATCCAATCCACCTATTAGGCATAAAAAAGGAGGGAAAAAAACAAGCAGCAGTGCGAAATAAACAAATACTGTTTACTATGCATGTTTGTTCATTTCCTCTTTGATTGGTGCAGCCATATAAGTTGCTACTGCAAATTAAACTCAACGCTTCAGAGTGCGTGTATGCTTTCATTTGGAAATACAAAAAAATTCAAGGTCTCCGAGCAGTAGCTTGTCCAAATTGCACCCCGTTCCCAGGGGCTGCTGGGTAAATGAATTTGTAGTGTAATCTAGTTTACATTGCTATAAAACCCTGAAACAAGCTTGTCACATTTAAGCTTAGACTCTCATCTATGAATAATTATGAAATGGGATCGTCATCACCGTCGTAATCCGTGGTTTAGTGAGCAGGTGTGCGTTTTATGTGCGCTCCGCACATGTGAAACACTTGTTTGCTGCTTCGTCGAATTGACGCTGCTCTCTACCAGGCTGAGGGCGGAGAAAATGAAGTGGCCAGCTACAGTACCGCTCTCTCTCTCTCTCTCTCACACACACACACACACACACACACACACACACACACACACACGGAAACACACACATTTCCTGGGTCCATGCCAGAGCAGTACACGTGTAGCAATGGCTGCTTAAGCAGTCCTCATGCATTAACAGCATTGCGTGGTCAGAGGAGTCAACAGCTATCGCAGAAAGGATTTCTCTTTTCATTTTTGTTGCTAATTGCAACCATTTGCCTTGTTTTTCCAGCTTTATACCAGTACTGATGCATGTCCATTAGTTGTGTGTGTGTGTGTGTGTGTGTGTGTGTGTGTAGAAAAAAAAATTAACTGTTACAAACTTTAATCTTCTACACCATCACATCCCAATATTCACATCATGTTAACTACTTTCATTACACTCATCAATAAACACAACTACTCTTCCACGTACTTCTGTTAAACAACGCTTCAACATAAAGCAATGAAACAAATCTGGCAAAAAGGGCCTGAAATTTGATTTAGCGCACGATTATGCCCGAACAAGGGGCTCATAACAGCTGTGCCGCTATAGTACGGGAGTTTATGTTACGCTTGTTATTTGTCATTAATTGTGACGCCACGGCAGTGCGGTGGAGCGCAGCGGGTCATTTAATAGGTCAGACATTTCACAGTTCAGACGTGGCGTTGATTGCCTCTCAAATAGACAACAACACAAGACTGACAGCTGTGTGATAATTGTCCAAATATTTTAAAGCTCGAGCACACGCAGCTGGACTGTCACCCTTTCAAACGCGCTGCACTCTTCGCTGTGTTGGAGGTGACTCATGTTCAACATGTAAATTGAAAATCAAATTCGCATAATTATAATAATACCTGCATTCGCAGTCATTTCTGACTGTGCAGAGAACCTTTTATGGTTTTTATTTTTTTTATTCCTGCGCCTGCCTGCCTCCGTACATTAACTTTAACTGCATGATGGTGGATCCTTTCTTGTAGACTCAAAACACTTAAAAAGTTTTACTGTCCAATTTCAACTTAAAATGCAATAATGACCGTAATTAAAATGATCTCATTATGCTGGCAGGCTGCTCCTTGCACAGAATCCTTCAAAATAGGCCTCGATTACCAAGTGCAGTTGTCGGAGCATACATATTAAGAAGCCCGTATAAAACTGTTTATGGTTAATGATGCAAAATTTGAGCAGTTATACTTAACGAGGTCTATTATCCATGTACTTGCTCAAATTGATATTGTTCCTACAGCACGAATGAAGGCATATTTGTGTGGGGGAAAAAAAAGCATGCTGCAACAATTCATGCTGTAAAAAGAAGAAGACAATAAAGTCGAGCCTTTTGAAAGAACTAGAGTAGCAGAATGGCGTTTTGTTGCATATGGAAGGTCAAGCTTAAATTTCCACTTGCAGTGAGTCTCAAAACTCTTCCCTGTAAAGACTGCCGTAGCCTCAAGGTGAGATTAAACCACAAGAATGCCTTTATGTGTGCATGTGTATCTCCACCTCCATGCTTTATATGTGTCTTTCTTCATTGCACAATGTATTGATTGGAGTGGGACATGCATGCCCCCCCACACACACACACACACACACACACACACACACCCACACACCCACAAAGCAGCTGATGATGAATACTAATCTATCCAGACCGAAAAGATCATTTCTGCTTGCTTTATCACGTTTGAGGAGCCCCGTAATAAAAAGACTCATATTAAGGTTTTTAAAAAGATACAGTACGTCATCCCCCCTTTTCACAGTATGTTCTTTCAATTTATATTCAAATACACTGGAAAGAATGAACAGTATTGAATTATGAAGTCTTATCAGGCTATATGTGCTATATGAGTCTACATTGAAACATTTGTCTTGTGTATATTTTGTTCGTCGTGATTGAGGCATGGTGAATATAACTTTATATCAATCTGTGTTTGTGTCGCATGTTCATTGTTCTAAAACACTGATATTTCAGGCAAATATTTACTCTTAATCCCACATTTTAAGGAAAAAGACCATTACCTAGCTTTATTTACAGTACATGGCATTCAGTTTGTGTGTATTTGAAGCAGACATATGTTTTTTTTTTTAATTTCCGGTGTTGTTTGTTTTTAGGATGGCAATGCTGCTCTGTTAGCCGTTTGGTCGCTCCACCACTTTGGTCCTGACTGAAATATCCCAACAACTAGGGGATGGATTGCCATGAAATTTGGTACAATTATTCATGGTCCCCAGAGGACAAATCCCTCTGACTTTGATGATCCCCTGACTTCTCCGCTAGCGCCACCTTGAGATTCAGATTTGTATTTTTTTGTGATATGTCTCAATAACCTTTGAATGGATTGCCATGAAATTTGGTCCACACATTCACGTCCCCCACAGGATGAATTATAAATGTGGTAACCCTTTAACTTTTCATCTAGAGCCATCATCTGGTCTCAATTTGTCCAATATTTACCTGCAAACCTAATGACATTTCCATCAGCCTAAGCTGTGCGTAGTGTTTAGTGCTTCTCAGTATAGATTAGCATGCTAACATTCTAAAGGTCAACCACCTGGTAAACATTATACCTGCTTAGCATTGGCATGTTAGCATTGAGAGCATTTGAGCTTTTAGGTTAAAGCACCGCCTCTGTCTATGGCCTCACAGAGCCGCTAGCATGGCTGTTGACTCTTGTGTTTTCAAGTTTAAAGGAAAAATGTAAATATACACAATTTATGAAAATCAGCAGATCAAGCTGCTCAAGCTGCATATTTTAGATCAAAGCCCCAGACTTTAATTAATTAATTCTTTTAACCTAGCTTATACATATTAAATGAAGAACGTATTCTATAACTCTGGGGGGATGTTTGATATATACTGTATTGATATGGTCTAGATTTTTTGGCATGTTGTGTCAGTACAGTTAAATGAAGTGCCATGCAAGTATAACTTACTAGAGACTAGAAAAATCACACCACTGGTGGCCTCATATCAAAGGTTTAATATCATTTTATGTTAATGCATGTTTTTAATGTGCTTTAGAACACATTCAGTGTTTTTCTCCTAGTTTTGTACAGTAGCGTTCACCATCGGCATTCACATGTGATTTTCTTATGTTCAAAGTGCATTGACTCATGTATTTGTTTAACTTGATCACAATTCATTTGATTATTGCAAAAACTATTCAGAACACCAATAAAGTGGGGACTTGGAAAAACACATTTTAAAGGTGTATACTGTAAACTCTATATGCCGTTTTTTTTTTTCAGGGTTCACGTTCAGGGTGCTAAACCTTCAGTGAGTTTTGAATTGCTGTCTCCACTTTGTGCATCAGGCCGCATAGTGACATTTCTAGGTTGACAGCCACACACCGAAGCCACATGTGCACATTACTGTAGTTGCAAAAGGAAAAGTGTAGCAGCTGCTTGGTATAGCTATTAATAAAGCGCTAGTGCACTTTGCACTATGAGCTTTTGACCTGGTTCGAGCAGGTTGATTAAACAGGACACAACAAGTATCCTCAATACCGCTGAAAGATGTCTGAGGACATGACACACAGGAGGCATTTCTCCTCTACTATCCCCACCACCGAGTACAGTACAGTAGCACATTTCATTCACTAGCGAACCGCCCCATGAACGACTCTTTTGGTTCTGTATTTTTTAATACATATAATATTCTCTAAAATAGCATAGTTTCTGGGTTTTAGGACTCATTCCTGTAGCACTCTATATGCAGCACAGTTAGGCTACTGATATTTCAGAGCCATGGTCGGGGCCATAAATTCTAACTTGAACAAACATCAGTAAGATAAAGGATCCATGAGTCAGGCAGACTAACATATTTAACTAAATAACTCCTCTGTCCCTGCACTCTCTCTCTCTCTGCTACAACGGGATGTAGAGGGGGATGGCAGTTTAACAAGGGGCATGCATTTTGGTCATTTTGCTAACAAGGGGGATGGCATCCCCCTCATCCCCTCTCAAATTATCTACTGATTGTTTCTAACAAACCTGAAAGCCTGAAATATGGCAGATTCCTACACCAAATGCAGCTATTGGCATGGTTGGGCGCTAATAATGATTTATGGCAAATGGTTATACAGTTAGATTTGTTGGGACTCTGCTCTTTGAGGGAGCTCTCAAAGACCAGCGACGAGCATTCTGCGAGGAGAGCTAACCCCCCTCTCGACAACCATACATGAACTTTAGATCTTAGTAATAATACCAAAAGCTTAGAAATCACGGTGGAGGTTTGGGTGGTGGAGGGATCTTTTGCATTGCCAAGAGCATACTAGGAGAGTGAGAAGTGCCAGGTTATAATCCACACACCTGTATGAATACGATTGGATGTCACCAGTCAGCTGGTTGCCTAGGTAGCCGATGAATGAGCCACTAATGGGGAAGCGGGAATGAAGCAGCTGATTGGCAATTGGCGAATTCAACTACAGTGCTCTGCCTGAACTAAAGCAATGCATAATTTATGTGACGTACCAACTGGATTTTGTGAAGCAGATACCACTGTTTTGGATTAGGTTGGAGAAAGGGGGGGGGGGGGGGCAGAAAGATTAAAAAGGACCTGCATGCCCCAGTGTCGCAGAAGCTCAAGTGCCGTGTCCACAAGCTTGTCCGTCTACTCTGTCAAAACACAGCGACTCTGCCATTCCTGATAAAACTTTGTCAGGGACGAGGCTGTGGCTTTGGCTAGAACCCTGTGGTTTGTAATCTTGTCCCTCTCTGCCTACAATCTCGCCAAGCTGGACACGCCGGGATAGGCTGCATGCAACATTAGGTCATTGTCAGAGAAAGAATACTTGAATCAAGGAATGTGCAGCAATTTTAGTTGCAGTAGGGAAATATGACTGTACTGTAGAAAACAAGGTGAATACTGGAGGGTGGTTCTGACATTGTAATATAAGGTCAGCTTTAAAGAGCTTGTAAAAATCGCAATATGTTTTATATGCAAAACATGTGAGCACTTTAAATGTAAAAGCATCAGATGTACCACATCTTACGCCTCCTATTGGAATGAGCCAACGGGGTCGAGTGTATTTATCCTGATTGTCTGCGCACATGCGGGCGAATTCATTGTGCCGGTATGAGAAGATGAGGGGCCAAACCATTAGAGGGTGAATCCAGTGTCAACAGAACAGCATAATTACGGTGTCTCCTGCATAAAACATGTGACTGATCCCACGATCAGAGAGCAATTTACTAATAGGCTGTCTCTTCTGTGTCTTCCTCTCCAGGTAATGTATTTGTGGTGAGTTTGGCCTTCGCTGACCTTGTGGTAGCCTTCTACCCCTACCCCTTGGTTCTCTATGCTCTCTTCCATGACGGATGGGCACTGGGGAACACACAATGCATGGTAAGACCGCATCAGTCACAGCATTTCAGTTTACTACCAATACAACACCAGTAAACCCACTCCCAACCATAGACTGCATATATATATAGATGGACGACACGTCTCCACTTCCTCCCACTGTACAAGAGTGAGCCAAAATATCCCGGATACGGGACCTGCCTTTTTGAGATTTTGACATCATTTGGAGTGCTCGGGGGGGCTGGAGACGCGGTATCGAGGTCCCGCCCACACACCCGCCTGAGCCAATCATGAGCCGAGCGCAGCTTGTTAGTGTGAGCCACCTAGCTACTACATTAGCACCACGGTAGCTGTTTGGCTAGAAAGACACAAAAACTAACCATAATATTTCTATAACTACAATTATGATCAAATTGACACATGTTCTATTGCACAGAATTGTGACAGTTATGGAAAGTTAAAGTTACATCTGTCTCGTACAATTCCCAAACCTCCAACTCCGCGACTACTTCACCCAGAGCAGCTGTCAATCCCAGCTGTCAATCATGACGTCCCACCCCCTTTTTATAGCATCATATAACTAATTAAAACTAACCGTATCAGAAAAATGAATACTCGAACACACATCAGTGTGATAAGAACCTAAAATGACAGAAAACATCTTTGTGAAAATGTATTTGACATATACTTTGACTTTTTAGTTTGGCCCATGTCCCATCCGCTTACATGGAGGGGGCGGGGTTTATGACCTATACTGCAGCCAGCCACCAGGGGGCGATTGAGGTGTTTTGGCTTCACTTCTTGGGGAGCTGTCATGTCGTCTATCGTTATATGCAGTCTATGCTCCCAACACACTGACACAAACACTTTATGTCTTTCTGTTCAGGTTAGCGGTTTCCTTATGGGGCTGAGTGTCATCGGCTCAATTTTCAACATCACCGGGATAGCGGTGAACAGATACTGCTACATCTGTCACTCGTTCTCCTACAGTCGGCTGTTCAGCTATCGCAACACTCTCTTGTTTGTTGCCTTAATTTGGGTGCTCACAGTAGTGGCCATTATCCCCAATTTCTTCGTCGGCTCCCTGCGCTACGACTCGCGGGTCTACTCCTGCACCTTCGACCAGAACGTCAGCAGCTCCTACACAGTGACGGTGGTCGTGGTCCACTTCTTGGTTCCCATCGCAGTGGTTACCTTCTGTTATCTACGCATCTGGGTGCTTGTGATTCAGGTCAGTGTCCTGCATCTCCACATGGTTCTTTATGTCTTTGCAGGCACACAGAAGGTGTGAATTAACCTGTAAACATGCCATCAGCTGTAAATAAACATCCCGTTCTCATTCCCAGGGTGTCAAATACTGAGGCTTTGTCACGGCCATCAGCGTTTGATACGCTACACAAAAGGCACCCCTTAGCGCCAGCATGAAACGCACCGGGCCTTCCGTTAACTACAACATAAACCCGTCCGCGGCAACAGTAGACGCTCCGAAAAAGTGCGCCGGGAGTGTGGCGACGTAGTTTAAATGGTGAAATGACACACAGGGCGGGCGGAAAAAGGGAGGTGGATGGGTCCAACAACACAAGGCTTTCATCCAGGAGACCGCTGTTTGTGTCCCGTGCGTCACGTTCCAGTCAGCTGTTCGTTTGTGTCCAGTGTTCACAACGTTCAGTGTCATTTTCACTGTACAGACGTAGTAGTTTTAAGCCCAACAATGTGGTTCTTTCCTAAACCTAACTATAATGGTTTTGATGGCGAAATGGCGTATAAGACCCATTACTCTTCCAGAGTTCATCCAAATTGGACCTGTAATGTAGAAAATGTGGTCACTCCGCAATTTTGACCTTTAATCGTTGACCCATTACTGGGGGAGTCATCTTTTAAATGCCAGGATATACCAGCAAAAACACATCATTGAAATCATTGAAATCATTTTTGTCATGTAACATTTGAGTTGAGCATTCTGGTCTTTAATTACCAGCAAAGATTTGGCAAAGTCGACGCCTGCGATTTCAGCTGGGATATCGTGTTTGACAGGCAGATAGATGGACGAGATCCCTGGAGTGGTTCTATGTGTGGATATCTGTGTGGGCTTCTGTCTGTTTTCGTGTGTTTCAATGTGTGTAAGATAGAGAGGCAGAAGAGGGGGAATCATTAACAGTCGAATTCCTATCTTATGTGTTTTAATCCAGGTGCGGCGTAAAGTGAAGACGGAGGAGAGCCCTCGCCTCAAACCGAGTGACTTGCGGAACTTCATCACCATGTTCGTGGTCTTTGTGCTGTTTGCCATCTGCTGGGCTCCGCTCAACCTGATTGGCTTGGCGGTGGCCATAGATCCGACCCGCGTGGTTCCTCGCATCCCCGAGTGGCTCTTCGTGGTCAGCTACTTTATGGCCTACTTCAATAGCTGTCTGAACGCCATCATCTATGGCTTACTCAACAGGAATTTCAGGAACGAGTACAAACGCATTGTCACCTCCGTGTGGGTGACTCGGCTCTTTGTGACAGAGACTTCGCGAGCCGCCACGGAAGGCAGGAGCATGAGGAGCAAGCAGTCGCCTCCTCCGCCGCTCAACAACAACGAGTCGGTCAGAGACCGTTCAAACAAAGAATGAAATCTGAAATCCTTGAACCTGTTAAATGGTAATTCCTGTTTCTATGTGACATCCGTTCGGTTGTGCAGCTAAAGAGTATCGAGTAACGGATGAAACTGGAATGGATGGTTTGGTTTTCTGTTACACCGATCAGGACAGGAGAACATATTTACATCGGTGGAGAAGGTTTTTTTTTTTTTTTTTAAGTTGTGCAGAATTCTTGAAAGAAGTTCTTGAAAGTTTAACATTTGCATGATTGACTCAACAACTTTGCCAAAGTGCTAAATAAGGCTGAGTTTCCTCTGTGATTCTCAACCACCAAGCATTGACGGAGCAAACGTTTTAGAGATGTTGTCGTGTCCTGGGAGAGCGGAGCCATGCATTGCGGTTTCATTTTGCTCGTACTCTTAAAAAACAATCTGAATGGTACATTAATATATCATAAAAAAAAATGTAACATCCTTTAATGTCTGCTGCTGTAGACTATTTCACAAAACGGGGTAGCCACTGGTAAACATAGGCTACACCTCTCCTTAGTAACTTCAAAAGCCTCAAATAGTACAACTCGCCTCACCTGAATGCTAGAAGAGGAGATAATGTCAGTCTGTCTATAATGTATAAGATCAGTCTGATGGGGTTTGACGTGGTGACAGTAATGCGGCAGTAGCATATACTTCATGCTGCCTCGTCTGACCCTCTTGCACTGCAAAGAACAACCAACTTAGTAATGAACTTTAATTCAGGAAATAAACACAAAGCAAGTCACTAGCGCCTAACCATGTAAGACGTGCCAATGAACATGGCTGTTTCAGTTCCAAAACAAATGGTGCATGTGATGTAGCAGGTGGAGGACACCTACATATCTACTATTGCTGCTGTGTCCATCGTTCTGCATATCACCTTACTACTAGTAGTAGTATTACTCCTCAACTGCTGCGGTTAGACCATTATTTATAGGATAAGTCACTGTAGGCTGCATGTAAAGCCTCCCTTGATATTATCTCTTGAATAAAAAATATGTTCTTACAATGAGCATAAACAATGTGAGAAAAAAAATAACCAGCCTATTTCCTGGTAGGAATCTGATACGAGAGAAGTTATTCTTAAAAACTGTTTTCTCCAAAATAATCCATTAACTTTCAATGTTGACTCTTAGTTCAAATGTTCTGCTATAGGAGTGCAACATGAGTTGTATACAGAGCACAAAAACAATCACAGCAAACAGCATACTGTACCACTTCATCAAAAAAATAAATAAATATAGAATATATATATATATATATATATATATATATATATATTACATATGTATACACAATATATAGAAACATGTAGAAATATTTAAACAACATCAGTTTTTAACCAAAAATATAAAACTGTGGAGCTGGGGCTACCCAGACAAGAAATAAATATTAAAGAGGACCTATTATGCTTTTTCCCTTTCCTTTAGTGTGTTATATAGTTTTTGTGCATGTTAAAGATCTGAAAAGCCCAAAGTCCACATCAAAGAAAGTTACTCCCCCCCCACAGAAACACTGCTCCTGAACTGCTTGAAACGCCTTGATTGAAGTCCCGCCTTTTCTTCCGTAATGTGGTGATGTCACCAAGTAACACATTTGCATAATACTTGCCTAGCGGCTAGTTTTGCACTCCCTCAAACAAAGCTAGTTTGAGCGGAGCGGGAGTGGAGTCTGAAGAGTTTGGTTCAGCTGACCAATCACAAGAGAGTGGGCCAGCTGACCAATCAGAGCAGACTGGGCTTTTCGACAGGGCGGGGCAGGAGCTTCAGACAGAGGGTGAAAAGAGGTGCTGCAGCACAGCAGGTATGAGAAAAATAAAGCGTTTTTGAGCATTAAAGCATGTAAACATGTTCTTGTAGAAACCCAAAATACAAGCATGCATCTGAAAATAAGCATAATAGGTCCTCTTTAATTCTCTGTAAACCTACAATGGATGGAGGGCACAATTTGATTTGGAGAACATCAGTGGTGGAAGGTAAGTACCCTTTTTGTACTGTAAGTACAATTTTGAGGTACTTGTGCTGAGATACTTTAAGTATATTTTGTTGCTGATACTTTTGTACTTTTACTTAAGTTCTTCTTCCGTCACTGGAGAACACCCACAGGGATGACAGTCAGACACACAGCGAGAGCACAATTCCATACACCGATGCCAACATATTAACAAAATCACAATGCAATGAGTTGTTCACTTTAAAAAAAAAAAAAATAGCCAAGTGCAACAGCATGGACGATTCTTTATGCACACTAACACTTTACCATGCAATTCGAAACACAGTGGTTGTCACGATCCAACATCAGTTGCACGGAAAAAATCACATCCAGTCAACTGAGATAGTCCCTCACAACCTTAGTTCATCCATAAATCTTACTGATTCACTGTAAAATGATGCTGCTCCCCTGCAGGCCAGACAGCAGGCCAACAAAAGGCCTAAGATACACAGCAAGTTCAGGATGTTCTCCTGCCTTCTCTGTTAGAAAGCCCCCAGCTCTAGAAAAAGGAAGCGGATAAAGACATTTACTGAATGTGCAGCAAGCAATATAGAGCAGGCACAGGTTCCTCTGCCTCCTACATCATAACATGCAGAATGTGGTAGTTTTATGCAGTGGCGATTCTTATTCTTCATTCTGAAATACTTATGCAAAAGTCAAGCTTTTCATTTCATAAGTAATGTAATGTATCTTTATAGTTCATTTATTTTCTAATAAAAAGAAAAAATCACCAGGGACACATTTTGATGCTTTCACTGTGGAAAAACAAACATAGGGAGTACATTAGGGGAAGTGTGACCGAGAGTCACTTGGTCATATTTAATCTGACAGAAGAGTGACGTTCATTGCCTCCTAACTGAATAGTTTGTTGACAGATTGTTGAGAAGGTGCAGCTCATATCTGTATATCCCATCTCAGGGTGCCTAACCGAACATTTTGTCGTGCTACACAGTTGTCCAAAACATTTGCAGTTTATTAGCTGCCGTAAAAGGAAGTCTACAGACGTTTCAAAGGGATGTTTTGTAAATTACTGTCAGTGTGGTTTTTGACTGTGGTATATTGTTATTGGAGATGTATTCGAAATGTGTTTTTTTTTTATATATCTGAAGCTCAATAACCCCACACAATTAACAGTTTATTACCAGATTATGCTTAACCACTACAGTTGCATCTAAAACAACCTTTTGCTTAATTGGCATGCATCAATACAAATATATTTTCAGTGTGGAGTGATGGAATCAACTTCTAATTGCATTAATCAAATATCCGAGAATGGCAAAACAAGCTCCTCATAGCAATTTGAATGTTTTTTTATTTTTTTTTATTTTATGCATTTAAATTCATTGCACAATTGCGTGTTCTTATACAGGGTAAAAAAAATGTGCAAAGCCATAGATCAAGAATGGTAACAGATGCAAAGCTCAAAGTCGTACTATAAATATTCATGGGCCAGGACGGATGCAAGAGCTTTGCGAGCAGAGGAGGAATATTTGGAAGCAAACAATGACATTTGCGGTGCAGAGGAGGGTAGACAACATGGGCATATAAAAAGTTTTTCGTTGAAGAGATGGGATTGAGATAAATTTGAGTGACTGCGCGGTCCTGACGAGAGAGGTGAGAAGGTCGCTCCACCACTGGGGAAGCTGGAGTGGTGTTCAGGTTGCTGCAGGGAAGGAAGAGCTGAACAGCAACGAAAACTAAAAAAAGACGTGATGTTGTCATGGTAGAGAGAAAACTAATGCTCAAGCATCTGGAGAGTGTTTTAGATGCACTTGGAGGGAAGCAAATACTTGTAAACAATTTAAACCAAAGAAATAGGCCCAGCTGAAGGGTGTTAGGTGTACATACACATTGTCGAGTTATTGCTGGGGGTAATCTTTAAAACACCTATTTTTTTCATTCAAAAGTACTGCCTTACAGTTAATACAATAGTGTCAAATTTTAAATATTATGGCATGTGCCATATTTTCTATTCAAAACGAACCCATTCAGCAAACCTAGTTGACCTCAATACTGCTTCTTCTTATGTATTCAGGACAGTTCGTCTGTAGAAAGTTTTCTCCTCAGCATCGAAGTTCACGCGCAGGCTTCATGCCGAAACAGAAGAACTAATATTATCATTTTCTCATTTGTGTTTTCTTTCTATATAACCCTACAGCAACATTATGTAACTATGTTCATTTATGTTCCCTATCCTTACTTTGGGTGCCGATAAATGTGACACCTTGCTCATGTTGGTACAGTACGACCTCACAGCTTTGGCTTTTGAAACTTAACCACTCTGCTGCAAATTCTCATTTGGCTTTAACACAGAATAATAAGATCATTATTTAGGCTTCCAAAGCCTTGGATGAATGTTGTTTTCAAAATTGGAAAGCTGGCACTATGTAAAGTGCTTTTCTGGAAAAACAGGGTCAAAAAAACACTATTTATTAGTTTTATTAACTGGAATTTAAAAAAACAACAACTTCTAGCTGTGTGTTTGAACCAGCAGAGTGTTTGAAAAAACAAAACAACATACAGCATATTAATGGTGTAAATAACAATCCTGGCTTCCAAATGTACACACAAGGAAGTGAGCAGTGAAGGTCATCACAATGTTTTTCCATTGGAAGATGAAAGCTAAGGTTTCCTTGTGCTACTAATCCTTTTGAGTGCTGCACTCAATGAGGCGACACACTCTCAAATTTCTGCATTATGCTGCTGGAGTCCCTCTTGCTCCCTCCCCAACCTCTGTGCACAATATTCATGCAGGGTTGACATTTCCTTAAAAAAAGAGGCATTCCCTGAGATTTCTCAGACTTTTTGCTTTTCTAACCATGTGATCTTTTTGGAGAAAAAGTAGCACGAGCGAAGCCGCCACTTTGCATTTGAAGAGCCTATAAACACAGTCGCTTCATTTGACTTATTTTTCCGGATGCCGTTTGTTATCACAGGCCATAGATCATAAGATATCCCCCAAATCATGGAAACTTGATCACATACAGTGATGCGCTGATTAAGGCTGTTTCTCATCATGGCTTTGGTGATTTTAAATAAAACTTTTTGATCAGTGTTACTGTCTGCTATGCAGAAACCTGGCACCCTCGTAAGCAGGTGTAATTTAAATATTCTCCTCTGGACACCTGCCAACTCATTGTTGTTCTCTCCCTTTATTTTCATCCGGACGTGCTCACCATACAGTTTCATTGTGTCATTGACGGGTTATGTAACAGCCTGACAACATCAGCTCACAGCTAAAGGCAGAAAAGGATGCAACACTGATCAAATTATGCGCAGGTGAAGGTACTCGGATGAAAATAAAATGACAGGCCTTGGGAACATAATTGAATGCACTTACAGTATACTGTCACAGGAAATGCGATGACACACCGCAGAAGCGTATTTGTGTATGCTCCTCCTAAAGAGTTTACAGACAGGAAACCAGTCGACGCGTTTAAAACTGTGATTACGAAAACGTGAATGGAACAGTTCTTAAAATGTCTGCAAAGCACAAATCCTTTTCACCTGGTAGATATTTACACTCGACTTCGTTGGCTGCAGCTCGTTAGACGTTTTGCCCGCAGCCTGAATTCTTTGAGGCATGTTACAAAAGAATTCAAGCTGTAATGTTTTTTTTTTGTTTTTTTGTTTGGTGTAAAGAGGCACAAGACATGAGCGAGGTTGGAAATCGGTGAGTGAACTTTCAGGCATTTAGCCAGTCGACTACTCGTGTCTTCTGTCCCAGAGAGGCTGTGTGAATTTGCATGCTTGTCTGATGTTGTTTACGAGGTGATGCTCATTGACAAGAATTCACTAACAGGTACAGGCCGTGGCGCCCGGAGGATGGTCTGAGTAACCAAAGGGAAATCTGAGAAATGGAATGGAATTTCAACACTCAAAAAGGCTCGGTTGTGACGCCGAGTCTCGTCAAAAATGAAACTGTGTGTAAAAAGATATGAATTATGTTATGTGTACAGTTCTACTGGAACCAGATGTTATGGAAAATAAAATTGATATAGCATACTTTGTGATATTTGCTCATTAATGCATCAGCCTGCTCAAAAAGATTTGTTGCCCTCTTTTCCAGCATTGCGTTTCATATTTCATCACTCAGTAAGTGGTTAAAAGGTTTCTTTAAAAGCCCCAAATTCACTAAAAAGCAACACATTTCTCATTGTAGACCAGGATGCCAGACTTTTTAAGGGTGTTTTGACTGAAGGTTTCCTGTAGATGAGGTACCCTCTGAAGGCTCTCAATTAGCTTGAATTGGAGCAAGAGAGCTTTTGCCAGCAAGTGGTGCATACTTTGAACTCCCTCATGCCATCAGGCCCTGCTGCCATGCACTTGCAGACTCTTCTTTTATGCGGGTAGGAGGACAGATGGGTAGATAGTTTGAAGGGAAGTATATTGCTGCCTTTAGTTGGTGGAAAGGTGCAGATGTGAATGGGAAGCAGCTTGCAGAGTTAAAGGGTCAGGTTGTTCTTATACACCAGCTATACCTTAAAAAAAAATTGCATAATATCCATGAAATGCCGCAGAGGGAGGAAGTCGGGGTTGATGGTGGGTCAAAAAACACTTGACTGTTGTGAAACCAGAAGTCAACGTTGATTTATTTGTCACGTAACATCCGTACATAAGTTACGCCACTTCCAGAGTTATTGTAACCCAAACCATGATCATTTCCTTAACCTAACTAAGTAATTTTTCGCACGTAACTTCTGAACTTAAGTTAAGCCACTTCCGGAGTTATTTTAACCCAAACCACAATATTTCCCTAAACCTTACTACGTAGTTTTTGTCACATAACTTCCGCACTTAAGTTATGCCACTGCTGGTATTATTTTAACCCAAACCGTGAACATTTCCTAAACCTAATTAAGTAGTTTTTGTCACGTAACTTCTATACTTAAGTTAAGCCTCTTCCGGAGACCAAACCACATTTTTCAAGTAGTTTTGTTGCCTAAACCTAATCAAGTTGTTTCCTGTGAAGACGGAAGTTTATTTTGAAAAGACTGTATGTAGATGTAATCTGGCAGAAAAATGAGGAATGACTTTTCGTAAGATATCATATGAGCCGTTGTTTGAGGATACGTTGAAAGGGTATACGCTGGGTCACATTAGGCATGCTTGCTGCACTTGTGGAAAGATGCATCTTTAATTTTGAATTTTGTACTCTTTTTTTATCCATAAAACTTAAATTATATTGACTTTTTAATTAAAATTGGATTTTTTAAAATATCCAATTATCAGCTCATGATAGTGTTTTTAGTAGTTTCTTTGAAAACATCATATGAACGTCATACCACTCCACAGAGTGTTTGTGTGTGTGTGTGTGTGAGAGAGGCAAGGATTGCCAGACAGAAAAGGGCGTTTGGAGAAGCAAATGCAGATTAGATTGTAGCAGACAGTAGGACTCGGACAAGTGACTGGTGATCCAGCACCGGAGGCAAGGATTATGATTAAGAAAGGGGGACGTGGCTAAGAGAAATTACTGCTCGCTCGTGATGAATAATTGCAGGGGGTGATATCCAGATGTCTCACCCCCCCATAATCAAACTCAATGCACACATCAGCGCTGTAATGAGACGTTCGAGGAAAACAATCAGCCGCTTCAAGAGTAACAAGTTAGAAGTGGGAAATTGTGTGATGACAATTTTTTTTAAAATGAACAAGGGGTTTTGCTAGTGTACATAACCCGTACGGCCTCATACATCAAGCCAGTGTCATTCCATTAAAAGACAGCAATGTGAGGTCAGCTGATATCACAGTGATTAATAAGGCCTTCAAGTATAATTATTCTGTTCCACTATTCATTATTGCCGTACTCCATTCTTTGCCTAACTGTAATTTCACCCCAACTAAAAATAAAGATGCCTTCTCCAGCTGTAATATCTGTTGGCAAGTGGCCGCCACGTGGAAGGAAATATCACAAGTTCAATAGATCAACAAATAGTTTATACTCATATTTCTAGTAGATGTTTCCCAACAGCCAGGCAATTTTCATATCAAGGCTTAACTGGCTGGTTGTGTTTGCCTTTTACAATTCTAATTAACATTTAATGTGTAAAAGGGGACTTTAATTGCACCTAATGCATGGATTAACAAAGATAATCCATGCATTAGATGAATGTCCATATGGTAATTTCACCCAGAAACAATATTATACAATTTCTCTTTGAAGCTGAGAGTAGAGGGCACTCTTTTATGAAATTACATGGATTTACTTATAGTCACATAGATTATAAGGTAAACACTGTATGGGTTTATGTTAGTGATGTTACGTGCTGTGCCGAGGCTTCGGAGCGTGTGTCGAGTAATCCAGGAAGTTTTCCGCGATGCGCGTATCGAGGCTTGTATCGTTTTAGACAAATGACGTCATTGATGACGTCCGAAGCCTCGCTGCCCGGCCATACCGCGTCACTGGTTCAAGAAGTGGTTCAGATCTTGGCACACATAAGATGCACTACTTACAAAACAATTACAGTTTATTATACATGTATGTTATTTACTTCTTAGAAAATATACATTATACTATATATTATATAGATATAAATGGATTACATGGTAATAGATTTTTTTCATTGTTTATAGTCATTCCAACAGCCTTTACTGGCGCAAAATACAGATCACATGGTTAAGATCATATCTGCCTGTTTTACACTCTTTGGCCACCAGGTGGTTGCGTGTGCACATGAAGCCTCGAGAAATGAACCCTTTTTCAAACCAATTTGCTGGAAAGCTTCAATGCTTCATGAAGCTTCATCTCACCATCACTAGTTTATGTAGAGCTTCATTTAGAAAGTTTGAATTACTTTTAATTAAAGAAGCTTTCATTGGGAATTCATTTGTGTTGGAGACAACCAGTTATACGCAGAGTGAGATGAGAAGAGAAAATCCCTCAGCTTAAAAATGTATAAAGCCATGTGCTGTGCCATGTGTGACCTTTTGACCACCTCACATTTAAGAAAGACAAAACATGCCAGATTCTACCCTGTTGGCCAGGACTCAGCAGGCTTTTAGAGAGGAATGGGGTCAAAGGACTCTGGCTATTTTGTATTTTGTTATAATACATGAAAAAGCTGTATTGTTTGTGGTGGAGTTGGCTCACAGAACATCTGAGTGTGGTGCACATTTAAACACACGATCCAGGAAGCTGTTCCAACAATTTATTGTAGTCAAGGGTGGGTTGAAACAGATGGATGGTGGTTAGATTTTTTTCTTTCTATACAAAGGGATATTAAAAGAAAATATTACAGATCTGAATAGTATCAAACAAATAATTGCCTCCACCATCTGGCATTTCACTCTTTTCTCCTTAATTAATATAGGATTAAATTTGGGAATCCAGCAAAATAAAATACAAAACAATCAGTTTACTTTCAGACAATTCATGCTATCTCAACCAAAAAGTATTATAACGGTAAAAAGTCCATATTAAACTCTCTCTTTGCTCTGCCGGGAATGGTTTGGAGGGAAAAGAGGGGAGACACAAGCCTGAATCTGTGTCAATCTCTGTTTAATTAACCCTTAATATCCAATATTCTACTTGTGTCTGACAATATCATTTATTCTCTATCAGCTCGTTCCAACCCTTCACTGAAGTGAAATATTCAAACCCAACACTCCATGGTTTTCATGGCTGCGCCAACAAATTTTTGTCTGACATAGTCGATACCTTTGGGACCTCTACTAGAGTTTAAAATTAAGTTTTGTGGGTTGCAACAATGTTTAGCTGCACCGCATGAGTTTGAAATGACTGAAGCACCAGTGAGCATGCTCCTAATCATTCTGTTGCTACCCAATCCCTCCTGCCCCGCAGTATCCCCCTTTCCCGCCATTCTCATCCATACTTGTTTCCTCCCGGGGTCACAATTCTCCCGCATTTCTCCCAATTTACGGCAATTTTCCACACATTTTTTTTTCTCCTTCCTTTTCGTTATCTCAACCTGTTTCTGGCACTGTACAGCGTGTATAAGCCCCATACTGTTTCCACCCAGACCGCAATAGAGCAACACCAAATGTCTTTTCCCGGTGGAGGAGAGCTGCTTGCCGCGCGGTTTGAACTTTGCTTGCCGCACATCACAGCAAAGCCGTCGTGGCGCAGTGCGGTGCAAGCCATTGGAAATAACAAATTTCAGAGCGCAGTGGTACCGTTGTCACGTTATGTCTTGAAACGGCCTTCGGTGAGTGAGAGAAGGAGAGGGCAATGGAGAGTACTAAGAGAAAGAAATACTCAAGCAGGGGCAAAAAATGAATGAATGAATGAAAACTGATGAATATTAGCCTAGTTTATACCAGATATTTGCACAATTTCACACCAGATGGGCGAATTATTCAGTTTTCTTTGCTGAGAATTAAAAGTAAAAGTGTAAGTAGGCCTATTTTAAAAAAATGCTGTTGCAGTGTACTTATTATTTTCATTCTTTAAAAGTCACCAGAATGCAGGAATCAAAGTCTCTGAAACTCAAATTTTTCCGGGGGAGGACCTCCACAGACCCCACCACCACTTTGGTTTTGAAATCCTCCCTATATTTGAGGTCTCAAGGTTGGCAAGTATGTTCTCATCACCTGCCCTTCCCCACCCAGTGCCCATTCGCTCACCTACCTCCCATTTCCCAAAATCAGCCTCGTAGTATATACAGTATACCATCTCCACTCATGTCCTGCCAGATGTCCTACTACTTTGCATCCGCCCTTGCTTTCCAGTCTTTGTTCTGCCTGCCTGATCCACGGTTTGATGCTTCTCTGCCTGCCCCCCTTTTTGAGATAACTTTGCCTGTTCTGACTACTCTCGACCCTTGCCCGTTTCCCAATTCAAGTATCTTATCTGCCTCCGAGTCGTGCTTTTGAGCTCGGCTTGCTGTTTTTCTGAGCTGTTACAAAGGGTTTAATAGAACTGAGCTTCAACGTTGAAAAGCGGACTGCAAAGTTCAAATGCAGTTTAAGAGGCATGACCTTTTCTTCACACCAGCAAAAGATGACTATAATTACTGTAAACCCTTTCTTGTTTTTTTTAGATAATTGACTTTGGGAAAGCTGCCTTTCAGACACTCCTCGCCTGTTGACATTGTAAGCCTCAACAGCTGCAGTTGAAACATTTTCCAAGAACCAGACTCGGTTCACAAGCCTTGCCAGCTGGAAAACACATCCAAAAGTATTGTCTCTGAACTGCCTTATCCAGACTACGGCTTTTGTCCCGCTGCCAACAAGCTCCTCTTCTGCATGCTCAAGAGCGGCAATCACGGAGGCATCCCCGCTCCACTTCAAACACTCTCAATTACTGTACTTTGCAACTGGTGGAAGTACGCCGACTGGCTGCTGCAGGAGCCAGCCGTCTGCTCTTTGCCGAGGACCAAAGGAGCCCGAAGACTGTCGATAGCTGCTGAGATCTCCGGCGTTGCCCCCTATGGTTGTTATGACAACAGACGCTGCAGACACCAGCCCTGCTCTGTAACAAAATCAACAGCCCTAAACAAACGGAAACTGTAAAGCAGCCAACCTGTCATGTTCCTCGGCATCTGGCTGAGTGTTCGGCGGTGAAGATTAGGTATTCTGTTTTATCGCAGCATTCAGGAATTCTCAAAGTCAGTGGGCTCAGTTGCCATCCAGTACCATCCTTAAAACACTGAAATATCCTTTTCCATCTACACCATCTGAGCCATTTACAGAGAAGGCTTTACATCTTTTAGTTATAGAGACTTTTTTTTTTATTATTGATCCCGATCTCCATCAAGATCAGATTACAGTAACTTGTATCCATCATTAAACAATCTCACTTTTTTTCCTCACATGTTATGGTGGTAAAGTGGTTTAGTGCTGTTGGTGTCTGCATGTTTTCCCTGCTTCTGCGTGGGTTTCCACCATGTGCACCATCTTCCTCCCACTGTCCGCTGACCTGCAGGTCAGGTGAAATGGGAGCTCTAAATTGTAGGTGTGATTGGGAGTGTGAATGTGTTTTATTTGTGATGGACTGGAAGCCACGCACACAGTAGGTTGAGAGGTGGGGGTACACCCTCCAGCCTCACGTGGCCCTGAACAGGAAAGCGACAAGTTGTTTTCGACGGGGGATGAATGGGTGTGAAAACAAATCACTGCGTCTTCAATTATTGTCCAAATCGCAACCATAAATACGCTCTTGTACCTCTCACACAACACACACAGTAAAGGGTAAAATCATTGTTTTAATTTTCACAATGACTAATATGTAATATTGTCTTTTAAATTATGTTTATGCGATTTAATATATAAGAAAATGTTTGCTATTTAAAAATTAAAAAAAATTATATATATTTCTTCGGAATGTTTTGTAATAAATATGATTTAAAAAATTCATAATGCATCACACAATCAGTTTTAAAACAACGGAACAGCTAAAAATTAAACACCTAATTTTGCTCCCAAAATTAATTTCCTCTGCGCCCACATTGTCTTTCATATTTATCCAGTTTTGTATGTTTTTTTATGCAGAAATCTGTTTCTCGGAGCTTTGGGGAAGAAATAACAGCGTAACCTGAAATATTTGCTATTTTTTTTTTATATTTAAAAGTTGGTTAAGGAACTTAGGAACTTTTTTGTGTCAAATATATGATTAAAAATAATCACAATACATCACACAATCAGTGTTAAAACAACTATAAATTCAACTAAGTGACACACCTCATTTTGTTCCAAAAATGTATTTCCTCTGTGCCAACATTGTCTTTCATATTTATTCAGTTTCTTATGCAGAAATTTGTTTCTGGGAGGTTTGGGGAAGTAATAACAGCTTAACCTAGTACAGTGATGAAAACAAGGGTTTTTAATCTACTTCTAATATGCACTTTTCCTAAAGTAAAGACACCCATCTCTGCCTGTCTCCTCTGTTTTATTTTCCATATTTGAACATTTTGTACTGTACATGATTCATTCTAAGGTCACAGAAATATTTTGTTACATCCATCATCATCTAGCACTACGGCTCTTATGCAAGCACATTTTATTACTGTATTTGCATGTGAATCAATTTAATAGGTAAAAAGCCAAGACTGACTGGAGTGTAGCTGTAAATAATGATTGCGGGTTACTGTGTCTGAACATTTGGACTGATTGCTCTTACTCAATTATTCTTCGTTGCATAGACTTTTAGTGGCTATACGTAAATGGATTACCTTAAAGCAGCAGTGGGTAGAAATGGAGCAAATATGATTAAAAAAAGTTTTATAAAACTGTCACTATATCCCGACAGTAGTGCATGAGACATGTAATGTGAAAAAAAAAGCATGTGCCTCTTTGTCCTCCGGTGCTCCTAATGGCATCTGCAAGATTTCACAGGACCGGAGGAAAACAACCAATCAGAGCCAAGCTGGAGCCTGCTGTCTCTGAGCAGCTGTCAATCACTCGCAAACTCCGATCAAACGGTCAAACTAGGCAGCGCTGATCAAATATGAATCAATATTCTGTTACTGTAATGACTATTTCTCTCCTCAAATGTTCTCAGAAACATCTTGTAGTGTACTGTTTAGCTGTAAAATTAGAAAGTTTGTGACCCGTCAGCCATGTTGAGATCTGTTGAGGAAATACCAAGCACCGCCCACCAGCCGGAGCACACTTTCTCATTTTGACAGCTGCCTCCGTTGAATGAACAGCCAATAGGAATGCTCTCTCTCTGAAATGACCTGTGATTGGCCAAAGTCTCCAGTCACGGGCTAGATTTTTTTAAAGCCTGAAAACAGAGCCATGAGGAGGCGCAGAAGTCTAGTTTTCTCTCAGAACACTTGAAATACAATATGCTGAAAGGTTATTATGGAATTGTTGCCCAATGATGCCAAGAACTTTCTGACTACTGCAGGTTTAATACATAGATAAAATGACAAATATATATCAGCAAGCTACAATACAACAAATATGCCAGTATAAGTGAGTGATAATGTATTTGCTAATATGTGAAATGCATATAATGCACCTATCTGAGAGGTGGAATGAAGTATGAATAGGTGATTTGTTACTCAATAAGGAGAGTTTGGGTATTTTAAGCCCAGATCATCAACTTGATCTCAAATAGAAATAGACAGTGAGCACATACTGTAATTGGTTGAGCAGGCTTTAATTCAGACCCTGCCCTTTTGTCCTCTGTACACCGAGATGAAGTTTTTTAAAGCAGGAAGTCTGAAGGGCATTCAGGATTTCCATGAGGCTCCTCAGATCTGACGCACATCTCTTAGCTCTTTTCAGTAGCTTACTCAATTCATCATTATGTCAAAATGTCAATAAAAGTCCTATTACTTCTTTTAGTAGAGTTTTGTTCCTGAGATGCCTTTGAAATTACCCAGTCTGAAAAAAAAAAAAAAAAAAAAAAAAAAACTTGTGCTGAATATTTTTTCCCGTCACTCTCGTTCTCTCTTTCATCATGACAGTATATTCTCAGAAAGGACATTAAGAGACAAATTTATGTGTGAGATCTGACCAGGCAGTCTGGAATATATCAGCTAGTAAGTGATAGCATTAGTGCTGATACAGTACACAAAAGCAGTAATTTAGCATATCAAATAAACTGTAGATAGTGGAGAAAAAAAAACATTAATAATGTGCAAAAGTGTTTAGCCTAGACTTCCAAATTTCTTTCACAACAATCTTTTCATCACAATATTTAATGTGTATTAGTTATAATTATTGGTTGGCGCACAACATGTCAGTGGCAGGCTTTGCAAATTCTTGATAGTTTATTGATTCATTGGAAGTAATACATATCATAGCAGTTAACTATGGCTAATGTAATTGTTATACATAATGACTTGTCGAGTTTTTTTGTTTATGTTTATTAGTGACCCTTATTTCAAAGGTGATAAATAATTGGGAGCATTTCTATTGACTCTCAGCAGCTCTCAACATGGCGACGGTGAGCGGCAGCAGTGTAGCTTGCAGCTAACGGTGCTAAACGGTGTAAACAACGGCGAAAGTGCTGACAGACATAACAGTGTTTACCTGAGGTTGGGAACCGGAGGGTGGGTGCTATACGCTTCCTTGACGCCTCCGTGGGTCAGGACGGCGTTATCAGCTGTAACGGCCGTATGAACGCGTAGCCAGTGGGGCACGCTCACAGAGGGAGAGCGACTAAATTTTCTGCTCAGGTAGACATTACCCCTCTAAATCTTTACATAACAAATAGTTGTTTGATGCTATATTAATGCTCTGAATATTGAATTTAGCACCTTTAAAAGTAGCAGTTACCATTCATTCTAGCGTTATTTTCAGGGTAAAAGATTACATTCTCTAAACGATTGCTGCTGCTGCTCCTTAACTATTATGCCAGTTATTCAGTAAGTGTGAACAAAGTGAATAATGGAATCTCCTTATTTTTGTATTTACCATGCAGGCGCGCCGAGAGCCGGTGGGATGCATGTCGATCTATGACACAATCTTGACATCAGCCACGGCCAGCGTTTGAAAACACTTGTGAAAAGGATAATGGATTTTTTTTCTCCATTCTGTTTGTACCACAGATGAACTGTGAGACTGTCGATGCATTACAATTTCAAACACGAGCCGAAGTTCCCACAGTGTTCCCATATTTTATGAAAGTGTTTGCAAACGGCATGCGGTCTCAAAGTGTAACAAAACTGCATTTCATGACGCTTCACAGATAAATGTAGTTTGGTTAATGGGCTATTTCCTGAATGCATTCACGGGGTGCTGATTGGCAGGCAGTCCCAGCTCTCCTGATCCAAATCTGCTCAGCAGAGGCCGTCCAGAAGGTGTCTCAGTTGCCTGACTGGAAGGATTAAAGACGGGATCAAACAGTAATCTGAGATCTGTTCATTACAGCTCCTCTGATAAAATGGAAATACGGATGCGAGTTATGCAAGTTGAACAGCGGGAGGGAGCGTCTGGAGACTGTTGAGGTAGTTAAATGGCACAGACACAATGGGAATCGTTAAGTTGCATTAAATTAGAGTTCAGATCAATTATATAATGAACAACTTTAGCAAACAATCATATTTGCTCGCACGGCGTAGCTAAATTCTTGATTACATGACACTCCTAACAGGTTATAATAATATGATTTGGCCATCATAACAATTTAATTCCAGTTTTTATAGTCATTGCGGTGCATATATAGCGAACAAAATCCATTCTGGTAATGACAGAAGCTGTAAATTACTGCTGCTCATTGAATTCTCTCCACAAATCATTAGCTTCATAATCTATTTACAGAATATGTTTCATCTTACCTCATTTTACCACATCATAATGCTTGGCTGTAAAAAAACGTTAGAGGCCTCAACTTTTGATTAACACCTGTCTTCACATAATGTTGGTAACGTATTACCTTGTTTTTATTAGCATGAATTAAAGTCAGTCATTTACCTCATCTTGTAAATATCAATTTAACCTTCATGTCGTAAATGCATTATACACTACAGCTAAAGGACGTCGACTTGTTCAGGTAATTGTATTGGTACATGTGGGTCTGGATTCCAGGGAGTTCAACAGCGGCGACATCTAAAACTAAATTACATCCCTCAACCTTGTCTTTTCGTTCTTGCTCCAGCTCATCTCAATCTTACGCCTCTCTCTCTCTCTCTCTCTCTCTCTCCGCCATTTGATTAAAGTTGTCCTTGGGTGTGTGGCTTTAAAAAAAAACCAACATAAATCATTAACAGAGTAATGCAAATTTCATGCACACATGAATAATGTTAGGTGTGTCACGTTTGTCTTTCCGGAAAAACAATCAGAAATGAGTGACAGATTAGGACCCGGGTTGATTTACTATCCGAGCATGTTACATTAGCGCATCAAATGTTTCTCATGGTTTACCATTTTGTTTGACGATGCACATGTGGCTCATGGAATGCTAACTACATTACGGTGTACAGTATGTACCACTACACGTATAATTTAATTGTCTTGATATGATTATACTGAAAGGATATGCCAGAAGAATAATGCCTTGTCTTTTACACAGAAATTAATCTTGATGGTAGACAGGATTTAGTATTACAGTCGCAGTATTCCACTTCCATCAACCTCCCTTAGCTGCATCTGTGTAATGTTGAATTTCAAATTAACTTTAAGGCAATCAGCAGTCCACAAACCAATGGGTGACGTCACGGTGATTACGTCCACTTCTTATATACAGTTTATGATTGCACTCATGTCTTAAGACTCTCTTTAATGGTTGACCTTTGTTGGGTCAACTTCCACTGGTTCACAGCCATTTTCAGTGCAGCACTATTGCCCAAGCAAAATTTCCCCTTGGGACAGTAAAGTATATCTTATGTTATTTTCACAGTATTTGCTAATGGTTGTCTGATTGAGCGTGTGCTTATGGAGGTGCCTAAATGCCAAAGAGCTCCACTGTAAATGGCCTTGTTGGAAGCTCCGTGTTGATTACTTGGAATATGCCATCTCCCTGATGGTGGGTTGATTGCTAAGTGTTGATCTGTAATATTTCTTGGCCACGTATCAATACCATATGATGATTGGTTCCAGAATTAGCTGAGCCATGCTTTCTGATTGCCATATGGGAGACTGTAATTTCACTGAGTAGCTGGTGGCCATGTGATGATGTTCCAGCTCAGTAATCACAGGGACTCAGTTTTGTCTCACTGGCAGAAAAGTGGTGGGTCCAGTTATAAGAAGTTTGACAAGTTGAAAAATGAGGCGGGCACCATTGCTAGATTGACTTTCCTATCAAGCTGCTTAACTGGTCAACCAGAGAAGAAAGACATCTGACTGATTCAGAAAGAAGGTCACTCGCGTACAGTTAGGGCCTTCCATGTACTGCCTGGACAGAGTCCGGACCACTAAATCACAAGTGAATACCAGCAAATAACCAAACCACTAACAGAGAACAATCAATCTGATGTGAACACTCTGCAGTCCAATGACCAACTGGATCGATAAAAATACTGAAAGTCCCAGTTCACTTCCCTCAGTTGTGTTCAGTTTTCTTTTCCGAAAGCACACGTTCAGTAGATACACTGATCTTGCCTCCTAATTGGTGGCGCAGAGATCTGTGTTCACAAGTGTCCTCGTATAACTTTTATATGTCTGGAAGCGCTGTGTCCTCAGTCGGCTTGTATGGCCATGTTTACCCGGCTGGCAAACAGTCTGTGTTTTATTGTCTGGGGTTTTCATCAATAGACTCTCCCTTTACACCCTATGGTTCACTTGGCCTCACATTACCACTCTCTGTAAAAGTGTATTGTATCCTCTTAGTCACTGTGCTTTGTACTCTTGCCATGACAATGTATTAAAGGATGCTTCTGTTACATTTTGCAAGCTCTTACATTTTATTTTATTGAACAATTGGGAATTACATTAATAACATTTAAGGTAAAGAGAGGTTCTCCATCTGTCTACTCAGGCTGCCATAACACATTAGCATTCATTTAAATTTTTTTTGGCCACATTCAATGCCAAATGCAATTTTGTCCATTCAAGCTCCATAGGAACAAGATAGATTTCATCAAAGACTGCAACTGCATTGCTTCCAGAAAAACAATAAAGTGCATTGCTTCAGTACAAATGCAAATAAGTTTTTGTGTGTGTGTGTTTGTTTTGAATGGCACAATAGTTATATCTCATTACGGCGATTGCCAAACGAGGTACTTAATTGTACCCCAGGGTGTACTTCTGCAGTTCCCAGGGGGTACGTAAAAAGATCAACTAAATAATTAAACTAAACTTCAAAATGGAAATTGGGATTTAGTTTGAGTTGAAGTAGTTAGCTACATTAAAATTCTCACGATAATAGGGGCACATTTCTGCATGCCTATGAGCGAAGGTAACGTGCTTTGTGGGCTCCACATGTGCTCAAAGGTTCAGTGTTTCGACGTGTAACAAACAGCCTGCAGCAGAATACAGACAAGTCTTCCATCTTATCTAGCAGTGGAGCCTTTTCCATGTGTTTGAACAAAAACCTTAACCGCATTGATGAAATAAGGCCATAGACCTATATTCCAATACAGCGGCATATACTCAGAGGTGTTAGATGACAAGGAGACCCGGGTCTGAAGTGGGGCACCGAGCTTTTCCGTTCATTAACTTGCTTACAATAGGTTTGTTATGGGGAAGAATGGAAGAAAAAAACTTTGAAAATTGAATGAAATGGGAGGATAATTTGAGCTGAATGAGCCCTTTCAGCCAGCCTGCTTCTTCTGTAAGGTTGGCAAAAGTAACTTTTGTTATTTCCTCTCTGGAAAATTATATCACCTTTGATCGTGTTATACTCCTTATGTATTCTGCTCCCCTAGTGCAATATAATAACTCAGACATTAAACATGCGTCAAACATCACACTTGCTATAAGAATGCTATCGGCTATAGACAGCTAAAAGGCATTTGATAATTTATTTAGTTGTTTTTTGTGTTTTTTTAAGCCTGGCTGGTTCTGTTTTTTTGAATTTAGTAATATAATTCAGCTGCCTTGATCTTGGGTTTATGCTCATATCTATGATATTGATTGCACTGTAGAATCAAAGAAATACTTAAATCTTTAATTCCAGCACATTGCTATACTGCAGACATTGCCTCAGCAGTGCTGAGGCAATGTCTCAAGAAGTTTGAAGAAGACCATCATTGTCTCTCATCTCTCTCAGATGAACTGAACACCTTCTATGCCTTCTATATCTATATAGGGCGATGCTAACTTCCTGGTTGGCCGACAAAAATAAGTCATCCCCGGCAGCCCACTTCTCCTAAAGATGGGTTAAATGAGGTCAAATTTCATTTATGTACCTGTATGTACATTATGATTCTAATAAAGTTTAAGTTTAAAGGGGCTATATGTAAGAATCAGAAATTGCTTGTTCACAGCGACACCTGTGGCCGCAATGTCAACGAAAGTCAGCGTCCCGTTGCTCGCGCTCGCGCATGTGCTCGCGCTACATTGACATGAACGAGCAACGGTCTAAACAGTGAGGCGACACACGTCAGCTAACACACAATATCACTCTATATTTCACCTGCTTGGCAGTAATGTTAGCTGACCAGAGGAAGGTCTCTCCATGAATCAATGCTGATCCTAGTGTTGGCTTTTCCTCCCGATCCGGAGGGAACGGAGGGAACGGAGGGAACGGGGGGGAGACGGGGGGAGAGACGGGGGGGGGGGGGGGGGGGGGGGGGGCGGGAGACACCGACACCCGGTCGGGACGATAACGTAACTCGCTGCGGAGCCCCGTCACTTCACAAGACACGGGAAACCTCTGTTGGTCTGGAGGAGCTGCAGCATTTATTTCTGCAAAAACGTCCACTGCACATTCACCAGATATTCTCAGAGCTAAACTAACTCTTCTGCAGTGTGTAGTGTGCGCGCGTTCACGTGGAGGTGGAGCGAGCCGAGCGGGGGAGAACGAGTGCGGTGTGCAAACAGGCAGGAGCAGACAGCAGGAGCAGAGCTGCTGCGCGCTCGCGTACCCACACGCGAGCGCGCATGGGATACCGACCCGTTAAGATTTATGCGCGTGATAAGTTACAAATAGTCCCTTTAAGGCTGAGAAGGTTCAACTCCATGATACTCTGCAACTTATGAAGCTTATAGCGTAAGTTCAGTCAGGAAGACCCTCAACACTCTCATTCATTCTCAAATCTCTCTCACCGTCTCCTACTCTATCAGCTGTCTACGGCCGTTTCACTCCAAGTTAACCAATCAGATTCTGCCACGATCTCCCCGAGCCAATCATATCGTTGCTGTCAAATTTTAAAACTGTTCTCCTCTCTGCTGTTGTCAGTTGTCATTGCAGTACGAACCGACGCAACCCGCCTCCACCCCATCACCTCCGGCCTTCATCAAATTCAGTGCCCAGTCCTGCTCCACATCCCTTCATTGGACTGTTCAGCAACTCCCTTCACCACCACCACCACCAGTGTCTAGACTCCAGGGGGGATAATCTCACCACGGCGTCACTATCCCCTTTAATATACTACGTCACGATGGAGTCTAAATCGCCAAAGACGTTGCACTATTCATCTTATCATGCATCATGTAATAAATTATTGTTTTACAGCTTCTACACCATCTAGAGTATCCTGACCAGCTGCATCACGGCGTGGTTTTGCAGTTACACCGCCCTCAACCGTAAGGCATCCTGCAGGCCATAAGACTTTTGAGCTCTTGAGCTTTATTTATATTTTATCCCCATATTTTAACTATTTCACGTCTTAGATTTTTGTTTTTACTTGTGTGATTTTGTTTCGATACACATTTAATTAGCATTGTTGGAGGGAGCTTCAGACCCAAGATTTTCACTGACAACGACGCTTCTGTAATTGTCTTTACAACAACAACAATTCCATTTACAACCATTACTTTATAGAGATTAAGGTGCACTGCATGCATCTAACTTGATATCTATCTCACCTCGGCAGTAGAACAACGTTGAGATTAGCTTGGACACCACACATCTGATGGTCATAGCCAGTGACGGTGACTCTCTGGACATTTGAGGACTACATATAGGAACAGCGGCACTTCCATCAGACATTCAAAAGTGTTGAATGTCTGTTGAATCATAGCAAAAATGCCCCAAGCTGGTGATAGCAGGGGGTCCATAAGGAGAGGATTCACTGTGAAGTTGGAGAGGAGCATGTCAAATAGACATTAAAAGCTTCGAGAACGGTATCTGCACCAGGGGGCACAGAAAAACTGCATATGAAAAGAGGAAAATAAACTTTATAATTGATGCCAGTGCCCTCCTGTTCAAACAAACAGAAGTTTCATTTCAGACCAACTCATCATCAAGGAACGAAAAGCGAGCAGTTTGATCTTTCTCCGGTAGCAGAATAGGCTGAAAATGGAAAAAAAATATTCACAGTTGTGATTACTTCTCTGCTTCTACACTTTCAACACTTTACAAGAAAAGAAAGGCGGACTCAAAAAATCAGCATATCAATTCATTAAACCTTTAATATTGACCACATTTGTTAGCGAGGACATTAGCGAGGACTGTTGTCTGTATAATTTATGGTCCTACGTGTACTGGTTGCGCTAAGACAGTGGACAGGCTTAATGGTGGTCTTGACGATGATATAATACCTAATAGACATAATTGATGTGCTCATAGTACAGTGGGACTGAAAAACAACTTGCCCAGGGTTCTTTAGGACTTCCTCAATTTATTTCGCTTATCATCCAACAATAGTTTGCCTCCCCGGTCCAACTTAGAACTAGATGGATGCTCCACTTCTTCATTTGAATAGTTGTTTCAGAAGCAGTTTGAGGCCACCCAAAAGTCCCCCTTTCACAGCTTCTCCAAATTCCATCCACAACCCCGACTTCCTCACCCTGACTTTCTGTCTCGCTACATAAAGTGCACGCTACGTCCTGCGGTGGCATTGAACATTGGCACTGGACATAAATCGTGTGGTGCAGAAATGTCCAAAATGGATGTAATACCGAGGGGATACCGGGCTACTGTGTCATGACTGCTGCTATTCCACCCTCTTCGCTTTCATCCTCCTCTGCCTCCAGCTACAGTAGGATATGTATGGATATGTCTCTGTGCATACTACACAGTGGCACTGAGAGCTCAATGCCCTGCAACTTAAGAAAACACGCATACAGACAAAAAAACTAGAGACAATCTTGCGATCGTAATCACACCAGCCGCAATGCCAAACTGGGCCAGGGGCATAAAGTTCCCCCCTTCCCCACTTCCTAACGCCCTACTTCCACCAGCGCCCTTGCTCAGACCGCACCCATCTTTGAACTCAAAGGCTCTGTTCAGACCTGGTATTATTATTCGTCCTGAGTGATCCGAACACAAGTGGACATCTTTAAGTACGTCTGTTCACTCCTGGCATTAGAATGCATCTCCACATGCGTCTCCAACACGTAGCTAGTGAACACACGGCTAATACGGCAGACGTGACGTAATATTGCATGAATGTCTGTAGTGATATCCTACATATTTGTGAATTCGGGTACATTTTATTAACATAAAAATATAAGGTTATCGTACCGGCGGTCCCCGGGGACCTCCGTACCGCCGACGCCGCTGCCTTTGCCAGGCGACAGCGGAGCTTCAGAGAGCTCCGACAGTATGATAATGATGCACTTTGCATGCCTAGTCTGTAGATTATGTAGCCTATAGATGAGATATATTTGAATAAAATACAGCTGTACCGACAGATTACAGTAGAGCACGGAAGCCGTTTCCATGCTTTGACTCACAAGGTGAAAACAATACCATAGTCGCGGCATCAAATTGACAACACATGTGTGCAGCATTTAGAAACAACCCTGCGAAGTGAGAAAACAAATACAGAAACGTGCCGCAAACACAGAAAACAATACAAGAAGCTTTTGTGCATTTTCATCTTGTTTCTATATTTGCTTGTGTTTTCTCACTTTGCAGGGGTTTATTTTTAACACCTTGTCCTGTCCAGCAAGCATCAACATAGAGCTTTCCCACCTCAGCTATACCACCTGACCGTCCACCTGACACCCACAGCTGTTCCCCATTTCCTCTGCAGATGTGTCACTGCTCCCTCCTAACATCTCCATCACGACTCCTCTGGAATCCTTCTTCAGTTGCCAACATTTCAAAAATAAGTTCAAAAAGGTTGTTTTGACAACAATTTCTTTGTGTTTTACAATTAATTACACATTTGCAGCTCATTTAGATGTGGTAACAGATGCTTTGTGAGACCTTTGTACTTTGTACTCAGTTTAATTACTGTATTAAATCTCCCTCTTCATCTCTTTTTTTCTCCTTCTCTCACTTAAAACCAGAACAGCTAACAGAGTTCTGCTATATACGGTATGTGTTAAGACAAATTCAGTAGCGAATAAACCTTTAAAGATTAATTTTAAGTTCCAGTAATTGTCAATAAATATAGGCAATAATGTACATTCAACAGTAGTGGGTAAAGAAGAGTAAAGATGCCGTGAAGCCAATTTGGGAATTGCACCACAGGTTACTAAGTTACACGTCTGAGAATGGGAAGTCGTTCTACAACATAACAGCTTGGAGGAAATGTAATCTTGATGAAATTCACTACCGCCGCTGGTTTGAAATAATATGTAATCACATCCAGTATATGTAGCAATTACAGTTCATTGGTAATACGAGTCTGCGCAGCCATATCTCCGTCATTCTTTGCTTGACAAATGTTTAGACGTAACAGTCTCGACTTCTCATCGTTAACTTCTCCTTCATTTGGGTGGAAAATCATTATTATGCTTTCGTCTCTTAAAGACACAACATGCGTGTATTAATCTCAATTCAAATTTAAATAAAAATCTAAAATAAAAGGGTCCATAAATGTACATACAGCAGGCTACATACATACGTGTCTGTGTGTGTGTGTATCGTTTGTGCCGGGAAGTATTTCTCAGTGTGTGTGGGAGCACAGAAGAGGGTCCTCCTGGGGCTTACTTATACAATATTTTTTTTTTAAATAATTCAAATCCCATAAGCACCAGAACTTCCCCGGGTCATACTTTATCAACAGCTCTACCACCTCGAGCTAATATTAACACATGGCCCATGTGAGATTTGACAAAGTCAAACTTCCCTCAGGCCAACGGAGTTCAACCCTCAATAAAGGCCACACACACACACACACACACACACACACACAATATTCTCTGGAGCTATTGACAAAACCTTTCTTATGTACAGTAATGTAGAAAGATTCTCATAAAAACCTGCTGATGCAAGTAATGTATAATTGATACAACTTGACACTAGGGCTGTCAAAGTTAACGCAAAATCGTTCTAACGCCACTAATTTATTTAACCCATTAATGTAATCGATCTTTCGGGGGATGTAGCGAGCTTGGTTTTATTGAATATATACAGTATATTCACTCTAGCTATAGTATATGACATCATATAAAAACTGCAAAACCTAAGGAATCTGTTGGTACCAACCATGTCGTACTAGCTTGTCGCGTAGGAGGTTAAACAACGCTCCAAACTTACGCTAAATTTTGGGCGAGGAAAAACTGTCATGGCCATTTTCAAAGGGGCCCCTTGACCTCTGACCTCAAGATATGTGAATGAAAATGGGTTCTATGGGTACCCACGAGTCTCCCCTTTATAGACATGCCCACTTCATGATAATCACATGCAGTTTGGGATAAGTCATAGTCAAGTCAGCACAGACAGCTGTTGTTGCCTGTTGGGCTGCAGTTTGCCATGTTGTGATTTGAGCATATTTTTATGCTAAATGCAGTACCTGTGAGGGTTTCTGGACAATATTTGTCATTGTTTGTGTTGTTAATTGATTTCCACTAATAAATATACATACATTCGAATAAAGCAAGCATATTTGTCCACTCCCATGTTGATAAGAGTATTAAATACTTGACAAATCTCCCTTTAAGGTACATTTTGAAGAGAAAAAAAAATTGTGAGATTAATTTGCGATTTTAATAGATTGACAGCCCTACTTGTTACAAAAAAGTATACGTAGAGTAGAACTTACACCAGTGGCATTAAAATGCTTATTACAGATGCACACAATTTGTATCCAAAATTGTCTTTGCTATGCAATAATTCACTGAGTGCAGACTGGAGTCGAACAAACAATATTGCTCGCTGCTTCATCCGTCAAATCTGTCATCTGTAAAGTAGAGAGTAATTTGGTTGCGGATTAGAGTGAATTCTGCTGATTTATGAAAAACACAGTCCTATGGTATCATTTGTCTTAAAATGATGCCTACCAAAAATCATCAACCAAAACAGATCATTTAGCATAGAAAAGTCATTTATTTGTTTGTGGTAAATAAGGAAAATGCTTTCCGAGTAATATCATCGCAAATAATGGTACAGATTCGAAAAATGTAAACATGAGATCCTCTTGGCTATGATCATATTTTTTCATTGTTTAAATCATACTTACATATATTTTTAGCATTGAGATAGACTACCTGGCAACCTGTTCGATATACACCCAGCCTCTAACCAAATACATGCTGGAATACGCTGTGACCTCGAACACGGTAACATATATAAATGGATAGTATATATTCTGGCCAAATTGTAGTCCTCCCTAAAAAATGGATCTGCACACACAGAAACACAGAAAATAAACCAACTGTACAACCTTTAATAACACGAAGGCATAGATTTGTGCCATCAGCATGGTCCGTTTTTTTCCTGGAAGACTACATAGCCTACAGTGTATCCTTTCATGTAACATCAAAAGTGAGGCTGAATGTAATATCAATCCACTACATAGACATACAAGCAAAGACATATTCACAGCGTTTTTAGTGTTTTAATACTGTTTATTTTGTTGTAAATAATTTTGCATGTTGATTTTGGGAAAAAAAAAAAAAAAAGGTTTTCTACTGTTATTCGAGTAAAGGTGAAAACATCAACAGGTTGTTTATGGAGATTTATTCCACTTTAGAAATTAGAGGTGAAGGATAAGTAGAAAGGACAGTGTTATTCATTTAGGTGTGCATCTCCGGGGGCCCAGCTGCTTTACATTGCAAAAACTCATTCCTGAGCTGGTAAGATTAATAGGAGTTCTAAGTGTCTTCAAATATCCCCGGTGGAGATGCACGGGGAGTTTTTTTTTTTTTTTTTTTGCTTTGTAATTCACTGAAGCCTCACTTCTTGCCCTTAAGGACAAACAGTAATTTTTCAGGTGCTTTCAGCCTGGTAGCCAGTTTGTGTTTGCAAATTGATTTCATTCAGCTGTAAAAACAGCTTTGATCTGTGAAAATGTCCTCCCTTTGTGATTTTATCCAAGAATAATGCACCACTAAGCACGTATTCTTAAAAAATGAGAAAGTAATTGGGTTTTCTATTAGAAGAGATTCATTTATAGCACTTTGTGATTTATAAGGACGTAAGTTCAACAACGTTGAGAATACATGCAGGGTATTGAAAAAAAGGCACCCAACTCTGGTGTTTTTTTTATTATTCTATCTGCTTAGACCTCTAGGTTGACATTGGGCAGTCACCAAACTAAATATACATAAAAAATAAATAACGTTGTCTTGCTCTACAATAAAACAAACAGGGGATTCATTAACCAAGCGTCCGTACACGCCCTAAAACCCTAGAAGAGGTCTAATCAGCCCAAACAGAAGTGAAGAGAAGGTTTATTTGTATGGCAACTTTTAAACATCAAGTTATTCAAAGTGATGTTTAAAAGTAAGATACATAAGATATGTAACATGATATAACATAAATCATCATGTCATGTACCTATTAGTGCATGCGAGCGTGCCCCACTGGCTTGAAAGATGGGAGCAGCAGACCGCGAGGAAATGCGTTCGTCCAATCAGGTGCCTCGTCCCTTGTGTCTAGTTGCAGCCAAGCAAGAGTCCAAAGCTGGGAAGCGAGGCGATCCCTCGCGATAAAGAACGCCCCTGTGGACATGTACCCCTGCCGTTGTTAGCACCATTGACATGTTGAGAGCCATGTGGAGGCAATTAATATGCTCTGAATTTCGTATTGAGCACCTTTGAGGATAAACTTTATTTTTAACTTGCACTATTTTATTAGGCCCATCCTCAAATACCAGCTTCTGAGGAGAATATTTCTCCTTGCAGTGGTTAGAAAATGTCTCACCTCAAATTGCCTCGGTAACTCATAGCTGTCACGTTCTGGCAGCAGGCATCATACCTTAATCCCAGATTAAGCTTTGAAGCAAGGTTACTCGGTGATTAATCTTAGCAGCTGTACATCATTCGGTATGCATCCATTCGTATTTACCTGTGACTTTCAGCTCCCCATCCGCACAATGTGTGCTGTGAAATGACAGGATGGATTTTTATTATAGACAAAAATCGGACTCGTTAATGATACATCATTATGCATCCGCTCCAGTGTCACTTCTCCTAGTCTTTAATACTTAGCTTTCTTGTCTAGACTCTTATTCTTGAAACAAACATGACAATGGATACTTTCTTTTTACACTTGCAAAAGCAGAATATTGGTGCAATTTGTGAGAGACAAGTATCTTTTTTTTTTACAAAACACTGCAGCTTGAGCATCTGCAGATTCAGACAGTGATACTCATACTCCCACTGACATTTCACTGGCTGAAATAATTGTTCTACTAGATTGTCTTCCACGTGTAAGCTGCTCATACAGTATGACCAGAGCTATCCGGGCCAAAAGACAGTGAGCCACATCTGTACTGTGTTCACTCACAATGGCTGCAATGGTGAAACCATCAAGCGTCTCCATTTATTATAAAGGTGTTTCTCTTCCCTTAAATTTTCTGATGATGCAGCTTCTGACTGAACAACCAGCCTGTTATTTATTTGAGACAACCTGCAGCTGAAAATGTAAAATGCTATACTTCCTCAGAAAATATCGAGCTACAGCATTGCAATTAGGTTTTGATTTTGTTGTGTACACATGGAACATGTTTTGGCAGGTTGCTTAAAAAACACGATTATAAAAAGGACCAAAGTTGGTATAAGGGTGAATTTAGTCCAGACAGTAAATCACAAAAAAGGTGCTGAATCATCTTCTGAGAATAGCAGGTTTTATGGGGCGGCCGATCCCGGGCCCATTCTCCCACATAAAGGGTCCCATATAATCCAGTCGCACAACAGTTAGTGAAATAGTCACAAATTTCCCATTTTGATTTTGTGCTGACTATCACGAAATCAATTCGTATGTAATCCATGTTATTGTAAACCGGGAAGTATAAAGAGCGGCGGAGGAGGTCAGGGTGGATGGGTGAACAAAAAACACCAGACTTTCGCCCAGGAGACCGGTGTTTGTGTCCCGTGTGAAACCAGAAGTCAATGTTGACACATTTGTAACGCAACTTCCGTACTTAAGTTACGCCACTTCACGTATTATCTTAACCCAAACCACGATCTTTTCCTAAACCTAACTAAGTCGTTTTGTTGCCTTAAACCTAACCTAGTCGATCTTTTCCTAAACCTTCTTTCCTTTTTTTATTATAAATTAAATTTTATTGTTGTTTAATTATTTAAAACTCTCACTACCGCATCAAATAGGCGATATATTCATGATAAAGAAAGTATTTTAAAATGTTATATAATATCATGCAGTAGGATATGCATTTGATTTTACCCCTAAACCCCTCTCTTATGATGGCATTGTTGTGAATCTATACAGTGTATATCTGTTATGTCTTTGAGGGGCACCTCACCTTCTCACTTTGATGTTTTGGTGAACTTGGTCATTTAGTTTAATTTAATTTTTTTTTTTAAATGCCTGATTTCATAATTAATTTAGTTGCAAAGATTGTCCTGACATAGATCGTACACTATAGGAATATCATAGGAACATTATACAGGGTTTGAAATGATAGGCTACTAAGTGAACTAGTGCTCAGGATGTTTTTAAATGATTTAGAAGATATTGTTTCCCACTCCTAATACTACTAATTTAATTTTTAAGATGATAGACTGAGTTACTATCCTCAGATTTGTGTTCAGAATCTCAGGTAAACATGATTTGTTTGTCTGGAGGTTGAAGGATCTCAGTGATGCAGGGCAAAGCCTTGTTATATAACAGGACATAATTAGGCATATTGTACAATTGGAAATGTCCATTATTGTCTTCATAAGCAGCGATACTGATTATATTCTTCAGTGATGAATTGAATGTGTCCTATATATATATATATAACGTGAACAACATAATGAACGCCTTTTATAGCATGAATCTGAATTAGTTCTGGAGCTGCCCATGACCGACATATAACAGCCACGGGGGATAATTCATACACGTATGAATGCATGACATATAATCATGCTTACATAAACGTACAAAAAGACAAAGGGACAAACCGGGACTCGCATGCACACATCTTGTAATGGTGTCACTGTCAATCTGGTCAAATTCAGTCTTGACTATAATCTTCAAAGAGATAATACATTTTCCTCCTGTTTAATCAAAGGCAAACTATTCTCTTGGAACTCTTTCTTAAAAGCAATTTCTCTTTTTTTTCCAGTGTTGACCCTCTTTTGTGTAAAATACAGTAACCGAATTGAAAACCAGAGTCGGTTACCTCATCCGCATTATTGCTGACCTAAATTCTAACAGGGCTATTTGTCCATTCAAGCTTTGCTACATATAAAGACGTCAACAATGTGGGCCGGATTGGCTATTCGTGGTCTCCAGAGGATGAATCCGAACGCTTTTGGTCGACACCGTGACTCCTTCTGGAAACATTTTCTTCACATGAAGACGAATATCAAAATGTTAAGGGTATAAAATTGGAATGAATGCATGTTGGAGACTCAAATGAAAACATAATCCCTAAAATCACTAAGATTTTTAAGGGAATTTACTGTGGACATAGAGTGGGCTCAGACATTGATTCCTAATGTACATCCTGACCCTTTCTCTATTGCTGCATTCAGCCCCACAGTGGAGGATATTCAACAACAGGTATAACAGACATATTTTTTCTTCGTAAAATAGTATTATATTCCCTGAAATGACAAATACTTAGGTGTAGCACTCGAGCAGAAAATAATCTCTTATTCTTCACCCCTGGCTGCCTCGGTGAGCTTCTGTTTTTCACTCCGTGCATTAAGTTCTCCGCCACAGATAAGAATGGGTGAACGACTGAAGGCAACAATTGCAATGCAAAATTGAAGGTGTTTTAGTGACAAAGAAAATGTCCAATAATTAAGAAATTTGAAACAATCCTTAAAGTGTAGAAGTGACTTAAGAAAAGGTGGAATTTTCTTTTTAGAGAATAGCAAGAGATAGAGGGGCAGAAATGCACCCACATGAAAGCAGGAGAACATAATGTAACTTAATTAAAAGTGACAAGACGTGAAAAGGTCATTCTGTGTCTCTGTTAAAAAAAAAGAGTTTGTAATTAAGAGCCCTGATTAAATTCTTGGCCATTTCCTAAAGACCGCGTGCTGCATTTAAAGCATTTGCCAATTTTTACTTTGGAATCTAATTAGAGTGACTGACTTGTGGATCAAGTCCAACTGCACGCCATGCTACATTCACAATAATGGAAATGGAGGATGAGGAGATTGGGCAGATCAAGTGAAGTGGGAGAGAGAAGGGTCTTTGAACAAGTAAAAGAGATGCGTGTGTTGGACCATATCAAAGCCCTCGGTTTATGTCTCTGTCTGGCTCTCTCGTATTTCACTCACTATACTTCGGTATAATATTCTTCCACTGTTACCTCACCTCTTGTCAGGCAGACACACATGCAATTCAGTCGAAAATTATGCCTAGCAGCAAAAATCTTCTTTTCCTCGGGCAAAATCTTACCAAATAACTCCATTAAAAGTTTCTTGATGAGCAAATATGTCAAAACATCGGAGTTGGAGAAATAGAGAAGTACAGGTAAAGCAAGCAATTTAAAAGACAGAGAATTGCAGGAAGAGAATTGGGATGAAATAGATTGTGACAAAAACAACATTTCATCTGAAAAAAAAAAAAAAGAGTGTGTTTTCACATAAAAGTGACAGGAAAAGCAGAGCGTTGAAGCTCGCCCTACTGATCTAAGGGAGGGTCGCCATCGCTCACTGCGACACTGAACATCAAATAACGTCTGCTAATGCGCACAGGCTCTAGTGGATTTACAACAACATAAACAAGGACAACAATGGACTGGTTTTCAAATTCAGGGTGAAACTGGCCCGTCTGGGAGACTGCTGATCGCTCTGTGTTTAACTGTGCAATCGATGAGGACTTTATCGCTCTTAGAGTACAGCTTCCTGTTATTTAACTACATTACATATATTGATCTTTGTTAATCACAAAGTGCAAACATTCACAGCTTCTGTGTCCAAGGCGTGAAACGGTAACTGTGATGTGTGTTTCACACCTTAAAGTTTATAATAGACCAGATGTTGTCGTTGTAAGGAGAGCGGAAGAGCAGGGAACGGGGCTAAAATGCTTGCAAGGTGCTGCTCTGTGTCCGCAGTTGGGAGCCGCGATATTTTAGAAGACACTGCTTCCTGGACCACCGAATGAATCTGGTGTGTCTAACGCATGGTACTGAAAAGTGAAGCCAATGAGGAAGTGCCTTAAGCTTGCATTCTTTCTAATAGCCAGCAGGGGGCGACTCCTCTGGTTGCAAAAAGAAGTCTGATTGTGCAGAAGTCTATGAGAAAATGAGCCTACTTCTCACTTGATTTGTTACCTCAGTAAACATTGTAAACATGAGTTTATGGTCTCAATCGCTAGTTTCAAGTCTTCTTCAATACAGCATGATGTTCATTTAGTTAATTATGGTCCCATTTAGAGTCAAATAGACCATAAAGCAGAGGATGCTTTAGGGCGTGGCTACCTTGTAATTGACAGGTCGTTACCACGGCGTTGTCCGGTTTGGGTGTGGCCCGTGTTTTTGTCGTAGAACTTTAACCGTTTCACAGTGTGTTTTCAGTTCATGAAAGTTAATTGTAACATTATGGTCGTCTAAAAATGTCTGATCCAGCGTTCGGGTGTACTTAGCTCCACCCTCTCGTGTCACTTCTGGTTGCAAAAAACCAAGATGGCGACGGCCAAAATGACGAATTCGAGGCTTCAAAACCGTAGTCCACAAACCAATGGGTGACCTCACGGTGACTACGTCCACTTATACGCAGTCTACTGTCTAACAGGGGACACAGCATCCTCAAATGTCAAGCAGAAGTTTTGTGTCTCCCAGTATTTATGCTCCAAAGAAGGCCGTGAACATAAATTTAAGTAATAAAGCGTGAGTGTTTTCACATAAATAAAAAGTGACAGAAAAAGAGAGGCATTTCCGTGGGAAGCAGAGGCAGACAAGGTAAGGGTATAATCAAATCTTGAGCACACGAGAAGTGCAGTACACTGAGCTGCAAAGGGCTTTCTGTTCAAGAACTAACTTGAGCAGCAACACTAACAGTCGTCGAGGGGCTGCAGAGAGAAACAGAGCTGAGAGAAGCAGATCAACAATCATCCTATAGCTCCAACAGTTCATTAAGACTTATTCTGCTGCACGCTGTTAGCCCAGTAATTCATTGAGGGGGACAGCTAGATCATGCCCTTGTGGAATAGCAGCGCTGAGTGCATTTGGGACTGCAGTGCAACAGCAAGCTCTTGTCACAATAAGACTTGTCACATGATGCTTCCAGGGAGTACAAAACCAAAGCACAACTGCACTCAGCAGAGGCTGGAAGTTGGTAATGTAAAGGAGGCTTCTTTGTGGATTACACATGGGGCTTGTGTTGTACTGAATGCAGATGAGTTCTCAAAGTCAAAATGGATATATAAATATATTTAGGAATCAAACCCGGCTCCTGGAGATGACATTTATCGTATATGCAGATCATTTGCTTTAGCAAGAACGTTTCAAGCAGCGTAATAGGTAGGATTACGTTCCGTAGCGATGCTTTGTACCACACGCAAGTCAGGAAGGGCGAACAAAGCGCAGGACGTTCGTACCTGAGAAAGGGCGTGGTTTCGCTTAATAAATTCAGCACGTCTTGTCTCGCGCATCATGTTGTTAATATTTATGCCAAGGCCACAATCTTTCCCTAATTTTAATCAAGTGTTTTGATTGTCGAGGAGCTGAAGAGTGGGTGTGGAGCGACTGATGCGTCATTGAACGCGAGACCAGTGCGAGATCCAAGATGGCAGCCTTCCGCTGCTAGATGACAAACAAACATCTTCTACTTTTCCCCATGAAATAACATCCCTTTCTGTAACCTACAAACTGGAATACCACAACCCTTCGATCTGGATGACCTCTAGGAATACATTGATGAACATTTCAACAGACTTTGCACCATGGCCGACACAAAATCAGGACAAAATAAGAAGGACAACTTCACTTCCACACCAACCAGACCCGACAGGAGATCCCGACAATCCGAATCCATTCACAACTCCCCGGACAAAACATGCTGTTCTGAGGTCAGTGACATTTTAATCTCAATTGACAATAAACTATCTCGAATAGACGCAAGAATAGCACTCGATGAAGTCTTGCAATCCAAGAAAAAATACGTAATTCAGGTGGCATAAGAGGAATAAAAGTAGACCGTGTTATTAGGAATATATTTACAATTTCAGTTAATCCGTTGTATCTGTTTTGGTTACTTCTCACTTTTTCCGCTGTTAGGACATAACACTGTCAGTTTTAGTGGTTGCCTATTAGTTTGCCAGCGTTGCCTACTTTCGAACGCTTGCCTGGCGAAACTGTCCCATCGTTCTGTTATCATTTTATATTTCGTTCCACAAACAAAACTAGAATTACCGCCTCGCGGTTGTATGCCTCCGCCAACCAGTCAAGTTGCAGTTCTCATCCATGTCTGCCCAAAATGTCATCACGTCATCAGTTTATCCTGTTAGACATTTGTGTTAGATAGTCATAATTAGCATATGAATTCTTCAGTTCTAGCCAAAAATGTTTTTTCAGTGACCTTGACCTCTGACCTCCAAATCTAATCAATTCATCCTTGAGTCCAAGTGGACCTTTGTACCAAATTTGAAAAATTCCCTCACGGCATTCCTGAGATATCACGTTCACAAGAATGGGACGGACGTGAGGTCTCAGTGACCTTTGATCGTCAAAATCTAATCAGTTCATTCTTGAGTCCAAGTGTATGTTCGCTCAAGGCGTTCCCGAGATATTGTGTTCAGGAGAATGGTACGGATGGACAGACGGACAACCTGAAAACATAATTAATGTCTCCTGCCACAGCTGACGCCGGCGCGGAGGCATAAAGAAGCCCGGCATTTGCATGACTGTAAGAGGTTGCTTGTCGGGAAAACACACACAAGATTGTTTTAAGCAAGCAAATACTGTCGAGGACAGTCGCAGGAAATTGCATTGCTTATCTTTATCATTTGTTGAGGGTTTCATGTAGAAAACATCCCTTTACTGCAACCTGCATCATGTTCTGTAATTGATAAGAGGCAAGAGGATTAGGGAGTGAAAGCAACCCTGAAACATTTCCTCATATCTTTTTAATCAGGGTCTGAGGACATAGTTGATTTTAAATCAGTCTCTCAGTGTTTTTTTTTTTATGTGTAAGTACGCTCTCCTTGTGTCCGTATGTTGCATTGGCAGAGAGCCCACACTTCAAATAGAGCAGCCAGCTGACCAGCTGGGAGTCAGGATGCACATACCATGACCGTGCCATTTCTCAGTATGTGGATACTGGAACTGCTGTTGCTGCTGTGCTTTACAAGCAAACCAACTGGCTGTTTGCCTGAGCAAGAACAGTGGTAGTTGCATAAGCAGGCTCGATGTGGGTAGAGGAGTCAGGCACGGATCCTGCTTTGTAATACCGAGATGTCTGATGTGTAATCGTCTCTGACGTCCAATTTGCTGTCTCTGGCAGCTTTTTTAAAGACGAAGAGAGGACTCCTATTTGACTTGGGGTTTTTTTATATTGTGCAGGTCTGTATATCCAGGAGGTTATGTAACCGTCAAACTCGTGCGATGTGTTCTGTTGCGTTAATGTTTATTGGCGTGTTCCAAACATCATACGCTACGAGGAAGAGGAGCGGATAACACTGACAAAGAAGGTGCTTCATTATTGACTTTGCGTGGGAGGCTTTGCGGCGGTTTCAGTCATTACAAACTCGCTGAAACTTATCAGACACAACTGAATAAGAATATAAAAAAAAAGAGATCAGGATGAAGGTTTCTGAGCAAATACAGCTTATTTTCCCCACTCTTTCTCCTATAAAAAAAAGGACCTCACTGGTGGTTTTGGCCCATTAAAACTGGGCACGCTTTACATTACTGCCAGCTATTTTTTTTCCAAAAGGTACTTTTACATTTTTGGATTGATTTCTTTCTCCTTTCCTCGAGGGATAATCAGGCCAGTGACCTTTCCACGGTGGAGAATGTCTTCTTAGAGAGTGGTTAGCAGACTGAGAGTACACAAACCATGAAAAGTAGCTATTAACAAAGTTGAGAGATATGATGCTGTGAGAGTCTTGCTTGCATAAAGGCTTAAATCCTTTCTGCTTTGCCCAGTTTCATTCCGGCTCATGCACGGTAATCTGTAATTGTGTAATGTGTGTGCTAATGTGAAGACTTCTGCCTGAAGCTCAGCAATGATGTTGGCACCCATGCAGGAACCTATAGTGAGAAAAAACATCCTCTGTGGCAAAGAAAATAAAGGTACTAGTGTTGCCACGATACTGGAATTTCTAACTTCGACACAATACCTTGAAAAATAGCAATCTTCGATACCAGGGGAAAAATGGACAACATTGAGGGCATAAAATTTTACATTTTTATTAAAAAGAAATAGCGGTGTGTGTGTGTGTGTCATCTCGCTGTCAAAGAGAAGAGAGAGCAGAAAGTGCAGCTGGTCCCTGTGTATCGATACTATGGAAAATGAGTATTGAAACCGTTACAAAAATATTCAGTATCGATATTTTAATATTTTTGACAACACTAAAAAGGTATACAGTGCCATTTTTTGTGATCAAAATGTATTGGTTTTAATAAAAATATATGCATTAGAAATTATTAACAAAGAAAGTCACATAATAAAAAAACAATTGAAAATAAAAAAATTATAAAATGATACTAATAATGATGATAAATAAAATAACTGGGAATACAGTGTCATTACAGCACCATCTTTGCCCTGATGAACGCGGGGTTCTTGACCGTGCACGACCAGGGCTTAGGGATGGAGGTGGAATATAGCAGTCTCTTAACTGATGCAGGGCTTTCGTGGATCTGTGGCCCTTTTATCAACCACAGAGCAAAAAATCTTCCCTCTTTGAGAACACTTAAACAAAAGGTGCAGCGGGTAAAGCAATACCAGGATTGTAATATTGGAAGCTACCCAAGACTCTTTGACACGGAAGATCGAGAACTGAATACTGCGAAGTATCTACAGATGGGAAATGGTGGAAGAGGAGGGAATTCAAATATAGAGACAACATGTGTCTTGATTTTGTCTTAAAATGTATTTTTTAGAGGATGATCATAGGGTGCACATTATTCAGCATTCTTGCATTTAGCACTGTTAACGGCATAAGCGGCACGGCAACATTGGTTCTGTTGGTCCAAATTGAAATCTCTCAACATATTGGATGAATTGCCATTTTCTTTCTCCTATTGTTAGGTGTACTAGAGAGCCAATGGGGGTGAATTTCCTTGGCCGGCACCGAGACAATCTACACCAGCTTGAGAAGCACCACTGTACAAAAACTCTGAGGATGGCCTAGAGGCAAGAGAAATCGTGCCAGTGATGGGGAAAACATGTGAATCATCCCTGAAATCTTACTGGCGTCCAAACTAAAGCGAGAGAAGATGCTGGCGCAACGTCCTTGCTTCTGGCACTGCGCAATTAAAAACACACCTGTCCAGAGTCAAACACCCTGTACCGGCAGAGAGGAGTGCTAACATGACTGAAATTCAGCCGAATGGACTGTTGTCAGGCTATTAAATAGGCGTTATCAGTCGCTATAAGCCCCATAGATGTGGGTCAATAGGGGCCTACTACACCCACTAGAAGGTTTTATCATCTATTCACATGGTAGGTCACAGAAAGAAGGTATAAAAGAACATGACAGAGACCTCTAGCGGCCGTAGTAATTATGAGGACAGTGTGAAAAGTGTGTGAAACCTAAACTTAACCAAGTGTTTTTTTGCCTAAACCTAAAGAAGTTGTAGTTTTGTTGCCTATCCCCTAAAGAAGTTGCAGTTTTGTTGCCTATCCCCTAAAGAAGTTGCATTTTCGTGCCTAAACCTGTTTGTTTTTTTGCCTAAACTTAAAGAAGTTGGTAATTTGGCAGTAATTCCAAAGAAATTTCAAATAGGTTACTTGCTAATTATCACCTAACCATGAAATTTGCGGACCTGTAAAATGAAGTGTTACCGAATGTTTTACTATCATTTGAAAGCATTTTCTCAGCCACCCAAACTCCTAGTTTGACTGTAACAAGAATTTTCATTTTAAAATATTCATCTTCTGGTGATGTAGCATAATACTGTAACCTGCCAAAAATCATTTTTACTTTCTCTATTATTATTTTCAGCCACCTCTTACCAACATTAAAACCATCTGAGGGGATGCAAATGTGTGCTCTTAGAGCTGCTCAGTGGTTGTGAGGAAAGATATTACAGGAGTGGATCTGTCAGTCAGAGGGTGCTGGAGTGGAGATAATCATCATGACTAATAGGAGGGGATGGTTGAAGAAGTGAAAGTGAAATTAGCCACAAGGATAATGAGTCATGTCTCAATGTGACTCCGTTACGCCGTGCCAGCACAGCAGCACCTTATGTCACTCCAAACACGGCTATCTATAGTTGGCAGCTCTCTGTTCACCTCCCGTAAGTCAGAGTGGACCACAGACACCTCAGAGTGCTGAGTTTGCAGTTTTTCATATAACAACGAAGGTACGAGTTGTTTTGTGTTCATAATAACTGACCTTCATTACTGTCAGGAAGTGGAAAAACTGATTGCTTTTCTGACACTGAATACATCAAACAATCCAGTTGATGGAGGTGAGTGGAATATGCTTGATCCATGTGATCTGAACAGAATCTGGTAACACTTTACTTTATAGACCGTCATTTACGATGTAATTTTGTTTTATGAATCAGGTACCAATAAAGTACTTAAAAACAAGACTATGGGGAACAACGGAGCAACAAAGGGACATTTTGGAGGAGAGTATTCGGTACGGGGTAGAGCACTGGGAAACAAAAGTTTGGGGAAATGGTGGTAACACTGGCATTCTGCAGAAGCTATCAAGTAATTAAGGTACGGTATTTTGTTTCCCAGTACTGCACCCCAAATGGTACCTAGTATTTACAATAAATGATAGAGGATCATTTATTTTTTCTTTCCTCTAAAATGGCCAATTGTTTTGTTTTTGTACCTGTACCTACATTTAAAAGTAGCACTAGAAACTAGAATTTATATGGTTTCATTTATTTATTGTAAGACAAGACAGTGTATAAAAGTGTATCATATTATTATGGGAGGGTGTCTGTGAGGGTATTGTAGGCATTTCCCTTTTTTCCCCCTATTATTATTATTATTAAAGGTCTGATTGAACATTTTTATGTAGACGAATATTACAAAAAAAAAAAAAAAATGTAAAAAAACATCTACAGAGCTTTTAGAAAGGGGCCGAATAAAAGTATGGCTTTTCCTGAAAAAATATAATGATTGTGAGTTAATCATTCTTTAAAAAATGTTGGTGGGTCCAAAATGAATGTTTTGTTTATCTCTGAGGAAGATATCGGACGTTTGGTTCCCACTTCTAACAAGGCTTGTGAGCCAATAGCAAAACGATGTTGGTATCACGTGTTATCTCTGGGTCGTCAGTTAGGGTGGAAAAAAAGGATAAATGGCCGAGATTGACGGTAAGTGCCTGGCAACGACTTGTTGTGAAGTAAATGCAATGAAACGGGGGAGGGAGAATGCAACATCTAGTGGCTGATTGTTATCAATAGCACCTTTAAGCAGTATTTTGAAGCAATTTGCTCTAATCTTTTAAAGGTAAACTTCTTTACAAAGTGTCTTACTTTGGTAAAATGTAACATGACGGGGGACTCAATGTGACAAAAACTAATGTGTTTACAAGAGTGTGTGCATGTCTGTGTGCTGATGTAAATGTGAAGTAGCACAGAAATGGTTTAAGAGAAGAATTCCGTCACAGAATACTGTTTTCTGCACAAAGGACACATTTTTCAGTGTCACTACAGAAAGGTTGGTAAAGAACGGCTGTTGTTGTTGTGTTGCTGTTTTTGTTCTGGGTAAGAAAGAGCTGCCACTCTCCTCCCCTCAGTTATTACAGTACTTTACTAAAACATACGCTGCTGCTAATGCCACTACACACTGAATACCGACTGGGGCACATCAAGAGACAATCAAATATAACTGGCACACAGTGGGAGCCAACTTGGTTGTACAAATACTGCCTCTATGATTACATTGAATTGGACTGGAAGGAAAAAAGCTGGACGGGGGAGTTGTTTACTTGTCCCCTTCCCATCCCCAAAAAAAAAACAAAAAAAAAACACATGGAAGTACACACACAAAGCACACAGACGTGCAGTGTACACACACATTTCTGAGCTAGACTTCATTGCTTTGTCACCATTCCAGTCAAATGATGGGCATAAATGCACCCTTCTCTGCTAATCTTGACCCACCATGTCCCTAGACACGTTGTCAAAACCTTAAATCCTCTCAAATGTCATTATAGATAATAACAGACAAAATACCCATGCAGTGAAAACTTTCAGACACAAGCTGTGTGTGTGTGTGTGTGTGTGTGTGTGTGTGTGTGTGTGTGTGTGTGAGAAACCATGAAGAAGTGTTATTAGCTTGATAGACTGAGCTGGGGGCTTTTTCCAAGAAGTTATCTGTAATTTTGCTGAAGAAAACTCTTGTTACACGAGTCCACGTGTTCCATATTCCAGGTCCTGGGTTTTACTGACATGACACCGCAACGGCAACAAAGGTATGACCTACTTGTCCTCACTTTTTCAAAGAGTCTTACAGCATGTCACAAGGTGATAGAACAGCCCGTTCTAATTCCCAGGGCGTAAATTACTTATGCTTTGTCGTGTGACACCAATGCAAAAGGCACCATTTAGCGCCGGTGTGACTACAAAGTAAACCCATTCACAGCAACAGTAAATGCTCGACGTCCCATGAGCGCTCGCGTGTGGCTACGCTGTTCCAACACAAACTACACGGAAGCACCGAAACCGCAAAGTTCTATCTAGTGAAGCCCGTCTTGCAAAACAGCCTCCCGACCGCGGTCAGAAGACACAGGGGAGACCGTAGCTTTGGTCAGCAGGGCCGGAGTCGATGCTTTACTCTGCTCCTCTCTGCCTGCCTGCTTGCCTTCACTCACACACGCCGCGCTCGTTCTCTCTCGCTCCAGTGAATGTACAGTGGACGTTTGTGCAGAAATAAATGCTGCTGCAGCTCCTCCAGACCAACAGAGGTTTCCCGAGTCGTTTCCTGCTGCTGAGTGAATAGACGGGGCTCCGGAGCGAGTAACGTTATCGTCTCCGACCGGGGCTGCGGTGTCTCCCCTGTGCCTTCTGACCGCGGTTGGGAGGCTGAAGCAGGACAACACAGCATCAGCATTGATTCATGGATAGACCTTCATCCGGTCAGCTAACATTACTGCCAAGCAGGCGAAATATAGAGTGATATTGTGGTTTTAGCCAACGTGTGTCGTCTCGCTGTTTTGAGCGATGCTCGTTCATGTCTATGTAGAGCGAGCACAAGCGCGAGCAACAGGACGCTGACTTTCGTTGACTTAACGGCCACAGGTGTCGCTGTTAACAAGCAATTTCTGATTCTTACATAGAGTCCCTTTAAAGAGCAAAAGAGACGCACAGGGCAGGCGGGAGGTGTAGTGGATGGACCCAACAACGCAGGGCTTTCAGCCAGGGGACCGCTGTTCGTGTCCCGTGCGTTAAGTTTTACTTTCACGTTAGAATCAGCTGTTCGTTCGCGTCCTGTGTTCAACGTTAAGTCTCATTTTCACTTTACAAATAATTCTAAGCCCAACCATGATGTTTTTTCCTAAACATAAGAGGTTTTGTTGTTAAGCAAGAGGGAGTGTAATGTGTACAACACAGAGAGAGGTCTAATGTAGGCTATGTAATAAATAATATATTACCATGCGAGCGAGCGTCAGCAACAAAATCTGTTTGATTGCATTGTTTTCTATTGGAATGTCCTAACTGGCCGCGACTGCAGCGCAACGTTTTGAGCTGAACTTTGTCGGACACCCGACATTCGAATTTGATATTCCTGTCATTCACTTTGAAAGCGCAGCAATGGATGAGGAATGTCTGACTGATGAAGCAGACATGAGGAGTTATCTATACGATACCTCCTCCTCCTCCTCCTAAATAAAGATGCAGCTGGCGGGAGGGAGATCACCTGAAAGTTTCCTAGTTGCTGTCATTTCCTGTAAATATCACAGTATAAAACCTGCGTTTCCTGTTTAAAAAGTACAAACGTCGGAAGACAGCAAGTACTACTCACCCATCTTTTAAGAGGTTACGTCTCCAGTCTGATCTCCACAGCACAGCTGAAAGGTAGCCTACGTGGCTCGTTTACAACGAATCTTCTCATCTTGTTGGATTCTTATTCTGTCAGTAACAAGACACAACAAGGTCGATGTTTATCATAACAATAAGTTATTAGTTCTGTGTTATAAAGAATATAGATGCATTTCTAGGGGGTTCAGTGACCCCCTAGAAATGGGGAGTGACCCTCCCTGAACCAACGCAAACTGCGCCTGTGGTGGTAGGACTGTCTCGTGAGTTGAGGTACATTCAACCCTAATCAATGGATGGCGTTCAACAGTCTGCCGAGGGGAAAAGTAGAAGTTGGAGTGAGAGGTCGAACATGGGATGGAGCGGCGTATATCACAATAGGAGCAAACAGCTGGAGCCTGAGGTTCTCATCTGTTGGGTTAGTTCTTCCTCAATGCACTGAAGTTGTATTCAAGCAAGCAGCAATGAGACGTCACTGTACTACAGCAAAAATTAACAAACTCCATTACTTTGGGTTTTCTTTTTCACGTCACACAGAATCTGGCCCGCTTGTTGAGGCACTGCAAGGTAAATTGTCCTAATAACTAAAAGTGCAAGGCGCAACAAATTTGCAAAAACTATTTGTGCTGTCAGAGAGATCAGTGTAAACGCATGAGACCGTAAAAAGAGGAGCACGTCTCTCCCCCTAGAGGGACTAAACGGAAATAAAGAGAATTAAGATAAACAACAGAGAATTTAACGGCTTTCACAGAGTGGAAATCTGACTCGAAGCTGTTGTTTGTTTAGCTTCACAAGCTTCAAAAAACAATTTTAGATATACCACAAATAAACTCCTCTTCACCACTGGAGGAAATTGGCTGGATGCCATTCCTTTTGTTGTGCCGAACAGCAAAGGGGTGGGAAAAAACACAACGTTTCTGCGTTCAAAATCCTACGTTGCCAAACGCATTCACTTTCCTTCACCCTGTGTGCTTTGTTTGATAGAGATATTTTATTCATGTCCAGAGGATAATTGGGGATTATCGGCTCTAAGCTGGCATTTTGATGGCTTTTAAAGAACACCGATTTGCTCTCAGACAACCAATCGTGCGTTTCCAAGTATAGTTTTATTATGAGCTTATCTGTTAAGAGAGGGAGTGAAATCAGGAGAGTGCGTGGTAAGAAAGGGAGTGACCTCAAATTGAAATGACGTTACCCACCCAATTAAATCTCTTTTTGTCGTGTAAACTATTTAAGTAGTCATTGACTTAAAGTTGCTAGATTTTGCTGCATTTTTTTGGTTTGTCCTCGGTGAATCAAATCGAGGGGCATCATACTACGTGTACGATTTTGAAGGGGGCAGAGGAGCTCATATGATTGGCCATAACTGATAACATCCTCAAACAAACCAAATGATGATGTATGACGATGTATAATAATGTAATTTATGCATACTGTACACTTTTCCACACGTTGCACTCGAAGATCATATTATGTTGCAGCTGGGTCACTTTCTTTTATTTTCTACTATAACTGAGTATAATAGCATCAGCTGCATATTAGAAATCACATTTACAGAAATATTTTTTATAGCCAGATTGACATCACAAAAAAATTATATTTTTTTAGCACCACTGAATGAAAAGACGCTGACTAATTCTCACATTTCACGACTCGATATTCAACTCAGTGCAACCACGAGTAAAATTATTTGAATAGGGCGTCCTCTCGTTGGTTATTTTTCTGTTTAATTTATTACACTTTCTGGTGTTGCTTCTCGTTGCTGTCATTTTTTTCCCTACAAGGTGGGCGCGTGAATGAGTAATGAATAAACTGTAACATTTCTGTTTTTGCTATCCCACCCCCATACGCTATTCTCCATCTTAAACCATTAATTCAGCGGCCCATTGTGTGCAGTCCTGAAAAGTTATAAAACTAATTTTTATCCGCCACAATGGGCTCTCTCAATTTGTCTCTCCCTCACTCACTCTCGCTGGCTCCCACTCCTGTTTGGTCTCCAAAAAAAAGTGTCATACTTTCAGAAAGTTTGATGTTGTTAAGAGTTTTTAAAGTTGCTCAGCCATCGCTGTGCTTGTTATTTGTACCCATCCATTTATTCTTCAAAAGAAACACTGAACTTTCTCCCAAATATTGGGGGGTGACTGACGAGGGAAAACAGGAGACACAACAGAAAAGGAACAATTGGGGAAAGGTGAAAGAGGTGAAAACAATCTTTGTAAATGTGTGATTTTCTGGATGCGGGTAACAGCCTTCCTCCAAAGTAAGGGCAGTAATAAAAGACCCCACATTTCATGGGTCCCCCCTTCCACCACATGCCTTCTTTTGACCTCACTTGCAGTTCAGCCTGAGGAAGCCGATGATGTTGGTTTTTACTGTTTCTTTGTCACATTGGTCCAAGATAACAGCTCGATACCGACTGTGGTACGGGTATTCATGGTTCCCAGAACAGAATTTTTGTAACCTCCCTGAAATATTAAGTAGCATCACTGGTCAAAAGGTAGGGCAAGGGTTAAAAGCAAAACCTTTTTAACCACACTTGGCTCTATTGATAAGTTTTAGTGAACAGCAAATATTTGATGGATTGCCATGAAATTTGGTACAGACATTCATGGTCTCCAGAGGATGAACCTGATGACTGTCAATCCCCTGAATTTCCAATTAGCACCACCATCAGGTCAACTTTTAATCTGTCCAATACTTTGTTTTATGATCAGATACCAGCAAAACCAATAATTCCATCAGCTGTACTTTATGTTTAGTACTAATGTGGGCAGTAGTTCCCAACCTACTTAACAATGACACAATTACAATATCCACCATGCCATCTTTTTTACAAACCTATTCATAATCTAACATTGCTTTACATGCATGATATAAATAGCTGAGTTATTGTGTCATTGTTAAGTCATTGTGGGGATACAAAGAATCACCGTCAGAACATTTTAACATTGGCACCATCACAATGTAATTGGGATGTCAGGTCTCCCCTAGTCATGGGCAAAGTTTTACTTTTCAGTGTACCGAATCACTAGAATCAGCTCAGGGAAAAGATTTGTTCCAAAGATTCGTTCACCGTATCGTTCAGTGCTTAACCGGAGCTCCGACTGCACTGCACATAGTCCCACTCACTGAAGTGAAACACGAATGAACGTTCAGTTCAGCTCGCTAACGAGTGAACCGAGAATTTAGTTGGATAAAAATGCAGTTTGCAAATAAAAAGGTGTATGCAACTAAATGTCACCAAAATCATCACAACTGTCCATATTCGTTTCAATGTGCAAATATTATTTTCACATTTGTAGCCCAAGGACTCAGGTGAAAAAACAAAAAAATAAAATCTGTATTACACAGAAAAAAATTATTTACATTTTTATCAAAACTGTCATATTATATGTGGTTCGTTTCTTGGTGCTTTAGCAACCCTACCCTAATCAGCGGTGTATTTGCTCTCCTGAACACAACACACGCCATACAGCCTCCGAACAAATGACTTGAATCGCTCACCCAGTGAGTCCCCTGGCTGCACGTTCGCTCGCAAATCGAGAGCTCAACTGAACTGAGAAATGAACGAATCTTTTCAGGAAGCGATTCGGTTCAGTTCGTTCACCCAAAAGATTTGTCCTTTTGAACGAAACGTTCGCGAACGACCCATCACTGGTCTCCCCTCTAGGGGGCCACTAGTTGGGCTTTAAAAGTGTTAGTCCTGCATGGTGTTGCATTCAAAAGCAGGAAATGTGGCCTATCCTCATTTGTTTTTTCAAGAGCAGACAAGTTAAAAGGATGAATTGGGATTGAATACCACCCATCTGGGATTTTCCAGAGGTGGGGTTCTCAGCTTCTACACCTTAAAAAACACTTTCTAAGCAACAATCTGGGAAGAAAAAAAAAAACATGTGCTGCTAAATGGCAACAGGTTATCCACCCCTCCACCAGGTCTGACACTGCTCAGCTACGGCATGAACAGTTAATACAGGTTCCTATAATACAGTTTTCCACTATAGTCATAACCATACATCAACTTTCTCACTCAGCCATAAGTCCCTCTCTTCCTGCTTCCTTTAAAGTCATTAGATCATTCAGATCTCTTGTGCACCACGATCAATACTCTGATGTGCACGTTCATTATCTTTTTGAGGGTTGAGAATGCGAAAGTAGTATAGGTTACACTCTTTGTCATATTTAGCAGCAGTACATTTAAGTAGTCTCTGAGGGCTCTCTAACTGGTTTGTAGTCTGACAATCTGTAAAACATGCCCAGATTTTAATAATGCATTGCCTCTAAAAATCACACTCGTTCACTGAGATAACACTGCGCTCGCAGCAAAACGGAGCTTTGAATGTGGCTAAATGAGCAGTGCGGAATGCCCCCTCGAGGTCAACGAACACACAAAAAGCACACCTGTCTCACACACAAACACACACAATACAAATATCTAGACGCAGAGTTGATAATTAAGTGTTCTGGTGCAATATGCTGCAAAAAAAGTGCAATTTGGTGCAGGTCACAGGGGTACCGAGGAGCCCCTCGAGCCCTCAGTGTGGATCTATTAGTGTGTGCAGGAGGTGCAGGGGGCACCCGCAGGTCACGGCACTCTTTCCTTCTCATCACACCAAAGAAAGCAGAGCCTACCAAGAGCAATGTAATTCATTTTTTTCTTCATTATTATTTAATTGTGAATGAGAACAGTTCACTTTTCTGTCTGGAACACTGGGAAGCCATTACGAGCATTATCGTCCAAACGCCTTACATTTTGTTCTCATCATTATTTGCGGGCCACTGGATGAAGTAGTCACGGAGATGTTACTTTCCGTCAGAAATCCTTGAGATTTCCACAACTCCCCCGGGGGGGAGCGATGCTGCAAGGTCCCATTACACTTTGATACAACACTGACAGAATACTGATAGAAATCTTCCTTTCTATATAGCAGTCATTCCTCTAAGCCCCAATTTAAGTTATAAAAAGGTCATAGACCGAATATGACTGCGAAGTTATCAATCAGCTAAATGCATTGCCGGGTCTACAGGGAGTAGTCATAACAAATGAATGGGAGAGCTCATATTATGTGAAGGAGATGCAAAGAATGACAGATGGACAAGCTGTTTGGATGACAGCATTTTGTGAAACTAATATGTTTTATCTTATCGGCTAATGGGAATAGATACTGCTACCCACCTATTCATCAAATATGTATATCAACAGGTTTATCTTCTATCCCTGAAGAGCATTTCTCCTAAATCCATTAGACTAATTATCAGCATTTTCTTAGCCCATTAGATATGAACAAAGATGTAGCCTCTGGTTAGAAGATTCAAACAGATTTCCCAGTTTATTCTCCTGATCTGTGCTAATTATAGTTCTACGAAGCCTTCCCTCTCTCGAAGCTGCAGACAGACAAATGATTCAATTCCTTCAAGAATTAATTTATGCATTAGAAGTCCAGTGTTGTGACATAGTGTCTTGCAGGAATAATGTTGCTCGTCTCTAAAGGATAGTGTAAACAAATCATTTAATTGGAGTAATAGACTCCCGTTCGCCATAAATTGCCAATTACTTCTGTAATATTTCCTTTTATCCCAGTGCAAGCGTGAAAAGCTTTGCGGTTAAGTTCTGCTCTGAGACATTAACCACTTACAAGCACAGAGGGCAAAACAAGGCTGTCATCTGAAGGCCAAATGATATCAAGCAATCAATTTATCACATTTTTCCAGACATATTGTCTTTATCATATACATATGTGAGTTAGTGGCTCACCTTGAAAAGAAGAAAAAAACGAATGAGAAGATTTCTTTCCAACACAGTGATGGACTCAAGCTGTCTGAGGGGCAGGGGCGAAAAAAATAAAAAGGGCACCAGCGTTTTTTTAGCACGTAGGGCAGCCTATCTGGCAGTGCATCATGTTTTCTCTATTTTAAGGCCACCTAGGGGGCACTCTAACATGTTTTCTCCACTGGAAGGGCACCCTAGAGGGCACTTTATCATGTTTTCTCTACTGGAAGGGCACCTTAGAGAGCACTTTATCATGTTTTCTCTATTGGAAGGGCACCTTAGAGGGCACTTTATCATGATTTCTCTACTGGAAGGGCACCCTAGAGGGCACTTTATCATGTTTTCTCTACTGGAAGGGCACCCTAGGAGGCACGTTATCATGTTTTCTCCACTAGAAGGGCACCCTAGAGAGCACGTTATCATGTTTTCTCCACTGGAAGGGCACCCCAGAGGGCACTTTATCATGATTTCTCTACTGGAAGGGCACCCTAGAGGCCACTGCATCATGTTTTCTCCACTAGAAGTATTCATTATACAAATAACTTAAGTTAACTTTAATTATCAACCTGAGCATGTTTGGAATGAATTAATAAAAGAGAAGTTTATTCAATAGAACATTAATTCATCTCTCAGTCTTGCTTCAGTTCTGGTGCTACTTGACCTGAGTGCTGCCTTTGATACTGTTGACCACCAGATTCTTTTAGATAGACTAAGTGAGCATGTTGGACTGTCTGGGATTGTTTTTCAGTGGTTTACCTCATATCTTTGCAGAAGAAAATTTTTTGTATGTATGGATGGCCACTCCTCCAAACACTATGAGGTTACCTGTGGTGTACCACAAGGATCAGTTTTAGGACCTTTACTTTTTAATTTATACATGTTACCCCTGGGCAGTGTCATCAGGAGGCACGGCATCTCCTTCCACAGCTATGCTGATGACACTCAGCTCTATGTGGCTGTGTCTCCTGATGACACCGGGCCCATTGACTCACTTTTCAACTGCATCTCAGATATAAAGGCCTGGATGTCACAAAACTTTCTACAGCTCAACCAGGATAAAACAGAGGTAATGGTAATTGGTTCAAAGACTCAGAGAGAGAAACTGGTCTCCCAACTAAATACACAAGGACTCAAGCCAAGTCAAGAAGCGAGGAATTTAGGAGTGATTTTTGATGCTGATTTTAATTTCAAGGCTCATGTCCGGAGTATCACAAAAACAGCATTTTTCCATCTGAAGAATATCTCCAAAGTGAGGCCATTCCTCTCTCTGAGCAACACAGAGAGACTGATGCACGCTTTTATAACCAGCAGACTGGACTACTGTAACGCTCTCCTTTCTGGTCAACCAAATAATATAATAAATCGGCTACAATTAATTCAAAATTCTGCAGCACGGGTGCTGACAAAAACCAAAAGGAGAGCACACATTACGCCTATTTTAAAGTCCTTACACTGGTTACCTGTCAGTTTTCGTATTGATTTTAAAGTTCTTTTATTAGTTTATAAGGCACTACATGGCCTTGCACCAGACTACCTTTTAGAAATGCTTTTGGTTTATGAACCAGGAAGGCCCCTCAGATCCTCCGGCTCTTCCCTTTTAGTTGTTCCGCAAAGCAGAACAAAAACTTTTGGTGATGCTGCTTTCAGCCATTACGCTCCCAGCTGCTGGAACAAACTTCCAGAGGAACTGAGAGGAGCTGAAAACATTGATATTTTTAAACGTAAACTAAAAACCCATCTATTTAGTCTGGCTTTTATGTAGTGTTTTATAATTTTAAAATGTTATGGTTTTATTGTTTGTACTTATTTTATTTATCATCATCTATATGGTGTTTGTTTTACTCCTTTGTTTTTACTATTTTGGAATTTTATTGTTTAATACCATCTGCTTACTTTGTGTAGTTTCACGGTTTTTATTTATTTATTTATTTTTATTGTTATTTCCTTGTTTTTTATTATTTGAGGAACTTTTGTGTTGTCTGTTTTGGTGTGCATTGGTCTCTAGGTCCATTTTTAACATTCCACATTTTGTCAATTGTCTATACAGCACTTTGAATTGCATTTAGCTTGTTTGAAAGGTGCTATATAAATAAAGTTTGATTGATTGATTGATTGCTTGCGTTTGTGTGCTCCCTTGGTATAATTCCTTCCTGGATGATTTAGATCATCAGTGACGTAATCTAAAATCAAATGAGTCAATTATCTGCATCTTGTTAGTTAGTCCCGGCTAAAAGAATAAATAAGCACTACATCTATAGCAAGTATCTGCTTTGCACCGGAGGGTTTTCACCGCAAAAGCTAACAGTGCTGACAGATACGACTCACTCTGTGTGGCTTCCTGTATTCTGTGTGAAGATAGGTCATCCTGTTCTCTGTTTCACAGTGTCTACCCCACTCTTTAACCTCAGCCGACAGTCTGCTCCGTCTGTCTTTTGCTGAATCCCTCAATGGATTCAGCCTGATTGATCGTAATGAGTTTGGGGAGCTCAAACATGGCTGGAGGTGCCCTGGGAACGGCCTTCTCTCTCCTGCTCCTCGCCTCTATTATACAAGGTAATCCTGGACCACATGTGCCGTTGCTCATGTAACGACGGAATATTCACCGTGGGTTTGAAATGTGTGTTGGCTTCTGGTGTGACAAGCTGCCTCGGTATAATGCTGCGATTGTATCTGCCTGCATCCCGGCGGATTGCAGTCTGTAATATCGACTTCAAAGTGCGAGTGATTTTTGTCTCCTCACTATTCTTGCTTCCAATGCTATCTGATGTGCTTGACAGGGCTCCAGGATGTTGAGGTGTTCCATTATGAAAAGATGGAGGCGGTAGTGGGCCAGAACGTTACCTTACCCTGCACTGTAAAAACCAGTACCGACCTCAAGATCGCCAGTATTGAATGGAGCAAGAACAAAACCACAAAGCTGGCTCTGTTCGCCCGAGGTCATGGGTTCCATCTGTTTTGGCCTAACGTCACAATGCAGATTGAGAACAATACGATGGGTTCGTATCTACACCTTTATTGGGTCACAAAACAGGACAGTGGTGTCTATAATTGTGACATTGCAAGTTTTCCTCTGGGCTCCATCAAGAGAGAAACAAAGCTCGAGATCAAAGGTAAGACGACGCCACAACTATACGTCCTTCAGTCTTCACAGGATTTCATATTTGGATAGAGATGTGCAGTAACTTTCCATCTTATTGTCCAATGCATATATTTCATGTTACTCTCGATTGCATCAGAGCGCCTCTCCTCTGCCAATCTCAGCAGTTATTTACTTCTGAGCAAATGTATGTAATAACTGCAAGAACATCTCAGAGCTTTGTTCACCATGAGACCATGTATTTTCTTCCCCTCCGTTTGGCCTATTTTAGTTGTCCGATGACATCCCCTTACCTTCTTTTCAGCTGTAAGCAAGCTGAAGGGGTGTTATGAACCAAATAGAGGAAGAGGACAATTACAGGAGGTGCTGTTCACGTGTATCGCGTCCAACAGTAATCTTTTTCGGAAAGCAGTCATTTGCCGCATTCGGTTGTTTTGCATAAACGCCATTGTGTTGTCGATCCAAATTAATCTCGCATTTTCTCTCCGTTAGATGACGTTAAAATAATGTGCGACGTGGACGGCGCCGTCGAGGTCCATGCGGGAGAAAATGTGACCATTCACTGCAGAGCGTTCCCCGATGCGACGTACAAGTGGGCCAAGGTAAGGAGATAGAATGAATTTCATTTCATTCATCCAACATCTGGATGAGTCGATTACCTCTGACATAAAAAACCTACGAAACAAAAAGAAATCTTCTCAAAATTAAAAGGTATTTATATGCTACATAATCTTGTTTTGCCCTAGAACAAGACGCTGGTGTCAGAGAATGAATCTCTGGCGCTCTGGTGTGTGACTGATGCTCACACGGGGGTTTATACACTGACTGTCAACACAGGAAACAAAAGTCTGCATACAGAGTTCATCGTCACGGTGCTAACAGCGACCACAAGCTTAAGGACAGGTGAGCCTCTCCACTTCTCTGCCGCTATTTCGCTCTTTGTGTCGCACTCAATTTCAGCATTTCCTCAGGGCTGGATTAACAATCTGGTAGAGGGCCCGAGAGACTGAATGACTTAATAAACTGCACTGGACCAAAGAGCTGATACTTGACTTTTGTTATTATACTGGAGCTCACTCAATTTTAATTTTTAATTAGCTGAAAGGAAAGCGAGAGATTCAAAGGATTTTGAAGCTGCCAGCCATGTTATGAGAACGCACCAGTAACCGAATAAATTGGGAGCTACAAAAACTTTAAGAGTGAAACTCGTAATTATTTGCTGCAAATCAATTGCCCCGTGGGATAAGGGTGAGTACTGAGCCAAGCTCAACTAAAACAGTATGCACAGTTGTAAATTGTGCTAAACAACCAGACTGCCTGTTGTCTGCCCCCACTGGTGATGTGGCTGCTGCGAGTGGGCTGTGCTTAAGCAGGAAATTAATCCCCGGCTGTCTACTTTCTCTTCCTGTATACATGTTTCTCACGAGAATTTCAATGCAGGAAGAAACACAAGCCACACGGACGTCAGAAGTGACTGACTTCCTGCTCTTCTTTTCTATCTACTTTCAAACCACAAGAACAACACACACTCACAGCAGAGTCTCAGCGTGAATCGTGACATGGGGTGAGAGCACAATCTGTTGGACAGATTGGAGTAGTACAGCCCAATTAATGAAGGTTTGAAAAGTGCTGAAATAAGCTGCTTGAAACGTGTTGTAATAGATCCCATTGCATCGCAGCACTGGAGTGCATTTAATATGCCCATAGGGGATGTGAGCTGAGATTAATGATGGATCTGTCCTGGTGTACAGTACGCACGGGCATATGCAGGGTAGAAAAACAAATAGTTGAAAACAACCAAAGGACAACGGATTAAATGTACTTATTAGTTAAGAATACAAATACACCCTACTGTTGAATTTGCAATTCATGCCCACACCTTTGCCTCAGGAATCTATGCCCCACAGTCTTGAATGAGCCTTATTTTACCTATTGATTATGCACAGAGCGTCCTCATAAATGCAGACTTGGTCCATGTTTTAATGATAACTAACTGTGCACTGGGTATTATAAAGTTTTGTAGTGTATTACTTAATAGTTCTACATTCAACTTTCCAATGTGAAACTTGTTAAAGGAATAGCTCAAAATTTCGGGGAAATGCACACAAAAACCGAAGCGCAACGTCGACAACTCCCTGTTTGGTTATGTGCCGGACTATTTCTTAGCCGGGAGCAGTTGCCAGGCAACCGGCAGAGACTCGCAGGAAGTTACTGCACCTGGTGAAGAAATAGTTCCAAAGCCACAAGTTGTCGGTTTCACATCTCTGTTTGTTCAGATTAAACAAACTAGACATAACCTTTAGGAGGTGCACGTAGGCAGATTTTACCGCCTTTGGACAGAGCCAGGCTAGCTGTTCTCCTCTGTTTCCAGTCTTTATGCTAAGCTAAGCTGCTACATTCTTACCGTACAGATATGAGTGTCATCAATTTCCTCATTTAAAAAAGGTGCTAAACGCGAGATTGGGAGCATTTCTATCGCCTCCGCACAACTCTCAACATGGCGACGGCTGAGCCGGCGGCTCGTAGCTAACGGTGCTAACAGTGGAAACAACGGCAACACGGTGCTGACAGAGCAAATAGTGTTAACCGTGCTGCGCTTCCACGACTACAATGTCGTTCGGGATGGCGTAATCAGCTGTAACCAGCATATGAGAGCAGTGCGGCGGCCGTGAGCTAGCCAGTGGGGCACGCTCCCAAGCACTAACAGCACACGCGGCCGGCCCGGCAATGTCAACAAAGCATGGAGAAGCTCAGATCACAACACACACAGCTGGAGCGTGACTTCCTTCTCTGCTCAGGTAGAAATTACTCCACGATTACTTTAAATAGCAAATAGTTGTCTGATGCTATATCAATGCTCTGGATATTGCATAGAGTAGCTTTAACTCTTGGCAAGAGAGCGATTAAGCGCATTTCCCAACACATTGAACTTGAACACCGCTAACATGTACAGATTCCTATGTGACTGAACGGCTACAGTTTGGTAATCCATGTGCAGTTTTCCACGCCAGGTATTTCTTTTCTAACAAGTGAGAGCTGTGGAGCTCCAAAAAGAAAGTATGTTTTTGATGCAGTGACAGCATCAAAACAGTACAGTACATTGTTGCCGACAGCATATTTATTGTGGAATTTCTTGTTTTGCTACTTTCAGATCTTGTGACAGTACCGGCGCGGTCTAACGTAACTGAGGAGGGTTTGATGGAGCCAGCAGACAGCGGCCTTACCACATCACCAACTACTGGGCTGTCAACCATCGACAGCAATGTAACTCGGAGCATGAATACGGACACCGATGTAACGGATGTTAATCCAAATGCCAGAAATGTCACAGCTGGAGAGCACATGGCCTCTTTAACAAATTCTACACATATCAGTGTCACGTCACCCCCTGTCACACACAAGGACCCCGATCACTTTAACCACTCCACTGACCAGGAGATAAACCCGACTCCCAGTGTGAACACATCCGCTTTTTCTGACCAAGCAGTGGCCAGCAATCGGTCCACAACATTAAGTTATGGTAATAAGGTGTTCAGATCAACACAGGAGACGAGGAACGAGTCCACGGGAGGCAATCCTGGTGCAACTCTGAGCGCGGGAAATACAACGATAGTCATTGAGGATGAAGGTAATAATTACTTCATATTGATTTGCTCCTTTTCTGTCCCATGAATGGAACATTTCAAGGATAGAATCTGTGACCATTATCTACCATCAAATACAGTTTAAGGAAGAAAAAAAAAAATGCTCCACAATGCGTTATATTATGCATTTCCAGCCTTTTTCTGAGACCCTGAATCATCCAACATCCCTATGTTTGCCTGAAATAGGCTTTTTAGTGATACTCTCAGATGGTTTTGGGCGCATTATTTGCTCTGGGGTCCGCCTGCCAACAGTGTGGTTAGCTTTGTTTGTGGCTATCGAGGTGAGGCGAGCAGCAGCAGCAGTGCTGGAAAGTTAACAATAAAACGCTTAAAAGCAGCAAATAACTACAGACAACAAAGCTAAATGCTCGACAGGCGAGACTCCCCCCCCCCCCTTCAGAAAGCTTCAGATGAATAACAGCCCACAGCTTCTGTGCCTTCACCATCTGCATCTTCATCACATGTGGAGGCTTTGCGATTCCAGTTCTCCCGGCCTCGGGCTAGATGCCTTTTCAAGGTAGAAATCTTGTTAAAAAGGGAGTGTCAACTTCTGAGTGCGACCAGCTGAGGGGGAGGATGGCAAGACACTTTTCTGCTTCAAGGCAAAAAGCTTTTGTAGCTTTACATTTATTATCAATATGAGTTGGGAGTCTGCAGGGTGTTCACCAGAGCAAGCTGATCGATAGCTTAGAGACACACCTTTAGCTGTTGCTGTCCTCCAAAATGACACTTTTCCCCCCCCGATCTGAATTTGCTCCTCAGGTGGTGAACGGAGTCATCTGTTGTTAATCATCGTTCCAATCCTGGTATTGATCGCTGTGGCCGGCTGCCTCTACAAGAGACAAGCTATGAAGGAGAGGTAAAGGCTCATTATCCATCCATGCAACCATCCTCTACACGACTTATTCGGGGTCATGCACTGGGTGAACCGCATATCTCTTAGTTTCCAAATATCTCTCTCTCTCTCTCTCTCTCTCTGTAGGATGGATCTGCCGCCTCCGTTCAAACCCCCTCCTCCTCCAGTCAAGTACGCATCCGTAAGACACCATGAGATTTCAACACAGCCCTTCCCCACGTCAAGGTGTAACTCGGTGACTGAACTTAAAGTGTTTATTAATAAATAAAGCCTAATATATTGCACAATGACAGTTGATGAATTGCATGCAGTACTTGTGGAGCTGTAAGCTGCATCCTATCTTAGCTACATGCAGCATTACAAAGTGCTTGCAGTTGTGGTCAGTTTTAAACTGCAGTTACGACAGTTGCAGGCAATTGTGCAAATGTGTGTGTATATCTGGGGTGGGTTCGATGCTATTGTATATAAAATTGTTTTATTTTTGTAGATTAAATGTATTAAATTTCACCATAATGTTTCTAACATTTGACAATAAAAGCCGGTTTAATTTGACTCTGAAATGAGCTATTACACTGCAGGCGTTTGTGTTATTTACCTTCTTTTATGACATTCTTGCAATATTATACATCCGCTGTGTCTTTCTAAGAAAGTCCCAGCTATCGTATCTCTTGTAAATAAACATTGTATTTGCATAGAAACAAAAGTGTTGGCTGATTTACTTCCTTTTCTCTGTCCTTCATCTGTTAAAGCTGTGATTTAGGATTTCTTGCCCAGAAGCCCAATGACTTGCTCTTGTTGTATGTAGCCGTTTAGTGCCGATGCTGCAAATGACTGCCGGGTTTATATCAAAGACCACTGTTGTCCACATGTACCACAGAGTGACACTTGAGTTTACAAAGTGGGGCTTAAACCACAAACCGCATGGGCTAAATGGCTAACACACATAACAACCACTGGATGCCATCACACACACACACACATAGGAAGTGGCTGTTGGAAATGTTAATATAGCTTTTCCATATTTTTGAGTATAAATACTGGTTTTATACATATTTTTTTATTCCTGTGTTGATTATTTGTTTGATAATTTACTTTGAAAAATTCCGTTTGCATACCAAACTAAGTGGACCCTGCTTGATTTGGTTTCTCAGTAACTTTTTTTTTCGCAGACACGTGTGTGCATTTAGCTGTACTCAGAAACCTTTCAAGACTGCATTTTTTTTTTCTTCTGATTTTCCGACCACAGTAGCAATACCACAATGTACTGTGTGCATGCAAGATATACATTCTTGATATACGTGGCTCTGAAGCCCCCGTGTACACACACAACCCGTATAATGTATAAAGCTAAATTGTACTGTACTCCAAAACCAAATCTACACGTGACTGTTATTCATGGCACTGTGGAGGACAGTGTAACTATTTATTTTAGGGTTCAGAATCAGGTTTAGTAAGTTAGTGCTACGATTAGAGGTTGGATTTTTTTTAGAATTTTCCAAAATATTTTGACATTTTTGGCTGACAAATTGGATCATTTACTGTTTTTTTTAGGGTGCCCAGTTGTTGTTTTGCTCATTTGTGTGCTGACATTTTATTATAACAATAAATAGAAGTTGCTAACAGATATTTATGAACCACTGTCACCTTTAGATAGTAATATGGTGATCTATTTGAGATCGCATTGTACCTCACAATGGGATCGAGACTGGGTGCCTCAGAATGAGGTTACATTGCTTCCTGTTTGTAACTGAAGAGCAGTTTTCAAAGCAGCGTGACAAGAGAGAGGTAAAGTAAAAATAGACTACAGTGTAGCTCACCTCCCCGACTAAACACAGTGATGCCCCGCAGTAGCATGAGAACAATCGTGTCAGACAGACAATCCGTTTCGTTCAAGACTGCTGGAATATGACAGGTAGGAGCTTCTAAAATTAGACTGAGATGTACAAACTTATTATTGCTACATTATCTGTTTTAATGTTGTATCCCTTGTACAGGAAAAGTTCAATTTCTATGTCAAAAGGTGAAACAAAACAATGAGTTGATAATCATAACTTATGGTATATCGCTCTGTTTTTGTGGTTTAGTATCTACACATAACCATGTTTTGTTGATGTCACAGGACGTACGGTTACCATACATGTGCAGCACATTTGGTTTCGGAAACACTGTTATGTACCTTTTTTTAACAATTTATTTTACTTGGAGAGAAATTAAGATAAAATTACAATAAAACTGTTACAGCAGAAAGATTGAATTTCCTGTGAAATTTGTCAGTATTGTTTAGCTGTAATCGGTACATTAAGTATTTCTATTAATCATTTTTCCTTTTTTTTTTTTAAGAAATCACCATTTAGGCTCTAAATTATTTTTTGAAAAGCCATCTTTAGATGTTCCACATGTAGAAACATATAAATACTTATAGTATACACTAATACATTTAGAATGAATAACATTCAATAATGGCTATACTTTGTTTTTTCTCCAGTTTTTCCATCCTAAAAGGTCAGAGATTGGAATTGTCCAGTATTGTTGAAGCATTTGACTACATCTTTGTTTCTCACCAGCACTAAAGTGATGACGCATTTTAAAAATGTTTTCATCTTTTCTGTTTGTTTTTGAGACGTACGGAGGGAAATTCCAAACAGTAGTGATAGCTGATAAAATTTTTTTTTTTTTTTTAAAAAAGTCTGATTAATTCTACACACCAACTTAGAAGACTCCCTTTTTGAAGTTGAACAGTTTGGAGGTGTTAATAATTTATTTGTCTTTTAGGTATCCCTGAACTGGCCGGTCTGGTGCTGTTATCTCTGGCCTTGTTCGTCTCTTTGTGTCTCAATGTCGTCTTCTGCATCAGGCGAAGAGCCACTTTGTGCAGAGGTATGGTTACATGTCATTTTTTTGTTTCTTTAAATGTGGCCACCATTGATTATACACCTCTGCGTTCTATAAATATATAAATATGTTGTTCACACAGACACAGACGAGTGCTGCTGCACGCACATTTATAGAGGAGAAAGGTATGCTTTTTGTTTTCATTTTACCAATGCCTAAACATGAGTTAGGTCAGCCCGTTATTATTTTCGCCCAATACATCTTGTAATAAGTATTCCAATATTGTTTTCTTTGTAATCTACAAATGACATCTTATTATAGAGATGAACTGTGAAATTGTTCCTCCATACCTTGTAGAAGCCCGTCACAGGATGAAGGGCATTATTTTCAAAACCTCAATCATGAAGAGCAGCAGGAAAATCCCCAGAATCATCATGAGCAGCAGGAAAATCCAATCTACGGCAACATCAGCTCAGACAGAAGAGGTGAGCGCATTCCGTCACCTTTTTTAAATAAATTACAAGAAATCATTGCTTTCTTCTTGGAATGCCAGTCGAACACAAATATTTATGCATACATGGTTTGTCTACACAATTTTTGATAATAATGGTTTCCTTTTTCTGTATTTGTAGACAGTATATTTTTTGCAAATTCCACGTGGCTACATTTTAGAAACTGTGTGTATTTAAATAAGTTTTAAAAAAAAGTTCATTTAGATAAATTCTATGCAGGTTACACTTTAGATACATGCATAAATAATTGCATTAAGATAATTATTTCCTTTTCATCCACTCTTTCAATTCCTTTAGATTTAAAACAAAAAATGTTGCATTGTTTGTTGTAATTTAGTGGTATATGAACCTTTAAAAAAAATCTAGATTCTCTTTTCTCATTTATGGGATTTATGTGTGTAACACAACCAAATCATGTGCTTTACTTCAGATTCTGTGGAGGTTTGCTATGAGACGATGACCATGAAACACACGAGTGATCGTATGAAGGTAATTACTGCGACTGTTCAGACTAATGTCTGTTGTTGTAATGATAGCCTGTGCAGGGACTGACACCATTATTGCAGAGTTAGAGTTGGGCAATAGGACGATATACGTATATCATCAAAACAATATAAAAATGTATGTATGTATGGGCCTTTATTCATTTCATTTTCTCTACAATTTCACTTAAAACTGTTATGTTCATTTTGCACTCAAGTACTTGAAATGAGAAAATACTCAGTACTTTTCATTTAATTCACACAGGAGTAAACAGAGATATACTTTACCATGTGGTTAGACTTTTTATTTATTGAATTACCAGATATGCTATGTCGTGATATATATTGTTATCGAGATATGAAATCACCTATATCGTGATAGAAGATTTTGGCCACATCGCCCAGCCCTACGCAGAGTGAAAAAAACAACAAAAATGTTCACCTGCTTGATGTTATTAATTTTTACTGATTATACCAGACATGCATATGCTTTTTTGTGTAATATGCATGCTAGGATAATGGAATTGTTAAACCTTTCCATCTCCCATATGGAGGATGAAATGTAGTGAATATAACATATGCTAATGCAAATCTGGGTTTGCGAGTTGTTTACAAAGTATAATCATTTTCTAAACCAGTCGCTTAATTTGTTAGTGCTGGTATTCTAGTATATTTGTTGTTACATTCACACTGCAAACTAAATATGATGGCACGCATTAGGTATAAAAATACACATGCAGAGTGCAGAGAGATTTGCTTTCAAAACGGAAGGCAGCTTGATACTTGTAGACATTGTGGTCAATCAAACTGTGAACCAATGAACAAAACTAAAGCACATTATGTTCTAAAAATAAACTAGACCTAAAATAAATACGTGAGAAACTATAGCCACAGGACGTAGAATATGTCATTTAAACTGGTGTGTAGTGCTGCAGCTTTTTTTTTTAAACCAACCCATGTTGTCTCTTTTGTCTGAAACCAGTCTTCAGAGCCTGACCTGAATTACGCCTCGTTGGATCTAAAGACGGCGAAGAGGCGCATGAAGAAGAATCGCCATCAGCAGGGCCCCAAACTTCAAGATGAGCTGCCGGTCCACCTCACGCCCCCTGCGAACGCTTTCCTGGAGGTGGAGGCAGACATGGACGCTCACCTTCCTTCCAGGGACACCAGCACCATGGTTTCACACAGCAGCATCTACCTGAACAGTCAGCAGATAGCCCAAGAGGCGGAGGAGATGGAAAGAGAAAGGGGCATGAACGTGGAGAGCGAGGGTTGGGAGGGTATAAGGAGGAGGGAGGACGGGCAAAGTAGAGAGTGGAAAGGAGAGCAAGAGAGTGAGGAAAGAAAAGATATTAATGGGAGTGTATGCACACAGCTGTCAGAGGTAGAGGCCATTCAGAGCAGCACAGATCATTTTATCAGCAGCTTTAGCCATTTAGACAGTGACCAACAAGATTAGGCAGACGTCATATTAAGACTCAAACTGTTCACAACAAAAAAAAATAAAAGCATCACCTTCAATGTTCAACAAGCATTGCGCAATTTCCTCTGATGTGAACAAACTCTCCACATTGAGCAACAAAAGGTTCACCCTTCTGTGCAGAGGATGGAATAAAACGTAGAGGATACAAAGAGAAAAGGAAACCGTGTGACATTTAGAGGTCAAGGGCCACGTGGAAATTCTCAATTTGTTGCGAAAGACGAGGAAAACATCAAATCATCACAGGACACGGAAGATCTTTCACTGTTTTGATGTCTCATAATCATACATCAACAGATGTCTCAGAAAGGTGTGAAGGGAAAGAAAAAAAAAATTTCCATGCTGTAGGCGATGGCCAAGCCTCGATACTTTCTTGAATAAATGTACTTGCCTAAGCACTTGTGAATCTGCTTTTTAGTCACTTAAGATAAAATTTAAGGCAAGAAAGCAAAAAGTGGAAAACTATAAGTGGGATATAGATTATAAATCCTGTGGGCATATTGTTATGTAAATGTCACCCGCAGAGGATTTTCCACGTCAAAGTTACGATAATGGTCATTAGCTTTATAATCTATTGCCCTTATGAGCTGATGCTCCGTCTGCTTAAATGATTATTTTTTTCCTCTCAGTAATCCCCACTTGGAAAGGATAATTTATTGCCCCGCTATCTGCTGAGGGAGCTGAGCTCTGAGGTGAACTCAGCAGTCAGAGGTCTGCAGCACACTAACTGTTTGTCAGCTTTTCGATAGCTGACCGTGGCCGCCTTCCCTCTCTATGGATTATTTTTTGGCCTCAACTATTGCAGACATAAAGGGGAACACCGATAACAAGGCACCATTAGTAACTGTCAAATCTTGGTATGAAAAAAAACTGGAAATATTTTTGCCTTGTGCTTCCATAGAGACCGGCACTTCAACTTTGGCACGTTAAAGTTGTAATTAGTAGCATTTTATCATGAGTAAATTAATATCAGCTAGATTTTGAAACATAGGTATAAAGTACCATAAGTGATAGACACCATCACCAAGAATCCTTACACACTGCATCAGCCTCTACATCACATTTTACTCTGTATCCCAATCAATGCACAGGATATTTCCCTTGCTTTGGGTGACATAATAAAAAAAAAAAAGAAAAAAAAAGAAAGGGACACTTTTTGTATCCGTCGAACACAGAAAACTAAAGTTTTTAAAGTTTCTTTCTTGCAATGGCGGACGGTGGAGCGAAATCGTTTTCTTCCCGCTTCACAAAAAACGAAGCGTATGTCAGGAAGGAGTCATACGGAAATGGCTCTAAGGCATCATGGGTAAATTGAAAAGGACATCTTAAAAGGGCTAGCTGACAATTTTTCAAGTTCGTCTGAAAACAATCGTCAGGTGCCCATAATGAACATTAAAACAGGTTTTGCATACTGGGATCATTCCTCCTGTTTATACAGGACAAAATCCAGTTGTTCCGTTTGAAAATGAGTTCTAATCTTTAGCCAAAACTACTATGAAGCAAAGACGAATCAAGTGGGTTTATTCCAAAGTTACTGTCTTTTTAATACAAAATTCCCTCTAAAAAGGAATTTTTACATGTTTATTGTCCCCATCACTTACACTAGAAGTGCATTAGACAGGGATTTCTGTCCAGTATGAACGGCAGAAATAAAAACAGCAAGCACACAGACCTGAAAAATTGTGAACCTATCCTTTTAATGTGTAAAAATGCTCTTAGTCTTCCCTCACAGCCGAGATGTGGATCAGAGAGAATATTCTAATAGCCGAGCTACACCATCATGCGCTCAAGCTACAATTATATTATATTGTAGCAATAAAGGCTGATTGGCAAAGGAGGAAATCGTTCAACTATAGTTTGGATAAATGGAGATTATCCTTTTCTTCTTAATAACAATGATCTCTTAATAGAATTGTTATCCTTGGTTTCCATTAAATGTCAATGTAATTAAGTTGATCTGGATGGCTCCACTAAACTACATTTTAGCTGCATTTCTTTTTCCCCAAAGACTGTTCATTCATTTTTTGACTCATGCAGAGCAGCAATATAAGCACTGAGACATAAATAAAATACAACAATAGTTTCCTTTGTGGCCTGAAGTAATAGGTGTTATTTTTATTATTTATTTGAATAATTATTTGGGGGGCAATTTATGCACAAGAGATGACAGGAAATGAAGAGAGAGAGAGAGAGAGAGAGAGAGAGAGAGAGAGAGAAAATGCACATATGACTCAATGACTAACATTGAGTCATATGTGTGTTTTCTGATCTGCCACCCCTTTGGTTAATAAGATTAGGATCAAGCAATTTAAATTACTTGGGCAGGTTAGGCAATGATTGTGGTCATGATTGATATGGAAAGTAATTTTTCTATGGCATAAAAGCCTCATGCTTGGCGCATTAAATCGAAATAAATCTGCTTGGAAGTTACATTATTACTTTCAGGTCTTAATGCCATGTGCTACTGCCTTTGCTACTGAGACAGATGTCATGGTTATTCTCATATATTCTCTCATATCTGGTTGTGTGAGGAGAATATTAACATAAATATTTCAAAGTGTTTGAATGATATGAATAATGCTTTTGTCAAAAAAATAAATGAATAAATGAGATAACCCTGGTTTATTTAGACCAGAAAATGTTCAAACCAGTATGCAGTGCATTTTAATCTGTAGGCTACTTTGAAGAAACATTAAGTTTCAGTTTCAGGTCTGTTAGCCAACCTAATGGGGATGTTCTGCAGGGTGAAAGTTTGGTGAATTTGTCGGTAATTATGCGCATGTCAGGTTGTAATTTAAATAGCTTGCTCATTTCTTAATATGCTGACATCAAATCACCTCTCATATGTATTTGACATCCTCTCACAACTTTCACAGCTGTTAGTTTGTGAAAAGGCCCTTTGGCAAATCTCATCATCAGTGACCTCTTGCCTAAATTATGTGCCTTTCAAGGTTATAATAATCTAGAGGGGTTCTGACAGGCATCCACAAACACTGTAGTATAAAGGGACTGTAAAAGACACCCATGTCCACTAAGACTGCCTAAAATCGTGGGCAAACTAAAAGGGTGCTTGCACACCTGTAGTTTGGTTAATTTCAAACCAACCACGGTAACAAACCGTACTAACCGGGCAAATGGACTTAAGTTAGTTTTAACCAAACCAAACCAAACGGGTTAGGTGTGAAAGCCAACCCAAAGAGTCCAAAATAAAGTGGCGCTAAAATAAAAGTTACCACAGAGTTGGGGCAAATAAAAAGAACAGAGAGGGGACCAAATACTGGTTAATTGAAAGAGGGTGAACTGAAGGTGTTCACCCTCTGGAAAGCAAACACAGAGTGAGAGAAAAAAAACAGAGGAGCTGGGTGTGTCTGGCTTTTAAAAAACCTTGTCCAACCCAGCTGAGACCAATCTGTGTTAACGAGGAGGAGCCTGCCAGGAGAGCAGCTGCTGTCACTCAACAGGAAGGGCTGTCAATCAGCTGTTCGTGTCGTGTCATTTTCACTGTACAAACGTACTAGTTTTAAGCCCAACCATTGTATTTCTTTCCTAAACGTAACTATAGTGGTTTTGTTGCAAAAAATAAAGCGGCGGTATGTGACGAGCTGGGATGAGAACGTGTTGCGGCAACGCAATCAGACTAACCGATCAATGCAGCGCTAGACCGGCAACTTTTGTGCTCTCCGAGGTAAAATTACTATTTTTGTGAATGGAGTCTGGTGGCTTTGAAGACAGTGATATAACGGCTTCAGTTCCCCGTCATAAAGATTTATTTATTTATTTATTTTTTCGTTTAACCTTTCTTTAACCAGGCAAGTCAATTAAGAACAAATTCGTATTTACAATGGCAGCCAGGCCAGAAAGGGCTGTGAGAAAAGTGGTGAAAATATTCTAAATATAGCGTACACTTTAACTAATATCGATTTAAAAAAAAAAAATATTATCCATGAACCATATGAGTTTAGTATGTTTTTGATTCATTCTGTGTCTCTGTGTGACTGATTGACAGTCCTTCCTGTTGAATGACAGCAGCTGCTCTCCTGGCTCCTCGTTAACACAGATTGGTCTCGGCTGGGTTGGACAAGGTTTTAAAAGCCAGACACACCCAGCGCCTCTGTTTTCTTCCTCTCACTTTGTGTTTGCTTTCCAGAGGCTGAACACCTTCAGTTCACCCTCTGTCTATCTATGCTAGTAACCAGTTTTGTTGGTCCCTCTCTGTTTTCTTTTTAGTTGCCCCAACTCTGTGATAACTTTTACTTTGGTTTCACTTTATTTTGGACTTTTGCTTTTAGTTTGCCCATGTTTTGAGGCGTTTTTTGTGGGCATCTATTACAGTCCCTAAGCAGTGTTTGTGGGCACCCCCATGGATGCCTGTCTAAACCCCTCTCTCTCTCTCTTGGTTTTGAGTTTTAGTTCTCTTGTAGCAGTTTCGTTAGTTCTGCTCCTCTTAGCGATCCTAGTTTTAGAGGAACATAACCCCTTCATATTTCTACATGCTACAATAAATGCTATTGTTGTTCAGTAACACTTTATGTACAGTAGGTGCACCTATTGTACTGTATACTACTGTATAAGTAGCCTACACACTTCTCAAAATCATGGAAACTCCTCAGAAATTTGAACAGAAAGCATGAATTTTGAGAGACATTTGCAGCAGGTTTCTGGTGGCTCTGCTATTCATAACAAAATCATGATGCGTGATGCATTTCCTTCCAATATGGCACAATGCCTTTAACACATTGGCTCATAGTACGCACAACATCAACATGCGTGATCACCTATGAAAACCATGTAAACCACGGCCAGTTCAGTCAACAGATTACACTTGAGGGAGATTTTGGAATAGCACATGAAGAAAACGTACCAACAACAACAATCGATCGATATACTGGTTCCCTGTTGACAAACACTCCACGAAAAAATTTTGTTTCCGTTTGTGTGACCTAGATCACTGTACCGCAGACTAAATACAGTGCTCTGTTGCGTTGAGATCTGGTGACTGACAGGAACGGGATATGGTTTATGGTTTTAATACTGAAAAAATAAGTGACCAAATCCCGTGAGTCGGATGGATAAGGTTTAACAAAAGGTAGATTAAAAATGAACACTCTGCCTTGGTGGTAAAATCATAGATATAAAACAAAACTGTTTTATATCTTTCATCTTTCTAACAATGACCTCTTAAAAAATTGTTATCCATGGTTTTCATTGAATGTCAATGCAACGCAACTGATCAGACTGGCTCCACAAAACTACATTTTAACTGCATTTCTTTTTCCCCGAAGACTGTTCATTCTTTTCTCCATAAAAGACTTTTGCTCGATTGCTAACTTTTCTTTGATGAAGACGGCAAAAGCAACAAAATGAGCATTCCCAACACAGTGGCCATGCAGAGCAACAGGAAGGAGCACAATAACACAGCAACAGTATCCACTATTGGGTACATGTAGCCATACAACCAACAAATCAACAAAACACAGCCAATCAATACTGAACCATTTTTGACACATGCAGAGCAGCAATAAGCATTAAGACATAAATAAAATGACGATCATTCATCTCCTTAGTGGCCTAAAGTAATAGGTGTTTTATTATATATTTATAATAATTGTTTTGGAGTACTTTATGCACAAAAGATGACAGGGCCATCTTTATGGCAAAAACACCCTCATGCTCATCATGAAATCTGTTTGGAAGTTATTGCTTTCAGGTGTTAATGCTATACTCATTATTTTCATATCTGCAAGAACATTTTTAATGAGTAACTGTTCTAATGCTATGCATTGGGAAGTGAAGAGCTATTGGTTAGCTTACCTGTTCGGGCGCCGGGAAGATGGTCGGCTAGCTCTTCGGCTAGCTCTTCAGTTCGGCTAGTTCTTCAGTTCGGCTAGCTCTTCGGCTAGTTCTTCAGTTCGGCTAGCTCTTCAGTTCGGCTAGTTCTTCAGTTCGGCTAGCTCTTCAGTTCGGCTAGTTCTTCAGTTCGGCTAGCTCTTCGGCTAGTTCTTCAGTTCGGCTAGCTCTTCGGCTAGCTCTTCAGTTCGGCTAGCTCTTCGGCTAGCTCTTCGGCTTTTTGACTGAATGTGACAACAGTATTCAGCACCAAGCAGCTGCCATGTTGTTGAACGCTAGCAAAATATATATATATTTTTTTTTAGCTTAAAATTACAGTGTTAAACTTTTTACCAGCCATTACTGTACTAATTTAGCTTGGAAAAATGGACGGCAACAGAGCAGGCGGCCCTCTGAGACCGTGCTAATGCCACAAGGCCAGTATCTTACTGGTTTTGGTGAAGGTGTGGGACTTGGTAACAACTCCTAGCTACTTTTTTTTTACTAAGAATTAAAGAAGAATATGAACGTATTACAATGAAATAAAAAAATTAATACAATGATGTACCGGCTACTATCTTTGCTTGGCTGCAAGAGTCTACACTTGGGCCGAAATATCATGACTTTTTTTCGAGCTGTCAAACGACTTTAGGGGTTTTGAGGTTTCTCAAAACCTAACATATATTAATATTTGTATGTATCTTTCAGGAGAAAATAGACGAGTCAGCCACTACCCAAACGCAACTAAAACTAACATTTAACGCATACGAAAGGCTGAAAAAAAACAAACGTTCAGTTTTGGAAACCGGAAATGGTACCGTTTTTACATTACCGAGAGAAGCGTCTTCCCGGGACGTAGACGATCTTTGTTACAAACATGGCGGCGCGCATGTGAATGTCATGCCGTCTTATTAATTCCCTGAATCAGTTCATGTTTTGGGTGCGATTAGTGATACTTTCGAGCTGACATCCTGCGGGATTGTGGTTTTATTCACCTCAGACAACTAAGGATCGGGGAAACTTACTTTATTCGTTAGCTGACAGCTCTCGGTGTTAGCATTTTCAGCTAACCAGTAGTCCACTTCCCAAACGGAATCACGATGGAGCCTGAACAACAACAACTGAGAAATGTAAGTCACATTCGTGTGCTGTGTCAAGCTACATTGGGTTTATTTGCAATTGCACAGTTTTGATCGTGAGTTCTTTTTTGGTGTCTTGCAGCTGCGGGATTTCCTTCTGGTTTACAACCGCATGACTGAAATCTGCTTCCAGCGATGCAGCAGCAACTTCAACTACAGAAACCTCACCATGGACGAGGTGGGAATACTGGAAATCATAGATAACTTCACTTTAACCCATCACCTTTTCATTAACGGCTGTTTTTGCACATAAAACCTTGCAGAGCATGGCCAAAAGTATGGAGATCCACGATCATTACTCTCATATATATATATATATATATATATATATATATATATATATATATATATATATATGTCAGTGTTGAATGTCCCCAAAAGCATGGTCATTGATAAGCTACTGTATCAGAATCAGGCTTATTTTGCCAAGTATATACATTCATGGAATTTGACTCATGTTTTATGCAGCTCTCTTAATGTACTTACACAGAATAGAAATAAAAGAATACAAAAATAAAGTCTATATACAAGTCAAGTGTTCAGTAGTTGTAACAATACAAATAGTGCAAATAAATAAATACTGCATGGACTGGATGTCTAAATACTGTATGTACAGTGAGTAGGATTTACATTTACAGTGACAGCTATGTACATATTACAATAACAACAACCACCTCACTGTTCTGGGAAGGCTCTCTACAAGAAGTCCACATACTTTTGGCCATATAGTGTATCATGAACACACAGTGAACTTTATTTGTACAGCACTTTTCAAACTTTTGTTTTTGTTACAAAGTGCTTACTGTAGTTATCCACTCATCACCTCTGACTGCTGTTCCAGGAGCGCTGTGTGGACACCTGTGCAGGGAAGCTGATTCGCTCCAACCACCGCCTGATGGGCACCTATGTGCAGCTGATGCCTCGGATGGTGCAGCGTCGGATGGAGGAGATGGAGACCAAGGCTGCGGAAAACGCCAAGGCAGCAGAGGCCGCGGCTGCTTCCGCACACGTGGAGCCCCCCGCCACAGAGGCCTCGCCGGCATCTCAAACCGCCATCGCCGTATCTCCACCCCAACAAGCACCTTCACCGTTGGATCAACCTTTCACCTCGATGACGATCGACGACGTCGGAACGCAGGCCCACGGCTCAGTCTTAAAGCCAGCAGGGTTGGATATTCCATTCGAGCTCGACAAATCCACGACAGCCACGGAAGTCAAATCATCAGCCAGCGCACAACTCGCACCTGCGATTGAAACGGCGAATCTCTCGGTGCTTAATGAAGCTGGCAACGGACCATCTTATTATACAGCAGGCTTTCCTCAGCCGCCGATAATTGAGTCTGACATCTCAGCGCCTGTGTTTATGCCACCTAATCCAAAGTCCTTATCAGCAGATGTGCCCGTGTCAACAGCTGTTGCACCAACAATGTCTAAATCCATTGAGAGCCTATCGGGTCAGGAGAGAGCCCCAGAGGTTCCCCCGCCATCAGGCCAGTAACGAAAGGCCAGTCTGGGTGTGTCTCAGGTGGTCAAACTGACTCCCACCAAAAACAACCCACATCTGATGAGTAACTCATCACTGGCAGTCCCTAATGTGATATTCTCCATATTACTGAAAAGAATAGTTGATGAATAGATTACATAAATTACAAAATACTTTTCAACAACTATTATACATATGTAATAACCTTTTTTCTTTTTTTTGGCTACAGTCAAATATGAGCATTTGATGCTTTTCTGTTTTCATATTGCAAATTAAAAATCTTTACATTTATCAACTTGACACCTCACGTTAGACTATGTTAACTTGTGCGGATCTTGTTGTTGTTTTTTTTTTTTTTTTACATTTTTCAAACATGAATTGATTACGAAAATAATCTTAAAATGCAGCTTTAGTGCCATGTGATCTACCGGGAAAATAAGATGAAGTCTTGGTGAGAAAACATGGTGGTGAAGCATGTCGCTCATTACTGAAGAATATCAATTATTTATATTATATAGTAATATCTGACAGTATTGCAAAGTGTCAGAAATAACTAATAAATATGCATACATTAACATCTGTACATGTTTGTGAAGAGAGGCAAAAGTTGTAACGGTATATATGAGTGTAGTATGTGTTATATGGCAGTGATACTGTATTGCCATTAAAAGCTTCACAAGGACCAATCGCCAGCCTGCAGCCTGGATTGTGGAGGCCTGATCATATTTGAACTTCAGTCTGGACTTTCAGCATCAATCTGACACCCTGAACACATTCATTCCTGATAACTGTCTTGAAAGATGACACCGTAAATGCTGAAATTAGATAATCTTAAGTAATAAAAACAAGAGTATATATTTTTGTCATGTTTTCTTTAATTTAAATGTTCAATTGAAAACATTAAAGGCCCTCCTGCTGCCGGATGTCCTAACACAGCAGTGGGTCGGGGCGTATGCCACATGCTCTCACTGTTGTGGGTGTGAATCCAGCTCATGACTTTCGTCACATATCGTCACCTCTATCTCTCTCTCTCTCTCTCTCTCTCTCTCCTCCCATCATTTCCTGCCTTTGCACTAAACACGTTATGTACTCTCTAATCCAGCAGCAAAGCCATGACAAGCGATCTTAAAACATAATTCCCACTGGCTTCATTCCTCAACCACGTGGTTAGTGACGTTGTTCAGTGTAACTGTCGGCCAACAGCTGTAATAACAGTTAAGGATGGTCGAAGATATTCTTTAGGCTGAGTATGAAAATGGCTCGTTCAAGTCACTGATGTTCCAGTTTGGATAAAATGGTCATGCCGTACTCCAACAAATGGATCAGTTGAGGAAATACCAAGCACCGCCCACCAGCCGGGAGCACAGCCAGCCAATAGGAACGCTCAATAGAAACGCTCTCTCTGAAATGACATGTGATTGGCCAAAGTTTCCCAATGATGCCAAAAATATTCTGCCTAGTCCAGGTTTAATTTTGGATATCAATATCGACTACAAAAATCTAGTATTGGTCATATAATGTTGGTAAACGGTAAGGAAACTAAAGAATTTAATAAATACCTGTGGATTTTCCCATTAGTTTATTTTTTTTTTTTTCATGTCCATGCATTTGAAACACAGAGATGTAGTTTATATAGGAAAGTGACAAATTACACATGAATGATTAATATATTTAATTTCATAAAGTGGCCACATTCCTCCACCACCTCACCTGACCTTTTTGGGCCCGTACATGTAGTTATGCCGTATGTATGTAGCATCATTGCATTGCCTCCAGCAGGGGCCGCTGTTGCGTCACTGTCCCGGGACATTGGGCTGCCAGTAGCAGAGCTCCTCTCACCAGTAGCCCACATCGACCCGGAGGAGCGAGCTAGCGGGGCGTGGACTCAGACCAAGACCGACTATTCTCTGGCTGCTCTAAAAAAATTTGAGGAGACGACCGACTTTCGGGAGAAAAAAAGAAAAAGGAAAAACTGACAAGAAATCGATCGATTCGCAGCTGGTAAGAGTTTTGAGACGCGTGTGTATGTTTTTATTAGCTTTGTTTCCATTGTGATTGGGGAAGTTATTGTTGTGGATGGTCCAACTTCACTTTGACTTTTTTTAACAATAGATTTCACAGTGATCCAATAGGCCAGCCCATCCGATTTCCACGGAGCAGGAGGATAGAGCTAAGGGGAAATGTAAAGCTATTTAAAGTACTTAATAATTCAATTTCGATGGACTCTGGCTGACTGTTTATGTTTCTTTGTTTAGCAGATAGTGTAAATGTGTAGGCTATAATGACTTAAAGATTGGTCTACTATTTAAAAAAGATTGTTTAGGAGTACCATAAAAGACAAAATCTAAAGTACAGCCAGGTTTCACAGTCACACCTGAGGGGATACACACATTAATTTTTACATTATCTACCTAATACAATAGGCTCAAAAGACGGTGTCTGTTTACCTGCTTATATCAGTCCCCTGGTATGGAAGATGTACAGTGCATGGCAAAAATATTTTGTGACAAACCTTTTGTGTTTGTTCAGGAGCAAAAAAACAAACTTATACTATTGAGTGTTTGTTTAACACCTTTTTTTTTTACAGGCTACATGTTCCTGATCTCAATTAGAGATTGAAAGAGCAGACAGTCAAGCCACAGCATAACCATGGATGACATCTTCACACAGTGTCGAGAAGGGAACTCTGTAGCCGTCCGTCTGTGGTTGGACAACACAGAGAATGACCTCAACTTGGGGTAAGCGAGCGGATACACTCAAAATACATAAAGCTTTGAAGATCATCTCTCGGATGTTTAGCTGTAAAGTCTGCGCAATAGCACACCGAGCACTGGGCCCTCTAATGAATGGAGCTGACTTTATAGCAAACGTACCACATTTGGTATGGTGGGTGAGTGCATACAAAGCAATCCTTGGCACATTAGAGGTGGTCAAATAGTTTCCATATTGTGCTCCCTCTCCCTGCAACTGCACACACGCTGCTGAACATCACCCAGCGTTGGTAATTCCAGTCCAGTTTTTTTCCCCCCTTTCTTCTTCTCCTCCTTATGATGTCATCCCCAAAAACTGTGTGTGTGTGTGTATAAAAGCAGTGGGTGATTTGTGGAGGTTGACGTAAATGACTCAGAATATAACCTAAAACTCAACCCACACTGCTAAAAAAGTGCATACAGACTTTAGATTATAGTGCTGACATGATTTAGTTGATTTACAGAAGCAAATCTGATGATAACAATACATTTTTAAATTCAATATTTAGAGTTTTTTACTATGGGAACACTTGGTGGGCTTTTTTTTTCACAATTTGTGATATGTTATATATTAAAAGATAATGAATTAATCTAAAATATAAGCGGTAGATTAACTTATTATGGTCATGAGTCGCAGCCCTATTAGATTTAAAGACATTTTTTAAAGATATACAGAGCACTTCTGCCTGTTTACATAATTTCCTCGCCTAGCAGAAAAGGAAAGGGAGCTCCAAGACCTCACTGCTAAAGACCTTGGTTATCTCATTCTTGGGCCAGGCCATATATGTGCAGTTTGTTGACGTTGACTTTGAGGGCTGCGGAGCTTGCTAGCCAACCACGCAACGGCCAAGGCCATTTCCTCTGCTCAACTCCATACAGGGCCAGGCCCTCGCTGACGGAGCTTCTCCGGCAGCTCGCTGCAGTCCCACATAAACATCTGAGGGAGCAGTCATTAGGCTGGAGGCCTGCTTTGCACTGTTAATCTGAGGAGACTCAACTGTGTGTTTGAAGCAGCCCCTTTCTTCTCCTTCAGAATATCCAATAATGTATAATATATTGGTGGGAAAATGTGCTTTTTTTTCTCCCCTCATTTTTTAAGTAGGAACTGGAGAGTCCACTGAGACTAACAGTAAATGCCATTTCAGATCTCTCCCGGGAGCTGTGTGTGTGTGTGTGTGTGTGTGTGTGTGTATTTGAGCGAGCGACACAGGAAGACACAGGGAAAAAGAGAGAGAGAGGGAGACATACAGGGAATGTGTAGCCAAGGATTCCACTGTGTATTTTCCGCCCTGTCATTCCTGAGTTTTTTTACATGTTACTTTTTATAGCACACAGGGGTTGGTCAGGCTTTTGAACCGTCTGTCCACAGCGACGGATCAGAACTGACAGAGAATGTGACCATTCTTTCGCTTTAGTGCGACCTAGTACTGCAGCTATTTCCTACAAGCCCCTCTTGAGGTTGATTGTTAAACAGAGAGTAGAACTTTGTGGCTTTGCAGGGAGTCGCGAGAAGCCCCGGCAGCTGCCTCGGGGGGGTCAGCTAAAGTAAAGGAGTCACTTGGGTGAAGGGGGCCAGTCACACATGGGTGGTAGCTCGGCTCCTCGTAGGCTGCAGCCAGCAGTGTCGTGTACGCCGTCTGCGTATTTGCATTTTTTTGCGTATGTTAGCAGGCATTCCAGCTTGCAGAGACATATTTATCACCAGGCCAGTCGTCAGATGGGTAAAGGCTGCCGGCAGCGCAAGGAAGCATGTGCTTAAATCTAAATAAAGATTGGTAGGTAGTGGGTATGGGAATCTGTGTGTGTCAAAGAGAACCACACAGATCAGCTGGTATGTGCTCAGAGTTGCTACGCATGTTTCCCGGAAGTAACCTCCAAATGTTGTCATCTTATTAAAAAAAACATCCTAATTCGTCCTTCTTTGCTCCTCCATTCTCTCTGTGTGATTTTTAGTGACGACCATGGCTTCAGCCCCCTCCACTGGGCCTGCAGGGAAGGGAGGAGCGGGGTCGTTGACATGCTCATCATGAGAGGCGCTCGCATCAACGTGATGAACCGTGGAGACGACACCCCGTTGCATCTCGCCGCCAGTCACGGACACAGAGACATCGTGGCGAAGGTAAACGCGCTACGGTTGTAACCAGACCGCTCCGGCCTTGTTTACACCGTCTCTGAGGGGAGAAAACTTGCTCTGTTGTTCAATTTTTTTCACTCTGTGACCAGCTGATTCAGTGCAAAGCCGACCCCAACACAGTCAACGAGCACGGAAACACGCCACTCCACTACGCCTGCTTCTGGGGCCAAGATGAAGTGGCAGAGGTACAGTACACTCCACTTCTTTTAGCACTATCCGTTGGCTGAAAAGGCCCTCTTCTGGGGAGGAACGGACACTACAGTCAGTGTATTTGCTTTTAATCTAATCTGTGCATAACATAGCATAACCCCTCTTTTTTTAGGACTTGTTGACCTGTGGTGCCCAGGTGTGTGTGTGTAACAGGTATGGACAGACACCTCTGGACAAGGGCAAGCCTCACCTAAGACAGCTGCTTCAAGGTCAGAGGTCATTTATGAGCATTCTAACATCCTAAATCATTATATTTGCAAAATAAAAAACTCTCATCACTTTATTTCTGTATTCTTTTTATGTAGAAAAGGCCGAGAAAATGGGCCAGAGTATGACCAAAGTCCCCTATAAGGAATCTTTCTGGAAGGGCACCATGCGAACGCGACCTCGTGAGCAACATTCACTTCATAAAAAAAGGAACAAATCGTCATATTAAATCAGGAATGTTTGTTTGATTATACATGTTTCGGCTCTTTCAGGTAATGGTACCCTCAACAAGCAGGCTGGTATTGATTACAAGCAGCTTTCGCTGCTGGCAAAGATCAATGAAAACCAGTCCGGAGAGGTCAGTTGCACTCTGTGTTTACTGCTGTGTCAAGTCTTTTAATTTCTTTTCAGCTCCCCCTGGTTGTTTACTCGACTGTATGTGTGCTCTGTCTGCAGTTATGGCAGGGTCGGTGGCAGGGGGATGAGATTATAGTGAAGGTGCTCCAGGTGAGAGACTGGACCACCAGGAAGAGCAGGGACTTCAACGAAGAGCATCCGAAACTCAGGTGATTTATAAATCGGGTTTCATAACAATGAAGAAGGCGATGGTGGTGGTTTTGGTTGGCTCTTAACAGGGCGGAATAGAGTTCGTTTATGGGCTTCACACGATCACATGCTGTCAATCTGTTGCACAAACTGAGGCTAATCCATCTGGTTCTGCTGTTTTGAGTCTCTTCAGAGCCTGTTTGTCTGAGCCCATAATATACAGTCTATCACATCCTGGTAAACACAGTGCTAATGGGAGGATGGACGTGATTGATTAGTGGCCATTGAGGTCGCTGTGGTCAAAGAGAATTTAGGATCAACAAGGAGAGGAGTTTTTACTGTCGGAGGTCGAGGAAATGGGTTTTGCGATGAAGCAGCTGTTGTACTGTGCGATGTGTTCGGCTCTACAATGTGAAAAACACATTCCACATTCCATCACAGTAAACATGATGAAACGCATAATAACATTGAATCAAATCAATCATAGTAGAAATGAATCCCGTTTGTCATGTTCTTGTATCAGTTTGTGTGTTATGCTTTTAGTGGCTATTGCACCATATTATTGCCGGAAAAGGCAAAAAGTTGTGCCTTTTGTTATGTCGAAGTATGCGCAGACGTCGTACAGGCATGTTAAGACGGGTTCGGCAGGGCCCCCACAAGGACCTCTGAGTCCAGTGACTCATTATTGACATCATTGTGGCGGTGTTGCGTGCATATTTTAAAGAACTAACAAGCAAGTGTCAGGTGTATTTACACAGAAATGGGCTACTTAAATCGAATAAATCAAAAGAAATTGCACTATAAAAAGAAGTAATATACAACAGAGTAAATCAAACAAGCAAAATACACAACATAAAGGAAAGCCTTTTAACATAAAACCTAAAAAACTAGCCCAGTTTAAATCAATCCAACCAATTTCATACCCTCATTGAGTGACAGAAAAAAACTCACATCAAAACCTTAACTGGACAAAAAATGAAGAAATGTTTGTTCACAGTATGAACCCCCCCAGCAAGTCGGCGGAGTGTGGAATTGGAAGAACTTGGCAGTGTGTTTTCATGCTGGCTTCAGTTCTTTGCCCTCTTTTAAGAATTGAAGCGCACATAAAAAGTACATACTGCAAAATTCAGAGGCAACATATAATCTGACTGCAAGAAATGAAAAGAGCTTCAGCTTAACTTTAAAGGGCCACAGACGATAGAAATGCGGTGCATGGGTTCTTGAAGAGTGGTCTTCATGCAGAACACGCTTTTAGGACAATTTCTTGTCTTAATAGGTTTTTTTTTTTTTTCTTAATGGGGTTTCCTCCCAACCGTGAAGTTAATTCCTAATCATCTGAGAAAGTGTTCCAAGAATATGTAATTATGTTCTTTCAACATTTACACACACTTTCTCTCTCTCTTTTTCTCGTCGTGTCTCCGTAGGATTTTCTCTCATCCGAACATTCTGCCTGTTCTTGGGGCCTGTCAGTCGCCTCCGTCCCCTCACCCCATCATCATTACCCACTACATGCCATACGGATCCCTCTTCAACATACTCCACCAAGGCACTAGTAAGTACTCTGTGGAAATGGCCAAAAAATTTGCATTTAAGTTTATTCCGGCTTCTTACTTTTCTCTCCTCTCTTCGTCTTCCTCTTCCTCAGCTCTAGTGGTCGACCAAAGCCAAGCAGTGAAGTTTGCGTTGGACATTGCCAGTGGCATGGCTTTCCTCCACACCTTAGAACCGATGGTTTCACGGCTTTACCTCAACAGTAAGCACGTCATGGTAAGACACCGCTTTACTGTCCACAATTCTAAAGGAAAAGATTGTAGTCTGTTACTGCCACCACACTAACACGCAATAAAGGTGATCCCTTGACTCGTTGACTAGCCATATATTTTTATATACATTTCTTCCCACCTGCAACTGGCCTCATCAGTAAGGCTCGGGACCCCCACTGACACTGACTCTAATCCCCTCCGATAGACACTACAGTTTACATTAACATCTTCACATCTGTCTGTATGCGTTACATTAACGCACATCTTTGGGACTATAACCATATACATTGCATAGTCTTTTTATACCTCATACTGTGAACCTTACTGTGCACATTCCTTGGACAACTTTGCACAAAACTACCACTTCTAAAAACTGCACAGCTGTTTAATTCTTAATTAAGATATTGTCGTATTTTATAGTTGTTTTTTTTTTCAAATTTTCATTGTAGTTTTCTTCTATACAGCTTTCATTTTACATCAGATATATTGTACATGTTTTTATAGTATATTTTGTATTTTTATTGTAATTTTCTTCTATTCTATATTTGTTTCTTTATTTTTTTTATTTAAATTTCTCTCGTCTCATGTTAATGTTATGCACCAATACACCAAAGCAAATTCCTTGTACGTGAAAACATACTTGGCAATACATGAATTCTGATTTGATGAGTAACAAGCTGACGGGGTTAATTTGCAGATTGACGAGGACATGACTGCCAGAATAAGCATGGCAGATGCTAAGTTCTCCTTCCAGTGTCCCGGTCGTATGTACTCTCCAGCGTGGATGGCCCCTGAAGGTATTCATCCCTTTTCTTCTCCTCCCTTCCGCCTACTTCCTCTTCCCATGATGCCTCCTCAGACTTTATGAGTCACTTAGTCAGGAACATGCTGCACTGTATAATTTGGCCCCGGTTAAGTGGTAGTCATCTGTTGTGTTGCCTGTGTTACAGAATAAAAACAAACCCATAAATGAGTTATCCTATCATGTTTATGGGTTGTCCCTCGTGTTTTGCAGCCCTGCAGAAGAGGCCTGAGGACATCAACAGAAGATCTGCAGACATGTGGAGCTTCGCCGTGTTACTGTGGGAGCTGGTTACCAGAGAGGTGCCCTTTGCTGACCTCTCGCACATGGAGATAGGCATGAAGGTATTATCGCACCAAACCCCACGCCGCCAAAATATCCCAAGGCTTTTACAGGTTTCTAACTTTGTATCTCGCCTCACCCTCCATTCCCCTCAGGTGGCTCTCGAAGGTCTTCGGCCAACCATCCCACCGGGGATTTCCCCTCATATCTGCAAGCTGATGAGGCTCTGCATGAACGAGGACCCGGCCAAAAGACCCAAGTTTGACATGATCGTCCCCATCCTGGAGAAGATGCAAGACAAGTGAACGCCTTCGCAGCAACCTGCACACTCTGTTTTTTTATCATCAAACCACTCTTTATCTTCACTTCAATCATGTATCCGCTAAGCCACTGTAAATAACGTCAGAGACCACTTTTCGCAACACAATTCAAAGTATTATATTGCTTTTCTTGTATAATTTAAATTCGAGGTATAAATGTTCTTTCGCCCATGTGCTCTTTTATTATGGCTGAAACATGTTCACTGAAAACTTTAGAATTCAGTAACAGAAACGGACCCAAAGAAATGTGTATAGAAACTAAGCTTTTATACACATTACCGAATGCAATAAATGTTTTATATTTATGACAAATCCTTGTTCTTTTATTTTGTGACAGCAACTTCCTTTTGTGGAACACTTCCTTCTTTCCAAAAATATAATTCTTAGCACATGGTCCGCTTGCTGGAAAGTTGTCAGCCAAATCTTGTGGCTTTCTTCAGCAGATGGGGGTTTGCTAGTTGTCATGGAGATGATTCAGTCGGTAGTTCAGTTGTTGTCCGCTGATGAAGGCCACAAGATGGTGCTGAAAGATGGTGCTCCAAATGTACAGTAAGTGGTCAAACTACAATTTCTACAGTTCAACGGTGAACCTTCAAGCTCAGCTCACAGGCTATTGTTGCAGATTTCTCATAATAACATTATGTAATTTACAATTTTTCTCATTCGCTTTGGCTCAGTTCTTGAATGAGAATATTATTTATTTTCAAAACAATATTTTCAAATCTCTGAACAATTAGTTTGTTGTTCACAACAGATTGGAATTTCTCATTCATTAGAGCAAATTACACGTTTTGGCACGTGTGCAAAAGAGTACAACTGTCTACAATGTGCATATTAACCACTTGCACATGTCTTGCCTATCAAAACTGATGAGTTTACTCTGTGATATTGTTATCCTCTTCAGAACTTTTAAAGATTCTTTGTTTGAGCCTTCACATGCAAAATGATCCATTCAATTATCAAAATCTGTCAGACATACATGTATATTTCATAAATATCTGACATGTTATGTAGTGTGAGGAGGTACAATTTGTTATTTTACTGAATTACCGCAGTTTTTACATTTACTGTAAATGCAAATGTGCATATCCTGTTTCTGTGTATACAGTATTGTAGCCTGTATTGACTTCTCTCAGTAAACTCTGACCTGCTGTTGAAATCTAAAAAGCTCAGTGCGATACACAATAGCATTCAGCTAGACAAAACTGTATTGTTTTGTATAGTACGGTAAGCAGTCAACAAAACAGAGATTTGCATATAAGATACCTTTCCAGGCAGGGAATGAAAATAGCACCTACCAAATACAGGCTAAATGTTGGCTGTGGCAGGTAAAAAATTCGTGGTCACCTGCCACCAGGTTTTCCTTATATTAAGGAAATATAATTTTTAAAAAGAACTTCCTAAATTAAAATAGTCAGGGATTAAGGTTACATGATATATTCCACATTTCTACTGTCTGCAACCACTGACGGTGGCAGGTGCAGAAAAAAACTTAATTTCAGTCCCTGTTTCCAGGGTTGAGTGCCACAAACATTTTGACCAGTACGGCTCACACAATGACAAAACCATCTCTTCATTTGAATGGCATTGGCCAATTTACTGACACAATAACTGGGTTTTGAAGCATGAATGAAATCAAAGAATGTCGATACTGTTTCAAAAAAATTATCCAAAATAGCTTTTTGTAGGATTCATTACCCCTCCTGGCACTGCCGAGGTGCCCGTGAGCAAGGCACCGGACCACCAAACTGCCCCCCCTGGACTCTGTATAGCTGCTATAAATAAAAAAATATATGACCACTAAATGTCAGTGTGCTGTGTACAATATGTGTGACAATAAAAGCTGATTTACATTTACTATTCAGATGCAGGGTAAGAGTCAGCCATGTACAACAGCAAATTTGATCTGATTTTCTAGGGATGCAGTATCTTATTTATTCGGGGGTATATGGGAGTGGGTGAAACTTGGGGGTTATGATGTGAATTTATATGATAAATTGTTTTTGGATCAAGCTACTGTGTAACTGGTGTTAGTTACTGCTGTGAAAGCATGAATGTCATTACAGTATGCTGGTCAAAATTGGGTGGAACAAAAAGGCTGAAAGAAAGCTCAATGCATTCTTTCTCCTAAAGTGATCAACCAGCTGCAGCTATATAACAATGTGCTTGGGAAGTGTGACACGTGACGAGTCAGCTGACCTGCTGCGCGTTTCACAAGACTGAGAGCTGAGAGCTCCTACACATCATAACAAGCAGCGGAACCGACGAGCACACAGCTTGTTTTAAGTTCGCTTTGTGGAAGTTAGAAGCGAGGCTGTCTTGTCTCTCCTGACCCAGCCTGTGTTCACCTCAACCGGGGAAGACGACGACGACGACGACCCTCCGGTCTGCACTTTTATTTTGGAGGTACAGTGGCAAAAAGAGTAGCTAGCTAGCAACTTTTTTAGCCGGTTTTTTGTCGAAGCTTCTTCAAAATTAGTTTGTGTGTGTGAGTGTGTGTGTGTGTGTGTGTGTGTGTGTGTGTGTGTGTGTGTGTGTGTGTGTGTGTGTGTGTGTGTGTGTGTGTGTGAGTGAGTCATTTCGTCTCAAAAGTGTTAAGCTGCACCTCTCGAGTGTTACTTCCTTCATGTCCCTCTCAGAACAAACAGTTCTCGGAGGACACCTGCTGTCAATCAGGACAATGAAGCTCCCCACGCTGCTGCCTTCCTCCTGGCTCCTGACCTGCTCTCTGGTGTTCATTCTGCCGCTGTTGGGGTCCTGTCACCCGGCACCGACCTCAGAGCAGCACAGGCTGGTGTTCATGGAGCGGTTTAATCGCCAGAGTGTCGGATTTGACTGGAGGAATGTCACCTGCCCTTTGTGCAAAGCTGTCTTCACCATCCTCGACGTAGCCCTTCTGGTAATTGTGAACACGTTTCTTTACTGAGACTACTAAAGAGGACACAAGAGGACATACTAAAAAACACACTTATATTATGCTATGTAGCCAACCTTCATGAGGGGTGTATTGTTCAACTGAGAGGTGTTGATTCAACTTGAGGGTCACCCTGGAGGCTCTATTTTTTTTTTGTTGGTGTTGGATTGTGTTACATTATATTGAGAGGTGTTTCAACCATCCAATATTTTGTCCACTCTAGTTTATATAATGATGTGAGACTACACCTCTCACACTTAACAATTGTGCAACAGCACCACATACTGCAGCCTCCAAAATAAAGTAGAATCACTAGGCCTCTACCCTCCTTAAATCAGTTTCAACAAAAACCTTCATGAAGATTGATGTTAAAGTTGTTGTTTTTTTTGCAATTTTACAGTAGAAAAGTTCAAAACATACGTTGGTGTCAGAATTACCACGATGGCGATAAATGAAAATGAAAGGGTTACACTTTTTTTTTTTTTAAATGCATCAAGGTGTTGTTCCTCTCTTTTTGTTTGCTCGCTGGCATCAAGGTGTTGTTCCTCTCTTTTGTTTGCTTGCTTGCGTCAAAGATTTCCGACCTAAATGGTTGCTTGAACTCTTGGTTAGATGTCACTGATGGTTGTAGCTTCTCTCAGTTTGAAAATATTGAATTCAAGATCATTTATTCATTGAAAATTGTGATATTATGCGTACAGTTAAGTTGGTAAAATAAATGCGAGTGTTTCTCATCCTGTTGCAACGTGCAAACATACTACTTGTAGACCACATTTAATATAAGTTAACTGTGTTTTACTGTGACTAACTTTATACAGTGGTTACTCCAGTTTGCAAACAATGGTCCAGTTCTTGTTCTGCCCCTTGAAAATCTCATCTTTTTTTATCTCCTAGTGCTGATTTAGCACTAAAACACCCTTGAGACATCTTGATCATATGGTCTCTTTGCTGACCTCAAGTGCTCCTGTCGTCCAGCAGCTGTTGACCTCAAAAACACGCCTTCTAAACTGGCCAGATTTTTATTCAAAGAAAAACTGTAAATGCAGCACCCATCCAAGAGCGTGACTTGTGCAACTCGAGCGTTGCGTTGCGGTCGAGTAAGTTGGAATTTTTAGATTCAAACTGATTTCAACTGCGGTTCTCTTTTTCAGGAAGTTTGTGGTTTTGACATCAGATAAGGCAACGCGTCATGTCTGAGGAACTTTCACATCATCTCTACGTTGAATTGTATTTTCACTTCCTTTTGTTACCTCTCTTCCCAGAGTGACGCGAATGAAGAGCGAGTGGCTCGTGCGGTGGGCGAGGCGTGCATCCGTCTCCATCTGGCCGATGAGCGGGTGTGTCGAGAAATAACGGAGTTGTTCAGGGACGATTTCATCCGGGCCCTGCAGCAATCGCTGCTGTGGCCCACCGAAGCGTGCGCCCTGCTCGTGGGCCCTTCCTGCGGCAAATTTGACATCTACGCCGCCTGGAATATCACCCTGCCGAAGGCCCCCAAGCCCCCCGTTACACCGCCCTCTCCTCCCAAACCCGGTTCTCCGCAGAGCAGGATCCTGTTTCTAACGGACATCCACTGGGACAAGGTGAGTGTCCTCGAGAGCCAAAGCAGAACTGAACTGAAATAAACTGGTACACAGTTTGATAATGGTAAATCTGGTTCTTTACATGTGTGATAATAACATGTTAGATTTTTATAGTGCCCCAAAGTTTGTTTCTCACAAAGTGTGTGCATTAAATGCTGTTTCATATTAGTGTATAGTATAAGTTCAAGGACCACCCTCTCACCTCATGTACCCTCCAAAAACAAAAAGTTACTGATTTACTTGAAAGTAATGTTGCCGTTTTCCCTGGAAGTTTGGGATGACTAACCAGAAATCGGTAGGGGGATTTTGACTTTGGTCTCCTGACTTTGTTCTGGATCGGCTTCTAAAAAAATATTCCTCTCCTCTTGACAGGAGTATAAAAACGGCAGCGCCGCAGACTGCAAGCACCCTCTGTGTTGTCGTGAAGACTCGGGCTCTCCCAGCTGGAGGCGGAGGGAAGCCGGGTATTGGGGAACCTACAGTAAATGTGACCTGCCTCTGCGGACGGTGAAGAACCTCCTGGAAAACGCAGCCAGAGACGGACCCTGGGACTGGGTCTACTGGACCGGAGACATCCCGGCGCACAATGTTTGGTCTCAGACCAGGAAACAGCAGCTGTCGGAGCTCACGGTCATCTCCAGGCTCATCCAAGAGTAATTTCCATTTTAGGATTAACTAAGTATTTTGACATAAGATTAACATAATGGATGTGTGGTCTAGCTGTAACTTTACCACTTAAGTTATCAGAGTACTTTTTAATAGAATAACTTAAACCATGTCAAACACGTTTTTGCTGCTTTTTTGTGCCGAATGTTACTACCTGAGGCCTGTACTACGAAAGCATGTTCAACACACCCCGGATATCTTTTCGGTATCCGGCTTCACTAACCTCAACAACCACAATCGCGCTAAGCGGTCCTACGGCGGTGGTTATCAGCCGGGTAAATCAAACCAAGGTTTCCCAATCTAGCCACGAGCGCGTTCACATAAAAGGGCCGGTGTTTGCAGCATACGACCAAACGCAAACATGGACAAGTCTACTGCAAACTATAACATTAGACAAATACGAAGAAGTTAAACACACAATCTAGACTAAAGTTACACAGTTAAAAGCTGCCAACTGCAGGAGTAGGCCTTCAGTTTAGAAGCACTTGTACTTTACCTCAGTATTTCCATTTTCTGCTACGTTATACTTCAACTTCAATTCAGGGGCAAATATTGTACTTTTCACTCCACTACATTTTATTTGACAGCTGCACTCACTCTGCAGATTCAGATTAACAATCAACAAATAAATGATGATGTGTTATTATGGATAAAGACTTGACTGCTACCTTGCAGTGTATATAGGCTAGTAAAAGTTAGCCCCGCCTTTACCAGCTTCCAACATTAAAGTATTTATACATGAATGCGTCAGTTATTATAATCCAATATATACATTATTCTGAAATGGACCCCCGGTAAGAAGTGAACCACCGTCGTAACCCTGAGAACCCAGGGATAAACCTTAAGTTACCTGGCTAACCCTAAATCCTGCTTCGTAGTACGGGCCTCTGGATTTGATCCGAAACAGCTACCGACTCTCGCCTCTTCCTCCTTGTCTTCCGTCCAGACACCTGGGACCTAACGTGAAGGTTTACCCTGCCGTAGGGAACCACGAGAGCACGCCGGTCAACAGCTTCCCACCGCCCTTCGTTCACGGCAACAGATCCAGCGCCTGGCTCTACGATACAATGGCGGAGGAATGGAAACCATGGTTGCCAGAGCAGGCTTTGAAGACTTTGAGGTTCATATTTTTTATTATATAAAAATTTTGAAGTTTTGTGCAGGTTGAGCCACCCTGTAGGTGCTGTTGTTAAATAAGTTTGTTCTTGCAGTTTCACTTTGCTTGTAGTTCACATCCCACTGTTTGCAAACAGAGGTGGTCACATTTCCAAGCATATTGTTCCCTTTAAAGGTGGTTTGGAGTTTTTATGGGTGCCCCCAGAGCTGAATTTGTCTTTTATGAGTCCTTCAGCTACTGTATGTCTTTGGATGCAATTTTCAGATACGGAGGATTCTACACGGTGGAGATTCAGCCTGGTCTGAGGGTGGTCTCTCTCAACATGAACTTTTGTGCTCGAGAAAACTTCTGGCTGATGGTGAACTCCACAGATCCTGCGAACCAGCTGCAGTGGCTGGTCCATATTCTCCAGGCCAGCGAGGACAAGGGAGAGAAGGTGAGCAGGGGCAGCAAACGTGCTTCATGGTAGATGTGGATAATGACACCGTGGCTTTCTCATTTTTTACTTCCCTACAGTCATGCGATTGCAATAAAAACATGTTTTATTAGTGCTATAATCTTCTCCTACGTGGTGTCCTTTCCTCTTTTTTTATTTAGGTACATATCATCGGTCACATTCCACCTGGCCTGTGTCTCGGCAGCTGGAGCTGGAACTACTATCACATCATCAACAGGTAGCTGACATTTATCGTTCAAACCTAAAGATGCAGAATCCCCGAACTGGTAGAAATCGAAGTTGTAGTAGTGCAGCCGAGACAATTGCACAAGCGGTACGTCTTGTTCTTTGTGTCCCGTTTACTGATTCACTGAGGAGAGGACGTGAAGTTTTTGAACACGATGTGACTTTCAATAGCAGTTTCAGACTATTGACTTTGACATTGGGGAAACTGAGTGTTCCACATTAGTTTGTACTGCTGTCTATTGTAGCTGCCATCAACTTTAAGTGTAATGCCAGTATATGGTATATCCATCCATGGTATCAGTAGTCTGGGGCTCTTGGGATAATTTGCATGCGAAGATGATTTTAGTCAAATAAACATGATTTGCTTGTTTCACTTCCTCTTTGTTTGCATGGCCGGATCAGATGCGTGTCTGCTTTAGTTAATGAATATGGAAGTTTTTTTTTTTTTTTTTTTAAAGGTCAGTGACCTACTGAAGCCGCACGCGACAGCCTGACTTCTTGCAACCTACCCAATTAGAAAACACGTGACAGAAGTTGTAAAGCTTTTCTCTCTTCCTTGTTTAACGTCCTGTTTATTTATTTATTTTTTTCCCAGGTATGAAAGTACAGTTACTGGCCAGTTTTTTGGCCACACACACCTGGATGAGTTCCAGATGTTTTACGACGAGGCGACCATGACCCGCCCTCTGGGAGTGGCGTTCATCGCTCCCAGTGTCACTACTTACATTAATCTTAACCCAGGTGAGTTCATGAACTAGTTGAGTTATCTTTGCAACATTTTTTAGAAGCAATAAACAGCTAAAAAAAAAAACACATTTTCCAGGTTTCCGCGTCTACTACGTGGACGGGAACTACCGAGGCAGCTCTCGGCTGGTGCTCGACCACGAAACCTACATCCTCAACCTCACGGAGGCGAACCGCGGTCCGGGAAAGCCGGGCGGCCCGGAACAGAACCCCAAATGGACGCTGCTGTACCGCGCCACCGAGGCCTACGGGCTGACCAGCCTGTTCCCTTCCGACTACGACGGGATGATACAGGCCTTCGTCAAAGACGACCGGGTTTTCCAGAAGTTCTGGTACTTCAGGCACAAGGGGCACGTGTCCGAGCCGTGCAAGGAGACGTGCAAAACCTCGCTGCTGTGCTTCCTGCGAAGCGGGCGGTACGACGAGCTGGAGCAGTGCGACCTCTTCAACGGTTTCGGAGGGAGCATGGCCCGGGCGGCCAGAAAAACCCTCTGTTGACCCGAGGGGAGGTTTTGGACTGGGGATGTCTGGGTGACGAGAAAAAGCAATAACACCAAAATATGAAATTGAGCCAAAAAGTGTATTTTTTCCTGTTGCTGGTTGGTCAACAAGGATTGTTGTATTTGAGCACTTGAGCTAGTAGTCATTACTCTGGCAGTTTTTAGGTGGATTTTCATGAACCTCACATTGTGTCTGAAGAGATCTCCGATATATGCCTTGTGTTATTATCAGTAATGTTTTTTACAAAGACATCTGATTGTGATCGTAGCAGGTTTGGCTGTTTTTGCAATGCCAAATGTCGCAAAAGACTGCTTGAAATAGTCTTGAAAGGTGTTCTGATTACTTGAAACGCACAGAAGTATTGGTTGGATTGGTCAACGTTGTCATGATTTTTTTTGCAATTCTATTGCACCGGGTGTCCTTGACCTTGGCCGGTCCCACAATGCGTTTTGAAGCAAATCAGTTGGCCACTTCACTTTATTGAATGTGGTGGATGAATGGATCTCAGCCATCACTTCTCAGGTTTGAGCTTTGCGGTGTTTTTTACGCAGAAAAGAGCATCTTCACTCAATCGTTTTGTCTTCCTTCGTCAGCAACTTTTTTCGTGGGGATTTAGGTCGGTAAAGTATTTACCTTATTTCGCAGCGCCATCTGCCTCAGCAAAGACGTCTTCAAACCTAAATAAGGAATCATGTTTCTCCTCGAGGTTTACTTCTGTCTGCACTTTAATTGTTTGTCGGCTAGTTACTGTCCAGGTTCGATAGACCTAAAGGCTCTCAGCTCTCGGTCTAGACAAACTGTGGCGTAACGCGAGCGTGACAAGTAATGCGACTTGTAAAAAAATTAGCAATGATTTAAAGAGATTGTATAAATAATGAATAAAAGATGTAATCTGATACTCATGACTGCTTGTTTTGTGTTTGCTGCGAGGGGGAGGAAATATTGAGTATAAATTAAAAAGTAATTGTTTTGTGGCAATACATCGGTGCAATTTCTCAAAAGAAAAGTAAAAGCGTACTTTTAACTGCTTTTTATGTTGTAATGTAAACAGTTTATCTGGTGCCTGGTCAGCTTCTGAAATGGCAAATATAAATCACGTACAGATGAACAATATAATCCAAAGTGCCAACATTCACATCAAGGTGATCCCCCCCTTCGTGCAGAAACTGAAAGAAATCATAAACTGCTCCGTGGTTTCCACTGTTGCTTCACTGAGGACATTTTGTGTCTGATTACCTTCACTAACAAACCACTCTGTGCATTTAGTTACAGCTAGACATGGTGCATAAGAAAAATAGCTAGTTTCAAATTGACAAAATTACGGCTGTCAAAGTTAACGTAAATATATTTAAATTAGTGAATCCATTGGTACCAACCATGTCATACTAGCTTGTTGTAAAAGAAGCTAAATAACGCTCCAAACTTATGCTAAATTTTGGCGAGGAAAAACTGGCATGGCCATTTTCAAAGGGGTCCCTTGACCTCTGACCTCAAGATATGTGAATGAAAATGGGTTCTATGGGTACCCACGAGTCTCCCCTTTACAGGCATGCCCACTTTATGATAATCACATGCAGTTTGGGGCAAGTCATAGTCAAGTCATCACACTAACAGCTGTTGTTGCCTGTTGGGCTGCAGTTTGCCATGTTATGATTTGGGCATATATTTTTATGCTAAATGCAGTACCTGTGAGGGTTTCTGGACAATATTTGTCATTGTTTTGTGTTGTTAATTGATTTCCAATAATAAATATATACACACATTTGCATAAAGCATCATATTTGCCCACTCCCATGTTGATAAGAGTATTAAATACTTGACAAATCTCCCTTTAAGGTACATTTTGAACCTATAAAAAAATGTGCGATTAACTTGCGATTAACTATGGACAACCATGCGATTAAATATTTTAATCGATTGACAGCCCTGGACTAAATACTTCAGAGGGGTGAATTAATAATGGAACTGGGGAGTAGTTCAAGACTCAAGAAATGGACTGTGTCAAAGACAAATAGAGCCCAACCTTTTTAAGCATTATAATTTCATTAGGTTTCAAACGTTTTTTTCTGATTCTATTGCAGATTTTTAAATTCTATTTTAGGACACCCAAAAGAGTCACCACGCACACAGAAACTAATTCACCGGGAGACACAACATTATTTAATGGCAATTCTTCACATATCCCTACCATTATAAATTTCAGTCTAAGCGCCACGACTCATCAGAGCAACTCTGAGCAGTCTACATGATTTGACTCGGCCGAGGACTCGAACTATCCCTCAAGATCATTTGATCATAAGTAATTTACGGCCTCTCTATGAACTCATTTCTAGAGTTAAAAAGTACAACTGTAACAAGCCATTTAATCATCTTCGTCTTTCTAAAAGGGCTTTTTATTGCGGTTCTGAGAAGAGCATGGTGACACCGAAGTCCTCCTTGTACAGGTCCCAGGTCTTCGGTTTGTGTGGGTTGTCCAGCTCGTCTCTGGGTAGAAACAGCCTGTGGAGAGTTCACTTTTAGTCAGCACTTATGTCAGAACAGTATGAAAAGTCTTGAGCTAGAAAATAAATAATTGCATCGGAAACATACTTATTGTCCTCTACGAAGGAGGTATTGAACCAGAAGTAGAACGGGACATCTTCGTATCCTTTTGGAAGACCCTGAGAGGAAATAATGAATCACAGGACGCTCAGGCTAAACACCAGCTTTTACTGACGGTGTGTAGTTTGAAGGTGTAAATGCGAGCACTCACAGCGCTGGATTCGAACATGACCTTCACATCCCCTTCAACCACAGGCCCATTCTGTAGGCTGATGACTGCTGCATTATTGCCCACATCAGGAAATACCTGAGAAAGAAAAAACACGTTCACACATTCAACAAATGACTCGGCGAGACCCCGATGAGCGCGCGGTGCCGAGCGTGTGTGTGAGACTTACTGTGCAGTTCTCCTGTTTGGCACACACGCATTGAAACACCAGCTCTTTCTTCACAAATATCTTCACTTTGAGATCACTGCCATTACCTTTACCCACACCTGGGTGAGAGCAAAAAAAAAATGAAAAGCAGATATTAACGCGGGCACAAAGAGATATGTAAAAGGATAAAGTTGGAGTGCCCTGCTGGTGTCACCTGCTATGGAGTGGATGCGGATGCTCTTGATGCTGAGGCTTTTAGGTGGAGGCAGCTGCCTGTTGAACTTGGTCTTCATGGTCTCGTAGTATCCCACGTACCGGCTCTGTGGTTCACACAGACACAACACTAAAAACCATCTGCACCCAGTGACTCAGTGTCTGAGGTTTTGTGAGGAAATCGCATTCATTTTCTCTACTGATGATTCCATTCAAACTTGTCTTGTGAACTGGCAAGTGCATTATATGCTAAATGTATGAAACATACTGCATGGACATAATACAAATAAATATTATATACAGTATATATGGTAAATTATGACAGGGGTTCCCCAAACCTTTCCATGCCAAAGCCTCCCAAATAGCATTAGCTTATGGCCGGGGCCCCCTTTTGCAAGATGTCTTAAAAAGCCATTGACAATACGCCATCAAATATTTAAAAAAAAAAAATAAAAATAAAACTTGGCGGGGCAAATAAGATGTTGTATATTTTAAATTATATTTTATAATAATTATTATTAAATTATATTTTTAAAAATATATAATTTATTCCTTTTTCTTCATCTTCTCTCCAATTTGCCGAGGCCCCCACTTTTTGAAAATAACTAAATTATGATACTGCTAGGGATTGCAGTATCTTTCAAACTATTTTGATGGCATAAATTATTGTTTGTAGAAGAGTGTCTATTTGTTGCTTTCACCCCTTCTGTCTGCCATTTTTCATACTACCACTTGGGGGCGTCAGTTAGGCTTCTTTTGAATTCTACACAAAGTCCTAAAAAAGGTAAAAGTTCTAAATAACGGCCTCTATTAAAAAATAATCTTTGTTAGTTAGGCCCCCCCAGAGTGTCTTGTCCTGACCTGAGAGGGAGTCTCCACTCCCTGAAACTTGGAGCTCCGGCTCTTGTCTGTCCTCCTCTCGCCAAAATACTCCAGACTGTCCTGGTGGACAAGCAGAAATGAATGTTAAGGAAGTGTTTGAAAAATGTTTCGCTAAATCATTAACCCTTGCTTTAACAAACTAACAGACACGTACCTGTGCACTCTCAAACTGGTCACTGTCAATAAACCAGGTGCACACCATAGTACCTGTGCGTCCTGTGAAAGAGGAGCAGTGGAGGGTAAACTAAGAGTGACGATTACACATTTTCAGCAACTGTACACCACAACTAATGTCTTTGTTCAACTCAGATAATTTACAAAATGATAATGAAACAATTCGGGATCTTCTGCGTCACCTTTCCCTCCTTTACAGTGAATAGCGATGATGTTTTTGGGATCGGCAGACATCCACTCCCTCACGTTTGCTGTGTATTTCAACATGTCCCTGAGACGGATACAGTAGCAGAGCAAACAGTGATAAAGACATTGAGATAAGCTGGCAGACTTCTGTGAAACCCGTAGTGATGTATCCCGTTTCTGTATGTGTTCCAATGCTTCGCAGAAATTTCCGCAGTCAGTACCCATGGCCTAGAAAACCTGCAAAAGTGCTTTTTAAAAATAAGATAAGAAACTTTATTGACACCACACAGGGAAATTAAAGTGTAATTTATGGTTGTGTCAATAATGTCTCACTAATGCGTCGATATCATTACCACAATAACAAAAGGGGCCTCTTGTGTAGCTGGAATCTAAAGTGCTTCAGTATAAAGACAAACAAATGGGAGAGGTGAAACATCACAGAGAAAATGTTACCCACTCCAACGAGGGGACGTTGTGGTCATCGATGAACACCCGTTCGACCTTGTAGTGGAAGAACTGGGGGTCGTAGCCTTTCTCACCTGGAAACAAAAGATGATATTGACAAGGTTTGTGTGGTTCTGCGTAAAAAGGAGGGCAGCGCACGTGACGAAAGGCGGTGCCTGCTTACTGCACAGGTTGTAAACTTTATAGTGGCCTTCGTGTTTAGTGTCCAGGAACCTCGCCACCTCCTGCACAGAAAGAGAGGAGGTTAAAACACCTGTGTGTGTGTGTGTGTGTGTGTGTGTGTAAGTTATGTGGGTCTACTTTATGTTGGAAGTTCCTTGTAACAATGGTGCCTATGAATGGATCCATAATGAAAGTGTGAAATTGGATTGAGACTATCTAAAGTGTACCCGGGTTGTGTCGGACTTACCTTGATTGGGTTCCTGTAGAATGACTGCTTCCCGGAGGAGGGGAAAGACATGGCGATGACACGGTCTTAAAAAAAAAGTGGGTAAAGATGCAAACACTTTTTTAAGTCATCTATATGTATTTTCTGACACGCATTTATGGTTGTTTTTTTTTGCATTACACAGCATGTAACAACTACCTGTGACATAGGTAAGGTCAAGGTCAAATCCATCCTTCTGATAACGCCGCTTGTTCTCAGAAACCTGAGAAAAATAACAAGTCGATGATCAGGAAGTAGTAGACATCTTTTCTCTCAACGGCAACCCTGATTCTACACAGCTACGATCCTCCAGAAGACTCCACCGAACGCCTACATTAGGCACTGCATTTAGGTATTCACAGTTTTTCTATGCATCATCTGCGCATCAATAGGTGATGACCTTACCATCCTCCTGGTGACCTTCTCCAGCTCTTTCCTCTGAGCTGCCAGTCTGAAAACCCTTACCAGGATTATTATTCTCAGGAAACGGAGAAACGTCACCACCCTGATGAAGAATGAATGAAAATTTTTTTTTTAATGTTAACATAATAATACGGTCAATGGCACTCTAAGGTACTGAAAGGTGATGTTAGGGTTAAGCAATATGGTTGGAATCAATATTACGTTACTAAGATTGAAGTTAAACAAAACAGATTTTTTTTACAGAAATACTCTGCGTGATATGCAAAGTTTAGAAAGAAGAATTGTGTACCACAATCTCACCATATTAAATTAAATTAAAAAATTATACACTGAAGCACGATAGCATTATTTCCTTGACCCTTTTATTTCACACCCACACAGGTGTTTTCAATTACCCTGGCTGATTAGACCTACAGTAGGGTGGAAGCTGGGAATTACGTGATGTCCCCAAACTATAATGGACAGAGGTGTAAACGGCCCCACCCTAACAGGTGCAACAACAGCACCAACAGGAGAGCGAGGGAGATGTTAATTAAGCACACTTTTGGTGCCTTCAAATGAAACTCGTGAGCTCGTGTTTACAACATGGGAAGTCGTGTACACGATATGCTTGGCGTTCAAGTGGTTAAGTCGTGAGAACGCCGCTGCTAAGCAACTGCAGTATTAACGTTACTGTCGGCGTCTAGCAGCCACAGAGGCTAACGATTTAGCAAGCTAGCAAGTGGGTAACATAATGCAGGAAATGCATGATGCATAATGACAGAGGAAAAAGATGAGGCCGTTGGGAATATTGACATTTTCCTGACATATTATAAAATTACCAAGAAAAAACAACACACGACGAATATATTCACTTATTATGAACCGAAAAATTAACTTCCATGGCCTCCGCCATTTCTGACAGCGTCAGCAAACACGTCACAACTCTTAAACTCTGAGCTTTCAGAAACTTTCCACTTACGAGGTTGTGAATACCACAAGAGGGGGTAACACGGTAAAGACGACCCCATTTGAAGGCACCATCTGTACACAGTCCTGAGAGGAGGTCTAATCAGGCAACATAAGTGGAAACACCTGTGTGGTTGGACTATGAGTGTGAGTGGGGGGGCTTTAAATCACCAGAGCATCGATTTGAGGATCATTACAAATTAATCTAAACCTTTACCCTAAAATTCAAATGTTCTTCCAGACCCCGCAGAGCCTCCTTTTTATAATTCTTAATCCACTACAAATACACCAAATGTCAACTTATTTGTTTATTTAATTTTTTATTATTATTACATATTTTTTCTCTTTGTATTAGTATTGTTCATTTTTTATTTTATTCTATTTTTTTTATTTCTTTAAATTTTATTTCAACTACTTAAAAATTGGTTTATAAACTATTGTAATTACGAACTGTAAATTGCGTATTGAAAACAACCTTGAAAAAAAAAAAGGGAAAAAATAAAGTATATATATATATATATATATATTTATATATCCTATATACCTGGGGATGAGACTGGCTCCTGACAGGTCAGTGAAGGTGTAGATCATGGTGACCACCAGCGTGATTACCACAACACAGGCGTCTACGATGTTCAGCTTGGAGCTGAAGTAAACTTTGAACCTATAAAGACACGACATGAGACAATTAACATGCTGCTGTGAAAACTGCCCAGATCAACTTGTATGCGTCTGAGAGTTGAAAGTGTTTTTCTAGTGACACTGCACTGGTACTCTGAGTCATTATGACTCCCAAGGACCAGACTCCATACATGCCATACATTTCCTGTCCAGCTTCCTCTTCATAACTTCCTGTTTAACGGCTAATCACACTTGATTTGTGCTGACAAGGGACTCTGGGAATGTTTGCATCACATTTCTTGTTTTCACATTCACAAGCAAGCAATCGTGCAGGCGCGGGTGAACTACATGTGAATATTGGGATACAGTTTACAATACATTGCAATGTATTACAGCCACACCACAAATTATAGTGACTGAATTACCCCCCCTTCCAACACAGTGTCAGCAAATATTTAAACTAAGCTTCACAAAGGTAAGATTTTAGAAGTGGCTACTGCATGCAAGGCGCGTCTTTTCTCGCTCACCCTTGCACGTAGACACGCAGGAGGACGTCGGCGAGGAAGAAGAAGGAGATGATGAGGGACACGGCCTCTAAGGCATCTCCAACTTCCCTGCTCTTGGCTGGCAGGGATATGTCCACAATCACCAGCACAAAGTCCACTAGGATCAGGATCACTCCAAATATACTGGACGAATAGACAGATAAACTTCAGCATCATCAAACACTATCAGGCAAGGAAATAATCATCAATACTGTAAAAAAAAAACGTTCCCAAAACACACTCACCGAAATCCAAAGGACATAACAAAAGGTGCTATCTTCTTCTGGATATTGCTGCAAAGGAGATGAGAAAGCAACCACTAAATAATGCTTCTTCTGAATAAATGTACAAAAAATGTCTGCAGTCCCAAGCTGTATAAACTTACTGATACATTGTGTCCGGTACCACGCTCTGATCCTTTCCATCGTCAATCTCAACTTTAGCATCCTCCATCTTTGCAATGTTTCTAAATTATAAATAGAAAGATAGATGACATAAAACAAGATAAAAAATCTTCATCAAAAGCAGGCTGAAAAGACAAAACAACACCATTAGTTCAAACATTACATTCCTCACCCATTTACACCTGAATCCGAGCCTGGACTGAAATGGACAGAGGACATGATGTGTGTGTGTCTTCCTTCTTGCTTTTGCTCTGAACGTGCAGTTTCTGCATTTGAAAACAACAATAGTCCTTGTTAACTGCATGTTGCACCAAAGTTACAATGTAAAAAAAAGAAAAGAAAAAAGAAAAAAAAAAAAAGATAAAGCTAGAGGACAAACTTAGTGTCCTCTCCTGATATAAAATATCCCTTTCACATAAATCCACCCTTTAAAAAGAAAGACAAACACTTGTATCATTAAGCCTCTAATCAGCATATCCAGGAGGGTGCATTAGTGCTTCCTGGATCTAATCGCTTAGCAACCAGAGTACTGATTAAGTTAGCCCACAGATGCAAAGCATACAAGCAAGAAATTAGCAACTTGGAAGTGAAGTATCAAAATGAAAACACAACAACAGCAACATTTAGCAACACAAACCACCCGATTTTCAGCTTCTTCTCCTTGTTTGTTTACGTGAAATTACCCCCCCCCCCCCCCCCCAAAAAAAAACTATCCAAACACTCACCGCCTGCTTACCGTTAGCACTGTCATTCGTGAAATTATACGGCAGTTTTGTCTTGTGACTTCTTCTTGTGAGGACAAAGGAAAACGGTTCAAAGGTTAACCGGGTAGATTTTTTTTTTTTTTCTCTCCATCCACTATTCCTCTTGGTGTTTTTTTTGCAAACGTAGCGGTTTCGGACTTCCTGGAGCTCAGTGAAAAACGCTCAGCCCTTTTTTTCTCCCCCTCCGTCGTTACTCTTTACTCATCTTTCCACCTCAGTCACAACCACTGACTGAGTCTGACCATAACCTTCCTGTGCAGAGCTTTTTAAACCGCTAGTGTTTTAGCTTCAAAAGTGAGCCAACAGGCTGCTGCAACAGCTCACTCACTCACACCTCCCTCCTCTCTGTAACATCTGGTTTTAATTGAAGGCGCATTCAAAGTCTAGCTGCAAAACAGTTAATGGCAGACTTTACCACTTTGCGTTGGAGGTTTGCTTTGCGTTTGCAAAAATTTGTAAATAATAAGCACGTGTGGAAATTATTTTATTTATTTTATTACTTATTTACACTGTGTATGTTGTACAATATGAACTGCTAATTAGAAACTTTTTTTTTTTTTTTTTAAAACCACCGACCACAAACTAACACATGGGGGAGCCATATCTACAGCACACATGCAGTGAATTTGATGCTTTCTGTTTTCATTGTGAATTGAATACCTTTTTATCTGTTGGTTGGATAAAATGATCAATTTCAAAACGAAGTTGACCGGTTTTAATCATCATCATCTCTCTTTGACTTACAGACATCTTCTCACTATCTTTTTTTTGTTGAACTGTATTCTTTTATTGAACTTTTGTACTGGTGTGTTGTTTTTTTATCACTTCTATAACAGGAGTAGAAGAACAAGACTCCTCTGTGGATGCAGCTGTTGACCACTAACCCCCTATTACTTACCCAACTACTAACATTTTAAATAAACATTATTACATTTGCTTCAACTTCACATACTGCAGATTGTGTTGTCTTTCTTTTTTGTACACATTTTGTATTTCATCAAAGATTATAACTGGCTGTGCAAGCACTGCCCAGATGGCCGTGATGTCAAATACGCTTCCCACAGGGAATATGTAAGTTTCTGTTTCCTCCTGACAGGAATCTCTGTCAGTGCAGTGTTGGCATTTTGTTGTGGACGATTATGTCTGTGGGTTACAAGTCTTCTTTTATGAATTGATAAAGTTGTTGCATAAGGTTACATTTCCATGCTGTGCTGCTCAATACTGCCTCTATTGTAGCCTAAATACTGTGTGTGATCTGGCTGTTTATATGATGCATAAAGTAATAATCCTGCTGACATCTCAGAATTGATTAACACCTGAGTAAATGTACTTAGTTACATTCACCACTGGTGACAGTTATGAAGCTGTGACATATAGTAGAATATTCTGATATATTCTGTGGGTCAACTTATTTGATTTGAGACAGAAAAAAAAAAAAAAAAAAAAAAAAAAAGAAAACACTTTGACAGAAACAAATAAAACAAAACGCTCTGAACCCCTGAATATCGCCTTGGAGTCAATACATGCCGACAGAGCACTTCCTCCGTGCACATGCATATGCACGTCCATGCCTGGCATGTAGACTGAAACAATGGCTGTGGCCATCGGAGCACCAGATTGAGAGAGGATACATACAAATCCATGCCTGGCAGTTTAGCCACGAATCCTCTCTCGACCCGACAGTGGTGCTCAGAGTCTCTTCCCCGTGGCGAGGAAGAGCCTCCTCCGCGTCTGACAGATGTTCAGAGCTCTCCAGGTCTCCTCAAATGGAGACCCGAAGGTTAGAGCAATGACAGAAACGGCTCCTATAAGTAAACTTTGTTTTTGAGTCCTGTGACGTCACTGATGACGTCACTAAATCAGAGTTTTTCCTGCTATTGCAGCGCGTTTTTGCGCTGCGTAAAAAGTACACGGAGAGCATCCGGACGAGCCCAAATACTGTGCGTAATCTGGCCGTTTACATGATGCATAAAGTAATAATCCTGCTGACATCTCAGAGTTGATTAATACTTGAGTAAATGTACTTAGTCACATTCACCACTGGTGACAGTTATGAAGCTGTGACACATAGTAGAATATTCTGATATTCTGTGTGTCAGCTTATTTCTTTTGAGACAGAGAGAAAAAAAAAAAAAAAAAAAGCCTAGCTAGCCTAGCCGCCTCCCTACTTAGGACTAGCCAGTGGAGCACTAGTACCAGCGACGCACTAGCTCCTTGCATGCGTCCATGCCTGGCACTCTCCCACATAAGTGGCGAGGTGTAGCCTAACCCCGTCTCTAGCGTCTGACAGTCTGTCAGATTCAGGGTATTCATATCCCCCCCGACCTGGTCTATGAGCGACCGGAGGGGCAGAGGGAGGTCAGAGCAAGAACAGAAACGGCTTCTATAAGTAAACTTTGGTTTTGAGTCATGTGACGTCACTAACGACGCAGAGAATAAGCCCCGCCCAATAACTTGCAGGACTGCTGACATCCTCTGTGACGTCGACCATGACATCACGGAACATAAGAATCCCCACAAGAGTTGTGACGTCACCTCACAGATAGTCAGCAGTATATATAATAAAATATTGTTTTATACTGTCTCAAATGAATCTCTGTGGGGTGAATGAGCATCAGTAGATCCTTGGTCCTCTCCTGTAACTAATGGATGTATCCTCACTGTCCTGCGTTGTTATAGTAACCTGGTTATGGGTCATCCATTCACTGCCTCACTCCCTCTTCCTCTCCTTGCAGTTCTCATGCATTAGCTCCGTGTTGTTGACTGTGTAGTTGCTGTGGCTGCTTCCACATACAGTAGCCTATGTTGATGTTCAAATTAGTTTTTTTCTAAAATCAGGGTTTTTCCTGCTATTGCAGCGCGTTTTTGCGCTGCGTAAAAACTACATGGAGAGCATCCGGACGAGCCCAAATACTGTGTGATCTGGCCGTTTACATGATGCATAAAGTAATAATCCTGCTGACATCTCAGAATTGATTAATACTTGAGTAAATGTACTTAGTTACATTCACCACTGGTGACAGTTATGAAGCTGTGACACATAGTAGAATATTCTGATATATTCTGTGTCAGCTTATTTGATTTGAGACAGAAACAAAAAAAAAAAAAAAAAGAAAACGCTTTGACAGAAACAAATAAAACAAAACGCTCTGAACCCCTGAATATCGCCTTGGAGTCAATACATGCCGACGGAGCAATTCCTCCGTGCACATGCATATGCACGTCCATGCCTGGCATGTAGACTGAAACAATGGCTGTGGCCATCGGAGCACCAGATTGAGAGAGGATATAAACAAATCCATGCCTGGCAGTTTAGCCACGAATCCTCTCTCGACCCGACAGTGGTGCTCAGAGTCTCTTCCCCGTGGCGAGGAAGAGCCTCCTCCGCGTCTGACAGATGTTCAGAGCTCTCCAGGTCTCCTCAAATGGAGACCCGAAGGTTAGAGCAATGACAGAAACGGCTCCTATAAGTAAACTTTGTTTTTGAGTCCTGTGACGTCACTGATGACGTCACTAAATCAGAGTTTTTCCTGCTATTGCAGCGCGTTTTTGCGCTGCGTAAAAAGTACACGGAGAGCATCCGGACGAGCCCAAATACTGTGCGTAATCTGGCCGTTTACATGATGCATAAAGTAATAATCCTGCTGACATCTCAGAGTTGATTAATACTTGAGTAAATGTACTTAGTCACATTCACCACTGGTGACAGTTATGAAGCTGTGACACATAGTAGAATATTCTGATATTCTGTGTGTCAGCTTATTTCTTTTGAGACAGAGAGAAAAAAAAAAAAAAAAAAAGCCTAGCTAGCCTAGCCGCCTCCCTACTTAGGACTAGCCAGTGGAGCACTAGTACCAGCGACGCACTAGCTCCTTGCATGCGTCCATGCCTGGCACTCTCCCACATAAGTGGCGAGGTGTAGCCTAACCCCGTCTCTAGCGTCTGACAGTCTGTCAGATTCAGGGTATTCATATCCCCCCCGACCTGGTCTATGAGCGACCGGAGGGGCAGAGGGAGGTCAGAGCAAGAACAGAAACGGCTTCTATAAGTAAACTTTGGTTTTGAGTCATGTGACGTCACTAACGACGCAGAGAATAAGCCCCGCCCAATAACTTGCAGGACTGCTGACATCCTCTGTGACGTCGACCATGACATCACGGAACATAAGAATCCCCACAAGAGTTGTGACGTCACCTCACAGATAGTCAGCAGTATATATAATAAAATATTGTTTTATACTGTCTCAAATGAATCTCTGTGGGGTGAATGAGCATCAGTAGATCCTTGGTCCTCTCCTGTAACTAATGGATGTATCCTCACTGTCCTGCGTTGTTATAGTAACCTGGTTATGGGTCATCCATTCACTGCCTCACTCCCTCTTCCTCTCCTTGCAGTTCTCATGCATTAGCTCCGTGTTGTTGACTGTGTAGTTGCTGTGGCTGCTTCCACATACAGTAGCCTATGTTGATGTTCAAATTAGTTTTTTTCTAAAATCAGGGTTTTTCCTGCTATTGCAGCGCGTTTTTGCGCTGCGTAAAAACTACATGGAGAGCATCCGGACGAGCCCAAATACTGTGTGTGATCTGGCCGTTTACATGATGCATAAAGTAATAATCCTGCTGACATCTCAGAATTGATTAATACTTGAGTAAATGTACTTAGTTACATTCACCACTGGTGACAGTTATGAAGCTGTGACACATAGTAGAATATTCTGATATATTCTGTGTGTCAGCTTATTTGATTTGAGACAGAAACAAAAAAAAAAAAAAAAAGAAAACACTTTGACAGAAACAAATAAAACAAAACGCTCTGAACCCCTGAATATCGCCTTGGAGTCAATACATGCCGACGGAGCAATTCCTCCGTGCACATGCATATGCACGTCCATGCCTGGCATGTAGACTGAAACAATGGCTGTGGCCATCGGAGCACCAGATTGAGAGAGGATATAAACAAATCCATGCCTGGCAGTTTAGCCACGAATCCTCTCTCGACCCGACAGTGGTGCTCAGAGTCTCTTCCCCGTGGCGAGGAAGAGCCTCCTCCGCGTCTGACAGATGTTCAGAGCTCTCCAGGTCTCCTCAAATGGAGACCCGAAGGTTAGAGCAATGACAGAAACGGCTCCTATAAGTAAACTTTGTTTTTGAGTCCTGTGACGTCACTGATGACGTCACTAAATCAGAGTTTTTCCTGCTATTGCAGCGCGTTTTTGCGCTGCGTAAAAAGTACACGGAGAGCATCCGGACGAGCCCAAATACTGTGCGTAATCTGGCCGTTTACATGATGCATAAAGTAATAATCCTGCTGACATCTCAGAGTTGATTAATACTTGAGTAAATGTACTTAGTCACATTCACCACTGGTGACAGTTATGAAGCTGTGACACATAGTAGAATATTCTGATATTCTGTGTGTCAGCTTATTTCTTTTGAGACAGAGAGAAAAAAAAAAAAAAAAAAAGCCTAGCTAGCCTAGCCGCCTCCCTACTTAGGACTAGCCAGTGGAGCACTAGTACCAGCGACGCACTAGCTCCTTGCATGCGTCCATGCCTGGCACTCTCCCACATAAGTGGCGAGGTGTAGCCTAACCCCGTCTCTAGCGTCTGACAGTCTGTCAGATTCAGGGTATTCATATCCCCCCCGACCTGGTCTATGAGCGACCGGAGGGGCAGAGGGAGGTCAGAGCAAGAACAGAAACGGCTTCTATAAGTAAACTTTTTTTTAAGGCAAATGACGTCACTAATGACGCAGGAGATAACCCCTAATTTGTAGGAATGCTGACATCCTCTGTGACGTCGACGAAACATAAGAATCCCCACAAGAGTTGTGACGTCACCTCACAGATAGTCAGCAGGAAATATATATTTCTATATATATATATATATATATATATATATATATATATATATTTCTAACATAAATCAAAGGGCCACAGATGCATCATGGGTATGTGGTTTACCCAGGCAAAAGAGTCCATTGTCCATGCAAAGTTTCTGTGTTTCTGATGATTTATTTATCCAAAAACAAGCAAGCAAGCAAATGAAAGAACAAAGAAAATAAGGATGTCGCTGCCTCTCTTGTTCTGATAAAAAACGTTAGGCCCACCCAGGTGCATGCTGGTCCTATACCTGCCTACCTACCTATATATATAACCACAGATACCAGTGTTACTCAATCCATGGACAAAAGAAAAAAAATTCTACATACCACAAAAAAAAAAAAAATACAAATAACTAGCAAAAGAAAACTACTATCAAATCAAGTAAACATCTAGAATAATAAATCAAACAATACAACTTATTATTAGTAAAACAGCAACTAAATACTCACAACAAATAAATAGCTCCTTCAATTGGTGTTTCAGGTCCCGGATGGTAGGACAAGCAGGCAGACATAAATGTTCTTTTGACAGGCGAAATGATGAGACAGAAGCTGTTGTTAGACGGGTCGCTCTCGACACAGGACTTTTGCTTATAATGGAGTATTTTAACATTGAAGTATTGATCTGAATACTTCTTCTAATCCTGTTTGTAATCATTTTCTAATGATTTTATCTACCAAAAAGAAAGGGAAGAAAAACAATAAGAAGGACAGTACTTCTGGTATGTAAGGAATTTTCAACACTTTCTGTTCATGAGGACATTTGCAGGTCTGGGATCAGCCACTCCTTCCAAATACCAGAATTGTTGGTCGAGGAGGAAAATGTCAAACTGGCTCGAGTTCATTGTTTGGCAAGTTTGGTCGGGTCTGGATCCTCTAATGTGGACCATGCAGAACCGGCCCAGCCTATAAATAATACTGACACATTTTTAGAGGAAAAGAACACTGAACCTGGAGAAAACAAGGGGAGGCATCGTGAAACCAAGGTAGGCTCGTGGTGCAGAGATTTTAAAGAAAGTTTGAAGAATCCGTTTATTCTTCGGTCTTTTATATTGTGTTTATAATTTCAGACTGATATTGCAGCAAGGGACTTCTTCCTAGAAGGCATGGCAGTGTTGCTGTTGTTGGCTCTGGTGTTCCTAGCCGTGGCCTCTTCTACACCGTTGTCAGTATGTAGCTTATCCTGTCCTACTCTTTAACCCTTTCAGACCCACAATAGACACGTTTTTGTTGTTTTTAGGGGGGTACAGGGGGTCTTTAGGGGGAGATAGCAGGTCAGCAGTAGATGTCACATAGAAGTGGTGTACGTCACCTGAAAGCTGGGAACCTGAAGATTAATTTGAGATGCAGCTCAGCACCGTGTGTCAAGTTGTTCTAGTCATAAATCAGAAATAATCATGAATTCATTAATGCATTAATTAAAATAAATTGTGAATGCATTGTATAAGGGTTTAGGACATTATGATAGAAGTATGCTCTATTATGCCTTATAAGATGTTGCGGCAATTGTTTGGGTTGATACCATTTGTCACAAAGATTTGGTGCTAAATTTAACCATTTTTTACCACTGGAGAATTGATAAAAAATGATCAATAATCCCTCCAGAATAGCACATTGAGACACCGAGACGTTGAGGAACACCATAGAAAAAGCCATGCTGTGATTTGGGATCAAAAACTTGTGACATTTGGAGATTTCTGAAAGAATTGCATTTTTCGGTGATTAGATAGCAAGCACTTCTGTTCTGGAAACTGCTCAGAAACCCCCTTTATTGTCAATCCACCTAGGAGAGCCGTCCATCCTCTGAATGCTCTAGGTCTCTAGTTTGTGTTTGTAAAGATTCATGAGTCTGTGATTATCGTAGAGGTCACCACAGGTCATTTTATACAGTAAAGTCAAGTTTAAAAAAAAATGGTCTCACTATAGGGACTAACAGCATCACACATAAATACAACTGGGCTCATGGGATCCACAAGAGTCTCAGCTTTCCCTTGATACACAACAATTCCAAGACTGTTTAGGGACCCCAGCATGCACAAAATATTCAAACATAATTTTTTAGAACAGGCTAAAATAACACATTTATACTGCATGCAAAAAACTGCATGTGATTATCATAAAGTGGGCATGTCTGTAAAAGGGGATATATCTTCACATATCACATACCTTGAGGTCAGAGGTCAAGGGACCCCTTTGAAAATGGCCATGCCAGTTTTTCCATGCCAAAATTTAGCCTAACTTTGGAGCATTACTGAGCCTCCCCCCGACAACCTACATGACATGGTTGTTACCATTGGATTCCTTTAGTTTTCTGGTTTCATATGATATTTATAGCTTCATGTGTGCCTCTAAAACTGAGCTTGCTACAGCCTCTGAAAGGGCTTCAGGATCGTTGTTTTTGCATTGCCATTGAAACTGGAAAACGTATGGTTCAAAAAGCATAACTTCTAGGAACCTGTCATTCCTAGAAAGTCCAGAGAGTCAACAATAATAAAATCTGTTTCATAGATTCCTGCTGCAGATGTGCTTTTTGTGCTGGCTCCTCTCTGGGTACCAGTATAGTATTAAAACAAGGTTAGAAATGCCATGCATAACGTGTTTTTTCCTTATTGAAGGCAGTGGAATCATGCGGGCCAGAGGTTGCAGCTCTCAAGCGCAGCATAAGGAAACTGGAGAATAGACTCTTTCTCGCGACTTGGCAGGTTGAGCACTTGCAGATGCACAAATACTTCCGGCCGTTTCAACCTGCTGTGTCTAATACTAAACCTGAAACGGACACAACCCCCGGTGTGAACCACAACAGCAGCGGGGCGTTAGACAGCTCAGGTATGACACTGATGAAACCACTCCCACCAGCAGGCAATTTAATTGTCCATGACAAAGGTAAGAAAAGCTCACATCATTATCATATAGGTCTGTAAGTGTTTGGGTGTTTATGTTAAGTAAAATTACAGTTTGGGATGTGCAATATCCAGAGCCTAACTAGAGTGCATGAAAGAATTATATGGGTCCTTAAACTGGCAGTAGGCAGTATATTTTTGGCATCATCTGGCAAAAATTCCATAATAATCTTTCAGCATATTGTAATTCAAGTGTTTTGAGAGATAACTAGACTTCTGCACCTCCTCATGGCTCTGTTTTCAGGCTTTAAAAAAATCTAGCCCATGACGGGAGACTTTGGCCAATCACAGGTCATTTCGGCGGCGTCACAAACTAAACCGTGCACTACAAGATGATTCTGAAAACATTTGAGGCGAGAAATAGGCATTAACGTAACATAATATTGATTCATATTTGATCAGCGTGGCCTAGCTTGACCGTTTGGTCGGAGTACCAGTGATTGACAGCCGGCTCTCATAGACAGCAGACCTCAGATCAGCTCTTACTGCTTGTTTTCCTCCAGTCTGTGAAATGTTGCAGATGCCGTTAGGAGCACCGGAGGACACAGAGGCACATGATTTTTTTTTTTCAGGTTACCTGTTTCATGTACTACTGTCACGATACAGCGACCGTTTTAGAAAAAATAACTTTTTTTTAATCATATTTGCTCCAATCCCGCCTACTTCAGCTTTAATATGCAACATGAAGTAAATGCATTATGAATCACAATGGTACGGATGATAATCAGCAATCTTTAAGGCCTTTTTAAATGCTATATACCTTCTTAGACTGTTCTGAGCTGTTTGACAGACTGAGACCACCAAGCGGTTTCTACCGCATCCGACCCAAATTACACCAGGAACCTTTTTTGACCTACTGTGACATGGAGGATGGAGGAGGGTGGACAGTGTTTCAGAGACGCCGGCATGGAAAAGTTGACTTCAGCAGGTATTTAAGATGATAAACTAGCCCACGTACAGTATGAGGGAAAATGATATAAGTCCCAAAATCCTTGCAAAGCATCAGGTTACAGTGTTAGGTGTTGATATAACTTTCACAGCTGTTTCATGTGAGGTAAAATATCTAATTTTAGAGACTGGGTGGACTACAGAGATGGCTTTGGTGACTTCAAACTGTGGAACGATGAGTTTTGGTTGGGGAATGAGCACATGTATTCACTACTCTCAGAAGGTCAGACAATTCAAATCCCAGAATCTCATTGTTTTTTAAGCAGTATTTTATTTTGAAACTTTCTGTAATGTTCTGGTTATATTGCTTTGCCCCGAAGGTAAGAACCTGGTGAAGATAGATCTGATGGACTGGGACGGACAGAGAAGTTCTGCATTTTATGAGAACTTCAAGATCACCGACGAGGCCGTAAGATAAACAGTTTCACAGTTCGGTTTCTTTGTCTCAGAAGTAACTGCGATGCCCGACAAACATCACTTCCTCTAATGCCTCTTCCAGGATAAGTATCGTCTCCACTATGGGATGTATAGCGGGCGAGCGGGAGATGCTCTGACTGGTGGCGGGGGGATGGTGGAGCAGTGGTCTGCTTGCCTCAGCGGCATGCAGTTCAGCACCAGAGATCAGGTCAGTCATCTATCCCCTTTTTATCCCATTATAAGATTTATGATGCTAATAACTGTAAGAAAATGATGACTGATGATGGATCATTGACAGGACAATGACCGCTACGTTCAGGGCAGCTGTGCTCAGGAGAATAAGGCAGGCTGGTGGTTCAACAGGTGAGACCTCTCCGTCTGTTATCTTCCTTCTGCTTGAATTTTGCACAAGCATTACCACTTTTCTGGGAATAAAGTTTCTGTACTGGCTTTTGTTGTGCCTGATGAATCGTGACAAGACTCACCCTGTTCAAGGACACAGTTCTTTCCAATTTAGTGTAAAAAATAGTTTAAAGCACGAATCAAATGCTTTTAAAATACACAAAAGTTGAACTGCTTCAATTAGCCTTTTGGAAAATGTAACATCCTTGACCCTTCTATCTACAGATGTCATGCAGCCAACCTGAATGGGAAGTTCTACCGCACAGGGAAGTACAAGGGCCAGCATGACAACGGTGTGGTGTGGGGGACCTGGAAAGGCCTTTGGTATTCCCTCAGACACACCACCATGAAGGTGCGGCCTCTGGTTTTCTTGGACGCCATGGGCAGTGGAGCGGGGGACATTTAAAAACATCGGGCTTCATATTGAGATTCAGAATGATCAAAAAAAACAAAAAAACAAGGGCAAAGTTGTTGTCATGTTTATATTCTTTGTATTTTAACTCCTACCTTTGGTTCATCATTTGAAACCATTATCAAATGTTGACAGTACGGCGTCTTCCATTTTCCAGAAAGCACCGCTTTCTATGATGTGTACGATATTACTCAAACAATAAACCGAACTGCATCTCAGCCTCAATGCCTCACTGATGTTTTTAATTTGACTGTTAGAACTGAAATACTGTTCCAACTTGTGCATTTTGCAGAAAACACATGACAAATGCCTGACTCTGCTTATGTCACACGTAGAAAATTGGCCCTAAACTAAACATCATAGTGAGAGATTTTATTTACAGTGGGACTTCACAGCATGATAAAAAACAGCACATTCAGCAGTGTAGAACAAGAAGACTCACCTGTCTTCTGTAGAGTTTTGTCATTGATAGGGCTTGTGTTTAACTCTGCACACAGACATGTTAAATATGACTTGTTAAATGGTAAATACTGTACCAGTAGTTGATATACAAAGAAACCTACAGAAATATTCTGAAGATGAAAATATATTATAATGCATATAAAAACAATTCCAATAAAAAATGCAATAGAAAAAACATTTTTTTTGAATATCTTTTAAGAAAAGAAAAAAAGGTTTCACTCTCCTTCTTATAGATAAGCAAACTTCCAAAACCTCTAACATACAATACAATCTTCCCTGATATGTGTGTCCGTGTTAAGATTAAGTCACAGAGAGGATTTAGGTTTTGGAATGAATGCAATCCCTCCCTGCTGCAGTGCTACTCCTCTTCCCCTACGTATGCTGAGGACAGATCTAGGTCCAACATCCTCTGCTCGGCCTCACTCAGCCTGTAGGGCGAGCCGCCGCCGCTGCTGCTGCTGTAGCCTCCAGACATCGGCAGAGAGAGGCAGCGACCTCTCCTCTGCTCCGAGGGCGACGCGCTAAATGTGGAGCTGCGCTGCCGCCCCCTGACCCCGGAGCACGACTGGGCCTCCTTTAACTTCCGGGCCAGGATGTTCCTCTGGATGGGCGACGGGCCGCGGCGATTCCAGTTCTGCTCGGCCCGCTCTGCCCGATCCACGCTCAGGCTGGCGGGCCCCGCGGCTGGACCCCCGATCCCTGAGATTCCCTCTCCTCCTGTCTCGCCGCTCCTTTGCTTGCTGAGGTCCGCTTGGGCGTGTTTCTCACATGCTGATATGCTGTTTGTGTTGGTTCCTGTGTGTTTGAGTTCATTGCTGTGAGACGGAGCAGCTGTCTCCGTCCAGGGCTTCCTCTGGTCGTTTCTCTGGGGTCTGGGTTTATCCCAATCTGGGGGCCCGTGCTCTGGAATGGGGTAAGAGCTGTATGGCTGCCTATCCCGTCCTCCTTTATTCCAACAACTTCCTTCGGGAAGGGTCCGAGATCCCACCTGAAAAAAAGGACAATGTATGATCTTTATTAATTAAAACAGAACTCCACACATAAAACATATGAGCACATAAATAGAGCTGGATAGATGACCTGGGTCAGGCTCCTTTCTCTGAACGGTCTGGAGTGCACAGACGATAGAGGTTGGGGTTTGGTGTCATTAAAACTGGAGGTCCGGCGGAAATTTGGATTCTTATGATAGGAGTTTCCCATCCCTGCATCTCCTCCTCTGAGACCTGATAACCCGCTCCTCTCCACCATCTCCACCCAGTCAGCAGTGCGGTCGCGCCATTTCGAGCTGCCCCCACTTGCATGAGCAGAAGGACCTAAAACCAGCTCTACTCTGGGACTCAGTCTGTCCCTAGGAGCCTGCGATGGCGGCTCAGAAAAAGTAGCTGCGATACGAAAGTTATTGTGGTTAGCGTCGTCCTGGAGGCCCAAAGGGAGTGCGGGATGAGTGAATCCAGTTGGTGTAGGAGTGGGGGAGTTTGTGGGTGAAGCGGACGTCTCTACCACGGTGTCATGGACCGGGCTCGAGGAGACATGGTACAGCTGTGTTGCCTCCTTTAACCCCTTCTTCTTCATTTCTTTCAGCTGTTGCTGAGCTAATCGGTACCTAGGGGGACAATTATGTTATTTCTAAGCCTGGGGAGTGACAGAATAAAATGTGTGATGAAAGTTAACAATATTGTAAACATACCCAAATATTGGTGGCAACAACCTCTGACCTGTGGGGGACAGCCTTTCTGGGTCCTGTGAGAGAGGTAGCACCAGGGTCTGTGAGAGAGGCTGACTGCCCAGGGAAGGCCTGTCTTTCTGGGCTACACCCACACCCACGCCCCCCGGAGGGCCGTGGCCGTCAGACAGGCTGGGCCTTTGGAGGCTGTGGCCACAAATGGACGCCTCGTCGGAGAGCTTGCGTCCCCCGGGGGAATGCATGGAGCCTCTGCGGACAGAGCTGCACTGAGGGGTCTTGCAAAGCTTCCTCCACAAAGTCACCACGACAGTAGCCAGAATCACAGCCAGGCAAAGGGAGATACCAGCCACCACGACCACGTTACCACCTAGGGGTGCAGCTCCAACAGCCACAGTGGGGAGGGATGGAGAAGGAGCGGGCAACACTGGGAAGAAAAAAAGGAGGCACTTAATGTTAATATGTGCTCCACGGGGCGTCTATTTTTTTGATGAGGAGAAATGTGAGGAAAGGTACCTGATTCAACTGTTATCAGGCCATTAAATAGGTGTAGTCAGTCGATATAAGCACCATAGATGTGGGTCATTAGGGGCCTACTACACCTACTACGTTGTGAAAGTGAAACATAAAAGCAACACGTTCTAACATGTTGTAAAACTGAATGAAACGTCACCTTTTGAACACAAACACAACAAAACTACAACTTCTTTAGGTTTAGGCAAAAAACCCCAGTTAGGATTAGACAATAAAACTACAACTTCTTTAGGTTTAGGCACTCAAACTACAACTTCTTTTAAGTTTAGGGAACAAAACTACAACATCTTTAGGTTTGTGCAACAAAACTACAATTTCTTTAGGTTTAGGCAAAAAAAAATACGTAGTTAAGTTTATGGAAAAACATATTTTTATTATTATTATTTAATCATTAAAATAACTACGAACACAAAGACAACTACACATTGTTGCTTTCACACGGGAGGCAAACTCCGGTCTCCTGGGTGCTCCTGTCATAATTACTACTGTGCTAGAGGTCGCTGTCGGGTTCTTTTATACTTTCGTTTGGTGATCTAACATGTGAATAGATGATTAAAAACCTACTAGTGGGTGTAGTAGGCCCCTATTGACCCACATATATGAGGTTTATAGCTGCTGATAACGCCTATTTAATAGCATGAAAACAGTCTAATCGGCTGGGAAAGGGAAATTCCACGGAAAATGAAGGGACAGAGAGAGTGAAAAAGAAAATAAGGAGATAGGGGATGAAGAGACTGACCGGCACAGCCCTCCAGCGAGCAGAGGGACTGCTCCTTCACCATGCCGGTGCACTGCATCCCTCCCACACCTGAGGGCAGCAAACACTCGCGCACTCGCTCCCTCACCCCCTCCCCACAGCTCACACTGCACACACTCCACGGCAGCCACGGGCCCCATGACTCTGCAGAAAAACAGATTGGAAAAACAAATATTAAATTGCAGATAAATTAGTAAGTGCACAAGCCTTAATTGAACTGTCTTGTTCATGTCAATTTCATGGGATCATTTTGAGGGAATAAAAAGCCAGTGGAGGTGTAACAAATTGGACTCCACTACATGGAGCTGAAAAAGGCTCAACCATCATATCACATGACATCGACCAGTTAATGCTTCATCCCCAAAATAGACAAAGCGAGGACACAGAGACACAAGCTACTATTCTATAATGAAAATGAATGGATTTCCATTTAATTTGGTAAGTGGCATTAAATTTAGTGTCGCCTATATATATTTGTTGGTGTTGAACATTATCATTTCTCATGAAGGACTCAGTTGTGTATCCGCACACTAAATAACAGGATAAGGGACATTATGCACTGTGCAATTTGTTACACTGGAGTGTAAGGGAATGTACAAGGGTTAATATAGTGGCATGGCCTGTCAGCTGCAGGTTACGATGCCTATTTTCTGCATTGTGGTGACACGCTGTGCTTAGTGTCACGATTGGATACGATGATGCTCAGTTTGCACACTGTATTTTCATAACGTACTATAACAATTTCCGTGCAGTAGGTCTATATCTGACTAGAAGGATAATGCGTCTTGTCATGCTGTTGAGACATATTAGGTCACCCTCCACCTCACTATCAAACAAAAAAGTAAAGACGACTATTTCAGTCATATCCTAAAATAGCGAGTAGTGACGTTGTCCATATTTTTCTCTTCTTAAAGTTTGACTTTAATGCGTAATAATAACCTCATCAGGCTGTCATCTTTTTTTTCATGATGCTGTTCAATCTCAACAGGATGTTGCTATTTATAGATATGGAATGACAGTGTGACAATGAGCCAGCGGCTAAATGGTATTCAGCCGTCATTCATTCATCACACCTGCGCTTTTCCTATTGTGACTACTACTGTCAGGATATAGTGACTGTGATTTTATAAAAATAACTTTTTTTAATCATATTTGCTCCAATTCTACCTACTGCTGCTTTAACTAGTGACTGGGTTTTATCTACCAACAGATTTAGTCAGTTTTTGGAAAAGGTGGATGGATAAAGCAAAGTAACTCTTGGCTTTTAATAAAATCCCAGTGTAAATGTATTCTTGGCGGCTGCCAAATGCGAATGTGTCAATCTATTAAATCTCACCTGCACTCTTGTGAACCACCAGACAGGTCTGTGCAGGACTCGGAGAGCGGCTGAAGTTGAAAACAAAGCGAAAGCAGTACTTGTTCCTCCCCGGGGAAAACACAGAACAGTTGAATTCGGTCTCGTTCTCTCCCTGAGTCAGCCAGTTAAAGGCCAACAGAGGTGAAGAGGGCTCCTCTGGTCCGAACCCCATCAGTGCCGTTCCGCCTGCTTCCATCCCGGAAGAAACGGCAACCCCTCTCCCAACACCTGCATCCTTATACAGCAATACTTTCCCGCTGATGTGAGCACAAGGCGGGCTTATCAGCTTAACAGTCATAGTCCCTTCGCAGCCGCTCCTGTAAGCGTTGGTGTTTTCCACCAGCAGCTTGTAGGAGAAGATGCGGGACAGGTAGAGAGGTCCGGAGTTCTTCACATCCTGTGCTGCGTGAGGAGAGCGTAGAGCCACTCGGACGAAGTCTCTTTCCGTGAAGGGGAAGGCGCAGGACAGCTCGAAACTCTGGGAACGGAGCGGTTTGATTGGGCGGCGCGTGCGGGCTTGGACCTTGTCGATGCTGTTTCGCCCTATCTGGTTGTACTCCACGTAGCTGACTTCTAGAAAGAGAGCTGAGTCCATGCCGTTGGAGCAAGCCTGAAAGTGTTCATTGGTGGAGATCCCAACCTGGAGAGAGACAGAAGAAGAGGAGTATATGGTCATCGTTCTGCAAGCACAATAAACCAACTTAGTGTTTGAGATCTTGTTCGTCTTGCCTGAAAAGATCCCGAGTGGTTCCCGGCCCGGTCAACAGCGATGTGAAAGGTGGGCCACTGCACCTGCAGTTCTGAACTCCACCACCAGGCGGTGCTCTCCGCGCTACCGTCGCGTGTGCCATTGGCATGAGAAACTGCTGCGGTGCTGGTCTGCCTCAGCAGGAACCGGAAAGTTCCTGCATACAGGAAGCAGGAACAGTCGAACTCCACCCTGCCGGCCGATTGGTCGCCGGGGAGAGTCCTGGTCAGAAGGGTGGTGTTGGTTTCCGTGTTGACCAGAGAGAGGCTCGTGTTGCGGACGGCGCTGCTGTTGGATTTTGTGCTGAAGTCCACAAATACACTGGCGTTGCTGAGGGCAACGTGGAAGGAGGGCCAGATATTGAGCCCTGCGAAAGCTACAGGAAAGGATGCACAGAGGTCAGACAGGGCAAAAAGAGAGACTATTTCAACCTATTGCTCACGCATCTTGTCCATTATGTATAAAATGTCTCAGATGTATTTGTCTTTGTTTATTCTTTATATTTGCTTTTAGTATATCTGCTTTTTTTTCAATTGTCTTGTTTTTCCTGATGTGACTTTGCAAGCTGTCTGTTACTATGCCCACACTGTGTGTTTCTGGTGATTCAAGGACATGACATTTTCTAGAATTGATATATCCTAATATCTGTTTGGGTGTGGACAACTATGTGTAAAGTTGTCAAATTAATCTTTGGACTGTATGGAAGTCAACTGTGATTTTTAGTTAGAAATCAGTCTGGGAGAACATAATTGTGCATCATGATTTATGATACAAGCCAGAATTACCGCCTTGCGGTTGAATGCCTCCGCCAACTAGTCAAGTTGCGATTTAAATCCATGTCTGTCCAAAATGTCATCGCTTCATCATTTTATCCTATTAGACATGTGTGTGAAATTGTCACAATTAGCATGTGAACTCTTGAGTTATGGCCCAAAACGTGTTTTGTGAGGTCACGGTGACCTTTGACCTTTTACCACCAAAATCTAACGAGCTCATCCTTGAGTCCAAGTGGCCTCCAGGCGTTCCTGAGATATCGAGAATGGACATGAACCGACGTACAACCAAAATGTTAATGAGCACGCAGTAGTAGTTTACTGCTGAGCAGTACCTTTGAGTGTATTAGCCTATTACAATATCAGTACCCAGGGAAAAAGTAAAAATGGTGCAGCAGAGTACCATATTATTTAAGAGCTATTGTGCTGTGTGGTGTTTAAATCCTATTGTGCAAGCCTTGACATCCTCACAAAGCAAAGAGGGTGTGGGAAGAGGAAGAGGCCGACCCTCCGTTACCCCCTTCGTTCCTCTGCCTTTCCTCCCAGGGTGGTACAGCACATTTAAGTTAACTTGACTATTAAAAATCATGTTATTAAGATGGTTTGGTGACACTCACCGTATCCCATGAGTGCCAGCAGGAAGGGCAGCAGCGAGACAGCCTGTGGCATTCCGATGTCCGTGCCTTTGTTTTCTCCTTCACCACATGACCGGCGTCCTCTTCCACCATCCCTGAACCTCTAACGAATCAGAGGCAAATCGTAAAAAAGAAACAAAACAAAAAAAGAAAAGTCACAAGAAGGCAGCATGGCAACAACCAAATTGTGCTTGTGGGTGTCATCAGACACAGGAGAAGGCATGGGAGATGTGTAGTGCACTGATCTGAGGTGTGGAAAACAGGAAGCATGGAGCTGTGACCATGAGTTTTCTGGATTTACAGAGGCGTCTTCCTCTTCCTTCCATCTCCACAATGGGTATGGAGAGTCAGGACACACGTAGTTGCCCATAACAAATGGCCTTTTTATGAAGTAGAGCCAAATCCCTATTGTTTGGTTGCTTAAAGGTTTTCACTGATTGTTCCTCTAATGTTTCCTTAGACTCAGAAACAAATCCCTAAACTTGGAATTCTTGGCACCAGGCTGCTGAGATTTACATTTTTACACTCCCATTCAAAAGCTTTGCACCACACATGGACTAATCCCATGAGGTTGCAATTATTAAAAGCAATACATTAAATTAATTGAATGTAGATGGATCAAAAGTTTGCCTAATATTTCTTCTTAAGTTTAATACAGAGTCAACTCCCAAACAAATAGTTGGCATCTCCTTTTTACGCAACTCAAATGTGTCTGTGAAGGCTTAATACATAGCCTATAATAATGTCACTTCTTTTGAAATATTTTATATTTATATAATTTAACTCCACCTCCTAAGTGTGAGCGAATATAAAACTTAGACATGATTCTAAACCTGGGTTTAGTATATAGCTTTCCTACCCGACTTTGAGTTTAACATCTCTGGCACATATAGTGGTCATAACAGTCATTGTTTTTTAGCTGGAAAATAAATCTGTCCTACTCACATTTTGTGTTGACTCAGCGCAGCATTATTCCTCTCCGGTTTTCCAACACAGCAACCGGGATCGACGGCCCAACCGTGTGCCGGTAATACATTTCTTCTGATTGATAAACTGCTAATAATCTCAGTGACAGTCGGTCCGCGGGACAAGCGTCACCGAGCCAACAAGAGTGTTGCGGAGGCGCGCTTCGGTGTTCAGAGTGCGTGAGAGAGAGATCCGCTCACAGTCACTTCACGGTCAACAGCAGACAGCAGACAGCAGGGCGGATTGGATATTATGAGCAACTCACTGTTTGTTTCCGCCAAAAACAAACCAATAGGCTACTTTCTTTCAGAAAAAATAAATAAATAAACAAATAAATAAATAAATAATTAATTAATTAATTAAATAAATAAATAAATAAATAAAGTATAAAAAAAAGCAAAATTGGACAGTGAGGGACTCAGGGGCTGGGGTGATTAAAAAATAAAGGGCACCAGCTGCACATGCCCTTTTGGTGCCCTATAGGCACCTAGGATTCAACCCATCAGAACCCTAACCCTTGCCCCCATAAACCACAACACACATCAGACATCACAATGTTTTTAAGACTAAAATTAAGATTGTTATTTTATAAATAACTGTATTCATTATAATATAAATAAACAATTGGTCCCTGCTGATATTGTTAGCTTAAAAGTGTTTGGTCAGTTTCAGTACGAGTGTTACAGGAGGGAAAAGTGTATTTCTTTCTTTATTTGTTCATTTGTGACATCAATGCAGAAAATGAGGAAGGGCGCGCATTATTTTATTATTATTATTATTATTTTTTTTCTTTTCATGTTTTATCTTGAATAGGGGCATCCTAGAGGGCAGTTTTACTACAGTTTGTTCAAACATTGGGGCATCAAAGGGGGGGATCACCCTTGAGTCCACCAGTGGGTTTGGAAATGTTTTTGTTTTTTTACAATTGGGTTCTGAACTTCTGTGATAAAATTGCTACATATTAATTTCCAAAGTATTGGTTCTGAAGTAGCCTAACAGAAGTGTACATGCGGCACCTTCACAAGCAGGTTAATTCATACATATAAGATGTTTTTTGTTACAGGTAGAGGGCATTATACTGTGAGGGTGGGCTGGTTGGGTTCATCCTCTCTGAGGAGAGGCAGCTGTGGAGCCTAATTGTCCCTGATGAGTATCAGGCGTGTGAAGCCTATATCTACCCCTGGTTTCAGTGCTCAGATGCTGCTCAATGTCTCATTGTGAGAGGTAGTGAGAGCTTCGCTCTGTTGCATTACACATGTTGGTGTATCCCCTTCAATCGCTTGCGATTTTTGATTTTTTGATTAAGATTCCCCCTGGTCCTTAATTGCGTCCCACTCCCATTTACCCTGACATATACAAAACAAAAGCACACACGAAAGACCCTTTCCTCTCCTGGCAGTTTAGCAACTGCATTATATACTGTATAAATGGAATAATTCAAGAGATTATCACTTTGAACAACAGGCACCAGGGTCATTAGAGGAAAGTGACTACATGGGGGAAAAATGTGAGATACAACAGATGGATCTATAATTCACTCATTCAAGGGGTTGTTAAAAATATTCCATCTGAAAAGAAACTCATGATAAAGTCATAAGGAAGTTGAGACAGGATAGCACTGTGTATCCCAACTGGCCCAGGAGGCAGGGTAACAAAATAAAAGATTTTATAGCCTTCAATGCAGTCACGATAGTAAACAGCAGAGGTATTCATCTCACACAATCCGATTACCTTCCCTCCCACATGAGATGACTGACAAGTCATTCTTCTATAATCCATTGATGAAAGAAAGATAACACTCAGCATACGGATTTATTTAAAATGCACCACGGAGTAAATCCGTCTCAGCATGCCAGAACAGGACCTATTTTGTTTAGAAAAACGTCCACCAAAAGTTCAATGTCATGCATGAATCCCTAATTATTATAATTAGCCCATGCAGTTCAGTTTATCTACTACTACTAATAAGTGAACTATACATGGCAGGGTAATCTAATCAGCTGTAGAGCTCTGGAAACCTTCATTTTTTCCTGCATAGAGAGCTGGCCGAAAACAGGAAGCTTCTCTGGAGATGAAACACCCTTTACTGCTCAGCTCAGCTCAGCTCACAATGAGAACAAAGAACTGTTCTATTCGGTTCGTCAAAAGCCCTACAGGGACGCACAGAGATTAAAAATAAAAAAGTACAGCGGCAACACTCAGCAGAAAAGTATAAAGTTTAGACATGAAGCTACTTTAGACCAGGTGGGATTTAACAAGCAAGCACATTAATAGGGTGCTGACCTTTCAGTTTGACCTCTGCAATGAAGGGCTTCACTGGCTGAATAATGACATTTGGCAATGTGCCTTATATTTTGTTCACGTGAACCAAACTGACAGCAGATCAGGCATTTTATTTTCTCTTGGTCTTGGAATGTATTCTAGACAAAAGCCAATACATTCAATGACAGTCTGACTGGAGAAGGAAGGGACAGGAATCACGCTTTGACGGATGATGAAGGTTGAGAGACCAAAACAATATGAAAGGTTATTGAAACCTCTGATCTCTCCCTCCTCAGAAGACGAGACAGCATGACAAGCTTCATTCCTTAATCATTTATTACACAAATGCATATTTTACTTTGGAAAAGATGTGATCGGAGGCTATGGGCTTTTCATAACTACTCGTAAAAAAAGGTGTAAGCTCTGCGGCACGCGAAGGAGTGAAAAAATGTACACCGTATAATCCATTACGTACCCAAAACCCATTTATTACTAAACGCACATGATGATCACACCATGAAGCAGAGAGCGAATCTGGGAACCAGGTTCTTGAGCAGTTTCTGGGAAAGTATCTCCTTGGTGAGCTTTAAAAGACAGAGACTATCTCTTACACCTAGATAGAAAATAGCTGGATAGCTATATTATTGCGCTCAAAGTACAGCAGGCACTCTGCTGCTGTACAACTACAGTATGTGCAGTACATGTAGTAGCAATGCATCGGTCTATCAGCAGAGACAGTGCAGCCCAGTTGAAGTTTTTCTATCTCAACAATAATGACCGTAAACAGGTCAAAAGAGGTTCGGGTAGAATCTCAAACCCTCGACAGAGTCGTCTCTGCACAGGTGGCCCATCTTCTCGGCCAGAAGCAACCTGGAGGCGAGGAGGGAATAGAGAAAAAAAGGAAGAAGAACAAACACGTGTGACTGAATAGAGAGCAATAAAATGAGAAACAAACTGTGAATATTCTCATTGTTATACTAATATGAGTGTAGTGAAACAGACTGTATCCATGAGTTCAACTTACCGCTCTTTAGACAGAAGAACAGAGAGACCCAGCAGCTTCGCGAACTCCTCTGCCGTCAAAGAGCCTTTGTCTGACACCTGTAGGAGACAAAGATGATGAGATAACAACTTTGAACCTTAGGGGTTTGCGACTGTGACTTCTCTTGCAACTTTTCAAAGCATACATGTCGGAGATGGCATGCTGTTTGATCGGTCTAAAGCACGTCAGTATAGTGTTTATAACGGTAAAGCTTACACTGTCCAGCGCTGAGGCTATCATCTCCTCTTCGCTGTGAGACTGCAGCTGGACCACCATCACGCCACTGTCGAACACACGCAGCCTACAAACAGGACAAGATGGATGAGGGAAAGAGTGTGTGAGAGAGATAGAGACAGATTTATGCTGAATGATCTTTTACAAAGCTAAAATAGGAAGCTTTAGCTAAAGAACAGCAACCAGTTTGGGGGGGTACTAGCACCAGCGTGATAGGAAAAACAGGCCAGTGTTTCTTTTGAAACCCTGGGAAGTGAGAGGAAATGACACTCGCAGAGGTCTGGACAATACTTCCAACAACAGGAAGCCAGGCAGGAAGAGTCTGGCCTCTGTGAAGCAGGCGCCAACCCTGGGCCATATATTCCTTTTAATAAAAACTCATAGCCAAAGTGTCCACGGATGAATTACCTCAACGGGAGCTTCAACGACTCGAACATCTTGCACGCGTTCAACAAATCTTCTGGAGATAAAAGCTGTGTAAAAAAGGGAAAGAAATGTATGTGACACCAAAGATGTGTGTGTGTGTGTGTAGTAGCGTGAGTGTATAGATGGCACAATTGTGTGTTTGTGTGAGCGTTACCTCCATCCCTCTAGCACGGTTGACGAGACAGTACACCTCAGTGAGGGCCATCATACCCCCGCGCTCCTGAAGAGTAGGGAGTGGTAGAAAAAGAGAAATAGAGTCAATAAAAAGAAAACAATGACATGATTGAAATTAGCAGTGGTGGAAGGAACTCAGATCGTACACTATGAAAATACTCTAGTCCTGCGTTCAAAATTCGACTTGAGTAAAAGTACTTAAGTATTACCAGCAAAATGTACTTAATGTATCAAAAGTACTCATTATGCAAAATGGTAGTTTTAATTATGGAGCCTCCAAGGTCCCCAAAGATTATAGATTGTTTTAATCTTATGCACACAAGATAATTTGTTGCAAACTACAAGATAAAAAAAATATTTTTAGGGGACTTCGGGAACCTTTAATCCATAAAAATGCATCATATTTAATAAGTTGATTTTTATGTTTTCTTCGTAAAATCAAGTAGAGTAGAAGAATAAAGTAGAAGAAAATGGAAATAGTCAAGTAAAGTACCTCAAAATTGTACTTAAGTACAGTACTTGAGTAAATGTACTCAGTTACATTCCACCACTGGAAATTAGTGATCTTAGCCTGTGTACATGTAAAACACATGACACACAAAAACTGACACCTACCTCTAGAGGGGCCTGTAGCATATCTCCCAGTTGTTTAGCCAGCTGCATGTGGTAATGTGTACCTGATCCGTACGTTTCCCTGGTAACGGGGTTGGCAATACCCATGCTCAGCAGGTAGGACTTGAACCGTATCGTCTATAATGCAGAGCAGAACTGTTACCGAACTATTGCTGCATGTACAGTCATTTGAAACCACGTCCATTGTCCTCCTGTTCCCGCGTCTCATTTATGCTGGTCGACTTCTTACCTCGTCTTCTGTGATGTTTCCCTGCTTGTCTTTGATCTTGTTGGCTATAGATCTGGACAGCTCCACCATCTCTTTGGCCTTTTGGGTTAGAGCAGACAATCAATATAAGAAGGCTTCGAAAAGGTCAATAATTCTGTTTATAAATCAACAACTACAGGAAAATGTGAACATACAAAAAGAAAGCATTCTTTACCTTCACCATCAGCTGACTGAGGTCCTCAAAGGCCTGAAAAAAAAAAAAAAAACTAAATGGGTAATAGTGCTCAAAAATGTTCACAATTAAATAAACCGCAAAACTTCACGGCGACAGATATAATTTATATGTCATTCCGCGGCACCCTCACCCCTCCTCTGGCTGATGATAAAACTGAACATTCTCCCTAGACCCTAAATCCACATTTGTTTCAATGTCATACCTTTCACGATGCTAACTATGTCACTTTTATTTAATGTTATTCATATTCAAGACAAACATACAGTATGTCCAACAGCAGTTACACATAACTTCACGGATGCCTAACGAGTGTCACCGCGGCTGGGGTCAGCTTTAATTCATGCCAGTTACCATAAATTCTGATGGTGACAAGTTTTTGGCAGAAAAAAAAATTCTCAGTATGTTCACAGTCATTTTCGTCAAAACATGGCTAAATACAGAACTTCAGCTTCGGAGCTTTGAGGAGACACATTTCTCAGTATTTCACTGTTTTTGCTTTACAGTACCTCAGAAATGTTTTTGTCTGTTTCTTTCCTCTTCTCCTCTATCTTCCTCTCAATGCCGACAATCCCCACGGCGCGTGTCCTTCCTGCCTACATGACCACAAAGGAAAGGAAAAACACACAGAGTGAAAAACGCAGGCAATTTAAAAAGAAGCCTCAAAGGACAAGGAAAGACAAAGTGAGGAGGAGGAGGAGGGGACAAGTTGTGGTCAACTGTTACAGTTCATAAATCAATTTGAATGACTATGATTTCATAGTGTTTATCGAAAAAAAGCTGAGATTAATGTAATCTCATTTTGGAGACACATGACCTAATGCAACTGGAATGACAGTGTGTAACAGCCTACACGGAAGCTTATTTTACGTTAATACGAGTCCTGCTGTGGGATACTTGAATTGATATTAATGCCAATTTCTACCAATTGAGCAATACGTGTCGCTATCATATACCAGTGAATAGTCAGAGGCAAAAGTTCTGACTATTTTAACTGTCAAGCCCAATAATACAGACACAATACTGCCATCCTGTGGTGCATAAATTGCATTGACAGGAGTGTCATTCCCCAAACATCACCTAAAAAAAACTGCTGAACGGCAGTTTGGCTGGTACAGTTACAGCCCTGTGGGGTGGAAGCAAATAGAACAACCTTCTGGCATCTGAATTAAAAAATAAAATAAAATCCAGGAATATAAGAGACAGTGGAAAGGAGGAGATTCTGGTCGGATAAGAAGGAACATCTCTTCGGCTTCTAACCTGAGAGCTCGTTCCTGTGGAGATGGGTTGTGAAACCGGTGTATTCTCCCATCTCTTCTGAGTCATTTCCTCTGTTAGCCTCCTGTAAAACTGCAAGCACATGACACCACGTCAGTTCAAGGTAATAAGGAATCAAACGGAGAGTCTCTATCAAGAGGGTTCATCATAGGGTGAACGATAAAACAAAAGGTTAAACCACAAAAGCTCTTTTAGCTACTTGTACAAGTGGGGTTACCTCAATCTGCCCGTGTTCTTTGAAGGACAGCTTGATGAAGGAGTACTTGCTGTGTTGGTAGGGACCTGGCTCCTTGTTGGCAGGTGTTGCGTGCAGGTGGACAACTATTTTTGCACTAAAAGATTAAAGATGTCAGTAGTTAATTTACCATTTTCTTCTTGTAAATTGAAATTATTGTTATCAACAGTGGAAAAAATCCTGACTCAAGTTCCACTAGTTTGTTTCCGGAGCTTTCAACTGCAGGGTGCTGTGATATTCTCCCCAAATACAACCACCAGTTAACACGTGACCAAAGCTCCATGCTTAATTCACGTGATGACAACTGAGCAAACTCCATCCACTGATGAACACAATAAGATGCAGTTGCCAGCTCCAGAAAAAAGCTATTAAGTGGACCTTGATTAAGAGTCTTTGGTTAAACCTGCAGTAGGCAGAATATTTTTGGCATCACTGAGCAAAAATTCCATAACCTTTCAGCATATTGTAATTCAAGTGTTCTGAGAGATAACTAGTCTTCTGCACCTCCTCATGGCTCTGTTTTCAGGCTTTAAGAAATCTAGCCCGTGACGGGAGACTTTGGCCAATCACAGGTCATTTCAGAGAGAGAGCGTTCCTATTGGCTGTTCATTCAATGGAGGCAGTCAATCAGAAATGTCAGAAACATCAAGATGTTTCTGAAAACATCTGAGGTGAGAAATAGGCATTACAGTAACAGAAGATTGATTCATATTTGATCAGCGCTGCCTAGTTTGATCGGAGTTCACGAGTGATTGACAGCTGCTCAGAGACGGCAAGGCTCCAGCTCGGCTCTGATTGGTTGCTTTCCTCCGGTCTGGGAAATCTTGCAGATGCCATTAGGAGCACCGGAGGACACAGAGGCACATGATTTTTTTTCAGATTACCTGTCTCATGCACTACTGTCAGGATATAGTTTTATAAAAATAACTTTTTTAAATCATATTTGCTCCAATTCTACCTACTGCTGCTTTAAGTTACACATTTAGGTATTAAAACACAAAATATTGTTGTTCGCTCCCTTTTTAAGGAAATTCTGAAACCCTACTTCTCATTTCTGTTGTTCGATACCACAAGATGTATTTACAGAAACACTCACCTCTTTCCTATTCCGGCAGCCTGCTCCTCAAAGTAGAGGATCTGTGACAGGGGCATGGCTATGCAGCAATCCTGCAGGTGACACAAATACAGAAGTTATCATGAGAGTCAGCACACACAGAAAAAGACAAATCTGTGAACAATAGCACCAATTCTCACACACACAATCACTGATGTCTTACATGATTTTTCATGTCCCTCCAGATCAACCGATGGGTGCTCAACAAGGCAGCTCCAACATCCAGCTTAGCCTGGTACAATCACAGGGAAAGGACATGACGTTATTATTTTCTAATTATGTGATGTGCCTGTTCTTCATCAGCAGCTCATGTAACACCATCAATATTGCTGCGTTATTCAGCTGTCGTATTAACACTGTTGTGTGTAAGTTTTAGCTGCTGTGTTGTTGTTGTGTCGGGGCCACAAACTTAGCTCTCAGAAAACAAAACTATACCTTATCATCACCGTCATACAGTCTGACACCTCGCTGCTGTATTACTAAAGTTTCGTTTATTTCTAAAAGCCCGTTTGACCACGAAAAGCGGTCCATTTTTTTACTATTACAACAATTTTTTATTCTACTCCGCTGCGGCCGAGACCCATTTTATGTTTACTTCCTGTACGCTGTCCAAAAGTGGCCTGACAACTGCCTGCAGAGAAAGACTAAAAATACAACATAAAAATAATATAAGTCACAGTTAATTGTATATTGTTGACTATGTTGACTATATACCAGCTCTTTGTACTGATTATATTACACAAACTATCTGTAATTATGTTATATATATATATATTTTTTTTTGTGCATAATTTCCTACATGGTGTTCTTTTCTGACAGGCAGCCTCCTCGGGGTCCTTTCCGGTGTTGACGTTACTAGCGCCAGCTGTCAGTGGAAAGCTAACAAGGCTACTATCTTATCCTAGCGCGTTATTTAGAGATTTTTAACGATTTTTTATGCATTCCAGTATTTATCGTAATTATCGCCAGCACTGGATTTAAACTAAACTCGAATGAACGGACGTACGAATATTTTTGTACGCATTTTTTGTTGAGCTGTGCTCAGAATTAAGATTAGCTGTTAGCTGGCTAGCTTGTTGTTAGCTGCGGACAAATCTGGTGCAGACAGGTTTTTTTTGCACTGCAGACACAGCTTCTCTTGTTTGGAAGTCATTGTTCACGGGCGGAAAAGTTGTATTTTATATGAGGAATGTAAAGACCATGCAGCTTATTACGATGCTGATGATTTACTGCGAATATGCAATGCTTTAAATTATTTGCTTTCGCAGCATTATGAATTTAAATCAGTAACGTTGGATCAGTAATTAGACTTTAAGTCATCCGAATGCATTTTATCTTAAATCCATCTTAGCTGTTGTATTGTTAAAAGGTGTATTTACCAATCGCGTGGTATAATAACTGTGTTTATTTGAGAAAAGAGGCGAACGTTTGTTTGTTTGAATCAACAATCATGGATAAGAAATCATTTGATATAGTCTTGGATGAGATACGAAAGGTAAAGGAGTGTCTAATCCCCAAATTGTCTGTCCGATTTAAAGATTTGAAATCATCTCAACTTCGGGGTTTTTCTTCATTGTGTGTTTCAGTGCGTCCTGACCGATCAGCGGATCAAAGCCATAGAGCAGGTGCATGGATACTTCTCCAGTGAGCAGGTAACTGTCCCAAACAAGCACCACTCCCCATGTGATGTTTATCTCCGAGTTTATCCTGCAGTGAGTAAGTCAACAGAACCTCCAGCTCACCACATACTGTATTTTACCACACTAGATAGACAGAGGGGTTCCACACTGTAAAGTCCTCACAGTTTGTGCGTGTCTTAAACATGACATTAAATGAAAACAGTCCCTAAATTCATCAAAATGTCTCATATTTAGGATCTGATAGTATTACTCGTTCTTGTGCTTAACCAATGCTGCATATGGGTTTATTTTAAAATTTCATTCTTAAGTAAATGGCGTGTTGTGTTTTGTTAGATCAATGCATACTGAGGATAAATATGTATTTGCAGTTGTTGTTTTCACGCCAAACAAAGGTATGGCTGCAACTTGTTGTATAACAACAGTGTTGAAATATGTTTTTTATGAATAAAGTTGGTAGTCAAAATTGTCATGGTCTTTCATACTACTTCCATGCTAGAGCAGTGCAGCTCTAGTGTTATTGTAAGTTGTAACACTGTCTTGCACATCTGCAGGTGATGGAGATACTGAAGTATTTCTCATGGGCAGAGCCACAGATCAAAGCAGTGAAAGCTCTGCAGCATGTGAGTAACGTGTGTTTTAAGTGATTGGCAGAAAAAGTTTATGGTTTGCGTTGCTAAATATGTTTTCTAAAAAATTGATATGATTTAATTGTATAAAATCAACTACATCAATATTAGTGAAGCTGTAAAGATGTATTATTTTGTGTCGGATCTCCACCTGTTTTAAAGTGTTAGTTAAATGTTTGTTTGTTAAATGTTTCTCGTTCCGCTGCCTTTAGAAAATGGTTGCAATCCCGACAACAAAAGTTGCAAATATCCTGAATTGCTTCACCTTCTCAAAGGACAGACTGGTTGTCCTGGAACTAATAGCTTTGTGAGTACATTTTGAAAATGCATTTAAGCGCTCTGAATGGACTTTAAAACACTGTAGGTCAAATGATGTATTGTAATATCAGCCGGTTTGGTTCGACTAATTGGGTACTTGTTAAATATTGAATTTCTGTTCCCATACAGGAACATTGCAGATGCTCAAAATTATCGTCCTGTTGAGGATCTGTTTCGCATACACTTGTCTGAGAAGAAGCGGGCTCGCAGGATACTGGAGCAAGTAAGTTCACCTTTACAAATTCAACTCATGGTGTTGTTTGTGTTCTAGGTAGGTTAGTGTAGAAACCATATTTGCTAATTGTATGTCTTTGTATGAAAAGACCGTGAGGAATCCCTTTGGTAGCCATAGCCCCAGGGAACAACTGTTGCCTAGCGAGATGTACAGGGATGCAATTAAAGAATGATAAAGCTGTCTTGAATGAATAGCAATAGCTGTGTGCATTTGTTAATGTCTTTAACATCCCTAATAATAATAATAATATTTTTAATGCATGCTGTAAACACACACACACACAGTTTCTAAAATAATACAACTTCTGTGTCTCTAGGTATGTAAGGTTGGCTGCAAGGCTCCTGTAGCCATGATCTCCTCCTGTGGTATGATACCAGGAAACCCATACCCTAAAGGCAGACCCAGCCTGGTCAGTGGCACATTCCCTGTAAGTATGTGCATGGCTCTCCGTTGAGCTTCCCTGAACCACCACCAACTAACGGTAGAAATAAAGATGTAGAATTTGTTATTTATTTTGGTATGCAGGTCCCTACACTTTAACCTGTTCTACCTACCTCCATGTCTCAGGATATCAGTGAACAGAACAAAGTTCAGAATACATGTGACCTTCACTACTGTGTAGGCAAAAAATACGAAAGGGGACTTAAAGTTAAATCTTACTAAAATGTTGGGATTTTACTTTGAATACTGTGTAAAGTTTTTTTTATTTGTAATTTACAAAGTTGGTAAAAGTTATGTAACAAAAATCATTGTGTAAATTACATATGAAAGCTTTATACAATTAAAGAAGAAAGACAATGATACTGACTTCATTTCTTTGTCTTTGTGATTTGAATTGAAGTAGACAGCAAAAAGTGGCACATGTGGCAGGATTTTTTTTGTCCGCTCAAAATAAGCCCTTAAACCATGTAATAACGTATTTTGTTTCTGATCGCAGGGAATCCCTCCAGTTAAGAAAGAAAACGAGAAGAAAGAAGACACTTCCAACAGTCTTGAGGGGAAAGGCATTTCTGCTCGTATTATCGGACCTTTCAAACCTGTAAGCACTGGAATGGGAATCCCCCACTGGGATGGTGTAATAGTGCCAGGAGGCCCCGGGGAAACCTCATAACTGAGTGACGAAGCCTCACACTACTAATTACATTGCTGCTTACACATGATAAAAACTTCAACCTATATGTCAGGCCATGGTATTGTATAAGATGATGATGGACGACGGTGTGCTAAATGGACTTGACTGTACAATAGGGGGTGTAAGCAGAATAATGGTGAACACATACAGAAACAAATGAGTAATACAGGAGTAAGAAAACATTAACAGCAACCCCTCAAATTTAGATGAAAAGCATGGAAATCGACTTTGCACGCTTTACTCCAGCTATTTCTATATAATGTAAACGTTCTGGTGACTGATGAAGCTGTGAAAGATGTTTGACTTCTGCCCTTCATTAATAATAATAATCGTCTTGGAATATGGGAACATTATATCAAAACAACTACCATCTGCTGCATAAAAATGCCTCATTTGTCGGGCTATTAAGTGACCATACATAGCAGTGGTTCCATATTTTGCTTTTTGGTTTTCACTCCGTGTTATTCTAAATGTAATCATTGTGTTAGTTGCCTTATATGGCCTTTTGAAAACTTGCATCACAGATTCACAGATTTAGACAGAATTGGCTGATCAGTTAAGTGTTTTATATCTTTTTTTTCTTATCCTTTTCTAGTTTCCCTCAACCTACAACCCTCACCGGCCTGTGCCCTACCCTATACCACCGTGCCGACCCCACGCCACCATCGCACCAAGTAAGAAACGACCCACTTGCACATACTTGTCCCTACCTTCCCTCGCCCTGCCCTGAAATCGAACACTGTATGGAACTTGTCAATGATAAGAAAACAGATATGTAAGTAAGACAGAGGGCTCTCAGACAATTGAGGAATTAATAATTCTGCTTTGAGTGGTTTTAGGTATGTTTTTTGTTTTTTTTCTGGGATTGGTTGAGGTATAGTTAGTAGTGGGGTGCGTTGTGTGTGATTCTCACATTTGTGTGTGTGCGTGTGTGTATGGATGTGTGGTGGACGCTGTTAATATTTGCAACTGCTACTCAGGTGCGTACAACAACGCAGGCCTTGTTTCTGTGGGAGGGGTTATAACCACCAGCCTGCCCCCTCCCCCCTACAACTCCACCCACAAAGTAGCAGGTATGATTCGATGGAAGCGCGTGTTTGTGTGCGTGTGTGCGCGTGTGTGAAAGCAAATAGACACTCCTTGAAGCTTGCTGCCTAACTAGCTGGCATGCTGCTTACCTGCGCTTCTCAAGTTTAATGCCTCGTATCAGGTGAAGTTCTGGAGTACACCGAGTGACCAGAAAAAATACATCCTCCTGTACAATTGAATGCAATCCAATACAAACAGCTGTGTATTAAGATTCCTTTGATTTACAACTGTTGGAGAGATGTTGATTCAATCTGCAATCATTTTTTAGGGGGGTGTTGCCATATTGGATTGCATTACAGCAGCTGGAAGTTAGCTGGGAACTAGCTGGGATCCGGCTGGAAGTCGGCTGGGAGGGGAGATTCTAGGTGGCTGCATCCGTATATCCAATGCAACCACATTTCTGCTATATTGAATATGATCCAATATTTGTTAGTTAGTAGACAAAATGGAAAATTCAATTTAAGTACTTAATAATACAATACAGTCCAATAGAACACCACAGAATGGTATTCGACACACAAACAACTAAAACAGTAGTCGAAAAACTCATTAAACAAGGCTGTTGTATTGTATTGCAGTACAACGTTAAGGTACTTTTGTTTTCTGGTCAGTCCGTGTAGAAGTATGCTTTTTGTGAATTGCGAGGACGGGTCTTTTGGCTGCCTGGACTCGGGGTAGCTTCAAACTAATTTCATTAATCTTTTTCTTTCTGGAATCATGCTGTGTGCTGGCATTTAACATGCATCGCTTGGGATAACTTATATATTTTTTTTTTAACGCCATCTCATCAGTTTTCACAGTTGAAATACATCTATTAGGGCCTTTGGGGAGATATGTTGTCACATTACGCACAAAGATGTCTTAAAATTGACAAACGTCCAAAGCAGTGTTGAGATCAGCACAGTGTGCGATTTTAAAGTTAATTTGAAGTTATTTAAACATTTCCCCAAAGGTAAGAAGAAGACATATTCCAATCTTGAAAATTGTTAGATGTAATAAGTTGCACGCAGGGACGCTCTCCGGCTATTCTCCTCTCCTTTTTTTTTTTTAGATGTGAGTGCATTGCTTCTTCTACAATTGTTTGTTGGGTTTAACCTATTCTGTCTGTGTCCTGGAATGAAATTTGTTTTGAACAATAACACTAGTGATCACAAAGTATTTAATGCAACTTCTATTTAATTGTATGTTTTTTCTTTTTCTCAGTTGATTCTAGCACCATGTCAGATAATAGCAGTCGTCATTTTAGATGATCTTTTTCACCGACTCTGATCTTTCTCTCCCTCCAGGTTACGCCAAACCAGGCAACCCGCAGCATACCACACCTGGAGTCAACAGCGGGCCCCTCCTCATCCCTCACGGGTCCACGCCTTCTACCCCCGTCCCACCCCAGGCTTCTCCTTCTCACCCACTTCCCACAACCCCTATCACGCCGGTTTTCCCAGGCATGGTGCCCTCTCACAACCCCAACGCCCCCTCTCCCTCCCCCGTTCCATCCCCGTCTGTGATCAAAGCGGGTCCGCAGACCCCCGGTGGCCACGCTACACCTACTCCCTCCTCTGTCATTAAAGCCCACACCCCTTCGGGCACCCCTTGTGGAACTCCCGTCCCCGGCAGCGGGGGCTTCTCCCCTTCCCACTTCCATGCCATTTCCCGACCGGGCACCCCCGCTACCTCCCGCGGCGGCCCGGACCCCTTATCTCAGACGAACTCCATGGGCTCGACTCAGCAGAGGGTTTTTTCCCAGTCCGCGGACCACCAGTCGGGGCCCACCCACCCTGGCATGCACACGCAAGCAGGTAACCCCTCTGGGTCAGTGATCCGAAGCTACACCCCCTCTGGACCATCCACTCCGGTTATTCCGAGCTGTTCCACCCCGGGCCCCAGTCCCAAACCCTCCCCGGCTCACGTTGCGCAGATCCAGGCCGCCATGGCCGCGGCCGGAGTCCTGAACAGACACACTGGAGGTAGTAACAGTGGCAGTAACAGCCCCGTGCCCTCTGCTTTCAAGGGCACCTCTCGCTCTGGCACACCGTCTGTTAGCTCGCTGGTGGTACCAGGTTCCATGCAGGCTGCGCAGGCTGCGCAGGCCGCGCAGGCCGCGCAGGCTGCCCTGGCACGTTCCTTGGGTCTGTCGCACCCCTCTGGTTCTCCTCAAGTCTCTCTCTCTAGTCCCGTCGCTATGGCCGGCTTCCAAGCGCTGTCCTCCAGCCCGTCGCCCTCTCACTACCCTGGCCTGTCCCCTTTCTCCTCCCTTACGTCCTCTCTCCCCGCTTCCTGCATGCCTTCATCCATGCCTCCCACCACCAACATGTCTACCCATCCACCAACCTCCATCTACGCAGGCCTGGCTCCCGGCGCCGGCCACGGTGCAGGCTCCCCTTTCGGTCTGGGCCTCACCTCTGCCGCCTCTATATTCCCAGGCCTTCCGCCCGGTGCCAACCCCGCCGCCTTCCCAGGGTTGGGGGTTTCGGGAGGGCACGGCGCGGGGAGCCCCGTGTTGTCTTCATTCATGGGACTGCCGGGAGCCTCTTCGTCTTCAGTAGCGTCGGTGGCGCCACTGCAGGCAGCGGCGGCGGCGGCGGCGGCAGCAGCAGCCGCAGCTGGGGTTCCATCATCATCGCCAGTTTTACCAGGCTTCGCGTCTGCTTTCAGCTCCAACTTCCAGCCCGGGTATGTGAGCTTTGAACACTCTTACTGCCCAGTATATAGAAGCCATGTTAGATGGATAATCTAAATTAAGCCTCATGATTTTATATTGATTTCCTGATATTATTCAATTTAGTCGTAGCAGCTACTGTAGGTCTGTGTTACAGGAGTAGATTTCTACTGACGTGTAAAATTGGCTGGAAAAGGGGCATCGTAAATCATGTACTTCGATTTTCCACTTTGAGTTTTATAAGTGGGAACACTACAACCTAAGTGCAAAGTCCATTTGTACTTGTACTTCTTGGAGTGTCAGGCCGAGCCCTTGGTTTCTGTTGTCTCAGAGAGTTCTTTGCCAGTTGGCTACTAGGTGATTACTGTCAGTCATATATTTAGCCTGTTATCATGTCAATGAACTAGTGTTGCACAAACACAAGCCTCACCTTTGTTGACACTTCATGCACTCAAGAGGCGAGAAGTTTCCATCTTGCAAGAGCTATTAAATGAGCAAGCAAGTTATACTTGTTAATGTTAATACATGGGGAATGGCAAAATAGTGCAGTAAAATAAGGAAAAATAGAAACGCATGTACACTTAAGATACATTACATATCCAGCCATTAACCACCTTTATACTACTTCTGTTATAAGGTATAAGAAAAAGTATCCACTCTACATACACATACGTTTGTATATTCATTTGAAATATAAACACAAATATTGGTACATTGTATACTCACGGCATCCACACAGACTTAAAGGAAAAGTTCTAGATTAGTTTTAGACATTTTGGTAAATGCTTCGTGGCAGAGAGGAAGATGAGAGCAATAACTTCCTGGAGTCCCCGCTGGTTGCCTGGCAACTGGTCAGATATACTCATCACATTACCTCCCGTAAAACAGCCAATTGAATATTTTACACATCGTTTTTTGTACGGATTACACAAGCGAGATATAACGTGTTAATTAGTGAGCTTTAGAGGTGCTGCAAGGCGTATTTTGTCACCGTCGGACAGAGCCTGGCTAGCAGTTTCCCCCCGTTTCCAGTCTTTACGCTAAGCTAAGCTAACAAGTTGCTGGATCCAGCCTTATATTTAAATGGATAAATGAGAGTGACATCGATCTTGTGCTCATAATTCTTGGAAATAAGTCATTCAACATGAAAAAAGCAACTAATTGACTAAATAAATCTTATTATTTCGCAAAGTGTTGAACAGTTCCTTTAAACAACAAAAATGATAGTTTTAGTTACTAAGAGTCACCTAAAATATGTTCCCGTTTTCCATCTACCAGGATGCGTGTTGTATTTCATCACTTTAAATGAGATCTGTAAGCACTGTTTGTTGTAAAGCCCAGTAGAGACAGTAATTCTTCTGCGTGTTACAGGTTGAGCAGTGGACTCCAGCCTCCGGGAAGCAGCGGGTTCCCCGGTTTGCTGTCCTTCCCGGGGGTACCAGGCTTCTCTCCCTCTGCCTCTCCTGCTACCCTCAGTGGCCTCCACAACCAGGCCATGCAGTCTGCCCTGCTGCAGGTACACACACACACTATACACTCACTATACTCTGGCAGTAGTAAAAGTATTTGAATGTCAGTTTGATAAAGCCTCGTCGCTGCTACAAAAACAGTGCCTTTCTTTGTCTTGTTCCAGGCTCATCCCGTATCTGGTTTGGAGAGCTTTCCTCCTCAGCCCAACAGCTTCACCAACTACGCTCCAGGCCCAGGAAACCCCTTCCCCCTGCAGCCAGGCCTGCACCCCCAGTTGGGTTGGCAGTGAAACCCACAATACACTCTGAAACACGCCGGCCCCTATCGTACACCCTCTGCCCTGCCCCTCAGCAGTTGACACGTTTTTTTTTTTTTGTTTGTTTTTGGCCTCGAACCGTGAACAGTAAAGGACAGATCGGAGAGGTTCAACAATGTGTATGTTACAACCAGAATCACTTATACTACTACAGGAAACACTATCATGAAAACAGTCGAAATAGTATGTGTGGGGGGGGAGATTTCCTATATTATTCATAGTGAACAGTTGTAAATATCAGTTGTTAGGATTTACAAGTAGACAGGTCTTAATGTTAGCTGGACTTGGCTGTTTTTAATCAAGTTTATCAACATTTATTAGCGAATAATGAATTCTAGAAATGAAATTGAAAAAATGTACATGATATCATGTAATGAACGGACAGCATCCTCATGTAGTATTTCGTGTCCGGTCTCAGTGGAAAGGACAAGCGTATGATATCGATCGATTGTCCTGAATTGAATAATGTATGAAATTTTGAGGTGACTTATGGTATATTGAGCCGTGTGGCGCGGGTCATATTTTGAAGTGGGCACACCATAACTATTTTTTAATTCCTTGTGCTGCGTGAAGTGTGCGAGTGTTGTACGCAACATCTGCCAGTTCCACTTTGTGTTATTTTCAGTGAACACACTTCGTGGCTGTCAGCAGTTTACTGTGATTTCTTTCATATGTTTACAAAGTTCGTTTGACAGACGACGTCACCCTGTTAGTGCTATTATTACAGTATTTGACCAGATGTGCTGTATGCAGATGTTTCTGAGAACAAGCGTTATGTTGATTGATATATGGACTCGAGATATAAAATGTCTGTATTCTTCAGTGATGCTTTGCAACATAGTGAGAACTGTAATTTTACCTCATTTCCTGTACACCTCAGTACACTCAGAGACACGTCGTTTGTTGCCCCGTGTTATGTCTGTTTCGCCTCTTTTTTTTTTTGTATTTGCACCTGTTTTATTATTTTGTCAGTAAACTGCTGGTTGCTGTAGCTGTCGCTGTATCTCTATTCTGTGCGTATCATGAAAGCCCCTTTAAATAGAATTACTAAATAATGTTTAGATAAATAATGACAGCTAGACATGCAGATCCTATAGTTGAAGGCTATTTACTTTTAAAGAGGTGTAACAATCATCACCTATTTATGTGACTTTTTTAATAAAATATCAAAAGAGGTTGAAAAGTCTGATAAATTGCAAGTGCTCTAGGCTAAAAAAAAGAAGAAGCTAATTAATGTGGTATAGGGACATCCTTGTGGACATATTTTATTGTATCAGCAAAGTAAAGGTCAAAGTTTCTTGGTCAGAGAAAAACTCTATTAAGAGGATAGTTGTTAATTGTTATTATTACAAAATACAGCCTCAAAAGTGAGCAGATAACTGAATATGTACTTACGTATGTGACATTTACCTCCATTGATATGCAATTATTATTCTGTTATCTGTTATTGTATTTTATCCAACCCTCAGTATTATAACCGTTTTACGGCCTACTTACAGTTCATTTATGGCTCTACACACGGTGCTTATCGGGAGGATCAGTAATATTGCTTAACATAGGTGATGCCATCAGTCAGTTGACAATTAGTCATGAGACTCCAACACCCAGTCATGGGATCTCACTGGAGCAATTTCCATTATACCATTTTTTTTCCATTCTAGTCATACTTTGACTACTGTTATCTCTTTAACCAAACCTACTGAATTAACATCATTTTATTAATTCTGGATATTAAAAAATCTGTCAGGGCACATTTGATCTCATTTTATATACTGTAGTCTTGGTATTTGTAAGAATTTTTCTATTTCTTTATCAGCAGAATTATAATATAACTTGTGATGTCATAGGGGATAAAGTCCGGAGCTGCTCTATAAACAATGAATGGGTGACTGATTTTGTGGACCCACATAATGTTTGTTTTCTTTTTTTTTTTATATATATATATCTAAATGAGCTTTATTATATTGTAGTGTTAGTGTAGAAAATGTTCCCATATACTCATAGCATTACCCTTGGTGCCCTCGGTGTCATCTATAACACCTCTCCCTATTCATTGTCTATGGAGCAGCTCCACACTATAAACCCTGTGACATCACAAGTTTGAGTTTTAGCTCTCTAGTTTTTGGATTTTTTGGAGTGTTGTTCATGTTTACTAATATTTTTTTAACTGTCCTAGACCATAGGAATAACATGTATGAATTTTGAAAATGGGTTTAATGTAACATGTTCTCATGTATTATAACACACGTATGAGGAATTTTGTTCATCCCGATCAACACATGATTGCCTCTCTGAAACCGGTCTATTTCTCCTATCTGATCTTTCTTTTCTTTGTTTGGTTTTTCTTTTCTTTTGTTCTTTCCGTGGTCTTGAAATAGGTCTTGTGAGATATTGAATTGTTCGCATTTCTGCAGACATCGTACAACATTGATAATCCTGATAGATTCTTTACAAAAAGAGAGTCAAATGAGCTCAATCCAGGATGTGTGTGGCTGTTAAATAGTTCCTCATTCTAGTAGGAAGTGAAACGAGGGAAAGTGCAGAATTTCGTTCTTCACTTCTACTTCAGAGAAATATCATCCATACACTATTATTGTTGTGTTTAAATGGCTCGATACTGGTAGGGTTCACTGTGCAAAGACACTGAGATTATCCAGTTATGTATTAGCATCATGTTGATTGTACTTTGTTGATGATCAACTCAAGAGTCAGAGCCACACCTTCTCTGAGAGCTACATGATAATGCAGCATTGCAGCTTTAAAAGGCTGGGTGGCTCCCTCCTTTTCAGATACACTTCAACAAACCCTCTCAACGTACTTCCCCTCTCAGTTGTAACCAGCACATGGAAATGGAGGACCAAATGGAAAGCCAGAAGAGAAGAGGATTGAGCAAAGACGATTTAATATGTAAGATAAACCGCATTTCTTTTTTATTGTCGTTTTCTTCTGAGCTTTTAATGTTACATAACTGGTTAAAAGTTAAATATTACCAACACCAAACGTTAAACTTTAGATCAACAAAGGAGTTGTTTGCTCTTCCCGTCAACATGAGCTCCATGTTTACTGTCCATTACCATTACATTGTGTATCATGTATGATGTATACATAGGAGCTCACCTGTACAGGTAGAAAACAGCCGGAGAGGCTAGGGCAAAGTAGAACTCCGTCGTCATGGAGACAGAAATCACATGTCACTGAGATAAGAGTCCCAAAAGCATGTGACTCTTGAGTGTTTGTGTGTGTGTGTGTGTGTGTGTGTGTGTGTGTGTGTGTGTGTGGTGTGTGGTGTGTGTGTGTGTGTGTGTGTGTGTGTGTGTGTGTGTGTATCCATACCCTGTGAGGACAGGTGGACTAAGGAGCTGTCATGTCACACATTTGCGTGTTGCTGATAATATTTCATTTTCATACATCATTTTTTAGCATAATCGTTTTTCCAAATCTTTGTAATCATCAACAAACTGTTGGACGGGATCAGGTGACATGGAGAGCTGTGTATACACATAATTTATATGCACCCACTTTCACTCAGGTGCTTGCAGCACAAATTAGCAATGCATGAACTGGGTGCACAGATTATGAAAACACAATTTTTTTCATAGTTCCAATTAGAATAGACAGGTTTTGGTGCTATTTTTTTTAAACCTATTTATTTGGAATCGGAGAGTGTACAGTAAACTGTGATTACACTGTTGCAATCCTGGCCTTTTCCAGTAACTAGATCATGTGAAACAGGGGAAGTGCAATTGCGAGGCTCTCTAATGTGTTGTGGTTTAGTGAAGCGGTTAAAAATTGAATTTAGTTCAACAACAGGAAACTGCATTTCCTTTGGTTTGGCCTAGAAAGAGAGAATAATGTTGCATATAGTGATACTAGGACAAAAGAAATTCTAACTTAAGTGTTACAAAGGCCATGAAGTTGAAGCTTTTTGCAAATGAAATTATAATCAGCCTCCCATGACAGTGTAATACAGCAGGGTGCTGTGCTGAGATGTGAGCCATAAAGTCAAATGTGCCGTTGATATGTGTGAAAGCGTCCAATTGAAAGCTGTCTTGTCTGAACACAAGGTTAACAATGTGACCTTGAGGGATTCAGTGTGAAATGTAATGGCTTTATTGCAAAACATGCACAGATAAAAGACCGAGATACAGCTGGAAACTATGACACGGTACGACACGCAGACCTTTCCCTCACTTAATGACTTCTTTTATTATCAAAGTAGTGCTCCAGAGATCATGTTGCATGGGTAAACATTTTACTGTTTGCACTCTCTGTGTGTAAACTGCTAGTATCGGTGTTGGACCTGAGCTTGAAATCCAATCCATTAAATAGAAGTTATAATTAATGTTCTAGTATGGTTTTTAATAATAGTGTGTTGGCCTTTTCAGCAGCTGAGGGTTGAAAGCTTTCCTTAACTCAAGTGAGCTCCTGGACATCCATTACGAAAACGTAGCATACTTCAAGTTTGTTTTATGAAGTAAAATTAAGTAAAATTCAAGTATATTTTATTTTAAGTATACTTTATGTAGTAAGAATACTAATATCAGTGTACTAGTAGTATACTTTTAAGTGTACTGACCCACTTTTTAGTTTATAAAAGTATACTTTTAAGTGTACTTTAAGTGTAAGAATAGTAAAATTTGAGTACACAACTAGTTTACATCTAAGTTGTACTTTGTACCGCAACTATATTATGAAGTGAACTATACTACAAATGAACTTATATGCTGTTAGAACTAGTTATATACTTGTAGCCCACTTATTGGCTTATGGAAGTACACTTTAAAGTATACTCTCAGTAAGCTACTCTTTTACTAGTTTTTACTGCAAGTATACTTGTAAGTTTTCTTCACTTACAGTACTTAGCCAATGATTTATGCATTACATAAAGAGACTTTTGCTATTTGACTTGATATTTTATTTTTATTTTGATATAAAAAAAAAAGAAAAGTTTTTCTCGCATGCCTCCACGGTGAACGGAGAATGCAGAAATGTAGAAAATTCTTTAAGATTTAAAGTAAATTAATATCAAACCATATGTTTACAAACCCTCTAATAGGCTACTCTACCAAAAAGTAAGCATAAGCCAAGTATACTTAGACTTTTCTGTATACTTGTTGGAAGAAACCAATTAAGTATAATTTTGTATGTCTCTGATAAGTACATAAAAATTCAACTGAAAGCATACTCTCTTATTTTAAGTTTAAAAGAAGTATACTAACATCACACTTGAATAAACTTAATTTCCGGTAAGGGATTTATAGCAGATGACGTTCATATTTCCCCAGAGAATCAGATCTTCTTGATCTTCAAAACTGTTCACATCTCTTACTTTGCTATAACAACGAGGCTTTCCTCTCCATTACATATTTGTTCACAATATGTCAAACCTCCCCCCCCCCCTCTCTCTCTCCAGCTGAAAGGACCGGGTCTTTGGGATGCATCGGTTGGTTCATAGTCATAATCTCTGGCTTGTTCTCAATTCTCCTCTTCCCCATCACCATCTGGTTTCTCCTGAAAGTGAGTGAACTGCAATAAATGAGCCCAGTGGGTTGAATGGCAGAATCCGCTGTTTCCTGTATTGTGAATTTGAATATGAATTGAGATTGTGTGCTGTGGTCTTCCTGCCGCTGTTGCAGATTGTTCAGGAGTATGAGCGCGCTGTCATCTTCAGACTGGGCCGCATTACAGACAGGAAGGCTAAAGGACCAGGTAGAAACAATAACAATATCTATATCCTTTTTTTCTGTTGAATAAAAATCCTGGATTGGGGATATCATTTGTGGTTAATTTCAGATTGATGCAAGATAGTAATGTAATGTTTAAATTCATGCTTTTTCCTGTTTGTCCGCAGGAATTTTCTTTATTTTGCCGTGCACTGACACCTTTGTGAAAGTGGATCTGCGAACAGTTTCATTTGACATCCCACCACAAGAGGTAGGGTTGGCACAAAGAGCAACACACATTGATTTAAGTTTACATCTGTGGACACACAAACAAACTCATGTATTTCTACTCTAGATCTTGACCAAGGACTCAGTCACTGTTTCGGTGGACGGAGTGGTGTACTTCCGGGTCAGTGACCCCATTGCCTCTGTGGCCAACGTGGCTAACGCTGACCACTCCACCCGTCTGCTGGCTCAAACCACCCTCAGAAATGTCCTGGGGACGAAGAACCTGGCTGAGCTCTTGTCTGACCGCGAGGGCATCGCTCACAGCATGCAGGTACAGGAAGCTCTCAGATATCATACCTGTAACGAACAAAAGAGAAGCTTGTTCATATGTGTTTGCCGAAGGTTTCTTTCAAAGGAGGGCACCACATCATGTTCAAAAATGATGGAAGACATGGCTTATTTTCCCTGATTTTTAATCTCTTTTGGACAGATTTATGTGTGAATTTCATCTGTGTAATGAAGAAATTACGTTGTAAGCTACAGATGTAAGCTCCTCTTCTTTCTGTCTTTTCCAGAACAGCCTGGATGAAGCCACAGACAACTGGGGCATCAAGGTGGAGCGTGTGGAGATTAAAGACGTGAAGCTGCCACATATGCTGCAGAGAGCCATGGCCGCCGAGGCAGAGGCTACACGAGAGGCCAGAGCCAAGGTCAGGATATGTAGCATGACACATGCATATACAATCATTTCAGCCGATTAGACTGTTGTCAGGCTATTAAATAGGCGTTATCAGTTGCTATAAGCCCCATAGATGTGGGTCAGTAGGGGCCTACTACACCCACGAGTAGGTTTTATCTATTGACATGGTAGATCACCGAAAGAAGGTATAAAAGAACACAACAGCGACCTCTAGTGACCGTAATAATTATGACAGGAGCAGAAACGGAAGTCAGGCGCTGTAGTATAGGCAGGGTGAAACTCCATAATGGGTGGAGTTCGGGGATGATGGATGGGACACAAACCACATGACTGTGAAACCAAAAATGTGTAGTTGTCTTTGTGTTCGTAGTTATTTTAACCCAGAACACAATGTTTTTCCCTAAACTTAACTGTTTTTTTGTTTTTTTTGCCTAAACCTAAAGAAGTTATAGTTTTATTGCCCAAACCTAACTGTTTTTTTGCCTAAACCTAAAAAAGTTGAACTTTTGTTGCCTAAACCTAAAAAGTTGTAGTTTTGTTGCCTAAAGCTATAGAAGCCGTTTTCTTTGTGTTCAAAACACTGTTTTACATGTTAGAATGTGTTGCTTTTAAGTTTCACTTCCACTTTAACAACGTAGTAGGCGTAGTAGGCCCCTATTGACCCACATCTATGGTGCTTATAGTGACTGATATAGCCTATTTAATGGCCTGATAACAGTCGAATCAGGTGATCATTTACTGTATAACACAATGTGCGTCATGTTCAGGCGTTTAATTGTATGCTTAGTCTTAATATCTCTTTCTTGATCTACGCACAGGTGATTGCAGCGGAGGGCGAGATGAACGCCTCTCGTGCCCTGAAGGAGGCGTCCCTCGTGATCTCAGAGGCTCCGTCAGCCCTGCAGCTTCGCTACCTGCAGACTCTCAGCACCATCGCAGCGGAGAAGAACTCCACCATTATCTTCCCCCTGCCCATGGATATCATATCTCACTTCATGAAGAAGTGATACCTCAGTTTGTTCGTCCTCTAAAGTCAATTTAAGTAAGATTAAACATGAATTGGAGGGGATCAGGGTACATTTCTGTGGCTCCTTGTAAAATATATACTCTCAGGAAGCAAGATATTGCTATTGTGGACATTATCAGACTGATCATAGAAACAACTGTATGGTGTATAATATACAATATAAACTGTGATCAGCCCAGGCCTGCTAAACAATGTGATTTTGTTTAAATTTAGAGTAGTCAGCATAGTTTAAGTCTTTGACAAAATGTATTATGAAGCATGGTATCGTATGTCATTAAAACTATAAAACAGATAGCGTCTCATGATATTATATGATGTAATGTTGATCAGTTGCATATTTTGATACTGAATTAAATGTAAAATGTTTAAAACTTTTGAAGTTTTATTCTCAGTCATACAGCTTACGAAGCTTCTGTTGCTTTGACTCTTAAATCCCTGATATGATGTCTGCGATATTTATGTTTTTGTCACTTCACTGTCATAGCAAGTGATGGTGATTGTATCTTTTCACCATTGAACAGTATTCTTGATATTATTCAGGTAATTTTTTTTTCAATAACCACTCTGTAGCAAAAAGTACTGTACACTTACTTTTCAGTCAACTTAAATGTATTAATTTATTTTATTTTAGAAATTAAAAATTAGAAAACATGAAAGAATTTGTAAAAAAACAACAACAAAAAACAAAAAGTGACTAAATAGTATTTTGTGTGTTAGCTGGTCCTAACGTGTTGTTGCTGGATATGAGTGAAAGACAAGAGAAAAACGACAGGATATCTGCAAACTCTAAACCTAGTAGTTCTGTCCAAGTATACTTTAATGCTTGTGATCAGTCCTGAATATCTACGGTAACTTATGATTATTTTCATTATTGATTAATCTGCCGATTTTTTTCTTGATTAATCGATTAATCGTTTGGTCAATAAAATGTCAGAGAATAGTGAAAAATGTCCATCGCAGTTTCACAAAGTCTAAGGTGATATCTTTAAATGTCTTGTTTTGTCAGTTCAAAACTTAAAGATATTCAAAGAAATCTCCATAATTGAGATGTTGAAAACAGCATTGTCTGACATTCTTGAATGGTAAATTACTTGAACGAACGATTAATACACTTATCCTTAAATGAAACATGAACACCACGTGACTTTTCTTGAATATTTTTTTAATACTGTGTTCTCCCCAAAAAAGTACAAATAAAAGCATCAACATACTTTTGTATACATTACATGTTGAACTATCTCATTCCTCGTCCTCTAGGCCTCCTACGCTACGGTTTACGTTTTTGAACCATCACAAATGCAGAGAGGTAAAAGAAGAGAAAGGGAGAGTGAGAAACAGCAAAGACAGAAAAAACATGCTTCTATTACTCTGTTGGTGCACTAAGACACAACTCATGTTGTAGATGTATTTACATTCAAACATACAATCAGTGCCAGAACAAACAATTTCAGTAAACTTTGTCTCTGGACCAAATCCACCAGGAGGGGTAATTATATAGCTTACCTCCACAAATTCAAATTCTAGCGCTGAAAGTTGACGAGCCATGGAAACGTTTGCTACGACAGCATTTTAAACATGAACATCAATCCCTAATGGATTAGATAAATGAGCCATGTTTCTCGTGGGGAGGAAGTGCTACATATTGAATGGCTGCTACATAGTGGTCAGACGAGAGGTCCTTCTATATCAAACGAAACCACATGAATGACTCGTATAAAATGCAGTCATTACATATTTTGACATTCAGAGCATAGTGAGACATAGATGTCCACAGGACACATTGAAGGGTCATTACAATACCAGTTCATTGTTTAGAAATCATAGTCCATCCAAAGGTGAAATATCAATTTGTGACTTTCATATGTAAACAATATTTTTTGTTGCATCCTTGTATTTTTTTGCACCTGAAGTGACCTTTAGGAGGACCCTGAAGAGTCATTCAATGACGTACAGTAGGTGAACTGCAAATCCTAAAACATTGGAAAACACAGTGACTCTCTGACTGGTATATTCTTACATTTGATCGTTATGCAAAGACATTCTCAAAAATCATCAGTGTAGGTATAAAATAAGTGAGATACATTTCTCAAATCCTTATGCTGTGTTTGACATTCTTTCGTTTAAGAACATTTAACCCTGTGTACGTGTCATACAAAAAATCTTGAAGATCCATGAAAAGATTTTTTTTTTTTACTTTTTCACGGCCGTCAAAAGTGCTGGTATAGCAATTTAAGATCAAAGTCTATTACTGAAAAACCCAGAAATGTCCTTTACATGCTGGTAAAAGTTTACATTTACCTGTAACTGAACAGAAAAAAGTCTCTTTTAACCCATGCTCCCATTAGACTGCCACAGATTTACCCTCATCCCTTCTCACTGGCCTTACTGGTTTATTTACACTCATTTACATGTCTAGTATGAACAGCTTTGTTTGTTTATGTGCGAGTAAATCACTGAGATTACATCGTAACACTGTGGTTTTCACTGAGGGTAAGTTAGTCAGTACAGTACAGGACACAGCTATGACAAACTGTATGCTATAAAATAATTTGTATATACCAAAGGTTGGTTTCTATTTTGTATCATATATAAGAGGAAAATTATCTCGGGAAATATCTTGAGAGTAGAATGTTCTGTAGAGAAGCTATACAAAAGGAAGAAAAAAAAATATTTCTAATCTAAATTTAGAAAAGAATTCCCTGAACGATATATTCTCGCGCGCTGAGAATTCAGCGTAGCTTGCGAAAGTTTCAACGCAACACTCGAAGGATAAAAAGTGTCATTCAGATAAAGAAAGCATCAGAAGAGGTGATGAAGAGGTCAACACAGGTTCAGAAAGGGCGACTAATCTTTGCAACACGAGTCGCAAAGAGGTAAACGGAGGGTTGACCTGTGTTTTGTTTAGCTTATAGACCCACATCGTGTCATGAGACAGTCCCCTGAACACACCACCTATGTATGTGTGACGACAACAAGTCGGCGTATCTCCTTCATCACATTATTCCACTTGTGTCCCATAGGTTCAGCTCAAGCTTAGTAAATAGACAGACCACAGCAATAAGAAGTTTCACATTAAGACTGGAAGACTTTCACAGTACATGCTTGCTTAAGTAGCAAAACACATGTAACAAATAAATTAGATATAAACATCACATTTTAAAGAAATGCACAATAACATTTAAAATTCCTGTGTTAGGTTTCCCCCCCCCCCCCCCCCCCCCCTTTAGCTTTGAGCTCCCTGGTAGCTGTGTTTTTGTTGTTGTTGTTGTTGTTGAGCTACAGACACAACAGACTGCACATTCCCGCTGAGGTAAATATAAAATGGCAGACGTACGTTTTTGCAAGTTGACCTGAGGGATCCCGAAAGTGGAGAGTATAGCTCATCATCGTGTGTTGAGATGCTGTAGGAAGACCTGACAAAGGTTTGAATAATAAGTCCTCTGGATGTTGCAGGTAAAATGGCGGGGGGGGGGGGGGGGGGTTCCAGATAGGGTCGGACTCATTACAAAATATTAAATACACCTCGAGGAGGCTGAAAAACATGAACCGCTTTGATTACAAACCAATTCTTTATCCAAAGTCCTTTATGAAATAAAACGTTGGTCGTTCTCTGCTGGTGAGACGGCAGGACTGAGTATATAAGGCGCTTTGTTGGGGATGTTTTTCAGATGAAAGAACAAAAAATAGATAATGGCACTCGGAGAGCGCAGACCTCCGCCAAGGTGCCTGACTTTAAAAACAGATCACAGCTCACAGCTCTCATTCAGCAGCCTTGTTATGTCTGTATAACGTTACACTAAGTTGTCTCTCATCCCGTCGTCTACCGCTTTGTTCTTTCTCACCGCGGATGGCCAGCAGCTCCCGCCGCACCTCGGAGTCTCGCCACACATCAACACACGTTCCCTTTGGCCTTGGCGGAGGTAACAAGGCCTTTGGCCTTGGCGGAGGTAATAATAATTGACTATGAGAAACTATTTCCAGTGAGAGAGAGTACTGTATATAGCTTATTTTATTGAGGACGTGAGCGTGTTTTTAACACACCAGAGTGTTGTGTTCCGGTGAGAGTGTGCTACTTTCCATCTGTACTGTTTCTGTCTGTGCGGGACTCATCATGACTACCCATGCAGGGAGCTTCCACTACTATCTGTGTCACTATCATACAGTATGTACATTCCACATTTCAAGATTTATACAAGTTGGGATTGGGGACAGAGAGCTGAGCCGCTGTCATCTCCATCGATTTTCCGTTACAATATTTATCGGTGTTTCACGTGATGGACACCATCAGCTGTGGAGGCTCTGTGTTTTGACACTCACTGGCTGCCCAAGTTTGTCCTGTGATGACTGGAGACCACAGTCCTTGTCTCCAACATGTAACTTCAATGCCATTCACATTCAAAAAGGGAATGATGGAAATAAAAGAGAACGAGCCAGATAAGGAATTAAAAGAGAGCGATGCGAGCTCATCTCTGCAAAGAGCTGAGACACGAGGCTGAGCCACAGCGATTGGCTGACACTCTGTGTGTGGGCGTGGCGGGGCCAGGGGAGTAATTCTGATTGCTCGCTGCCCTGTGAGTGGGCGTGGCCGGGCCAGGGGAGTAATTCTGATTGCTCGCTGCCCTGTGAGTGGGCGTGGCCGGGCCAGGGGAGTAATTCTGATTGCTCGCTGCCCTTTGAGTGGGCGTGGCCGGTCCGGGGGAGAGATTTTGATTGGTGGCGGCTCTGTGGCAGGGGGAGCAGTACTGAGCCTGCTGGGGGCAGCCGTGGCAGTGGGTGGGGGAGTCGCACCCCGCTACAGGTGAGGGGGAGGAGAAGAATGGGGACGAGGGGACGGGGGAGGTGGAGAAGGAGCGGTGCAGCGGGGAGGAGGCGGGCGACATGAGGGGGCTGGTCTGGAGACGCCACAGCAACTCGTCGTTGTTCCGACTCAGCCGCTTCTTCTCAGTGTTCTCCTTCTCGACCGAATCGTGGAGGTTGGAGTTCTCCTCGGACAGTTGCCTGCAGGGACAACGGCACAGAGGAAGCTAACATTAGCATAAGGAAGCACATACTGTATTACATGAGAGTACAGTGAGTACAAAGTAGAGATTAAAGAGGATTTATTATGCAAATTTTCAAATGCATACTTGTATTTTGAGTTTCTACCCGAACATGTTTACATGCTTTCATGTTCAAAAAACGCTTTATTTTTCTCATACCGGCAGTGCTTTTCACCCTCTGTCTGAAACGCTCTGTTGGAGCCCCTCCCCCCTCCCGAAAAAAGCCCAGCTGATTGGTCAGCTGGCCCTCTGTTGTGAGTGGTCAACCAAACCAAACTCTTCAGACTTCGCTCTAGCTCCGCTCTAACTAGCTTTGTTCGAGGGCGTGCCCATCTAACAGCTAGGGAGCTATTATGCAAATGTGTTACTTGGTGACATCACCATGTTACAGAATAGAAGGCGGGACTTCAATCAAGGCATTTCAGGCGTTTCAGGAGCAGTGTTTCTGTGGCGTGGATTTTGGGTTGTGTAACTTTGCAAACCTTTTACATGCACAAAAACGATATAACTGACTAAAGGAAAGGGAAAAAGCACAAAAGCATAATAGGTCCTCTTTAATGATGACTGAATGTGTCTCACCGGGACAGGACGAGGTTATTTTCAATACGAGCCCTCAGGTCTTCATTCTGCTGCTGCAGAACCTGGACCTTCTCCTCAAGGAACACGTTCTTTTGGGCCTGCTCAAAAGTAGAATACAACCACAGTGTAATCTTCACTCACCCAGACACACACTGACTACCGTGTGTATCCAGACCAGTGTGCATGTGTGTGTTTGTCGAGACAGCTTATTTGAGCCTACCACTTTCTCCAGATCGGAGATCTTCTTCTCTTGCTGGTGTATCTGCTGGTTCTTCATTTCCACGACCTCCTTCAAGCTCTTCAGATCTTGCTCAATGTGCTGGTATGGAGCCAAAGCACCCTGTTACAGACACGAAGAAGACAAGAAGAGGGTTATTGATGGGGCTTAGAAGGACAGCAATAGTGTGTTTTATAGATTAGGTGAACTCACGACTATCTGTTCATCTGTACTCCTCCTCAAAGCCTCCTCAAAGCGTTTGGCCTTGTCCCTCAGACTCTGGTTTTGAAATGTGAGGGTATCCACTTGATCCTGAAAAAGCAATAACAAATATCGCCTAGTGTGCATCAACCAAAAAAATAAACCATTAAGTATCATTTTTATGGCAACAAACCTGTAGAGAAAGCCGAAGTTTCTCAAAATCCTCCTCTAGAAGTATCTTCTGTTGTTCATGGGCCTTCCTTAAGTCTAGAGACATTCAGAGGAACAATAGAAAAAGAGATTTGGTGTGGTTTCTAGCAATGACGGTATCATATTGTGTTTTTTTTTTTATTTCAAATGAGGTCTAAAATCACACCTCTCATGGTACGGGCGTGCTCCTCATGCAGTGTTGCCATGGTGATGTTATGCATGTCTCTGAGCTCCTGAATGGCTGCCCGGTGGTTGACTGTCATCTCCTCCATCTAACACACACATACACACACTTTAATGGCTGATCAGATTACACATGAAAGATCAGATCTCATAACACAAAACATCTCCCATGATGCCTTTCTTTCTCTCACCTGTTCCTGCTGCTGAGCCCTCAGCTCCTCCATCTCTGAGCGATGCTCCTCCCTCAGGTGTTCTGCCTCCGCTGAGTGACACTTCCTGAGCCCCTCCTCCACGGCGGCGAGCTCCGCCTCCTGCTGCAGCTGCAGCTCCTGCAGCTCTCGGTCGAACGCCACCTCCAGCGCCGTCTTCTCCCGATGGAGCCTCTCCCATCGCGCCGAGTTGGATGCTGCGTACGAAGCAGAGAGTATTTTATGGGTGTTTTCTTATTAGAGCGTGCAGAACTTTTACTGCATTCAAACTGGGGTCATGGTTATTTCATTTTCATTTTAGCTATGTTGCGGAATTTCTTATACACAGGTTAACTCATTCAGCAAGAAGGAAGAGGCCCAGGAGCCGTTGGTGTCTTACACAGAAGTTTTATTGAAGCTTGATCAAGGAAAATTGTCAGGTCTCCACATTGAGTTTTTCTCTGAGTGCAGGCCTCACAACTCTGCCTTTCCCCCCTCGGTGCTCAGTGTCTTAGCCTGCATACCATGTTTTGACTACAAGAGACTTCGCTTTTCTGTGACCTTGGTTGCCCGAGCAACGGGCTCCACTCCCTAACTGTAGAGCAGCTGCACAGATAAGAGGTCTCACCCCTAATCAGGAATACAACCCAGCGATGTCAACACGAGGGACACACTGACCCCCGACCAAGGCGAGCGAGGAATAGATGGAAAATTTGGGGAAATTCCATCATAGGATAGATTAAATTTCTAAATAAAACTTCCATTTGGGAGTTCCATTCCACTTCCATAATATGGAATTAAATTTGTTTTTTTTAATGCAGAGTATGATTTATTAATCTCTTTAACATAAACAAAGCACAATTAAAGCTGCTCAGTCAAACAACTTACTTGTTGAAATCACTAACGAGCCATCGTTAGTGTAATTGGTAACACCTGTGCTGGTACCTGATTGGACAGATTGTGTGTTTGTTTGGTCAAATGTTGGTTCTCACTCACCCATTTCCTCTCTGATCTTTTGCATTTCGAAGGACAATTTCTTTTGGTTTTCTTCTGTAGTTTTATTCTGAAAATTGGAAATAAACAACATTTTGATATGGTGCAGGTTCCAAGTTCCATTCATACAATGAACTCTGGAGTATGGATGCAAACTACAATCCTAAAGCCATGCTAGCAGCTCTGTGAGGTTCATACTTGAGCTAAATGCTAACGCCAGCATGCTCAAATGCTCACAATGAAAACACGTTGATGTTTAGCAGATAATGTTTACCATGTTCATCATCATCATCTTAGTTAAGTGGGCTAGCATATGCTAATTAGCACAAAGTACATGTACAGCTGAAGCTGATGGGAATGTTGCCTATTAGTTTAGCAGTTTCTTGCTCATTAACCAAAGTATTATCAGGCAAACTTTTAGAGCCATGTGCTAGCATGTATATAGCATATAAGGCGACATATTGTTATCACATACAAACATCATCTGAATGTATGAAAATATAGGTTTATAACATATATGAAATATCCATAGTTAATTTGTATATGTACATATATTTAAAATATCTATATGATGAATTTTTGGTATTATATGTTGCAACCATATACGTTAACTATATATTTTTTACAAATTTATGTTACCTATAAGGCGATATATTGCTGTATATCACATACATACATTCTGGATATATGAAGATATAATTTTATATCTGAGTGTGTTTTTACTTTATATGTACATATATTTCATATATGGAAATTCAATATATGTACATATATTTCACTTCCATGTGGGACTGTAAGATGGAAAAACAAAACCTGTGCCTACTTTTTCATCATGCTCAATGATTCTTTGAATTAATGTTTATAAAAAGATAGAAATAAAGAAATCTAAGAAGAAAATAGAAAAACAAGAGGAATATGATATCTATAGAGCTGCTTGGGGGAAAACACTACCGTCGATGTCGCTTAACGATATGAATAATAGACTCATGTATGTGGGCTAATCACCTGCATTCTGTTGTCCATACAGCTGTACAACAGGCTATTTGTTGTGTCTGACTAATGCCAGCAGAGGGAGCTCAAACCTACTTCAACAGGGCCACACTTGAACCATTCTTGTCTTACTGTATCTGCACTGTGTGCTGGTGATTGCAGCACTCAGACAGTGACCATAAAGAAGTCAGACAGTCCCTCGGCAGTCTGGCGGCAGTATTACAGCTATCACACCTCAGAGGCTAAATCACTCCATCAGACACAGAGAGCTGCATGAAACCAGCACAGTGACACACTGAACTCTGGAGGACCCTGCAGCCGCAATTACTCTTCCTCATCGTTGCCGCTCGTGGACCACGCTCTGAATCTCACCTCACCTCATGATGTTAAATACCGTATGTGTCCTTGAGTTCATTCATGTGTGTGAGCATGTGTTTTTCTACAATCCAGGCTGAGTAAATGGAAAGGTTGAGGCACTGTTGTCTTTCTACATAGGATTATAGATTTAACCCTCAGTAGTAAAAGTGAGAGGTTGGATTGTGGGGGGGAAATACACATAATTATGATAGCCCTATTATGGTGTAAGACAATTTTATTGAGCGTATGCATTGTATTATTCAAGCTGGCTACCTTGAGGCAGTAATGCTGCGTGGTGATAATAAAGGCTTCCAGACCCAAGGAGGTCTTCTTCAGTTCCTCTCTCAGAGCTCCCAGCTGCCTCTCCTGCTGCTCGCAGCGTCCCTGCAGCCTCTGAACCTGAGCGACAAAAGAATAAAATATTATAATACAATAGTGCAAACTCAGAAGCGGCGCCGCAGCTTTTCTCGGCAACTCACCTCCTCCTTTTGCTCCTCTTTTTCTCTCTCCTCTGCTTGTCTTTCCCTCTCTTTCTGTTGAGCCTCCTCTTTCTCCCTCTGCAGGCTCTCCTGCTGTTCCTGCTGCAGCCTCAGGGGGGCCACGCGGCGAGGCGACCCCGGGGGAGCTGACCCTCGCACCGCTGCTGCGGGCCACTGCCCAGACTGGACTGTAGGGAGAGAAAAAAAAACAAACATAGAAAATTAAATTAGCTAGAAATTAGTCTGCGTGAGCATGTTTTTTTTTTTCCCCATATTGGAAAATCACAAAAAAAATGTAGAAATATTCAAATGATACATCCAGAATATGATATCTCCCATATGTCATGAATTAGTCATGTACTAATTCTTAAATCCAACTAGGACACATCTATCTATAATAATGAAATAGATGAGTATTAAATCAGAGGAGATTTGACCTGACCTATTGCTAATGACTGTGCTCACATGATAAATGATAGTATGTTAATTGAATCTTGACTATACAGAGGAAGCCTTTGGGGTAATTCCCAGTCTGGTGATGGACCACCTAATCTCAGTTGAACGTGATCATTATCAAGAAATGATTGAGCTGCAGCGTGCAATAACATATAGACACTGTTCCAGTATACATTGTGTTGGTGTGAAAACATTAGGTACATTAAGTAAAGGCCATTAATGATGGAGGTAACTTAAAGGCAAACATGTGAAAGCCATTTTCCCTCAGAGGGGGCGCAACCATTAAGCTGCAGTTGACATACAAGCGGGCCGATTAACCTCTGTGTGAGTCACCTTGTCATGTAGTGTGAGCACAAACTAGCCTGTGGCGATACGCAGCGTCAGAACACAGCATTACTTTTCAAATGTACCGTCCGTGTACGTTCACACAGACTGACAAGCGAGCCTGAGTGTCTGCGGCGCGCACAATAACGAAATCACTGCAGCTCCACATCACCTGCCTGTAAACCCTATCATTCGGGCCTACTGATGCACGAGGCACGGTTACCATGACAACGCGAGGCTGGGCTTGGGGTGCAGGGTGCCCAGGTAATGAGTGAAAGATCGGTTAGAGGGAGGTGGGGGGATGAAATGAGGGGAGCGCTATGGTTAAACGAGACAAAGAATTCAGTAAGAAGGGGGGGGAAGGTACCTGAAGGTATGATTGTAATGGTGACAGATGTTTAAGGCCTATTTAGCGTAGGGTATGCGTGCAAGTAAAACCAAAAATGGGGGAATTTCTCTCTAAAATAATGCAAGAACTAAACATCAAAAGCTTACAAAAAAGGATGTATTTTCATGCCTAATAATCCAGGCTTTGCGTCTAAGAAATGTGAAAAACTGCAAATATCAGCAAACGTTTCAATATTACATCTTCATCAGTGTATTTGGCTCGAAGGCACATTAGGATTCCCCGTCTTTGAAAACGACTTCTAGAAGTCTTATGTAAATGATGTCTCCCTCTTTTGCAGATGCGCACACACACACACTCACATACACACACATACTTAGACATCTGTAGGTTCTATACCTGAAAGGTTAGGGAGAGTTGAGTGAATACGAAATGACTTTATGTGACTGAGTGTGAAGGCAGCATGCAGATGATGGCAGAGGGGTTGATGGAGGAGGAATAATGATGCAGGAAACAACGAGAAAAGGTGATGGCAGACCGTGAGGGGTGCAGAGACTAGTGTGTGTGTGTGTGTGTGTGTGTGTGTGTGTGTGTGTGTGTGTGTGTGTGTGTGTGTGTGTGTGTGTGTGTGTGTGTGTGTGTGTGTTCCTGCCAGGGTGTGGTTAATAAATTTTCATTTCAACACGCTGACATTTTGCTGGCACACTGTCCAGAGCAGCTTCAAGCATGAGCAGCAAACTTCCAATATCTGTAAATCCTCCAGAAAAGCTACAGTGCTGAGAATCAAAAGATAAAGAAAATGTTTTTATTTTGCGACTGTGTGGGAGGAGACGAGGTCCAGCAAAAGATGCAGCAAAGGGAACAGTAGGAACAGCAGCGCTTTGGTGAAAATAGTGAAGTGAGCAAAGAGAGAGGTGTAGCCTGAGGAGATGTGTGTCAGGGAAAGATGGGGAGGCCCTCTGCAATCCTGAGAGAAGATGATTTTACCACTGCAGAGCCAAGAGGAAGAAAGGCACAGACTGCACGGATCAAATCACAAGATTATTTGAAATGGATGCTTCTGGGCGTGGGTGGATTCAGAAGAAAGGTTTGGGGTGGGCTGGAAGTTTATGGCATTTTGTGTGGAAAAACAAGGGGGGAAAGACTCACCCGGGGACTGAGGTTTGGGAGGAACCACCGCCAGCCTCTTCGGGGAGGACGGGAGAGAGCGCGTGACCTCTGAACTCCGCTGAAACTCCTTCCTGCCGACTGTCAATGAACAAGGATTACAACCCAACAGTGGAGCTTATCAGAAAAGAACATAGATGACAAAGTAAATGCAGCAGAAACCTGTTAAAAACCTGATATTTATATAACTTTATGTCAATCAAACTTCCACCTACACGAGCACCAAACCAACCATCCTTCCCCGCAGACTCCTCTCTCTCTTTTCCATTTCTTTGCTGATTTTCCCCCCCTCTCCTAACTTTTTCCAATCTTTCTGTTACTCTCCTGCTTTCATCTCCAGCTATCTCCCCCCCTGCCGCGTTCTATAACCATGTCCCACGGGACTCTGGGTCAAAGAGAAGCAGAGCATTTACTGGGGGAGACGTGCCCATCACCTCCCTGCTCTCTGCGATACACACTTGTGCGCTGAAGCCAAGACAATCAGGAACTCTGTCGCAGAGTATAGGGGGTGTGTGGGAGTGGAGAAAGTAGCTGGATTTGAAACAATAAATGTGAAATGCCTTACCCAGGAGAAAAAAAAACAGATGATAGTGAATAAGGAAGTAGGTTGCAGGAGGTTAGCGGGGAATCTGTTGTGAAGCAGAGAGGAGAGAAGGAGAAAGGCCTTGAAAAGAAACTAATTAGACCTGTGATGGGAGAGAAGCCTCTGATCCTGAACAAATCCCCCAAATAACCCTGGAGAGATACTTCAGGCCTGCAGAGACTGTGTGTGTGTGTGAGTGTGTGTTCACTGTGCATGTGTTGGTGTGGTCATGCAAATGTGGCTCACAGAGTGACTCATTACTGCTAAGTGAACCCCAGAATCGCACACACACACACACACACACACACACACACACACACACACACACACCGCCACAACACCATACTGTTACTAAAACCCAGCAAGACTGTCTTGAACTTGTACTTGAAGTTGGAGTGTAAAGTCTACTGTAAACAAACACTTTCCCAAATATATTTTGGCAAGAAGTAGCTGTGAGGCTTTGCTCTGTAGTTCTCAAAGTGTGTGGCGCGCCCACAGAGGAGCTAGTGTTTTGTTGTCGAAATATTTTTCACAGCGGAACAATAAACAAATCGTGCCCAAGCCCCCCAGGTAGAGCGCCGGGCTTTGAAGCAAATTTTATATCGTGGCCAAACCACTTACATTTTCGAGGTAAATCAACTTCCCAGTATGAACACTTGAATAGCCGTTATTTAAATCATTAGATCCTAAAAGTTGTAAAATGCCCTAATAGCCGAATCCAGAGTTATTTTCCTTCCTCCGTTCATGTGAATGAGACCCAGACCGAGGCTGGACCGCGGGCTGGGAGGCGGGGTTAAAGGAAACGCTACTGCGCCTGCTCTATGGGTCCAATGGATGCAGAAGATCGCCGGATAAATAGATCCCAGTAATTTTATACTCGTATAAAATGCCCCACTGAGAAACTCTCATAGGAATGAATGATGCTGCCCCGCCTCCAATGCTGTATCTAGTTCTCTTTATACATCCATGATTATACCTTTAATTAACGTAACAAACTTAGTCATTTTAAGCAACGTATCCTCATACAACACTTTGTATAATATCTTACGCAAAGTTATTCCACATTTTCCAGCAAAGTGTGTCAATTTCCGCTCGTTAGTCTTCACAGGAAACTACTTGGTTAGGTTTAGGTAACAAAACTACTGAGGTTTAGGAAAAGATTCTGATTTGGGTTAAAATAACTCCAGAAGTGGCGTAACTTAAGTACAGTGGTTACCTGACAAATAAATCAATGTTGACTTCTGGTTTCGCACGGGGTACAAACAGCAGTCTCCTGGGTGAAAGTCTGGTGTTTTTTTAACCTACCCATGCACCCAACCTCCTCCCCACGCAGTGTTTGTCGCTCTTTATACTCCCTGGTTCACAATTATTACATACAAATTGATTTTGTGGGATATATTGAAATAACAGTGCATCACTTTTCGTATAGGTAGAGCCACTAACAGTGTATGAGAACAACCTGATTCAAGCCAAACCATTATGTATTTTTTACTAAACTTATAGTTTTGTTGCATTTTTTTGTTTCAGTTACCAAGCGTTTAAAACTGCGACCGTAATCAGGGAGAAAATCCGTTTCCGTTGAAACGTAATTGAGAATGCAGTTTAGTTTTTTCGGAACATAATTTTGTAGGGGACAGGGTTGTATCAACATAGTAATGGTGTTCATTCAGACAGATAGTCTTTTGGTTTACAGAATAAACTGATATTTGACAGGGATGAAAGGAAAAACAGGCCATGCTTCCGAGACTAACGAGACAACGTGTTCAGCTGATGGTAATCAACCAGAAAGAAAATATGGCGACGCCTCTCTGGCTCTTGGGTTCTCAGTGAATTTGGTAGGAGATGAGGAGAGACTAGTGTGTATTTTATGTCTGAAAACTCTGACAGCATGAGACCCAACAAATTAAGAAGACACTCAGAAACATTACACCCCAGTCACGTCGCAGCAGTCCCTCATTCTTTGCTGTCATTTCCCTTTTCCCCAACTCATTTCAGCTGAACGTCACAACTCCCCTGAGTTGATTGGAGGTTATTCAGATCACCTGTTGTGCAGGGTGTGGGGACTGATGGCTCCTAATAAACAACTGAGAGCAGCTTGGTGAGTTTCCCCTCTTGGCCAATCAGGGTGTGACGACGCCCTTTCTGTAGGGCTTAAGAGAGGTGGAGAAACAAACGCCCAGGACTCTCTGATCCTTCCTCCTCTTAATGCAGACCTCATTTTAGCAGATTCAGCCAGAAACTCTCTTAAGGCCCTTTGGAGACTTCTTTGCCGTCTTAACTTTTCTGATTGAGGGTGATTTTTGGGCTGGAGTGAATATTAAAGAACACCTTTCCACTATGTTACCTGCAGCAGGGCAGACTTTAGTGCCATTCCTGCAAGAGTTTCTGGCCCACAAGCATTATTTTGTTTATTGGTTTATTTTTTTTTATTAAAAGCCCCTTTATACACATTTCCCTGTCAAAGAGGCATCTTATTATAATTGAAGAGGCATTTTTTCATTATAATGAAATTTTTCTTCTTGCAAAGGGGGGAATGACTGAAAAAGTTTGAGAACCACTGGCTCAGCTGAACACAAAGACTGGAAACAGGGTGTTAACAAATATCAAAAGTTAAAATAAAAATAAATAACCTGCCTTCCCACAGCTCCAAAATGATCTTGCTCGCAGCTATTGGGCTACAGTAGCAAATTGTGAATAAACAACATTTTGCATTCCCAACACCCCGACCTCCTCCGTACACGGACTTCCAAGGACCATCATTAGAAAAGTATTTGTGATACGTCAAAAACAAACATAATCCGCGACAAAATCCGTTTCCCTTGAAACATAATTCACAATGCAGTTTCGCAAGACTCACAGCCCAACTAATTAATCCTAACCTTAATCATTCGCGGTCAATGCCTAACCTCAACCATCTCTTGAGAGTTTCGCAACTTGTGGGTTACCCTCTAGACACGACCACTTTCAGTGGCTCAACATAGGATAGAGGTGTCTGTCGACCGATAAGACGTGTGTGTGCGTGTCTGACAAAATGTGACACTGTGCTGTATTGAGATAGAAAATGAAATATACTGTATATAGTACAGATAAAAAAGTAGCGTCTGTGCACGACTTGCAGGTTGACGGGGACTCCTCAGGTATTCCTTCATCAATAATTTACAGCACATTTAAAATCAGCTCAGGCCTACAGTAACGCAAGGTGAGAGAAATGTTCTCACAGCCGCTACACTGTCTGCATTCCTAACACACAGACCTGCACCTGTTGACAACAACTCGAGAATGATCTTTACATGTTTTGCTGTCTAAAATGTGTTTTCCCCTGCTAAGCTGTGTTTGAGATATTTTGTACAGCAAAGATAGCAGCGGTTCTGTCTTTTATTCAATCCGCCACTATAAAAGTTTAAAGACATGAGATAAGCGCGAGTGAGAGAAGTGTGATATACTACAGGCCTTCTGGCGTTGATTTCCATGTGTGAAAAATACAACCGTGTGAAAAGCATCACAGCCTGTGCGCCTCCTCGCTTCAGAACAGACCGCATTGGCACCGTCAACCAGGACAGTTGTTACCCCGACAAGCTCATAACCATTTATTAGCAGTTGAACATGTTAAATGTTTTTTTTTTTTTTATCATTGTAGGCCTATTTCAACATTTTCTAGGACATGAGGAAGTGTCATCATGAACAGGAGTAGCCTACACTAGAATAAATGGCTGAAATGAACACTTGAGAGGCAATTCCACCCTCGGATATCTCTAACAGTTTAACACATTGCGTGAGTGATCTTGATCAAATGTTAAGTTAGTGGCTTCAAGCATTTCCCCAAATTAATTTCAACAACCCCTGAAAGCAGCTTGTGCTTAGTTAGGTTGATAAAATAATGGTGTTTATGCGGTGAGAACACTGTATGCCTCCTCTACCATGGATTTCTCACTATATAAATATTTCACATTTGTGCAGTATTGTAGAACATACACGCTGGCTCTTTGATTCCCAAGACTATAAAACCTGTTGTTTACTATTGACACTTAACAACGCTTCTGCTTCTGAATGCCAGTACATGCATAATACATCATGTATAGTTTGCTGGTTATTAAATTGTTCACCACATATGTGATAACAGCATGTGACAATAGGACACAATCTGTTGCTGGTGGAAAATTGCTTTTCTCTTGCTCTCACATGCAGGGGGTGAGTTCACTGCTTAATTCCCTTTTATGAACACATTTCAATGTTCCTGTCATAGACTGTATATAAGAAGTGGACGTAGTCACCGGGCCGTCACCCGTTGGTTTGTGAACTACGGTTTTGAAGCCTTGAGTTTGACATTTTGGCCGTCGCCATCTTGTTTTTTTGCAATCAGAAGTGACACGAGAGGGTGGAGATAAGTACAACGGAACCCTGAATAAGACGTTTTTAGGCGACCAAAATGTTACAGTTAACTGAAAACACACCGGACAAAGCTGTGGTAGCGACCTGTCAATCACAAGGTAGCCACGCCCTAAAGCATCCCCTGCTTTATGATCTATTTGACTCTAAATGGGACCATAATTTACTAAATGAACTCATGCTGTATTGAAGGAGACGTGAAACTAGTGATTGAGACCATAAAGTCATGTTTACAATGTATACTGAGGTAATAAATCAAGTGAGAAGTAGGCTCATCTTCTCATAGACTTCTTTTTGCAACCAGAGGAGTCGCCCCCTGCTGGCTATCAGAAATAATGCAAGTTTAAGGCACTTCTGCATTGGCCCACTGGTTCCTGCACAAATTGAAATACACATCTTGACTGAATTTTGTCCATGTAGAAATGATGCTGAGCCAAATTACAGAAAATTCTCGCATAATCTTATAGTGTATTGTGTTACTGACAAACATATTATGGCTGTAGTCGAACCAAGAATCATGCTCTGTTCTCCTGCAAAAACTTGGACTGACCTCCAGGGGAGCTTCTCGGCTGGGCGGGCAGGTAGCGCCGCGGCAGGGCCGGGGTAGAGGGCGGCTGGAGGCTGTTGCTGCGACACGGTGCCCCTCTCTGGTGGTCTGTCGACGGAGGGCCGGTGGTCACTCTGTGAAGAGGAGGCTCCTCGCTCACACTCAGACCTGAAATACACAGAATTAGTGTGTTTATATTCTTTTTGTTTTATTCATAGTAGATAATACTAGATAGGATATATCTTCCCTTTCTGATTTGCTATATCTCAAATCCTCCGTTTTATAATCACATATTGGGTTTTCTACGGTCTGATAGTCCTGTGTTATGTCTGAATTTAGGTTCACTGGACTGAGAAATGGTTTGTAACCTCTGGGTCTCGCTGCTGCTGCTCCCAATCTTCCTTTTTGTTAACCTGGAGCAGCACACTTATCCTGCACACACACACATGCAGTCTGACACACACGTTTACACAGGGACACTTCAGCGCTTCCACATGAGCACACAGGAAAATACAATACACACTCACACATAAGCGCGCTGATCATCGCTCATCCTGGCCTGTAGTGCAGCTATAATCTATTAAATGACTGGCAAATAGTTTACACACTTGCAAACACACACACTCTCACACACTGCGTATATCCTGCTCATCTCCCCCACCCCCCGATCAATAATGACACAACAGATTGCCTGCACTTCTCCACCTTCTTCATGTGACGAGCGGGGATGAACAATTTAATGTAAAGCTGCCTGTGAGAGGCCATGAGAGTGGTGATTAAGCCATGTAGCGCAATCTCTCCGCGTCCTCGGAGATCAGCACATTTTGGAAAATGTGACGGCAAAAAAATCCCCTAGAAACTTCAGATATCAAGTGTTTCTTTTGGTCTTTATTGTCTTATGTTAAAGCCAACTCCCTCAGGCACTCAGGATTAGAATAGTACACTGCCTCATCTATTCAGACGAGCAGCTTTGCCATTGGTTCGGTGACCAAAGTCTCCTTCCTCCCTCTGCATATACAAACTGCAGACACACAAACAGCTACATATAACCTCTCTTTCATTTGCTCCCTCAAACATTTGCTGCATTTTACCAATAATGTTGTAAATGGTGAGTGGGAAGTTGGTTTGACATTGACTCATTAGGGTCGCTTACAAAGAATACGTGCAGCCGCTACAGAACTGAGCAGACTTGATTGAAATTATTCCTTTAGCATTATTTTTTTTATATTTTAAGAAAACACACAAACACACCCAGTGCTCCGTCACTTGACAGAGAATGCTTGCCAATTCTTGAAAAAGAAGAAAGGAAAAATGAATGGTACATATAAAGTAGCCAGGCAAGCAGCGCTGGTGCATGTATTATTGTAAAATCCCAAACTACTTCTAAAATAACAGATTTGCCTCTGACACAGAGGCACATGCTATTTTTCAGATTACCTGTCTCATGCACTACTGTCAGGATATAGTGACCGTTTTTTTTTTATCATATTTCCTCCATTTCTACCCACTGCCGCTATAAGTAAAGGATCTAAGTATCTTCTTCCACCACTGTATTAAACATAGAAATGCTCATAAAATATTTTACAAATATAATCAGAGAGTAACTATATAACTTCCCCTCCACATAAAACCCACCACCAGCTTATCAGCCATCCCCTAAACATCCCAATGAGTCCATTCGTGTACCAGATGCTGTTTTTTTTTTCTAAAGCACACAGTACAATTTAAAGTATTCACTTATTTCCCAGGGGCTATATGTTTTTTGAAGAATAAGAGCTATTTCTTTGGCATGTCAGCACCTGCATGCTGTGCAGTGACTCCAGTTCACAGTGTTTGCGTGTATGCAACCTGGGCGGACTGCATCGTTATCAACTCCTTCAGGACAGCAGGAGAGTTTCTTTTGCAGAATGTCAACGCGATTTAGCTGACAGGCACAGAACGGTTTACGCTGCAGTCAAATGTAACCCCTCCGAGGTCTGAATTTTGCCATTTTATAAATTAAAACTGATACTCGTGCAAGTGACGTGCGGCTACATTGCCATTTTCCTTATACATCTCTGACCCGTTTTCTCTTCAGTCTGGACTCAGATATACGAGTCAGCATTATTCTACTGGCATTTAGTTTTGCTGTGAGGTGCAAGCTGCTCCAATAAAAATGGCCTCCTACTGAGCTGGAAAAAAACCTGGTGCCTTTTTGTTCTCAGCTGCTTCTGCTTGCTCATGATCCCTTTTTAATATCTTTGGTATTTTTCATCCGTCTTCATAATACGCCAGGCTTGCCACCGGCTCCTCTTTGTAGCTCTTTTTATATTCTTTTGTTTGCTTTGTCCTGATCCCATACAGCCAGCCTCTTCTTCCATCCTCCTCACGCTCTGTTATCCATTATCGGCTGGCATTTTGCCAATCAGTGATGCATATCAGCTTGTTTTTACCGTTAATGAAATACATCCCTTTTTCTCTCTTTCTCTAAGCCCCCTGAATGGCACTCTCCTTTTTAGCATTCACAGCATTTACTCTTCCTCTCTCTCTGCTCTGTTTCCTACGTACTTGACCTATGACTAATGAGCGCGTCTCAGCTCATATCAACCAGCCAATTGATCTGTGTCAACTCAGAAAACGGAGCACCAGTCAAAGCATTTGAGGTCAATGCCGAGGATTTTTTTTTTTTTTTGTTTACAAGTTTTTATCTTTAAGATTCTAACCAGCGGAAGTCTTCGCACAGCGGTAATTGCAGACCTCAGTAGCAACAGTGCTGCAGCGCTCTGTCCGATATCTGGCCCGACACACTGGCCATGCCCTTGACTGGTTCGTGAGGAGGAAATGCTGTAAACAGCCTCACTAATCAACTCCTGGAGGAGCTCTGGGTTGACTAATGAAGCTTTTGGGAATGTAACGTGCATCACCAGTATCTGGTGAGGCGGCAACGTGAGCAGTGAGAAATCATTGATGAAGGCATCTGTGCTAGCATCTTTATCTATAGTGTACTTTTTTCTTTTTACCAGTCAATTTCACTTCATTTTATACATAGAGGAATATCTAAAGCGACTACTGCTTATGTATCCCTTTTATGTATTTGAATTGAGTGTGCATGGATACAACTAGAAATTGAAAGTGTGGTGTAAGCAACTGAAATAATCTAATACCACACAGAGACATTTTCAGTTGTTTGAACAGAGATAAATACACAGATTTTTATCATCTTCGTTGATTTTGCAGTCTAACCTTCACTGTGCCTGTTTAATTAGACTACATTTTCTCGCAGACGGACGTCAGCTTCATTCAGCGCTGTTCAATACAGGAGACATTGTGTGTAATTAACTTAGTCTTCCATCAGAGCCTACAATTAGTCCTGCTTATTAATCATTGCTTCCTGTCATTCGTTTGAAGCTGTCTGAAACTGTCTAGCTGTCCCTCTTCATCCATCAGTCATAAAGCACGGGACACTTTATTCCCTATTAATCCTGTGAGCTTTCATATTTTTTGCTATGCTCACAGTATATGCCATGCATCGTCTGCATAAAGTTTCATGCTGTCACGAGAGAAATATAAAAATCTGCATACACAACATTTTGCCAAACTGTATCTCCAAGCAGATCGGTGTGTACTTATTTAGCGGCAGAACATGTGCCAAAATGCTCAAGTTTTGCAAAAAAGTATAATTATACTTGAGAGTGAAAAGAGCTTTAATTATATGCAAATCAGTGTCAGTGTTTGTGAGGATGACAAGATGTGGGTGTCAAGTAAACTAGTTTCATGGATTTGGAGTAATTAAAAGAAACAATATCTTAACTCAAAACTTAATAACAGCTGTCAAACTGTGTGTCTGATTAACTCCTCCTGGCAACAATAAGGTCTGCAAACGCAAAGTACACCATTGTGCGTCTGCAGCGATGTGTGTGTGAAGGTCAAGGTTAAAGCTGCATACATAACGCACATGATAATGGCCATGCAGAGACTGCAGACTGTGAGATAGATTAGATAACACTGGAGCTGACGGCTCATGCTGGGACATGCGGAGTATTTCTCCTCTTATGGTCAACACGAGAGCAACGCTACTTCGTGGTAGACCAGCAAACCGTTCGAGTAAGACATTTGAATAAATCCCACTTTTACTATTAAGGTGTTCTTTAAGGACTCAAAGTAGACTATAATCTCAAAAACATGCCTGGAGATAAAGATTTTCTTCGGCTGAAGATCCATTAGTTCTGCCCAAAATCGGCTGGGCACAATGGTAAAGTATCACTAACAAGGAAAGACGCAGGACAAGAGCAAAAGTCCGATCAGAGATGAATGAGGGACCGGCCTGTGTTCAAACCCCAGTGTCAGCCAGAATCAGTCGTGCTATAGTGTCCTCAAACAAGGCACTGAGGACCAGTTTTATAGGCTACATGGACGCTTACATTGTGAGCTACAATCCAGTTCCATGAGTTCCTTGAAATCTAAAATAAAATGAATGAAAGACAAATGGGAAAGACAACACAATAAATGAACCAGGACTATAATCAGTGGGCAACCTCCAGGTCTGAAAGGTGAAGCCAATGCTGAAGTGCCTTAAACTTGCATTCTTTCTAACTGCCAGCAGGGAGCGACTACTCTGGTTGTTAAAAGAAGTCTGAATGTATAGAAGTCTATGAGAAAATGAGCCTGCTTCTCACTTGATTTATTACCTCAGTAAACATTGTAAACATGAGTTTATGGTCTCAATCGCTAGTTTCGAGTCTTCTTCAATACAGCATGATGTTCATTCAGTAAACTATGGTCCAATTTAGAGTCAAATAGACCATAAAGCAGGGTATGCTTTAGGGCGTGGCTAGCTTGTGATTGACAGGTCGTTACCACGGCGTTGTCCGTGTTTTCATCTTAGAACTTTCACAGTGTGTTTCCAGGACATCAAAGTTATTTACAACATTTTTATAACCTGAAAACGTCTAATTCAACGTTCAGTTGTACTCAGCTCCACCCTCTCGTGTCACTTCTGGTTGCAAGAAACCAAGATGGCGACGGCTAAAATGACAAACTCGAGGCTTAAAAATGAAACATTGGGTGACGTCACGGTGACTACGTCCCCTTCTTATATAAAGTCTGTGGCTATAACCAACATATACCTCAACATTTGGATGACAGCAAGCTGCTTTTCAAGTAACATGGCAAATACAACTAAATATATTCTCCTTCTACACTCCCAGTAGTGTCATGTCTTGACTAAATGGTTTAGCTAATTCCTCATTTTGCCTCATTCATATCTCACTCATTCATGAAAAGCAGATTTACAGAAGTTATTCACTTGTAGGTAGAAACTAAAGTAATTAATTTGCAATGTAGACAGAGAAGAGTGCTGCGCTGTAGGAGAGGGGATGAGGAACTAACGGGGATGCTGTTGTGTAAATTATTTAAGAAAAATTAGACGACCGTGGCTCTCTTTTCAGCATAAGTGTCTTTTTACATGTTTATCAGATTTTGATGCTCCTGGACCATCAGTTAAGCTGATAACCAGTGATTAACACGGAGCTGGATAGAACACTGTGAGTTTATCAGTTAATGAACAGGCCCATTGAGCCCATCCTCACTGTCACAGCTCTGCTGCTTCAATAAGCCTCTGCCATGTTAGTTTTTCCTCTCCTCAGCCGCAGAATGGCAGCCATATCTAATTGGCCCATCTAATTTGCTGCTCTGCTAGTGTGTGCTTGTGCGCGTACACGTTTGTGCATATCTGTGTGCGCGCATGCACCATAGAAACCATCTGCTCACAGTGAGCTAGCATGAGTCACAGAGCAGATCTGAGCCATGGCATCTGGGGTATGGCATCCACTCTCCTCCTCCCCACGCCAATCCCTCCATGCATCTCTCTCTTTCCGCTCGTTTTTTTCCCTCCACATTCTCCCTTCCTCTCTCTCCCCCTCTGCTCATTTTGTCTCATTGAATTTGCTTTTATCCCTCCATCTCCCTTTAGCTCTTCCCCCCCCCCTCCGTCAGCTGTCTGCTCAGTTTTCCCTTCCGCTCATTTGATTTTCGGCGAAAGAGAAGACGGATGGAGGTGATAACAGTCCAATAATACAAAGTTTGTTTTGGGGATTGACTTTCCATCATGGAGTCAGCGTGGCTCAAAGGCACAGGCTTCATCGGCTTCCTGCTGCTGGATTCTCCCCGCAGCTATGTAATGGAGTCTGTCAATCACAGTGGAATTAACAACGTATCCCCATAGGTTTCTCTCTAATGCACGTGCACATACACACAACCCTGAAACACCATAGGGGGATGTCATCGGCTGGGCTAAAGGGAGGATTGGGCTAATGGCTAATCAATGTCGTATAGAGTAACCTATAGCCCCCCAGATGCTAGACAAACACACACATGATCGCATGCATACTTATATGCAAACAGGCGATAAGAATCAATCAGCCACACCAGTTTAGCTCAATGTCACCTCGGTTACCTGAGTGTGACGGTGTCTTAATAATTTCAATTTTAATCTGTGATTTATTTCACTCCAAATAATTTGCAGTGTATCTTGAAGGTTTTTACTTCACAATATTAAAGGGTTGGTACACCAAAAATACAAAGAAATCTAATATTTCAATTTACCTCTAGTGGTATCTAGCCATGCAGATTGTTTTGGTTCTATTTCACCAGTACCGAAAGTACTTTGGGTGACCCAACCCTTTAACATTGTGATTCTGAACTAATGCCTGTGCAAATTATAGCACATTCTCCCAATCCAAGTACTTTTCCTCTTCCTCGCCACAGACACATAATTGCCCATGCACACACATACACACACATCGGCACGTTGATCAGAGCAGGTTGACGAGCTACGACAGTGGGGAGTGTAAACTCCAGGGATCCTTCCTCCAACCCACTTTACTGGAGACCGGCAATCCTTTCCTCCCCATCGCTCTACTGCTTAATGATTCCTCCTATCATCCAGAGCCCTAATGGAGTCTGTTTTGCTTGCTGATCAATGGGGAAAACGAGCAACTGCGCCTGGCTTTTCTTCTCTCCGTTACAGAAGGAGGTATACCGGGTTGCTGCGGCTCCCCCAGCATCCTTTATGGGAGCGTGTGTTGAGAACTCATCTGTCAATCTGTCTGTTCTTTGATCTGAGCTGGAGCGCGGCGAGACGGGGGCAAAGATCCCCGAGTGGTCGAGGCATCGCAAACAATCACGCGTTGTACTTCCAGATTAAACAGAAACGGAGCCTTTGGAAATTAGATTGTTTTACCACTCTCGCTTAACTTTTCGGTCCCCATCGGTATTTCACCATCTTGCTGCGAATCAGTCTACAAATGGGTTTGTGCAGTCACTCAGAAAGCAAGCCCCGATATTTCACACAGTGCCTCGGGCTAAATAAGGATTTCAAAATGCAATTATTTTGGGATAACATTGACAATATCTAAAATTCAAATCAGGGAATAGCTTAACTTTGAACGAAATGTCACCCCTAATTTCTCAGCTTTTCCAAATTGGCCCCAGGACAAAAAAAGCAAAACAAACCCTCAGCATTGCATCATCATGCAGAACCCAAACTTTGCGGTTAAGGCTAATTTGTGATATCTGGCTCGTTTCATGCACAGTAATGGTTTAGCAGGGAACACTCTGAACAGCCAAATGCATGAGGACTGAATCCAGATTTATACGGGCTTAGAACATGATGATAGAAGTATATGATGGCCATTTCCATGCTCTATTATGTCTCATAAGTTGTTGTAGCAATTTTGCATTTGTTACACAGATTTGGTGCTAAATTTAACCATATTTTTACCATTCGAGAATTATAAAAATGATCAATAATCCTTCCAAAAGACCATATTAAGACACCAAGACCTGGAGGAACACCATAGAAAAAGCCATGCTGTGATTCGGTATCAAAAACGTTCGACATTTGGAGATTTCTGCAAGAATTGCATTTTTTCAGTGATTGGAGGGCAAGCATTTCTGTTCTGGAAACTGCTCAGAAACCCCCTTATTGTCAATCTACCTAGGAACGCCATCCATCCACTGAATGCTCTAGATCTGTAGTTTGTGGCTGTAATGTTTCATGAGGCTGTGATTGTTCTAGAGGTCACCACAGGTCATTCTATACAGTGAGTTCAAGTTTAAAAAAACTGGCTACTATGGAGACTAACATCATCACACAAGGAGTTGAAGAGGTTAAAACAGAGTTAAAGATTAAAAAAAAAAAAAGTTCCCCCAACTTCCAAAGAAAGGTTAGACAGAAAGACATCAGACAACCCCCTGGTTAAAGCTAAACAAGTGCTCACACACTGGGAGAGACAGATCGGGATCTGCTCAAGCCCAGTTTAGTCTGGAAGGTTCAAATAGAGCGGAGAGTTCAAATGCCTCACAGCTAAAGGTCGCAAGCACCACACGGAGTCAAAAGGGGAAGTAAATGTTCCTGCTCTCGCCTCCTGCCAGTCTCTCTCTCTCACACACGCACACACACACACACACACACACACACACACACACACACACACATAGAAATGAACATCAAAGGCCCTTAATTTTTTGCCTCTCATGTCTATCATCCTTTACTTCCATTTCGGTCTCACCATGCTCCGAGCAGCAGCAGCTCAACAGCAGGAACAGGAACATTGTGCTGCAGGCGCTACTTTTAAAACTTCTAGTCTTTTGCGTTCTGCTGGCAGGCGTTCCTGTGCTGTGTGTGTGTGTGTGTGTGTGTGTGTGTGTATGTACAGATGTAATATTTATAAAGTGGTGAAAATGCCTTTGGAGGTTTGGACCACAGGTGATAGATCACTGGAGTAAATCTGCACATTAATATTGGCAGCTGCTTAAACAGACAATATGCTAAGAAGCAGAATTTTTGGTCAATGCTTTATTGTGTGTATTTATCTTCAGGGTTTAGTGGATGCATTTGTTACAGTTACAGGAGTCCCATTAAGTCTGATGTATGTTGCTGAGAATGAATGTGTGATCTCCGGCCAGAATGGTACAACAGAATCTCATTTCATTGATTCATGATATTGATATTTGCAAGATAATTTATTTACAAAAAAAGCACTGCGCAAACGATGCTGTTATGTGGAGGAAAGGGGAGGGGCGAATTCAATACTCTTGATTAAGTTGCATTTGTCTCCGACGACGAACCGACGCGGAAATAGAAAAATCAAAATAGCTGCAAGCGGCAGTTGGTGGCATACAAGCACCCAAGTGTCATGGAAACTGTGTTTTCCAGCTCATTACTGTGTTCTGCTACAATCTGGTCTTTTGACATTTTGACTGCACACATTTACTTTTAGACGCCGGAGGGAAGTGTCACTTTGAGCAATCGATCGCCTTAGTTGCACAACTTTTGAGATTTAGTTTGGGATAAGGGTTTAAAATCTAGGAGAAGACTTAAAAATATATGTTTTACAGACAATTCAAGATGGTGGAAAATCCAGTATAGTGGAATTTTGTGTTTCGGTGTGCAGCTGATTTGGTTCATGTAAGAGACTATAGGGAACAAAAGAGAAACTGAAAAAAAATAATTACATCCCTTACGAAAAAGTAGTATATTTAAAGTATATTTCCGAAATATACTTTATGCAGTAAGTATACTATTATCAGTGTACTAGTAGTATATTTTTAAGTGTACTACTTCAATACTTCTTGGAACTAAATTAGCCCACTTTTTAGTTTATAAAAGTATACTTTTAAGTGTACTTTAAGTGTAAGAATAGTAAACTTTGAGTACACAACTAGTTTACATCTAAATTGTATTTTGTACTGCAACTATATTATGAAGTATCAAAACACACGTTTACAAACCTTCTGATAGGCTGCTCTATCAAAAAGTAAGCATAAGCCAAGTATACTTAGACTTTTCTGTATACTTGTCAGTAGAAGCCACGTATACTTAAGTATAATTTTGTTTGGTATATCTCTGATAAGTACATAAAAAGTAAACTGAAAGCATACTCTCTTATTTTAAGTTTAAAAGAAGTATACTAATATCAGTCATTTGCTACTGTGCGTTGCGCCTCGCGTTCTCAACCTGCAAAACGCGCCGAGGCTGCTGCAACTAATGATCATTTATCTTAATCAATTGATTAATTGTTTGGTCACAAAAGAGTAAGCATGCCAATCACAGTTTCCAAAAGCTCCAGTTGACGTCTTCACATGGCTTGTAAGAAGCTGGAACTGGTAAATGTTTGGCATTTTTTGCCTAAAGAATGACTATAAATAGTTGACGATTAATTTCCTGCTAATCGATAAATCGACTGATCATTTCAGACCTACAGTATTGCACACTTGGTCAATACTCAGAATGCAATAGAGCACTACTCATTGATTAAGGCCTTTCTATCCCAAACATACAGAAACATAGATAAAAAGAATCAATGTCTAGGCCTGTATGAATCTGATATGAAAAGCTTTTCAAAAACATTTTTGCCACTTTTTAAAAAAAAAAATAAACACCCTCTGTTGTGGAAACCCATGGGAGTCCTTTTTGTCCCCAAACAGTAGCTGACAAGGTGCCTCCCCCACATTACCGCACAGTTTGTATTCATTTCCAACCAATGGGAGAGAGAACAGAGGAATGGAAGTACAAAAGAGGGGGACGAGGGAAAAGGAGGGATGACATAACAGGGGGCCTGACGTGCGTGAGAATGGAGGTGCTTACGTCAACTGTAACTGGGAGAGGAAGAGCAAGCGTTCCCTATGTAGGTCACATTAAAAACACATGCAGCCACTGCCACAAATTCAGCCAACTAACTAACCAGCCTGCCAAGCGGCACTGAAATCACAACTGTAAGTAAATCTCCAGCTCTCCACGACGGTGAAAATGAAAACTACCCGTGCTCGTACTGTTATCTCTGTTAGTGCCGACTGAATCTGCAGCACAGACCTAGTTGAGAGCTGTTACATTACCGATGAGTCCGGGGAGCGACGCCATGTGCTCTGCTGCTTTTACATAGACAAGAAAGTGGTTACAAGTGGAGCTGTCAAGCGGGGGGTCGTGTCATGCCTTGTTCAGTATATGAATCAATGAACTATCACTGAAAATTCACATTATATTTTCTACTTTTCTGAAGTCCCAACTAACAGTCATCTTGCCTTCTTCATCTCTGTAATATCACACCAACTTCGCTCCATGTCATCACCTTTTACTCAAGAGTCATGCTCGAGTAAATGAAACGATTAGTGACAACGTCCCAATGTTCTACACCTCTAGCCTTAATGATAATGACTATAATTAAGTAATATTAATGCCCCCTATTTGGGTCAATCATGTGGACACGTGCACAAACAAATTCATGATTTAACACACAGTGAAACTTGAATGCATCTAATCATAATACCCAATTATTAACAATTAAACAATTGCACTATTGGTAATGTCTGTTGCCAGAAACATCCCTTACAGTGTGTCCTCATGTGCTGCGCAAAACTGCAGCTCCACAGTTGTTATTGACCTGGAGCTTGTGTGTGAGAATAAATTGTAAGGGGGGTGGAGCACAGGAAGAGAAAGCAAAACTGTAACATAATGAACGTGGGAGGGGTCTGTTTATGCAAAGCTATATTCATGAGGGGAATAGAAGGCAATGAAGACAGTATGGTGATGGTAACAGTGTGATAAAGTAGGTGTTTGTGAAAGCACCTACTTTATCACAAAGTAGCACATTCTCACAAATGGTAGCACGGATTTAGTGACGAGTGGACTCACGGTGAGCCGTCCTGCAGGGGTCGCTCTGCGTGCTGTCGGCGGAGTGGGCCGAGGTGGCGGAGGACACGCTGGAGCTCCTGACGAAGCCGAAAGCCGCCAGGCGGCCCGCGGGGAGACGGCTGGAGCAGAAGCCCGGGGGGCGCAGGCCCGACTGGCTCGCTTTGGGGAGCAGGGACCTGGAGGCCACGGCCTGGGGCTGGGCTGTCGCTGGAGCGGCAGCAGGAGGAGAAGGAGGAGGAGGAGCATGATGTGTGAAGACCTGGTCATCTGTTGGAAAAGCACAATGAGGAATCGTGTCAAATGTTAATTTTTTATGTTGTCCTCAGCTGAACTGATATGACAGAGGCAGCCAGTTTGCAGACAATGCACTGCATTTCAACTTATGCTGCAGCATGTGGTGCTGAACGGACAGCGCCACAAGAGTAGGAAGTAATGTGGTATGCTTGTGTGTTTGAGTGATATATAAATATATATAGATATAAACTCATTAAAGCTGCAGTGGGTAGAATTGGAGCAAATATGATTAAAAAAAGTTATTCTTATAAAGCGGTCACTTTATCCTGACAGTAGTGCATGAGACAGGTAATCTGACAAAAATCATGTGCCTCTGTGTCCTCTGGTGCTCCTAATGGCATCTGCAAGATTTCACAGACCGGAGGAAAACAACCAATCAGAGCCGAGTCGGAGTCTGCCGTCACTGAGCAGCTGTCAATCACTCACCAACTCCGACCATACTGACCATACCATGCCTATTTCTCGCCTCAAATGTTTTCAGAAACATCTTGTAGTGTACCGTTTAGCTGTAAAATGAGAAACTTTGTGACCCGGCAGCCATATTGAGATCAGTTGAGGAAATACCAAGCACCGCCCACCAGCCGGAGCACAGCCAATAGGAACGCTCTCTCTCTGAAATGACCTGTGATTGCCCAAAGTTTCCCGTCACGGGCTAGATTTTTTCAAAGCCTGAAAACAGAGCCTTGGGGAGGTGCAGAAGTCTAGTTATCTCTCAGAGCACTTGAATTACAATATGCTGAAAGGTTATTATGGATTTTTTGCCCAATGATGCCAAAAACATTTCTGACTACTTCAGGTTTAGCCACCAGTCACATACCAACAAAATGCAGGAGATTCAGCACGCCTGTGATGTTTATTTCCCCTGTGAATCATTCATCATCCTGCGGTGACTAAGCTCTCAGTGGAAACCAGGAAGTTTTCTGTGTTATGACTCCGACTGTTACGGCAAGCAAATATAATAACAATATACACAACAACCTGCTAACAGCTGCTGGCCGTGCTCGCAGACTGGGCTGGCGGCCAGCAGTTCCTCTAATGCCAGCGCTGTTATGACACCCACAATTTAGGACACAGATGATATGTCTTTCCGATGCATACACTGTGTTTGCCCTAGTTCATCACATGCTATCATAGGTATTACAGTGATTCTCACTGCAGTTACCCAAACCGCATAAGAGCCGTGGCTCTAACGTTCAGGTTTCTGGACTTTAAACCAGAAAAGAAAATTAAAAGGTGGATTAAAAGCAATGAAAATGAAGAAGAGAGGAAATAGATTTACAGAGTAAGAGAAAGAAAAGACGGGGAATCAAAGGGAGGATAAAAAAAAGTAATCATAGCTCCATAGTGGCAGCTATTGTCAGTGAGCAATGGGGTTCTCGGTAATCTATGGTTTCCAACAGCAAAACAGATGAAATGTGCAGGCTTGAACAACCAAGGCTGCACACATTTACACACAGTGGGAAGTGGACAAATCCTCAGGCCTTGGATAGAATACCCCAGCCTGCGGTACAAGGTTTAGATCCTGGGCAGAGGAGGAGCTTTATCCCCTGCTGGCTGGCTGCAGAGATAAGGTAGGCAGCCCTCCTTCCCTCAACTGCTTGGCACAGCTGTGTGCTCCGGTACACGCTACAGGCTAACCATCACATCAATACAAAAAGAAAGAAAGAACTGAGAGGGAGGATACAAGCTGTGTTGGTAAGGAAAGACAAAATGGAACGGTGAGAGGGAGAAAAATCTCCAGTGTAACTCCCCTCCAGCATCTTCAGTGCCGCCGTTCGCACCCATCACCTCCTTTTCCTCAATATCTGCCTGTGCGCCACGCGGCCTGTTGATTAGATTGGAGCTCGCTCCTCTTGAGCGAGAAGGCTAGGATCATTAAAGATAAATGTCCTCATTTCCCTCCATTCATCCCCCTCTGAGAGACGAGGGAGAGGAGCGAGCCTGACAAACATCTTCAGCCTAGATATCACAGACCTAAGCTCCCCGCTAAATAAAGATGCACATTATTCATAACAATCTAAGGAGGAAGGAGATGGAATTATTAATATGACTTTGACTGTCCTCTCTTTCTACATTCCACTGCATTCTACTCATTTTTAGCCCCGCAATAACTTTCTCTCACATTTCTCACTTATTCGACAAATCGCACCTGTGAAAATACGCTCTGCCTGATGAAGCGGCTCTCAAAAAGAGTAAAAATAGCACTCAAATTTATGAAAGTGTGACTTTGAAAATGCATCATGAGTCATAAAGCCCCGGGTGTTTTCCTGGGCTTGCAGTTTTCTCCCCTTCGGCCATTCCAGAGATTTAAATAAAACCAATTTACTTTCCCTCTTAGGTCTGAAACACAACCTACAGTCTCTCAACAACCCCTGAGAGATGAAAACATCTTTCACTAACAGAAAGAGCATCCTAACTTGAGATGAATTATGTAGATTCAGGGCTCTGAAAAGTCAATGGGACGGGCAGGCAGTGTAATGACCAACCGCTTTTAATTACAGCCCAAGGTGCGTCGCGGCAACCTGCATGGATTTCCTCTGCAAAGCGTTAAATTGCATGTTATTAAATGTGATACTTGAGTGCGTTGCAATCTCGAGCAAAGCGCGGGGGGCCTCGGTGCCATGCCTCAATATGCAGGAGTTACAGTAGCTTCATCGCAAACGTCCCGTCCTATAAGTGGATGATCCTCATTATCATAGCAGAGAGTTTAAAACCTACGCTGTAATTATGTGAGTACTTTGACTGCTATATACAGTATAATTACTATAATATGTGTACGCAAGATGGAGAGATTTCCCTTCACAAAAGCCTGAAAAGTTTTAATTCACAGGGATGAAAAGTACAAAGGAAAAACAACAAAAGTGCTTATTGGCACATTGTTGAGGGTTACGGCTCAGATTTCTCCAAGAAACAACAACAGAAATCCCTTAATTGCATAGCCGACGCTAATGCACACAATGCTGACCAATGCTACGTATGTACACCGATCAGCCATAACATTATGACCACTGAGAGGTGAAGTGAATTAACATTAACTGTCTCGTTACAATGGCACCTGGCAGTGGGGGAGATATATTAGGCAGCAAGTGAACATTTTGCCCTTGAAGTTGACGTGTTGGAAGCAGAAAAAAATGGGCCAGCGTAAGGATGTGAGCGACTATGACAAGGGCCAAATTGTGATGGCTAGGCGACTGGGTCAGAGCATCTCCAGAACTGCAGCTCTTGTGGGATGTTCCCGGTCTGCAGTGGTCAGGACCTACTGTACCAAAAGTGGTCCAAGGACAGGGTCATGGGCAGCCAAGGCTCATTGATGCACGTGGGGAGCAAAGGCTGGCCCGTGTTGTCCGATCCAATAGAAGAGCTACTGTAGCTCAAACTGCTGAAAAAGTTCATGCTGGTTCTGATAGAAAGCTGTCAGAACACATAGTGCATCTCAGTTTGTTGCGTATGGGGCTGCGTAGCCACAGACCGGTCAGGGTACCCATGCTGGCCCGTGTCCACCGCCAAAAGCGCCTAGAATGGGCACTTGAGCATCAGAACTGGACCACGGAGCAATGGAAGAAGGTGGCCCGGTCTGACGAATCACATTTTCTTTTACATCATGTGGATGGATGGAGTTCGACGTGTTGACTTGGCCTCCAAATTCTCCAGATTTCAATCCAATCGAGCATCTGTGGGATGTGCTGGACAAACAAGTCCGATCCACGGAGGCCCCACCTCGCAACTTACAGGACTTAAAGGATCTGCTACTGACGGCTTGGTGCCAGATACCACAGCAGACCTTCAGAGGTCTAGTGGAGCCCATGCCTCGACGGATCAGGGCTGTTTTGGCGGCAAAAGGGGGACCTACTCAATATTAGGCAGGTGGTCATAATGTTTTTGCTGATCGGTGTATATAAGCTTGTGTTTATCCATGCAGTGTGTGTGTGTACATTAGGGATGAGAGATGATAACTCCAGCAGGAAGATATACTGGTGTTACTTAAACGTTAATTGCTTTGCACTTCAAAGCCTGCAGTTCCCAGAGGGCCAAGCGGTACTGAGACACCATACATATGTATTAATAAAGATTATGATAAGGATGCTTGGCACATCATAACACTATACGCTGATCAATTCTGCATGTGTAGTTTTGGGCGTCTGCGAGTGCACACGTATGCATATTTTTGACTGTGTGTCCGGGTTATCGCAGCTCAGGTAGAGGGCAGATCAGATATGCATGGACGTGATAAATGGCGCAGCCTTCCAGCGGCGAGCAGGGTGATGAGCAAATTTCATACTCGGATATTCCAGCGACAGCCGAGCCGCAACGTAGATCTGACTTCAGCAGTCAGCGGTGGTATCTGAATCATCTGAATTAGAAATTCGCTGTGTGTGTGTTTGTGGAGAGCGAGCTTTTATTTATTTATTTAGTTTTGTAGATGGCAGCCTTCTGGAGCAGAAAAAGTCCCCTCAGAGTATTTCTTTCTTAAAGCCCTCCAATCAGATCAGCCAAGAGGAATCTCAGAAAATACATTTTAATGAGCTGCCTTCATCTCAGGCCAATATGAGGGGAGGCGGGGGGGGGGGGGGGGGACAGTCCCAACACTGCTCGCTGCTGCAAAGAAGAAAGATAAGGTAGCTCTCTCTAGTGTGTCAAATATTAGGTTGCTGAAATGAAATCCGACACGTACTGTAGCTCATCTTCCATCTCTGTGAGGAAATGTAAACCTGCTCTGATGTAGGGGGAGAAATCTCTTACCTGTGTTATCTTGGCTTTTCTGGCTGGTTGCTGGGCTGACGGGTTGGACCGGCTGGCTGAAGACCAGCATTGACCTCTGACCTTGACCAGGTACTCTGCCCTTGGCTGAGCCCGCGGTCGTCCTGGCGACGGCCCCCAGGCCCAGACGCAGGCCTCTGCCGGAGCGCAGGAGGCTGCCGCTCCCTCCGGCCTGAGCGGCCGTCCGTGACTGCAGCGCGTCCTCAGCTGTACTCCCTTTGAAACTGGCAGACCGTCCCACCTAGAGGCCAACGTAATGAAATTAACTATCGTCTAAAATCTGTGAACAAAATCTATAATGTACCTAGGGGTGCTGAAACTGAAAAGAAATATTAAGTATTTCAAGCAAGGGCTCATTAATGTGAATAATGCTTATACTGGGAGCGTTCAACAAATTGTAACTCTGTTCCCTTTTTGGTACATGCATGTGTTTGTTATGACTGTAATAACACCTTGAAGCTTTCACACATGTAAATAGTGTGTGTCATACAAAATCCATGAGCACCTTTTGGGATTTTCTGCTGGCGTTCGCTTACATGCTAATGTGTTTACCAGCAAAGTGTGGCTGCCATGACATGTTTAATGTTATATATTCAGATATTGTGGATAGACTGGGAAGCAAAACATATGGTGCACCTTGTAATCTAATTGGCCAACACCACAATTATGTTTTACATCTATCATTGCATCCATATAGACTTTAAGTTTTTTGTCTTCAAACATTCTGTATGAACAAAACAAATTATTAAAACATGATAAGGCTGATGATGTGCAGTAGGTGGTAATGGAAAACAAGAAATCCCTCCATCTTGGAGTGTGTTCACAGATGTGCTTTATGCTGTGAGTAGAAGTAATAAACGATGATTAAACATCACCAGCATAATTCAAGAGTAAGTGCTGTCTCTCCTGTATGCTGGACAAAATGCTAACGAGCATGCAGCGACATGTAAAGAATCCTCTCGTCCCTGCGGGGCTTTGTGCTTCAAAATGCATTAACTATTTATTTCCGCATGTTGGTGCTTGACGCCGTATGAATACGAATACCAAATGAAGCTATTTAATCAGAATCAATAAGGGATGATTTTAAAGTGATAATGAGCAGCCCTTGAGAGAGTGGGAAGATCTGTGATCAATTATACATGCTTTACTGTGGGATGGAAATGATGGACATCAGCAAGTGAAACTGATGCGCAGAACCAACAAAGAGGTTTGTCTCAGCGCTTAATGTACAGAGTATAACGTGTATCGTGAAGTAATTATATCCTGCTAATTGATACGGGAATTAAATCCCGTCCTTTCTTCGCTGTTTGTGCGATTGTGTTGAATCTCAGCACGATAGAAAAGTCCTTTTGTTGAATGAGAATGAGCACAAACTACAATAGAAGTCAGAACGCGAGCTTCTTCTAAGAAAGATTTATATTAAAAGCCTTGAAATCAGATACTTATAGTAAAGCGTGTATATATACTCACCTCTGATGGTGCCCCGTAGAAGTTGTCTGCTTTGCTGCCCAGTTTCGGGGGCGCCGTGTGGCTGTGCGTGTGTCCGGGGGGCCTGATGCTCCGGCTCAGCATCCCTGATGGGAAGATGCTTGTCTGCATCTCCTGGCGGTACTTGTCATACAGCAGATTGGAGGCGCTGAGCACCGGGGCTCCTCTGGTCTCTGCGTCGGCCATGGCGGGGTCTTTAGGGGTGTCTTTGAGGGAAGCGGGCGTTTGGCCGTGCGTGTATGTTGACAGCCTGGACGGCAGAGAGGATACCTGATAGGGCCCGTCGGCAACCTGGGGCTTGAACTGAGGATTCTTCCGCACGTAGGTGATGATTTTGGGCCGAACTCCTTTAGGTTTCAGTTTAGGCGACGGGGAGCTCTCTTTGGGGCTCTGCTGGTTGTTGAGAGGCGCTTTGGGGATTCCACTTGTGCTTATATTGGTTTTGACTGGTGCTCGCATGCAACTGTTGCCGTAGCCCTGAGCAGATGTCATTATGGCGGGGTTGCATCCTGACGACGGGACGTGCCGAACCACTCCGGGGACATTCCTGGAGACGAGGTACATGGAGGGTTGCCTGCGCGGAGAACCCTGGGGTGTCCTGAGAGGCGAGTGGGGAGGGGTGGACGACCTGGAGTCCACCCCCGTCCTGTTGGGACTGGAGCAGTTCCTCCTGTATGTGAGCTGAGTCTGGGGTCTCCTCTCTAACATGGAAGGATTGGAAGGACTTGAGTTACGCCACGCGGTTGTAGCCGGTGGGGCCTGGCTGGGCTGCCGGAGCTGTGAGACTACACCAGCGGCGTTGTACAGGTTGGAGAAATCTGACGGTTCACGTAAAGACGATTTCGCGAACATTCTGTTTGACCCATTGCTGTAATCTGGAGAGGGGTCGGGGGAAGGAGTCTCACTGGGCTCTGCTGAGCTCCTCGCTCTCCCCATCTCTGTCTGACAGAGGGGTCTGACCAGCTGTTGCCGTCGCGGCGGCAGCACCCTCTCCTCAAATCCCGCCTTCCTCCTTTGGCCCAGCCCCCCGTCAGAGGACAACCCGTTTCTGTGATGACTTCCCTCCTCCTGTCTCTGATCCTGGCTGTAGTATTGAAGGTGTTGACCATGTTTCTCCTGAGGATACGGCGGCGGCGAGTTCTGGTTGGCGTCGACGGGGGCTACCCTTCTCCTGGTCTGGGCTGAGGTAGTGTGGTTTGTACCGGGATAAGGGTTGGCCTTGGACAGACAGAGCGCTTCTCCGCCGCTATCCAGAGCGCTCGACAGGCTCCCGCTGAGGTTGACAGCTGACAGACTGGAGACGAACACGTTCGTCTCGGACTTGGACTCCTTCAGACCTCCCATCCGTCTCTCCCTGTCTCTGCCTGACCTGGTGTCCCTTCTCTCCGCTGAGCCTGTCGCACACGTGTCTAGCTCTTCGGTGCTGTGACAGGCGATCCTTTTCTGCACCTCTCTGCCCCTCTGTATCCTGCTCTCCACTTTGTTGTTGTCGTTGTCATTCCTCCTCGCGCCGGTCGAAGCCGAGCTGGCGGTCGAGCTCGAGGATATGGACATGGGACCTTCGTCTTTCCCGTCCCTCATGCTTCCTCCGTCGTCATCCTCCTCCTGATCCCTGTTTCCCAAGAACGTATGTATCTCCTGACACTCCAGAAGCTCGAACTCGGGCTCCAAACATTGCTGCTCGGAGCCCCAGATCACTAACTTGTCGGGGGATTCGCGCTGCGAGACCAGAGGGGGGATGGAGCTTGTGCCGTAACCCGTGTCCTCCATCACTCCTCTTCCTCCTCGATCGCCAATCGAAGATAATCGATTGGCGTTACCGTCCCCAGACTGGGGGAACTGGATCTGGGTTTTGTTTCCGATCTTCTCCCCTCTGTCGACATTGACCCTCAGTCCCTGGAAACCAGTTGGGATGCTCATGACGGACCGATTTCTTTTGGGCACCGCTCAAAGACACCTGCGGAGTGCCGAGGCCATCTATGGAGTTAAGAGTATCTATTCTTCCCTCCCTGTCTGTCCTCTTCAGGGTCTGCGCGATGATGGCCCTTCAGTTGATTATTCCAAGGACGAAATGTCATCTCATGGAACCTGTTTCACTTCACAGCTCGCCACTTATCTTGCATTTACTGTCGGTTAAACAAAGCTGTCCTTGACGGCTCTTCGGGGAGATGGAGGTCCGTTCAATCTGAAATATAAGGAAGAAAGGAAACCGTAAGACTGGGCAACAAGTGTGCCTGAAAAGCAGCCACTTTTGTAGAATCCGTTCTGTTATTTCCCCCCCCACATAGCCACTTAAGGTGTTTTATATTTAGCCTGGTCTGGGTAGAAGTGATTTTCTGAAATCAGCTGTGCACAGCCCACAATCTTGTTCCCTTTTAATGGCCGCCCATGGGACAAAAAGACACTGGCGGCACAAGTGGAAGCGATAGTCTTAGAACTACCTTGTTTCTATTCTAAAGGCATATTTTTTTCTATATATAGTAATCTTATATAGCAATGCAATTCATGTAATAGGAAGGCAATTATCAAATGATGATGTGTGTTCACTATAGGGCAAGAAGGAAAGAGAGAAGTGGCAGATAGCTGAGGCTACAGACTGTTTGCAATGTAAGTGAAGGAATCACCCTGGGGGATGTCTGATGAAGACAGGCGAGGAGGAAGAGAGGCAAGGGTGCGAAGTGTTTCGTAATGAGCTTTTTTTTCCTCACGAGACGTTGAAAAAGAGAAGGCAGGATGTGGATAGGTTGAAAACATCTGCAATAACAGTATGTTCGAATGGTTTTGTAGAATATACAACGCAAGCAAACGGTGCATCTAATATGCTCCAGTGCATGCACGTTCGCCAACATGAAAATTATGTGTGGGTGTCGTCACGGGCGAGAAGTATAGACACCAGCTCAGGAGGGATAAATCCATACTCTACAGGAGGGTTAACACTCTCCTCTCAACATGCCCTCCCTAACATGCCATATGGCTGATTTAGCCGACGCCGCGATTCGATCGCGCACGGCAACAGCACACACTCATTTAAATACAACATTCTGCAGGATGTACTGAGATTTAAATGGTTGTGTCGATCTGAGGAGGAGACACCATTTCATAGTAACCGACTGTACGTGTCGAAACACGTACAGTCAAAAGATGAGCAGATGGCGGTGAAGGCAAGGGAGCTTTTGTCATATCATGTCAGTGCAGGACGGTCGCAGGATGGTTTAATCACAGGGACTGTTTTGATAATCGATGAATAGATTTGAGCTATTTTTTTGAAGAAGAAAAAATCAAAAATCTCTGATTAATCCAGCTTCTTAAATGTGAATATTTTCTGGTTTCTTTACTCCTCTGTGACATTAAACTGAATATCTTCGAGTTGTGGACAAAAAAAAGACATTTGAGGACGTCATCTTGGGCTTTGGGGAAACACTGATCGACATTTTTCACCAGTTTCTGACATCGTATTGATTAATCGAGGAAGTAATCGACAGTGAAAATAATTGTTAGTTGAAACCCGGCTGCACAGCAGTATAAAAAAAACACAAACCAATAAACGACCACACATTAACACACCCAGGAAAACTTTAGTGACTCTTGACAACATGAAATGACTGTCAGGGGAAAAACTTCTGAGTGTCTCTTTACCATTTCAATCTCTCAATAATTATGCGAGCGCTCTGAGAAAGTCTCCTTCTACCTTGAACCAGACGCATTAAAACCAGCGAATATTAACGGTCTCCGTATCATTTGCCCAGCGAGGAGAGCATCTTTTGTTTACTTGAAGTCATACTTAAATTGCAATCATATTCTATCAAAACTCTCAGCTAAATGTACAGCCATCTGTCTGTGTAGGCAATGCATATTATATATGACGGTATATTTGGACCAAGACGGTCATTATGTAATCAAATATGTGTCTTCAAACCATCACGCTGAATATTTGAGTAGTTTCCAAAGTTCAAATAGAACTCCCACCCTCTAATTATAAAAGCGGCGGGGGAGTCTGTACTCATTAGAATGGGGGCCTTCTCCATGCGTCCTGTGGCAGCGATATATATCAGTGAACTGCTAAAGAAGGCAGCTCTCTCTACCCTGTGGCGCATCTGATGCTGCTCCAAGTTTTTCCAAATGCACTGGGAGGGGAAAACATTCAATGATGTGATTTGTATTCCTGAAGGTCATCTTTGAAGTAATTTGGAGATATATTTTCCTGAAGATTCTGTTAAAGGGGAGCTGTTGGGGACTCTGTGAGCTGAATAATGTTATGACTAAATAACTTTGAACGCTCTAAAAGACGTGTTCACTTGCCACTGTATGACTATTTTATAAAATGATCAGCTATTGGTCAAAATAATCATTTATTTACTGGTAATATTCTGCTTGAGATCAGATTGCAGAGAGGCAGATTGAGGGTGAATTCATTGTGGTATACAAATAGACAAACAACACGTATTGTAATCCGCATGCCGTCTTCTGTGCTCTCTGTGAACACTGCTAATATTTACCCTCAGCTGGTGCACACAATCAAATAATTAGCTAATTATAAAACGCACGATTCAAAGAGGCGGGGAGGAGAGAGGGAGAGAGACAGAGAGTCGTATTAGAGAGAATTCTCTGAGAGGACATGGTGGCAGATCAATTACGGCACTGATGTAGTACCGGAGGTTGTGCTGATGACAGCAGTCTTGGGAGGCTGAGCGCTAAGCTTGGTCACAGTGGCTGAACCACAACAAGCTGCAGCGGAGGCAGACAAAACCAATCTGGCAAAAGCCTAAACATAAATCAGACCGAGAATGAAAAGAACCTGTCTGACTATGTGAACAAAAATGACCCGTTGTGATGATAAAAAAGTATACAGGCTCAGGTGTATCTTGGGATGCTTCGGGAGACGTGCGTTTGAGAAAAGAAACTTGACAGGTTCTCCCTGCTGTCGCACTGCCTGCCTTATGTTGGTGACATACTTACTTAGATGTGAAAAGTAAAAAGGATCACATGGGAAGGGAGTGGATGAAGCAGGACTGCTGTTGGTGAGGGGGCTGCGTGGTGTTTTCCTTTTGACTGGAATATGAATTATGCAATTATAAGCGTAACAAATGTGGACGTCTTTGATCATCAAGCTCCTTCTTGAAATACTGCAAAAAAAGAGAGGAAGTACACCGGGACTATTTTTGGCTCGATGACTTGTGTGGTGACTAACGGGGCTCAAAGCAAATAGCTAATGTATTCCGTTACAAGTTATCCACAATGAATAAATAAGATAAATTTACCTGATGATGATGATATGGTAACTTCTTTCGGAATTATATAATATAATATTTTTTGTGCATGTAAAAGGTCTGCAAAGTTACAAAGCCATAAGTCCACTCCAAAGGGAGTTACTCTCCCCCACTGAACTCCTGAACTGCCTGAAACACATTGCTTGAATTCCCGCCTTTTTTTCCGTAACACGGTGATGTTACCAAGTAATACATTTGCATAATACCTGCCTAGCAGCTAATTTGGCACGCCCTCAAACAAAGCTAGTTAGAGCGGAGCTGGAGCGGAGTCCGAAGAGTTTGGTTCGGTTGACCAATCACAACAGAGTGGGCCAGCTGACCAATCAGAGCAGACTGGGCTTTTCAGAAGGGGAGGAAGCTTAAACGGAGCGTTTCAGACAGAGGGTGAAAAGAGGTGCTGCAGCACAGGCGGTATGAAAAAAATAAAGCGTCTTTTGAACGCTAAAAACATGTATACATGTTCTAGTAGAAACATGAAAATAAGCATAATGGGTCCTCTTTAAAATGTCTAAAAGCGCTACTGATTTTGACTTTGTGATGGGATTCACAGCACACCAGAGAGGACCAGACCGGTATTATTCCTGCATATATGCATGCTGAGTCGATGTGGGCTGGAATATGTAATGAAGGCACTAGGCGTTGTTTCACCTTTGTTTCGCCGAGTTGACGTAACTACTCGGTGTGAACTCCTCTGGGAAAACAGCAGGAAGGAAAAGATTCAACAGTCCTGCTTCAGTTGTCATGGCAATGCCGTATCCCTGGGAATTGGAGAATACGCATCCTGACCCCTGCGTCTTCCATCAGGGAGAAAGGTCAGCGCTAGAAAGAGACGGGCTGTCCTGAAGGTCAGCTCTATGTGCTTTTACACTCACAGCTCATGCATACATTCTGCTGTGCAACGCTCTCACATGTGAACTCACAGCTATGGATATATGCAGCCAGGTTTTTTTTTTCCCCCACTACTCATCTAGAAGCAATCATATCCCTGCAAGTGGGTAGATAGACGCATCGCTGAAGTGATGAGAGCATGGGGCAGGATAAGACCATATCTCGGCGGTGATCAAATTCACTAAAGGATGGGAATTTGTGGCTCCTAACCTATCAAGAGCTGCATTTAGCCACAGAAAGCCCTTCTCAGAAGGTGGGAAACGACAAGCTGAGAACGCCACACGACGGGGGACTCGGTGGAAATTGAGGGCAAAATAAAATCTAGAGTGGAGCCGAATTGGAAAAGGGAGAAAGGCCTTCCCCACCTTCCTTTGTTTGGCTTCTCTGAATGCGAGCCGGTCTGCGTGAGTTGAAAAATGAGACAGACATGAGGTGGGAGCAATGAGACATGCAGATGGATACGAAAAGGAAGAGAGCTGATGCAGGAGAGCCACTGCTTTCTAATTAGGCTGATGGAAGGGAATACATCATTTGAACCTCCATAGTATGCGAGGCGAGCTATAGAGCGCTGCCACTGAAGTGACTTACTGGTATAAGCTCAAGAGGCAAGAGTGAAGTAATTATAGGAATTCCTTTACCATATATAATGCTAATGAGTGCTAAATTGCTCCCATTGATGAAATATATATACATGTTATAAATATCTGTTGTGCAGGTAGTAAATCTCATGTTAGCAGTAAGAATCTAAGAGGTATGAGTGGACTCTCCTATCCTTGGCTGCGGTCGAGTAGTCTTTTTGTTCAGGAAGGTTCCTAACTGAGTGAAATGAGGCTCCAAAGAAAAATATATACAGTATAATGCTGGGGAGGTTCTTGCTTTTTACAAATGAAATATAATATTCACCCCCCTCCTTCACACCCCAAACGTTTTCATACAGTCCCTTAAGTTCATGATGCAGAATCAAAATATAAGAGGGGATTCCAATCGTCAAGACGGGAGGATTGTGAATCTTATTTTCACTCAGTGAATCAAGGTCAAGTGCTGCACCGAATTTTATTTTAGAGAAAAAATTGCTCACAGAATCTCGTATATTTTGCTCTCAAAGAGCCGGCAAAGTCAAACCAGGTAGGAAGTGTAACACAACTGGTTTTCATGTCAGTGAGCTGGTTTGCGTTTTCAGTAACATGTGTATGTGACACCATAAAGCCTGTATATGCATATGAGCGCATTGTACACTTTCACCTGCACACACATCAACACATGCGCACGCACACACACTCTCGGCGTCTTTGTTGTCGGTCCAGCAGCACATGTGGCTATTACAGGAGCCATTTGTCTTTGGCACTTTGCTTTATTCCTCTCCTCCCCCACTGGAGAGCAGACAGGTTTTATAGCTCCCCGGTCCCAGGGGAACTCCGACGACACACACACACACACACACACACACACACACACATTCCCCCTGTGCCCTCTCTCTTTCGTCCACATATATACATACATGTGAATTCCAGCACACTGAAATGGAAGCAAAAGAGATGGAGGGAACGCAAATGGACAGAGCGGCGACGTGTGCGTAACCATAATTGATGACTCCTGAGTGTTAGCACATGACATAATTAGATTTAGTGTGCAGGATTTGCATTAAAATGCACCGTGGCAGTTATCCTTACCGATGAAACTCCGATCCTCTAGCACAGTACATGCTGTGTCTTTGCAAGCATGTAATTAATCTCTAATGACATCATCCTTGCATGTCCTTGTACACCTTATGTGTGAGCGTGAACTTGTGAATATCGACTCTCCACGGAAATGTGGATACATTTAAGGCTTTTACAATCATCCTCTTGTCCATTTTGAGGAAAAAAATATATAGAATTCCTCTCTCCTTGTACTTTGTATTCTATTCATCCAGCAGGATAAAGCTTAGTGAGAAAGTCTATTCAGAAATAAGCTAAGCTTTAGTCATCCATTCCTTCTCCTCCCATCTCTGTCAGCGACACAACACGGACAGAAATAGCACTGAAATAAGCTAAACGCTCCGTTTTCACAGGAGACACAATAGACACCCTGTAGACAGAATTTCACAAGTGGTGATTCACCGAACTGTGAGTTGTTTGTATGTGTGAACCGAGCAGCAGCTCACTATATGCACAGCGAAGGGATTACCATCACAGAGAACATTGAGGCAGAACAGGGGAATATCCAGAAATAGTATCCTCCAGTTGCTCTGCACTTTCTGTACAGATGTGCATCAAAAGCTGCTTCTCATCAACGACCGTTGCTTCCCTGACTGCAGCACGATATAGCTCCAAACTGTATTCAATTGTCCCTTAAGTTATTCCCATCTGTTTTATTGCTTTCTCAAAAAAATATATCTCTTCCCCCCCCTCTCCTCTTCCACCTTAATAATACAGAGTTAATGAGGGCAGGGCGAAGTGATCAATCCCATTTTCACCCTTTATAGACGGCACATCAGCAAACTACCCAAATAATCCCTCCCCTCTCTCCCCCCCCCACCTCTGTCTCTCTCACTCCCACATCCACACAGACGGACGCCGTTTTTTGTCTCCCAGGGGGACTCATTCTGTATCGCAAGGGAGAACTGTAAGAGGATTTCTGCAGGATCTCGGGTCAGAGTGGGTGGTCATACCTAACTGAATAAAGGAGAATGAGAAAATCAGATCAACTGCAATAAAAGCTGATTTATATCCGCATTGCGCGCAGGCATGCAGCACACGCAAGCCGCTATGAAATCGTCTGAAAATCACAATATGCCAATAATGGGATTTATTAGCTGAGGCGAAATGAAAAATGGAGGCACGTGTTTCACACATCCATCCATCCATCAACGCGTGTTCACACACCAGGTTTGTCTCTTTGTTATTATAACACACAGCTGGAAGCAGATGATCACGAAGAACGTTCGAAACTAAAAAAGCTTTCACTTTCCGAATTAAACACTCGCACCTGCAAAGTTACACATGAGTACCACCTACACACACACACAGACACACACACACACACACACACACACACACACAGTCAGGCAGTGACTCTCACTGCAGCAGGAGCAGAGACAAAGAGGCAGCTTCTCACTGGGAGGAAAACGTGGCTCGCAAAAACACACTTACTGATGACAAACCTCCTTAATTATTATTTTTTTTCAGTGTTGCTTTTGCTTGGAATGAATCTCCACTTAATCAGTCCTGCTTTTCCTGTCTGGTTTTTGCTGTGCTATATGTGCAGCTTGTAAAGATGGACTGTAGCTGAGATGGATAAAGGGAAGACAAATGTGCAGGAAATGAAAAGAGAAATGACAACGGGAATAAGATGAGTTGGGAACAAAAAAGCAAAGAGAAGAGATTAGCGTGATTAGAAAGACTGCTACAGTCTGGAGGAGAGAATTAGGAGGAGGAAGTGTGTTTACTATGTTCATTGAGCCTCGCAGTTAAAACACAGATCCAGACATGGAGGTGGCAAGCATGGAGGAGAGAGGAGAAAAAAGGCTGTCTGTCCACGCTGGCTGCTGGTTGCACCGCATTGTTATTAGCAAAGCCCCTCCACCCACTACCCCTCACTCCTGTCGCAGAGGAGGAAAATGTTAACTCTTGCATGGCTGCTGGGTGAAACTGTACGAAGGGGGGGACAAAGAGGAGAGGAAAGGAGTGCACTTCAAATGCAAAGCAGACAAAGAATGCAGCGATAGTGGGACTCTCTGTGAGGAAAGTTGGCTCACACAAACACTCGGAGTCAGACGTAAAGCTGGCGAGGTGAAGCAGCCCAGACAAAGAGAAGCAACTTCTGAGTCACTTCTTCTGTTTTATTTTTAGGAAAATATGATAATAGAAACAAATGATGCTGCAGAGAGCGAGGGGGTGGAGATGAACGGGGGGGGGGGGGATTTCTAGTTTGTATTGCAATGTGTGAGTGTGCGTATGCATGTGTAATGTGCGAGTGGCAAACCCCGGGGGTTGTGGGGGAGGGAAAACTGGCAAAGGATCAGTGAGAGGTGAGCGAAGAATAGAGCGAGCTGAGGGATTTTGGGGTGGTGGTGGTGATGATGTGCAAGAAAAAAAATATATATGGTAATGGTTTGCGTGTGTGTCACAGACATTGGACAAAGGAGGTGAGAGAGGACATGATGGGGCAAAGAAGTGCTCAGTTTAAGGGTCACATAGCTGCTGTTCTGGCAGATAAGTTTTGAATGTGGGTGTACAGTCTAGGAGAATTATCATGAAAAATGAATGGTTCTGTGGCTTTTTACAGTCAAGTTAAGTATAGCTCTGTCCCCGTACAAAATACTGCTGCACACTCATTCACAGAGTAGCATTAATTTGCTTAATAAGGGCTGCAGCTTGCTGACTAATTTAATCTAAATGCACTAAAAAAAAAAAACATTAGAAAACACTGAAAAAAATTTAGCACTCCCCTTAAACTGACTGCACAAATTCAGCAAATGGATGCACACCCATACACACAAGTGTTTCATGTTGACTCCCCACGGGACAGGGAAGCGTGTCTGTGCGTGTGTGTGTGTGGTGTGTGTTAGCAGCGGAGGCGTGCCTCTCCGTTCACCCTCTGATGTCCTGCCTGTGACTGCAGGGGAGGAGCTACAACGAGCTCATTGCCACCTTCCAGACAAAGACAGCGTGAATTGGAGAACGTGTGTTCGCATGTGTTGACACTTCATTCACACACACACACACACACACACACACACACACACACACACACACACACACACACACACACACCGTCCTCATACTGAGCAAAGACGAGCCTCCAAATTGTTTCAATCTTGTCTCCACACACACATTTAACTACTTTTACAAAAAAAAAGACACTACTTTTTCTCTAACACAGAAACCTCCGTGGTATCAATTAACATTTTTTTGTCCAAATTAAAGAGAAAAATAAGGAATATGTGTTTTAAAAAAAAACACATAAGATGAAATTGAGAGGCATACTGACACACTTCTCCTCCTCTTTCTCCTTCACTTCACTTATCATCTCAATTGTCTCCCTCCCTCCTCCTCCTCCTCCTCCTCCTCTGTCCTATAAAATGACCTTGAAGGTCGCACCGGTGCGCTGCTATACACTCATGGGCTTTGTGACAAACTGTCTCACCTGCAGAAACACACACACACACATACATATAAGCACCTGCAAGCACTACAACAACACACGCACGCTACTGCTGCTGTGAGTAGTGGTTTTCCTGGCAGAGATCTGCTGGATTGATCGCTGCTCAGACACTGCAGAGGTCAGATGTAATGAATCAATCACACATGCATCAGCATCCACAACAGCAGCTCCAGCCAAGGCCACAGGCTCCGCTGCCCCGCTTTGATGCAGTGTCAACCTCCACATTAACATGACTGGGAGGGATTGGCGAGATTTAGCCAAGATGGACTGGGGAGATCCATAGACGTGGGAAGTTCTCTTATATCGGGATCGATATAGCGGCGGCAGACAATTCCGATAAACACAAAAACCACAACTTCTCGCACATATTTTATGCACAATCTGATCGACCACATGTCTGGGCAGCGCAGCCAGATGCTAAACGGTGTGAACCCTCACACAGTCGCAAGTAAACAAAATAAGTGATACACCCTAACAAAGACAAGAAAACTTCCCCCCCCCGCACAGTGTCAAGGACAATCTGATCATCAGACTCCGATCAATCAGAGCAAGAGACAGCTGAGCGGGAGACACATGACCTCAATCTGCTCACCTTTACTTCATCCCTCCTCCCTCCCCTTCTAAGTAGCATAAAGGTGAGGCTGAGGACATGTTGCTGAAGTAACTACACATACTGTGCATTTGACTCCTCAGGGTTTTGCACAGGAGTTAGAAGACACTAAAGAATAAGAGGTGAGGCTGCAGGAGCAGGGCAGCCTCATTCATTTACTGGCACATTAAGGTGAAGAGGCAGAATAAGAATAGCGATATTTTACAAAACAAAACCGCTATCTGTGCTAAATTGTGCAAAAAAAATGTGCTTGATGCACGACTTCACATTCTTCACACACCGCTCACACTCCTTCAAAAACCACTTCCATTAAATGGAAGTCTGAGTCAGCATGTAACACACCTATAAAACAACTGGCATCTTTTTAAAGGAAAAACTCTGAAGGATGGCGCTTTGGAATCTATTTTTTTTTCATTTTTCTTTTTGTTTTTACATGATGTCAGAAATTATTACAAAATCTGGCATTCCCAAAAATCATGCATAACACTGATAAATAAAAAATAATAGATAATTATTCTAACAAAATATATAAAAAATGTATTCAAAGTCTCTTGGTTGTCACCTCTCAGTACAGTGGATCATAGCTGGAGTCAGGTCTAAAGCCTGGATAATCTATGTCTGATCATTAGCATCACCCAAAGAGACTCGACCTGCTCCATCCATCACACCGACCTGCTCTTCCCTGTCTGACCTCTCTCTCTCTCTCTCTCTCGCTCTCTCTCTCTCTCTCTCTCTCTCTCCTTTAGCCTACTGCTCCACTTTCACTACGATCTGCGGGGCAACTTCCATATTACATTTTCTTTTGCTGTGAAATTTCACAAGCTACCCTGCACCGGGCCCGCGAAAACAAACCGATGAGACCCATAATTAGCTGAGAATGCTGAGCGAACCGAATCAGTACCGAGACCCGGATCCCATACAGGCGCAATACGGGCGACACTTCTCCAAGAAACCAAGGCTGGACTCCGAAGAATCGTTGTAAAAGAAAAAAAAAAAGAAAAAAGAAAAAAAAGAAATCCCCGCAGGGTGTTTTCAGTTGTGCTACTTACCTTCAGGTTTCTCTGGTGTTGATTCGTGTAGGCATGCCGGTCAAATGCAGTTGAGTTGCGAAATGAAACACAAGCGTGTCTTTCCTCTCTCTCACTCTCTCTCTCTGACTCGCAGTGCATGGAGAGAGGGAGATGCTGCGGACAGGAGGAGGAAGAGGAGGAGGAGGAGGAGGAGGAGGAGGAGGAGGAAGAGGATTGGTGCTGATGCTGCAGCCGACACCTGGCAGAGCATCCCTATGCTTCTCCCTCTCTCCCTTCTCTCTCTCTCTCAACACGTGCGCTCTCTGCTGGATCATGTGAGAAGCATGATTTTTTTTTTTTTAAGTCTATAAAATTAGTGGATTTCAAAATAAAACCCCACCCGAAGAGTCTGGATGTTGAAAAGCTTGATTTATTTACAGGAACATACACAGACTTTAACAAAAAAAGAAAGAAGGACAAGGAGACAAGCAAAAAAAACAATGCAGGCATTCTTAACTGATCCGATAGGAAACAAATGCCTGCTATTTAGCCTACATGTTGACACTGGTGTTAAAGTTTGGGATTTTTGTGTGATAGGTTTTATGTTGATTTCAGACCCTCATTCTCAGTATCCCTGGGTCAGGTCGGTCCTGATACTACCAGTAGATGGCACCAAAGTAAAGAAATTCCCAATCCCACAAACAGTGTGAAATATAACAATAAAGAGCAACCTGTCTTTTTTTTCTTTGTTAGGAACAATCGAGTCAGTTGTTTAACATTGTAAGATCTGGAAGCCAGTGTATTCTGGCCTATTACATGATATCTAGGCTACAGGTGACATGACTTCCTGGTCCATGTTGTTGGCATTGATACACTGACAGTTGAAGAAGGCTGTGAGATGCGATTGAAAGCTCCATTAAAAAACAACTAATGAAGCCAGTGATGAATAACTAAAAGAGAAACCGTTGGTGAGACCCAAACACACGGACTGTTTTTGTGCTTTTTCAACATTTACACAGTTTTCAAAACACACTTGAAGCCAACGACGACCACGGAAAAGGCGAGCAAAAAGAAAAGGGGTTAAGCGAGAGTGATGAAATCCCCGCAAAACGACATGAACACGAAGCAGCCGGTCATCAACACTGGTGATGGATTTGAAACATCAAAAGCCTTATTATGTGACACGCGTTATGTAAAGGCAAAGCTAAGGTCAGCGGAGGTTTAAGGCAGCATCAAAGGAGAGAGAAGCTCCTTCTTTTATCTATTTGTCCACATGTATGGACATTATAGTACTTCTTTTAAAAGTTAACACTGAGGTTTGGCATGACATGAAGGAAAAACAAGTAGTGATTATGCAAGAAGATAGAGTTTCAAATACACATGAATCCCATATGTTCAAAACGAACAAGGAGACTGTAAGTTAAAACATGGATCAGTTTAATTGCTGTTATACTGTGCAAAAGTAGATTTCTTTGACACATGCACATTTGTAATTAAAGAATTATCCCCAAAAAAGTAGATATTGCTGAATTTCAGTATGATTGCTTCGTCAACAAGGTATATTAACGTGTTTAAGTACACCAACAACTAAAACCCCTGGAAAAGTCAGTCGTGCATGGTTGACAAAAGTGATGCTTGAATTTGACGTCTCATTATTACCCCAAATAACTTGTTTCTTCCACAGTCATGCCAATATCCCATATTTTTTAGTGTTACAACTGCACTGTTTGTGTTAATAAGGCATCAATGGTTATGACAAAAGAAGGTGAAGGCAGTGATTTTGCCAACCCTGAGTTTAAAGTGAGTTGCACTGATCATGTAAACACATAAAAGGAACACATAGTCAGACACAAACAGGGCAACATAACAAAAGCCCTTCTCCAATTTACAAATAATTTACTGAAAGAATTATAAACAATATCTTATATACACAATGTTGATTATAGACTATAGTTATAGAAAGTCGTAAAGGACTCCCAAAACCACAGTGAATGCACATAAAGGTTAAAACCTATTGGAACATGATACAAGTGTTGATGCATAGTCTGCATTTAAATGATGAATATTCGTTAAAGGGGAACTCCACATATTTTACACACCAAAGTCTGTTTAAGGTCCTGGGGAGTACTACTGCGTAAAAAGTTGTATAACAGCTTTTGCTCCAGAGAGAGCTGCGCAAAGTCTGATAAATTGCCTCACGTGATGTCACTCGAGTCAACGTCGGTTGGGTCTGAAGACTACAAGTGTGAAAATTAAATAAATCTGGGGGTGTGGAGTTAGAAAGATGCAAGTTTTTACCAGACCTCTGTAGCCCGCTCCTCATCTCTGCTTTACGGTAGCGGCTCGAGGCTACGCTAGCTATGAGCATAACACACCCAAATCTCCGACTGAGCTGTCGGAGTTGCACTGTGGGTAATGTAGGCCAGGTTTTGACAAGGAAGAAGAATGCTAAATCAGTGGCGTACTCTGTTTGGGAAAAGAGAAAATGTATCTAAAAGCATTAGATATTTTAATGACGACAAACAAAAAAAATGACCTAAATAAATGTACAAGTTTGGCGAGTTTGGCAAGTTTGGCTTTCACTTAATTGTAAATATATATATTGAATCCGATTCAGAATCTGAAAAGCACTCTGGAAATGGCCGTGGGTAATAAAAAGACATTAATAAACACCAGAAAAAGGCGTCAAATAAATTGAGAACAAACACATTCTTCCAAATTGAACATTTTAAGAAAAAAACAAAAGTCAGCCTGTACTGTGTTTTGAAAGGAGAAGCTAAACGTTACAAGCTACAGATGCAAAAGAAGACACAGCAGCCAGCACTGTGAAAGTCCACTATCATCTAAAGTTGCATTAACTGACATTCAGCATCTGTCAGTGTCTTCACCAGGATTCACAAACCAGATTCCATTCGTTTACCAAGTAAATATCCCAAATAAGAGAGCATATCCTGTCATGATTAAAATCAGATAAACTATTACGAGTCACATGGTTTTGAATTTCAAATGCTCCTTTTAATCTCTGTATCTCACAGTGAGGAACTGTCCAACAGTTGTCTTGTTACCGCAGTTTCTGCATCATAACTTGCAGCCAGAATGACTGCGTCTTGCTAAGACATACGCCTGTGTTACAACCAATTGTATAACCACAATAGGACGCCAGGATTTCCCTTTTTGCAAGTAAAAACCTGGGACCTCAGATGGTATCAATAAAATCCTTCAGACCTAAAATTGGACTACAGCTCCCTGCTGGCCCACTTGTGCTGTTTGCGCGGCCATTAGACCTGACCGCCCTTTTCTGCTGTGTGTTGCAGTGTATTGTGCAAGCTCTCACTTGTCAGAGGGGACCGTTAGAGCAGCATTTCAACATCAGTTACATAACAGTTGGCAGGTTTAAGAGAATGTAGCTATTGGTACCAATCCGTATTAAATAATCACAGTTTTATCGGATTTTTTTAATTATGTAGATATATATATATACAGTAGTTCTGTTATCACAGAACGAAAAAATGCAGTACTGTTGAACTTTTTGGCACCCAGACGAAAGCTGTTACACATGTGCACACGGTCCTACTGCCAGCAATGTAACCCAGACTTCAACTCAACCTCCCTGAAACACTGAGATGTTTCTCCAACGTGAGCCCTCCCCCCCTCACACAGCCAAGCGATAACCAGCAGCTGAAGCTCAAGGCCATGCAAAAGGGGGCAACAAGCTTATTACAAAATACTGAACTTTACTGCTTTTGAGTATTATCACCAGTTTTCTACCCAGCAGTCAAGAGGGGAAAGTCACACGTTTGTGAATTTTAGGTCAAAGTTATTTATCATTACTTTCCCCCCCCAAAAGGGAGAGCTGCCAGCGAGTATTCAGGTTACACAGGCCGACTGGCGGCGTCAGAGGAAGGTCGAAATGTACGCGGCACGTCCTGACACGTCCTACAAATCTCCGTCGTCGTCTTCCCTGTCGTCGATGCCGTTGTGCAGGAAGGCCTCCTTTTCCGGCGACGCCTCCGACTCGCGGGCGCGCTTGAACGTCATCTCCGTCTCTGGGGTCGAGCGGGCCAGGGCGGCCTCGGCGCTGTTGTGGATGCCGTAGCAGAAGTAGATCACGAAACCTAGAAAAAAAGCGGGGATCTGTACAACTTCTGCAACTAGCGAGTCACATTGGAAAGACAGTTATGATGATAGGAATGGAGACTAGTACCTACCTATAGCCATCCAGATAGAAAACCGTATCCAAGTGCCTCTGTCCAGCTGCATCATCAGGTACACGTTGACGAACATGCTGATCACTGGCAGGAAGGGTAGCAGTGGGACCTGAAGAGTCAGATATCGTAGAGAGGAAACATGGCGGCTTGTGTTAAGACATAGCGAAGTGGTAGTGTTGGAAAAAGCTACTGAAACTATCCGTAATATCCTACACAGATTGAGTTTATGGAATCAAACCTTGAAGGAAAGTTTAGTCTTGCTCTCAGGCTGCCTCCAGACGATAAAGGTGAGCAGGAGACACACCACGAAGATGACACTGAGGGCTACGATGCTCCACGCAGCACCGCCTCCCTGCACGGCCAGCACGCTGAACGCCAGGATCAACGTTCCTGCAGAAGTGCATACGTTTTTATATCACTTCAGGTATAACTCTGCACAAGTGCCATTTATCCCTCTGAGACCCACAATAGACCTGTTTTTGTCTTCTTTAGGGGGGGACAGGGGGTCTTTAGGGGGAGATAGCAGGTCAGCAGTTTATGTAACATAGAAGAGGGCCCATTGGATCCACAAGAGTCTCAACTTTACAGTGATACTTCATTCAAAACAACTGCATGGTTTTTGGCATGTCTGTAAAGGGGAGACTCGTGGGTGCCTATGGAACCCATTTTCATTCACATATGTTGAGGTCAGAGGTCAAGGGACCCCTTTGAAAATGGCCATGCCAGTTTTCCTCGCCAAAATTTAGCGCAGCTTATGAGCGTTACTGAGCCTCCTTCCCGACAAAGCTAGCGTGACATGGTCGGTACCAGTGAATCTGCGATCACCTACCCAGGAGCGAGGCACAGATGTTGACGGCGAAGCCCGACAGCGTGGACGGCTCGGTGTTATCTGGGAACAGGAGGGTCTTGAAGCTGAACCTCTCTTCCACATCAGGCAGGATGCCCATACTGGGGACGCTGATGCCGTCGCTCAGCTCCCCCTCATCCTGGGTATTGGCCATCTGATACACCATACTGGGCTGCTCGGGCTGATACCTAATACACACACACACACACGCACGCACACACACACACACACACACACACACACACACACACACACTAAGCTGTTTTACCATTGCAACTTTACACTGTCGTCACACGACTGAAAACTTGTGCACAATGACCCTGTTTATGAGTAATGTCAATCGCACCGTAACATCAGCTGCAGCCACATTTTTAGCAACAGCGGTTTAAGTCCTAATTTGTCTGGTAGTAAATGAACAGAGTATTTCACTAGTTGCTAAAAAAGAGATATAAACATACAGTATGTGGCAGCAGGACGGTGTTGATGGAACTGTTTCAGCTTCGAGCTGGACCGACTCCAACATGGAAATTACTCTGCTTCTCCGAACCAGTGTCCCTGGTTAAACTCTATGTCCCCCCCCATCCCCACTGACCTGAGCACCAGGACACAGGCAGCCACTAGCGTGTAGGCCAGCAGCGTCCCTATTGACATCAGGTCCACCAGGTCCTTCAGGTCGAACAGACACGCCATGATAGCTTCAAAGAACAAGAAAATAAAAAGAGAGAGAGAGAGAGAGTGGAAAGATTAGAAGATGTGTTTGATCCTAAGAACCTTTGTTAAAAAAATAAAGAGGACCGTAATGTGTTTTCAAGATGGCCCTCTGATTTTCCATAAACATGTCTGGGGTTTAAGTGTGTAGGTCTTGTGTGGACATTTTTCCTAAACCTTTCCTAAAAAAACAACATAAAATAATAGGTCAACTAAGTGTATAAACAGGCTTCTCATAGGACTCAAACCCCCAGTCTCCTGGGTCAAAGTCCTGAGTTTGCCCATCACAACCTACTCCCTCCACATACTTCGTCGATCTTTATATTACCACTACTATTACTACTGCTACATCTTTCTGGCAGAAAACCCTTCGGCTAGCTAACTATAGTTGAATCAAGTATCATATTCAACTCGGCCGAGTATAAATAGCCGACTAGATGTCGTGTGACTATTCTCACTGGGTGCAAATAGACACTCTGTTAAAAAAAGATTGTTAACTTCCTCTGCTAACAACACAACCCTTTTCATGTAGAAAGGACAGCTACAAAACATTTAGAAAAACACACGTTTAAATGGTCACAGGTTGTGGTTTAAACCACTCTTTCTCTGTTGCTATTTGCACACATGAATAGCATCCAATAACGACTGCTTGACAGAGAGGTCGGGTTTTGCTTGCTCTTTTCTGTAATTCAACTTTCGCATCATCTCATACCTTCCTCCTCCTCTATTCTCAATACAGGCCTCAGTTTTCCTCATCCATCCCTATTGTACATTTTCTTAATCATCTTACCAGACATGACCCCGGCGGCCACGGTGGACGTTATGGGGGATTTCCTCTCGCTGACGTGGGCCAAGACGGAGAAGAGCAGGCCATCCCGAGCCATGGCAAAGATGATACGGGGTAGGGGGAACATGGAACCCAACAGACTGGGGGAGGCGTGGGGAGGAAAACATCAGATTGGTAGACAGTTGTAGGTGTGGGGCAGAGGAACAAGGGGAAAGGAAGAATTGAAAGAGGTGAGCAGGGGAGGAATCTGCAGAGGGAGACGAATACAGTTGGCGGGAGAACGTGCAACGGGATGCCAGACTGGCATCTGGAGCGAGGATATTCTGATGCCAGCGTGCAAAACCTCTCACATGCTGTTACTCCGTTCTTTGTAGAAATCTTTGGTTACTTCAGCAAGCAGTTTAGTTTGGAGTTAAGTCCCCTTAAGTTCATTAAAAAAAACAACTGACCCATGTTAGAAGAATGACAACGTATAACCTGGACTGCCTCAACCAACTACACCTGGCCATGACAGTTAGTGATGCTCTTTTCATGCCGGAGTGCTGATTTCTGGCAGGTTTCTTCAAACACATGTGTTAAAACAGCAATTCTAGCATTTCCAACCCGGCGCAGCTGCAGCCCAGCGGCGTGAAAAAAGAAGCCTCGGTTTTTAAAAACATGCGTGTTAGTGTCTCACCTGCCCCTATGCCGGAGGTGAGGGTTGCAGTTAGCGGGGTTTTGGTGCGGGGGCTGATCTCAGCCATGAACTCGAAAAGCAGCCCATCGTCGGCCATAGCCCAGATCACGCGGGGCATGGGGAACATAGCACCCAGCAGGCTACCAGGGGGGGGAAGACCAGGATATATAGTATCCACACTTACACCCACCAGAATGCCGTGGAACATACATTAACAGAGACAGCAGCTCAAGGAACATCATACAGTACAATTAAACAACATAATATACAGTAGTGACATGCAGGAACATAGCAAAGCACACATCTGTTCACACCCATTAAAATCAACCTTAAATATACTATGCACAAGATGTATAGGAGCCATAATTATCGATAATATTAGCAATCAAAGCAAAATAGAAGTATGTATGTACACTAACAACACCATTATAAAACCATTAAAAACTGATTATTAATAAAAATGCAGCTTGTGGTGGCCTTTGATGACATAATCACATACATACTCTGATGGTACAACATATTCTTAGCGGTGCTCGTATTTTTAGTCGAGGGATCAAATGCCCTCTGAAGTTAAATATACATCCACATAGCGTGTCTGCATGTTTATCTGAGAGAGAGAACTAGGTGCATTTAAAGCTAATGGCTAGAACAGTGCAGATGTGTGTAGCTGCTTACCTGGTAGACAGAGCACAGAGAGAGCCCACAGCTACGGCGTATTTGGCTCCTCCCCAGCCCACGTAGTTAAAAGCGACAGGCAGAGGGCTGTTGTTGTCCAGCAGGTAGTACGGCATCATGAGGGTGAGGGCAGCGGAGACGCCAAAGTACGCCACAAAGCAGATGAGCAGCGAGGATACGATGCCGATAGGGATGGCCCTCTGGGGGTTCTTCACCTCTTCACCTAGACGTACAGGCACAGACGAGGAACAGACACAGTTATAATGGGCAAAAAAGTACAACTTATTACTTATTTATTACTTCACAGAACGGAACAGAAACTACATTAACAAAATAGACACCACATGAACACGAAGACCTTTCAATCATGAAAATGATAATATAAATTAATTAATTAATTAAAACAAATAAAGAATAATAAAAAGAAAAATAAATAAATACATAAAAATAATAATAAGAAAAATAAATAAATACATAAAAAAGAAGAAGAAAAATAAATAAATACAAAATTGAATCAATTTACAGTATAAATCATAGACAATTTGGACAAATGATTACACGAGTATGTTTCTAATGCTTATTGACACAAAATCAGGTCTAAAATTTTAGACGTACACTTTCCATTTTGCCCACTTCTCAATAAATGTATCCTTCTGGCTTCTCAAGTTAAAAGTCATTCTGTGAATTTGTTTTTAAAAAAGGAAAAAAGTCCTGCCTAATGGAATTTCAAGATACAAATCTGCCTTATCAACTGCTCAATAACATGGGGCAGTGCTACAAATATGTGGAAGACGATACAGAAAGTGACAAAGCGCTGTCAGACACAAAGGATGTGGAACTATTTACTGACTATCACTCTTACCGTCTTAAATAGTCATTTGCGCTTATTGCATCAGCTTGAGCACATTGTAAACACCATTCACTCTTTTACTGGCAGAATTCCAGTAAATGTGGAAAACTGGGTAAACAGATGTATTGAGGAAACAAACTGAACAAGGAGCTTATTTTCCCCGCGCACCCACAAGACTGAAACACCCGACCATTCAGCTGCAGGGCGATTATGCAACAGAGCTCCTCGGGGCGAACACTCGCGTCTTGTTCTGCAGTGAAATCACATCGCGGTATGGAGTGTGTGCGCGTAACACTGTCTGGACCCTCTCCTGCACTGCTGGTCATGACAGCTACCCATCGGCTCGGATTATTAGAAGGTCGGGGGGGGGGGGGGTCATATGCATAACAGTGGTACCAGTTGTGTGGATGTATGTGTGCCTATGGCTAAATATGTGTGGATGGGGGGGGAAGGGACGATGGCTCCGTGCCAACTTAACCCTAGAATACACACACACATGATATAATGGTTCGGGGGGCTGGCTGAGTGAGTGTGTGTGTGACAGACATGCCCCCACACGCCAAACTCAAGCAATCACTCATGGTCAACGTCACGCTAGCCAATTAGAATTCAGGAACAAGAGGGGTGGGAAATACCAGGGGGGCCAGAGAGCAGGCAAACTGGAAGAAACTCCCATTTTTTTTTTTAAAACAATCCACAGGCCTTGGACCGATTAAACAGAACGACACGCATGAAGACGCACACCCATTCGCGGATGTAGATCTGCACGGCGCTGAAAAAACACAGGGAACATCTTCTCCCCCAAACCTCGCATCAACCTGCGTCACAGCGCGGTGCATTCCACCAAGAGTAAAACTGGGCTAAACAGGCTCAACTGTATCTTTTCACTCTTGCCCTGCCCCTCTTACGTAACACTCACTGGATGTTTAGACAAGCTCAGGATTGAAACGGCCCCGACTCTAGATTCGGTTACAACACCCCCTCCTCAAAGCACACCCGTGAGGCAGCAGAAGGGACACGAGGAGTGGAACAAGAGGAAAACCGGGTGTGTTTTCTGGCACTGACCTGTGGTGGCGATGCAGTCGAACCCGACAAAGGCGTAGAAGCAGGTGGCAGCTCCCGACAGGACGCCGCTGAAACCGAACGGCATGAAGCCACCCTTTCCTAAACTCTCTCTGGTCGGCAGGATGTCCGTCAGACTGAACAGGGGAGAAAAGAGCGATTAAAATCAGCAAAAAATAACCTGTGTTTGATGACCAAAATTTCAAAGTATCGAGGTCTGTGGATTATCCAGAGTAACTGGGACCCACTACGCTAAAAAAAAATGTAGTATCAAATACGACACAGAACATTTTTGATATGTGAAAGAAGTGTGTGTGTGTGTGTGTGTGTGTGCGTGTGTGTGTGTCCACGTTCTTACTTGAGGCTGGAGTTATTGGTATAATTGGCATGCAGGATCTCTTCGGGGTCCAGCTGCCAGTTCTTCAAAGTACCTTTGACCAGGCCGGAGACCACCATGAACAACAAGACTAGGATGTTGATGCAGGTGAAAACCTTGTTCACCATCGCCGACTCTTTGACCCCAAATGCCAGCAGACCTTAGAAAGACGTGGAAAGGAAAAAGAAAACTTGTTTTGGAGGAAGAGATTGGACTGGAATATGCAATAAATTCAATAAATTTGTGAGAGAGGGAACAGGAACAAAGAAAGTTTTCCTACCTGTGAGTGTGATTATGATGAGGACAGCAAATATGTCAGGGTATCCCGCCAACACACCCGGTGCGTTCATGGACATGTACTCTCTGCAGAACTGCTCTATGCGTTTGCCTACCAACTCGTCGAAGGTGGCGCTCCACGCTCGGGCCACGCTGGAGGTACCTGAGACGGAGAAAGACCAGTTGAGGTGGATTTTGTAGATTCTGCATGTGACCACAAACAAACAAAAAGGAAAGCAACATAGTAGCGAATGCAGAGTTGTTTACCAATGATATAGGAGAGGATGAGGTTCCATCCGGTGATGAAGGCCCAGAGTTCCCCTACAGTCACATAGGAGTAGAGATAAGCTGAGCCCGTCTTGGGAACACGGGCTCCAAACTCAGCATAGCACAGACCGGCCAACACCGAGGCTGAGGCTGCTATCAGGAAAGACAGCACAATAGCAGGACCTGCAGGGGGGGGGGGACAATGGATATCATATGAGTACTTTTAAGATTTGTCTCACAAGACATCTTTTAATCATTTGCAGCAATGTACCTGAATTCTCTCGCGCAACAGCGCCGGCTAGCACGTAGACGCCGGCGCCCAGCGTGCTGCCCACGCCCAGGGCCACCAGGTCGAAAGTGTTGAGGCATCGGGACAGACGGGAGTCCTCGGTGTTACAGTCCACCACCTTGACCCTCAGCAACTGCTTCCCGAAACCCAGGAGCTTCTGCAGCGCCATGGGTCAGAGCGTCTGACCTCAGGGATGGGGAGGGGAGGGGAGGGAGAAGGTCGACCGTGGGGTTCAGAGGTCACAGGGGGGAGGGGGAGAGGTCACACACACACCCTAATGGGAGAGAGAAGAGGAGGGGACAGTAAATTTAAAGTTCCTCACACTTGAGGTTGACTCGAGTGCTTTAAAATAACCTTTTCAGTCTGTCAATAAACAGTGTGTGTGTTAAGGGGGGATGACAAACTTCACAAACTTGTTGTAAGTAGAACACCGTTTCCTTGGATGTTACATAACGCAGCCCAAAATCCACAATGTGTGACTGCTGCTAGCCAAAAAAACCCAGAAGCCTATAGGGATAATCCATCTTATTGCTGGATACATTGCTGACATGTGTTACATAACACAACTCACAGGAGAGGAGGCAAAGCACTCGAACAGACCGTTCAAACACAAAGACAACAGACACGGAAAACACTGTCTTGAAACGTGCCGCGGAGGCTCATCACAGTGCGCACTAAACTGTTACTGTTTACCTCTGTTTTGGGTCACACAGTACAAACGAGGACAATCCACTATTGAGCAGCCAACGCGCTACCCTCTGGAGGCAAAACGCAGCTGTAAGACTTCTTTCCTCAGCGCTAAGTGCTGAGAAGATTCTCCGGGTCAGGAGTCGGTCCAACATGTCATGCGCATTCCCCAGTGCTGAGCTCACAAACTGAGAGGTAATACTTGATATGTGGAAGGAGAAAAAAAAAACGGTAGACGGAGGAATGGAAAGGGGAAAGAAAGAGGGATGGGGGGGGTATAAACAATGTCCTGTAGCTATGTATGTATGTCTGGCAGACGTCCAGTGGTATGTCCCACAGAAGAGAGACATGCAGCAGCGTAACACCGTGACCCATTTTAAGATAATGGCACCTCTCCACATGAGGACACAAACCCAGAAAGGTCATGTGGAAAGTGCAACATGTCATGTCAAACCTCATGGAAACTTCCACATAAGGGTAAGCTAAGGTGACAACCTTGTGGCCTTTTTTTTTTTTGTCCTTTCCAGAGAACAACCTGGCCTATTAGGCCACTTGTGAAAAAAAGGAGTTTTGCAATAATGTCCAATGAATATACTCAAATACAAACAAATCTGCAGCGGGGAGAAGTTCACTGTTAGTTTTCCTAGAATACCGTCACACAACTATTGTTTTCCTACAATAATGCACGCTTATACATTAAGAAAACACTTAGCTGTCTCAACACTGAACCCAAAATATTGCCATTGTCCACCTCCACCATAATCGAGCTGAAATTATTACACAAGTCAGAAGACATTAAATTCAGCCTCTCCCACCTGCAGCTGCTGCTCGGTGTTGCAGAGGTTACTATTGTCTGCACGGTGTCATTGATTCGCTGTCATTGATAATAAATTATGTTGCATGTCGCTGGATGTCTTTAGAAATGTAAAGACTTACATCGTGATACTGCCCACCATTACCTACAACATGACAATGTGCCCGTTAATTACCTCGTATTGATTGATTAATCAACAGAAAAGTTAATACATTTGCTTTGTTTTTAAGGAAAAAATGGCAAAATGTGTAGCCTCTCAAGTGAGAATATTTTCTGTTTTTCTTTTCTTACAATAGTAAACTGAAAATGTTGGGGTTTCGGACTGCTGGTCGGACAAAACAACACATTTGAAGATGTCACGTTGGGCTTTGGGGAAACTGTGATGGTCACGTTTATAGACCAAAAACAAAACGTATCAAGAAAATAATCAACATATTGATCGATAATCATTTGTCGCAGCCCTATTTTCATACACATTTCATACAAGATTATGAGTTGTTATTTTGTTGTGTTTTGTTACATACAGTATAAGGTTTATTGTACTGACATGGAAGGCTTTACAGCCCGGCACCTGCAAGGAATGGATGTGGATGTATGGGGGCCTCAAATAAAGGGCTGCATTGCAATTATTCTGACTGATATTGCAATTGCGATATGATTTGCGATATTAGAGGGATGATCATTTTTAACGTAATTATTCTCATTTTCATTGAAAAACATGATTATGAAGTGATTTTTGCGGAGATCTGCACCAAACAAAGATGTTCTGTAGAATATGATGTGTAGGCCGGGACATCTCTGCAACACATATTTCATCTTTAACAAATATTACGCCTCCTGCGATTTGAAAATTGCAGTGGGCCATATTGCGATTTCGATAAAATTACGATTAACTGTGCAGCCCTAGTTTGCATTGCATTTAGTCACTATACAAACAGTGCTTCTCACATATTCGGTAAATGTAATTGCATGCTTAAGAAGTGCAAACACAGCAAATACATTAAGAGTAAATGTGGAGAAATGTCTGTTTCATTTCATAATGAAAACAGCTGTTGCACAAATAACAATCTGAGAAATTGCTGTACCAAACCAGCAGCCGTTAAACCGCTGAGCCCGTGCTTACGGTATATTATTATTCCACCAGGATGAATAAGTAGCTGGTTATTACGGCAAGCCGTGTGCCACATTACTGTAAAACCCGGAAGGTCATTAACAAAAGCTCAGAATGACTATACTCACATATTCAGGGGGGTAATCATAAAGCACTCACAGGACCGAACACACGTGCATGCATGCACATAAAGGCAGAAGAAAATAGCCTATATGAACCACATGACCCCTCGCTGACCCGGGTACATGGTTCAGCACAATCAGACCAAATAATGAAAGAAACCTTATAAGTTTGAAACAATGAAATACACATGCAACATCAATGCTGCAGATCAATGTCAAAACCCCAATAATAACCTAATCCAGAACGTCAGAATGAGAAAAATACATGAAGTACTTACTTGAAACCACCTATAGATACGCTTCACCTGTTGATCTGAGCGGAGAGTCTGAAAGCACGGTGGCAGGTAGAGGGATTGTTTAACTGTTCTTAAAGCTGCTGTGAAAACTGCAGCACGTCTGACAGCAGCCGTTCTGAAATAGAACCTGGAGGAATCACATGGCGTGGCTATTCCAAGCTGCGCACACACACACACGCGCATGCTTGTACACACAAGCACGGTCAAAATGTAGTTAGCTGACCGTGAAAACCTTTAATAAATGTATTTTTTACAGTAATAACTCTGGATGCCTGTAAACTCTCATATAACTGCAAGAGTCAGCAGCTGCATAGATGTAAACAGTCACAGTTTATCTACAAAAGCGTGTCAGTCATGCATCGTTCATACACGCATGCTTTGTTTGAATTCAAGGGAATAAAATGATTATTTGCACAGGACTAAATGCCAAAGGTTCAAAAGTTTAGGGATTAAAGTTACAACAGCCTTGCAAAATTCAGGCTTTACAAAGCTTCTTATCTCTGTGTGTACACACACACACACACACATACGCACGTCTACCTGACCCACTGTCAGTTTAAAAGGGTTTTGGCAGTAAAGTAGATGTGCAGAAAGCAGAGGCAGTGCCAGTCAGTAGGAGGGAGTGGATGAACAGGACAGGGGGGTGTGATCCTTTAGACCAATGAAAGTAAACCATAAATGTGACACTGCTTGACATTTAGGACGGGCTACGAGTCCTTTTCAATGCTACCCACAAAATAACTGGATTTATACGACAGTAATTTGATCTCCTAAAAGCAGAATAAATAGGAATAAAATCCACTTGTGGAAGCTCCGTCTCTCTCGTTAAATTGCATTATGTTGGAGGAATTAAAAAAAGTATGTTCTTCTGTGTTTTGTCCACTGTGTTGGTGGATTGTTTTACTGTTTCGGGGTCATCCAGTTCAGCTATAAGCAACTGGTCACTCTCACTATAGGCATCCAGCTAACGGAGTGGAACTGGTTCATTCACTGAGGAGAAAGAACGGCATGCAACAGCAACAGAGTGTTGACATGTCCCATATGTTCCCATCCCATGGCACCACGATGCAACACTCCAGGCGTTGTCTTAATAACCCAGCTAACCCGCACAGATTTGATCTTTTTGGTCTGCAGTGGCTTGCACATGTAAACAAAGTGATGTGTTGCCGTTCGACCGCGTGCCCCCCTGGGTCACCTTGAACTTGTTGTGTGTGCGTGTGGATTACAACGTGTGTCAGTCGGGCAGTCTGTCAGGAATAAGGCAAAGTCACAGGCAGCCAGGTTTTGACAATAAAAACGAATTATTTATAGTCACACTTCTAGTACAATTTGTGACAAATGCACGACAAAGTGCCCTCCACGTGTCTGAGCACACAACAATCCTACTCTCATCCTCTTCCCGGACACAGACCAGAGAAATAATAATCACATATTTTAGGAAACAAAAAATGAACCCTTTACCTCCATTCAGTTCTACTACAGAGATAATTTAACAATGATGGGAAAACACCAAAGGCTCTTTACTTTTTACGCAAGCAACGTGGGGACCTGCAAGCGTATGAAAGACAGCAACATTTGGAGTCTCTTTGTTGATTATTTGCTGATAATTTTTGGCGGTCTAACGGTCAGAAATTGCTGAAGATCTGAGAAATACGGGATATTCAGAAGAAAATGCATCAATCAGAATATTTTAGTTATCCAGTTTTTAGAGAGATTATTTACATTTTTGTTGCAGTAAAATAGCACGACAAACAGAAATATAATTGTGTATTTCATACCATATTTTTATTCAGATATTGTCTATATATTATATTATGATAGTTCATAAGAACACAGTGCAATTAAAAAGCTGCTACGGGGCATCGCTGCCCGTTGAACGCAAAGTTCCCTCTCAGAATCTCAATCTGTTTCTATTCCAGCAGCTGATCGCTTCCGTAAGCATGAACACCACATTGTTTCTGTGTATTACTATTCAACCCAACATCATAATAACCACCTGATCCGTGTTTTGTACACCGGGGCAATCTATTTACTGCAGCTACAGTTGCTTATATTCAACGTCAAAAAACAAATCAACTGCAACTTGTGTCACCTTTAACTGTGAGTGTCAACAAAAAGTCACACAGAGAAAATACAAGTTATGCTGGTATATACGGGAAGCCGAACACGTAACCCGGAGTGCAGCAAAGAGGAAACGTGAAGCCCCAGCATCTCCAGAATCTCAGTGAACCTGGAAAGCTTCCACACCCACCCTCCGGTGCATTTATACATATACAGGCTACATACAGCCCTGCAGTCAGCAACTTGCTCGCTAGTGACCTGCTTTCAGACCAGCTAAAGTTAGACCCACTGGAGCTGGTCGTGCCATCAAAGATCTAAAAGGTCAACTCTTGTTACCGAGTCATTCTTAAAATATATTTAGAATATAAAAATAGAATTATTTGTCTCTTTTTTTTTTGTCACAATTTCTTCTAATTCTGCTTTTACCTAACACTGTTAATGGGTCGTCACTTACACTTGTGCTTCCAGCTGCTTTTTTTAAATGCCAAACTCTGGTGAGAATCCATGAGGCTGAGGCAGGTTGAGTCATATCTCCATCAAACTGGAGCGCTGTATAGGCTTTATAACAATAGGATTATTTACACTGTTCTTGTTAATTGTGTGATTTTACTGAACTGCACTAGATTTGACCTTTCCACTTTTATTATCCCAGAGGAGGAAAGTAACAAAGTGTACCGACTCAGGTTACAGTACATCAATAATTTCAATTTAAATGGATGATTTTCTTCAAAATTTTGCGTAATTACTTTTCCTTTATGGCACTTTTACTTTACTTTCCACCACTTCTGATTTGCAACTTGCTCTGCATGTAGAGTCTACTGTGTGGCCACTTGCTGCTTTCACTCCACTTACTACATTCACCACCACCACCCCCCACAAGGGCGCAAACCTGTCATACCTGGTCTCGGACCAGTTTTGAGTCCAGTTGCATCCATACTCCAAATTCCACAGCCTTCCCACCACCTTCCTCGCATGCATCACCAGCCCCTTTTTAGACTGGTGGCTACCCTGCAGCTCCTGACATAGTCAAAGCCTTAAACACACACACCCCAGGGATCACTTCTCTCACATTACATGACCACAGTTACAGACAATTCACTCTTAAGTAGCCCCTAAATGTAGAATCACCTCAATACACTGTTTAGCCAAGATGGTGCAAGTTGCATGAAAAGGAAATCATGCAACTCAGTTGTAGTATTTCTAACCCCATTCACACCAGGCATGCTGCAGGAAACACTTCTGGAGCACTTAAAATGGGGTCTCGTGGAGAAACGTGGTTTTACAGCATGGGTGCGCTCAACTTTACGCACGGAAATGCGCTTCCCTACTGCTGCCTTAGTTGAGTTTCTATCACCCGAATATAATCCAGCCTGGGGCACAGTTATTAGAAAGTTAGTAAACACGCACTGTTTTACCATTTGCATGCGGCAACGAAGCATAACCGTAGTAATTCTTTACCTTGCAGACCCTGCGGGGGCGCATGGAGCAGTAGTGATCCAAGATAGGGATTTCCTTCAGGTCTAAAAAAAAATAAAATTGGAAATTGTGGAGAGCAAAACTGCGTGGACACACGGTGATCGGCAAAGTTTTATGTGTCTCTTTTACAGGTGGGAACGGGGGGGATTTAAGGTTTCGGGTTGCTGTGTTCAGATGGAGGAGGGGATACAGAGGCAAGCAGCCCCGCCCGCTCTTTACCATTATGGTTCAGCAATAGCCATTATAGCCTCAGACTGCATTAGTGACCAACTGACACGAGTGGCAACTGGCTGAAATCAACAAATAACAGCACGGATCAAAGTTTTTATCATGAGACAGGCAATCAGAAATTTTGGAGAACTGTGGATTTCATCGACAGATCTGTAAAACTGAGTTTCCCCCACAAAGAATCACATTAAAGCACAGCTTTAAAATCTTGTTTACCAGAGATGTGCTCATAAGTTTCTTGGAAATAAGTCATTCGGCATGGAAAAAAATCATAAAAAAATAACTAATCGAATAAAGAAATCTTAGTCGACTTAGACCAAAACGACCGATTAGTTGACTAATCGACTAAGATGGGGGCAGCAGCACAGCTGCACCATGGAAGCTCACTTTCTAGTCCAAAAGAAACATCTGGAAAAACAGTGATAGTGATTCTATTTCAGTCTATAGAGTTCTTAAAAACTTTTGAAATAATTTTGGATTGTCCCTTTTTATGGTCAGAATATGTACAGAAACTTAAAGGTCTTATTGATAACATTTTATGTAGAATTTCTTTTTCTTTTTTTTAATAATAATACATCCACAGAGCTTTTAGAAAGGTGTTGAATATAAATATGGCTTTTCCTGAAAAAAAAATATGATTGTGAATTAATCATTTTAAAAAATTTTGGCAGGTCCAAAATGAATGTTTTGTTCATCTCTGTGGAAGATATCCGACATTTGGTTCCCACTTCTAACAAGGCTTGTTTACAATAGTAAAACAACGTTGGTGGTGCATGGTATCTCTGGGTCTTCAGTTAGTGTGGAAAAAAATCATAAATGGCTGAGATGTGCCTGGCAATGACTTGTTGTGAAGTAAATGCAATGGAACGGGGGAGGGAGAATGCGACATCTAGTGGCTGAATGTTATCAATAACACCTTTTAAAAACTTTTAAAATGTATTCTTAAATTGAAGATCATTGAAAATAATTTCTAATTGTCCCCTTTATGGTCAGAATATGTAAAAAAATATATGTACCAACGCACATCCAATGAGTCTGTTTTCACTTACAGCAAGACAGCGATCATTCAAATGAGTATTTTATTCACAGGCAAAAAAAATGCTAAAACAAAAGTCTTACAAATCTGAATACGAAGCTCTCAGCTGCGGTAGGGTCATCTGGGTAGTCCATGGGTGACACAGAGGAACTGTAGGGTGAAGTGGAGATCAAATATAGCATGCCAACTGAGCCACTGAGTACTGGGAGACCATGTTGGTTGTCAGTCTTTGCCAGTGTGCAACTTCTACCTTTTGGCACATAAAAGTAAGTGAGAGAAATAAACAGGTTGAATATTGTGTCAATTTAGAGATCAGACATTTGCCAAACACATAACCCATGTCAACAATTGTTTACTCTGAATAAATTATGCATTTAAAATACTGCCAGCATGTAGTACTGTATAACTGAAAGGTCTTTTTGAGGCCTCATTTCAGCATCAGTCTCGAGTGTTGAGCATAATGAGCACACCTTTCTATACATTATTCACAATATTTACACTGAACTTTTTTTGCCTTCTCTTTTCAGGCAAGGTAGCAACTGTCTTCAGATGTATTTTAAATCCATTTAAGCACACTCTTTTTTTTTTTTTTTTTTCCAGGAGTCCAACTTTAATCCGGCTTCAAATGTGCCAAACGACGACAATAGATGAATGAAAAGTTGCCGTGTCCTCCTCTACGACTTGGCTTCCAAAAGTAGCTTGATGTCCTTGACGCCATGCTCTGCTGCCACGGTGATGATGTGGTCCAGGGCGTTCATGAGGCCCAGCATCTTCACGACCTCTTTCACTTGGTCCCTGTTGGCAAGATACGGGTTATATATTAGAGGCAGCATGGACAAAACCCACAGAGCTTAAAAAAGTGTAGTGATCATATTATTCCAACAGATGGAGCCACAACAGACGGTACATGCAGAGCCTGCTTACTTGACACTGCGCCGTTCCACGTCAGACATGCCCAAACTGCTGCGGTGCAATGAGGTGGCCAGGTGGGCGAGGTAGCGACAGAACGGCTCCAACTGAGGCAACGTGTGCTGGCCCTTCAGTCCGGAGAACCACTGCGCTGGCAAACACTCCACCACCTGGAAAAAAAAAAAAAAGGTACAAGAAATGACAAGGAGGAGTTCAACACTGGCTCTGTGTCACCCGGTTTAGTTTAGTGAGTCACAAACGGCCACCGACTGAGCACACCTGCTCCTCTACAGCAGGTGTGTGTGTGTGTGTCAAGTTAAGGCTGCTAGCTGTAAAACAGGCACAGGGAAGTGAAGCACAGACCAACCACGTCGACCTGGGCTGAGAGGCTTGTATTATGAAATACAAGCACCAGTTTCCACTGCTCAGGCAGCTAAAAATAAATCATCTTTATTAGACTCGATAGGCACATCATGTACTATTAACTATAGTGAGATGTCTGGAATAATTTTGAAACGTAGAATTAGGTGTGTAAATGCAGAATGGGCCTGTAAAAAGTGTTGTGTATTTTTTCTTAATCTCAGACTAAACCTGTGAACCTATTCATTGCACTACTGATGATGTCTTGTCTGGAAAATAGCAGAAAGCATCACCTCTGATGTTGCAATGGCTCTCGTGCAAACCAAAGTAATGAAACTGTTGACTAAACTGACGGAATCAGGCATCGAACCCTTGAAAATGTGCCAACATCATGCGATTAATTGTGATTAAATATTCTAATCGATTAACAGCCCTGGTCTATTTACACATGAAGTATCAAAACTGCAAAAACGATAGGTGCGTCTCCTACCTTCTGGCACTTCGCGACATTGTCATCCGCCGTATCTGTGGTCTGCAGAGCAGAGAGGACGTATCTATTCAGAGTGCTGTCCAACGCCAGATCCCTCAGACAGGAAGAGGATAAGATACCATCCCACTGCAGGATGTTGCCCAGCAGCTGGGACAGAAACACAAAACAATATAATGTCAGTGTAATAACCGTCAGCGTAATTAGTATATGGATTCATTTATCTAAAAAAACAACACTGTCTTTACTCCGCTTTTGCACATACCTTCACACAGGACCAGAACTGCCTCTGGTAGAATAAGTAGGGGTCGCTATTCTTGTTGTCCAACACACTGAACGAAAGCAAAAAAAACACACTTTTAATCAGTCAAGTTTCATCAAACAGATTGAAGAAGAAATACAAACTGGACTTCCGCTATTGTTAACAATTATGTAACATACCTTTTGGGGTAAAGTGGCAGGAAGACATCTTCATCCAGAACCCGCCTGGTCCTGAAGACAATAGTTTTCAAAAGCTCCTGATAAGAGTAAAAAAAAAAGAGAGAAAAATCAAGACAATAATCCTACCACGAGAGCCAAAATATTCTCTTGTCTTGCAGATGAAGTACATTGTGTTCACGTAGGTAGTAAGAGAGAGAGAGGACAGGTACCTGTGTGTATCGGTTGTCCCCGTGCAGCACAGTGGGGTAACCTTTCATTAGTCTGCGAATGAAGCCCACCAGCCTGGCGGTCTGACTGTTTGACAGCGGGTCCCACGCTTGCTCTGCCAACACTGACACACACACACAAACCGATACATAAATACACATGACATATTTTCTACCGGCTTGCATTGTTATGCCGAGGAAAAGCCTTAGTATGCTGGGCGCAGCTGTGTTTGGTTACTCCACCTGTCAGTTTGGAGAGGATGACCTTCTCCACAATAGCAGGCAGCAAGCTGATATCCCCGTCTCCTCTCTGCAACGTGCTGTGCTCCTCGAAGCCGTAGAACAGCAGCGACTCGAACCAGAGCATGTACTCGAAATTTGCACACTGAGCCTGGGCAGAGGGGAAAAAAAATTCCGAGTTTACCTCCGTCCCTTTTCAAAAAGGAAAATGTTACACTAAAAGCACACACACGCCTTTTACCTCGAGGGGGTTCCATGTAGTCAGCTGCAGACGGACTAAAGGGTTAAAGAGCTTGGGCAGACAGAGGCCTATGTAAGCGTCTCGGTAGCAGTCGGCGTACTCTCTCCTCCACACTTCGAAATGGGATTTGATGCAGTCGAGGGAATGAAAGTCCTCCACCACGTCCTCGAATACTTTCTTGCATTCCCTGATGATACGATCTGGGGGCGGGACGAAAGGCTTCGGTTAGGCATGAGCTTACAGAACGTCTTATGTTTGCGTCGCCGCTTCTGCTCATTACGGTCGACGTTGTGAAATCTTTGCGGCGATTTAACGATATACCTCTCTCCATGTTGAAGCCGGTGATGTCGGTAGAGGTCTCCTCGTCGTCGGATGATAAGCCTTCTTTGTGCTCGGCCCTCTTTCCGTTCTGCTCTCGAGCTTGTCGCCGCCGAGTTCTGCACCAAACGCACGACAATTACAACCCAGGAAAAGGATGTACGATAAACCAGCTCGGCGCTAAAACGAGTCCCTACAAAGTCAGAACTTAGGATCTCTTGCGTGGAAAACCTATGCTTTACAAACCAGGCCACTAACAAGGCTGCATCTTTGCGAAATAAAAGCGCAGAAAGCTAAGCTCAGATGGCATTTCGTGGCATAAAAAAAACATAGCCTATCCAGCCTACAAATCCTGGAAACATAAATGGTACGATTGAGCTTCGTATACCGTCGCGCTTCTCTTTCCGCTATCCTCCTCTGGCGACTGTTCTCTTGGTACGCCGCGCGGTCTCGACCGAACGAGTCCAGATTGGGAGCCATGACGGCTTTACCTGCAAGAGACAGGAGCCATGTTAGAACCAGCAATGAAAAGCTGACACAACCCATAACCTCATTCTTATTCTGGGCCCTAAACATAAAGAGTACTCCAATTTATAATAATCCAAAAATGCTTCAAAATAAACAGGCAAAAGGATTGTGTTAAACGTATGAAACCAGTTAAAATATTGACCTCAACTTCCCTAATATATATATATATATATATAAAAAAAAAAAAGGTACCACAGAAATGAGACAGCATATTTGTTACAAATAATTTTTGGTATCATTCATTTTTCTAGTCACTTACCTGGCTGCAACTTCCTACATGTTACAGTGACAGATGACAAGTCACCAACAGATCATTTTTTTTTATCTTTACTTAGTTGCTTGAGTTGAATTACAACCAGCTGACTGTGACAGTCGGCCAGTAACAAGAGTAGCCGAAACAACTCCTCCAATAAAAAAACAGTTCTCATGTACATACATGCTCACTCGCTCCAAATCACACCTCAATTAACCTTTAAATCACACTCATGAGGGAAACATAAAAGGGGATTGTGGGGAAACAAGAATTTGAACAGCGCACACGCACACAAACACACACTCGCACGCACACACACACTCGCACGCACACAGAGAACTAACGAGGCCGTTCAAATAAATCATAAAAACCTTCAAGATGGACTGACTTGAAAGGCTTGCAAACTCCGACGATTCATCTTTAATATCATCCTGTCTTCTCTGGACAAGTCGTGAGGCCCGTTGCCTTAGTAACTGGTGCATGGCAGCCTCCAGCTCCAGGACAGCAGGCACCTGAAAGATATGATGCCTTCTGTGACCTCTGACCCAAACAAAAAGCGGGGGCTCCGAGTCACAGGGGTGTCTTGCTGGAGGGACAAGAGGAGCATGACGGGCAATATAACACTGGAACCGACAGGTCACTGGTGTCGGGTGAAAAACTTGGCATCTCTAAAAATGTCATATTTCCTTGAAGGAAAGCTTGATTTTATTCAGCCAATGGTTTTTAAGGTGAAAACAATGTCAAACCAAGTTAAAGGCACAGTTAAATGCCTTGTGAAGTTAATGCATTACAACCACTAAATTGTAGAGCTGAAGGTTTTTAACCCAACATTGACAATATACAGTTCCAGTCTTGGATGTTTACACTGTATTCACTCCATACTAAGTCATACTGATAATGGTTGGTTATGTGTCCTGTTTCCATCACCTAATAGGGTTCAAACAGACATTAGTGGGGTTGAGGAAACACGTGTTGGCAGCTGGCAGGCAAGTTCTCTCTTTGTTCCATGCAGCTGCAGGATCAAGACTGAATTATTTTGTTTAGACATGCATCTGGTACTGCAGGTAGCTATAGATGTACAAAATATAGCTTGTTTCATTATGTTTTAACGAACTGGATTCATCCTGAGTTCTCTTACAGCTGCAACTCATCTTATTATGTATTTGTTTACTTTCTGTATGTAATCACTAGTATAAATTAGGGCTGCCAATGGCTTAAAATATTTAATCGCATGATTGTCCATAGTTAATCGCGATTAGTCACAAATTAATTGCACATTTTTCTATCTGTTCAAAATGGACCTTAAAAGGGAGATTTGTCAAGTATTTAATACTCTTATCAACATGGGAGTGGACAAATATGCTGCTTTATGCAAATGTATGTATATATTTATTATTGAAAATCAATTAACAACACAAAACAATGACAAAATGTTGTCCAGAAACCCTCACAGATACTGCATTTAGCATAAAAAATATGCTCAAATATCATAACATGGCAAATTGCAGCCCAACAGGCAGCAACAGCTGTCAGTGTGTCAGTGTGCTGACTTGACTATGACTTGCCCCAAAACTGCATGTGATTATCATAAAGTGGGCATGTCTGTAAAGGGGAGACTCGTGGGTACCCATAGAACCCATTTTCATTCACATATCTTGAGGTCAGAGGTCAAGGGACCCCTTTGAAAATGGCCATGCCAGTTTTTCCTCGCCAAAATTTAGCATCAGTTTGGAGCATTATTTAGCCTCTTTTAGGACAACCTAGTGTAAAAGGTTTTTCTAGCATCACTAGTTTTACACTTTCGGAAAAGTGTGTCGCTGAGATAATAGATAAGTTATATTCGACTCAAATGAGAGCCGTTGTGCAGCAACTGGGTCATACGTGGAGTGTGCTCTAAGTGACTAATTTGCAGTCACATTGGCTCGTCAGCACTGTTAACTAGCGTCAATAGTGGCGTCTAAAACATTAACTCTCAATAAATGTTTAACAATATGGATTTTCTATTTCAATCCCACATGAAGTGGTCAGAGGTCACAGACACACAAAACAGAAAACAGCTAATCGGACAGCAGATAAATTCTCCCTTACCTTTTCACTGAAACACTCAAGCAAGTCTCCAACATACCCTCGCATCTCTTGCAAGAATTTATATTGATCTGCATTGTCATTGGACGAGCCCTCCAGCTGCTGTATGGCGCTCTCGGAGGCAGCCAGGTCTTCCTCGATCTGTTGGTAGCGCTTGGCGTTTGAGTCGTGGCCTGCGCGCATTTGGCCGAGCCTGCGGACACACACGACACGCAAGGGAAAGACGCCAATGATGACTCAGACGGGGCTGAGGACAAACAAAGCTAGTCTGATCTTAAGTACAGTTACAGCAGCTTCAGAGTGCACCCATCAAATAAACACAGAGACATCGTGAAAAGTGAGCTAAAATAATGCACTCCTTTGTAGTCGTACTTAGGGGGGGACTGGACTGATGTAGCCCCCCCCCTTCAAGACCCTTTGTTTGGGTCTTCAGGACCACAGCACACAAAGATGGCAGCAGCTGAGCTGATATGAGATGCAGTCTTCCACTGAACCTACCTATCCTGCAGGCGCTTCTTTACCAGATCAATGGATACCGGGGTTAGATCGCTAATAGGGGTCCCGTAGTGAACAGAGCCGTTGTCCGCTCGGCCAGTCGCCTTGGCGATTAGCGGGGCCACGGTGCTGTAGGTGAAAGGCATGCTGTAGGAGGAGCCGTAGGGTTGGCTCTCGTAGCTGTTCTGGTAGTAGACTGCGTTGTCCTCTGGCTGGCTGCTTAGGACCTGAGTCATTAGAAACAGGGGAAAACACATTTAATACGACGACTAACTGCTGTTGTCTACAACCAATTAATTAGGGATATCGATCGATCTATAGATCATTTTTGGGATTAATCGTAGCCTATAATGTGTCCGAAAATTGGGAAACCTGCTCGTCACAACTTTTAAAATTGCTTGTGTTGTCCAACCAACAAAACAAACTAAAAGGCATCAATGATGTAAAATAGAGAAAAGCATTATTTAGCAGTTGAGAGATTTAGTACATCTTACCTGGGGTATGCTGATTCCTTTCCTAATCTGCTCCTGCTCCCAACGGCTCACCTCCTCGTCCTGACCTGTATCCAGCGCTTCGTCATCGCTACCCTCGATACCTGTACGCGTGAAGGAGACGTTCATGTCTTAGAGACGCCTGATTGAAAACAGCAGCATATCATCAGTGCACCATTTTCTCAGGGGTACCTATCTCCTCGGCGATCTTTTGCCTCTGGGTTTTGTTCTTCACTCCGCTGAAGCGGATCCTCTTCTCTTCCTCGTCTTCGTCGTCGCTGACATCTTGGTCTTCCCGCGCCATGCGTTTCTTGGGAGTCTCCGTCTCGACGAGCGGGGGTTCACCCCCCAGCTCTCTGGCCAATTGCCGGCGTTTTCTGGCAGCGTGGATGAATGCCGCGTCGGGAATCTCCCCTATCGTTAAGAGAGAAACAGGTCTTGATCCGTGTAATTGTGTGTACAAATACCAAAAAGTATTTCAGGTATTAAAAATTGTTTTATGAAAACCAAAGTCAGTGATATTTTCTATTATATAACACTCTGGGAAAGTATAGATCTATCAACAAGACCAGGAGTTGGCCCGTGCTCATATGAGTGTTAGACTGGTTGTGCCAGTAATGTTGGTTGAAACATTAACAACAAGCATTTAAATTTGAGTGTATGTATGTGTGTGTGTGCGTGCGTGCGTGCGTGTGTGTCTACCTGGCCTCAGGCTGCCGAGGGAGGAGAGCGTGTTGAACGTCGCTCCAGTGTTGTTGCTCCTGGGGACTTGACCTTGCGCCGGGCCACTTTGACCCTTCGCCTCTTCGACCTGCTCATCAGCACTGTCCACCTCCATTTCTTCCTCCCCCTGTTCACTACCCGCTCTGCTAGTAACTTCCTCTTTGATGGTAAGCAGAGGCTGAGGTGGAGCATCTAGGAAAACCGGATGCAGAGAAAGATAAGCCAAGAGGACGACAGATCTTACAAACTAGGGCTGTCCCAAATACCGTTTTTTTGGGCTTCGAAGCTTCGGGACAGTGCCGCTGTACTACTGTACACACACGCACCTCTGCACACACCAAACAGTGACATCCATCTGAGAATAACTAATAATAATTATGTTGAATAATTAATAATGTTATGGGATTATTCCTTATTTCATGGGTTATTTTGGGATTTATATAGTACTATTACATAGATGATACTAAAAAACAAAGCATTCAAATACTGATTTGGAGGTCGATTACCATGGCAACGATCGAAGCTTTCGAAGCGTTCGGCTCAGCCCTATTACAAACAAACATTACATTTACATTATAGCCATTTGGGCGGACACTATGCTTCATGTTACGGGACAGTCCAGCCCATTCAGATACCCCAGTAGCATTAGTATATATGGAATACTAAGGGTAAGGATGCTCTATGTCTGTGAAGTATTGAGCATGGCTGATACCATGCACAGACCTTGACAATAAATGTCTGCCAGTATATCTGCAGATAATATTTGGGGAGAAATGCTGGCTGATATACCATCTTCCCTATAGATGGTAATGCAATATGAGGATTGTTTTTGATGGATGCAAACAAAATGCTGATCCCCTTTTTCTCAGAGATCTAACTACATCTTGTGGTACAACTACATGTGGCCCTCGAGGTTCTGAATACTTGCTAAGATATGATCTATTGTCACAGTTTAAGTGCTAATTTTATACTATAATGATCTGCCTCAATTCAGCCTTATGCTGTCTCGTATTTGTTGACAAACGTTGCAGCTGCAAAGCCAGCTAGGTAGTATTCTCATATTGCTAACATGACAGCAGAGATGACAGACATTGCATTTGCATGGATGGATAGTGTGGGGTATCCCACCTGATCTGATTTCCTGTTTGACTCCAGACTTCTCCAGATCCTCCTTGTATTCTTTCTTCAGCTGTTTGACAATCTTCTTGCTGTGGTTGGACTTCTTCACTCTGAACACCTCGGATCCTTCTGTTTACAACAAACAGGCCATGCGACACAAAGTGAGAGGAGTCAAGTTAGCCACGCACATCATCCAGGTTGAGTCGGTAACCTTACTTAACTAGCTAGCTAACTTGCTATAATAATTTATGCTATTATAAATACGATTTTCGTTGCCTAAGCAGCAACACAAAAAAGTGTAACATTGATATTAAAAACCTGTCAGGACAACACGCTTTCTTCAGCTAACGTTAACCGGCTAGCTAACTTAGCATTGGCTTACCGTCTTCTTCGTCGAAACTCAGCAAACTGGCTTTCGTGGGTCCGGGCACCGGAGACGCAACGACAGCCGCTTCTTTGACTTTCTTCTCCTTCTTGACAGCTCTCACGCTGTTAGCGACGGGTTGAAAGCCGTTGCTGTGGTAGCTGTCCGCGCTGCTAGGCGCCGCGGTAACCGTGAAACTGGAAGTCTCCATGAACGGGATTTCCTCCGCGACAGGCCCGAAAGAAGTCGGCGGCTGCTGCTGCTGCTGCTGCTGGCGACTCTCCTCCGGATCCTCCTCGTCGGACTCATTCCTCCGCCGAAAGTTAGCTCGTTTCGCCTTTTTAAACATTATTATGGTTCCTCTGCTGTATGCAAACAGTGGCTGATATAACGTAGGACGCCTTAAAATTGCGCTCGGAGCAGAAGGAAATTATCCCCGCACTGCCGGTCAGCCATTTTCTGTCAGATAGTGCGCTACTTCTTCTTCGAGTTCAAAATTAGATGCTGAACACTCGCATCACCGGCACGACACCGCCCCCATCTGGTCAGAAGGGGTAATTGAATAAATACAATAAATGCAAAAAAAAATACAAACAGAAAGTGATGTAAACATGATGAATTGGAACATTCATTTATTGTGAAAGTGTACATCAAATATGAAACTAATTATGACAATGTGCTGGTTGGTCAAAACATTTCTGTTTATTATGTGTTTTTCCAAAGCCCCATGACACAAAACAATCATGTTTTCTGTTTGTGTATATGTTTATTATTTGGTTTCCTGTTTCATTTATACATTTAAATCAATGAAACCAGAAATGCAAAATAAACTACTCGGGACCCTCATGAGAGCATTGGACAGTGCAATATATCTTTATAAAGCTTTCAATATGATGTCAATATATGGTGCTTTATTTGAGATTACAGTAGGGGAATTATTAATATCCCGTCTACATGGCAAGTCATCTGGGGTTTGTTTGCCACATGTAAGCCTGACCACTAAAATTTCAGTTTTCTGCATTTTCGTCCGATCATTGTGTAAACTAATAACACAGACCATTTTACAATGTAAAATCACACTATATTCTCATGAACCTTTGTACGGTTACCGGATTGGATCGGATATCGGGCCGATGCTGACTCAAATAGCTGGATCGGGCATCAGTGACAATGGGGCCGATCCATTCAATTCATTTCTATGTTTATATACTTTATACAATATATACTGGAATTTGAATTCCTGTTTAAGATTTTGACCAATATGTTGCTGCATTAAAAAAGTTTACACTTGAATTGTAATTCCTTTTGATTTTTAAGATTTTTTGCCAAGTTGTTGGTGCACGATTTATTATTCTAATAATAAAGAACAGTTCAGTAAATTTATATCTACGTATTTATTTGCTACATTTTGTTTTTTACAAAGTTAGGAAAGCAATGTTAGTCAGGCCTGATGTTGCCTTACACATAAAAGAATGATCCCAGTCACTTCTACACAGTGAGGCATACAGCTTATTAATTAAACACTGGTATCGGAAATCGGTATCGGCCAATACCCAACGCCCAGGGATATCGTTATCGGTATCGGGACTGAAAAAGTCGGCGGGGGGAAGCCTACTATTGTACTAAAGGTCAAGGGAATTACTGACGACGCTGTAATAACATATGGGGTTGACTTTGACAGCCATGTCAGTGAAGCTTACCATGACAGGCTACGCAGCGTGTCCCCTTGTTACGTATCAAATTGCCATGATGGGATGACTCTTGACATCCATCATAAATATCCATAAAACAGTCTTAACCTTAGTTTTTTTCATATGGTGTTAAGTAACCTTAGACCTTTTAGTTTTTCTGTTTGTAGGACATCGGAGTGTCTATTCGGCCATGGATGTATAGCCTACTGGCTTGAGTTAAATGAATAAAGCCCATTGTGCATCCACATAAGGCAGATATGTGTTGTTGTGTGGGTTATCTATGCTTCTCATTAGGGTCTGGGGTCATCGGTTTATGTTTAAGAAGATACAGACAGACAGACAGATAGATAGATAGATAGATAGATAGATAGATAGATAGATAAGTGACATAATACCAGTTGAAACTGTTGAAAGACTTTCTCTGACCTTCCCACAACTCTTGTCGCAAATTCCTTTTCGTCAAAAAATGGTCTCCTTTCATTTGAGCTCACTGTCATTCACCCCTCATTATCCCTGGGCTATTCCTCTCCCTTACCTACTTACCTGACGACAGCTTTTTGAAAAATAGTCTGGGGGAAGATGAAAGATCCAAATGCGTACACCTCTGAAATTGCACCTGATTGCTATGTACGGTGGCATGTTACACACATTACGGACAACGGAGGAGTTGAGAGGGAGCATATGTCTCCCCTGATGGGAACAGATAATATGCATTCTGGACTACGACAGCATTCAGTTCCTTTAATAAATGCCAGACATGAGCTGCAGTTAGTGGGGGTCATTACAGAGCCATTACTTGACACGGTGTAGTGTGCGCTGTGGTAGCGATAATAACTGCTGAAATTAAAGTGTCACCACAGATGAGGCTGGAGTGATATGTTGTGATTAATTAACATGGAGGTGACCCTTTGCCATTAAAACGATAATTGGAGATAAATATCTTCCCATTAATGGTAGCATTTCAGTTTTAAAGTCCCAGAGCCCCCTTTTTGTCTCCATAACACGTTCACACATTCATCATTAGAGCAGAAAACGTACTCTTATCCTATTGTTATGCAGTAAGAAGTGCAAGTATCCTCGAACCAATCAATTGCTACTGACAAAGCTGTGGTGGTTAACATTTCCTTGATGACGTTTTATCTTCAGAAACTTATGTGTAAATGCGGTAAAGGTCAGGGTATGCTCGAAACAAGCGAGTAGTGACGATGGAAATTCGGGGAATGTACTCTATGTGCTCATGGATGTACAACTAATCTAGATATAGTTGTACATCCTATAAGTATAATAAGTCCTCTGTGTATAGAAGGTAATACGGAAATTGTGAAAACTTGCAAAAACTCTCGCAAGACTCGCTGCCCGACAGGTCGATGCGGCACCAGACGCCCTGAAGGGGTTTATTTCACAACAATGACCCGCTGGCTGTACATTATCCCGCTTACATAAGAAATCAATAATTTGACACAAAAACGGTCCTCCAGAGTCCAACATCAGAACTGCGCCCATAGCAACGGTCTGTTATACAGAAATAACAGACCGTAGAACGTCATGATTGACAAATCAGAATTGAGTATTCCACAAAGCCGTGTAATAATCGAGGTCATTGCCTAACCTTAACCATCTCGCGAGGGCGTTACCTTCTAGACAAGACCAAGTTCCTATTAGAGGGCCTGTCTTTTGCAGTACTAAGTTGATACAAGTTATGCAATGTAAAATAAAGAACATACTGCAACTCGTCCCCATGTCCGTGGTTAATTAGCATTTTTCCACTATGATAACTTAACGACTCGTACCTGGAGCTTCCCATAACCTGAGCTCTTAAAGGTGCAGTGTATAGGATTTGGCGGCATCTAGCGGTGAGGTTGCAGATTGCAACCAACTGAAACTTCTCCCGTGTGCCAAGCGTGTAGGAGAACGATGGCCGATGCGAAAACGCGAATGGGCCTATGTAGTGTTTGGTTTGTCCCTTCTGGGCTACTGTAGAAACATGGCGGATTCCGTCAAGTTGACCTGCTCCCTATGTAGATATAAACGATTCTTATTTTCAGATGATAACACACTAAAGAAAACACACGTATAGATATTATATTCCTGTTTTGTTAAAGGAGGTTGCGCTTCAACAGTGGGTTTCACGGTGGAGTGCTAGAGCCAAAGTCCATAAGATAAAAATGTGATAGGGTAGCACATCCGAGATTTCAAAATCAAGGAGGGCAAAATACTAGCATTTCACTTGGCTCACATCACAATAGACATATGCTTACGCACGGAAGGCACGGAGCCTTCTTCAGAGCGTTTGAAGTATACAAATTCAGTTCAGTAATATACACAAGGACACACAGCTGGGAGTTGGATCCAATTATTTGGAAGCCAATCACTTTTCTTTTCACATGGCCCACTATATAGATGATATTATTTTTGATTTCTGCCAAATAGATCCCCCGAAACTTGTATGGCTTTGGTTCTTGGATATACGTCTTTGAAAAAACAATACATGTTTTACTCTAACTCTGAGTGGTCCCTATTTCTTAAATCTAACATTCAGAATCCATTAATACTTGTGCTCTGAGGACCTGATCGTTTTAAAGAAGCTGTATGATGATCAGCAACAGTTAGGCGATCTCATCAGTTCAAACCAAGTTGGAAAGACAAAAGTGGCCTGGCCACGGTCCCTTAAGGAATCACTCAACGTTTAAGTGAGACTCACAAACTTGGACTGATTGTTCTTTAGTGCTTCAACCAAACAGGAGTGTGAAATTCATCTAAAAACCACTTGGGGGCACTGTAGCCCATTGTAAGCAAAAAAAAATCTGTGTCTTATTTGTGACCAAGGTGCGCTCATAGTTCACTCATGTATAAATGCTAATGAAATACAATGACATTTCCTGATCCAGTATCTGAAACATGAATATCGATGACATCAATCCTGCTCCTCAAAGGTCCATAAGGCTCATCAAGTCACTATAGCTAAGAGGAAGCTGTCACTATGTGAAACAATTTCCAGGTGATTATTTGTATAAGAAAAGCAATTTAATTTATGTGCGACGTATTTGTTTGGTTGTTGTTGTTGTGTGTGTGTGTGCAGGGGACCGTGGTAAAAGGGAGCAGAGTGTATCTTTCTCCTTTGAGTGCAGCAGGAGCGATGCCACTTTAAATTGCCCCCGCAGGATACAGTAACTATAAAAGCAAAGTTATAGAAGCCAAGGTTTCATTTGCACTGATGGAACAAACATCAGGGTTGAATAACCCGGCTTATTAAATACACAGTGTGCGTGTCAAGAGGTAATGAAGATGGAATGGGAATGAAAAAAAACAAAAGAGGCTCTGTAATGGAAGGACAAGAGGATCTACACCTTCCACCTCTCACTGAGGACTTCCATTAATGCATCCATCCGTTTTTAAAACAGACATTTCAACCCCTTAGAGAATGTCTACATATGAATCATAAAAAAAACCATGTGCTTTTCATGAATGCAATCATGTTTTTTATAATAGAGGGAGTCCATTTTGCCTCTAAAGACAGAAATCTAATTTTGGAATTAGCTCTTCATACGTCCCAGTGCTCTCAGGTAATAGCATCCTTTGAAGACAGAAGATTAATGCTGTGATACAAGCACATATGTACAAAGCTGCAAAAAAAAAAAAAAGACTACTGTGGATAACTAATTATACTTATCTCTAACCGGGGATCAGGATTCACTGAGGTAATTTCAGTTTAGACACTCTGTATGCTTTGTGCGAGCAGAGTGCATTATTCCTCCTCCAGCAGCAGAGGTATATACAAGTGTGTACACCGGCCGTTCTCGCCATTAATCATTAATATAGGACGAAATCAAGTAAATAACTGCCTCTGTTACCAGGGGCGGTTGAACACAAATGGACCCAAGAGCTCTGACACATGTGTGGGCAGTTATTTACTGTATAGAGAGAAGAAAATAGTACCACCCATACTGGTTAATGTGTTTTGAGTGCATGTGCAGGATGATCCATGTGAGTATGTGTGTGTGTGTCAGTAGAAAGAGTATTTTCTCCTCGGGCAGAGCTTTCTGTATGCGGCGACGATCTGACTTGATTACGGTGCGGGGATGTGTTTGTGTCAGGTGTTAACCCGCACTTGTGAATACTGCAGTGACCTCCAACTGCCTCCTTCATGCATTAGAATAAAAATTGACATTACCCGTTTCATGCTTCCCCTTCGGCTGCCGCCCACCCCTCCCATTTCCAGTTTATACTCTTCCCGGCTTTTAAGTGAAGCAGTTGTGTGTTTTTTTGTGCAGATAGAATAGTGGCAAAGACTTTTTTTTTAAGAAAGTATGGAGAAGAAAGTTGTCTCAAACTTGCGGTGTCAGCATCATCACCTTTTCCTCTCCTCCAACCCTCCTCCTCTCATCTATCACTCAAGGTAACATCAAAGTCTAATCACTGGGAGCCATATAGTTAGAAACTCTATCAGGACTTTCCCTCACATGTACACACACACACACACACACACACACACATCTCCTCCCGCTTTGCATACATGTATCTCAAAGATTGTCCCACTCCTGACAACTCCCCCCCCCCCCCTCCTGGGTGCACGAATTGGACTCGTATTGAGGATTTAAGAAAACTAGCACACCCTGATCTGCAACCAGGGAGAAACAGAAACATGCTTTCAGGGACTTATACTCCCCCACAGCACCTTTAGAGCAAAGCGGATGGAGACTAAAGTTGAGGGAAGGGGGTGGAGGAGATGATGTGCCTGATTAAAGAGAACACAGAGAGAAAATGATGATATTTAAACCCACTTTGAAGCCTCAAACTGGTAAATAAATGATGCGCTCAAGAAGACTCAAGAAATGGCTGCGGCTCCTACACCTGCGGCTCAATGCTTAAATATTCATTTCCTGTCATAGTCACAAACACTTGAGTACGTGTATAGCTTAGAAGAGTGAGTGTGTGTTAAAAATGAATGTTGAATTGGAAAGATGTGTGAGATGTTGCTCGCAAACTGCTGTCTTCAATTGCAAGTGGAAGAGAAGAAGAAGAAGAGAGAGAATTCAGGATTTATTTTCTCCTTAATGATCTACTCAAACATCCTCAAAACCCCCTCATCAGCGGACAGCACAGTGGAGAAGAAGCAAAAGCCCTCCGTGCTTTTTCATCCGCTCACTTACTATTCTTTCATCCCTGCAATGCTCATAATGGTCCTGAGATTAGTGCTGGATGTGTTAACTAAACTTCTCATTTGGCAGAAAGGGAGGGTGAGAAGACTCCTGGCTGAGAGAATTACTGCAGGAAAAATGAAAAGAGAGAATTTTCAATGCGGATGTTTAGAAGATGAAAGGGCCGCTAATGCAGAGAGGAATTTCAACAACATTTTAGTATAAACTAAAGTAATAAGTAAGTCATTGTGCCCAATTGCGCACATTCAGAAACATACACCCTTTCAGCAGCAGATGTTCCCACTCGACGCTGGCAAAACAGAGCACTAAATAAATGCAATGAGTATGTTTTGATCATTCCAGACAATACATTTAAATTTGATTTAGTTCATTGCTCTGGGATTGACAAACTATGATATTTGAAATAGTGCAAATCCTCCTGATGCAGAAAAAAAAATGATTAAGTGCTCTCTTTGGGTGCCCTTCCAATAGAGAAAACGTGATGAAGTGCCCTCTAGGGTGCCCTTCTACTAGAGAAAACATGGTAAAGTGCTCTCTAGGGTGTCCCTCCAGTGGAGAAAACGTGATAAAGTGCCCTTTAGGGTGTTCTTAAAATTGAGAAAACATGATAAAGTGTCCTCTAGGGTGCCCTTTCAGTAGAGAAAACATGATGCAGTGCCCTCTAGGGTGCCCTTCCAGTAGAGAAAACATGATGAAGTGCCTTCTAGGGTGCCCTTCAAGTGGAGAAAACATGATGAAGTGCCTTCTAGGGTACCCTTCCAGTGGATAAAACGTGATGAAGTGCCCTCTAGGTGGACCCTCCAGTCGACAAAATGTGATTAATGGCCCTCTAGTTGGCCCTTCCAGTAGAGAAAAGGTGATCAAGTGCCCTCTAGGGTGGCTTTAAAATTGAGAAAACAGGATGCAGTGTAGGCTACTCTACAAGCTACAAAACTTTCTTCCAGCTGGTACCCCACCGCATGCAGCTGGTGCCCTTTTTATTTTTTTCACCCATGCCCCTCAGACAGCCTGAGTCCGCCACTGCATGTAGTTGAAATAACTATCTGACTCACACAAAGCCTCCACACACTTTCTCCACCCGTCTTCTCCACTCCACTCTTCATCACTGTCTGCTGATTAATCATTGTATCTGACTGCTCATTAGACCATCTCTTTAAAAACTGCTTGACCTTGCATCGACTTTCATCCCCTCTCATCTCTTCATTTCGCGTTTCTGTCTCTGATTTGCCTCTCTTCTCCATCTCTTCATTTCCAAGCTGCGTACGTTTCAGACAGCCCTTCAGGGGCTTTTCTCTTCCGTCAGCCTGAGTACAGATATTTCAGCACCTTGATTTCGGAGTAATTACATAGGGATAAATGATGACTCTCCCTGAATGCATTTATCCCCTCTTTCTGTCAACCCATGAGGAACAGGACCTGGGGCACAGCAATCACTCACTACTGCAGGAGGGAGTCTGAATCTCCTAAAAGTTTACACGTAAAGACAAAAAGATTTGTTTTTTTTCTTGATTTCAGAGTAATTACATACGAATAACTCTCCCTGAATGCATTCTTTCTGTCAAGCTGACAGTAAAAACAGGACCTGGGGCACAGCAATCACTCGCTAGTGCTCTGCAGGAGGGACTTACAATCTTTCAAAAGTTTACATATTACATTTTTTCTTCTTTGACTTTTTAAATCTCTATTTATACAAGTGCTTTAGCTGAGCATGCATGCTATTTTTCAGCACCATACTGTGTCACATTCATACAGTTATATAGGTTCCCACCTGGGAGTTGCCAAGGGCAACCACATTCAGCTGCTTGCCACTGAGCTGCTCCACTAGAACGACTTGGGATTGCTCATAGGTACTTCAATAATAGCTGTAGAGGGACAGCTCATTTACACCTGACCCAGATTTTCTGAGCTTTCTTTTCTCAGCTTTAGGATCACTTTCCAACATTCCCAAGGTTCTGTGGTCTAAAAATGAGGTTAAAATGGAGAATTTCTCAATCAAATCTGGTATGTGTGTCTGTGTAAAACCAAAGAATATCAGTTGAAGGGCTTTCACACCAGCCATTTCACTTGAGATTACCTTTTTGTGATTCCTGCCACCTTTAGAGAGCGCCTGTTGTTCTTGAAGGCCAAGGGCTATGTGAAGTATATCAGTGAAGAGCATCAAAAGCCAGCCTGATCTTATGTTTGATATCCGGCAGGTTAACAATAACAACTTGAGATTCTGAGCAGGTGTGTGGGACGTCTGTGAGTGATGCATTTGGCCCATGGTAAGAAAAAAAAACAAAGAGAGTCCTGTGAGGGAATTTACAATGAATTCAGAAAAACAAATCGTAACATCTCTTCTCAGGGACACACCCAAGCTCACCGGGGGCAGAGGCCCACTGCTGCCCCAGCAGAAGGCCTCACACCGGGGCCTTGATTTAATCACTGCCCAGGAAGAGGAGAGGCCAAGCAGGCAACAAAGCTGCCCTCCAGCCTTCCATCCCCCTGCCATCAATGCTCCCTGTAGGTTGACCCAGGAGAGGCCATCCCTCGCCCTCCACCCTCCACCCGGGTCGTTTGAAGATGAGAGGAACCGAGCGTGAGGGGAGGGTCGGCCAAGAGGAGGAGAGGTGGATGAAACCCCGGTTGTTCTCTTTGAACTGCTAATCACTGTGTTTAAAGCTGACCTCGCTTCCTGTCTCTCTCTCTCTCTCATTAAAATATGTGCCCCGATAAAGGGTTCACCGTGAATACCTACCTCAGATCCTGTCAAACACATACTCCTCATTTTCTCCCACAAAGATAAAATAATAAATAACAACTGCAGAGTTTTTTTTCTACTTGAATGGGAGGTGTTTAATAATTCACACAGACACTAATTTGCTATTTCATCAATGCAATATATAAGAATTGAATCCTTGCTGCTACTCAACCTTAAAACATGGTGAAACTGAATAGTAGGGCTGAGGTTGACAGTGAAATCAGGGAATTAAAATAGACCCTGCACAAACCTGGCAATAAAATGTGTCTTGGATGATGTCATCCTGAGTGGCTCTAAAGGAAAACTGTATTGGTACCGTAAAGGTACCAAATAGCCACTGCAATCTTTTTCTATAATAATATGGCACAAGTGAGTATGATTTTTTTTCTACTTAGCAACTTGTGCAGTTAAAATCCAATTTAAACATGGAAGTAAAATCTAAAAGTCGCCTAACAAGTTGGACTATATTGCTCTAAATCATTTGTCAATCAATTTGCTCCTAATGACATCACATGATTGTTTTCTGTTTCTAAAAGTAAGAGGATACCTGACTGTGGCTCCTCTCAACAACTTAGGTTCCGAGAAATCACCACCCACCTCTGAAGTGACTGGTCAAATCACAAATAGCCCAGCAGATGCAGTTCGAAACTCTTTACTGCCGAGTTTGGCTTGACAAGGTGTACAGGAATACCTTTTGTGGTTTAAAAAAAACCCCAATGAATTGGGGTCCTAAGGGGCCTCTGTCAAAAGCACCCAATTGCAGCCTATGCAGTTTAAATAGCTAAAATAGAATAAAATGTTTTCCATGGGTCCGATTTAAAGTATCACACACTATCAGGGGGGTATAGAGACACTGTCAGTCATTTTGAAGGAGACAGATGCAGCACACACAGACTTCATCGTGCGCTCTATCTATTTTCATTTTACACAATATGCATCTTTTCCTAAACCTAACTAAGTAGTTTTATTTTGAAAAGAATTGACCCGTGAAAAATACATTGTTGAAAGTCGTGCTGAGCGTCACGAAAAAAAGGGAAATTTGTGTCTATGTACACGAATCAAATAGATTAAATTTCGTGACTATTTCACCAACTGCCGTGAGACTGTGTTGGGATGGAAGGCCAAAACCGAGTGAAAAAGATGTGTTTTCAGACTTAGCTGAGTTATTGTGGACGTGGTCTGAGATGCATTCTAATGCAAGTTGTGAACTGCAGTCCATTTCTACTGGATCTTGATCCAATTTGGCTATTTGCACTGAAGATACTAGGTCTGAACAAGCCCACGGAGACTGCAGGGGAGGAGGGAAGGTGGGGGGGGGGGTTGTGGGGTGTGGAAGGAGGGCATGATGAGGCGGAGGAGAGAAGGAGAGTAGGGTAGCAAGGGATCAATCAATCAATCGCTCCTGTTGGTTTATATTGACTCTGCAGTCCCACTGGGCCCCCACGGTCAATGTGCTTTCAGGCATTTTGCGTGGGTCGATGAGGGAGCGTGCCTGGCTTAACACTCACCTTTTATAGGCATACGTGTGTTTGTGTTTGTATGATATATTAGATGATTTTATGCAGAGCGTATCGACAGGTTTCCATGAGTGTGGACAGTGCGGCCATAAGTGAATACATGTTTCAGATATAGCAACACATAAATCTAAAGTATCAACAGAACCACAGCGAATCCTCCGGGCCTCAGACTTTGCCATGTGCTGAACATTGAGCTCTTTTAAAAATGTGTTGACCTTGCTACCAAGCTGCACTGAGCCCAATGGCAGCCTCCCAAACACCAACAGCATCAAGGTTGGCTTGGGCCCATCGACTGTGCTTGGCATTCACTCCGTCATATAAATGGGTGATGAAATACTGCCGACACCACACGGCACAAATATCTGTATAACCTACACTGATGTCGAGTCTGAACTACAATAATTGCAATGATTAAAATAAAGATTTATTGTCCCAAGTGCCTGGATCAGTTGATTGAAATGTCAGCAGATTCAATAGACAAGGCCTTCACTTCTTGAGCTATGATGCAACACTGTTCACTTTTTTCAACGATGATTTTTTTTGTGTTCACAGTGTCTTATTTTTTAAATATTTTCAAATAGGGGTGGGCATTATGGGTAAAAATCCTCTATCATGGTATAAGTAAATATTCAGTAAATCTCCGAGAAACAATGTTAATGTCTGTTTTGAGGTAATCCAGTCAATGAAATATATGCAAAATATGCATATTTATGCATACACACTAATTTCTATTGTCTCATGGTGTATATATACATAATCATTGTATCTATTTTGAAATAAATTCATTTTTTATTTGCCAGCATTAGCTTGTTTACTTGCACCTTTCTTTGCATTGCAGAATGGATAATGAGCAGTTACCAGAGAAAGTGGAGCTGAGGAGTAACTTAACACTTTTAGCAGATAAATCATTACTGTATAGATTTATATCCAGAGAGAAATAGTTTTGCCCCGATCACAAATCACATTTGACGTTGCAAACTAACTTGGGTTGAGTAGTCATTATATAGTCTATACTGTCATTTCTTGCATTCAAAGTCGGGGAAATATTGTTATTTCAGCAGACTGGTAACAGTCCCACTGGGCCGAAGGGTGCAGCTTGAATGAGTCACTGACACTGATGATGCTGAGCATACTCTTCTCACTCCCACTCGGCTGATGAGAGAATTTAATTTAGCACAAATGTGTGTGTGTGTAGACACACATGTAAATGTAGTGTATGCGCAAACTTTGTGAAGTATTATTATAACGTAGCTTGGAGCAGACATGTAAATAAATAGATCAATTAATCTGTTCACAAGAGAAATGAAGATGCAAACAAATATTGGACATAAAAACACACATAGACAAATATGCAAACACAAGTCAGGTGCTCTTTTCCTTCTTTCTGCCAGTCCAGATTTTGGAGTAGGTGAACTTAATGTATGTTCATTTAGCTCAACAGAAATATTGAATTTAGACTCAATTAAAAATTAATTTAATTTCACTTCACACTGATCAAATGTTACATCTGGGTTGGTTTGTCACATCACAGGCACTGGTGTTCAATAATTACTGAACTTTTTCCAGGAAACTCAATTTACGGATGTCACCATTAGTTACCGTAACGCACAGTGACTGGTCTTTTAAAAGCATTTTAACTGAACAAAAGTCAGCAGCGCTGTAAGGTAACTATAGCGACTGTCCTCGTCTGTCTGATCTGCAGAACAGGTGTGAGTAGTGCATGAGACAGGTAATCTGAAAAACATCACGTGCCTTTGTGTCCTCCGGTGTCCTCGGGTGCTCCTATGGGCATCTGCAAGATTTCACAGACCGGAGGAAAACAACCAATCAGAGCTGAGCTGGAGCCTGCCATCTCTGAGCAGCTGTCAATCACTCGCGAACTCCGATTAAACGGTCAAACTAGGCAGCGCTGATCAAATATGAATCAATATTCTGTTACTGTAATGTCTATTTCTCTCCTCAAATGTTTTCAGAATCATCTTGTAGTGTACGGTTTAGCTGTAAATGAGAAAGTTTGTGTTGAGGAAATACCAAGCACTGCTCACCAACCGGAGCACAGCCAATAGGAACACTCAATAGGAACGCTCTGTCTCTCTGAAATGACCTGTGATTGGCCAAAGTCTCCCGTCACGGGCTAGATTTTCTAAAGCCTGAAAACAGAGCCATGAGGGGGTGCAGGAGTCTAGTTTTCTCTCAGAGCACTTGAATTACAATATGCTGAAAGGTTATTATGGAATTTTTGCCCAATGATGCCAAAAATATGCTGCCTACCCTCGCTTTAATGGCTTATTGTGACACAGTGGTGTGAAATAGTACTGTATATAGTTTATTTACATGAGTGTGTATGTGTATACGAACGTGCATGTGGGAATCCACAGTATTTGTTAGAAATAGATTGTAAGACTACTATCCTTTTTTCTTCTCTTTTTTTTAACCAACTGGTCATCAATCATCTAAATGATGTGATGCCATGAGCGTGTACTGAAAGGCTGCTGAGTGATGGATGATTGACAGCAGATGATTACCTGAGCTGAAGGGGTGTTTCTGGTCCCGAGGGTGATCCTCTCTGGGGCTTTTACCTTGTTGGTTCAGACTGCAAGATGACTCGAGATGGACTGAGTGGAAAATAAATTTACGCCAAATAAATCAAAATCAGCCGTCAAAAATGATCAACTGTGTCCATCACCCTCAACTAGATACATCACCAAACAACAACATCTGTGGCTCTTGTTATATCACATTATTAACTGTTAACTCTTAATGAGCATGCAATAGTTTATGTCTAGTTGCAGAAGTCAGTAAAGCTTTCTCAACCCTTGCATGGTTGTATAATTGATGCAGATCCATCTTAAAGGGATATTAGCAGGGTGAAGTGAAAATGGTGAATAGCAACGCATAAGGTGTTAATTCCTGTTTAAATCTCAAGTTGTGTGCACGGTCACTGACAGCCATTGCACAATTTTTTCACAATTGCGCTTTAATCATGTTTTAAGCTAATTCATAATATCATCATGAAACTTACATTAAGACAGTTATTCTTTGTATTCCAAGTTTTCTGCTAATTTATATTTAAATATGCAAATGAGAAATTATCTTATTAATCTGAACATTAGATAAAGTCAGGTTTAAAATTCTTGCTTCATTTTGTTGACATATTAGAGTTAAAGTTTTTTACAGAAGGGATCTCTTTCTATCACTCCATAAATCAGAAAGTACTGTCAACAGCCATAAAAAAAAATCAATTTTCACCATGTTTTTAGGAATAAAATGTTGTACAAATCAGGCTGTGAATGATATATGAACAAACCCCTCTGTAAAAATCTTCAGAATATAGATAGGAATGAAAGTGGGAGGTTTGGTGAATGTAAGTGCTACTGAAGTGGATTTCTGGCTCAGAGTGAGAAAAACCTATACTTTTGAGAAAACAGCATATAAAGATACGGATTGCAAAATTCTAGGCATTTTGAAGACCCTACAGGTGAATATGGTAAACATTTTTAACTAATAGATATCACCATGAAACCTCCCCAGTTGATTACTTACATAAAGACAATTAGTTTTGTATTACATGTTTTCTGAAATTGTATGTTCAAATATGCAAATGAGGCATTATCTAATGCTAACTTTTGTTGAATTTAGGAGAAATCTACAGACGCAAATAGACAAAGTCTAGTAAAATAATTATGTATTTTGGATGTTTTCTTAGTCTGAAAGAAGACAAAATCTAACAAATTGACCAGTGCATGAAAAACGATGCTTTTGCCTGCAGTGTCTCACCTTAAAAACAACTCATATTTTCCGATATTACCTCAATTTCCACAAAAAAAGGGGCCCTTTATATCTTTGATTTACTGTAAACACTGTCAGTCCTTTTAGAGCCCAGACAATCAATTTCGAAGTGACAAAATGTCTTCAGTCCACTGAATCAAAAGCCAGCGGTGCGGCAAATGTGGGCAGGAAGTGGCACACTCGAGAGCGGCATGAGTGGGGGTTTGGTTTTACAGGAGTAACTTCATACTTTGTAATGTGTGGTTTTTCCACCACCCAATTTGCTGAGCATCTCTGACACCGTGACCCTTCTTTTATTTAGAGTCTGAGCCGTGTAAGAGTGGACAATGTTTCTTTGAGCTGGCAGGCCCACTCAATAGACTGGAGGTAATAAAAATGAGTCTGAGAGAAAGGCTGAAAACAAGGAGGGAGCCGGATTGAGTTGAGTTGAGCAGCAGCGGGTGGACTGGCCAAAAATGTGAAAAGGCTTTCTATCTGACAGCTTATTGATTGGCTCAAACTTCCCAAAAGGACCCTGGAATACTTTTAAAAAGAGAAACGGATGCTCAAGCAATCCCTCCTCTCCAATCTTCTCTTCTCTTTCCAGATAGTTAGAAGAAGTGTAGATCAATGGCACGAACAAGAATAAAGACGTGGCACTGTAACACAACGCAGTTTACATCTTTACATCTTTATATTATTTACAATATCAAAGCACTGTGCAGGAAGAGAGTCTGTAGAGTTTAATACTAACCAATGAGGCATGGGCGGCGCCAGGGAGGGGCTTGGTGGTGCTGTAGCTACCCCTGGGATAGCCATAGCACCCCTTCAGCACCCCCAATACATTTCTGTGGTTAATATATTTTTTTTATGTGTGAATAGTCTTATTTATAATTTGAACCATTAGTAAATAAATACATTTAAAAAAAATATATTTTTAGACTAAAAACATACAGCCAAACAGGTGATCTGTTTCGCCCAATGGGCGCAGCGCGCTTTGAACTTCTGACCTTACGTCGGCTTACTGGTAAACAGACCGCAAAATTTGAGCTAGCTAGCATTAGCATAGTGAATTTGTCAAAATGGATCGTTTTTTGCTCCCTAAACGTCCACGTGTGGAACCTGGAAACGATAAAGACTGTGAAGGTGCTGACACACCGCTCGTGGTCACAGACCAGGACCAACAAAATCCTGAGGATGGCGATGAGGAAGGGGACCTGCCCACGGTAGCTACTGAGGATGCTAGCATTGCTACAGATATTAGCAACCATCCCCAAGAGGGCCCAAGAAGGCCAGTTCTACAAAAATACCCTGCACGGCCGTTTGGGAACCAGCAGAGAAGTTTTAACAAAAGCTGGATGGATCAATATCCGTGGCTGGAATACAGCGTGACACTCGGACCAGTAACCTGGCATTGTTGGCTATAAACACTGAGAGAACAAGGACCCTGGACAGCGACAAAATCATTGATGCCTTCGCACTCAATCACAACAACAGACGTATTGTTTTGCTGTGAAGACGTTTAATGGTAAGTGAATGATTTTTCCCTCTGTTGTCTATTATAAATTTAATTAATTTGGTGGTTGAAGAAGCACAAATTCTGGCTCCTTATAGTTATCTCTATGTGATGCTCCTTCATATAACATTAGGAATACTGCTGATTCATTAGACTAAGTGTTGGTAACTGGCTGCGTGATTTTGTGATCTCAGCATGTGAGGCTGAAATGTGCACAAATACGTGTCTATTGCTCTCTGTTGCGTGCTGTTGTTTGCTGCTGCTGCTTGTGTACACGGCATGTCCATGGCATAGTTGTGTGAAGTTTTATATTTAGCGGAACTGGTACTGCGCGCTTGCGCGTGTACGCGCGTGTGTTTAAGTGGGCCTGGGGTGTTCCGATATGACCGACATGAAATCCCCGATTTTCAGAGCACCGTCTCTGAAGAGTCGAGCAACCCCAAAGCACCAGCAAAAGAAAATCTCTGGCGCCGCCACTGCAATGAGGAGACTGTACAAATAATATAGGGGTGGTGGGGGGGCCTGAACCTTGTGTTTCACATAAAAACAAGGCCCCATGGTTATTAATGTTTCCTTTTAACACTCGTCTTGACTTCGACATACAAAAGGAAAATGCAACATCCTCCCCACAACAGGTCAAAATAATATAATAGTGCTAAATTGGTAGGTTACATCTTGTTTAAAGTTACTATGAGGAACCTTTAACTGGTTATGAAACAGTCTCAATTTAACACTGATGCCTGTAATATGACCTACATAAGCAAATGCGAGCATCAGCCGGTCCACACTGGGAGCCAATACCGATTCCACGCTGCTGGAGACCCAGGCCGTATTGCTGGGCCCACTGGAGGGAAGGGAGGCACGGGAGAACCAGAACCAGAACGTCACGGGGGATACTGTCAGACCCTGCTGCAGTAAAATGAGCGGTTTTCTAAAGGGACTATGTTGCTGGGAAACACTACTGCTTTGGGACTGTCCAAAATCAACAGAAAAATGAAAGTTTCTCTTAGTAGCGTTAATTTAGTACCCCGATTTAAACCTTAATATCTTAATGGAACAAGCATGTTGCAACAGAAAGCTGAAATAAAATATAATTTTAGGACGAGAGAAATGGATGTCATTGGATAGGAAAGGCTCACATCATTTCAAAGCCGTGTCGTGATGTGAAAGGTCCTCAGGAGGCCCCTGAAAAAGACTGATGAGAATGACCATTGGTGACCTTTAAGATTTTGACAGAGTCATGAAACTTTATTTCCCAACAGGCATAGAGAGGATTCTGAACAGTCACAAGCTATGGTTTGTCTTGTTAGAAGACGACTTCATGTATAGTTGAAGCCAAATGAAAAGCTGAAAACCTGCATTACATGTATTATGAAGCTTAAAAGCAGCTGGGTCCTACAGTACTAACATGCATTACGCATATTTTCCACAAAAACCCACTATCACCTCAACATCCTCCCACATGGAGGTTTGGATTGAGTTAACATATGTAATGCATTCCTCATACATGGACAAACATACATACATTAAAATTCTATCACTACCTTTCCTGCAGTCCCCACAGTCCCCACAGTTTTCATGAATCCATTTTCCTCATGACATATTTCAAATAATCAAAAAATGTGTGTGTGTAAGCATGTGCAATGTGTATTCTTATGTGTTTTGAAATTCAAATAAAACTAGAAATGAAGTTGTGAAACTGGAAACATTTTCATATTATGGTTTTTGAAAGATGATAGAGTAGGAATTGATGTCATTAATACTGTAAACTGGCATGTATACAGTACATGAATATACTGTCTGTACATATCCACCTACATCATGTATATAAAGCAACCTGTGACATTAATCATTCAATATGTATTCCAGCATATTTGCACTATGCACCACTGCATAACAGTATTATTGTTTACAATTTACAGGATCAGCCTCAGACTTATAGACATTATATGTTGTTGTTCCTTGTTGTATGGTTTATATATATATATATACTTTTTATTTTATTTATTTCTATACTTTCTTTACTCTTGTTCAGCTTTGTTGTTTTTAGCTGTATTATAATTTCCGTGTATTTGTACAAAGAGAGAGCTGGTATGTGTACTCATACCTGGCCAGTAAAGCTGATTCTGATTGTTACATCTCACCCAGACAGACGTAAAAATGCAAATATTGTATTTTTTATGTCTTCTTCTTTTTGCTTCAGAACTTGGAAGTACACACTGTCATGTCCACTCACCAACCCTGATCTCTGACAAACTCTCAGGTGGAGTCCCAGTGGGATTGGTGAGGAAAATAATAAAAAAAAAGAAGCACAACAGAGGAGAGGCAGGAGCATAGAGTAATGTATAAAAGGCTTAGCGCTCAATGGGAGATGTGAGTCTTCTTTCTGAGTCTACTGGCGCAAGTCCCAGACCACTGAGGTACTTTCATTCTCGAGACCTCCGACACAAGTCCCAGCTCTTGTTTATTATTGCTCTACAGTATATGATTAAACGTACAACTTCTGATACAACTCCATTTTTGAGCCGCCGAGCGGACTGTTTTAAGTCAAAAAAGCTCGGCCTTCCCTTTAGCCTGTGATTAATGGTGCAGTTTGTTTTCTGAGCAGCTCCAACAAGAAAGTTGAAAAGTATTGGATGAAATTATGTGAAGTCAACCCGTTTAGCTGGTAGTGGTGTGATGCAGTTCTGAGGGTATAATGTACTTCTTATTGATGCCGAGCGTCGGTGTGCAGTGGCTCGTTTCTGAGGTGTCAAAGGGGTGAGTCAATAAAACATTTGTTAATTCCCCAGCTGAAAACAATCCTAATGAAAACATCCAAGCCTGCAAACATGAGGCCTTATAGGAAACAGCATCAAAGATAGTTGTGTGTATGTAAATGAAGAGCTTTGCATGGGTGAACGTGGTTACGTTAGCATACTTTATGAGGGCCCCTCTTTGATCGCTCGTGAAAAAAAAAAAGTGCTAAAACATCATCCATCTCCTCTGATTAGAGCTTTGTGTGGCGGACGCGCACGCATGGCACACACACACACACACACACACACACACACACACACACACACGAATAAACACTCAACGCACACACACAATCCTCCCCACCTCACAAAAACATGTCCTAACTCAACTTATCTCACAACTCATCCATAATCAAAACTGACACTCCTTGCCTCCGCCTCCTCCCCCCCATCCCTCCTTTCCCACCTACCCCCCCCCCCCCCCCCCACCTTCTGCTCTCACATCCAAAAATACCAGGCTGCTGAACACCAGACTCTCCCTGTAAGCCCCAGGCCAATTAGTGTGGTGTTGCAGCATTGTTATCTGCCTGTCATGGTGGGTTTCTCCTGCCTTCTCTCTGTTTGTGGAAACACAAACTGCTGCTGCTGCTGCCTATGGGCCACAGGCGGCGTGAGAGCCGGTGAGGAGAGATGGATGAGGAGGAACAGAAAGGGTGTGCGAGGAGTGGGGGGGAAATTATCCTATTTAAGAAGGAGTGATGTTTAAAAAAAAAAAATGACTCAAGTTTTTTGACTACACACTGTTGTATCCAGTCATGCTTTCTCTCTCTGCTACACATAATGAGAAAACACAGCAGAAAGAGGCAAAGGAAAAGGTTAGTTCCCAGATGAGGGGCCTTCAAAGCGTAATCTTTCTCTCTGTCATCATCGCATTACACAAGATAGATAATCACCATGCTGTGGGGTTGGAGAATGAGGAAGAAGAGGAGGAGGAGGAGGAGGAGGAGGAGGAGGAGGAGGAGGGAGGTTAAGGTCGGGGTTTGTGAGTCATTGAGTCCTTTTTAGTAAGAGCTTCACATACACAGTCTCGCCCGCACAACAGTGAGTTCAGTGTTTTTCTGCCTCGTCATGTCTCTCCATCACCTGCTTCCTACTTCTGAATCTTCATTGAAGCTTCATATTTTCCTTTAAATCCTGAATCAGTTGTATCTTCTTTACTTTCACCATGTTTTGTCCATTTGAATAATCTGACAGTGCATGAAGCAGCAGTGTTACTTAAACTCACATAGTGGTAATTGCAGCATTTGGGGATTAAAAACACAATGGCATAATGTTGTGGGAATGTAAGCTATGGTGTTTACCTTCAAGCTACTCCCAAGCTACTTTGCAGCAACAAGCTCAAAATGGTTAAAACAATATTATTGACCTTATTTAGGCAGGAATGCGTGTCCTCATACAACGGTTTTAATGATATCTTGCAAGGTCGTGTCTGGAAGGGAGCCCGCAAATTGCGAAATCGGATCTGAGATCTGCAAAAACTCCCGCGAGACTCACTGCCTGACGACCTATCCTAACCTTGACTATTCAAGGTCAATGCCTAACCTTAACCATTCGAGGTCAATGCCTAACCTTAACCATTCGAGGTCAATGCCTAACCTTAACAATTCGAGGTCAATGCCTAACCTTAACCATTCGAGGTCAATGCCTAACCTTAACCATTCAAGGTCAATGCTTAACCTTAACCATTCGAGGAACCTTAACAATCTCACCAGAGTTTCCCCAGTTTGCTGGTTCCCTTCTAGCCACTACCATCTTACAAAAAGTTATTCCTAATTTTTCGTGCGTTTTCTTACGAATGTCCAGCAACTCGGGACGCGCGTGTCAATTTCCACTCCAGTCTTTTCAAAATAAACTTCCGTAGGTTCAGGCAACAAAACTATTTCGTTAAGTTTAGGAAAAGATCGTGGTTTGGGTTAAAATTACTCCAGAAGTGGCGTAACTTAAGTACGGAAGTTATGTGACTTCTTGATAAATACAAATTACAGTGCATTACTTTTCGTATAGGCATAGCTACGAACGGATGCAATTTCAGAATTGGTGGGTAAACGGTATTTACATGTCCTTAGCCCTGTGTGACCCTGTACTTACTAAAACAAAAGAAATGTAATTCATGAAGCAAATGTACCCCAGCAAGCAACATCATGTCTCAGACAGCGAGAGAAAAAAAAAGCAAAAGTACTTTTCCCTGGCCTGACCAAAACTGAAGTTGACAAACAGTAAGGAGAAAAGACAAGAGTTAGTGACAATGGCAGCAAAGCCAAGTTAAAGTCTCTGCCCAGCTTTTATTTTTCAGCTCAGAAAGTTGCTTCGAGTCGACACGAGGTCGAGCCACAGGAGCTAAAGTCAGAGACAAAGCCACCGCTCGCGAGCAAGATGATGATCCTCACACATTCAGGGTCTTGTGTTGACAACTGCCTGGCTTCAGGAATAATAATGATGTGTGTGTGTGTGTGTGTGTGTGTGTGTGTGTAAATAACTTCTACTTCACCTTCTACTCTGTAGATAACCACAGGAATACGAAACAGAGGAAGCATATCACAATGTGGTGTCATTTGTGTCTCTGGAGGAAAACACTGGGATGGTGTTAACAACATAACTTTGCTAGAAAAAGAGAAAAACAGAGCTTTTTTTTTAACTTTTAAACTAAATGGCTATATTAAAATGTGGCATATACTGTTTGAGTGTAATATCCTGTCCTCCAAACATGACAGGATTATATAAAATTGATTTATGGCTCACAGACAAGCACGTTTAATGCTGCTAGGACCTATGAGGCCCCAGGCATATAACACAAATTCTTACTGAATAATTTTGACAGTGTATAACAGAGATATGCGGTAGCCTTCTAACAGAGTAATAACAAATGTCGCGCTTCTGTCAGTTAATACTGTACCCTAGCGCGAGCGAGAACGCTGTCGACAAGCCGAGATGTACAAACGAGAACATGAATTAATCTATAATTAATACATGTTTACATATATCACAGATGTGACACAATCTCAGCCTACATTTTCCTCCTCTGCTCTAAGATTAATGTCGCTGTATATTTTATCCATCCTGTGGCTCAGAAGTAATGACAGACTTTACTTTACTTTTTTTCTTGAAATTAGCACTTAAGAATTGAAAAGTTGTGACTTTCAGGGGGGATTCTCTCCTTGAATCACAAGAAAAGAAAAAAATATAACTCAACAACTCTCACGAATTTAATTCTGGAAAAAAAGGAGAACTTTGAGTCCCACGGCTCTCACTTGAACTTTGCTTTGTTGGGAGACATTTGTGCTGCTTAAATTTCACACCGAGGCATTTGTGCAGCATGCACAAGAGAAGAAGAATACAGATGATCATGGATCTGATGTAACTATGTGTTTAGGACTATGGAGGAAACTTCCTTTCATGTTCGAAAGGGTTGGTTAAATGAGAGCTGGGGCTTTCTGCTGCCATCGGTGTTATCAAGTGGGCACCTCCCCCTTAAGATACTTTCATCTTCTCTATTTTTGTTTCTGTTTTTTAAGCATATGCCCACACAAACTCCTAGAGACCTTGATAAACAGAGCTCCCCGCTTCTTCATCCGCCATCAATGCTGATCAGACTTGTGATCATCTACAGTAGAGGCTGACATTAAATCAGAATCCTGCAGGACATGCGGGATCGCCGTGGGACCGGAGCGTCGCTGCGTTGTGCGGTCGGGACTCGGACGAGACGAGGCTCAGCTTGAGTCTGGGGAGTGGATGAAAGTTTGGAGAACATTTGCATGTAATTATATGTACAAATTTAGTTCTATGAGCTATTGCAGCACACAGTCAGAATACATAATCATTTGCGCAACATGAATTCATAAAATCTGTAATACATTGGCCTATTTTTTTCATGAATAGCAGCATGACAAGCACAGGTGAAGAAGCCTCAACATTATCACTTTAAACTGGAATTTCCTATTATATCTAAGTAAGGGGAGAAGTAAGGAAAAAAAAGGAGAAAAGGTCAAAGGGTCGAGTAGATCTTTGCTTCTGGATCGACAAACCTATGAGTAGGATTTGTCGGTTTCGGTTTGTAAACGTGACATTCGAAGTTGGTCCCTCCTCCGTCGCTCAACGAGGGTTACGTTGCTCGCCAGCGGGTGAAAGTCAACCCCAGACACACTCATTTTTGGAACGAGCTTTGTCCGCTTGCCGTTTCGGCCATGGATGCATAAAGAGATCTGGATACAGCGTCGGAGGCAGGGCCCCGTTCATTTCATGAAAGTTGCTCAGTGCCCAATGGCATCACGTGACGGACACGGAAGTTGTAAATCCGCAATTGGCCGCTATGTAAAATTTGCTTCAAAGCCCGGCGCTCTCCCTGGTGGCTTGGTTTCGCCTCGCGGTATTTGTTTTTTGGCACTGTGTCTGCCATTTTCGTAGTTTTCGATTATTTTTGTATCAGTCTATACATAGTTTTGTTAGGAAAATCCTACTCATTGTGCTGTTAACTTTATAAAACAGAAGCTGATAATAGTGCATAGCAAAATATACGACTTCCTGTGTATCTGTCACCATATCTTCCCTTACCAAAAAGAAGTTTATTCAAGTGTGCTATTAGTATACTTCTTTTAAACTTAAAATAAGAGAGTGTACTTTCAGTTTACTTTTTATGTACTTATCAGAGATATACTTAACAAAATTATACATAAGTATACTTGGCTTATACTGACAAGTAGTGATGTTACGTGCTGTGCCGAGGCTTCGGAGCGTGTGTCGAGTAATCCAGGAAGTTTTCCGCAATGCGCGTATCGAGGCTTGTATCGTTTTAGACAAATGACGTCATTGATGACGTCCGAAGCCTCGCTGCCCGGCCATACCGCGTCACTGGTTCAAGAAGTGGTTCAGATCTTGGCACACATAAGATGCACTACTTACAAAACAATTACAGTTTATTATACATGTATGTTATTTACTTCTTAGAAAATATACATTATACTATATATTATATAGATATAAATGGATTACATGGTAATAGATTTTTTTTCATTGTTTATAGTCATTCCAACAGCCTTTACTGGCGCAAAATACAGATCACATGGTTAAGATCATATCTGCCTGTTTTACACTCTTTGGCCACCAGGTGGTTGCGTGTGCACATGAAGCCTCGAGAAATGAACCCTTTTTCGAACCAATTTGCTGGAAAGCTTCAATGCTTCATGAAGCTTCATCTCACCATCACTACTGACAAGTATACAGAAAAGTCTAAGTATACTTGGCTCATACTGACAGGTATACAGAAAAGTCTAAGTATACTTGCCTTATAGGCTTACAGAAAGGTATACTTGGCTTGTAGTTGTGCTTACTTTTTGATAGAGTAGCCTATTAAAATGTGTTGCGACATCATCACATAACATACTGTATATTCTAGTGGTGAGATTAGTTTCCATAGTCACTGGTTGCCCTTTCTGGCCCCGTCCACAAATCTCTAAACTCATATAAATGTGGCATACAAATCCACAAAGGGTACTCTGCCCTCATCTGCCATTCCTCTCGTACCAGGCTGAACTCTACCAAGTAAACACACGGCTGAGCGCTGGACTGTAATTCAGATTCAGGCCTCAGACTGCTGCTGCTGCTGCTGCTGCTGCGGCTGCTGCTGCTGCTGCTGCTGCTGACAATCTCTGGCGGGACTGCAAGTTGCTTTCATTTGTCTGCTCGAATCCTCCGGTTCCCTTTCTCCCTTAGCTGTCTTAACATACACCTACTCAATAATAAATTGTTCCTGACTTCAGCATAAGTTTCAACTCCTACCACATAGTACCTGTTTTATACTGTCCACCGTTATGACTAATAGCTACAGAAACTCATTTGTGCTGATGCCCATTGGTCTCCTGAACACGGGGAGCAGGATGTGGGCTGGTGTTTTCCATAATGGGACCTGGAGTCGTGATGGGTGTGATGCCCACTGTTGCTCGTTGTTGTGGTTGTTATTGGGGCATTGTGTATGCATTTTTATGTGCTATATGTGTCATCATACTTGATGTTTTTTATGGGCCAAGTTTTTTGTTTTTATATTACATGTTTTTTTATGTGCTTTTTTTATCTTCTGTCTTTTTATTTGCTGCCTTTTTGCACCTCAAATCACCCTCTTGGGCAAAAATGAACGTGCAGTAACTCGTTCATATTGTTTTCTACGATAAAGAAAAAGCTTTTAGCCGAAGCTCGAGCAGGAAAACAAGTATTGTAATTTCCTCTCCACCTCTTAATTACTATCCAGTCGACTCGTGGGTTATGTGCACAAGCTTTTCTGTCTCTTTGCTGTCACTGACTGATTGCAGTATAACGGTGCCATGACCCTCTTCTTCTTCACCACCTCCACTTGTGTCAAGGGCCCATCAATAGTTCCACAGGAGGAGGCCTCTCCACAACGGATGCAAACAATTGTTGTTGATTGTTATCAGTCCCAACAGTAAAAAAGATTTCTGTTTACTGTCAGTTGCTGTGCTGCCATGGGAAGAAGAGTAATTGCATCCTGGCAGGATGTGCCAGAGAAGTACTGGGTGCAGGTGGGATCTTAGCAACTGGCTGAAGTTTTGGCATGAACTTTAAACGCATAGTCCAATAATGAAGCTAAAATTACTGCTCTATTCTTCCTCGCTGTTTGTTCCCTGCTTATTTATTGGGCCTGTACCGCTTGTGAACACCTCGATGCTTCCCTTAGGTATAATGTATTCGCTCTACGGGGGCTGTTTTGTTACACACAGATGTGCACAGATGTGTGACGACCAAGACTGCCACCGAATTGTCGAGCCTCGCCTTGCAACAGCCCTGTTTTTTCCTTTGGTGCTCATTGTGCCTTAGAAGAGCATGTTCAGTCCAGTTTGATTTTCTGCTATATGAATACTTAGACTCTAAGGTTGAGCGAAAGTCACCAAAAAACTTTCCTCCACTGTGTGTGGGAGAAAATTGAGGAGCATTCAGCTTTTTTTTTCTTCTTATTTTAAAGCGGAGGAGTAAGAGACCCATGAATAGTAGTAAGCCTCATTACTTTGGTAAATGGGTAAATGCCCCATGGCCTGTACCACCTACAGTATGCCAGCTGCAGGCAAATTGGTCTCCAGGGATTCATAGACAGCTGTGTGTGTGTATGTGTGTGCGTGTGTCACAGAGAGTGTGAGAGTGAGAGAAATAACGATTGGCAGGGAAGCAACTACAAAAGACTGAAGTCGCATAAACAAACGAATGTATTAACTTGCTAACGACAAAGCAGAGGAGCACTGGCTGCCTTGTGTGACTCCTTTCCATCTCTGTATAAAGCAAACAGCAGCTCTGTATAAAAATGATCTCTTTTTATTTTACCTTCAAACTTCTTTGAAACCTTTCAAACTTTCCGCAGCGCTGTCAGGAACAGTTTTGGGGGAGAAATGTAACCTCGCTTCTATTTAATTGTGCTCGACATTTATTTTTTTTGCATTAATGTAGCGATGTTGAGCTCGTTCTCCCTAACCTTTAGCAGACACATCATAGCTATTAGATATTCTGGGTCGTTAGATAGTTTGCTGGTTTCCACGACAATGCGGTGCAGCTAAAACAAAGCTGTTGATGGAATAAAAATCGACATGAAATGACAAGAAAGGCATTCCTGTATCATGTTAAGTTATTACCTTCACCATGTTGGAAATGTGTTCAACTCTGTCAAACATTTTTTTTTTTATCTTTGACTAACATATCTCAAACATTAAAGAGGACCTATTAAGCTTTTGTGCCTTTTCCTTTTCCTTTAGTGTGTTCTATAGTTTTTTGTGCATGTAAAAGTTATAAAGCACAAAGTCCACGCCAAAGGGAGTTACCCCCCCCCCCCAACAGAAAAACTGCTCCTGAACTGCCTGAATGCCTTGATTGAAGTCCTGCCTTTTCTTCCGTAACGTGGTGATGTCACCAAGTAACATATTTGCATAATACCTGCCTAGTGGCTAGTTTGGCACGCCCTCAAACAAAACTAGTTAGAGCTGAGCAGGAGCGGAGTCCAAAGAGTTTGGTTCAATTGACCAATCACAACAGAGCGGGCCAGCTGACCAATCAGAGCAGACTGAGCTCGAACAGATCGTTTCAGACATAGGGTGAAAATAGGTGCTGCAGCACAGCCGGTATGAGAAAAGTAAAGTGTTTTTTGAGCATTAAAGCATGTAAAAATGTTCTAGTAGAAACCCGTAATACAGCTATGCACCTGAAAATGAGCATGATAGGCACTGTTTAATATCTGATGTACACATTTAAGCTCCCAACAGGAACATCAGGACCCATTGATTTAGATGTCAGTGCAGACCTCTGCCAAGGCTGCAAAATATTCCAAATTAGCTGTTAATTTATTAGTCATCATTTCATAGAACTTGTACAGAATACATTACAGAACAGTTATATAAGGCTAAAATATAGACATCATTTTCAAAGCCAGCATTGTAATCAGTTGGTTTAACTAAAGCAATATAGCTTCCAATAGGTTTTCTTTCTGCTGGGAGCATCGACGTTCAAGGGGTCAAGATGGTCATTTGACAAATTTAGCTGCGGGCCTGATGGTGGTGCCAGAGGTCATTAAGTCACCAGCGGGTTTTTTTCTGCTGAAATAAAGAATGTGCACACATTTCTTGCAAATTAAGCAATTGGTGTATTAAATATGCTGGTCAGAGACAAACAGGAAAGTTTTACTCCCATTTGGAAGTTATCTACATCTCAGCTTGACTCAGTTGTAAACAAACTTGATAAAGGTCAAATTTTTTCATGAATATTTAGATTTTTTCCACATACTACTTTTAATTGGAAATAATCTGGGGCTGAACGGTTACGTTACAGAGTCTTAAAGGGGACATATCATGCTCAATGTCAGGTTCATACTTGTATTTTGGGTAGGGTTGTCAATCAATTAAAATATTTAATCATGATTAATCGCATGATTGTCCATAGTTAATCGCGATTAATCGCAAGTTAATCACACATTTTTTATCTGTTCAAAATGTACCTTAAGGGGATATTTGTCAAGTATTTAATACTCTTATCAATATGGGAGTGGGCAAATATGCTGCTTTATGCAAATGTATGTATATATTTATTATTGGAAATCAATTAACAACACAATACAATGATAAATATTGTCCAGAAACCCTCACATGTACTGCATTTAGCATAAAAAATATGCTCAAATCATAACATGGCAAACTTAAGGCCAACAGGCAACAACAGCTGTCAGTGTGTCAGTGTGCTGACTTGACTGATACTGCATGTGATTATCATAAAGGAGGCATGTCTGTAAAGGGGAGACTCGTGGGTACCCATAGAACCCATTTTCATTCTCATATCTTGAGGTCAGAGGTCAAGGGACCCCTTTCAGCGATGCAAAACTTAGTTGCCAGTATCTTCACTCTAGCTTTAAAACTCAGCCCGCTACAACCTCTGAAAGATCGAATAGTTGCTGGGCCCGATAGATTTTTTATTAAAAATCGCAAGTTGCGTTAATGCATTAATGAAATTAGTGGCGTTAACGCGTTATTAACTTTGACAGCCATAATTTTGGGTTTCTACTAGAACATGGTCACATGCTTTAATGCTCAAAAACACATTATTTTTCATAAACTGTCTGTCTGAATATACCTGTATTCACCCTCTGTCTGAAACGCTCCATTTTAATGGATCTCTTTAAGTGAATTTTTCATGACATGTCCCCTTTAAACTCAAAGCTCAATGTGGGGAAAAATACTCATTTTTTGTACATGTCACTCTTTCGTTCTTGTTGGTTTTACTCTCAAAAATCTTCCTTCCCTGCTCAAGGAGAGCAGGCAAAGTGCTAAATGGTGCTAACAAGTAAAAGCCTTTATCATTACACTGGCTACTGTATCTATGGCAACATCTCACCAGTCATTCCGATGAGCCCCCGTGCCTACAGGCTAAAATCTCATTACGTGTTGTGACAGCATCACTTGCAAGGAAAGTTAATCCACACCTTCACATCAACCGGTGTGTTGAAACATCTCTAATTGGTCCACTAACAAGCTGACACAATGTAGCATTCATGTTGGTATCATGTTGACAGTCGTGTCCGTTTTCATCTTTAGTGCCATTTACAAGGTTTATCCTTCAGTGGCGGCGACCATTGTCGAGTCGGCCTCTAGTTTAGATCAGAGCAGCCTGTCCATGCCTCCAAGGATATCTCTTTTATATGTTTTATTTGTGCTGCTTGGATAATTGCAGAGAGAGAGAGAGCGCCTGAAAAAAAAAAAAAAAGAATTCTTCACTTGCCCTGGTTAAATGTGTGCCGCTCAGTATTCAGCTGCTTTTTCCACAGCCACCTCTGATTCTCAGTCAGCGCTGGAGAGTTCACCATCAAGGTCAGGAAGTACAGACAGACTGAGCAGATATTTACAGAGACCAACATGAGATGGAGAGAGAGAGAGAGAGAGAGAGAGAGAGCTTGAACCAAAGAGACTTTTTCTGTATTGTGTGTTTAAGCAGACCTCACAACATTCCCAAGAAAACCTTTTTCACTCCTGTGAGCCAGACAGATCAGACACACAAATACAAAGCAGAGCCGGCCTAACAGACACACTGAGTCTGTGCTTTTGTAAGCGATGAAAGGTGGAAGTAGTCACACAAAGAAAAGCACAAATAACTACTTACCCACCGGGCGTCAGACATAAACACACACACACACATTCAGACTCACCGATGATGCTGAGGAAGCCTCCCCCTCCTGAAGTGTGTGCGATGAGTTGAATCGTCTTGTGAAGCTGAAGGCCCCAGTCAATGGCAGGAGGCAGTGAGATCAGACAGCTCAGGTCTGTGTACATTTCTTTATCCGCCATCCAAAAGGCTGGGGTCTTCACAGTAATTGCTTCCATTTCCAAGATTTAATGGCAAACATTTGTTGACCTTGCAAAAATGCGGCAAAATTGCTTCTTCTATGAACAGATTGAAATGTCCTACAGTTTGTTTATCGCAATATACGGACTATCTTTCATGAATCAGAATGAAGGTGTGGAATTCATATGAGGCAATTATGTGGTTAATTAGAGGCTAACGTCTTATTAAGTGAACATTTCTGATGTTTATCTTGATGATATTTGATCATTTTCTGAGTTGATTATGATGATTACGCTTCTTAAATGCTTACATTCTTCCTGCAATGCACCACAATTCACTACAAGTACTGCCAATTTATGCAATGAGGGATTTCATTATCAGGGTTATTATTTCCTTCAGTGCTGATTACATCTATCAGCAGTCGAGCGTGACAAATAAATGATGTGGTTATGAACGGAGAACTTATAGCAACTGCTGTGTACTTTATTGGAAAATAGGCTGCTTTATTGAAAACACCTTTTTTCACATACTGTAACGCCACAACTGTACAACGACCCAAGCATATGTAAGGAAGCGTGTGTGTGTGTGCCAACCTGATAATGGCTTTTGGCAGCTGGTGACGTTCCCTCTTTGTCTCCTGTTGGTCAAAGTATAGACAACATGATTTGGGATTGGAGTGAATTTTCGAATTCTACTGGGGGCTTCGGTATCCTTCCCTACAGTGGGAGCTGTAAAACCTACTGCAAAACTACTGCAGTGTAACAGAACAGAATTCAACAAGTGGTCAACAGAGCTTCACTTACAGCTCCTAAAGGTCATACAAGGTCAGTAGCAAAAGCTTTGGAGCAGTTGGAATCCACAGTATTATGGTGACTGACTGATATGTTTTAATTGTAATGTTTTATTATTTGTACTCGGTATGTGCCCATGACTCCCTGGAAAACAGACTTTATATTGAGCTGATTATCCTGGTGAAATTAAGTAAACTGGTTTCCTCGCTGTATTTTATGGCAAGACACATGCACCCTTCATGAAGAGCTGAGTTATCTCCAGATTCATTTAGGTACTTTATGCAGATCCCTCCCCCAGTCAACACTTCTTTGATGCGTCTAACACACATCATAATGTGTTGGCTTTAATGATGGACTCATGAGATCATGAGAAATGTACTGAATCTCTGCAGAGACAAATTATCTATAGCACACACGCAAGGTGAATGCATTAATTTGAGGGATGAATTATTAATAAAACACGAGCACACGATGTGTAAAACTCAAAGAGGATGTCGTAAGAACTGTCTCAACCTGTCCAGGGGGCTGATTCTGGATCTGAGGTGCAGCATGGTAAATGTTGCTTCCCGTGGACATTGAAACCATTTCGCAGCTACGAGGCAGCCGTGTCAGAGCTGTCACAGCTGTTGAACCGCGTCCACGGCCGATCTGCTGTTATATTGCGAGATCTGAAGGGTGCAGGTGAGTTTGTAATTGTAGTTGGGTCGTGTTTGCTTCAATTAGACCTGGAAGAAAATAACACTCAGTGCAGCTTTGTTGAGTTTAAAGAGCCAGATGGAGGGATCTGCAGCTATCTGTGTCAGGGTGTGTCTGAGAGTGTGTGATTGGGCGACAACGTCTCATTTCCTTCAACTGTCTGCATGCAGAGTTTGTGTTGGTCTGTACTAGTCTGATATGATCAGCAAACAGGGAGCATTTCTGTAAAGGGAACAATTAAAGAGCCAGATTTCAACAAACTCAACCCAAATCAATTCCTAATGCCCAAGGTACAACTGCCCCATTTATTTAACTCTGGCAGACAATTAGGTTGTTTTTCCTGTCGGCCATTCTATTTGTTAATGTCACATTGACGGGACTCGTTTGGACTGCCTAAATTCAACACGGTTTATGTCTGAATTTAAATCCAACACAAACAAATGTACATTACAGGCTGTCTGAGAGTACATTAGCGCGATTATGACTGATAATTCTAATTTGTATTACCTTGGACCGTTGACATCAGTGGGCTTGCTGCTGTGTTTGCCAGCTGACAAGCTTTTTTGCAATTTGCAATGCCAAGTGGGAGATATCGGCGCCAACAAAAATTCCCACACATCCTGCTCGTAATTAGCACTAGGAGGCCGACATGCCCATTTTTTCCCAGTTGGATTCTCGTATTTATGGTAAATTCGATATGACGTGAACGCGGAATTAAAATTAGAGTGAAGATGTCAGCGGAGCGGCTAGTCGTATGCCAGGTCCCTTCAATTCCATTCAATTCAGTTCTTAATGGGATTTTTTAGGCTGTTATCTGCTTCAGAATTCTTGAGTGCTTACATACCTCTGTCAGTTATGGATGCCATTTTAGTCTGCTCCTGAGGTTTAAAAAAAATCCTTCCTCCTTGCATCATAATATGCAAAGTAAATAGAGTATAATTTTAGATGGTGTCTCCATCCAGTTTCCACTTAAACTTTTGTCAATTACAAGTTTTAATCAGTGCCTTAATCAGTTGTAAATTTACCTGAGATAAGAACATAATGTTGTAATTGTTTTAAATTAAAGCTGCAGTGTAGAAATGGAGCAAATACGATTAAAAAAAGTTATTTTTATAAAACGGTCACTATATCCTGACAGTAGTGCATGAGACAGGTAATTGAAAAATATCATGAGCCTCTGTGTCCTGCGGTGCTCCTAATGGCATCTGCAAGATTTCACAGACCGGAAGAAAACAACCAATCAGAGCCGAGCTGGAGCCTTACCGTCTCTGATTAGCTGTCAATCACTCGCAAACTCCGATCAAATGGTCAAACTAGGCAGTGCTGATCAAATATGAATCAATATTCTGTTACTGTAATGCCTATTTCTCGCCTCAAGTGTTTTCAGAAACATCTTGTAGTGTGCTGTTTAGCTGTAAAATGAGAAAGTTTGTGACCCGGCAGCCATGTTGAGATCAGTTGAGGAAATATCAAGCATCGCCCACCAGTCGGAGCACAGCCAATAGGAACGCTCTCTCTCTGAAAAGACCTGGCCAAAGTCTCCCGTCACGGGCTACATTTTTTTAAAGCCTGAAAACAGTGCCATGAGGAGGTGCACAAGTCTAGTTGTCTCTCAGAACACTTGAATTACAATATGCTGAAAGGTTATTATGGAATTGTTGCCCAGTGATGCCAAAAACATTCTGCCTATACTGAAGCTTTAAGTGACTGACAGTGTGTGGTATGCCTTTGGTCCTGTGCACCTGTCACTGAAATTTTGCGGCGTGCAATAACATTTAAGAGGAAGTCCTTAAATTCAAATGAATGTAATGTCACGATGGCAAAATAATACACATTGCAAAGCGGTTTATTTCAATATACACTTGAATAAGCCCAACCAATAGTCCAGTGAAGCTATTTAGAGGACAAACATTTGAAAAATCTAGTCAAGCAGCTGGAACGGAGTAATGGTGGCATGTCTCTGCCCTACCTCCGCAAATGATGCATTTCAGTGTTTATGCGTATTCAGCCGGGTGATTTAACAGGAGCAGCTTTTGTTACAGGGCAATAGATGGTGCCCTCTCTCTCCCCCTGTCTCGCAATGACACACACATATTCACAAACAGACTTTACTAGCTAGTTGTCCTTGATGTGTCTCATAAAGACAGGCTGAGGAGGCCAGGCTAGTTTCAGGCAGTAAAAGCAGCCTGTGAAATCACATCGCATGTGAAGTCACAACAGATGGCTCCCACTGCTCCGTCCTCACTGCGAAATGACACAGGAAAGACACTGGGAACGTGAGCAGCACACTCTGCGGCTATGCGCTCCCCCAGAATGAGGACATGAAATCTTGTTAAAGACAAGGTTGCATATTGAAAGCTATACTCAACAGCTGCTTATTGTGCTGTAAAGTGGGGAAAAAAAATAGAATAACATTAAATGAAAAAAAAAAAACGACTACACCCAGTAGGGGGCAGAATTAGTCCAGAAAATGAGGAATGAGCAAGAGATGGGTGAAAATGTACCTGCTACATAACAAGGTGTTCTTAAGCAAGGCAGGAATGTCACACAGTATGCTTCATGATTAGAGGAGATATGGATTCTATAGATGCAGCTCATGCAGCCTTTTATCTCCATGGTAACCTCATAAGTTTTATCCAGGCATTCGAAAAGCTACTAAAGCGATACATTTTCTCCTACTGAGGAGGTATGGGGAGGGGAGGGGGGCGGATGCTGTCTGTATTGTTCAATGGATCTGCCGGCCTGTAATTGTTCCTCTGGAGGGTTTGGCCAAAAGGAAACAGCGCGGGATGGATAAGACGGGGATGGCTGAAATGACACAACAAACCCACTTCACTTAATTATCTTAAGTGAATTAGCCCAGTCATCGCTATTCTGTAAGCTGAATATGCATCGGGCAAATAATGATTGTGGAGACGATGAAAGTGCCTTAATGGCCCTGTCTGTTTTCAAGTGCCAGTGCCTTTCAGCAGTCTCTACATGGCCACAGGAGAAGAAGCACTTAAACCCTCCGACTAAATAGGCATGCTGGGTAGAGGTTTTAAGGCAAAACAAAGAAACCTTGAGTCTCTCTACCTTCAATACCTCTTTGTACATGCAAATCGGACTAAATAGCAGCCTATCTTCACATTTCATTAAAGGTCTTATTGATAACATTTTTATGTAGACGAATATTTTCAAAAAAAATTATATAGAGCCTTTAGAAAGGTGCCGAATAAAAGTATGGCTTTTCATGAAAAAAGTTATGATTGTGAATTAATCATTTTAAAAATGTCGGCGGGTCCAAAATGAATATTTTCGTTTATCTCTGTGGAAGATATCTGACGTTTGGTTCCCACTTCTAACAAGGCTCGTGAGCCAATAGTAAAACGACGTTGGTATCACGTGGTATCTCTGGGTTGTCAGTTAGTGTGGAAACAAGACTCGTCAAAACCGAGTATATGGCGTGACCGTGTATGGTCAGACTGTGGCTAAATTGTTATACAAATAGTTAGTAGTAGTAGTGCAGGTCTATAATGTTAAATCCAGTAATGGTACGTGTCCACAGCCTCCGTCCTTTCCAAGCTTCCGATTCGTCATCTATGTAAGCAGCCGTGCAGTGCATTCTGGTAGCATGGCGGTGCGATTCAAGAGACAGGGCGTCATGTTGGGCGCCCCTCATTTGCATAAAGTTGAGGTCTAGGCTACTTGCAAATCAGGGGTGTCCGGCGTGACTCCATAGAAACTTTTAAACTAACTGTTGTTGATCTAAAATAAACACAGATTTAGCAACTGCATGGCTTATTTCTCGCATTAAATGTTTTCAGAAACACAACTTGGTGAACTATTTTCGTGATATAAGAGAAGAAAGTTTCCAAACGAGCCGCCATGTTGGTTCCGGTTTGAAAGCTGGAAGCAGCAGCCCACGAGCAAAGAACGTATGCTGATACTCCACGAGGGAAAGCGTTCGTCCAATCAGGTGCCTTGTGCCTTGCGTCTAGTGGCAACCCATCAAGCATCCAATGCTGGGAAGTGAGGCGATCACTCGCGCTGGTGAGTGGAACCACAGGCACCCCCCCCCCTGAAAACGTAAACAAAGGACTGTTCCCGCCTTTTCTTTTTGAAAGAGAAACGGCCAATGAGGAAACTCCAACATGGACGACCAATCGTGTAACTTCATCACTCTGTCACTCAGTGATAGACTTTTGCGTTTGTAGGGCTGGCCCTCTGCAGTCCAGCCAAAAAACTGATAAATTGATGAGATTGGCGGTAACTACCTGGCAACGACTTGTTGTGAAGTGAATGCAATGGAACGTTTTGAGGGAAAATGCAACATCTAGTGGCTGAATGTTATCAATAGCACCTTTAAATGAAATGTGGGAAATGGACACACATATAGGCCACAGGATAAATAAAGGTATGGTTTGAATGTTGGTAATCACAACTGTTTGCTAAAGGAGGCAGTTACCATCTGATTTGGCGCTTTCATAAAAACATTAATAGTCAAAATCCATTCCTCCCATCCTGATGAGCTTACACAGTCCTAGAATGACAATCAAAAAAACTGAGAGAAAAATAATCAGAATCAAATCAAAGGCAACAGAGACAAAAACAGTGGAATCATTTCTGTGTTCTATCTTTCAAGAGTCCTCCACCCCCAAGGACTGAGTGATCTCTAAATAATATAAAAGGTGAAAGAGGCGATATAAAAATTGGGGAAAGTGTTAGAGAGAGGTTCAGAAGTGAGATCCATGACGCTGGACCTTGCTGTAAAAAGGAGGAAAGAAATCGCTGTAATGGATGAGATTAGGTTTTCCTCCTGAAAGGTTGAAGGAAAAAAGGTGTCGTTCTTTTAGAGGTGAGAGTGTTAGGTTGAATGTGTGAACTTCTGAGGATAAATGAGAAAAGCAGAGGGACTTTGCGGACGTCCGCCTCTGCTACAAGACCTCAATTATCCATTATTACCTGCATTTGATTACCACCTCTCTTATCCTGCTCCTCTTTCCTCCTCTCAGCTCCAGGGAGCTTAGAGCGAGGTACAGAGAGAAGCTGAGGTAGAAAGGTACAAAGGTAAAAAAAAAAAGACACTCTGCTGGCTTGCTTGTGTACATGTTTGCACTTGATGGAAAGGAGACAGAGGCTATTGAGAACGCGATTCTGGCTTTCTCTTATTAAGCAGCCACGAGCCATTTGGTGAGTGCATTTACGGCTCGAGAGTGACAGCAGGCAGATTGAGACAAGGACCCGAGTAATGAGAGAAGTTCCAATTGTAGGCTTGCTTTAATGAAATGTTTGTAATCCCAATTCACATTCTTTGTGTTTCGCTGCCGCTCTCAAGGTCTCGTACACAATGCCGCCACCACCATCCTCTCTTGTTTGCTCTCCTTTCCTCTGACTCTATGCGTGTCGTAGTTCAGCAGCACGTAGTATGTATGCGCACCCATTAAGAATCACAGCCAGATACTCCTCTGTACCTTTGTTACCTATCATGGAGGTGACTCTTTCAAATCTGAGGCCATCAAAGTGATATGCTTCCAAAACAGCAGCGCAGGGTTGACAGGAGGCAGCAGGAGACGAGAGGACACACATTACCTTTACACTTTGTCAGTAAGCATCCGCTATGCTGAAGTGTCCTTGTGCTAAACACCGCATCCCCACCGCCCCCCCAACGGGTTGCTTTATTGTAGACGAGAGTGGCATCTACCCTGCGGAGCGGCAAAATAATGATCTAAGCACGTATTATAATTACAAAACAATGACGGGGGTGATACTTTTGCTTATGCCCGCCTCGCCATCAAGTCACTTTGTGGCCATTTTAGGAAGATGAGCGTCATTAGATGTTGAGTTGAGTACGTCAATGAAGACTGTAAAAGAAACCGAGGAATTTTAAGTGCCTTTTGGGATGAAGTCCACATGTGGGTTTTTTTGCAAACTCAGAGTTGCCGAGAGGGTTTTTATGCATTTTGCGCATTTTGAGACGATTAGCTTGGGAGGCACTTTGGTTTTAATTGCGCCGTCTTATTACTGACATAATGTGTCAACAAACAGATGAGCTTGTTTTGATGGAGCTAAATAGTGGCAGGATTGTTACTTTTAATATGGGAAGCACAAACACAAAGTACGATTCTGTGTTCACACCAGAGATGCTCATAAGTCATTGTTTGCAAGTCCAAGTCAAGTCTCAAGTCTTTGAGCTAGACTCCAAGTCAAATCTCAAGTCTTTGAGGGGCAAGTCCAAGTCAAGTCTCAAGTCTTTGAGCTGGAGTCCAAGTCAAGTCTCAAGTCTTTGAGCTATAGAGTCCAAGTCAAGTCTCAAGTCTTTGAGCTAGAGTCCAAGTCAAGTCTCAAGTCTTTGAGCTAGAGTCCAAGTCAAGTCTCAAGTTTTGAGGGGCAAGTCCAAGTCAAGTCATAAGTTTTTGGTCACAAGTCCAAGTCAAGTCTTAAGTCATAGCTATATCTAAGGAATTCAAAGAATGCACTTTATCATCACTCCTTTACCTATTAGCATACAGTATCAGCGTTGACAGGCTATTGCGATGCAATAATAAAACAAACAGTGAAAATTTAAACAACTGTATTTTGCCCCGAAAAATGGATATACACTAATGTTACTCAGGGTAACAGGAAAATATTGCTAACATTAATAGGCATGCAATAATAACCGTAACTTATTTTTCAATAACAGTTAGAGTACAACCATATTGTATAATCACACTGGGTCTCCAACTAATGACAGTTTATAATCTACTGTAATTTAACACATCCCTCTAGCTTCTCAAACCCAGAGATGCTCACAAGTCATCTTTTGCAAGTCCAACTCAAGTGTCAAGTCGCTGTGTTTTGGTGTGACTTAAGCGCGTCCAAGTCCCCGTCTCTGGTTCACACCGAGAGTTAATTGTTTGCATTTGCTTGCTTTAAGCTCCCTCCGGAGTTGGAGGACATGCCTTATTGCCGTCGCACACAGCAGTGCATAATATATTTTCCAGTTGTTGTAATCATTTCCAAGCATATTAAATCAATTCCAGCGATTCTCTAAATTAAGAATCGCACTCTGAATCAACTCTAGGAATCTGGGAGATGTGGAGCACCAGTCGTTCCTCCGTCTCGCCTTTAATTCATGCATGGTCTAATCACAATTAACAGTTTTACACCACTTGTAGATAAAAATCAGTAGTAGCAATTTTAATGTGACACAGCGAGAAGGCAATTCAACAAGAATATTAATTCTAACTGAATACACCCTCTGTATACAGTGATCACACGTTCTACCGCTCCGTCTCTGTCACTCTTGAAGTTGTGAACCCGTGCAAACCCCCAAAAGACGAGCGTATGCGTAAGTGAGTGAGATGATAGCCTTGCTGCCTTGGGGCAAAGTGTCTTCAAGTTCCTCTTGTTTACAAAACCTTTTTTTTTTGTGTGACAGAAATATCTTTCAACCAGAGAAGGATAATACGCTGCAGCTGCAAGACAAACACTGACACATGCATGCCCAGACACATGCATGCACACACAGACACATGCATGCACACACAGAGAGAGAGAAGGGGGAGGAGGGGACCAAAGGCTGACTTCATAGAGTTGCTTCTGCCTGTTGGGATTCAATTAAAGAAACTTAAATGATGCTGGGATGACTGCTCCTTAGCCTAATGGGCTGAGCTTTACACGTCTTCCCTATTATATTTCACGACGGCACAAAGGGTATGCAGACGGAAGCAGAAAGTGGGGGGAGAGGACAAACATGCTGGAAAAAAAAACAAGCGCTTGATTGTTGGTTGCATCATGAGCAACTCCCCGAGGCAACCGAGGCTGCCATCGTTGCAAAAATAAAAAAGGGTAAAACATGCATACATGCACATTCACAGCTTCCTCTCTCTCTTATGAATACACACCATGACAAAATAGCTCTGGATATTACACTGTAAAATAAGGCATATCATATCAGTCACATTGTTAGGGACATAAAACCCTCCGCAGCGTTAGCATCCCTTCCTAGCTGGAAGCCAAAAAAGAAACCGAACCAACAAGGATTCCATAAAAATATTAATCACTTTGGTACATCACTATCTAAAGCAGTGCGCTGAGATTTCTGTTATTGCCGTACCCTGGAGAAGGTGAGCGTCTCCTCATTTAATGCCAGACTGTCTCTCTATTAGTGAAGGACAAGAGCAGAGAGATGAGATGAAGGCATAAAAGGAAAACAGCTTTATAACAACACTGCTGCTTATCTCTCTCGCAGCTCTCCCCCCACACCACCCCACCCCACTCCTCTTCCTCTCTTTCAACCTCCCTCGATTCCCCTGGTTGCTTTGTAATGAAGTTATCCCACAGCAGAGTTCTTCTTCTCAGCCCAAGCTGTCTTAAGACAGAGGAGGGATGGAGGGAGCAGCAGAATCACAGAGAGGAAGAAGTATCAAAGACAACAACGAGGAAAAAGAAAAGCCTGGGAAGAAGTGAAGGGGGATGGGGAATAAGGGAGGAGGCGGTGATGGAAGTTGAGATGTGACAACGTGGTGCAAGAATTTAAAAGACATACTCGAGCTGCCTGAGTGTAATCGCTGATATTCAACAACTCCCAGTTATATTACTAATGCTAATCAGCGCAATACCAAATACATCAGTGTAAAAATACACCTATTCAAACCATTATTGCCATTAATGTATGTATATATTTATTATTGGAAATCAATTAACAACACAAAATAATGAAAGATATTGTCCAGAAACCCTCACAGGTACTGCAGTTAGCATAAAAAAATATGCTCAAATCATAACAGGCAACAACAGCTGTCAGTGTGTCAGTGTGCTGACTTGACTATGACTTGCCCCAAACTGCATTTGATTATCATAAAGTGGGCATGTCTGTAAAGGGGAGACTCGTAGGTACCCATAGAATTTTCATTCACATATCTTGAGGTCAGAGGTCAAGGGACCCCTTTGAAAATTGCCATGCCAGTGTTTCCTCGCCAAAATTTAGAGTAAGTTTTGAGAGTTATTTACCTCCTTCTTGACAAGCTAGTATGACCTGGTTGGTTGATCTTCACTCTAAAACTGAGCCCGCTACAACCTAAAAAATTGCAAGTTGCGTTAATGCGTTCAATAAATTAGTGACGTTAAAACAAATTTGCGTTAACAAGTTAATATCGCGTTAACTTTGACAGCCCGCACATGTTTTCACATTAATATGGAAATTTATGCAAGAAATGTGATCACATCGTTTCTTCTACAGGGGTATTTATTTTTATTTTTTTAGTTATTGAGTCCACAACAGTGACTGTAAATACACAGACATGCAAAAAGAATGGTGCTGAGGTTATGAATGGACATGATGGATGTAACAATAATAAAATGATTGTATCTCTGTGTTGGAGGGTAATGAAAAGAGACCTACACGTTGTTGAAATCAGCATTTTCCTCTTGAGTCGGCACTTTACACTCAAAGCATTTACTGGGTACAGTGAACGAATGGAAGATACAGTCCATGTTTCTCAATCCCAGTCGCAAAAGACAATGAAAGGAACATTGTTAATACTTTGAAAGGCCGGGCTGAGACCACACATTGAGCATATTGGCCATAATGTCAGTCCATAACGGTTAATCAGATTTCCTCCCTTACAGGGGAAATGAGAAACCTTGCTTCATCCACCACCACATGGTGTCAATTTTATCACATGCGAGACAGATGACAGCAGAATGTCATTAATTTTGCACTCAGCGACAAGTCAATCACAAAAGCATGAAGGGCCTGCACAATTCACAGATCGCCATGTGACAGCAGTTATGGAGGTTATCATGAAGTCTGCCAGACACTTTAAAACAGATGTACTGTATATATATAAAAAAAGACATGTGCTCAGAACTCATTAACATGTCCTCCATTCTGACAGTCACTTCAAATGTTGTGTCATTTTTGAATGATGTTAGGAAAAGAAGAAATTCAGTGATCTTTCAGTATTACTTTACTCACGATTAAACACTAACGGTGCCACTCTTCAGACTTTGTGTAGCCGTATTTAAACCTGCAGTAGGCAGAATGTTTTTGGCATCATTGGGCAAAAATTCCATATAAGCCTTTCAGCATATTGTAATTCAAGTGTTCTGAGAGAAAACTAGACTTCTGCACCTCCTCATGGCTCTGTTTTCAGGCTTTTAAAAAATCTAGCCTATGACGGGAAACTTTTGCCAATCACAGGTAATTTCAGAGAGAGCGCGTCTGCTCCATTTGCTCCGGCTGGTGGGCGGTGCTTGGTATTTCCTCAACTTATCTCAACAAGGCTGCCGGGTCACAAACTTTCTCATTTACAGCTAAACAGTACACTGAAATGATGTTACTGAAAACATTTGAGGCGAGACATAGGCATTACAGTAACAGAATATTGATTCATATTTGATCAGCGCTGCCTAGTTTGACCGTTTGATCGGAGTTTGCGAGTGATTGACAGCTGCTCAGAGACGGCAAGGCTCCGGCTCGGCTCTGATTGGTTGTTTTCCTCCGGTCTGCGAAATCTTGCAGATGCCATTAGGAGCACCGGAGGAAACAGAGGCACATGATTTTTTTCAGATAACCTGTCTCATGCACTACTGTCAGGATATACAGACCGTTTTATATAAATAACTTTATTTAATCATATTTGCTCCAATTCTACCCACTGCCGCTTTAATAGCCACCAAATGTAGCTGTAGCTGAGGATTATACCGTGCTACAACAAAGACACTGTGGCATCATGACAATAACACCCCTAATGTCAACAGACCCCGTTCATTTGGCAGGAAATTGTAATTATAGTAGTCATCCCCTCCCACACATCCTTATACAGTATGTGGGGTTTCTTTTCATTGCACTACCCGAGACAAATCAACAAATCAAAACACAACAGGCTACAATTAACTAAAGGCATCCTTATTGGGCAACTGGATAAAATGGAAACAAAAATAGAGCTATGACCATCTTCCACTGTGCACTCACAATGTGCTGGAGAAGCAAAAGTGTATTTGTGAGTAGAAAGTTTCGGAGTGTGCATCGGAGACAACTACTTATGGGACGGGACCCCTAAACCGAACATGATAGTTGCATCTTTGTTGACAACAGATGCCCCTCTCTGCTCCGCTCCCGGAGCAAGGAGCAGTGAGGTTTGTTCTTCTTGGCAGCAGGGACCTTGTGGCGGCAGGGGTTGGGGGGGGGCGGACCCTTGCTCCAAGCCAGCTGGCGTGGTGATTGACTGGTTGGGGTGCTGCCGGCTAACAGGCGGGGAACCGGAACTCACAGATGGAGCTGACCTCTTAGGAGGTAGTGTACAGTGGGGGGACACTTATGAGCGCCCATGGCTGCTTGGACTTCACATTTCATACCAGAATGATGCTACGTAGGGACTCCTTCTTCTGCTCAAATTTAGCCTGAGTGGCTTCAAGTGACTGCCCAAATAGACCCTCAGGAGAGACTGACACATACAAGTAAGTGACTTTGTCCCTATCCGGTGTTGGGCCACCACTGCGCATCCCCCTCCTGAGGGAGAGCGCTGCACAGCAGGGCTTGTGGAGAATGTAATCAGTAGCGAACCTGAGCTCGTCGAGTAGGGCAGTCTCTCTAGGGGGGCATCTGTGCCCCCCAAAGTCTACAACAGCGTGACAATGCAAGAAACCTTGGGTTGTCTGAGAAAACTTCTTTTCCACTCTTCTGCTGCTCACTCCTGCTTTTCTCTTTCCACCTCCTACACCTCATGGGTAAAGGTTTGGTTGTCACAGATGAAGCATGCAGAGAAGCTGGAGGAAAGTTGCAGAGAAAAAGAGCACAGTTAGAGGCAACGTGTTGCCTGATTTATGGATTTTTTTTCTTCATTGTTGCTTTCATTTATTGTAATGCAGGCTTTGCTTGCTCCATTCATTGAGAGCAGTGCTATCACCACACACATTGGCTCTTCGTCTTCCCCGATGTTGTGTCGGTCCCTCTCCCGTACGCTCTCTCTTTACTCTCAGAGGCTGTGGTTAAAGTACCGCCACCTCAGTAAAGAGCCCCAATTAAAATTCTACCATCCTTGTGCCATTTATTCTGAAGCTCAGCAAAACACAAGGACATTTGAACACACAGAGGTAACATACATGCATGCCTGTACACACGCAGATGCCCATACAGGAGGAGCAAGAGAAAAATACATGTAGTCGGCTGTTTTTCATAAGGTAGAGAAAGGCACACACACACACTCAAATACACACGGCGTGAGCAGTCAGAAGTGATTAAAGTCTCCCTAATTGCGCTCTAAAAATGGTGCTTTGCTTTGCCACAAAGCCGTTTTACTGTTATTGCTGAAGAAGCAAGTTCTGCCCCAAGGTGTTTGATTCCCCTTCTCTTTATGCTCGCCTTTAAAGCACAATGAAACAAAACAGTTGTACAAAACTGTTGTTTTTAGGCAGTTCGGTGAAACAATGCAATTACCGCTAATGCGGTTTTGTATCCAGCGACAACAACAACACCTTATCTCAACGTGAAACTTTAGAAGACAAAAAATCTTAGCCGGCAGCTCCCTTTGCAATTTGTAACTTCTTGACAAAACAAGGACAAATTCGAAGTGAAGCAGAAAGTCAGAAAGTTGACGTTACACAAAAGGAAAAGTGCCAAGAAGGTAGACGCAACGGCAAACATGTAATTATGTTCTATTATTTTCTGTGGTTGTCACAAAATAAGAAATGAAGACAGGATGACCTGTGTTAGCTGCACATGGAGATGGCGAGACTTTGAACAAAAGCAGTGCACTTAAACACAGATGCAACCAACTAGGAATCAGACCTACGGCATATAGACAGATGCATACAGATGCAAATGATTACTGGTCAAAGCACCATTGTCCAAGCAACAAACCACACAAAGACGTAAAAGTGAGAGTGCAGAGGGAATATGTCATTGTGGTTCTATTCTCTCTCTCTCTCAAATTCAAATTCTCTCTCTCTCTCTCTCTCTCTCTCTCAGTTATTTAGAAAGCCCCAGTGCTGTGAAAGCCTCAAGGTTGCTACAGCGATGCTACAATGGGTGGTGATTGATCAGAATGGCTGCTCTAAATTGTATAATGAGCGTGAGGTGATGGGATCGTGATCATGGTAAAGAGACCAGACAGCGCTTGATTTTCCACTCTGGGAGCTTATTACTTCAAGTCATATCATCTACTGTAGGAGAGAAATCCATCCACTCACATGAGAACTGCTCACCCTGAAAGAGACACGAAGGGAAGAGAGACACAGACAGGGGGGGGGGCAGTTTGTCTGCATATGTGTAGGCTACTGTACATATGTAGTGGCTAATTACCACAGTTGTTAATATCCTTCCTGATGATCAGACATACTATCACTGGATCAAACGGCATGCCACTTGTTTAACACCGGCATACAACGTCGTGATTATCCAGTGCTATCTTTGTGTGTGAAACAAGAACCCTAACCCTATACAGTCATAGATTTGTGACTTTGAGAATTCATTTCCAAACCTTTTAAGACTCACATACTGCAAGCTCAGACAAATCCACACATTTTCCCCCCTTGTTTTGTGGCCGACCTTCGCTGTGACGAATCAACAAAGCCGCCGCGATGAGGGTTGTACAAGCTTTGAAGCTAATTTCCAGAGGATGAATTTCCACCGGTGCTGCTCTCTTGTTTTGAAAGATTCAAACAAGCTAATTATTAGGCCACGATAGTCAGAGAAATTAATTGTACAACTCACTTGTGTTGAATTTGGAATTAACATGCAGCAATTTCCCTGTTGCACAAAGTCTTAAATGATGCCCTTTGCCTTCTATGTCTCTAGTTTGGCAAGTGTGATTTTGAATTAACACTATCTGATGGACGGTGAGAGAAACAAGAAGAGATGGAGATATGGAGCCCGGGTAAGTACATGGAGAAAGAGTGAGTGAGTGAGAGATTAAAATGGATTCTGAGTGAATGATAGTGAAATAGAAATAGACAGAATAATAGAAAAACAGGCAAAGATAGAAATTGAGAGTGAATAGGTGGACGGCCAAAGATCGACAGACTGAGATAGGGGGTTGTAATGCAAAGATAGGAGGCAAAGGAAGACATAGGGAGAGTATGAGACAAATGAGACGGAGAGCGATAACGACAGAATGCTACGAGCATATGTGAGGAAGCAGAGGGAGAAAGGAAGAGGAAGGAAACAGAGAGGGGCGCCCTCCCTCCCTCCGTCGGGCGAAGAGACCAGTGTAAATGAGATCGACTCATTTCCAACACATAGACACAACCACCCACCCCCATCTGTCTTTGACAAACACGCCCTCACACACACACACACATGCAACAGCAACCAGAGATGAAAGGAATCAATAGATTATAAGCAGACATCTGAAGAGTCCATTCTACTCCCGGGAGGATCAACCGTAATTGGTCCAGACAAACAGCCAAAGGACAACAACAATAACAAAGCCTCACACGCACGCCGAATGCAGCAATTAATAAATCAGAACAGGAATAGCAAATTAAATCTACGAACAAATATCGACGGGGCTTTGAACACATCTCCATTATTCGCGGCCTATTGTCGCGGTCGGCATGTCCGCGCCAAGATTTACATATCTAAATGAGTGACCGTCACATCTGCATGTACGCCAGACTAGGTTTTGGTATTTGGCGTTCGCTTGCTTTTCGCTGGTTCGTAGCTCGTTAGAGGTTGATCGATAAACAATTCCATGGTTTAGCTTTCATATCAGGCTGGAGGCTGGTGATCGAATGAAAAACCGTGGGACTCAGAATACTTAAACATGGGATTGAACTCTCTCTGGAGCTCTTGTTATTCACACCAGACTCTGCACTTCAATGCTTATGTGTGTCACTCTGTGTGTGTGTCACCTGCGGTAGATGAAAGGATGGAGGCCCCACTGTGCCCCATGGATCCAGGGTGGGAGACACGAGTATCTGGTCCATCTAATTGATTTAGTCCATCAGCAGCGTTACTGGAGGCGTGACTGAGGACCACGTCCAACAGCACAGTGATCCCTTAAGGTAGGGTGGCTCAATCGATCTCTCTGGATCCTAATGGGCGCCAAAATGACTGAATAAAGAAATGGGGAAAAAACAGTGCTGTATGTGTGTTGTGTATGTGATTCAAGGCTGTGCTGTTTGAGTTTTTCAAACTAAAACAGTGAGACAACGCTGACAGTATTAATACAAGTTAAGTTACTCTTTGTATTTTGAATTTTCAAACCACAGGGGTTTCATTTTTGTAAAACTTTCTAGAAAAAAGGTAGTTTTATGTGTGAGATTTCAGCAAAAGTAACATATAGGGATGTAAATCACAAGTTTCATCACGATACGATAATATATTGATTCTTTGGACAACGAAATATATGATATTTGCTGATATCACAAAGTCTGCCACGATACGATTTTGCTTTTGATTCAATTCAGGGGCCTGCGATCGATATGAGACGGCGATAGATATGCCTATTTAACATCAGTTACATTTATAACAACTCTAAAAAAAGCAACTAAAATAAGATTTGACAATTTATTACTGGGCTCTGTAGGAAGGAGGTGCACTTGGACGGAAATGTTGACACAGAAGTGCCATGGGAATTTCAAAATAAAGGCGTATCTGAAAGATGATTATATGTATTGATGTTTCATCACTTTGCATGGATGATATTGGATCGTTGATCACTGGAATTATATATCGATCCAGATGGATGTATACTGAATCATTTAGTGTCATTAGCAGCGGTGGGGATGTGAAAAAGAAAAAAAGATAAGTATAAACCACAGAGGAAATAAAAGAACAAAACAGGAAGACATAGAGCAAAGTTTAGACAAGCATATTGCATGTTCACAAAGTCGGTGCTTCATTCATTTTCAATGGAGCCGCTCAAGGCTGTGCTTTGATATGACATTACAGATTAGGCTCTTCTGTTTTTTGGCCCCCTTTCTGCCTCCGTGAGAGAGCTGTTCACTGATAATCCTACTGGAATGTCTTAAATTGGGGGGATGACTCACAATGAACTCAGTTATTTGGTTACCGACAGTGACGTGATTAATGACTAATTCTCCCAAAGTCAGTCAGTCAGGAGCATTGTGTATTGAAGCTGGGGAAATAATCCACATGATTTATTCTGTATAGTAGACATGAAAATGCTGTAAATAGAATCCAGGTTATAGTTTGTCGCACAAGTGGCTTTTTAATAAAGTTAAAAGATATCATTTTCAATTCAAAGAGTACACAAAACCTCATCAACCAATTTCCTGCGCAGCAATAAAAGAAAGGCTGTGCTTTTAATGATTTATGTATCACATCGATTGTGACAAGACACCCACACAAAATGTGTCAGGTCACCAAGCAGTTGATATGACACCTTGTCATATCAGTCTGAGACACTCGGTCAGAGGATATGGGACCATATATTGCAAACGTGTTTGTACGGTTTTTATTTGACAGAGCAGGCTCATCTCCCCAATGTCTCTGAACAGCAGTGCCAGATCCAGCACAACAGAATCACATTTTATTGAGACGTGGGGTACACGAAATGCACAAGGCAAGGGATGCCATTGACAAGACATGGCAGTACAAAATAGGACAGGAAGGGGCAGAGCAGAGAGGGAGAAATAAATTGACACAGCCCATACAGTGGCGTGTTCCAGGTATAGGAGCAATGTATAACTGGCAGCAGTGTAATTATGAGTGACAGTGAGCTCTTGTCAGATTATAAATTCCACTTAAGTGTCTTAATTAAATGTGATCGATGACTGATTAACTTGATTGTGATTCAGTTGAATTTGCTCAGAAAAATGGTACCTTTTACATGTACAATGTCATGTGGGCAAACAGACTTTATGACTGCAAATTTAACAAAATCCTGATTATGATCTTGTAGTCTGATAATGATGGAAACATAATCACAGTTTGCCTCCCACGACTGTAATCTGCAGCTTATTTATTAAATGTGTGACGCAGAGTTCTTTCACAGTTGGTTCGAATTTCCTCTTGAGTGTTCACCATCATCAGTCTGCTTATGTAGGCTACCACCATGCACCACGGTGAATTCATTAAAATGAGAGAGACAGACAGAAGGGCAAACTGGGACCAAGTCAGGTCTGTGTATTGCACATCACTTATGTAAAGAAAAAATGTTAAGTGCTCAAGCATCATAAAAGCATAGAAACGGTTATGTAAACCCATGTACGTAGGGTCTATAAATGAGATACTCTCCTTTACTGACCTATAACAACAGAAGGTTTTTCATTTATTTATCTTTACCAAGGCTATCACTGAACTGACAACACTTGAGAGTAAAGAAATGATGAAGAGCAAAAACAAAGAGGAGTTTGTGAGAGTGATGTCTTAACTGTGCATAAAGGCATAAATCCATAAATAAACATGAAATTTGGGCAAACTGTGGGCATAAATTATAACCCAGACATTCTTGTCTAAATATTATGGACGTCTTTATGAAACTTCAGAGCAATGTGGAGGAACAAAGTCCCTGGAGGAAAAGTAGATAGGCCTAACATGGTGAAACTGGTGGGTGCGGAGGGATAAAGTTATTTTAAGGATCCTACCAGTCATTTGTAGACAGAAATAAATATATGTAACCTTTATTTAACTAGGAAGTCACATTGAGATTAAAAACCTCTTTTACAAGTGAGACCTAGCCAAGACACAGTCAAATAGCAGCATCCAAAACATGACAAGACAACAACATTGAATTACGACAGCAACCATAGATACGACAAAATACATTACATCATACAGTGCATTAACAGGGCAGCATGTTGCTATTTAATTGAAGCAACTGCAGCTAGCAGTGACCACTTCCTTTATTCTATGTTTAAAATCATTTAAATTTAATCATTCAAATTTAAGCTCAGCCTGCAGATTGTTCCAGGACCAAGGGCCGTAGTGGAACAGGGTTGTTTAAACTGAAACCATTTATGTGATCTAAGATTATAACTGTTCTGGAGAAATACAAACTTCCGGCTTAAGTAAGAAGGAAATTTGCCAGAGACGATGTTATAGACTAAAATGTACCAATGTTGTAACCTACGCAAAGTGAGGAATGATCATCCTACCATGCTGTAGGTAGGTATAGAAGGTACAATGATGGGTCCTGAAGCTAGAATTAGTGACAAACCTCAGGGCTGAATAAGCAGATAAAGATGAATAAATGATTTTAATAATAATTATAATTTATAATTATAAAATGTTTAAACATATTTATAGTAAGCTCATTGTATTAAAACTAGTTTATTTGAGTAATTTCAGCAGTTCATTGTGAATTTTAAAACAAGAAACTGTTAAAATGAGCAGTAAATGTTTACTGTTGTTTTCAATAAAGTTATTTGAAATGACACCTGTCACTGTAGGGGGCGGGGCTTAATACATCCATGGGGCGGGGTTGTGGCTGTGACGCAGCAGTGTCGGGTTGAAGCCAAAGCGTAACATTATGCTAAGTGGACGCTGTGGATGTCGGCAGAGTGAGAAAATGTCCATAACTTCGGTTAACTTCGGTTATATCACCCGGTTGAGGACTTATTTCAGTCTGCAGGAGGTAAATGCATGTGTGTGTGTGTGTACCAATTCGGTGGAGTTTGCAAAAGTTGTGAAGCTAATTGCTATTAGCGCGTTAGCATGCTAGCGACATTAGTAACGTTAGCAGCCATGTCACTTACTGTATGTGTTAGCTAGCTAAGCTAAGGCTAAAAGTAACTCGGTATGAGATGGTATATGAGCTTTTGGTTGATTAAAGTGACTGAGGAGACGGACATTTGTACTCATTGGACAGAGATAGAACCAGGTAAAATGTCCTTGGACCCTGTGAAGAGTAACGTCAGGTTTCTCCCGCCTGCTACAGCTCAGTTCTGACCTGTTGCCGTCAGCAACAGCGCCATGTTGGACTGTCGCAGAGTCCAGCCTGCACTCCACCTCCACGCACAGCCTTTCCTCGCCATCCCCTCGCCCATTCTCCACCTGTGCCTTCACCATGACCTTCAAATGACATTCTCATGGACTTGTGAGTACAAAGTGTTATTACACATGCATTTTATTATGGAAGGTATCACTGACAAATACTGTAAAGCGGTCAGGCCCTGCATCATTTTATTTTAAAAGGGCATTATAGTTACTTTTGAGTTGCAGAGTGAGTTTGTGCTTGTGAGAGTGTGGCCCCCTTGTTGTATATTGAATTTTGGTAAATACTTATTGATATGATATGAAAGTTTAACTGGGAGAGTGTGAATTTGTTGGCATAAACAAAAGTTATGTTTACATTCAGTTTCCACCAGATCCGGTGACGGTGGGTGTCTCAAAGCTTTCCATTCATTTCCTATGGAAAGCAGGAGAAGCAGTCGCCCTGTGCATTTTGGGAGTGTTGTTGCGAATTGGGGGGAGGTCTGTATTTGCATAAAGTTGAAAAATCTCAACTTTATGCAAATGTGCCCATCCAGCACGACACATCTGGCTCCTGAAACTTGGACCAAGCTGTCAAACTAGGCACTATATAGTTATAAAATGAAACGAGATCTGGCAGTGGCATAGCTTATTTCTCACCTCAAATGTTTTCAGAAATAAATTTTGGGGGATTGTTTGGACGAAATAAAAGAAAGTTTATGAGCAGGCTGCCATGAATTTTCCTGTTTGAAATACACCATAGGGTACGTCACTGCTTGAGCGGCCAGTTGAGTGGAGCAGCACGGACCCATCGTCCCCGAGCGTCCTTGCCGGACCTGGTGATGTGTGTGCCATGTACAACCCCTACATCAGCGGCAGCTACACGCGCACTTCACGCCACTGTCCTATTTCCAGCCTCGCCCTCAAAAACAGTTTGGTATATGGTAGCCTACCAACTATGTTGGTTGATCTGCTACTTTCAAAACATAATCTCACTGCTCAGATTACACATGTTTCAAGTTATTAATAAAAAATAGACAACTACAATCGTAATTTCAGCAGTTCATTGTGAATTTAAAACAAGAAACTGTTCAAATAAGCAGTAAGATAAATGACACCTTTTTTATCATTATAAAGGAAACTCTACTTGGACCCTGTGAGGAGTAGATGTCTCCCGCCTGCTACAGCGAAGTTCTGAACTGTCAGCAGCCAGAGCACCATGTTGGACTGTTGCAGCGTCCAGCCTACACTCCACTAACAGCTTTTCCTCGCCATCCCTCGCCCATTCTCCACCTGTGCCTTCACCATGCTTCAGATGACATTCCCATGGACTTGTGAGTACAAAGTATTATTACACATTCATTTTATTATGGTAGCTTGCACTGGCAAGTAAAGCAGTCATTCGTTTTAGACCAAAACGCTCCCAAGCAACGACTCAAGCCTGCATCGTTTTATTTAATTTTTTTGAGTTGCAGAGTGAGTTTGTGCTTGTAAGAGTGTGGTAATTACTGATATGATATGTGTCATGGCAGTGTGTTTTCAGCTTAACTCACCAAAACGCATAGTGTGTGTATCCTTGAAGTCTAACAAATTAGTTGAGTGCTTCCTCCTAAGACATTTGCAATGCTGAATTTGAAAATATGGTAAGTCCAGCATTGTTTACATCCATGTGTATTAGCTTGTAGTTTTTTTTCTTCTGTGTTTGTTGGTGCATTGCAGCATATCTTGACTCTTAACCAATATCTGTAGATAAATGGAATAGTGTGACACCATTGGTAGGACTGTGTATGGCGTGACTTGCGTGCACATGTGCGTCTTTGTACGCGTGCACAAGTCAAACAAAACAGGGACCCACTCAAAGAAAAACAGCTCCATAGCCCTCCTAGAGGTCTTAAACTCCACAGGGAGCCTTTAACCAGACGACAAACAAGTTTAATTTTGGCCTGTTATGAAGTTACGGAATTAACGTTAATTGGCACGGGCTAAAAATACGAAGCTACTACCTGAATGTTTTGTACACGTGTTTGTTGCTAATCATCATTGTCGTTGTAGCTTAGCGAATCTCTGCATTTTGCCAACCTCAGCTACTCAAGTTGTACCCAAATCACATTTTCACATTCACACACTGTAATTTTCACTAGCATATGCAGCAGAATGACCTCGCTGTAGAGTACGACTGTGGTAAAGTAGAGCAGCGCTGCAACACTAGCAGGTTGCTACACTTGAATACAATAAATGAATGAATCAACAAAATATTACTTTATAGTTTTTTTTGGACTTTCTGTCAAACCGATTTTATCGGAGATCTTGTAGTCGGAGATGATTGAGGACTGACAAAACAGTACTCCTGCTATTTTGGAGGACATGAATACTATTTACTGGCTGAGCATTTTAGTGTTTCCTGAGAGTTTTTCCTCCTGTGTGCGTGGTTAAACAAACACTCAAACACAGCATGTGACCTTTGTTTTGATTTGATGTGACTTGATGTGAAGGTCAAGGAGGCTAATCACATGGAGACTAACTGAAACCATTTCAATGATCCAGAAATATTACTTTGACGCTGTGTGAATATAGGGTTTATAAACCTTGTCATTACAGCTTTGATATTTGCTATGATTTGTCTGGGCAGGATAATGGTAAATGCAGCCTATGTAATGGAAAAGAGAGGTTAGCTGTAAAACCACTGATCCTTTTAACCTTTCCCATCTCTGGCAAATGACATTGATCAAAGGAACAGACCATGTGCTTATGCATTTGCAAAGAAACAGGTTGAGAAAAATTAATATAGACAGAGCTATTTACTCATTACCCCTCAGTGCTAAGACCCCGCAAGCCATTTCATAATGTAACTGCCCTTAATACCTCCTTTTTCCTGTCCGCTCCAATCCTCCACCTTCCCTGGTTTACTTGCTCAGTCGTCCGTCTCCCCATCCCTCCCACCACCCTGCCCTCTGTTCAGTCTTTTCTCAGGGAGACGTTAACAGAACTCCTCTGAAATACTAAGCAGTCTACTTAAAAGAGAAATACTTGGCTACGTTTACCATTATGATCCTTATTAGAGCTGGTCCTTAAGATGTTTTCTACTTTTGCATGATGGCTTGGACATGCAGTACTCATTATAGTTCCTTTCTTACTCTTGAAGAATAGTGTGAAAAAACCACACACACACAAATGAATTGTATTTAACCACTATCTATACCATTTTTTGGGCTTCGGTAGTACTTTGACAGCTAATATTTGAAGCTTTGGCTTGGCTAGGGGGGTTTGTCTCGTCCTCCTGCTTATTCTGCCCCCTGGTTTTACGCCTCTTGTGGACGGTGCACACACATACCTCTTGTCTGCGCTAAGCATCTCATCTCCTCATCCCTCTGTGTGTGCAAGTATAAATGTACCTCAAAGTCACGTTTGCGGGCCGGCTCTCCCCATAAACGCCTCCGTGCATTATGCAACTCCTCTCCAGCGGTGCCCAAGTGCATGGCTGTGCGTATGCGTTTTTTCCTTTTTTTCTCACCCGAGGAAGATCGATTCTAGATGGAAACTTTGTCTGCTAATGGTTAAATAAAAAATGTGAATTGGGGGCTGCGGTCTCGCTGCAAACTGTTGGCCTTGATTATTAACAGCCTTGCACCTACTGTATGTGTGCACTTTCACTAACAACTCTATCTGCTCAATGTGGTGGTGATAAGTGCGCAGACAAGTGAACACGCAGCTCTGAGTGTTTTGTGAATGTGTGTATTTGCGAGTTTAAATGCGAGTTTGGGCTCTTTTGAATTAAACTGAACATCCATTCTCTCACCTCAAGCTCTCTGTCTCTCCAGAGATGAATTTTTTTTTTTTCCCCATTACTATTATGTATTTTCTAAGGGCCTTTTCTGTTTCAGGATTAACTGTAAATGTGTTTACAGTTAGATTAGCTATCCTGTCACATTTGCTCTCCGTGATTTAGTGGCTTAGTCTGTGCGTGTGTGTGTGTGTGTTTGTAATGGGCTGTTGTGTGTGTTTGTTCTTGGGAGAGGGTTTAGGTGATTTAGTGGCAGTCGAGCAGAATGCAGACCAGCCAGGGCAAGGCAGGAGCTCAGACAATTCTGTAGCGGTGACACAAAACGATAACCATTTAGTTATTGTCATGTCCCTTGCTATTGCACAGCTTTTCAAAAGAACTGCAACAAATTAAACACTGCTTTGGTTTGGGGGTCTGCACACACACGAGGTGAATGAGCAAGGGATGGAGGAAAGCTGCCTCTATTCCTGGAGGAGGAGTAGGGGGCAAAGCACAGAGCCTGATGCGATTGAGAGATAACAGCAGTGACCCTGAGTTAATTGGCAATTAGAGAGCTGCCAGCATTATTGTTAAAGGCTATAATTAGGATTCTCTCGCATAAGTGTGTGTGTTTGTGCTCGTGCCAGGTCTGTGTCAATGACATGCTCATATATAGGGGGTCTGTTTTCACTTTCTTACATGACCCCGTTTGTTTTCTGTCATCTGTTTACCCAAATGGTTCTCTCTTTTTTTTTTTTCACCTGCACCACCTTTTTCTTTCATGGCAAAGGCACAGACATTTAGGTAAAAACTACAGCTGTCAAAGTTGACGCAATAATAATGCGTTAATGCAAATTTGTTTTAATGCCACTCATTTCTTTAACACATTAACGCAATTGAACTTTCGGCGGTTGTAACGGGCTCAGTTTTAAAGCAAGAGTGAAGAATAGATATTTATGAAACCAGAAAACATAAGGAATCCATTGGTACCAACCATGTCATAGCTTTTCGGGAAGGAGGTTAATTAACGCTCCAAATACCAAATAAAAATGATTATAAAATAAATAACGCTCCAAACTGACACTAAATTTTGGCAAGAAAAACTGTCATGGTGATTTTCAAAGGTTTTTTTTGACCTCTGACCTCAAGCTATATGAATGTAAATGGGTTCTCTGGGTACCCACGAGTCTCTCCTTTACAGACATGCCCACTTTATGATAATCCCATACAGATTTGGGGCAAGTCATAGTCAAGTCAGCACACTGACACACTGACAGCTGTTGTTGCCTGTTGGGCTGCAGTTTGCCATGTTATGATTTGAGCATATTCTTTATGCTAAATGCATTACCTGTGAGGGTTTCTGGACAATATCTGTCATTGTTTTGTGTTGTTATTTGATTTCCAATAATAAATATATCCATACATTTGCACAAAGCAAGCATATTTGTCCACTCCAATGTCGATAAGGGTATTAAATACTTCACAAATCTCCCTTTAAGGTCCATTTTGAACAGATAAAAAATGTGCGATTAATTATGATTCACTATGGACAATCATGCGATTAATCGCGATTAAGTATTTTAATCAATTGACAGCCCTAGTAAAAACCCTAACTATAGAAATATGTTTTTTTAGTGGGATACACTGTATTTCTTCACAGTTTTTTTTTTTTTTTTTTACCTGAATGACGTGATTTGCCGAAATACTGTTGTACCCTGTATAGAGAGGTTAGCAAAAAGAATATGCGAGTACCCACTTCTTGCATGTAGTGCGTGTGTGTGCGTGTGTGTGTGTGTGTATATGCAGGTGCGTGTCGACATTTTTTTCCTGATTGCAGCAGGTCATTTTTCCACATTGCAGTGCTAAGAGAGGGATGAAGGAGGAGGAGGTGGAGATAAGGGAGGGAAGGGTAGAGAGAGCGAGGTGCCTCCACTTTGAAATCCATCTTTCCAAGGATGGATTCCCTACTGAGAGCCTCAGGCTTTGTCCTCCTTTCAGCCCCCTTTTGTGTGTGCATATGTGTATTTTCGTGTGTGTGTCAGGTGGAGAGTCAGTGGTTTTAGTCCTGCTATCAGCCCCTGGTGTCAGTCTAGTCTCCTATCAACCCACCCCCCCACCCCCCCACTCCCCCTACTCCCCACATACTGTCAGAGGACCCCTCAGGACAGTCCATGAAACTCTCAGCACCGTGTTTTGCAGAACCGAGCTAGAAGCCGCCGCGTAACCTGTGCCAAAAATGAACACGGCGCCACCAATATAAGCACAGCTGCCATGTCCAAATTTGAAGCCTGAATCCGCGAGTTCAGCCAGAGATAAAAATTCACAGCGTGGACATTGTATCTGTGAATAGCCCACTGTGTCCATCTCTGCCTTTCCTTTCACCGAAGATACACACACATTCTTCCAGGCACAGTAATGTACAGTAGCTTCATCAGCTGCACCGCATGTTTTGGCAGTTGGGTGAGGTGATAATGTTGGTGTTTATTTTAGCACTTAATGCCTTCGTTCTACTTTCATATCCCTTTTAGAGGCCTTTTTGGCAGCTACGTACCTCTGTAATTGCTTGAAGGATACTTCAAGAATATACTGAACACATTCAGCGCCTTAATGAAGATTTACTACAGATGTGTGACTTCATGACTTCATGCCATTTCTTGGCTCATCTTATTTCAAAGAGTGCTATTTCAGAGAAGTTTCATTATTTTAAGCAAGGTCTGGTAAACGTAATGGCAGCTATCCCCGGTTACCACTGAAAAACTCCCCTGATAAATGAAAGGATTTTCTGATGTGTTTTTCCTCCAAAAAAAAAATCCTGCTTTATTAAATTGTTTTGACCATCTTACCACTGGTATATGGAGAGGAAGTGTCTCATGTTATATCAGTTAAATGGCCCTTTATATACAGTGAGAGGAGAAATTGCGGAGCGTTTTGTCTCTTCATGATTGTAGCTGCCGTTTTATTTTGTTTTGCAAACCTCACGTTGCGTTTCATTACGTTACAGCATCGCTCCAAAACAAACTAAAACGGTAAACGACTCATTTTACTAGGTGAAAACTCTGTGCGCGAACGCACTTTGGAGAGAGAAAAAGACAGACAGACAGCAGCAGTAGATGATGGAGAGGTAAACAGTGCACGTACTACACTGCATTAACTGTATCTGAAAATTGTGTGCATGTGAGTGAGAGGAAACCCTTTTAATATTTCAATAAACTAATATTAACATACAGAGATGGAAAAAAACTCAGATCTCTACTTAAGTAACAGTAGTAATACTACAGTGTAAAATAGTAGCTACAAGTAAAAGTCCTGCATTCAAAATATTAGGCTACTCAAGTAAAGGTACATAAATATTAGCATCAACACATACTTGAAGTACCAAAAGTAAAAGTTCTCATTATGCAGAATAATATATGTTATATTATTGTATTCTAATTAGGGATGCATTAAAGTGTTCATCACTTTAATGTTGCAGCTGGTAAATGTGGAGGTCATTTTAATGACTTTATATACTGCTGGGTAGTTTAATCTATAATAATACATCATCATTTATTAGTCCATTTTACTTTGTATTAATAACCTGAATCTGCAAAAATGTATTAAACTTAGTTGTTTAAGAGAGGGAAAAAGACGGTATCGGTATCGGCAGATACTCAAGGTTGCGGTATAGGTATCTATAAAAATACTATGAAGTGGTATTGAGCCATCTCTACTGATACTTCACCTTTGTCTGAGTCAGATGTGCCTCGGGCCACAGTCATCGGAGCTATTGGGACCTTGAGTCCAAAGACCAACTTGCTTAGGGAACCTGGGGATGTTTGTGGAACTGTAATGTTGGCAAAGTCTCACAGTATGGTGATTTTTAAATTATTATTTAACCTTTATTTAGACAGGTTATCTCATCGAGACACACAGTCTCATTCTCAAGAGAGACCTGATGAAACTTGGTGGCCACCTAGAGGGGATATTTGATGGCCACAGAGTAACTTTATGTGGCCGCGGGCCGTGTTTAATGTCGAACCTTGCAGTGTAAAACACACTCGCAGTCTTGTTTTTGAATATTAATATGCTTGCCTAGTTCTTTTGTACGACTCCCCCCTCCCCACCACAGTGTTTTGTACTTCAGTTCCATTTTTTTTATTCAGTAGATATGTTTTGCCTCCTTTTTATGCTGCATCTATAAAGCATTTTGAAAACTCTTTGAAAAAGTGCCCACACATGCGTACACACACTCGAGCATGATACAAAGACATGCTGTTAGCACACGTGTAAGACTATAATCTATATTGTATTGTTAGAGTGCAAGGTAACCATAAGATAGGGACAGAATAAAATGTCTTCTACCACCTCTAAAGCCTCAGATGCTGAGTGCACTGAGAATATTTAATTTTTCTATTTCACTTTACAGCTTCAGTCATGTTTTCCTTAGCGCCTTACTTTCCACAGTAACCCCTTACAAGGCCCTACTTTCAGACAATTTGTACAGTATAAACATTTGGAAATGAGGAAAAACCAACCAGAAAGATGCCTTTGAAGTGGTCGACAATTGGGTAGTCAAGACGCCCAATCCTCTGCTTCTACCTTTAAGGAAATTATTCTCTACCTTCACTTCCCCCTTCTTTTCCACAGAGTATTTTGTCAGCTAGTTTGAAGAGAAGGTTGATGACATCCCGAGCACTTATTCCCAACCACGACCCCTCTCCACTCTCCCACAAACTTTTGTAACCCCACTGATTATACTCCTCACTCCGGTCTCTCCAGGTGGGGTTTTGAAACCGGTGTCCTCCAGCTAAACTCACCGGAGACTTGATTGCACTTTACACAGCTTCTAGTTCAAATCCGTGTCTCTTCCCAGCTGCACTGCAATGTTTTATGGTTGCGTCGGCTCCTCAATTCTCTCTTCTGATGTTGTTATCTGATCAAGTAGCTTCCAACTTCAGCTCCTACCTGCTGGAACCTGAAAACTGTCGACGTTCAATACAATGTGAAAACAAGGTGATACTTTATTGATCTCGCAGGGAACACAAACAGGTCAGATCGCAGCAGGACACAGAGCACAAAGTTGGAGGGGATTTCATGTCTTTGTAAAGGACACTTGAGTAAAATGGAAGCTGGGTTTTAGGGCAGAGCAAGTCTCTCGCTCTCTGTGCTATTGGCCTAAATCTCAGATGCGTCCTACGCGGCTTAAAAGCAACTTCATACTCTCACAAGTTTATTCTTGTACTACTTTCTTTTTGGAGCTCCTGTGGTGTATACATAATGTGGGGCTTGTTTCTCTGTACACTTACGTTTTTGAATGGTCATGTGTGAGTGAGTGTGTACCTGTGTCTGTCCACGGCTAATCTCACATACTGCTGCAGCAAACTACACAACATTTTGGGTGCTCATTTATGGCTGCATGCTAAAGGACCTCTCGCGGTTGCAGTGACTCACACTTTCTCAAAACACATTTTATTGCCTGTTTGATACTGCCATTGATTGACTGCTGACCCCTCACTCACTACTCTTAACTCTTATGTGTGTGATGTGCTGTATAATATATTAGTCACATGTTTGGACCAGTGGCAGCTTGTCATATATCGCTGCTGGGTTTATTTACAATAAGACACCTGCATTTGATAAGGCCTTTGACCTGAGGTGTGTGAGACATGCGAGTGACAAATGCATGTGATACACTTGCAGTCTAGATGGAAGGTTAGCCAGTTGTGGGTTGTATTCATTCTAGGGATGTTTCTAAGGACTAATTCCCTGACGTTTTAAACGGAAGTTTAAACTTAGACTAGTCAACTAGTCTAAAAGTACGACAACACTCAGAAAACAGTCAAAATAAAACTAAGAAAACACTCAGAATAGATCACAATTTATTCTACAAGGTTAAACGTTGTGTATAAGAGCCATTTGAAATTGTTAATCACATCTTCAAATAACCAAAACGTATTTTAAATGTCGCTTAAAAAAATATGTTCATAGTGTCTGCTCTGTTCGACCGGGTGTCACAGTCCTCAGTACAAAAGTCAAAATGTTTTGTAAAAACAATAATGAAATGTCTAATGAAATATTCTGCTTCAGTCTATATTTGTTAGTGTTTAGCCTTTAAAAAATAACTTTTTTACTGTGGTCAAAAAACAGTTTACTCTCTTGCACGCACCTGTATTAACGGGGCGGTCTAGCATGACAGCACCATAAATAACATTTATACAACCACAATTACACTAAATTATATTTTCCCCATTTTTTTTAGGGTGGTAGGGTCATAAAATACAGACGTTCAAACCTTCATTCGTAAACCTCAATCAAAGCTTGAATGAAAAAAAAAAAAGAAGAAAGACATCTGATACAGCCCATATCTGCTGGCCTATCCAATTGATCAGGAGATAACCAGAATATTTCGTAAAGAGGAGGTGGTGGCAGGCGGGGGCCGGGAGAACGCGGCGGGGTGGAAGTGAGTCAGGAGCGGCTGATGAGTTCAGATCAGAGCGGAGAGGCGCTGCTGGTGCAGGAGGAGCAGCAGCTCTCCACAGCATATGTCAACGTGTAATTTAAATGTGTACGTCAATAAAATAACAACCGACTAGTTTAATCGACGAATCTCGGACATCCCTAATTCGTTCAATCAAAACATTACAGCAGTGGTCGTTGTAGACACACCTGGCGGAGATCTGCACTCTACTGAGTGCATCTTTCTAGTTAAGTATGATATAAGATAGATTCTATTGTTTCGGAATATGCTGTGGTTCTTAGTCATCACAAGTACAACCCTTTAGTCGTAACTCGTGGGTTATCTTTACATGTTGTTTGACTGTATTTATCTTGGCCTAATGGTAAACCTTGGTTTGCTTGAGGCAGAGCTGTCCAGCCCACTGTGGTGCTGATTCCTGTTCACGTGCTGCAGCTCGTTCTCCTTTCTTTCTATGTTTGACGTAGAGGAAGCAAACGTCTAAATTCAGTGCCAGCTATATTTTTGTGCGCCATAGTTGTAGCACAGGAGAAAGTGACAATGTGCAAATTTGTGTTTTTTTATTCATATATTATGCCTTGTTATACTGTTACTATTTGGGAGAAAGACAGTACAGCTTTGTAAACTTGTTAACACCTGTCAGCAGAATGCCACTAATTTAAAACTTTTCTTTGTGAACAAAATTTAAGACATTATAATGAGCGTGGTGAGCATAAATTCCACTTTTAATTGACTAATTTATAATCTGTCTCTGATATATTTTTCATTTATTTATTTTACTATATTTGGTGGCAGTGGAACTGCTATCATTACTTTGCAAGTCAGTACACTATACGGGCTCTGTCATCAGCGCTGACTGATTTAACAAGACACTTGATCCAGTTTATCAATAATGCATCCAACTTACCTTCCACCCAACATGTATGCATCACTTAGTTCAATTTGGAACCACCAAGCCTCTACTAGGGAGAAGCCTATAAGACCCAGTGAAATAAAAAATAAATTTCCCCAGTTTTAATCCAGTGTCCCTGTGTTAATTGTTGTTTTATCTCTTGTTATATACCAATTATATGTCAAACAAATCAGTATCTGAGTCTTTTTACATCAAAATCCCTGTCTTTTCTCTTCTGTAAAACGGTTTCAAATGTCTGGTGACTCATCCTGCACTCAGAGGTTTTTACAAAAATCCATCCGATCGAATGAGACTTTTGGCGACTAGCTAGCAACACCTGTTTCTAAAACAAAGTGGCTGAGGTCTAATTCATTCCAGGGAAACTTTGCCGATTTTCCAAAAATCGGCAAAGTTTCCCTCTCATCTCGTCGTCCTCCTGGTCTAACAACAGGTGACGAAGGTGTGTGTGGAGCCAACGGTCCTCTGTAGCTCCGTATCACGCTAAACTCTAAGCCCACCCACTCTTTAGCAGTCCAATCAAATGCGAAGGATATCCCGTTTCACTGGGAAATACATCACAGTACAGAAGCGAAAGATGCTCTGACTTCCGATTCACTGGGACTTAAAGGCAGAAGAGGCCGTGTACGGTGTCTTTCCTCCAATCCCTTTGAATTAGCCTTGCGGAAATGGGAAGATTTGGTATCAGCAATTTTAGTGCTGTAGTTGCTTGCACAGCTCTCACTGGGTTTGTTTTTACAAGACGCAGTTTTCCGTAGGGTATCGGTAAAGAAAAATCAATTAAAGCACAGTGTTAGATGTTCTGCCAATGCCCCCAAAATGTTACTACAATGACAGAATAACTATTGACACAGTGTGTTTGTCTGTGGTACATGTTAGAATTCCTGTTTATTGATATAATTCTGGTATTTTAAATGCACAACATGTGTAACAAAAATCTCTTCTATGGACTGTTTACCAGCAGAGACCATACAGTCTTTAATTATTTGTAGCCAAAACAAAGCAAAAGAGTTGTTGGAACAAAATGAAAGTAAAAAATCATACCCAAAATTGAAAAATTCCCAAACTTTTACTTATTTCCTTTGTGTAACCATAGAAATCCATGTGCCCTACTGTACCACTGCGTGCTACTTTACTTATGGGAGTTTGTGTCTTTCCTGTCACTCCTCCAGTAATGATATTCAGTAAAGCAGAGATGCCATGAGAATAATCTCTGCTCCCCCCCCCCCCCTCCTCAATATATACACAGACAACTGCTCACCCACATGCTTAACACATTGTAAGACATTGGTGGTGAAGTTCTTGTAGGTGGCAGTCTTTGCCTCAGGAGAGGCTATACGTGGGCCTCAGAGTTTCATGGAGAGAAGTTGCTTTGGATGAGTGTGCTCATGATTTTTAAGAAAGTTGGAGGTGGGGAGAAGAAAAAGAAATATGTGAGATTCTTCGGGGAGAGTGAGTGGGAAAGGCTTTTAAACATTCAGAACCCATGACTCAGAGTTTGCACAGAGGCAGGCAGGAACAGGAGGGCAGAGATGGAGAAGGTTAGCCTCACTAAACCATCACAGGCCTACTAAGCTGAACAACCTGGATATATACAGTATAAGCACAGAGAACCAATGCCTTTTGGTTCGGTTTGTTTGTCTTTCTCAGCCCCCCAAAAGACAACGTGTTGCACACCTGCAGCAATCTTACATCATTTGAACAGCATCATCAGTCAGACTGGAGAGAAAACAGCAAGACAAGGAGGTATTCTTTAGCTGGAGGAGACCGAATGTAAAGCAGGGGAGAAGTTAGGTGAGAGTGTGTTGAAAATTAGGCGCAAGGGAGGGAGCGAGTTTTGCCTGAGGATTTAAAAAAAAAGAAGAGCTTGAGGGGGAAAAAGTTAAGGATAGAACGAAAGAGAGGAGACCCATGAGAAAGTGAGAGGGGGAGATGGGAGAAAGCTTGAGTGGTTAGCTATGCTGGAGGTATGTGTGCCTTCAGACATAACAGCACACTGGTTCTTGGGAACTAGATTATGCTTCTCGGCCTCTTGCATAAAGCTCCGTATATCTTCAAATCTTGGACTTCATTCTTAACAAACTGCATGTAAAAGTTTGAAGTGTAATAAAATCAGTCATTGGAATCGGTACATAAAAAAAACTGTATATACACAGTACCCTGTGTTGAATAATGTAGAGTTGACAGTTTGTGACTCATACTCCGCGTTGCTCAATATAATTAAATTGGCTGACGGATAACTTAATTGGGCTCTATTCAAGAGACGCTGGACTATTTATACGGCATTATCGTTTTTGTATTATGAACATGATAACAATAATTGTTTTTTTTTTAATATCACGATTATCCCCAATACAGTGGAAACCACTAATAGTGATCACAGTTACAGTGATCAACCGCTTATATGGATCAAAAAGCTTGGGACAGAATCATTCCTATACAAACGCTGATTAAATCATCTAATTAAGTAGTCCGCTTACAGTGTTCAATTAGGGTGTTTTCATACACGACAATATAAGGAAAAAACATTTTAAAACTATGTTAGACTAACATTAATTTAATTTTTGTTTTGTTTCTTACTCTACTCCTTTGATACTTTGCCTCGCGGACCGTCTGATTTCCAGCTGGATACCTGAGGCTGATGCTGCGTGCACATCGATATCGTGACGGGAAAAGGAAAGTAATCTCTGCACGAAAAACGGAACGCGCACGAGGAAAGCACCCTCGTCAAGTGGATTGATAATGCCTGGTCACCTAATGCCCCCAAAAGTGAAACTTCTTCTGATCCTCAATCGACTCTGCGGTACACATGCAGACCGGCGCCCGTCTCCCTCCACGCCGCTACCGGGGGAGCAAGCGAGGAGCCCCGGCAAAGGGGCTGCGTTCGTCTGCATGCACGCTCGCGCTGCAGAGTCGGACAAAAACGGCAATGCCTCACCCTTGTTGAGGGAAAAGGCAGAAGAATTGAGCCACTAAATAGCGAAGCGGTACGTTTCATTACTTTATATTCATGTAATAAATATACACATGTCAATTAGATGGTAATCTACATGAGAAATGATGCACATCAACAAAGATCCGGTTATAATAATCTTCCGCTTATCGTGATCAATTTGACCCGGACAGACGTGATCACTCTAAACGGTTTCCACTGCACCGGTATATATCGCGACACCCCTAATATACACCTTCTAGAAACAGAAATGTTGAAAAGTGATTGAATGAAAAGAACATCGAAAAATGTTGCTGCACCTTTTTTTTTAAAAATATGCATCATTATCACCACAATGAGCTCCACATTTTACATCATCCAGACTTTCAAAGAGGAAGAACACAAACCGAAAGAAGCTGCTCATGTTTTGTCATTTTGTCAGACACCGTTTGATCTGATTAGGTGACTCATGTCTGTCTGTGCCCACACATTTGCCACAGAGAGAAACAGTAGTGCATATAGTAAGTGTCTGTGTGTAAAGGAAATGGTTGGAGAGAGAGAGAGAGAGCGACAGAGAGAAAATGTGTGACTGGCAGTGGAGACTCTCTTGTTAATATGGTCCAGTGAAAAAAAATAAGCTCTCCGGAGACACATTTAACAAGGGGAAAACAAAGGTCCAACATCTGTCTCCTCTCTGCCACCTGCAAGCCCAGGCAATCATATACAGTACATATTCAGCCAAACATTGGAGCAATACCAAGAACGGTTTGGAGAAGGTCCCAGAGTGTTGGAGTCGGCTGCCTTGTTAACATATTTGGCCCCGGTAGAGAAACGGAGCAGCTCTTCCCTCGGTGCGGTCAACATGGAGAGAGTCTCGGTAATTCAGTCTTTTACAGGAGATCTTAGACAAAACATCAAATCGTGTAGTCAAAGGGATCAATCATATTATCGGATGTGTTTAAGTGTTAATAAGGCATGCAATGCTCTAATCTGCTGTTTGTGTACTCAATTACGTTGGTTCACATTGGGGATGTTAAAGATTAATCCATGATTGATTAATTGGTCGTTAAGAGTTTGATCGAGCACATGAAATGTAATCAACCTACTATCAAATAAAGATCTAAAATATAAACAACGGGTAGTTACATTCTAGATATCAGAATAATCAGAGTATTTTCAAAACATGTTTCAATGACTGGGAGAGGCGGTGGAGCTGGCCACGCCGAACCCAGCTGTGCATCAGGCCTCCGCCATGGCTCTAGCTGGCAGCAAGGACACGGAGGTTGAGAATTTTTTACAGGATACTAAACCAACAGACTGGTGGAAAGTCAATGCGGAGAGATTCCCCGGACCGGCAAAGCTGGCACGCCAGTACGTCTGCATACCCGCAACATCTCATAGCCTACCATCCGAGCGGGCGTTTTCCAGGGCTGTACAGTTCAAAGCTTCATTCATAATGTTGACATTCACGCTATTATTATTAATAACTAACAGAAACATTGCGTGCAGTCCACCCTCTCTCTCTCTCGGCACACATGAGCGACGCGGCACTCATTCTATGTAATTGTCTCAATCCTCAGTCCAAAATTCAAATTTTTTTGAAAAAAGATAGATCTAATCCTTTCCCAAATTCCCAACAAGTTTTTATCTAACAAAATATTCTGTTTCAGGCCACATGTGTTGGCGTTTACCAACGTGTTGGCGTGTTCTTTATTAGTTTTATGAGCGCGCTCCACATATAATCTGATATTCATTGTGTTTAATATATCTAGGCCTTTATCTTTATATGTTTCATAGGCTATGCAATGCTGTGAGACAGAGATTATACAATATGTTGCTGTGGAAATAAGGCTTTTATTGAGGAAAAAAAATGCATTTAGTACTGCTTGGTTTACTCACAACACGTTTTTTTAAACTACGATTAATCGATAGACTGATCGTCTGTGTTAACAATGATCGATTGGTTGTACAAGTGCCTACAATTTGCATCCCTAGTTCACACGGAGAAACACGTAGACTCCCCCACTCTGGTCAGCACTGACACCGTTATCCACTTGCATGGTCAGCGAGTCAGAGAAACACTTTGCCCTTTGAGTATTCCTACTGTCAAAACAGGCAAAGCAGAAATACATATACAAAAGAAAATCTGTAATGTGCATTAACCAAAAACACAAGATAATGTCATATAACAGTTCAGCAAAACGGAGTTAAGATAAAATGATACGTAGAAAAGCACTCATAACTAATAGACAGAGGCTTTCCTGTTTATATGATCAACAATGCCACAAAAGAAGTTAAATAAATAAATAACAGAAGGGAAATTCATTAGGTTGGTAAAGTCCCATTTGTCTCCATTAGTCTGTTTTACTAATGCATTAATTTAACCTTATTGAGGGGTCTGTCATCTCCTTGCTTTCCGCACGCATTTTAAATGTTGCTAGCTGCAAATGTGGGCACTGAGTGGGCGCTAAAAGTTTGTGGTCACGTCGGCGCCTTTTCAAAAACGAGCTTGCTGCATTTGCCCTAGTTGGAAATTGCTTAAAGACCGTGTAAAGCAAAAATAAATATACATTCTGGGTTTATCACACCACAGAAAAATGTGTTACTAACCACCCAGCCAAATTTGAATGATTAAAAAAATCGCCAAGTATATAAAATTAGCTTTCAAAATCATGTAAAAATCCTCAATATTCTCTGCTCTGAGACGCTGGGGGCGTGGCCTCTGAGGGCGCTGAAACCTGACACCTCTCTCTACATCAACGGCTGAAACAACACAGCGGCGAGTAAACAAGGAAGAGCCCAGCGCCGAATCGCCTTTTTTTCTTTGAATACATCCATGATCGCCGTCCGACGGGCGGATTGGGGAAATGTGGCCTGAGTCCTTCTGATCGAGGCTCATCCCGTAGACGTTGTGAGCCGATAACGGCTCCCGTCGCGCATTTCCCCGGGTGATTGAACTCGGTTTGGACCGGCCGCCCGGTGTGGGAGGACCCCCTCGCGGATCTCCTCTCCCCGGCGCTCGCTGGCCTCCGCCATATCCGCCTCCCCTCTCCCCTCTCCTCTCTCTCCTCTCCCCGGCGCTCGCTGGCCTCCGCCGGGGAGAGGAGATCTCCCCTCTCCCCTCTCCCCGGCGCTGGCTGGCCCCGCCGGGCGCATTTCATCCGAGGCGGCCGGTCGGCTTGGAAAGGCTCGGGGCTCGGGTGGCTCGCGGCCGCGGAGCTTTACAGCGCCCCCCGCCCGGAATAAATATACATAGGACATGGGATGGATTACAATCATAAAAATACAATACAGAACAAAAACAGTGATGTAAAATGTCAACGGTTATAGCGGGATTTGAAAACACGATCATATTAACATGAGTCACACTATCTATCGACTGAGCTAGCCAATGGGCGGCGCTACGTTAGGGGTCTCTTTGGCGCGTCATCGTTAGGGATGACTTTGGCGCATCACAAAGTCGGTATTTAGCCCCGCCCACAAAATCCTGAACACAGAGGTGGCCAAAAACAGTTTTACAGTCTAACTCCACAATCCAGTACGACAATTTTCACAGCCTTTGCACATGTTTTCAGACATTATATTCCAACATTTATAATGTGTTTAGAAACAAAACTCTGAATTTCCTTTACACGGCCTTTAAAGAATTTTGCGAGCAGCATGGGGAAATGATTCATCATTTCTTACCCAAGGCTTCCACTACAAAAGAAATGGCATTTTTTCTATTCACTTCATGATTTGAAGTGACAGTCACCATGTCCCCTCAGCATGGCTCTCTGAGTCCCTGGCTAACTCTGAGGTGGCTGCCTGTGTGATTGGCCGGGCAAAGTATGGAGGCGAGTGGGCCAGAGGCAGAGCAGGGAGGCACAGATAACAGGCTTATAACCAGGTGAGAAACGGTGAGACCAGGAGACCTTTTTTTTTTTTTTCAGGCACTGGGCAAATTGGGCCGCTTATTTACTGAAATTGTCCACAGCGTTACTGTATCTGTAAATATTTAACACCGTGTGTTTAATTCTCAACATTTTAATCTACATGTCCTTAACGTAGTCACTGTGACTATTCTAGCATCTTGATTTTTAAATGCGGTGAAAAGGCTACATGAATAAAAGACATTTAACATGGTTGTAGAAGCTTGTCCACGCTTTAAAATAATACATCATGAAATGCCTCACCAAAATTTGGCAGTTATTATAGGGTTAGGGAGATTCAGGTGTTTAGCTGTACACAACAGATAAGCGTGTCTCACAGTTTTCATGTAAACATGACTTTTCTCTAATCCCAATGCAGACTAATGCTGTAGGTGCCACAACGGTTAGTCATTTTGCACATTTCTGCCTTTTTCCCCATTTTTTTCAGTCGCCTGTCATTATAGATAACTGCCGTTCCCCACCTCAGTGTGTTCCCACCAATCCCAGTCCCTCTTTCCCCATTCCCTCATTATCTCCCCTACATATACTATACGTACCAGCCCTCTTTCCCCAGTCATTTGCCAGGTCGTCTCATGTACTACCCAGTCTTAGCATTTTAGCAATCGTTCCTGATTCTTGCCTGTCTGTTCCCGGGTTTCTCGTGCCTCTCTGCCTGCCCCTAGTTTGCCCTCGCTGACTGATTACCCGTTGCCAAACTCTTACCTAGTAAACGATTGATTGCTTTCAACTGCTCTGCCTCATGAGTCCTGCCTGTGAATCCATATCTCTGTGTGCAGGGCTGTTACAGTAGGGCCATTAGTGGAAGTGGAGAAGCACACAAACACTCAGTCCTAAAAATTGCTCATATAAACAGAATTGTTTTTTAAAAAAACAAACAAAAAAAACTGTACTTGTTTATGTAATTTATGCAATGCTGTGACAAAGTGTATGCTAAAATAAAATGAAACAGACTATTAGTAAAGGGGATTTAAGTACCTCAGCCAAAATTACACCCGGCATTGTCTTTATTCAGTGTGCGTCCTGTTTAAAGCGTGTTTCTGTAGACACTGAGCCACATAAAATATACAGCAAAAGATAAAAACCCATCAAGGATAGATGTTCAGTACAAAATTGATCATTGATGATGACTAGGTTGAGCCTCTGTTGCTGTGTCTCAATTCGTGCACTTCCGTACTTACGCTTGCTGTTTCGAGTGCATAAGTGCGTTCAGAGAAGTATGGCAAAATTCAGTGCACTCTAAGTACCCGGATGATGTACTAAAAACGGTCAAAGTGTTGAGTGTGGAACGCTGGACGCTTCCCACCCTCAACGGCCGCCATCTTTGCTACGTAACGGAAGGGGAGGGATAGAAGCCATTATTGGTTAATATATCCGTCTGAATTAAATTACTGCTGATACGCCTTCGTTCTACTGGGTTAGCTCGCCAAACGAGAGACCGTCACTGTGTAGTCTCGCATAGCCAGACCTATCTCCACGCTTCGTTTTAGTGCTGTGCCAGCTGCTTGCTGAGCTGTGGCTCTCACTCGTTCATTTGAGGCAGACATTGAATTAGCAAAATAAAATGACCAAAAATCAGCCCAAAAATCGCCCTCCCCCAAAAAAAACAAGCAGCGATGTACTCAGCCAATCACCGATTGCCGATATATTCGTCCAATTGTTCATCCCTGATATCCAGTATCCTATAGAGAGCGTTGATATTTAAAAATAGGGTGTTATGGCTTTGAAACTGGACTACGTGAAGGTTAATACATTTAAACCTGTGTTCTGACATCCCAGTGAAAGCACTAAGCACTTCCGTTCGAGGATTCCCTTCTCAGAAGTGCACTTACTGTAGCTTGGCCATAACCAGTTCTTCTTTATCTTCATCTTTGTAAACACTTTCCAGGCGTTTTAACAAGCCAATGTCTCCACAATGAAAGGCTGAGATGGGAGCTGGGATTCCACACACCTGTGGTTACTGACATGCATAAAGGTCAACACTTCCATCCATCAACCTTTCTATACATCTACCCATCAGCCTGGGTGTCCCTTCCAGTATCGTTCAGCCTCCCAACACCACGAGTGCACTCCTTTATTCCCCAAGCGCTGCCGTGATTAGGATCATACAGATTACAATAAAAACGTGAATAATAACAACCTACTCAGAACAAGCTGACAAAACCAGGAATGCTACTGCTGTACAGCCCCCCCTCCCCCCCCCCCAAAAAAATGAGCAAGTATAATAACTTAAATTCACCAATGTTTGTGGTAAAACAGTCAAATATCTACTGGCATGATTTTCCAAGCCACTCAGAATTTCTTTGAACATTTCGTTAATAACTTGAGAAATTAAAGCGCACCCACGCAGCAGTAATAATATTGTACCCTGGAAACAAAAGATCTGCATTAATGAGCAGAACTGCTGGCAGAAGTCTTTACAATTCAAATACAGAGTTCTACTCTGATTGCAAATTAGCTCTCTGTATGATTTGTTGTAGGAGGAATCACGTTTGTCACATGCTGTAATTTTAGTGTGGGTGAATAGTTAAAAGTTATATAGGATTACAAGTGTTTCCTATAGATCTATGCCTATGTGGATACTGTTATAATCAGGATATGTATTGCGTTCCAAGTGCCTTCCAAGTGTTATTTTGCGTTGGCATTTATTTATTTTTTGTGTCCCCACTTTCCCCTCAACCTGCCTTGTCTAATTCTTCTTCAGTTTGTGATTTGTTGTATTTCCCGAAATTACGTTTGAAAGCCTAGATAAAGAGGGTGACCTTGTTGCTTTCAATCAAAGCTGGGCGTGTGGGCATGTAATCTCTCGAGCTAACGAGCGAGTGAACATTACACATTTTCAAAATGTAACATGTCCTGCGGGCTGCATTTCATTATGCTCGTGTCAGTGAAAAAAAAATGTGAGTTTCTGTCTCCTCTTTTAATGGATCTCTCCCTGCGATTGTTGCGCATCAGTGCAACGTGGCGAGTCCAGAAAGACGTTCTGCTTCACCTGCTCAGTCACTGGATATCACTCTGATTTTCAGCAACAAATGACATAGCACTTTGATGTTTATCGCTGATATTTTAGATTAGATTTGGGATTGCATGTGTTTGGAAATATCTTGATGGTTAGTTTGACTTGTTCTCTGATTCACAGGCATCAGGCAACAACACCCCCCCCCCCCCCAACATAAATGTCAGCCCAGAAATGCAAGGCATTACGATGCGTTGAGATTTGATTTTTCCACATAAGAGATAAGTGAAAAAGATGGCAACTGCGATAATGACAGTGCATGCGATGATTTTGGACAAGAGTACATTTCCTTGTGAAGATCAGATAGCCCCAACCCTCGTGTACAGTAAAGGTCAATAGCTGGATACGTTTAGATAAAAAAAGATCAGAGAGATGTCCTAGCAGAAAGAATCAGCTTTATCCCTGTGAGGCTGAACATTTTGATACAATTTGTTAGCACACGTACACAACAGCAACAAAGGTGTTTTATTCAAAGCGAGGCCTGCAACCCTGAAACTGTCACTATCACTTTATTTCAAAACTAAAACCGAAACCTTTCCAGATGTGGCAGCTTTCAAGTAAATGATTTATCTTTGCAATTTTAGAGATTCAACAAATTCAAAGAGTTCCCATAAGGCCATCGAAATGTTTTTTTGTTTTTAGTTCAAAAGATATTTGAGTGGTTATACTGTACAAAAACTAAATATATGCACACAATATTGAATTAAGCAAAGGAGCCTTTCACTGTAACTTTCACTATTTTATTCATACAACAGGGTGTTGTATCCTGTACAGATTGTAAAGCCCCCCGAGGCAAATTTGTGATTTGTGATTTTGGGCTATACAAATAAAATTGATTTGATTTGATTTGATAGCATCATCAGGACTGTTAAAGAAAAGCTCCCCCGTGAAGGCTAAAATGTGTTTGACTTTAGAAAAGGAAGGCAGGTTACACCCTAATAGTACGTCTTATTTTCTCCATAATACGTGATCAAGTCGTACACTTTAATCTACCTGAGGAAGTAAGGTACTTGATGAAGAACAAGTGACCCAGTTATAGTTTCGGAGATGGACGGCTCCACATATTGACGGAGGCTTCACCTACCGAGATCCCTTATGTAATCTGGAGCAGAAAGGCCGTCAAATGAAGACTGGCTGGGCAGACAAATAGGGCTTCATCCTTCTTTCTACTTTCCCTCTTCTGGCAGCGGTGTAAGACAAATCGAAGACTGTACGCCAAAAGCAGTGGGAGTGATGGACAACCGCTTGGAACGATACATTCCTGCGTTTTTCCACAAAACATTTCAATTATTTACTCTCTTTAGCACATGCAGGCCCAATACCTGGCTTACAGGCAGTTAGTAAGTTGCTGCTGCTACTTTGGATGATGCAACAGGGTGATGTTGCCCTCTGGTGCAATGCTGAAAGTCCAGTGGGAGTAAGCTGATGAAGATGATGAACACACCTTTTTTCACACACGCCTTAAGCATCTGGGGCCCAAGTGCACAAAACTCTCTGTATATTCACGACAAAAACTGTGTATGCACGGAGACAAATATGCGCATTCTTTTCGTCAGATTCATAGCGCCGCATGTACGGATGGCAGGGATGAAATTATCAACTGCCAAAATGTCCGTTGGGAATTATGCCAGATAATTAAACAAATAAATTAATAGCATATTAAATAGCCTAATATTGTGTGACCTATAAGATATGTTGCCAAGACAACTTAAATATAACTTATATTATGCAAAAGTTTACATGCCTCCTTTTTGTCAAATTAAGCGAATATCTCCTCAAGAGCCGCTACCGTTCTTTAAATTTGTGTGCGCTGAAAAAAAAAGCCAGCGTTCATACACAACACTATTTTTAATTTGACAAAAGCATAACTCGCACCGACCAGCTTATTATTATTTTTTTTTAGACCGCTTCTTTATTTTCAAGTCATGTCAAATGTAGGCAGTTATATCAAAGAGTATAGAAGCAAAGAGACGAAACTCTGGTGCTTTTTTTGACAACGGCCGCTAGATTGCGGTAGCGGTAGCGCTGCCGCCATTTTGCACTCAAAACGCCAATGAGTCCAATGCCATGAACGTATTAAGAGACGTCAAGGTTATTCAACTTCCCAGTACGAACACTTAATCAGCCCTCATTTAAATAATTACATCACTAATAGCCGAATCCAGAGTTTTTTGCCTCGGCATAATGAACGTGCATCAGACCCATTGGACTGCACCTCCCTGCATGCTTATACTGTATGAAATATCCGGTATCTGCCAGCCTCCTGCTAGCTGTATGCGGCTGTAATAATGGATATATTGGCTGTAATTCATCACTTTTATTATCTTATAATACACCCATGGGCTGTATGCTGTAAGCCTGTACCGCGGTGGACGTATTTACGTCTCTGTTCCCAAACAACCGGCTATCGGCCAGCAGCTAGTAGTGCTAGTAGCGTGACATAAACAGAATTTAACGTAGTTGTAGGCTATTTACTAACACCCAGGGCACAACCTCTTATACATCCATGGTCTGTGGTCTATTGTACATCGATTGTGGAGGTCCTTGACATGAAAAAGTTTGAGATTGCTCTCAAAAACTGTGTGGTGCGCTTTTCTAACTTCCATTTATGTCCATCGCTCACTTTATGCTCCTCTGGGAAGCGGCCGAGCAAAAAAAGTTTAATAAATAAGTAAGTAATTAAATAGTTATAATAGTATGAATATTTATAATATTTGTTATTGTTCAACACAGGCCATTTCGGTAGAGACATGAAAATTATGACAATAGAATATATTGGCCGTCAAAACAAAAAAGTCTGGCGTAAATCCTGACGCATGGTTCTGTTTTATAAAAATATTATATTATGTTTAGCTTAAGGCACAAAAAATACTTGGTTAGGTTTAGGGAAACATCATAGTTTGGGGATAAAAACAAAAACTACTTCATTAAGGTTAGAGGTTATTTATCTTAATAGTTAAAATAACAACTTCAACAATGTTTACAGTCAGTAGGAAGTAGGAAGCGAACAGCAATTTCTAGTGTCAAACTCGGGCATTTTCTTGACTCATCCATCCACTTGAACCTCCTCTCTCTGTGGCTCTGTAAAGTCGCACCGTTTCCTCCGTTTTCTCACGACGGACAGTCATAATGCCTTCAGCCGCTACAAGGCTTTGGCACTTGAACTTATTATGTCATAATTGGATTTTGGCTGAAATGACTGATGCTGTTGTTTTAGGAGGACAGCCTCATGCTGTCACTCGCTGCTACCGCTACCACCGCTGATGCTGCTGTATTATCGTCAACCTCTGTTTCGCTGACCTTGATGCTTTCTTGCGGGGGAGTAACAGAGTCTGGACCCCAAATATCAACACCGTTCATGTTCTTCATTCACTCGATAATCCGTTTTGCGTCAGGTGACTGACTGGAATCAGTACAAACAAAGATACCGTCACCTTAACCGCTCAGTTGTGTGCCATTGTTTGCCTTTTTGAGTTGGCACATCACATTGTGTTTATCATTGAAAGTGGAATAAAGTGGATTGAAATGCAGTAAAAACACAGAGTTTCAATATTATCATACCATCATAGCGCCCTTTGGGTGTTTTTGGGTAAACGTAATGTCAGAAGATGTTTATTTCCCAGAGCCTCTCTCAACTGTATAAAACCGCTGTAGCAACTTTTTTTTTTTTTTTTAACAAAAAAATACATAAAATGTACATGAACATGCATAAAACAGAAGCAGAATCCCGGATAGATAATTCATGAAATGAATTATGCAATTCGGCGCACACCTGGCAGCAGCCACTTGGATGATCTGTGGCCACTCCATGCAGGCACTCAGGGGGATCATCGTGTACTATATGGATGGATATTCAGAATGATGGTGAAGCAGTGATGTCTTCTACGCCGTCGTCTCTTTCCCACGTGTAGAGTTTGTAGCCGACACATAGGCGGCGCTATTAAGAAAATTATCACTGAAAGAAATTAAAAATACATTAACCTTCAACAAAATTACATTAGAACTGTAATGAACCGAAAATATTTGTACACTTCTCAGCAGGTGGGGTCCGCGCAGTCTGCCTTGGGGGGATTTAACTTTGCGGGTCAGAGTCGGCCGCTCGGTGTGTGAGAGGATCCCCTCGTGGGACCTCTCCCCGACGCTGGCTGGCTGGCGGCTCGCCGGGTGCATTTCCTCTGTGGCGATGCGCCACGTCCGTCTCCGGTTCGGCTTGGAAAGGCCAGGGGATTAAGGTGGCTTTTGGCTCTGGCCGTGAGCTTTACAGCACCCCTTTTTTCTGTCTTTCTTATTCCCTTTTCCTTGTCCTTGTTGGGGAGAAGAGCCATAGAAGGAGGGTGGAAAAGCGAGTGAAAAGAATCACAATTGTAATTAAAGACGACGCACCAGCGATCAAGATTAACATCAAACAAAAGCTGTAACGACTGAAACCACACACTCCTTACCTCTGCTTCCCTTTGCAACAACTAAAAGCATACTGTAGAATTTCATTTTCTCTCGGGGAATGAGACCAGCTCTCCCAACGCCCGTGCATGCACACCCAGAACAACTACTGAGGATGATGTTCTCCTGCAGAGAGACTGTAGAAAAACAAGACTTTATATCCATCTCTGGCAGAGGCACAATTCCTTGGAGCCTTGGCGCTCGTGAGCCAGCAGTTCCGCGTTAGCAGCTGCAGTGTGTAGTCGAGGTCTCCTGGCACTCCTCACGCTCACCTACAGTATGATCCACAAACGCTACCACATTCACATTCCCCTTATTAATTATTAACTTATAACCTTTTGCATGTGAAGGGTTTATTCAAGGTACAGGGATCGGGAAAGGTAAAGCCGCATCTCTCGCTGTGCACAAGTAAGTGTGCACATACAGTCTGTGGAAAATTGTGTACAGGTAGTACTGTAAAAGTAATTTATTCATTCAGCTAAAAGATGTTTTAGTGCATGTGTGTCTTTGTTTATGTGATGAGATAAGTGCATTCACATCCAATTATGCTAAGAAAACATCTTTGCATCTCTCATTTTTTCCTCCCTCCATCTCATTTTCTGTAATTCCTCCTCCCACAGTTCTTTTCCTGTCATTTGCTCTGTCTTCACCCCCCCCCTCTCTCATTCTCCAGTCACACCTGTGCTTGGTGCCGTCTCCTACGAGTATTTCTTTACTTGACACTGGTAAACACGATTTGCACATTTCACTTGACACAATACACCACACTAATTTCTGGGAAACGTTAAACCCGAGGTTGTGAAAACAAGAAAGCAATTGAGACGGAGCGCAGAGCGTTAGTGGGCTAAGTTGCATCAGGTTATCTCACACTTGAACACTGCGCTACCATTTGGGTGCATTCATGTTTCCAGAACAGCCTCGGGCTAAAGGATTCCCATATTGACACAGTCTACCGCTGGCTCCTTTGGTGCTATCAAACCAGTTAAAATTTCTCCCTTTCATCTAGCCATGTAAATAGTCTTTGCTTGATCACAGAGAGAATTGCGTTCTCGCTGTGGTTGCTCGGAACGGAGCGCAGCTCGACGTCGAGAGACAAATAAAAGGGACGCTGCGTAAAATGTAGAGGAAGAAAAAAGCAAAGTAGGAAACAGGGCAGCTTGGCCACAACTGTAATTAGAGCCTGGCTGGTGTTTAGTTTTGCCAAATTTGATGAAAATGGACACTTTAATAGTGGGCTGGTTTGACTTTAAGTGGAATAAGCTTAAGAATTCTTATCACCGATTATGGGGCTTTTCAATTAATAGTCTTGGAAAATAAACATCTTAAAACCAGAAACATTTACCCTGAAATATGTGGCTACTGCAGACAAATTTTTGCAAAAAATGCAAACGTTGTCTGACTTTTTCGACTGAAGCGACGTGTAGTGCTATCTGCTCTCAACAGGAAAATATAACCATAACCCCAGACTGTCTTCCCGGGTGCTTTCACAGTCACCTTTTCTGAAAAACTAATACCTGAACCTGTATTGTTTTCAAGATGTAAAAATCTGAAACCCCCTCTGCACAGAAGAGATTGGGAAAGCTGCCAGTTCATTCTCTTTTGGAACAGCCTGATTTATTTACTGGCTCAAGCTTTAGTGCTGTTTGTTCTGGCTTTAGGAGTTTTTCATTTCTCGCAAACACGGAAAGGTCTGTCCTTAACAAATGAATAATAAGAGGCTTTAATCATTTAAGTATTAACCTTTTTACTGTGAATTATTTTTAAATTGTCTCAAATGTGCTGCTATTTGCCCATGTCTCCCTTGACATAGAGGAGCTACCAAGCCAAGTAAATAAACGTTAAATATAAAATAAAGTCTTTTTGTACTTGCCCCTCGTGAAGTGATGAGTGTTTCCGAAAGCTACTGAGACATATTTCAGATTTTTGTCACACCGTCCCATTGACACAACCTCTAATCATCTTTAGTTGTTATCCATGAAACCTTATTTCTACTGCCCTGAAGCAGCAGACAGCCTGCCAGTCTGGACACAGGAGCTGTGTGAAAATCAAAAGAGATTTTGCTCTTATCCTGTCTGGACGCCAAGGTGTGAGGAAAAGGGGGAGCCGTTTCTGAGAAATTCAACACAATAGAATGAGCAGAGCTGCATGAAATCCAATCACAACTAACGGCAGCTGGCTTCTTGTTGCCTAAGAAAGTCCCAGAACTCTTGCGGATCTACAAGGGATCTCTACGCCATGGTGATGCTACCAGTAGGAATACAGTTGTAAGACGCAGTAGCCTCTAGTTTGATGGGGGTAAACATTAATGTTTATCATCAGCACAAAAGTTTGTTATGGAACTTTGACACAAATAAAATCCAGGAAGCGCCAACCTTTTTTTAATTTCCTCGTGGATAAGATAGGATATCACAGGCTGTTCCCTCCAAGCAGCGAGCACCATTGGACATATATTCAAACCAATGAAAACGGTTGAAATGACGTGTTCGGTAGCGAAGGCGGAAGTACTGTGGCATGTATTGTTCTACCAACACAAAGTCTTGGGGGGGGGGGGGGGCTCATGGTGGATGGATGGCCTTACAAAGCACCATTCAAAGGAAAGTGTTGGTTTATTTTAATGACCGAGACAATCGCCCGGTAGCTTCAAGCTGAGGCAGGTGATTTATTTTATTTGTTATATTTGTTGAAATTCTCTTTACATCCTGACAGCAGTCGATAAATAAAATGCTCTAATGAAAAAAAAAGGAAAGAAAAATCCAGTATCTGTGGCTGTCGCAGAACTGTAATAAGCCGTCCAATCATTTCATTTGGCCCGAACGGGCTACCTACCTGTCAACTAGGGCTTTAAATCACAAGTTTCATCATGATACAATATTATATAGATTCTTTGGACAACGATACGATATTTGCTGATATTACACAATACGATTTTGATTCAATTCAGGGGCCTGCGATCGATATGAGACTACATAATATGCCCACTTAACACAATCAGTTACATTTATATTAACTCACAAAAAACAACTAAAATATTATTTGACAGTTTATTACTGGGCTCTGCAGGAAGGAGGTGCGCTTGGACGGAAATGGTGACACGGATGTGCCATGGGAATTTCAAAATAAAGGTGTATTTTGACGATGACGATATGTATCGATGTTTTCACTTTGCATCGATGATATTCAGATTCAGATCGATGTATCGTTACACCTCCCTACCGTCTACCTGTGCGCACTCTGCCCGTGCACTCATTGCGTCATCAGTCTTACACAACCTCAGCTGTGAGTACTAACAATGGCAATTTCGCCGTTCATGTTCATTATATGTTTCATAATGATAATAGTGGGGGAGTGGCTTTGGAGGGAGGCCTGAAGGGATGGACTGTCACTGTTGCAGAGTTGTCGAATTTCTATCTAGATTTAGGGACTTTTGGAGCTAGCGCTGAGTTGTCAACACAGGGCTCGGTTTTTTTGGTTGGATACTTTCAAGTCTAGCTTACTCTTGCTGGTTTCCCCAATGTTGCCGACCCATTACCACCATGTTACCTAAACAGTCTTTACCAATCTATTTACCCTAATATTACCTTGTTTTTACCGAGCTATAATGTAAAGTCTCCCCATTAATTCTATAGGCATTAAGAGAGTATTCATATAGTGACTGTCTCAAGTAAAGCTTTCAAATTTGTGCAACTCAGAGACAACGCTGCACTTGTTAGTTATAAGCTGAATATGTCAATCTATTGGTCCAAAACTACAAGCTGATGTATAATATGAGAATGGCTATAGATATTATTGTCCCTGGTAGTCTGAGCCCTGGTTGATCACTAATTAACTGCATCAAAAACTGGACGTCCTGTAATTTTCTGCAACTTGATAATGAAGAAAACAGTTTGTTGTTGGTGGTGGAGCTAAGCCCCGGGCACGCAACGTGTACTTATTAAGACTCTTCGTCTCTGAGGAGCACCGCACCGCACAGGACAGGAGCTCGAGTGTGATTCTTGATGCTTTTTCAGAGTCACGTCTCAGCCTCGGCAGCCTCTATTACTTAAAAAAATCCCCTCTCACGTGAGATACTTTCTGTCACAAGTTAAAGCTCTAAGCACAGTGCACACATTTAGGTTAGACGGCCGCACTGCTCTTTTCCCTCTCTCTTAATTATGGGTTGGTTTCTCATATTATGCGTGCATGCAGCATATACAGCTAACTGACAACCACTTGTACCCATTCACTTGTACTTTTTTTCTAATTTAAATTCAACATGCAAAACCAACAGGAACAGCTGTCATAAGTCGCTATATAAATTAATGAGAGATCAACCTGAACGGACAGCATTATTGTCATCTGCTCAGGTGAATCTTTTCAGTTCCATCTCACAAATAGGATTTAGGTAGCAGCTGTGAACTGATCGGTTAATGTTAAAGACTGGTGCAGCTTGTGGCGGATTAGTGTTGTACAGTTTGTATGGAATTATAGATATTTACCCCTCAGTGAGGAGAAGGTTAGGAGAGGACACTTTCAGAGGAGATTAAAATAAATTGGGAAAAGGAGTGGGGGTTATGTATTAAGCTACTTAGTGTCCTGCACAGTATTATACAATGGCAGTTTAACCCGGGTTAAGGTCAGCTGCAGGGTCGTTCATGTCTGTAGATTGATGTAAAGAAATGTGTGATAATCTACACTACAGTAAGGCTTCCTCAACCTGCCTAGTCGCCGCCTCGCTGTGACACTTCCTACCACAGCAACATGGTGGAAGAAGTGTATAAACTTTTGGATTAATACCCATCTAAGATGACAGGTTGAGCTGTCTCGCATTGTGTGCGTGCCGTCTAGAATGCTTGAGTTTCTACGCGTGGAAATTCATTTTTTGCTGTGCACCAAGGGAGACTGTGTAAATCCTACCTGTAGAGTTGTGTATCGAGGTGGAAATTAAACTGTGCCAATACTTGGCATACTTGATGTACGGGGTGACTATGAGTAGAGGATGCTAGTATTGCTACTTTCGGTCTACCTTGTTTGTTATTTTTGATTATGTAGAAATTATTTTTTATAGATATTACATTTTAAAGCTTGACAGTCGCTGACAGGGCTCTAGAGTAGAGCGACCATGCGACCAAAAATCTGTGGAGTGCGACGAAATATTTTCATTGGGTGCACCGGTGCGCCTGACAAGATCTGTCTCTGTTTGTGTATGTGTGAAACTGCGTCCTGTACTCCTCCGCGAGCAACATCAAAACCATAAAACATATCGATAATTAAAAAATGAAGAGAACTATTGATTGTTTTGTTGTCCAGAAAAATGCTGCGGTGCCCGTTGCACCTGACAAGTGGGGAGGGCACTGCTCCGATGATCGCCAAACAGACGATTTTACGCTTCTCTTATCCCAACGGTATAAACGGTACCATAGGTAGACTGTTAAACTGACACGTCCAGGGGACCCACCCTACTTTTTCCCTGATTAATGCCACATTGTGAACAACAAACCCGTGTTGAAATCGGCAGGACGAGAGCATAACGGAAGGTGCCACATTATGATGTGTTCAGGCTCTATTCAGTAAAGATCAATATTGGACCATCATCATGATGTGTTCAAATGTAATCTTGTGAATCTTGTAAAAATGTAGTTTTTGGTGCGAAGCTGTTTGAAGGAGATGTTTTCACAGCAATATAAAATATATATTAGAAAATAATTATGACCTGTTTAACTTCCTAAAAAAAAAACAGTATGCAAACGGTAATAAAGGAGTGTATGTTGAAGTACACAGGATTTATTGTTTTACTTTTGTTTTTTTACCGTGGCATCGAATTGGTATCGAGAATCGTGGAAATTTTAACTGGTATTGGTATCGACTACTAAATTTCTGGTGACATCCCTAGTGTAGGCCATTGGGAACTGACAAAACACTTAAAATGTGTTATTGCGGTACCAAAAGGTACCTTGAAAATTTTGGGTACACCTAAATTGTTCGCTGGTACACCTAAATGAAACAGTTAGCCGCACCAGTGCAATCAATGTTGTTGTTTTATCAGTGACTTCCATTTAAGTAATTCATTCTAATTACAATAAACTGTAGACATCTTTCCTTCCACAAACCTTTTAACCTGGTTTGTGTATTTCTTTTAAATTGCTGATCTCTGATTAAATCTTCTACGATTGGACTTGAAGCCACATCTCTGCCTCACTACAAACTTATCTGTGTGGCCGACGTGTTGTGTACTAATTAAAGGTGTTTAAAAGTTAGTCTTTGGGTGAGCAAAGATTAAAGTGGCGTTGTCTGGCCCCTCCGTGCCCTCTCCCTCCAGTCTCTTCAGGTCATTTAGGGCCTGGCAGAGGAAATACTTTTCACACCACATTTGTTGCCAATGCATGTCCACTGATGAGTAAGTTTAAAAAAAAAAAAAAAAACAAGAATAATCTTGGGGTAGATCATGCAATGCGTTGCGATTAAGAAAGTGCCAGGAAAATATGACAGAAAAGGCAAGGAGGAGGATTTGTAACTTGACGACTATGAAGTGACCACCGGAAAAGAAAAAAACGGAGACTGAGCAATGCCAAGGCGTTTACGCGGCCAGACGGAGTACCAGATCAGTAGAGGGCTAGAGAGTAAAGAGTGAAAGAGTGAAAGAAAGACAGGCGAAGAGGTAGATAACTGAGAGAGAGACAGAGTGTGCTAGTAAGAGGTTAAGCACACACACTTACACCTGCAGTTAAAGCCTTCACCTTGCCATATTATCCCTGGCCTTACCCCCCCTATGCTCACGGATGCCAAGAAATCCGTTTGCCAACTTTGGGAAGCTGTGTGTGACAGCCAATTACTGGGGAGAGGACTCCCAGTGGAGTCACCTCCTCACCTCACAGCCCAAACATCTGCCTGTCAGACAGTCAGGGGAGGCAGGTAGATAGAAGAGCGGAGAGAGGAAGGCAGGCGAGCCAGAGTGGTCAAAAAGTGATCCAAATCACCTGCTTACCGTCGGTTTTAAATGTCTGTCATTCGAGTTGTTTGCTGTCAAATATCTGAAATGTCATCAAAATCACAATTTCATAGGTAACTTACAATAATGGTGCAGGTGCGTCGGTTAGGGTACATTTTTTTTTTGTTGCATGTAGTCATGTTAAAAGTTGCTTACATCCCATTGGTAGATCATGCAAAATATGGTGTTTTTTTATCAGAGCAATATGCGGTGTCATAAATTGTGCAGTACTGTATGTTTAACAGTTTATTCAGAATGTTTTCTCAGAAATCAATGTATTTACATTCATAATTACCTTGGAGATCACTGCGAGGCATCCTTAAACAACAAGCAAACAAACACAAACAGCTTGGGTTCATCTTGTTTAAATACCAACTGTGTTTGGGTGAATACTCCGCAGCAACTGTGTTTTTTCTGCATGGATGCAATCTGATTGGCTATTAAGATCCGTAATAGTATGGTGTGAGTGCTGGAAAAGTGAAAAAAAAAAGGTATACAATGCAGCGCATGGTATAGGAGGTCAGGACAGTTTGTACAACTACAAGCCACACTGGCAACACAAAATGCAGATAATGGAAACTAAAATCATCTCGAAAAATCAATCAATCCAGAGTCATACAGTAGGACTGTTCAATTTTTGAAATTCCAGTGTAATTGCACATGTTTGAGTGCGCATGTGCTTCCCATACAGGGGGGAAACAAATGATCAACAGCTATAGGGTTTATCCATACACACGTGTGCTGGCTTGGCTTGCCTCGGTTTGACTCGGCACGTCAGCCCAGCACGGACGGAACAGGGTTAACCGCTTGAAGGTGTGTGTGTGTGTGTGTTGCGGTCAAAGGAGTGGCTGTAAAACGGTGGATAAACACATTTCATTTCCTATATTCTTCCCAATAAAAGCCCCCCCGTTATTTTTCCTGCTTCTTCTCTTCCTCTCTGCAGTTTTAGTAGGCTTGTTTTTATTAAGAATAGCCGCTAAACAAAGCATCGCTAATTCGGAGATAAACATTTAATTCCCTATAAATTCTTCACAATAAAAGACCCCCGTTATTTTGTTATTTAAAGGCTTTTAAAGGCTAAAGAGAATAAACCTCAAACCACAGAGATTCGGTTAGAAGCTACAAAAGTACTGAGAGCTGAACACACATTTAAAAAAGTCTCTCTGGTGTCCTGCACAAAGTTGAGTCTCGCTCGCATCCCGCTAACACATGCTTGTTTAGGGGAGAGAGGGGCTTGGAGGCTGGTCGGGCGCACTTTGGCCCGACTTCGGAGATGGTCTATCTCTGGCGCTTGGTGCTCTAAAACTGGTATTGGAAACGCAAATTAGCGCGGCATGGTTTAACTTGGCCAAAATTGCTTATGGAAAAGCCCTACTAGTAGGCCTATATTCATTTGAAGCTGGGGCCAATCAAGCTCAAGTATAGCTTGGGAAATGAGATTGCTTGACCATCACTGGCCATTAGGGGTAGGGAAAAAATCGATTCACCCATGTATCGCCAATTTTTTTTTTTTTTTTTTACGATTTTGAAATCGATGTTTTAATACCAGAATCAATATATTTGCTTCATTTGAGTCTATGCAGAGGCAGAAGGAAGTTACCGCTTTTAACACCTTTAAGGTGTTAACAAAAGAAACTGTATATTCAAAATACATGTACTGAAATAAGATTGATTGTATTATATTCACCAGAAGTAAAAAAACATTACATGTCCCTTTATAAATTAAAAAGAAAATACTACTAATTTGTGAGGGAAATGTCTTTATTCTTAAATTTTTGGGTTGCTGGAAAAAATTCAGTAAATAATTCCTGACACTGACTGATATATTTGACTTCAGGACTGTCAGGATCTCTGACTACATACGTACATGCTGAAAATCAAACATTTTTACTGTATTAATTTAAGATATTTTCCAAAGTAAAGGTCCCTAGAAGCGTATGATTCAACTTTTCCCATGGTCCAAAGTGTTAAAAAAGTAAACAAAAATCACAATAAATCGTAATATCGAATCGCAATACTTGTAGAATCGCAATTATTAAAAACCGCAATACATATCGAAATTGCACCAAAATATCGTGATAATATCGAATCAGGAGTTAGGTGTATCGTCCCAGCCCTACTGGCCATGCAGTGCAACATCAGTTTGTATGCAATAATCTCACACACTGTCTCCTTCTCCCCTGCTTTTTCTCTCCTATCCCCTTATGCTTTTGTAAGCTCACTTTTGTTGAACAGAGGACAGTCAATAATGAATAAAAAAAAAACGAGGTATTTGGAAGGTATAGTGCAATCTGTTCAGCCACTACGCCTTCCCACCTGCAACACATTATGACAGGAAGATAAGGAGAAAGGGTGAGCAGAGGAGAGGAGATGCAGGGAGGAAGAAAGTCCCACGTTCCGTGGCGAGCAGTGAAATCGAAGGGGGGGAAATAATATGTGGCGTGTCAAAATGCAGTATCACCCCGTTTACCCTGATGTTTAAACCCTTCCCTGACTCCAGTGCTTCGCCAGAGAAGCAGAGAATTAAAAAAGGGGGAGCGATATACTGTACGTGGTGAAAGAGGAAGACGAGGGTGGATGGAGAGACGAAAATGAATATGAGGTGGTGGGAGAAGCAGGGGAAGTGAGAGAGCAGCTGGTAATAGGGATATAAGGAGTGTAATCTCTCCAGCAATAACATTTAGCTATGGAACGATGTGTGGAGGGCACACACACACACACACACACACACACACACACACACACACACACACACACACACACACACACACACACACACACACACACACACACACACACACACACACACACACACACACACACACACACACACACACACACAGCAGTCGAGTAAATAGTTCTGACCTGAACAATTTCACAGCCTTTACTGCAGGCCAGTGGAGAATACACACACACACACACACCCACACACATATGGATGTCCCTCTTCAATGCAGGCACACATCTACATCCATCCTCAAGCCCATTCACTTGTAGTTGTGCTGCAAACTTGTTAACATAGCTTTAGGGCCCCCAGAATAGGTTTGATGTGCCAGCAGCAGTCTGGCATACAATGGACACACATTGCTGAAATATTCTGATAGACTAGACTTTTCACTACTCGCCCTAAAATGATGCACAAATCTAAGCTGAAGCGACGCGGGGGGGGGGAAGGAAGTATTCCCCACCTGATAAGGACAAACGCACGCTGAGAGGGAAAGACATGGCTATCTCCAAAGAATCCTTCGTTTGTGTAACCGCAACCACACACTTCTTTATCCCCGCGCACCCCTCCTGAATATAGCGCGCGGTATTGTGCAACCGTTACTCAGTGTACCAGACATGCACAAATGAAATGACACACAGTTGCCACCGCTCACATGTACAAAGATGTAGCCACACACTCCCACTCGCACAGTCCCTGGCTGCATTAGGAGACAGTAAAGGTCTTACAGTGGCCTGAGGCACCAGGATTGCTGCTTAATAACTCGCCCCGGGCATCAACCTGGCAACACTTACTAAACACACAGATGGGGAGACAGACACACACACACACACACAGACACAGAGTTGCGAGCTGTCTGTGTGTCTGACCGTCAGTCTTTTTTATGTACCACTCCCTCTCATCTCAAGTAAGTAAGTTTCTTTGTTTTCAAAGGAGGAGCTAAGAAATGTTCTAACGAAGACGAGCTCTGGCGTTGATCGAAATAACTAAATATTAAAGAAAAAAGTCCACCTTGAAACATAATTCCTGTTTTTTCAGGGCTTATGGTCCCGTCGGTTGAGATATGCACGTAGCAAATGTCTTTATAAAGCTAACACAATAAGGAGGAAGCTCTAACTCTTAGGTCAGAAGCGTGTATTTCTCTCTCTCTGTGCCTTCAAACGGGGTCGTGTTTACCATGTTCACGAGAAGAGTCCATATGAACGCCCCCCCTTCTTGAGGTATTCACGACCTCTTAAGTGGAAAGTTCCTGAAAGCTCTGAGTTCACGAGTTGTTTGTTTGCGTTGTCAGACATGGCGGAGGCCATTGAAGTTCATTTTTCAGTACATAACAAGTGATTTTAGTTGTATATTCTTCATAATTTTATAATATGTGTGAGGGAAATGTTGATCATCTCATCTTTTTCCTCTGTCATTATGCCTTTGCATTTACTGCATTATGTTCCCCACTTTCTAGCTTGCTTAATTGTTAGCCTCCCCCGGCCTCTAGACGACGACAGTAAGGTTAATGTTGCCGTTGCTTAGCAGCCAAGCATATTGTGTACACGAGTTCCCACGTTGTAAACACGAGCTCACGAGTTTCATTTGAAGGCACCAAGTCACACACACACATTCTCAACATGTGCAACTGTTTTCAGTGCACGCATTTGGAGCATCAAACTACTGTCTGCTCCAAACCTGGTTTGATTTCTGGTGCATGTGACAGAGGGAACAATACGTCTGGTTTTCATTGAATTTCCAGAGTCCCAGATTTAGAATCACCTCGTGTTTTTTTTTTTTTCCTGGTTATTTTTGTAATAGTGTGTCGCAAGGTATTTCATTTGCTGCTTGTCAAACCAGCAAGCTGATGAGAAATGTACGGCCTTCAGGTCAGAACCTTAAGCTGTTGCACATTCAAGCTGTGCTTCGCAGTATAAATATCAGATAGACTATTTTTTCAAAATGAACCTTTGGAGGCTGTTCTGTATTGTGAAATTATTAAATCAAGAGAAAATTGAATAAGTGAAAATGTGGAAAATGTCCACATTCAAATATCTAGGAGTGCCGAGTGGTAGTTCATGATACGTCCAGCTAGTAGGGCTGGGCGATATGAAGAAAATCAAATATCATGATATTTTTTGACCAAATACCTCTATCGATATTGCGATGATATTAAAGGGTTGACTATTGGTGCTTTCACAAAATATCTAGACAATAAGATTTTTGATAAATATACATCTGTAATGTTGATATAAGCAGGTTACATCACTTTACTGTAATGCAGCCTTTAAAACCAGGAAAAGACGACAGTTATGCCATATTACGGTATCCCAAATCTAAGATGGTATCTAACTTTATGACACAGCTTTGTTGAATACTCGATTCTGATTGGTCGATCACGGCGTTCTATGGTCTGTTATTTATTTACAACAGACCGTTGCTATGTATAACAGACCGTTGCTATGGGCGCAGTTCTGACGTCGGACTCTGGCGGACCGTTTTTTATGTCAAATTACTGATTTCTTAAGTAAGTAGCCGTGTAATAAGCGGGATAATGTACATCTAGCGGTTCAATGTTGTGAAATAAACCCCTTCAGGACGATGAGAGACCCTTCCGCTTCGCGTCTGGGTTTATTTCACAACAATGACCGGCTCGCTGTACATTATTCCTTACTCATATCACGATATTGATATTATATAATACAGTAAACAATATAGATAAATTGTCCAGCCCTACCATCTAGTCTTAAGTGTCACACAGCACACACTGTGCCAGTGCATACTAGATTATGACGTGACCACACTGCAGGTTATCACCTTCAACTGCGAGAACCGCCTGAAACTCCCATTTATTTTCCGGGACTCTGATGGACTCTAAAGCACAACTTTCTACATTGTTGACCTGCTGGCACGCTACTTCATCATCCAACGTCCAATCTCTCTCCGTCTATTGTTAAACGTCAACTTTCTCCTCTGTCGCTGAATAATGAAGAAAGGAAGGAGAGGAAGTGGGCCACTTCATGTCCTTTCTCTCTTCATTATTCAGCGACTGTCCTGTAACCCACCTCACTGTGTCTTCCTCCTGACTTTAGTCCTCTGACCTCTGAAGAGATTTTTGTCTCTCTCTTGATGACAAACATTAAGCCATTCCATACACCTGGACTTTTCAAGTTTCCCTTTTGACATCTTTTTGTAGTCTCTCTGGTCATACCCGTTTTGAATCAGATTTCTCTCCACTTCTACAAGTATTAACCCTTATCAATCGAACAACCTGATTAAACTGGTCCTGATTGGTTTCATATAGAGCTCAGCATGTCCTCTTTCTAGCAGACAAAATATTTATATTATTGTTTGTTCAGCTTAGTGTATTTGTTCCCCACATAGTGTATTATGTCTGATCTTGTGAGTGGACACAACATTGCATTTCTAGACCCTCTGCCTATAGAAATCATGTCTACATTAATATATTAGGAGTCATTTTTTGCTATTATTATTGTTTATCAGGGCTTTCAACGTTAACGCGATAATAACGCATTAACGCAAAATCGTTTTAACGCCACTGATTTCTTTAACGCATTAACACAATCAATCTTTCGGAGGATCATACGAAACTAGAAAACCTAATCCAATGGTACCAAGTATGTCATACATATTTGCCCACTCCCATATTGATAAGAGTATTAAATACTTGACAAATCACCCTTTAAGATACATTTTGAACAGATAAAAAACGTGCGATTAATTTGCGTTTAATCATGGACAATTATGCCATTAATAGCGATTCTATATTGTAATCGATTGACAGCTATTCTTAGTGTTCTTTAGGAAGTCACTGTTCTTTAGTAAATTACTATTCTTTTTTAAAATTTTTTACTGATGTTATCTTCATGAGACAATTGTTACCCACAATCAAACATAGACTTTTCAGTTTCACTGATTCTGCCATACATTATGTATGAATGCACACATGCATACATAAATCTCCCACGCAACCGTTTTATCTATTTATTTATCTTTTTTGTGTGTGTGTATGTGTATTGGGTATGTGAGCTACCAGCTTTCATTGTGAGCTACCATCATTTTCCAGGAAATATGCTTAAAAGGTAAATGTGTTTCTATGGCAACAATTAATTGCTGATACTTGTCTCAACGAGGAAAAGTTTAAATGATGTGGGCGATCTGCAGTATACCAATATGTTGGCTGTGAGTGTGCGGATTCACAAGCTCCAAGTGTGTGCATGTGTGTTGAATGTGCACAGTGTGTGTGCGCGCGCTCTACACCTGCTTAAAGCTGCCTTCAGCCTCTGCAGTGCCAACTCTTACTAAAACGTACAGTACAGTCTTACAGAGAGAGACACAAATGGACCATCTATTACACAAATTGCCCTGAAAAATGAGCCATCAAAATGAATTCATCTCCTTAATAGGAGAGACCACCATTCCTATCATTGTCAAAACCCTTCAGTTAAAAAATGAGCAATAAGTAGGTCTCCATCTGCCAGGCCAGCCCGTTCGGGGGTTCAATTCAATGAACTCCATTAAGCCATAGGACATTTCTTGGCTGATGAGACTGAACTGCCTAAAAAAAGAGGAGAATATCAGGGAAATAATTAAATTCCAAAGTAAATGGGGAAACATACTATCTAATGAAAACTGTGACTGAACCCGAAGCCTTAAAGTGCATCCTGGCCTCATGAACAGGTAGACCAGCTAAACTGAGAGACCTTCACTCCTCTGAAACTACAGCAGCAACTTACAGTGTTGTGATGGAATATGAGAAAAATAGCCACATCAGTGTGAATTTCGTTAACGGAAACTATGACGAAATATGTTTTTTTCCATGACTAAGACGAGACGACGACGAGACGGCGCCGGAGTCATTAAACACTTAACGGTGACGATATCAAACATGCAATAAAGTTGAAGAAAATGATGTCTAAAATGTAGTTTAAAAACATAAAAACCTTTACCAAAATCTCTCTTTAGCTTTGTCACCTTCCACCCTCTCTTTCCCTCTCTCTGTCACTCTCCCTCTCTGTCTCACACACACACACACACACACACACACACACACACACACACACACACACACACACACACACACACACACACACACACACACACACACACAACGCGTGGCGGCGGCGCTCAGTCCGTCTCTGTCCTTCTTGTTTCACACCTCAATCCTGACAATTTTGCTCCTATAATGCATAAAGTTGGCGGTTTGCGGGTCGGGTTCAGGTTCAGCTGGTTGAGTAACGCATATTTTACATGTTGGGTGGATTGAACTATCTGCAAAGCTGCATTTTTAATAATTCAACCTGTGTTTTTGATCAGATAATGATAAGATACAATTTTATCTGAGCTAAGTTTGACTAGAATGACAGAAATGTTCATTGTAATCTGATGACTAAACACGGCTAAGATTTTAAGAGAGAAAACATTTTGAACTAAGAATCAATTGACTTTTCAGTGACTAAAACGTTTTGAGTTGTCGTCGACTAAAACTAGACAAACTATGAAGGATGAAAAATGACAAAAATGTGACAAACTAATAAGCATTTTCGTCTTAAGACAAAGACTAAATCTAAAATAGCTGCCAAAATTAAAACTGTGCCGCATTCAGAGAATTAGAATGTGTTATATCTTGTTTTTAGCTGAGATTGAGAAATAAGTGTTACCCTAAAGAGGAAGGTTAATTACTAATTTATTTGCACAGTGATTGACAGTAATTTCCCATTTGAGAGCAATTAATATCTGCATTGTTGGAGTTATGTCAAAATTGCAATATGGCCCATTTGAATTTGAATTGTGTGTGATAGTAGATGGGGGGGAAATTAGTGTCGGAAAGATAAGGTCCGGAGGAAACCCCAGAGAGAGAACTTCACGAGACGTTTATGAGACCTTGTGCCTTTGCTCTTGTAACGCCACATTTCAGAGACACATGGTGTGTGCACCCACTGAAAATCCCATGTACATGGACACACACACACACACACCTACTGTACAACAGTCTGAACACAAGCCACAGGGGGTTTTTAGAGGAGAGAGAGATGGAGATGACGAGGGATGCTTGAAAGACTTGCACAGACAATCCCATGGTACTCCGAGAAAAACCCAAGTCCGCGCTTGCTTTCATTTCTGATACAAAGAGAGAGACAGCAGAGAAAGTTGAGCAAACTTTGCTGAAAGCCTAAGGCAATAGACAAAAAACTACACTGCATAAGCTACTGCAAGTGAACTTTTCACATGAGGATAGACTGAAGATTAGATTTCTTCTCTCTCCTTTGGTAAAAACCAAATCAAATAGCAATGTATTTGTTCAGTGCATGCGCTTTGAAAGTTATGGACGCGTTTCAACGTAGCGTAGACTTCACGGGTTGCTGTAAGCGCCTCCTAATGAAGCTGGTGTTGGTTGATCGTTCATCGTTAAGGCGATCGGATTTAAATCGTGCACGATATAATAATGCAATAATGCTCACGTTCACGTCTCTAAAGAAACAAAGTTAACACTTCCTCCCCCACATAATATGATAATGTAGCGGAAACCCAAGTGTATGTGGAGGTGTTCAACATAAAAACGACTGCGTTTTTTCCCTTGTTTTTCTCTATATATCTATCTGCAAGTGACTCAAGATTTTACTAGCACATGATGGATCCCCTGAGTGTAAAATCACCTCTCAACTACAAATCTCTATCTGTCTGAAGTAGCGTTGGGCTCTCCTCACACTCTTCCCCAGTGTGTGAGCTGAAATATAAGGCATTGCTGCTGGAAGGGGGGGTATTTGTTGCGGGGCCGACTGGGGGTTTCGCACATTCATTCTTTGCTTGCATGACTCTTTGCATAGTAAGGCACCGGAGCGGAGCAAAGTGAGGCACTGTGCCACGAGCATGACTCCCGTAGCTGGTGAATGTGACTGGTGACCCGTGCAACCAAAACTCTCCGCCAATATACTGTAGATTGAGATGCATAAAAAAATACTGATATTTAAAGGAGCAGTGTGTAACATTTTGCGAGATCTATCGCCAGAAATGGAATATAATATTAAGTAGGATTTCTTTAGTGTGCTGTCACTGGGGCTGTCAATTGATTAAAACATTTAATCGTGATTAAGCGCATGATTGTCCATAGTTAATGTGATTATTCGCAAATTAATCAAATTTTTTATCTGTTCAAAATGTACCTTAAAGGGAGATTTGTCAAGTATTTAATACTCTTATCAACATGGGAGTGGGCAAATATGCTTGCTTTATCCAAATGTATACATATGTTTATTATTGTAAATCAATTAACAACACAAAACAATGACAGATATTGTCCAGAAACCCTCACAGGTACTGCATTTAGCATAAAAAAATATGCTCAAATCATAACATGGCAAACTGCAGCCCAACAGGCAACAACAGCTGTCAGTGTGTCAGTGTGCTGACTTGACTATGACTTGCCCCAAACACTGCATGTGATTATCATAAAGTGGGCATGTCTGTAAAGAGGAGACTCGTGGGTACCCGTAGAACCCATTTTCATTCACATATCTTGAGGTCAGTGGTCAAGGGACCCCTTTGAAAATGGCCATGCCAGTTTTTCCTTGCCAAAATTTAGCGTAAATGTCATTTAGTGCCAAATTGCCATATTTGATTCAGACTGCGGCGCCCCCAAGTTTGAAGTTGATAAAGTTGTTGTAAAGTTGTGACAAAAATATTGTCTTTCTCATTTACACCCCCCTCCTCATTTTCTCGCTGCAATCCTTATAGACTATAGTAGAATTAATTAATCCTCAGTGAAGATGAGCAGACAGGAGCTCAGCCTTCTCTTACACTCTAATTGTTCCAGCGAGACTGAAACTCAAAATGATACTCATCTTGAAGGGTGCGCGAGTTTGTGTTAGCTGGTTGGTCCCCCTTGACGGCCGTTGCTTGTCTCATTCTTGCTGTGATCCTTTGTTCCAGTCTGCTCCGGGCTAGTCCTGAATTACTATGCGTATTAAAGCAGCAACTACTACATGGTGTATGAGTCTATGCAGTACGCTGCTCTTTATGATATTTGAGTTGTTTTTTTACTTGTAGAGAAGAGTTGGATCGATTTCCAGTTTGGCCAGTCTGGTCTGGTGTACGAGCTTACACCAGTTTGATTTTATGCAAACACATTCTGGCAAAAGTCGCCTACATCAGCAACCTGTGTCCTGAGATCAAATTTCAGTAGAGGTGGGAGGGGGGGAAAGAGGCGCATGTTGTGTTTGTTTACTAGACATTTCATGTGTTTTTGGGGGTGTCGAGACAAGATGAGTTTCCGCCAGTCATTCTATTGCAAGCATGGCGGCCCGTAACGTTAGCGAGTGTGCGTGTGACTGACGGTGAGTATGAAGTTAGCGGTAATGCTATAGCTGTGAACGTAGCAGTGCAGTGTGTGTACAGTTTATACTATTTGTCGGTGAATAAATGCTACAACTCCTCAAGACCCAGGACCAGCTTTTCTCATTTTTTGTGACAAGCCGCTCCTCCGAGTTTTGGTGGGATGGCTGCCGAGTCGAGTCCGACAACTAGTGGTAAAATTCGGTATACCGGTCCAGTCCAGTGTTTGGCTCAATATCAAACCAGTTTGAAAATGTTTAAACCGGCCCAGCCCTATTGTAGAGTGGTTCATGGTGCCAGGATGTACGTCCCCGTTGGCTGTCAGGTATTCAGAAGATAGTTAACCGGTAATGGGGATGGGTCTTGCTTTGAGAGGCTGACACGCTGACTTGACTGAGAGAAGGATTATTGGTGCCTGCATCTAAAATAATGTGCTTGACCGTGACTGGGAACACAAGCTTCCCTATTTTCTCCTCTCTTTTTCCAAGAGAAGCCTCTTTGTTCCCACTCATGTCCACATCTGCTAGTTTACTAATGATGATGATGATGCCTGGAACGCCTTTTGCTGAAGGAGGAGGATGGAACTGGCAGGTTGTGACGCACCATGGTGATGCACCATGGTGACGCACAATGCCATAGAATAAGTGTAAACTACAGAGACTCAGACTTGTTTTTATTTCCAGGTCTAGCCGCAGTCTCGACTATTGTTGTGACTATGCCTCTATATGCAGATGCAGCCTAGACAGTGATGTTGTTCACTCAGAACTCTTTGGAACAATACGTACTACTACAGACTCAGTAAGTTTCTAGCTTGAGGATGATTCATTTGAATTAATTCTTTCTTGCCCGGCAGCGCTACCATAGCTCTATAGCCTCAACTGAGAATGTGACGACTGTCAAATCCTTCCGCCGAACCCCAGTGTCAGCATTAAATCCATTAGACAGAGCCCCGTTGCACCTGTACTCACAAGCTCATACTGCAGTCGCCTCACAGATGTATGTGCACACACACGAATATGAACACCATCTCACACACACACACACACACACACACACACACACACACACACACACACACACACACACACACACACACACACACACACACACACAGTGAACATATTCAGGAGTGGCAGTTTTAAAAACCCATTTTCCCCTTGGTTAAGCAAGCAGCAACAACACTTGACTAATGGAAAACCCTGCTCCTAAATGAGGTCGGAGAAATTCTATCTTACACACGCCGGTTGTTGTGAATTCTAATAAAGTCGCGTTTTCATCTCCTGTATGCTGAGTTCTCACACTACTGACGTTTGCCGACAAGGCCGTACCGTGCCAGCTAGCCTCCGAAGCCAGACTCTCGTGAGTTGATATGTATATGTATGCATCTTGTGAGAAGAGGGAAGGTAGGAGAATAAAGTAGGTCCGGCCCCATTTTGCTGTTTTTGAAAGCGTTTCAGTGAAAATGCGAGCCTCCCCAGAAGTTTTGTATCGTGCAATTGCCGGAATTTATGCAATTTCAACCAAACCTCACAAAAGCGTGACATTTCGCTGAATAACGGCAATTTTCCTTGACTTAAACTGTGCAGTGAGCCCTCGTGCCCGTGTAACCGCCAGTATGTGGTGTGCTCAAGATTTTGCCTCCACCACAGAATGGGAGGCCACACGGAAACATCTGACAGGGAGCGTTGTTGTTTTTTTCTTGTCTCTTTCCTACAGCCGGGGAGAAATGGATGGCAACTGTCCCCAAATGTCCTTGTTTTTCATAATAATGATAATAATGCAAGCGTGCACTTTCTATGTTCATTGGTCTCCAGTCACTCAAAAAGTTGTTAAAAGCTGTTGTCACATAAATAAAAGGCATGCAAAGCAATCGATTGGGACCGCTCCACTCTGTAAGCGACGTTTGTTAGGGACCACATCCTTCCCCCCACCAACGTCCCTGGTTGAGGAATGTACTTTGCAGCGAAAATCTGAAATACTGAAAGTCCCCCTTCCTGTCTCATCTGACAACAATCCCCACGAAGCTGGAGATGTGCAAAACACGTATGTTCCCCGTCCCCTGTTGCTCCCTGCACACTTTCTCATAATTGGGCTCCGTACACTCCCACCTGTCATACAGGCTCCCACCGCCGCCGCCGGTTTTATCATCCACTTTCTCCCGTCACTCTGTGTTTGGTCGCAGTGGCATGTCTCTTGTCCCAGCATGTCTGTCTTACCGGTGCTGAAGGTTCTCTGCTGGGTCTTACCCATGGCATTGCTCGCTGTTATATAGAGTTATGTCTTTGTCAAGCTTGTCAACATCAAACAGCTGCTGCGTTGACCTGACATTGACCCTGCTACAGTCTTCTTTTCAAAGAAATGTGCACATTGAAGGGGCAGTTTGCAAAACACACTCGTCTCGCTTGTTTTTCTTTCTCATCTTTTCTCTAGTTTGCCCTGACCTTTTCCTTGTTATATTCATAAGACTGTGGAATCCACACACACACACACACACACACACCGGCTTTGAAAAACTTTGAGGCCCCCCCGAGATTAACATGTTCGCTCTTTCCCAAATTGACTGAATTTGATGGCATAACAGAGAAACAGAAAGCAGCACCAAAATGAAACAGACAGGAATCATATTTGTACCTACATGCATTAAATTGCCATATACTAGATGAACATGACAGAGCACTGGAGTACAGGTTAGAGCAAATAGGAAAGATTGAGGAAGATTGAATTTATAGTCCTGTCAGAAATTGTCCAACACGAGATCTGGTGTTATGGACAGCATGATACCTAGAGCTTACTGTGCCCTATGCAAACATGCAAGAACAAATATACAATGGTGATTTCATGGCATTAATCACTGCCAGGCAGGGTTTACGTTAGCCGGCATATACCAGCTCTTTGCCGGTATCGCGTTTAGTTGTCCGGCAGATTAAATGATCAACAGCGAAAATGTCTGTGGGAAATTATGCCAAATAAATAAATAAATTAATAGCATATTAATTAGCCTAACATTGTAAAATATGTTGCCAAGACAATGTAAATATGAACTTATATTATACAAAAAGTTGAAATGCCTCCGCTCGGCTGTGCTTCTAATCCAATACATTGTTTGTCAAATTCAGTGAATATCTATTCACCTAATATTCATCTAATATATTTTAATTGTTAGACTGCTTCTTCATTTAACTTATTTTTTAAGACATGTCAAATGTAGGCTATTATATGGCTGTCTAAAACATACGTTCGGTAGTTGTTCTATATGGCCGGAATATTGGCTGTCAAAAAAAAAGTCAGCGTAAACCCTGTTGCCAGGTAATAGAAATAGATCAGTTGCAGGACTAATATAAAAGCACTTCACCGCTTTTAATATTTAAGGATTTAATGTAGGATCTTCACCTGGGTCTCACTACGTAAAGGAGAAATTACAATATGTTGCTACATTTTTCCACGAGCAATTGTTTCATTTGCATTTCTTTTACCAAAAATAATCCTCATTTTCATTATATAATACATAGAAAAAATGAATATCAAGACATTTTATTTGTGTTAAACCAGCATGTGTAAATAGAGAGATCGGCTATATATCTAAATCGGTATCTGCTGTGTTTGGTATGAAAGCTTGCTTCGTTAAACTATATACATTACATGACTTTGCATGCATACTAGACATTCTAAATTATATACTGCAGCCAATGCAGTAAAAACATCTCTTACCCTGACATTTTCTAAAAATATCCTATGCTATTCCTTGCAGTTTGGAGCTTGATGTTCATTAGCTGAGGTCAAAAAGTTCATGTTACACTCCTACAAATCATTCTCATAACTGTTATCTCTGTACCTCACTACAGGCTGCTTGCTTGTGAACTGTCCATGCATGAAAAAAAAGACAGCTATATGTGTAGACCCCTAACTAGACTGTAGAGTTTGTTTTTTGTCAAAGAAGTTAGATTCCCTCAACAAAAGTGAAAGTTGTATCGATCTTCTCGTGTAATTGTCGGCAAGAAAGCGAATAAGCACGTTTCCCAAAATGTCGAACCATATACTACTATAAGTCGTCAGTTGAATTCTGGCGTCAACAGTTCTTCACAGTTGGCAGCTTGTATTTAGGGAGCAATCTGTTTTCCAGCTACTTAAAACAAAATAGGTAATAACACTATATGTCGGTTTCACTCCTACCAGCTGTTCCGCCACTGAGAAGGTCATGGCAAAGAGAATTTCCCCTACCGTGATCTATTATGTATTACAAGGTTACTAACAGATGTGACTGGAAATGTGCTGTAACCCTAACCTTATCGCTATGTGTGCTAACAATATGTTCACGGGGTCAATATACTGATGAATGAGATGCAGTTAGTTAAACACTGGGGAATTGTGGTCCCATATCTTGACGTTAACACATGATAACAGGAGAACAGATACGGTATTCGGTTTATGAACAAGTCCCCCTAGTTACAGAACAAAAGAGGGCTCTCCCTAAAACGGTGCGAGTTACTTAGAAAATGTATTTAGGACTTTGATTAGATATGTTTTGAATATGCAGAAACATGAGCAGAACTCTTGCTGAAATATATATGAGCTATTAAAGTCCAGGGGTTTATAAATTAATTAAAATTAATTAATGTATCATTGACTTGAATAGGTGCCACATGCACATTTGAAAAGGTTACTTCCCCAAACAATAGAGACAAAAGGGAAGGGAAATAAGGGAGTAAATCATGCCTACATGTGTGTTGACTCAGCAGGGATGACATTAATTGAGAGAAGTTGATCTACAGGAGAGAGAATAAGGCCTGAGAGCCTTACTGAATTATATTACGTTATATTTTCATTAGGGATGTCAATCAATTAAAATATTTAATCGCAAATTAATCACACATTTTTTTATCTATTCAAAATGTACCTCAAACGGAGATTTGTATTGAAGTATTTAATACTCTTATCAACATCGGAGTGGGCAAATATGCTTGCTTTATGCAAATGTATGTATATATTTATTATTAGGAAATCAATTGACAACACAAAACAATGACAGATATTGTCCAGAAACCCTCACAGGTATTGCATTCAGCATAAAAAAATATGCTCATATCATAACATGGCAAACTCAAGTCCGACAGGCAACAACAGCTGTCAGTGTGTCAGTGTGCTGACTTGACTATGACTTGCCCCAAAACTGCATGTGATTAACATAAAGTGGACAAGTCTGTAAAGGGAAGACTCGTGGGTACCCATAGAACCCATTTTCATTCAAATATCTTGAGGTCAGAGGTCAAGGGGCCCCTTTGAAAATGGCCATGCCAGTTTTACCTCACCAAAATTTTGCGCAATTTCGGAGCGTTATTTAACCTCCTTCGCAACAAACTAGAATAACATGGTACCAATGGATTCCTTAGGTTTTCTAGTTATTATGCCAGTATCTTCACTCTAGCTTTAGATCTCAGCCCGCTACAACCTAAAAATTGCAAGTTGCGTTAATGCGTTAAATAAATTAATGGCGTTAAAACAAATTTGCGTTATCACGTTAACTCAGACAGCCCTAATTCTCATATTCTGAATTGTCACCCGATGCCTGGATTTGTTTTCCCTTCACATAAATAAAGACATTTCCACCATAAATTGATGCATACAAATTCAACAGAATGCAGGAAATGAAGTGTTTGACGCTCAAATTTTCCACGCTAAATATGTCCCCCCCCCTTCAATGTTGAAACAAAACCTATGCCCTTGCTGCACAGACTCCATCCTGTACCGCTTATTTAATACAATATTAAGCAAGTAGAAAAAAGCAACTCTCGACTGATTAAGCAGCTGGGTGAGTTGAGGAACATGGAGGAGAGGAAGAAAAAAGTCTTTTGACAGCTAACTCATTATCTATGTCGTTATCCTCCAGTAGCCAGCTCCTTTTCCCCCTCACCCTCTTTCTGTCTCTCTCTATCTGTCAGTGGAGGGATAAAATCCCTCTCTCCTGAAGGCTTAGCAGAGATTATCCTGGTGTCCCAGGGGAGGGTGGAAAGGGTGCCGAGATGCCACATTACAGATGTAGCAAACGTTAAAGTGAATTTAATGGGCGGAGGGATAGCAGGTATGAGGATCCTATACCTCTGTTTCTCTCTCTCTTTTCTTTCTCTATTTCTCTATCCTTCCTGTTTATCCCTGTAATATCACTATGCTCTCAATTCACCAACCGCCACTCTCTGTTACAGCCTTGTGCCGCTTCCCGTTCCTTCCTGAACTTGCTCCCTTTTGCATTAATTGTAATGATAAATACATGTAACTTACCTGATTTAGATTTGAAATGGATTAATCCCCCCTTATTGCACCCCATCTTTCCTACATTACCTCTTGTCACAAATACCCTCATTTTATTTCATTATACAACACCAAGTAGTGTGCACCGCTCCTGCCCTGCCCCACTCTCCCTGCTGAATATGTAACAACTGAAAATTCAAATAAAATCCACCCACACTTCTGTCTCTCACCTGGCTTCTCTTTGGTGAGCCCAGTCCCATCTTCTCTGCTCCCTCTCTTGTACGAAACTAATAAGCTCGACGCTTTTTTGTTCAAAGTAGCTGGAGGGGACACAAGTGACCCATTGACACTCGCTCTCACACATATGCATACACACAGTAAATAGAAGTAATGACAGGCACCTTATATCAGCTGTGCGGTATACGTATACTATATACATTAACATTCACTGCAGTTGCACGCAATAACAATGTGGTTAAACGGACCGCTGGCTTAAAGAATAATTCTGGTTAATTACAACAGAACTTATTTGAAAAAGCATGTTGCTGTGTTCCCAGTCAGCACCGTGTTATTATCACCTATGAAAATGATGGCCTTAATTGCAACATCCTTTGGGGGAAATGTAACGCCATTCGAATTACGCTTTCTATTAACTAAGGCTGTCAATTGAAATATTTAATTGAGATTAACCGCACGATTGTCCATAGTTAATCAAAATTAATCACAAATTAATTGCACATTGTTTATCTGTTCAAAATGTACCTTGAATGGAGATTTGTCAAGTATTTAATACTCTTATCAACATGGGAGTGGGCAAATGTGCTGCTTTATGCAAATGTATGTATATAATTATTATCGGATATCAATTAACAACACAAAACAATGACAAATATTGTCCAGAAACCCTCACAGGTACTGCATTTAGCATAAAAAATATGCTCAAATCATAACATGGCAAACTCAAGCCCAACAGGCAACAACAGCTGTCAGTGTGACTTGACTATGACTTGCCCCAAACTGCATGTGATTATCATAAAGTGGGCATGTCTGTAAAGGGGAGACTCGTGGGTACCCATAGAACCCATTTTCATTCACATATATATTATAATCCGTTATTATCAGTCTAAATTCAACAATTGGAGGAGCTAACGTATGCATCCTCTGATACATACTTACAGGAAAGCTCATGAATACAACAGACCTTTACCTCCTTATCTGCTATGCAACTGTAGCCACGCAGCTGACTGACAGGCAACGCATGGCCGTGTATTTTTAGCTTTAAATTAAAATTGAACAAGAGAAACTTGCAATGTTTTTATTTTTTTTTTCCTTCTTCGTTCAGTCAGAGCCACTTATGTATGCCTACTGAGACACACCACATCTTTAATTGGCTTGTTCCATCTTATTCAAATTCATATTCTAAATATCATTACGTTGTTTTTTTCCCCCTCCAACCCATTAAAGTTGTGTGTTGAAACAAGCCCCTGAGACAGGACCCCTGAATGGCAATGTACCTTATCAAAAACACGGGCTGAGGAGGGGAATATTAAAGAGGGCACTGTGAGATGAAGCGAGCCTGTTGTAAAGGCGCCATCAGTAATGTTTACCGTGTTTTGGACAACACTGTACGATGTAGCCTACAGATTTTTTTTTTTTTAATATTCATCTATATTTCCTTCTTTCTTTAATCTTCATAGACACCTTTACTGTGTGGAAAACAAATGAATCTACATAGGCTTTTATGATGCATTCATTGGTCCCATAATATGCGTGTCACAGGTGAATTGTGCAAAACAATACATGCCTCAATCGGCACTAGAAATAATCATAGAGAGAGCTGAAAACACAAGATGATTGAACTTTTGAAATAAGCAACAAAGAGCTCGCAAACCTCCATTTTTGTTTATCGAACCGGGCTCGAGAGCAGTGCTGGATGAGGTGCGATGTGTTCTCCGCTGCCAGCTTTCGCGCTGAAAAGAAAAATTGTTAAATCTGAGAAAGGAACCTATTGCAGCAACATGTGCACTTCTAGAGCCAGTCTTCTTTATTTACTGGCAACATGTGCTGTGTGACAGCGGCCACAGATGGCTTGAAACACGACAAAACAGAAGAATATAAGTAACGCACACATTAAAACAACAACGCAAAACAAAAGCCACCCAATTATAAAAATTCACAAAAACACGCATACACATATTTGTGCACTAGCTCACATCAGGTGCCCAAAATGATTAAAGATTTAAGGATTGGCACGGGCTTACCTTTAAGCTGGAAGATCCAAGGTTTCAGAGCACCCACCAGAGTTCGCATCGGGAACTGCTTCGGCGTGCAGAAGATGAATGGAATAAAAGTGATAATGGATTCGGGAAAATAGGCGGAGGCTGAATTTGATGTAAGACTGCTGTGGGGGTAGAGGTGGAAGAAGAGTGATCACAGTGTCAGGGAGTGACTGCTTCTGCATTCATTCAGCAACCATCCCCACACTGTGGCAGTGTGTCTGCAAGCAAAGTGAGAAACTGGCCCAACTCAGTTCTGCCATTTAGCTCCATATGGCTTTCTCCTCGGCATTCTGCTGCACACATGTTCTTGTCAGACACATCTGGGCACGGGAGAGCCTTCAAACTTAATATACAGCCCATACACTTAAAGTAAATTTGCCCCCTTTCTACAAGCAGAGAGCGTATTTGAATTTCAAACATTTTCCAAATATTAACCACACCACGAGCTAAAAGGCGTTTAGAAAACCCGACAATCGGCTCAGTCCAGTCTAGCCGACAAATTACCTGCTGTTTGGACAAAAGGATTGACGTGCTGTTAAGGTTGAACGACAGGAGAACACTGAGCGTACATGATTCCCGCCGCAAATGAGACGGCGTGGCGTAAGATTGTATCGGAGTAGAAATGTCATGCCTCTCAGTAATGTCTCCATCAATAACAATGAATCAGAAGGTGTTAATACAGCTGCGTTTTTGATAAGCCGAGGAAAGGATCAGACACTTATCCTCTTCACGTGTTTCATCTGCTAATAACTGCCTGTTATTTCTGGCAGATCTGTCAACAAATCAAGATTTAGAAGAAGGTGATGTAAAGGATTAATTTTAAATTTTAAAATTTTAATTTTAAAAGAAGTCAAGAAAGAGATGAGGATGATTACGGTTTAATTGTGTGTGTGTGTGCATGTGTGCTAAAGTGAAAGAAAGAAAGGAAGTAAAAGGATGAAAAAGAAATACGAGACAGCACAATCAAAAGGATCGGGTTTAAATGAGCTTAAAGGCATAAATATTTTACTCCCCTTTATTTTTAAATTGTTGATGTGACTCATGAGTAGCTGTATGTGACTTGTTTGACTGTGGAGAACTTTCTTCAAAAGTTAGGAATACATAAATTTCACATTCATGAGGGACCACGTCGAGGTAATGTTGAAGAAAAGCATAGCATCAGCTCCCTGATGGCAAGTAGGGTAGACTTGTGCTGACGATGCATGACTAAAACACACAAACACACTTGTACTTCCTCTCTCTCTCTCTCTCTCTCTCTCTCACTATCTTGTCACAGGATAACTTTAGGAGAGAGATGCTGACTGTCAACAAGCTAGAAATAACATGCATGTTCACATGTTCTCACCGTTTGACTGAATCTCTCTTTCTGGCTCTCCTCTCTTTGTCAAACACACACACATCCGTACAGACCATGAGCTATACCATCCATGGCCATCGAGTAGTATGATAAGAGCTACAAGAATGATAGATGGGACGTATTTCATACTCCATATATGTATGGTGACCCTGAAAGCTCAACACACTGCAGCTTGATAAAACATGTACAAAGAGACAAAATGCAAATGAAAGAAGAAACATCTTCACCAAAAAAAAAATTGAAAAAACAGAAAACGCCATCTGATACAGGAACATGCTGCAAAATCAAGAAAAACATCAAAATACAGAAACGCGCTTCAAAAACAGAAAACGCGATCGTATACAGAAACGTGCTGCAAATTCAGACAACACAGCCGAATACAGAAACATGCTGCAAATACAGAAAACGCAACTAAATAAAGAATAGCACAGCAAAAACAGAAAACACAATCTAGTACAGGAACGTGCTGCAAATACAGAAAACACAACCAAAAACAGAAATGGCAAAAAAAACAGAATAAAACAACCAAATAAATTCTGCAATTAGGCCTGCATGATCAGAGGAAAATCTGCGATGGGCGATAACATTGTTCAATATTGCAATGAGGATATGACTTACGATGAATAAGCAAATATTGAAGTGTGCCTATTAGCTATACATTTCTGGAAATGGATTAGAATTCAATATTTTAAACATAATTAGGGCTAAATGTTGTTTCGAGAGCAGCAACAGTAATGTTTACAACAGCAAAGCCACTATATAAACTCAATGATATTTCACTGGAAACTAATAAATATGTCCATAAAATAAATCATACTCCTGACATCGAAATACTAAGTGAAGTCTGTACAGAATGAAGAACACAAACATCAGTCCAGTAGGGCCTATCAGTCATTCATCCTGTCCTTCTCCTTCTGCTGATGTGATTCGCTGCCTACAGGTAACGTTACCGCTGGTAGAGAGAGGAGTAGGAGGCTGCTTTGTCCTCAGCCAACAGCTAAGTTTACAAGAATTTGCCAGATTTTAAGATACAGTATGTGGCAAACTAAGCTCAACAGTTAGACAGCTTTTGGTTTAGCTTGTGTAGCCGAGGGTGATGTTCACCTTTACTTTATGAAGGTAATACAATAATAACACAGAGGCTCTCCGTAGAGAGACTCACCTAGACTGCAACAACTTTATTACTCCAACCCTTGTCAACAACAGCGCATCACCGCTTTACTCCGTCCGTTCCACCCTTCACAATACAATCCCCGGACACATACACTGGAACACTGCTTACTAGAGGGAAGTCATTATTCAGAGCCTTCACTAAGAAGCAACTCAACAAAATAGCTTACACTTGTTTGCAACAATTCACAGAGCAGAAAGAGCAGATTAAAATAGCACTTTTTTGCATGTTTACATGATTACATGTTTATGCCTGTTGAACTTGCGAAGGTTTTAATGCACTTACAGTAATGAGCGTAGTTGTCGTCAGCTCGACTTCACCTGGTTCACTTCACTGTCTCCACCGCGGCCTCTCTGATCAGCTGCTCACTGACTTTGCTTCGTGTGTGTGTGTATGTATGTGGAGAGCTCCTCCACAGCCCCGAAATAGAGCAGGGGAGAGGCTTCAGCGTGATAGTAAATATTACGGGGCATGTTTATATCGCGATGATGATGAAATACAATTAATTGAATCGGAACACAACGGGAATAAGTTACAAAACAGCAGGAGTTTCCAGGGGACCCTAAAAAGTGATGATATTTTGTATTGCCTGGAAACGTCTGTATTTGGTTGGGTGTGCTTTCTCACTTTTTAGCACGTGTTGTCAAATTGGTGAAGACCTTTTTCTTTATTAGCTTTAGTTTTGCCTTTTTGCATGTGTTTTCTTAAGTTAGCGAGTTAAGCTCCGTACACATGTCAAGGATTTCAAAACCAAAACATTTCACAGCACCAGCAGAGTATCTGTACAATCAAAACTTCTAAAGAATAATAATAAAAAAAACATCCCTACCGCGTAATCCCAATATGCACATATGTGTATGAGCACAGCACAAAACCTAATTTTACTGGCACAAGAGCAGAGCGGGATATTATCACATAATCTGTATCAAAGCAGTGAAATAGAATCTGGTGATATGTGGCCTGGCCTAAATTACCACCACCCATTAATAATCAGCCATGACATGAAGATATTAGGGCTGTGACAAGACCATTTATGTCAAATCCTTTGTCTAACCCCAATTACAAGCCACATTATGATTAATTTACTTCAAACAAAAGCCTTCCCATTTGAGGAGAGTATTTCTTTTTTAAGATAAAGAACCATCTTTTCAAATCCTTTGCCTGATAGGGTTGTGTACCATGTCAGGTTTCCTCAAATCACATTTTCAACAGAAAATTACGTCTGAAATACCGCCTTCTTGCTTTGGATTCTAGTCGTGAAGATTTAATTCGTATCCTCCGGGTTCATTATTTGGTCTCTTCAATAAACAACAAGGTTTTTTTTTTTTTTTATATACATTTAGCTTATTTTTTCATGCTCACAGAAAATAAAAATATAGTTTGCCGTTTTTGTGCCTTTTTGCCAGTTGAAAAAATGCAGCACAATGGGATGAATCAGAGCTATGAAATAAGGTCACATTAATACAAATTACACAGTAACTGGTTATAAAACTGTATAAATATCTACCTCAGTTGTGCAGCAAGAGACAGAAAGAGAGCAGTATGAAGGCCACGCAAGATTAAATCACATTATATAAAGTCTTCCGCTGCAAAATCAATCTAGAATCATCACTTCCAGTATGAACTTATCGCCAACTTTCTTTCACTTGTATAGTTTGATGTGCAGGTTTTAAAATTTGTAGTTTACAACTTAGTTCATTCATTTCAATCCAAGTTAAGTTGATCGCTACGTGAGAAGAAGCTCATCATCCCTGTAGGCCGAAAGCGGTGTGACCACACATATCACGAAGCTGTGACACGAGCTACTGCAGCTACTACATTACGCAACGTCAGTCTTCACATCATCTCTATGTCCCTCTGTGACTGGTAATACCGAGTTTTATTGCCCATTACCGTGCGGAAAACATAACATTTTTTAGTGTTTTTTTCCCCCTGAATTTATCACACATAAAATATCAGCTCTGCAAGCATCAAAACAGAGTCTAATGCACTGCGAAATCTCAGATAACACCCACCCAAAATCACAGCTACTCCAAACAAGAGGCACTTCAGCTGCCAAATGTCATACAATTTCTCCTCATGAACATGCAAATTTATGCAGCTAGGTACTCCAACACCTAATCTGCTCTTTAAGTGTATACTGTACCTGCTGTGTAAGTGCTTTACTGTGTATTGTTGTTGAATTATGGCATTTCAAAAGATGAAACTACAAACACAGACGCGCTTGATCACGTGATGCATACGTGCATAATGCTGATAGATTGTTAGAAATGGATGATGTAACATTTTATATTCAAGCAGATATACACCATCAAGTTGGGCCTTTTTTTTATTAAGTTTCTATAAAAAAAAGTAACACACTAGATGGATAATAGAGTCCGCTATTAAGGCTACAGGCTGTTAATCACGATCATTTTTCAGCCCTTACGGCCAAGTAAAAGGTGGATGATGGTGTCGGAGATGTATTGCTGTTTGTTTTAGTTTTTTAGAAGATCTCAGTGTTTCCCAGTGTTTTATAGTCCGGGAGTCGTGTGCTGACGTCTTGCCAGATCTTAACAAGGCTGAACTGTAAACTTTACTATATCTGTAGCTTTATACGAGTGTCTTATAGCTTACATCTGGTGTAGTCCATAGAACGCCCACACAGCTAATTCTTTTTTACTAGCCCCATCGTTTAGTCCACTGCTGTGTCTCAAACTTGCAAACCAACATTCAAACGCTGCCCTTTACCACTCTCAAAGTAAAGTCTTCTAAATGATAAGAAGACATATATTTATATCATGCACACATGAACACACACACACACACACACACACACACACACACACACACACACACACACACACACACACACACACAACTTGAGCACTTCAGTAGCCTACGTGCATATGGAGCAGGTCTGTAAGCTGTCCTCCTTAGTAAAGGTGGAGTTGAAGCCACGGACCTCCTGCTGTGACTGAGTGGGAGTGCAGCCTCTACAAACATCTCCAGCTATCCCTTGCTCTTTTCTTCTCAGTGTGCTCACACACACACAATATCAGAGTACACTGATACGTTGGCTAGAATGTGTGTTAAGTATGTCTACAGTCTGTGGCTTAAGTGTTAGTAGTTTTAGACCTTAAGAATAAGAGCAGTTCCGCTAAGTGAGGGCATTTTTGCCTGGTCGAGATTTTAAATTTAAGATTAGAATTAGGTTTAGATTACGGTCATTTTTTGCTTGTTATTTTTAGTACAAAAAAATAGGTAGGACAAAATTGACTTACTCATTTATTGCTGGTGTTGTGTGTATCATATTTTTAGTCAAAATCTGGATATCTTATTCAATAAGACCCAGTTACATTTTTAAATCATTATATCATAAAGTAAATATATACGTTTTAGTGCCAATAGTGAAGTATTACTAGCTGCTACAGTTAAATTAAAAAAGATATAGAGATACACCTGATCGTGCTTTCCAATTGGTCATCATAGGCCATTACATTGTGTGTGCGTGCGTGCGTGTGTGCGTGCGTGTGTGTGTGAAAGAGAGGGTAATCTCTCTAGACCATTTCCCCTTTGCTGGATTGCTGAGAGGCTCACTCCGGGTGAGTGCACATGTGAGATGGCGCTCTGGGAGCTTCCTCATAAAGTAAAAGTATAAAGTGGGCTCTTTATTTAATGCCTCCCGATCGGTATGATACCGTAGTGACGACAGAAAAGACACGAGGTAGTGAGTACGGGACTAGAATTTCTGGGTCCCCCCTGACTAAGGCAAACTTGGGGCTCTGAAACCATAGTTATCTCTGATCTCTTGCATGTCCCAGGACTCCTGTCTGAGCTCCATGAATCTTTCAGAGGCCGGGCACCTGTTCCGTGGTTGTCGGGTAGGTAAAAAAAAACAACGTCGAGAGAGTTGGGATGGTGCCAACTCTCGGAGATTGCTTGCCCTTGCTTAACGGAAACACTTTGCATATAGTCCGTCTTTTTCATAGATATCCTGCAGCCGGTGAAAGACCGGCAGAGTATATGTGAAAGGCTCTCCAACAGACCACTTTGAATTACTGTAAAAGGTAAAAGGGCACCATGTTTAGCTTCTTAAGTGCTTCACACTCCATCAGCCCCCATCTGGCCCCAGAAAATTGTAAAGACTTAGCTTTCTTCCTTGTCAATGGCTTCCTTAAAGCCGGGCGGTGATTTAGTTCAACTGTCACTGCAGATTTAATGGGATATTATTCATACAGCAAGACAGGCAATAAAAATCGCAAGGCTTTGAATGCCCCTGTGTGGAAGAAAAAAAAAAAAAAACGATGACATGTTTGAAGCAGAAATGAGAAAAAGACGATGATGAGAAATATCCGAGCGTGTTCACGTTTGTGTTTTTCTAACTTACAGTGAGGCGCTCTGATTTCAATGAAAAATTGAGTTGACAGGCTTACCTGTTTCACCTGCTGAGCAAGCAGCAGCTGCTGAGGAAGGACATCTCATCATCTTCGGGTTGTTCGGCTTGTGTTTTACCACATTCGTTTGAACTGGAAGCCTTTTTACGCACCATAGTCAGCAATATACTGGAGCTTTAGCACTCGGCCCTCTGTATATACCCACCCTAAGACAAAGGTGCTTGTTGGAAAATCACAAAGCCACTGCTCCAAGTGGTCCCTTTCAGCCGTGCATGCTTTGAATGTGCAGTGCAAACCTATTTTCGTCTCGGTGACCTTTGGTCTGTCATTTTCTGTCTGAACTGGGGTATGGGGGTGGCTGTCCCAAGGTTTTTATTTTATTTTTTTTTTATCAGCAGCTCTCATGAAATGGTGCTCTAATTCATGGTCCTGCAAGACAGACTATTCAGCCGTAGGTGAAATTGAAAGGCCAGAAGTGCCGACAAAACTGCACAGTTGACATACAGTATCAAGATTCTAGGATTACACAGCATTCAAAACCATAAGCAGTGCGCTACTGAAAGCTACTTTTACTTTTCACTCTGCACTTCAGTTGTATTTTCACCATGGCCCTCTCTAAAAACACTTACAGTATATGCTTTCATGCATGGCTAACCCACTGAATTTTATGTATATATATATATAGCTATGCAGAGTTTTGGTTTTACTTTGAGATATCCACGACTGAGATTCACCCCAATACAATGGGGGTGAATAGAATTTCACCTGTGATGCTAAAAGTGACGTCTGGATTAACCAGAGCAATGGTACTGTAGTTTATTCACGCCAAACCTGTTAATGGAAATGGGCCTAATTCTCATTTCTTCTTTTATTGCGACATTTCAAAAGTTTGCTTTAAATTCGGTTGACGGTTAAATTGAAACACGTAGGGCTAACCTGAATGCTTGTAGCTTTGAGTGTTGCCATGGTAATCGACCTCCAAATCAGTATTCGAATACTTCATTTTTTGTTTTTTATATATATATAAGTAGGTAATAATAATGTATAAATCCCAAAATAGCCCATGAAATACAGAATAATCCCACAACACTATTCATTTTTCATATTCAACATTTATTATTATTAGTTATTCTCAGACGGATGTCGCTGTTTTTTATGTGTAGTGGTGCGTGTGTGGACAGTAGGGCGGCAGCGGCGCTGTCCCGGCGCTTCGAATAGTTTCGAATATTTGTCACCGAAGCTTCGAAGCCCAAAAAATGGTATTCGGGACGGCCCTAGAAACACGGCTAGTGAGATCTTATGAGGAATTAACGGGACAATATCGAATTTTTCAAAAATAACTTTTCAATGCTTCCATAATGCCGGGCTTGATACATTTTGCTTTAGTATTTAGCATTTTGCTATTACTATTTAGCTTCCTCAGAACCAAATAGTTGCAATTATCACAAATTAAACTACACATGTGTTTGTTTAACATTTATTCAATAGAGAAAAGATTTGGTGTCATGCTATTATTTTATCATCCTGTTTCACATTGATTCAGCCGTATTAATCAAACCTTCAAGCTATTTAGTACAGCCATATTTTTCTACCTTTTCATGATGGCTGGGGGAGTGTTACAGGTTTTTGTTTCTGCCTGTCTGATGGTGACTAGTAAAAAACGTACAATTTTGGTGTTCATGCTGGCAAATTCATTGGAGCTCTGCACTGACTATTATTGAACTTTTTCTTATGAGGAATGGGAATCTTTTATTGCAGTCAACTTCAAAATCACAGGTCATTTAAACAAAAATTGGTGCCTTGTGCGGGGTTTGGTTTAAAAAAGTGCTTCCTTAACAATCCAGAAGATGATATTGATCTGCTTGGGAAGAGGACGGGAAAAGCAGCAAACCAATACCTGATTAAATTCAGGCTCAGTTTATTTTTTTTCTCTCCCTTCTGCGTGTCAACTCTCTCACTGTGTATGTTTGCGTGGCTCCGTGTGTGAAATGTCACTCAAAAAACTGAATTCCCATCCCTAGTATAATATTTTTTTAATGGTAAGAAGATGTATATAGAAAGTCTTTCGAATGGCAAAACAATCCTAAAACGCTGGATCACTTAGTAAATTTGAAAAAAAAAGAGGATAAAACAGAGTCATAATATGTATGTGTGAAAAACTATACTTTGTCTTGTTATTCTTAACAAATCTCATCACTTTTTGTCCGATACCTTGTTGTGTTTTATTATAACTACTGTTAGCTGAATCATGTTCCCATCGCCACTGTCATTCTTTTTATCAACCTGATTGTTTTATTTTTGATTTAGCTTTTGGGACACACGTCAAATTTCATTCTGATGGAGCCCAATGAATTGAGATCAATTTTGGATCAAACTCCTAGTTGAACACACACACATGGCTCGAAAATCCTTTAGAGAGAATGTGAACAGCTGCAAAAGGTTGCAAATCATTTACTCTGATTAATTCTTGTTCTTCATAACATGACTGTCGTGGTGCCCTGAAACACAATCTGTGTCAATCTGCTCTTGCAGTTAATGCTCCCATACACATGACACAAACACACACACAGCATATTCTGCCATGTTAGACTGAAAACTGGATTTGTTTTCTTATTAAATTCTTTTTTCTGTTTGTATTGAAATGTGCCCACTTATCTCATCACTGTTTCAGAGGTACCGGCTATGATCTGTTTTGCTCCTTTCAGTTTGTGACTGAATAGATTCGATCAGTGACAGGTGTGTGCGTAAGCATGTATGCAAATAGGTGGAAAGCGAAAAACGAGAAGGCGATCGGTCTGATGGCTCGTGGCACACATTGGTGCCGGCACATAAGCTGGTGTATAAAATGGTGCTCAACCTGCATGGGGTAGAAGCTCATCTTCCCTCTTCTTCCCTCCAGCTACACTTGCCATTGCTTCTATTGTTATCTGTCAGATCTTCTTTTGTCATGCTCATAGTGTTATATATTTGGAGTTTGTAAGGGGTAGGCTGTAGTGGTGCAACGGTTCAACAAGCCCCACGGTTTGGTTTGTTTTGCGGTCTTTGGGTCACGATTTTGGTACGGTTTGTTTTGCAAATTAAGGAGAAGAAAAACATAAACCCCATTTTCAAAGGGGTCCCTTGACCTCTGACCTCAAGATACGTGAATGAAAATGGGCTCTATGGGTACCCACGAGTCTCCCCTTTACAGACATGCCCACTTTATGATAATCACATGCAGTTTGGGGCAAGTCATAGTCAAGTCAGCACACTGACACATTGACAGCTGTTGTTGCCTGTTGGGCTGCAGTTTGCCATGTTATGATTTGAGCATATTTTTTTATGCTAAATGCAGTACCTGTGAGGGTTTCTGGACAATATTTGTCATTGTTTTGTGTTGTTAATTGATTTCCAATAATAAATATGTACATACATTTGCATAAAGCAGCATATTTGCCCACTCCCATGTTGATAAGAGTATTAAATACTTGACAAATCTCCCTTTAAGGTACATTTTGAACAGATAAAAAATGTGTGATTAATTGTGCAATTAATCGCAATTGACAGCCCAAATAAATAAATTGATTGATTGATAGTAATGATTGATATTTCTATATTATATGAAGCAATAACACTGATATTACATATGAAATACGACAGGCTACTTAATGGTCAAGTAGGCCTACAGTATGTTGAGATAATTTCCTCTACTATGTCTAGGCCTGTATTTGGTGTGGTGCAACAAGCCCACGGTTCAGTTTGTACATCATTCAACGGTTCGTTTTTATTTATTTTTTACAGTTCTGTTTTGCATCCCAAGTAGGCTGCCAGTTCTGTTCATCACAGTTTCTCCTGTTAAGTAAACCTGCAATAACCATTTTTTGGCCTCTTGGGGCCAGGGAGAACAAGCTATAACCATATACTGGCATATCATCCATCGCCTTCTACGTTAATATGCTAAACTTGTTAACAAACGGCACCCTATTTCTACATCAATCAGATACGGAGCAACATTAGCATTCATTTGGAGCAGTGTTTCTGCTCACCTGATGAATTTAAATAGTGACTCTTCTTTTAGCTCTGTTTTTGGGTATCCACTAACTCTTGTGGAACATGTGACTCTTTTGGATGCTACTGTAAATGCCGATGTGGTGCTGATGTGGTTCTGCACAGTGCGTTCATCAGAGCTTTTTCACTAAAAGCTGCTGCCTGCTGCGGCTGAAAATGGCGCTGATGAGAGTGAACTAAAACAGTGAAGTTGTGGGCTGGAAAGCCAAACCAATGAGTTAAAAGGCACTATAAAGCTGAAGGGAACTGCAGATTTGGCTGATAATTCTCTGTCGATTCATTTCCTCTTCTTCTTTCGTATTCATTATCGTATGTGCCTATTTTCCCATGTTGATTAGGGCTTGAAATACCACGTGCAAACATAAACTTATGTGTCTACTGCAATGGAGCAGTTACCCAATGGGCTTTTTTTGTTTATCCTCTCTTGAAAATGAAATGACATATCGAAGCAGATTTTATATCACTGTGTAAAAGACCTAAAGATGAAAGATTGCACTCGCCATTTATTTTCAACTCGGTGTTACAGAGTAGGAAAATTAAACAAAACATGTGGCATAAATCTTGGCAACCTTCTATAACGTGCCAAAGGCAAAACCAAGCAGGCTAGGAGGGGAGAGAGAGGAGCAGACAGGAAGCTTTAGTAAATGGATCACGCATTTTCATACATATTTATCACGGATAAACAATGGTATTTCAAAGTAAAAGAAGTAGCTTTGTGAAAGTGTTGCAAGCAGGTGACAAATAAGGTTGCATGAGGTTTGGGATGCATTGAAATAGTAGCACAATTTGACGTGGAAACCAAACCTTATCTTAGTTTTCCACTCGCACTCCAAATTATTTGCGGAGGTACTCAGTTGCCTATAAGGCACTTACTTGCATGGCACAGCTAACTGGCAAGTGTCTCTTTATAAAATGACAAATTTAGCAATTATTATCACGTAATACTTTGTACACACCAAGAGAGTGTGACTTAGGAAAATGTTAAAATCTTAACAGGCCAATAAATGGCTTGTGTGACTGTCAGTTTTACATAAAAGGTTCCCCAATAACTCCATGTAGACAGAGCAGATTTACAGGTTGACAGATTATCTAAGTTGTATGTGATCGTAATGAATGTTGAAAGTTTTACAAAACAACACTTCAACATGAGTAAATGCTTTTAACGTATTTGTTATAGTTGTATACAATATGACTTGTACTAAACGTTTGATAGCAGAAGTATTTCAGGAGCAGGAAGACGTTGTGATGTTGCTTAAGAACGATTTTCCTCAATTCTGTTGTTTCAGTGTGGGTGTAATATGGGGTTAGATGATGTGACCTTTGTAATGTATGTCCACATCTCTGCAAATACAATATAATGTGGGAGCTTTCAGTAACTAAGTCAAATCTGCTGGTAACAGGGGGTCACTGTGAGCCTGAAACTGTGGTTAGCAGGCAGGCTTTCCAACAATTACAGTCAGTACCATAAAATCAATAAAGAATGAATTGCACCTGCTCATCTATGTTGTCTCTGACTCAACTATATACATCAGACCAGCCTATACAGGTACTTTGCAAAAAAAGTCAAGTTCGCGCCCCCTTTCGGGCGGTAAAAAAATGAAGACCCCATAAACTTAAATGCAATTTGACATATGTTTGGACTGTAATTTTGACAAGTTCGTATGCATTCATCTCTTGTTATACAAACGTTTGTTTTATGCACATGTCTAATAATTATTTTGCGACCTTGCCGGCACCTGAGCGTTCGCGATACCTTAATAAATGAAGGTTGATCGCTGTCATGTCCCTTCAGTCTTCCCCCGTCCAACACAGTGGCCGGATATTGCTTATCCAGATATCTATACGTATTTGATTGAATCACGTTAGGCTAAGTGTTGTCTGTACATAACCAACCTGTTCCTAGCCAACTGTTTGATCTATAGGCTGAGATTTAGTTGGAGACGACAGTCTGATGCTGCTATAACGTTAACGTATGACTGATGTATTACTGCAGCGGCCTCCCACTCAATCTAACGTTAGCTAGCCATGCTAGTCACTGTCACCAGCATCATTTAGCGATCTACCACACTGGCAGTGCATATTCACGTATCGTATGAGCCTCAGATCTCAGTGTGAAAGCCTCGGTTAACCCGCTACACGACAGCTTTTCGTCGTTTTCTCTCCTGTGACGGCGAGTTTCTTTCCCCCTGAAAGGGAACGCAGCCTCAACGGTGACGCAACGCTGGTCTGGTCTATTGCTCGGAGCCATAAAGCCCCTCAATTATATCTTTTTTAGGACACGGCTAAGGAACAAATCGGAGATCAGCGTTTTTGGATTTATTGTTGGTGCAACCAACTACACAGCAACTCTTCGGCATAGCGTTATTATTATTATTTACAGTTTGTTTAAAGTAGAAGTTTGGAAACATGTTTCAACTTCTTCTCTTTACCCTGTTACCGTCTATGAGGGACACAGGATTATTTTCCCCTAAAAGGGGGCGTGGTTATGCAAGCCTACTCTGGATGACATACTGCCGGTCTGATGTATTGAGTAGAGGCCGGAAAGTAAAGCAAAAAGGTGATGTGTATTTGAATTTGATGATCATGAATGCATCAAAGCAGCACGTTATATGATACTGTAACATACAGTATTCACGTGTCTACACTGGATGAACCCTTACACTACAGGCAGGCAGAAATAAGACTGCGCAGGTACAATATGCCTACCTCAGCCTCTAACTATAGTCTTATTTACTGTAATTGTCACCGAAAATAACAAGTAATAACTGGGGAAACTGTCAGATTGTGCTTCGGTATTATTAAGGCAAAATAGCCAACAGAAAAAAAAAAAAGAAGAGTGCTGATGGAGTAAATTCTCACCTCCTGTCTTGTCACTTTATTTAAAAAAATTGAGATACAGGCCAATCTTCTGCCAAAATTAGGGACTGCTTCAATGCCAGTGGAGTAGCACTTGCACATTTGCTGCAGTTTGAGTCTGAGAGCAAAATGTGGTTACAAAGACACAGCTGCTGATGCAACACCATTTGGGATTTTTCCTTGGTCTCATTGTATTAATTGTTATGGCAAGTGTCATACAAGTTTTAAGAAAACCCAACTTCAGTAAATAGGTTTTATATGGAGAATCTGCAGATATGATATATTTATTGCTCACAGCCTGGTGTTTTTTCAATCCCTATTATTATTACTGTGCTGCAAGTCTACACTAATTAAATTTCATGAAGGTTATTTATCTAGTTAGCATTACAAAAGAAAAATAATGTGTGTTCGGAGGGGGGGTTGTTGGGTTGGGAGTACTGTAGGGTGAGTAGTTTGCTCGCCATGTGGCACAGCGAGAGAAATATGAAGCAGATAAAAAAAGAGGGGCTTATGCTCTATATGAGTCTGTGATTGATTGATTGATAGACAGACAGGTGGATCAATAGATGGATACAGATAGATAGATACAGATAGATAGAGACGATAGATACAGTAGATAGTAGGTGTGGGGGAAAAAAACCTGATTTTTACGATTTTGAAATTGATTCTTTGATGCCAGAATCGATAAATTTGCTTCATTTGAGTCTAAGCGGAGGTTGAAGGAAGCTACCGTTTTTATTGTCGTAGACATACTATAAATACGTGGCGCTACCATCGAAAACAATTCAAATACGTGACCGTAGCGGTTGCCGCGGTTGCTTGCCATCCCCCGCGGTAGATAGATACAGTAGACGGGTCGATAGGTAGGTAGATGGATGGATGGATAGATATAGCAGATGGATAGATACTTCTACCTCCTTTATGTCTCTTGCTTTTATGTCGCTCCCTTCTCTTGTCCTAGAAGTGGACTGGAATGATAATGTGTCTGGGTTAAACCCCTGCATAGTTATATCCTTCATTCAGGACTGTTACACACACACACACACACATACAGTACACGCATGCACCCACAGTGAAGGGGCTGTTGAAATGGAAGAGGTGAAGGAGAGACATGATGATAATATTCATATGATATAATATAGGGGCTTTAAAGGGGAAGGACAACGTCTCGACTAACGGTTAGCGTTGAGATAGCTGTTATCATACAATCTTGGCCTCTGAAGGGTTCCAAGATCACACAGACCTCTTTTGCTTCGACGTGAAGAGCAGCATTTTCATATAATTAGTACTCCAGCTAGGTACACTAAACACATGCATGATGCACAAACACCTGTAATCACATTTGTGTCCACACGTCTCTATGCGCCACTCCTATTTAAACACAAAAAAAGAGAGCACTGACAGTAGTGCGGTGCACAAAGCAACTCAGCCACCCCCTCTGGCTAAAAGAGCCTAAATACCCTGTTAAATATTTTCGTAACCCCCTTTGGCTCACCGGCATCCATTCCCACACCTTAAAGAAGATGATAGTCTCCTCTGCTTTCACATAATTTACCATTTTATAGTCTCATAGATGCAGGAGATGAGCGCATTTGAATGTTGCACCGGTAGAAGAGTCTTGAGGGATGTATCCATTTATGTATAAATTGATGGATATATGTGCAATTTGGTTTGTAAAAAAATTTAATACACCCACTTCTTTGATGACCAACTCCATTAATTTACCAACCAATATCGCCGTGTTGTGATTTAAGGGCACGACAAAGACGGTGAAACACACGGCCGGTCAAGCTTAGAAAATAAGAGACCAAATAAAGTAATATTGCTGGTGGATTTGGCTAATTTTGCGCTCCCAAACCTTGAAATGAGGGCGTAATGAGAATAGCTCTGGCCATGGTCTGATCCCCCTTATCTAGCCAGAGTCCCTCATGAATAACTATGAATGTTATGTTGTCTCTGCAGTAGAGCTTTACGCTGTTATTCCGAATTACCCTAATAATTACGTATGTGCTCAGTTGTAGCATCTAGGTCAGTGGGCAGGGGTGGCGGTGGGGTGTGTGGGTTGGTGCAGGGAGCACTTTGAATTTAAATGCAGACTTGTGTAAACGCAAGATGTCTTTATATCGTATTTGTGAAAAGCATACTGTAAAAAGAAATTTGGTGTTCCTGACAATCCCACATCATTTTAAAAATCCACAAACTTTCTATTATTTTTTTAATCTATTTCAATGGATGTTTTTAGATCTAAGAGCTAAGTAAATTAGCTAACAAGCTAGCAAATCAATGAGCTCTCACACGCAGAAAACTAACACTCATAAATAAGTCAGGCAAGAATTGGGCTAGTGCTATATGGAACGATGCATTAGATTGACTGTACGGCACTGTGCTTGGGGAGGAGGATGATCGAATAGTATTTTTGCTTGAAATGCCCATCCTTACTTTTTACGCATGCATCCTAGTGGTATCGGTGAGGGATCCTCAGCATAGAGAAGGCTGCTTGTGTCCTAAGGGTTGTCGGTACAGATACCTTGTCTGAATGACTAACATTTTAACAGACGCTGTACCATTAAGATGGCCTTGAGAACATCACCTCCAGCTGCTGAGCCGCTCATCCTGAAAACTACAGATCTCGTGGGTGGTTCCCGGGTGTGAAAGTGTTCGTCTTTGTGAATGTTGAATGTTAGGTTGTTGCAGAGTAAAAGCGTGAGTGCTTCACTTGACCCATCGGTATATTTATCCATTTTAAATGGGACCGCTAAAACTGTTTTACATAAGCCTGTGTAAAAAAAATAAAATAAAATAAACTGACCAAAGGCAAAAATATAAGTTGCTTAATGTCGTATCTTCTGTGGTAGCGTTGAAATAGTTTTAGAGTAGAAACACATCTGTTTATATGAAGCTGTGTTCACCTGGGGCTGTATCCGGAGTTAAAGTGGAAGTGAGACTTTCGACCAAGTTACAGTTTATGAAATGGACTGTTTTGTCCTTGGTTTAAACATTGTAAAAATCATCTTCACATCCAGGAACAACACAACAGTGTCCCCTCTTTTGTCTTCTTCTGTCCTTCTGTCTCCTCAGTCTCCGTCTTTCACGGTCTCCGCCGTTGTATCTGTGTAACTCAGCCGAGCCAACCGTTCTTGTGACGTCACAGTCTAGAGAACTTCAACATGGCAGCGCTCTTGCCACGAAAGCTACAGGAAAGATTAAACAAAGCTGCTTTTTTTCTTTTTAGAGGATTTTCCAGTTCTGTTGTTTCTCCGTCAGTATGATTCGCTGTGTCATCTTTAGCTGCAGGCTACCGGTTAGATTCGCTGTGTCATCTTTAGCTGCAGGCTACCGGTAAGATTCTCTGTGTCGTCTTTAGCTGCAGGCTACCGGTAAGATTTTCTGTGTCGTCTTTAGCTGCAGGCTACCGGTAAGATTTTCTGTGTCGTTTTTAGCTGCAGGCTACCGGTAAGACTTTCTGTGTCGTCTTTAGCTGCAGGCTACCGTTAAGATTTTCTGTGTCGTCTTTAGCTGCAGGCTACCGGTAAGATTTTCTGTGTCGTTTTTAGCTGCAGGCTACCGGTAAGACTTTCTGTGTCGTCTTTAGCTGCAGGCTACAGGTAAGATTTTCTGTGTCGTTTTTAGCTGCAGGCTACCGGTAAGACTTTCTGTGTCGTCTTTAGCTGCAGGCTACCGGTAAGACTTTCTGTGTCGTCTTTAGCTGCAGGCTACCGTTAAGATTTTCTGTGTCGTTTTTAGCTGCAGGCTACCGGTAAGACTTTCTGTATCGTCTTTAGCTGCAGGCTACCGGTAGGATTTTCTGTGTCGTCTTTAGCTGCAGGCTACCGGTAAGATTTTCTGTGTCGTTTTTAGATGCAGGCTACCGGTAAGATTTTCTGTGTCGTTTTTAGCTGCAGGCTACCGGTAAGACTTTCTGTGTCGTCTTTAGCTGCAGGCTACCGGTAAGATTTTCTGTGTCGTCTTTAGCTGCAGGCTACCGGTAAGATTTTCTGTGTCATCTTTAGCTGCAGGCTACCGGTAAGATTTTCTGTAGTCTTTAGCTGCAGGCTACCGGTAAGATTTTCTGTAGTCTTTAGCTGCAGGCTACCGGTAAGATACGCTGTGCCGTCTTTGAAGTGTTGTTGTTTTTTTCCCCTTTGCACGCACGCACACAAGAAGGTGGGAGCGGAGAGAAAAAAAATACTGGGAGAACCGCCAATTCTGCTTTTGATTCCGGTCAAAATCTGAAAATAATTTAAATCAATTTCCCATTTAGGATCGAAATCATGACACCCCTAATTGATAGATTCCATGCTGCCTTTTTTCATACTGAAACGCTAAGCTAAGTCTTTGAACAAAAGTTAGTATTCAGTCCTCTTAACGCCAAAGTGCACTTTCCCAAGCAAATAATGGGCTCCGGGTGCATATCCACCATAAAAGCACAATATAATTTCCAATAGTTATACATTTACCTGAACTATAGGTCTGACTATATACGTGTCTTTGACTTTTGTGTATTCCGTTTCCATAGAAGGAGTGGGAGTGAGCAAGGTAGCACACAGATTTTCTCAGAATTGAATTGCCATATGATTATAGAGTGCCATTGTTTAGTACATCCTGGTCACTTGGGTACATAATTGCTCTTTTGAATGTCAAAATGCAGGGTTACGAAAATAGACTTGCGAGAGATCGACCTCCAACAGGTGTAATTCTGCTCTGCCTTTTTTTCCCCCGCGACAGTGAAGGATAAAATGCCAACACGGGGGGCCATAAACCACATTTTTTTCTTTGAAGGGTGGTCTCATTAATCGTGGTGCGTTTTTCAAAATTGTGTTCGTTCTTCTTTTACTCCCTGTACTTTTGGAGCGAAGGTATGTATGTAATGTGGAAGATGAAACATGGCGGGTGACTCATTTTCAATGGAGAATGAATCCGGCCCTCTCTCTCTCACTTACACACACTAATTCAAAATGACCAAAAAGGATCTTCATACCTCAACCTTTCCTTACGCTCCCTCATCTTACAATTTAGTGACAAGTCTTAGGCTGTCATTTGCTGATGGAGGACTGTATTCAGCTCTAAACATTATAGCCAGTAAACAATCATTTTGTGTCAGTGAGGGTGGGAGTCCATTGATAAGGCCATTTAGCTTCTTTCACAACCAAATGATTCATTTACATAAATTCAAGATAAAATCCTTTTCATTGACAATGATAATTACTCTCATTATCGCTACACAAATAACCGCATCTGAGTGAATGGGCTCATAAATTATTGTATTTAAGCCATCAAGGCTCTTTCTCTCTCTCTGCCTGTCTGCGATTGATAATTTTGTTGGAATTTTGCTCGTATGAAATCGGGACTAGTGTGGCAACAGGCATGATGACACACTTGTGTAGCCGTCGTAGTCGTTGTCACGTGCTTCCTGCAGCCTGGCTTCGTTTTGACGTGCTTTGTAAGAAAACAGGATAGCGCTAATGCAGAATGTAGCGCAGATGTTTGAAGGACAGAGAACATTTGTACTGACACAAGGAACAAAGTACATCATAAATCAAAGCCACGAATGCAGAAAAAATGAATACATTAATGTTATCTTACCTTGTACCTAGTTTTGAGGAACAAACAACATTCCCGTCTCTGGATATATTGGGATTCCACAGGGTTTTATACTGGGTCTTTTTTTTTTTTTTTTTCATTCCATTTATTTGTGGCACCGTTTATGTTTTTAAATATTTCTGTTGGCTTTTATCAGTGTTGTGTAGTAATAAATTAGGCTGCTTAGTAGTAATGTGATTACTTTTTTCAGTAACTAGTAGTGTAAGAGATTTAAAATCCCAGTAATGCTCAGTTACGTTGACATTTTGTCGGCTTGTTGGCTGTCTTACTGAGAGTTTTGGAGGGTTGATATCAGTATTAAACTGACTGTTTCTGAACTACTGTCTCTGTGTTCGGTAGGCAGGAGGTGGGGGGGGGGGGAGGCAACTAGTCTCTACCAAAATAGGAGAAATGTTGCTCCTATGAACCTGACAGCTTCAGGAAGAGTCTGAGGAACAGACTTCTGTCATCCTGTTGTGTGCAGTCAGCAGGGCTAATACTAAGCTAGCTGTTGAGGGTCAGGAAATACCTCAAAACGTCGGCCATCTGCGTGTGAAACTGTGTCTCGGTTTCTTTTTCTACACGTGTTAAATACAGGAGAAGTGACGTGTGGGCGTAGAAGCTCCGGAGTTGTTTAAATGCACTTTGACGGAGATGGGAGTAAATTAAAGTAATGAGCGTTGTAAATAAGTTACTTTTGCTATTGAGTAAATAGTTAAGTAATGTAATTCATTTTTTCGATGAATAATGAGCACTACAATAGTATGAGTAGTATTACAATTTTTCTAGTAACTTGTTCAACACTGGCTTTCATTATTAACACTAGTTTGATGGTAAATAAAGGTTTTGCAGTTTGTCACAAACTTTTTGGCAACGGCAAGTGGTACACAAATATTCAATTGCACAGTAAACAGTAAGTCATAGGTTTTCGAATGTGCCATACAAGCTGTCTGCTGTGTGTGTGGTTGTGCTCGTATGCGTCAATTCTGTCTTTTAGAGTTTTTGTTTTCTACTCACACACACATATATAGATACATCCCTCATTTGCCAACATTTGTCTGAACAAAGATTCCAGATGATTTTCAGCTCGATGTTTAACCTTCCATTCTGGAGTCAGAGGAAAATCAAAAATAAATCCTCTCCCTGTGTAGCAACTACCCGAATCTGAATAACGTTATTCTGGAAAACACAAATAATGCAATGTAAACGGATATTACTTACATAGCGAGACAGCAGCCTGGTGGCAGCAGCATTTCTTTCAAACCCCCGCAACCTATACATCAAAATTAGAACCTGTAATTTTTTTAATTATTTTAATTTTTTTTTGTATGTCTTAGTTTCCTCCTTTAAAAATCCATTCGAAATATTGAAAATGTAATGTATGTTGTATTTCAGTCAATAATATTCATCCGTTTAAGATGTAACATGCTGTATGTGTCAGCCATAGGTTTCATGGAAAATTCAGTTTCTGATTAATCAATGTCCCCCCCCCCCATTAAAGGGGTGGTGATGGATTGAAAACATAAAAAATGTGAGAGAGGGAGATGTAAAGTACAGTATGAGGATGCGCAAATATATTTCATAATTAATCATATGCCAATATTAAATCAAGTTGATGCTTTCAAGGCACAAAAGCTCTATTGCCAATGAATATTAAGTTAGAAAATACAACATTTGCCCAATTTAAAGTGGCTGCCGGTATAAACCGCGCCCACTTCCGGTCTTCTATCCGGATACGGAGACGGATAATGTTGTTGGTTGAACAGATACAGATAATGATGTCTTTCTACACCTCTAGTCGCAGCTGTGCCATCTAGCTCAGTGGCAAGATGACAGACGTGGACATTAGGATCTGGGCGTGCATGCGTGTGTGTATGTGTCTTTGTGTTTGAGTACACTCTGTTTGTTTTAGCGCAGTGTGCACTGGTGGGGGTTGATATAGGAAGAAACCATTGAGAGTTTCCGTCTGTTTTCCGCCGTCACACTGTGAGTGTCTGAACCACAATTCCACAGGTCATCTCTTACAGATGGCTCCCCAGCCTACAAGCCCTCTGTCTGGGGGAAGGACCCCAATGTCCCCCCCCCCCCCTCATCCCCCTCATCCCCCTCCCCCTGGTGCCCCGGTGCTCAGGCTTGGAGCTGCTTTGTGCCCAGATGGAGTGTGCTATCGCCTCTCATATGCGTCCATCCATCCATCCACACACACACACACACACACAAACAGTCCCCTGAGCTTGCTGTCCTCTCGATTTCCTGCCCTACTGCCTCCGATGTTAGGACCTCGTTTTGTCCTCATTTCCACCTATCCACCTTCTGTTGTCTCTCGTCTAGCACAGCTCCGCACGGTGGGACTTCTCTCCGTCCAAGGTGTGAGTTTGGATAGGATAATCTGCTGCTCAGTCTACCGTCGGATGTCCCTCGTGCTTCATTCACATGCCAAACTGGGGGCAGACCCGAAGACTTAAATAGCTGTCAAATAGCTCAGAACACAGACGTTCTTTCTTTCTTTCTCTCACTCCTCTCCAAGACTCTAAGCACAGACTCTCTCCATTTTTTTTTATATCTATAACATTATAATACAACGCCGCAAACAGTTCAAGCTCGGTTGGGTTACAACCATATGGGAAAGTACAGAGACTCTTAAGGGTCTTTGAAGGGTTGAGGCTCTGCTTATATCATTAGAGGGAATCTGCAAGGTTGGATAGCTAAGCTTCAAAGAAGAATACCCCACTTGCCTAGCAAGTAATTAATAATTCACCAGGCAAACAAACAAACATTGATCTTAGAGAGTATACCTTTAACGCAAAAAAAAAAAAAAACAGTACACACCACACACTGACATCAGCACAGAAAGTGTGTGCATGTGCATCAAAACAAACACACACACTTAGGAAAGCAAGGAGTGTTAAAAAAGCACCTGCTACTTAATCAGGCAAAAGCGTCACGGCAATAATGAGTTTAACTTTCTTTTCTCGCATTCTTTTGCTAGTGCATTGGTTTTCACACACACACACACACACACACACACACACACACACACACACACACACACACACACGCACACGCACTTATAGCACACTTCCTCTTGCCCTTTTAGACAGACACTACAAAGGTGCCTTCCAATGCAAATCAATTAAATAGCTCTCGTGAGAGAGCTGCGACATTTGCAGGTAGTGGCTCTCTCCACCAGGCAGAGAGAGGCAAAGACAACGCAGCCCTGTCAGCTCTGCCAAGTTTCTATTTCTGTGTAAAGGAAGTCTTTCCAAGCCCCCGACTAATATGTAAAGAGAAAGGTGCAGCAGGCGTAGACTGGATCCGAAAATTGCTTAATTTATATCATTTCAATATTTGAAATTACGAGTCAAAACTTAAATAAGGCAAAAGGTTGACATTTAGATAAATGCTTTGAAACCATATGACAGTCTTCTTCCTGTGACACGTACTGTATCTCGCCACAAGAGACTTTTCTTTCAGCCAAGGCCTAGGTCACGTATACTTAGGGCTGCCACAATATTGCAATATTGCGCTATTGACAAGTCAACTGCGGGGGATGGCAACCAACCACCACAATCGCTTTGTTCACATTCTTTCTTTTTTTGTTTGCATGTTTGGTGTTTTTTCTGGTCACGGTGAGTTGAAAAATGTTCTACTTTGGGTAAAACGCTGAGCTCCAATCAAAATGTAGGAGGGGCGGGACAAATACCACAACGACCAACTTTCACATCCTACATGTAGGCTGATATAATATACCTAATAATAGCCGAACAATAAAGATTATTTGTATAGCACTAAAATCAGGATAAATTAAGTATTTTGCAAAAAAAAATACCGCATATCACTGTTGAGCCAACCATAATCACTGCAGGGGAAATTCCTTCACCGCGACAGCCCTACATATAGTGCACCGGCTGTTATGGGGTGATGTTGGAACTCGGAGAAGAACGGGGCAGTTTTCGGCTCACTGCAGATCATGAGAGGCATTTTAAAAATTCTGAAGCTTGGTAGACTGAGCTGGTATTAAGGTGCTTTTAAAACTTGTGTCTTCACACGCACAAATATAGTTTTAAGAGAATATGGGTAAAAATGTTTCACCAATCTTTTGTTGTAAAAAGGTGTCCATAAATGCCTCAGATGTTCATAATAGTAGCTGCTAGCACAATTCATAGTTATTATTGCCTCTTCTACCAAAGAAGCACTTGTAAGTGTAATGGGGTTGGAAGTGAGTGGCTCTTTGAAAAATCCAGCTGTGCAGAAAAATGCAGAAGTTAACTGTTTACTGAAACTTTGTCATGCAAAAAAAAATCTTCAGATGATTGACCACTTTTCTTCTCAATCTCTCTCAGTCTCAATCAGTGCTAATGCTATGCTACACAATGTCCTTTTATTAGATTCCTCAACCTTTTGTTATACTGGCTCTGACTCACTGGGAAGCTAATGAATGCCTTCAGCTTTTCAGTTCTTTACCACTCACCAATAAGCCCCCCCATCCTCATGCTCTCTCTGTCTCTCTCTCTCTCGTTCTTTCTCACATCCATCAAAAGCACCACCATCAGCCAAAACTCCCTCTTTCCATCTCTCTGTGCTTATGTGTGTGTGTATGCGCCCGTTATGACACATGTACATAAGCCAATCACTTTTGGAAGCAATCACAAATAATTAGCAGATGGAGCGTTCCGTTCACACAGACTTCGCCCTCTGACAGGGCTCCACAGGCGTAGCTGCTTATCTTTGAAAATGAGTGCGCTGAAATTTTGCATATACATGTTTAGACAATCAAGGTGAGCCTGTTCAACCCTATGGGGCCTGCCCCTATTACAGCTCGGTGATCACCTTGTTCCTCATCCCACTTTTCTTTTTTTTTTATAGAAAGGATGACAACATTTTTGAGAATTTGTGCCAACTTTTCCTGCTCAGTTTGGTTGCTGCTGCTGATTACGCAGTCTTCTGTCTCCAGTGGGGAGATGTTGTGTGCCACATGCGTCAGCATCCACCTGTTGCCTCATGCTATCCACTCTCAGACCAATCGTCTTGAAGTTAGCATTCATCATCTCGGGCTTGACATGACGTTGCAGTTCAGCATCACTCAAACCACACGTTTGACCACATATCTTTTGTAGTGTTAACGCTAATGCGTCCTGATGGGTCCCCGACGAGGATGTCCTTTTGTTCCTCCTTTTTCTCATCTCCAGTTGGTTCTCAAATCATGTAAGCTGGCATTATCCACGACGTGGGAAAATTTCCATAGAAAGATATATTACGAGTGCGTCAAACATCTTGACCGATTTGGTTTGCCTAGAACACGCAAAAGTAATAGACCCAGTCTGTATTGTTTTGATCTTAATTTCCGGCAAATGAGGCACGGGAAGTGCATTGCTGCATCCCACAAGTTAAAAACAACAACGCATTTGGTCTTTGCGAACGGTGAAATGATGTACGTGTTTATTTTGCATATAGACCGTGAGAAAGTGAAATCTGATCACAAGTGGTCACTTGAGACGCACGTGGATACGCATTCTAAATGCCAGAGCTGTCTTGTGATCAGGGCTGTGTAATGGTAAGAATCTGGCGATACGATACATATCATGATATTGGTTGTTATTCAATACACTGCAATGCATTGCGATACTCTAAGCAAGGCGATATATTATTTTTTTTTTTTTTCATTTAAAACCTAATTTTAGGAAAACTGTCATAGTATAAAGAAAGAAGAAAAAAAAAATGTTTATGCAATCAGAACAGTGGGATGTGCATTTGCATTTATCACTGTAACATCCAACATCATATTACTTTTTTTGCAAACTGAGCCACTGTCTGCCACGAATATTTGCATGTAAAGTATTCATTAAAAATAGATGGTGTTTTTGAGAATCAATACAGTATCACGAAACATCACATCGTGATATCGATATTTTCTTACACCCCCTAGTTGTGATCGGATCACCCAAGACGCATGTTAATGCCAGGTGTAAACGGGGCCTCTGGTGTGATGGTGCTTACCGACATCGTGCTTTTAATTTGTAGGGCAGTTCACCTTTGTATAGTTGTCAGTAGAGAGAAGTGATGCATGAGAGTGGATATTGTTTTGTGAAACATATCGTCTTAATGCTCCTTTCATGTAACCTATCAAGTATTTTGGATATTTTTTGCAATATCTGAGATTATTTTTTGTGGTTACGTGGTTTGAAGACGATTTGCAGTCTCTCAATGCTGGTTTCCAAATGCCATGCACTTACATGTGTTGTATGTGTAATTACGCTCCTTCTACTGTAGAGAGAGAGAGAGAACCAGGGCATTATGGTTAATGCATTTTTTAAAAAATTTTTTTTTTAAATATACCTCTTATTCAAGTCTCTGTAACACCGTTTAATAAACCCCCCTGTATTTCAGAGAAATAGCCCGCTGAATAACGATCATCATTTTTTTTTCACACAGCTTTCAGCTGAAGCCCTTCAGCTTGTGCAATTTTAACAATGTGATGAAAGAACCCTCGCTGAAACAGTGGCAGACTATTACAAATAGGTACCCGTGCGTTTGTTTGCTCGTGTCTGTGTTTATAGAACTGAGATGGGACATTATAGGGACAGACAATGAACCGCCGTGGGATTTACGGGGAAGATATGACGGGGAAAAAAAACAGTGACGGATTGACAGGCGTCCGGAGACAGATGTGGAGTGATTGGCGTGGGGAGAACCGGTGATTGATAGGCATAAAAAATGTAACTGATAGCTATGACAGCTTGGTGGTGGTGGTGGTGGGATGTGTGTGGGGGAAGGGGAGTGTAGCTAGTCACTTGACAATACGTCAGAAATACAGCATGACTTTCTATTCACTTCCCTGCTGACCCATTCACACAACCTCACATACACACACACATAGAGAGAGCACATTCTCTGACAAACAATAAGTAATAAAAAAAAAATGCACCCCCTCCACCAGCCCTCAGTTTCTGCACTCTAACCTCTTTGGCCTAACCAATTACGGTGGACCGGCTTCTGCTTTGTGTCTGGATATAAACAGCGGCCTCTCATCTACAATCAATGGCAACACTTACCAATTAGCCAAGCCTAAGGAAAAGGGCTGGAGCTGCATGAGAGTGTGCTCAAACACCACTGAGGGTTCAGATGGCCATTCAGGATTGGCATCGGCAAGAGAATTAATAACTGGAACGATCTTTTCCTCTAAGAGTGCTTGTGAGAGACTTTCAGAGCCATTTCCATCTATATTAGCTGTTTATTTGCTCTAATCTGACACTCGTGCCCAAAATAGTCCAAAAGAAAAGACTTGCAGTGATGTAAATAGGATTAGCCAGATACAAATCTCTGCTTCCTGAATCACAATTACAAGAATTAATTCCTATGGGAGTGTGTGCAGAGGAGGACTTATTTTGGGCACACATTTTTTGGCACAAAAAGGTGCACGAACACAGCACAACAGAGAGCAAAATTCTCATCTGTGTGAATGTCTGATGTGAGTGTGTGTGTGTGTGTGTATCTCTGAGCGCAAAGTGTGTGTATTTCTGTCAGAATTCTTCTCCATCTCAGTAAACCTCTGTAATTACATCCCAACAGAGGGAGGAATTAAACCCAGTTTCATCTATTGGGATGATGAATATGACAGCGTACTGTTATATAGACTTCATATCTGCAGACAAACACACATAAATCTCCGCCTGTGATGGTGCTGCTCTGAAGGCTGTGTAATTAAACATTGTTATATGAGAAAGTGAATTAATCTATAGTCTGTGAATGTGCCACCGGGATACGGTTGATGGCGGTGCTGTGCTGGAGAGAGGATGATTTAGCTGACGAGGCTGGTCATATAAAACCTAGGGGACTCAGACGACGGTGAGCAGAAATGGAGTATAATTTGCGAGGTTCCTAAATGATGCCACTTTAGTCATTTTTCAAGGGACGAGTGTCATATTGATGGAACAAAGAAAGTCACAAAGAACATGATGGAACGAAGAAAGTCACGAAGAATAGAGAAAAACAAAGACATATGGTCATGACTGCAGGCGTTTCGGAGCCTCTGCGTTTATGTTCTCTACATACGAATCTGTAGGTTAATGTGATTTGCTGCTGTGGAGAGTAATTTCCTGTCACAACTCACGATAATGCTTAAATGTAGCACTGGTACAACCTTGGTGGGAAGTGATTAGCAGTGTTGTCTCCTGGGTTTGAGCCCTGGGCCTCATGGCTGGAGTGGAGGGTTTGTCATAGTGCAGACGTTTTTCTATTTTTTTTTCCTTCCGATATTCATATTCTTTCCTGGCTAATAATGACGTTTTTGAGACCAACCTGGCAACACTGCAGCAACTAGAAGGCTACTTGACCAACCAACCAGAGGAGCTCCCGCAGGCTTCTAGCTGGTCAGACCAGCAGCAACGATGGCTATAGAAAAACAATTTGTTGGCAATAGTATTAATAAGTATTATTACAAGAATTTCTGTAGTAATATCCGACATATTTGTGAATTTGGGTACATTTTATGAATCTAAAAAAATTTAAGGTTATTGTCTATCGGTGGTCCCCGAGGGGATGAGAGTGGGCGGGCGGGTGTCAATTACATACTACGCACGACAGCAAACCAGCAGCTTTCTCCAGCACGTGTACTCGGAAATTGATCTTTCCCGACCAGAGCGCCGGTTGGTCTCCTTAATTTACTGTACTGACTAAATTAACTCGCATTTGGCAACTGGCGAGTTGGACCCTGGTCGTAGGTGATGGACTGTGATGGACCTGTCCAGTTGTTGACCTGCACCTGTCCACTGTCTTCACCCACGAACAATGATACCTACTATTTTTTTTCTATCATCCACTTTAAACACTGTGTTGTGGGGAAACATAGATACTTCTTAACAAAATCAATTGTCATTAAATATTGGAAAGCAGTAACATTTGTGCTCCAGCCTTTTTGTAGCTTCATACAGTAGTAGTTTCTCAAATGTTCTTTGCTTGCTTTATGGGTGAGTGCTGTTAGTGCTGTAAGCTGCTAGCCACCAGCTCAGACATATTTAGAGCCGTATGGAGGCAATCCCGGCTCAGAATCTGAATCATAGATACCTGAATGCTGTATATAGCCCCTTTAAAGGATAGATTTCCGCATGCCCATATGTACATACTGTATACATAACAGTTTTTGATATAGCTGTAGTCACTCCCCCTCCCCATACTGTAGGTGAAGAGATCCCTTCCTAAAGCATGTCCAGTGTAAGTGATGGGGGACAACAGTCCTTGTTCTGTGCAACTCTAAAGTTCAACCAAAGTTAATATGAGGCATCAGCAGCCCGAGTCAGCAGAATCAGGAGGATATCTTCCAAAAGTTACAGTGTTTTTAGTACAAAATTCAAACTTTTTGATTCCTCAGACAATGGTTGCTTGCTGTGCAGCTGTAGAGGGATAGTAACACAAAGAGGGTATTGTGTACAAAAAAAGCTTTGGAAGATATTTATTCGATTTGGCAAACATTGTGACTGCTGACACTTCATATTAGCTTCAGTTGAACTTTACAATTCACTTTTACACAGAACGAGGACAGTAGATTCTCTTTCCTCGGAATTTAAAATATTTTGAAACCTGCATCGTTTACATCCACGTCAATATTAGGTAGCAGTCTTTTTCCAACCATTTGCTGGTGTTTCTGTTTTTTGGCTCATCATCGCCAATAACTGTTGATCAGTGGAATAGCGTGAGACTGTCATCTCTCTACTATCGCTATCTAATAGAAGCATAAAATGTACCTTTTAATGCTAGACTGCTGCTTATTTTTGGTTGTCGCCTCCACATAATAGCAACATCACAATCTTTTAAGACTAGGCTGCGCCACACATAACCACAATTTGTCATTTCATAAACACTATCAGGTGCTTGTTAGGATACCTGGCAGGAAGCCAATTATACAGGGCAGTCTGTCCCAAAGATACACATGAGTGTAGTCAACCAAGAGGCAAAGCAATCGTAGATCGTGTTGTGCTCTATTTAATGATCAAGTTTTTTTTAAATATAATGTGTTGCCTGATGGAAAGTTAATGAACTTCTAATAGCAGTATTCAACACACTTGAAAACTCTTAACGCAATAAAGTTAGAAACTCTGATTACTCAAATAAAAATATTTTGTTCAATTTGAGCATCTTTTCGTAAAATCATTACTGTGCATGTGTGTCTGCGTGTGTGCGCGCAGTCTTTTTTTCAGCAGGCTCAAGACCTATGGGAGCCAATTAGAGTGTAATGTTGGAGATGACAAAAGAGACTCAGTTTGGTCCAGCCCACCCGTCTCTGCCTTGTATCCCCCTGGCTTGATAGCCAAACAGAGGTTTAATAAGAGAGGTGTCTGGCACTCTCATCTCCTCTCAGACACACAGGAAGCCCAGCGGTCACAGAGTTTGGGTTTAGATGAGGTCACTGCCCCCGTGGGCTCAGCTGGAAGAAAGGAGACAGTGAAATAAATGGACAAGAGACTGGAGAGCAGGAGAACCAGTTACTGAGATGAAGCCTGGTGTGTGTCCCAGAGATATTATACAACCGAATATGGGATGAGATTGCGGATCAAATGTTTCCCATATAACTGGAAGTCAGACCCGTCTCTCCTGTGGGGAAATGTGGTAGAACAGGTTCACCTTTCTACCTTCGTTTTAAGATCTTATTTCAGTGGCTATTTTGATGACTCAGGAAGAAGACCACCAGTGACTGAAACACACACAGGCGAACATTGATGTATTTTTGATATTGTGTGGCTGGCTGTGCTGAAATAGTTTGCTAAAGCAGAAATGTGGTTTAGATTTAAAGTTATACAAACCCTATCCGAGTAAACCAGTAGCTGAATAGTATCATTATGATAATATAAATATCTTGTTCCTGATTAACATACATATTTGCAATATTTGATAATCATATAATAATAATAACTTTTATATTTATACATGTTCATGTATCGAAAGTTACATATGCAACTGTGGTTCTATGAATCCTTCCTGACCGCCATGGGCAGTGCTTAACACTGAATGTCTTCTGTCTCGCACACATGCAGGTCGATCAGAGAAGTCACGTGTGACCTCTGATGACCCCGGCCCGGTTTATGTTCCGGTGTCATCCACAAGATCATTCCTACAGAATATTCTCGCGGGTTCACGACAACTTTGGCGGTCGTCGAGGATTCATAGAACCGTAATTACATCCGTAACTTTCTTTCTATTTAATCCTTCCTGACCATCAGAGGCAGTGCTTTAACACTGGATGTCTTATAACAACAGAGTTGAGTACCTACCTAATTTAGCATTATTTAGCATAGCTTAAGCTAACGCTACCACGGTAGTTAACCTGAGTAAGCGAGAAGATGATAAAGTAAGCACTGCCTCTGGCGGTCTGAAAGGATGAAATAGAACAATGGAATTTATTAAAAAAAAACTTTCAGTAATCTAAAATTGCTGTTAATTTAAGGGTTGGGTGTAAAACCTTAAGAGTGCTTTCACAAGCCAACATTTCGTCAGTTTTAATCTAACTCTGGTGCGGTTTGTTTGGGCAGTTGTGAACGCGGTAATTGTACTCGTGCGGACCAAAACAACCAGTCCGAGACCGCTTGCGAGAGGCAGTCTCGGACCGTTTCCAAGCGAACCAAAAGCGATGGACACAGGTAAATGACAGGTTAACGTGAGTGGGAGAAGACTGACCTGGACTTCTGCAGAAGTCTGATGTTTGCTTGACATCTGGGCCGAAGATAGAACATACAGAATATGCTAAATGAAGTCCACAAAAGTAGTGATGTTTATAAAGTCATTCGAGATGAATTGGAGGAGAAAGGATTTGTGCGCACAGTAGATTAGTGCAGAGTCAAAGTGAAAAAAACTTTGACAGCGATATCTCAAAGTCTGCGATTCCCTGCATAGAAGTGTCAGCTCTCGAAACAAAAAAGATAAATTCACTCCTTCGTACCCGCCCCTCAACTAATTCATTATTTCATTTGGTACGGTTTAATTTGTGCACTCCCAAACCGAACCAGACTAAATAGAAAATGAACCAAAAGTATCAATTTCACTCTGTTTCGGACTAGCCAAAAGGACTATATGGCTTGTGAAAGCACCCTAAGACTCAAAGGTTGTAGAGTAGAAACATACTAATTTAATAATAAAATAAAATAAAATACGACCCCTTGTAGTGCAATACAGCTACAAGACATTTTGTGTTTAGAAATGGGGATGGTATTGAAAACAAAAAGAAGGCCACCATGTCTTTATCAGTATCTTTGAGATCCAAAAATTGTTTAACTTTTTAATAAAAAAAACTACCTTATCAACAAATTGCATTGCAAAAAGTATTTTTTTTATTGAGAGCTTAAGGCACATTTGGTGTTATGTATTAAGTGGAATGCTGCACTGGTAGGGTATGATGGAGATTACCTTTACTTTTCCATTTGTGGCTCCTTATAATTCTCTGTACTGTGTGTTGATAAATCTCTTTAGCCTGAAGTTGTAATAGATGGTAAGAACACAACTTTCTACTGCTTTCTCCTGATAAAGGAGTCTGTAAAGTCCACACATACATATGTTATATATGTTACGGATATATGACAATGTAGCAGCACGTTGCCTTAAATTTTTTTTCCTGATTTTCCAAATCAGATCTTTTTGATTCTCTAGCTACATTGTCTCGGAACCGAGCCAGCAGCATTCCCCAGAGGCTTAGCTTCGCATCTCTTGCATTGTCAAATGCAGTGGGCTCTACAAGCCTCTGTTCTTCAGCTGGCAGAGTGAAGGTCTCCGGCAGCCGAGACGGTTGGGAAGCATCTAAAGTCTTTCCATCACCCGGTGTGTAACTGCAGGTTCCTGCTGTGTCACTCTAGGCTCGCTCAACTTGGATTTTCCTTTTGTTTCCTGCAGGTTGTCTCGCGCACAAAACGCGTAGGGTGCACCGAGGGCCTTGTTGTATGTCTCGCAGCAAATTTTTGTGCTTTTGCAATTGTCTCTCGCACTCCTTGATCGATGCAGCCAGGAGTTAGGACTGTAAAATAGTCAAGGTTTTGTCTTTCTGCAATATCTGAGTCGTTGGTAGTTGTATGTAAATTTTGAAGAACTCACAGTCATAATCTGCATGGATGACTAACTCTGCAGAAAGGACATTTTAACCCGCACACCCTGTTGAATCTCAGGTGTCTCTTTCCTGCAGAATGGGTTAGGGTTTAGTTTGGATGTGTTGGATGTTTCAGGAGGAAAATCTCTCTCCAGGAGATCAGCTGGAGACCATTGTCTGACACAGCATTCCCCTTCTGGCTTATCACAAATCATCTGATATTTAATGGAGCGCCATCATTAAGTTGACATTTTGGGCTTTTGGTGAAATATCTTGTATTGGGGCGGCTGTAGCTCAGTGGGTAGAGTGGGTCGTCCTTTAATAGCAAGGTTCGATCCCTGTCTCCTACTGTCTGCATGTCAAGGTGACCTTGAGCGAGACACTGAACCCCAAGTTGCTCCCCGGGCGCTTCACACTAGCCCACCCATCCTAAATGCCTAGGATGCAGAGGTCAAAATTTCATGTATGTACTTGTGTGTATATGACAAATATTTAGATTTTTTTTTAATTTAATGATTTCCATTAAATTTGGCACAGATATGCATGGTGCCAAGATGATGAATCCCAATGACTTCGGTGATATCCTGGCCTCCCCTGTAGTGACAAATACCTGGTCAACATGGGAAACATTGTGCCTGCTTAGCAGCATCTTAGCATTGTCACTGTGATTATGTTAGCGTATTATAGTTAGCATTAACAGCTTCACAGAGACGCTAGTGTGGCTGTCGACCCTCAGTCTTATTACCAGGTGCATCATCTTTAGGCAGCAGGAACCGTCTGAGTGATGTTGTGGTGATGATGTACAGTACACAAGTTACTTTCTGTAATCTTGAGGTGCTCGATCTCATTTTATTCAAGGCTTTGGATGAAACAAAACACTTGTCAGCAATGTAGCGCATATACTTTTTCCTAACTGGATGCGACGCAAGCGAGCGTCAGCAACAAATTCAGCTTGATTACATTGTTTTTATTGCGAGTGTCCTAACTGGCTTCGGACATGACGTTTTGAGCTAACCTTTTGTTTGACGCCCTGTTCCTATTTTTTCCTATCGCTCGCGTAGAGAGCGCCATAACACGGACGAGGAACGGCTGATTAGTTTCGATAAAATGAGCCGTCGGTGCCACCGACAGCGGGAGAAAAAAAAGAGTCAATTGTCCTGGATGTAGGTGAGGATATTAACTTGATTATTGGGTTGACGCTGTAGCAGTTATGTGCGTAGTGTTAACTTGTGAAAACATACCTGGTGTCAAGAAACGTAGCAGCCAACTCACTAATGTCTAGTGACTATGTTTCCATGCGTTCATAATTAACAAATAATGGAATGCCATGTTTTTTTTGAAGGAGGATTTTCATCGAGGTGTCATTACTTTCCATTATTTTCTGCACGGTGTGACCATCATGTCAGCTTTTAGAAACCATGGAGACCATTGGCTCTCTGGAAGGAGGATAACAATAATAAAAAAAAAAAATCCAAGACATTACAGCATGCAGAAAATATTGCAGTAAATGTTAATGGGTCATGGGGTGTATGTATATTTGTGTTGATCTTAAAATCAATTTTAGTAAATTGTTCGAGATTGTTTGGTTGAAAATCCAACATGCATCCACAATCACATCTTTAGGCCCCACCTGGGGAACAAAAAGTTTTCCTTGGTCCATCAGTAAATCACCATCACTTTACCGCGGACATTTAAGGCATTTTAAGCACACAGCATGGACCGGGCTAAACAGTGAATTACCCCTAATTCCATCCATCTTACCTGCCATGTCTTCCCCCCAAAACATACTGAACATGGCGCCGAGAAGATTTTAGTGGTTAGCCTTTTGTCCTATACTTCCCAAACTATTTCCATTATCTTAAGGTCAGAGGCTGGCTCTGCCTGCCGGCTGCAATATTTATCAATCAAACAGGTCTGAGACAACAGAGAAAAGTGGAGTGGCACAGCAAAGAGCACTTAGCCTGGATAAACAGGCGGCTAGTACCATGGATCACTGCACTGCTAAGCCTGTCACTAGGAGAGGGGCTAGAGGGGGGGGGTATTGGTGGGCAGAGAGGGGAGAAAACTCCGGACACAGTTTACGTGGGTGTGTTAATGTGTGTGTGTGTGTGTGTGTGTCTTAGAGTGAGGCTTTGGGGAGAAACACAGGCCTGGTCAAAATGTCATCAGCGTGCCAGCTTATAGCAGCTTGAAAGGCTTAGAGTTGTGATATTTATCCTGTGGGCTTTGGCAGGGAGGTGGACTGGGAGAGAAAATATCTGTAATTTCATGGTGTCTTCAGGGGAAATTTGATTTCAGATGGCTGGCAGTCTGATAAATAGGAACTGCTGCCTGCAATCCTTTCCTAAAGGGATGGAAGAAAGGGTACAAGTCTCCCTTACATCTGAGTCGGCATGAGTGTGAATGTGTGTGTGTGTGTACTCATACAGTGGCGCATGTATAAGATGAGAAAAAGCTGATCTTTTATGCATGTCCCAGTGCTTGTCTTTTGCACAGAGTGGCGCTTTAGAGTGGACTTCCGTTTTGATTGACTGGATTGCTTGTGATTACCCCCCTTGCACTGCACGGGGTTTTTTATTTCAATTGTCCCTTGAGAGCACTTGTTCACGAAGTTAAATAAGGTCAGAAATTCTTTATCTTTTTTTTATGCGACTGTATTTCATCCCGTGCCTCTTTGTGCCTCCGCCAGCCCGGGCTGTCGGCTCTCGCGGAATTAAAACCAACATCCTCGCAATCTCGTCATGAATCTTTAACGACGAAAATCATATCCTATTAATTCAATAGAGGCCTCTAAAATTCAATATGGTGTGTAAACAATTAGATATCCCTGCCCATCTTTTCTCTCTATTTATATTTAATGTGACTCCTCGCACGATTGAGGGGGGGGGGGGGGGGAGGGATACGGAGATAATAGGAGTGAGAGTAGAAAGCAGTTAAGTGGATGAGAAAAGAGGAGAAAATCCTCATTTGGTTTTGCCTGCACACTTCATTAAGGTGGATCAGGCCAGTAAATACAGTAATGGGCTAAGTACTGATAAACAGCTCTTGCTTGATTAGACCTCATCCTTTTCCCCTTTTGTTTCGCGATGGCGCACGTGCACGTTTCGTACGTGACAGGCGCTACATCAAGATTCAACCCTCTGCATGCTGTTTAACATCCCACAACATCAGTTCAGTGATTGCAACAGAGGTGTAATGTTTTTGAAGCGCTCACATGCCTCCAATTAGATCGGGTACTGTGCAAACAGTGAATGCCAACTCTGGAAGACATTCAAAAGGAGCATGACCTTATTTCCAGTTAAAGAGGCAGTGGGAGGCAGAAAGGATGGATTTAGCAGCTCTCAAGTAGAAACAGCTGACTCTGACTCTGGTGCCCAATAACAGGTCTATTCTCCTCATCTGCCAACAGCTCCAAAATGCTCCTGAAAATGCTGCTGATGCTTGTGAAGAGTCGAGCCCATGGCTGTTTTTGGCGGTGAGTCTCTCTCTCTCTCTCTCTCTCTCTCTCTCACTCAGCATATATTCATCTGTGTGTTCACCAGTGGTCTGAAGTGATGCCCTATAGCATTTCTCATAGTGCCACCATCATGTGTTTGGGTAGCATGAAGAGTCTGTGGTCAGAGGAGAGGTTATTGTTATAGGTGGTAATGGTGGGTGAGTGACCAGAGGGATAAAAACAGATACAAATTAAAGTTTCTATAAAATCGATGTAGTCGACATGACAAATGACATGCAGACACAAAACTGATTAAAGGGATTGTTCGGGTGTTTTGAAGTGGGGCTGTATGTGTCCGTAGTAGGTGTATTACTTACAGTAGATGACGGTCGGCGCGCCCCCAGCATCGAGAAACAGATGGGACTACCGGCACCGGAGCAAAGCAATAAAGCCTTTCTTTTAAGTGACTAAAATAGGTTTTTCTGCCGTCCCCGTCCACAGCACTGTATTGCTTTGCTCCGGTGCCGGTGCTCTTGATGCGGGGGGCGTGCCGATCGTCATCTACTGTAAGTAATACACCTACTCCGGATAAGTACCTCATACAACCCCACTCCAAAACACCCAAATTATGGATTTTTTCACGACTATCTTAATATAGTACTGACATGCCATGCTGTGCAGAAGTCTATTTCTTAGCACGACTACACTGTAAAACATAAAGGACAAAAACCACAATCCTCATTCTGCGCAAAAAATGTAATATAACATTCAGCCGAAGCTGATGTGAGACAACAAAATGTCAAACTTTGACACAGTAGACCGCTGCTTGCTTCCTGTTTCCTACTGACAGTCAACCATGGTTTCTTTTCTAACCGAACTTTAACCATGGCGGTGTCAGGTCAGAAAATGCTTTTATTTTTGTACCGGTTTTGGAAGGCTCAGACAAGTTATGTCGTACTGCCGATAAAGGGGCGTCAGATCAGAAAGCTCTTAAATGTGTCATTCTTGACGGCAAATAGAAATGACGTATTTTGTTGTTTAATGTGCACGACTTGTTAGAGACTGAGTCCGAGTTAGCTAAATCATGAATTACTGTAATAATAATTTATATTGTGTGTTGTGCATTATCAGATTTCAGTGCAGCAGGTCGGGCCAACAGGCTTGTGCACCAAAGTGCTAAAACCGCTGAATTCATCACTTGTTTGAAGGTTACATGTTCAATTGCCATTTTAACACCATTTTAATGAGAGTGCCATAAATTGTGAAATTTATTTCCTCTCTCTTGTAAATTACTACCATGGAAGCTGCAGAAATTATGAAATCACATAATTCTATACGATACATGATTTGATATGATAATATACAAAAAAATAGGGATGCACCAATACGGATATTGGGCCGATACTGACTCGTAGCTGGATTGGATATCTGCGACAACGGGGCTGATCTATTCTATTCGGTTCTACAGTATGTTTATATACTTAAAACATTATATACTGGAATTTTAATTCCTGTTTAAGTTTTGGCCAATTTGTTGCTGCATTATAAAGGTTTACACTTGAATTATAATTCCTGTTAATTTTGAAGATTCACCAAGTTGCTGGTGTGCGAGTTTTTATTTTAATAACAAATAACAATTCAATAAATGTATATCGTTGTATTTATTTGTTACATTTTGTATTAAAAAGTTAGGAAAGCAACGTTTAAGTGAAGCCTGATGTTGCCCTACACATAAAATAATGAACCCAGTCACTTCCACACAGTGAGGCATACAGCTTATTAATTAAACACCGGTATCGGATCGGTACTCGGTATCGGCCGACACCCAAAGCCCAGGTATCGCTATCGGGGCTGAAAAAGTCAGATCGGTGCATCCCTAACAAAAATGATTTCAACATAGTTAAAATGTTCTGTCATAGTGTGCAATTAGCTGTCATCACAACATCCAGTCTCACATGAGGCCCTGATGACGCAGGCATTAATTCCACAGAACAAGCCAAACACTTTGGTTTTGACAGACACGCGCATAACACATACTTTCACCTCTATTATCATTAGTGTCATACAATTCTAGCATATAATTTTCTTTGCAGTAATCTCTAGGTCAATCACGTACAAAGACTGGGTGTGAATTTGCAAAGGCGCGCGCACGCGCGCACACACACACACACACGCACACATTTATGAGGCTTTGATGTAAGCCATCCCCGTAATGATCAGGGCTTTGCTCATCTCATTTCCTTGATTGAAGCTGTACAGCAGCATAAATAATTCATTCTCATGTATATTGCAATGTTTCGAATCATGTTTTTAGATTTCAGTTTGATCAGTCAATTCGGAACACATGTACACCTTTGCCAAGCTGTCCTAAGTGTAAATCTATTTCAGACTGATCCCTCTGTAAGACAGGTGATTTCTGCCCGCACATCTGCGTCCAAAGATCAGCTAACAAAACATCTGTGTGACGGGACTATCGACTAAAATGAAAATGGTGCGGATATCCTTTTTTTTGCATGGCCTTTGTCTGTATGTTTATCCCCGTGTTACGCTAATATTTTTCAGTAGTGCTGGACAATGTTTTATTTAAACATCGCTTAATTAACACATAGATGTTATATATTTGCTCCGTAATCCCTATTTTGTTTTTATAAGACACACGTCAGGTTTTGTTTTTGATGTCTTCCGTATTTTTTTTTATCACATGCGCAGGGCAGCCTGCAGTCTCTTCCTTGATGTTCACACAAAAGCCTTTTAGCACCACTAAGTAACTGAGAGTGAAGAAAATGCTAATACTGCCTTAGTCACTTGGCAATGCCCATTCAACCTGCTGCTCGGGGGCCTTCAAAGTCCCACTAAATTTGCTTTTAAAGCAACGCGATTACACAAGGTGACATTCTAAGTTGTTATTCATTCACACAAACAAGACGGCAATTAACCAATTACAGCTTGTTAGTAACCGTGTGTCAAGGATAATTGGTGAAAAAAAAATGCAGGAAGTTCAACTTCTTTGCACTGAGGCGATTCACGTTGTTTATCAAAGCAGGAGATTCACACCCTTTTCTTTTTTTTTTTGCTTGTCTTGGTAAGAGCTGAAGTGCAGTAGTTGTTCGTTCAACATATTCATGCAGTGCAACAATAAATTGCTGTCCTTGATTCATCCTCAGGTGAAACAACGTGACATCAAAGCTTTTGATTTTGGTAACATAAAAATGTTGCGTCGTCATAAATCTTTCATTTAAAAGGTCAAGTGGAAATAAGTCAAGCCAGCTTTTGTGAGTATATTGTGCAATTTAGAACTTGATTTTCACTGAATGACTTTTGGTAGAGATGCCCCGATCACTTATTTTGACACCAATACAATTTGCGATCGTCTATGGGCCGATACATGGCCGATACCGATAGTTTTTGTTGTTGTTTAGTTTTGTTACAGCAGTTGGTGTATAAGACTCCAGACTAACTTTTTTCACCACCATAATTTCAACTATCCCGAAGTCAGTCTCCATTAGCCAAGCAGCTAACGTTAACTAGCTCTTCTCCTGCTATTATCTGTCTCACACATGGGGTTGTAACGGTGTACCGGTATCAAGGTATACTGTGGTATGAAAGTTGACAGTTATCATACCGTACACATTTGCTTAAAACAACTGACGTAAGTGAGTGTGTGTGTGTGTGAGTTAAAGGTACAGACGAGCGGTCTGGCTGCGCTGTCGCGCACCTACAGTATATGGTAATTGTTAATAATCAAAAGACATTATTTTAAATGCTCACAGCTGATGTTATTTTTCATTTTGTAGTTAATTTAACATGCTATAGTGCTGCTAACATGTAAACTAACATGCTTTAGTTTTGTAACATATTATAGTTGGATGTTATTTTTTTTTTTATCAGGTTTATAATTCTGTTTATTATATTTCTGTTCACCTTTAAGGGTCATTGTAACTGACAATACTACTACTACTACTACTACTACTACTACTACAGCTACGAATCATGATATAATAATAGTGTAATACTACATTACTACTGTAATAGTATATGGCGACCTGTCCTGACTTAATAACACCAAGCAACACATCTTTACTTGTGGCTCTAGCTATCGCCAAGAAAACCATTCTCCTCAATTGGAAATCCAGACACCTCCTCTCTGTACAACAATGGGTTGAACCTCCTCTCAGAACATAATATATCACCAGAGCAAGTCTACGCCAAACAAAATAATCAAATCACGGAATTCAATAAACATTTCTCATATCTCGTTCTGCCTCTAAATCTGCCGGTGAACTAAATGCCACCCCGTCACTACTATCATCTTCATATTACAATCCCACCCCGTTTCCTATACCCCCATTTTACACAGCTGAACAAAAAGGGACCTTACTTTCTACGTCTCTGTTCTATGTTTGTCAGCTCGTTGTTTTCTGTCATTGTTGATATTTGTCTGGTTACATAAATGTGTCCGTGTCCACGCTTGAATGTTTTTTTTTTGTCACTGTTTATTGGTTTATATGTCGGTACGGTGGCCTGCCTATTCACCCCTACTTTTTTTTTTTTAATTATTATTATTATTATTTATTTTTTTAAGTAATATGGTTGACTAAGATTATGATTATTATTAGTATTGTCACTTTTCTTTTCCTTCATTGGCTATTAATTTGAAAAAGAAAAAAAACCAAAGTCCTCCTCTGGAAAAAAATAAATAATAGTGTAATACCGTATACCGGGAAACCGTGATATTTTCTGAGATGGTTACTGTACTGTGAAAATCTCTTACCGTAACAACCCTACTCACACACACACAGAGTTCCACACCGCCGACATGTGTTGTTTTATTTTAGTAGCGTGTCACGCGCCTGAGTATGTGCAGCTCTTGGCCAGTGAACGAGGCGGGAGGCTGGACACTACACACACACATACGCAGATTATTGCTCTCAGCCGCATGCACGAGTGTTTAACCCAACCACAGGTGTCTAGTACTAGTTTACTGAATAAAAACTTAAACTTTGTATTCATTAGACGAAAGTAATCATATCCACCTGTAAATTAAATCATATTCATCTAAACAACATTTCCACAGCATCTCTCCTGAAATACCGCATTATACCGATTTTATTGTACTTTTATTTCTTCGTCATCAACAACTGAGCGCAAACAAAAATTTGCATGAGTCCATCTGTTGCAGGTAGCGCCGTTGAAAAGTGAAAAGACGAGAATATCAAAGCTCGCTGTCAGCACTAGCCTTCGCAAGAAGTTCAACCTCGTGTGTTTCCACATCAATTACGCAGAAGGGCAGAGGTGTTGCGAGCTAAATGTGTCACCGAGTTCACCGCAACGAGGCTCGCTTGTTTGTTTGGCTGTCTGGAATGCTGTCAATTAGACAAACAAGATTCACGCTGCTTATTTCTGCAGGGAAGCGGCGGGTTTCCGTGGAGCTTCTGGTGCGGTGTTCCTGTACGTGTGTGTGCGCGGTGCATATATATGGCTCTGCTCAACTTGTTGGGGGCAGAGTGGTCATTCTGTCACCACAGATGGACAGGAAAAGCCCGGGGGGCATCTGAAAAAAGCCACAGGCAATGTCGTTTGCATACCGTGTGCGCGCGTGTGTTTGTGTGTGTGTGTGGTATTCTAACATTTGCGTGTGTGTGCCACAACAGTGTAGCTGACAGAAGCGGTACAACCCCCCTCTCATGCAACAAATGCCATCCCTGTCTGCTTGGGTCGCCCTCCAAATCATCAGATCAGTCACACACACATACACATATAAACACATACAAGCCCATAAACATGGGTTCACACGTACACACACACACACAATATGGCCACCCGGAAAACAAATATCTCTGGGACCAGATTATATTCAGAAAGACCAGCTTAGCATCACTCGAAACGAATGGCTTATTTATTTCCCCCGGGTGGTAAACGGTGCTGTCCTTCAGAACTACTACACACTGAAAAGATAAACATGCATGCAGGAGTAGTGTTGTAATGGAAATGATGGAGAAAAGCGGAGTGAGATATTACTGTGATGACGTGCCTTGGAGAAAATGAAGAGTGGAGGTGGGGGGGGGGGGGCCATGCTGCAGGCAAGTAGATTGCAAAACAAATTTATACTGTCATGTTTACTCATCTATGACCTTCTTCTAAATCATTCAAAGTGCAGAAAGTATATATAGGATTTTTTTTTTTTTTAATATATGCTGTATTTCTGATTTGTTGTCTCACATCCTGGCTTTTATTGCAATTTACAGTATTTCACTAACTCTCTCTCTCTGCAAAAATAATTGAGGCGAGAGATTTGCCAAGTCTGTGTGTCTTATATAGGTTTTCAAAATAAAGGATGTAGGGATTTGTTTGCCAGTTGGCTGTCCCAGCTGCTAATGAATTAATCAAAACTGCGAACGGAACCGGAATATTCATGATACACCCCTCATCAGGATCGGCACACCCAACGTGGCAGTAAAAAGCATAGTGCTAATTGGGGTGGTATCAGCCAATCGCACCAGTTTACTGCTCTCCAGAGGCCAGCGTGTACACCTCTTTACATTCTGTAGCGACTGATTTACATAATAAGTAATACGATGTTTTTTTTTCCCTCTCGTGCGCATCACGTTCACAGATAAATCACATTTGTTGTGCAAATAACAAATTCTTTCATAATGAACTGCCTTATGGAAATTGATGTAACAGTAATAAGAAACAGTGTTCTTAGAACTGGTCCAGGCTGCAAGTTACAACAAAGCTCTCCTCAATAAACAACTATAACATATTGGATATGTCAAACAAGCCTAGCCTCTTAAATACCAGGGCACTTATTGCAATAAGCCACAATATGGCAAAAAGAGGATGATTGTCTACTGATATTGAAAAAAATCTAATTTTGACTGATTACAGTGCTGTCCGTGTATTGATAAATACTTTTATTTTTTTTTCCAAAATGGCACCAAACTCAAATATTTTTCTCCAGACAGATATCATGAGGTCAGAAAAAGAGTCAACCAATGTGCAATACCCCCGCTACTTTCTGTCCAAAGTGTGAACTGATGACTTCCTTTGGACAGAAAACCCTCTGAAGTGTCGTTTGGCTTTAAAGAATCTGAACTCACACTGTTTCAGAGCATCAGGGGTGGAACATTTATGTAAGTGACTTTTAAAAAAACTGCAATATATGTTCCAATTCAGCGTCAACCTTGAAGCATTCCAGACCTCTTTACTTTATGTGATGGCTCACCTTGCTAAGAGGCACGCTATTGACATGGAAATTACAGAAGCGCTGGTAAAAAAAAAGAAAAGAGGTTTACCTTCACTGAAAAGGCTCATGATATTTTTTTTTTTGGTCGCTTCAAAGCTTCAAAGGATCGCTAACTGGTCAGAATACTAACAGGTAATATTGAAGTCTTTATAAACAGATGAAAAGGAGTAATTTTAAATTACCTTGCGTGCAAACATCAAACTAATAAATAAGCATAAATTGTCGAATAATTAAAAACAGACTCAAAAAGGTATAAACGAGTAAAAAAAGGTGGTACCACTTTATTTGAAGGTGTGTACACAAGACTGTTGTGACACAGTAAGTGACTCATTAAGTGTCCTTGGGTCAATTATGTCATGTTCTAACGGGGTTGTGGTTATGGCAGTGTCATGACAGTGTCGTGCTTCTCAAGGTCAAAGAAGACGGCTGATGGTGTATATCAGATTGTTACTGTAAATAATAAGGTGATTTATCGAGTCTCAACTTATATATTTTTTTTTTCCTAGAAGACAATCTGTCTTTTAACATTGAGGGTCTTACAAAACATCTCAGGGTGAAGTGAGTAATTCAAGCGATGCTTTTATCAGCGATTGATCACGGTGATATTTTATTATATGCATGTAAATTCATCTTCTTTGATAATGTTAGATTCAGTATACCATGCTGCGTTACAGTTTGTCTCTGATTCGAGTTTCCGCACACATCATTGCAGTTTGTATGAGAACGTTTTTTATCTTCTTTATACAACCGTAGAAGGGAACACTTGTACATTTTTCTTAATAAAGCCATATTATACAAGCTGCCTCCGTATCTATGTTCTCTATTGACACCTAACTTTATCAGTGCCTGCAACCTTCGGTCATGCAGACAAATTATGTACGTTATTCCTTGAACTCGCACAGTCTTTGGTGAAAGTGCTTTTAAAGCTTTCGCACCCTCACCTTGGCGTGAGCTCATAGACTGTATGTAAAAAGTGGACGTAGTCACCGTGACATCACCCGTTGGTTTGTGGACTGCCGTTTTGAAGTCCAGAGTTCGGCATTTTGGCCGTCGTCATGTTGGATTTTGCATAGAAGTGACACGAGAGGGGGGAACTAAGTACAACGGAACGCTGAATAAGACATTTTCAGGTGACCGAAATGGTTATAACTAACTTTCATGAACTGAAAACACACTGTGAAAGAATTACAGTTCAAAGACGAAAACCCAGACCGGACAACACCGTGGTAGCGACCTGTCAATCACAAGGTAGCCACGCCCTAAAGCATCCCCTGCTTTATGGTCTATTTGACCCTAAATGGGACCATAATTTACTAAATGAACATAACGAACATAAACAAATGTTTACAATGTTTACTGAGGTAAGAAATCAAGTGAGAAGTAGGGTCATTTTCTCAAAGACTTCTTCACAATCAGACTTCTTTTTGCAACCAGAGGAGTCGCCCTTGATAGATATTAGGAAGAATGCAAGTTTAAAGCACTTCCGCATTGGCTTCACTTTTTAGAACGAGGAAGTAGCCACCTGTGCGAGCTACAGAGACAGTTTCGACAAGATTATTTTATAAGCATACAATATTTCAAAAACAGGATTAAGAACTATTTGAACACTGAATGTACACGTCCTGTTACTGAAAATCACTGCTAATTCATTGGTTGATGCAATTTGCTGTTTGTTTTAAGTCTGTTACTCGTCTCTCTTGTGAAATTTCTCATGTTGTTTTTAGCTTTTTTTGAGCTGCTGTATTGGCTAGGTCTCCCTCGGAAAAGTGATTATTAAATCTTAACGGGACTATCCTGGTAAAAAAAAAAAAAAAAAAAAATTGGGTACAGTTAAAACTGTGTCTCTGCTGGTGGGCCGACAACCACTGGATGGTTCAGATCAAATAAGGCTCGGGGGCTGCAGTTGCCTCGGGCGGCTGGAGGTTACCTGGCGTATCTCCATCATTTTATGTCGAATGTGCAGTATCATCACCAATGTGCCGCGGGGACTACTGTATAATTCTGTATAATGCCATTTATAAAATGCAGCAAGTAAAATCCCTTGAACCTGACCGTCGGTATCTGTTCTGAAGGGAAGGTTTTTTTTAGGACTGGAGTACAATGATTGATCCAGATTGTTGTGCTTGTAACGATAGTTTAGGCGGTGCAGTAATGCTTTGCAACAACTTCGGTGGTTAAGTTACATGGTCTGCTTGATGGAGAACATTTTTAAGCTCATGGGAGATAAAATAAGATATCTGACACAGTTGCCTGCCTTGCCTGTTTGCAAGTAAAAAAAAAATACATCAACGTTGAACCCTGTGAATGATTGAATAGATGAATTCCTTTAAAAAACACCAAATAAATCTGCATGTTCTAATGGAACTGAATACAGTGACATCCAGGCTTTCAGCCAGTAATATAAATGTGACACACACACACTCACAGTACTTTGTTGGTGATAGGGCATTTTGAGGAATCGGGATTCCTGCTGATAAATGAACTCTTGTTGCCTTTTATGCTCGGTAATAACCCGCAATTTCCTCACATTTGTTAATCCTGAATGATAGCAATCTACGTGTCATCTAATTTCAGCAGGCCACTGTTATTACCACATTATTTTAACAAAAACTCCCCACCGCTGCCAACCAATTTTGTCACACGCGAGATAGATATTCGGCTATAGAGCCCAGAAGTGTAACCTGCACTGATCCCAGCGGCTCACTGGAGGTTAGAATAGCATGTTTTCAATCAAGAAGCTCTTTTCTGTTCCTCTGGTGTTTGTCAAAGAAAGTAACTCAATTTAGCACACTGTGCTTTTCAATCTTGTTGCCGTAAAGGCTCAGATACAGTACTCCCAAAACTTGATTGTTAGTAGAAAGAAAAAAGATTTATCAGAAAGTTTATAAAAGAGAAGGTAATAGGCACATTTATGTTATCTCCAGTATTTGTTCTCCTTATTCTCTATCTACTGATTAAATCAAAGGCATTTCAACAATGTTGCTTATCTTAATTGTGTGAGTTGGACGTTCAAGTTTGACCCAAGGTACTTGCTTGCAACTTCTTACCCTATGGCTGAATGTAGATATATACACTGTGTACACCAACCTCGAACTCCAATTAGGGATGCTAATTTTGAAAAATTTCCTTAACCGATAACCGACCCTTGTTAACCGATTATTAACCGTTAACTGACAAGATTTTTGCAGACAGTGTGTGTACAGTTTATTTGTCGGTGAATAAATGCTACGAGGCTACAACTCACTCCGCTCAAGCGAGTTCAAGACGGGAGCCAACTTCCTGTAGCTGTAACGCCGGCTCAGACTGTCTTAAGGTGGGCTCTTAAGGTGGACCAGCTTTTCTCCTTTAAGTGACGACTTTTTCTCAGCTTTTTAATTAATTATTAACATTTCTTTTAACAGTTTTAACCGATAGCGTTAATCGGTTAAAATGCTTAATGCCGTTTAACGGTTAAACGGTCAATTATTAACCTCCCTAATTCCAATCCCATACTAACATTGGCTGTTGAAATTGCGTGACAAAAACTTCATTAGAACCATGGTGTACATGTATATGAATGGAAAACCTGGGATCTATCAATTCTTCCATCCTGCTGATAATGGCATAAAGAAAGTAGATGAAGTGCTGGGCTTTTGAAGGACAGGTATAGAAAAACGACAGCTTTACAGATTAGTAGTATGACCTTGACCTTCTGCCATGTCTAGAATAATCTTTAAGTGGGCGTTCACTCAGCAACCTTCTCTAAAGTTAGGACTTGCGCTAGACAATCAAATCATATAGCAATACATAATATATACTGTATCCTGAATCTACAAAAGATAACTTGAGTGCAGGCTGCTGTGACATACGGACAGCCACGGCGAAGTGCATTCCGGTGATAAAGCCTTCCCTTTATCTCCTCGTGACTGACAGTGGAACACTCCTGCCATCTCTCTCTCTTTTTTTTCCTACAGGACCCTGAACAACACAAAAGTCACCGGATCCCCCAGAGAGCATTTCTCACAACTTTGCAAACACTCCGCGTTTTTGATGTGCCGGGTTTTTTGATGACGCAGTACGTTTCAGTGATCAAGGGCAGTTCAGAAGAGGACAGTAAAGGTGAGCGGATAAGCAAACACACATACACCCACTTTGAGTTGTTTGCCAGAACACCTGTGCGTTTGAAAAAGAGAGCAACACAAAGCGTCTCTCTTTTTTTTTTTTTTTATTCTCTGCAGCCACGAGGTGACACGCCATTGTTTTTTACCCTCGTATTTCTCCCCTGTGAATTTTGATTCCTGCCAGGGAAAGGATGGGCCCATTGAAGTGCTATATGAGAGAGGCCATTAGACACTGAGCTGGTCATCACTCTACTGTGAAAGGCATTCTACTGATGTGCTGTCCTTCGCACAAGTTAACTTTTGCAAAATCTGCATGCATTTCGGCGTCCGCACAATTCAAGCCCAGCTCAACAAAATGATGGAGCACGTTTTCCAGAATATGGTAGTCCAGATTATGCACATATCGACAACCATAGTTCAAAACCACCCGTGATATCGTCACATCAAAGCCAACTGATATTTGCCCTTGGACTATGTAAAAGTGATGCGATTGAATCAATGAGAGGGCACATTTTTCAAATTTAATCCTCATATTGACATTCAACTAATAAAAAGTGAAAATAAAAATCTCAAAATCAAGTGTCGTCTCAACTGTGAAAAAGGCAGCTTGTAACATCAAAATGAAGCTTTAAAGGAACAGAAATGGAATATAATATTGCAACTTGCAAGATTTTTAGGTTGTAGTAGGCTCGGTTTTAAAGCTAAACCTTGGCGAGAAAAAACTGGCATGGCCATTTTCAAAGGGGTCCCTTGACCTCTGACCTCAAGATATGTGAATGAAAATGGGTTCTATGGGTACCTACGAGTCTTCCCTTTACAGACATGCCCACTTTATGATAATCACAGGCAGTTTGGGGCAAGTCGTAGTCAAGTCAGCACACTGACACACTGACAGCTGTTGTTGCCTGTTGCGCTTCAGTTTGCCATGTTATGATTTGATCATATTTTTTTACACTAAATGCAGTACCTGTGAGGGATCCTGGACAATATTTGTCATTGTTTTGTGCTGTTACTTGATTTCCAATAATAAATATATACATACATTTGCATAAAGCAAGCATATTTGCCCACTCCCATGTTGATGAGAGTATGAAATACTTGACAAATCTCCCTATAAGGTACACTTTGAACAGATAGAAAAATGTGTGATTAATTTGTGATTAATTGCGATTAAATATTTTAATCGATTGACGGCCCTAAAAAAGATACAATTCAAAATCAAGTGCTATCTTAACTGTTAAAAGTCAGCTTGTAACATCAAAATAAAGCTGTAAAGGACCAGTGTGTAACATTTAGGGGGATCTATTAGCAGTAATGGAATATAATATCGATAAGTTTGTTTTCTTTAGTGTATAATCACCCGAAACTGAGAGTCGTTGTGTTTTCGTTACCTTAGAATGAGCAGTTTATATCTACATACGGAGCGGGTCCTCTTCGCTGAGCCTTCCGCCATGTTTCTACAGTAGCCCAGAACGGATAAACCACTGTGTTAACTTTTCCTGCTTGGGCCTGGAGTTGATAACGTTACTCGTTCCGGAGTTAACCACCATTGCTCCACTCAGCCGCCGAGACACGGGAAATATCTGTTGGTCTACAGTACGCACACCCTGGATTTCATAGGCAAAAACTATCCAGATAACTTTCAAAAGCAAATCATTTTAGCCTTCAGCCAAGTGATTTATGCGCCAGTTTCCAGCCCTTCTGAAGTATTGTGCAGATTGTGTTTCCCCCTGAAGTCAGCTAAGGTAGTTATCAACCAGCTGGGTAACATTGCCCAGAAACTTTAGTCATTCCAACTCATGTGGAAAAGATTGAATGAAAGGAATAAGCTCATAAAGACTATTGCTATTAGCCAGCTGTTTGGCATTACATCATAAAACAATGACAACGTGCAGACCTTATTTATCCTGGATTTTTTTATGCCTCTGCGCCGGCAACAGCCATGGCTGGAAGTATTCTGTTTTTTCGGGTTCTACGTCTGTGCTTCCGTCTGTCCATCCGTACCACTCTCGCGAACGTGATATCTCAGAAACGCCTGGAAGGAATTTCTTCAAATTTGGCACAAACGTCCACCTGAACACAAGGATGAACTGATTTATTTTTGGAGGTCAAAGATCAACGTCACTGTGACCTCACGTCCGTCCCATTCTTGTGAAAGCGATATCTCAGGAACGCCTGGAGGGAATTTTATTACATTAGACACAAACATCCACTTTGGACTCCAGGATGAACTGATCAAAATTTGGTGGTCAAATTCACAAAACACGTTTTTGGCCATGTATATGCTAATTATGACGTTTCACACAAATGTTTAACATGATAAATGATGACGTGATGACATTTTGGACAGATATGGATGTAAACTGCAACTTCACTGGTTGTGCGGAGGCATACAACCGCGAGGTGGTAATTGTATGTTTTTTTTTTAATTGACAATATTAATTCAAAGTTTACCCTTCTCCTGCCTGTGTGTCAGTGTGTGTGTTTGCATGTGCACATGTATGAGAGCAAATCCATCAGTGTAAACATATTGACCTGTCAATGGGGTGTCTGGTTCATTGCGTTTCCCTGCCAATGGGGCTCAGTTCCAAATTAATCACACATGATGAGATGATTAATCTGGTTTATGTCCCTCTGTCTGTCCACTGTACCCATCCATCTGTCCTCCCCTCTATCTCTCTGCTCAGCAGCGAAGGCTTTCTGCAGGGAGCGCAGCCCGGTCTAATATCATCGACTGGTTCTGTGCTCTCGCTATATACGCAACATAAAGGCTTAGAAGAAAATAGAGTTCAACATTGTCCCCCTTAAGCTGGTATATCTCTCGCAGTGCAGTGCAGCACGTTGTCATTACAGTAAGCTGTTAGTATCTTGACAGCGGGACATTGGTGTTCAGTCAGCTTCACATTTGGTATTTTGCTTCCATCGGCTTACTTTGTTTGTAAAATGAAACAATGGGTACACCTGCACTGAGCTTTTAAACTCTTGATTTACGACTGCCTTTCTACATAATCAATGAAAGCAATATAGGCAATATAAAGAGATACAAAAGGTAATGCAATACATCCACAAGAGACTTTATATTTGAAATCTTTAGACCCGGCGTGGATGCGCGGAAATCTGATCTCATAAATCATACATTCTTTTGGATCAGGCGTCAAAACTTGCATTAGATGCCCCATACTTGCCCATACTCTAAGATGCTATTGGTGGAGAACAAACCATAAACTTCACACACATAGTAAAAAAAATAAAAAAATCAGCAGCAGTTGTGTGTCTAATTCGGCATGTGATTTAGCAACACCAGTCATGCTAATTAGGTGAGTACAGTTTGGTGCTATGTGGTGCTTGTATTATCTCTCTCCATGGTGCTGAAACACTCAAACCCAGTCTTTATGTCTGTGCCTCCCTGAGATAATAACAAAGTGTCCACTTTACAGTATTAGTATTTAGTGTGTCTCCTCGTCTCTCTCTTTCCACGGTGCCAAAACACTCAAACCCGGTCCATTTTGTCTCTCACTCTAAGGTGCTGAAACGTTCTCGCCAGGCTACTTCTCCTCTACGGTTTTTGCTGCCACACATAATACATTAAAGGGACCCACCCAGGATGACCATGGCAAACGTCCCAGACATACTTTGCAAACAGCAAGTAACACACTATAAACCACACAGAACACCATATCAAGCACCTACCAACCAACTGCTAGGGCTGGGACGATGCACCTATCTCCCGATTAGATACTATCAAGATACTGGAGTGCCTTGCTTAAAAAGGCTTTTAACACTAGACCATGGGGAAAAAGTTGAATCATACACTTCTAGGGACTTTTACTTTGGAAAATATCTAAATTAATACATTAAATATGTTTGATTTTCAGCATGTATATAGTCAGAGATGTCCTGAAGTAAAATATGTCAGTCATTGTCAGGCACTAATTATTTCATTTTTTCAAGCAACCCAAAAATAAAACAAAAATAGACTTTTCCCTCACAAATTAGTGTTAATTTTTATTTTTTATTTTAAGGTTTTATACTTCTGGTGAAAATAATCCAATCAATCTCATTTCCATATATGTATTTTGTATAAACAGTTCCTTTTGTTAACGCCTTATTTTGAAAACCGGACGTAGTCACAGGTGTAAACTTCCGCTAACTTTGCTAAGTCCGTCGCTAGCTCTCCGTCACAGCTGGGTGGAAACCCGGCGCCGCAGCGAAAGCTCAACCGGAGAAGCCAGACATTAAAGATCAAAGTAAGCGCTCTACAGATATCGAGCGTCATCTTTTCTTGTAAAATGTCCGGTGTAATCGGTAACAGTGGTGTTGTTACAAGTTTATTAACCGATGGGAAAATGTCCTCACCGTGACATCCCTAGTCCAAGCTTGGTGCTATTGGAGTTATGCATCACTGTACGCTCAGTGACTTGGGATAAATCGGGATAAATCCCTGTTTACCATAAATTTAAATGAGTTAACATGGGTCAGCCACCCCGCTCCTGACCTTGGGTAGATGGATTTATCGTTGATGTGGGTTTGGCATTGTTCCGACATGAATCTGGCTTCAATATGAAAGGGGTTTCTCCAACAATAAAAGACCCGAGTCTACGTTTATCCTGAAGTTCACCCCGTAATCCCAGAACATCTCCGGGTGGTAGGGCAGTGGTCAGGGAGCTCACCCCGCTCCGCCCGCAGCCACACAATCCCCCCCCCCCCCCGTCTTCCAGTCGATGTTCTTTCATCTTTGTTTTTGAACGCCGTTTACACACATTTCATATCAATATGTTGCTTTTAAAAACAAGCCATTTACATGGCCCCCAGACAAACAAAAACAAACCAACGCGGAATTGAAAATGAAACGTCATGAAAGTCTTGACCAACAGAAAGTTCTATTCAAAGAATGGAGTCATCGCTTCAGATCTGAAATATTTTCTTTTAATCTAGTACACTGCAGCCAAAGTCTATCTTGAGTCTTAAAATCGAGTCAAATAATCGAGTGGAGTCAAAAAATCGTTTTTAAAATACGTGGAATACATGAAATAAATCTGTATAAAGGTGAGATGAATTCAGTTGTGGAAATTACCAATAACCCTGACACAGGTTAAATATATACGTTCTTACTGTTCTTGACTTTATTTTGTCTTTAGAACAAAATATTTGCTCTTGTTACTAAAAAAGTATTTGAACCAAAGATAGTGCACGAGACACACATTTCATAAATCAAAGTTGGAATCAAAACCGATTATAAGAATAAATGTTCAAACAAATTGCTAAAGCCCCTGAAAACCATGACAAGAAACTTAACACTGCTTTAACACCAAATATTTCGCACTTACCATTCCACTACTGTGATATTTTTTGCACCTCAAATTATGTGAATTTTACATGATTTGCACACAATCTTAACCACTCATACGAGTGTGGTGGTGTTGTCTTGTTGGCCCAGACAGTCTAAGACGCGATGTCCCTGGTTCGAATCCAGCCAACATCACAGTATTATATGAAACATGAGAACCTTCCAAGACATACGCCTAACAATATAGCATTTAATACGTTGTAAGACTGCAACACCTTCAGTCCTCCTTCCAGTAGGTTCCTTTAATACGAGTCCTGAAGTGTGTGCAGTAGGATATTGAACAATTCTTCAAGGACAGTCGGTTATTTAAGGGGTGAAGTACGAGTCAAGATGATACATTAGACCAAGTTACACTCTTTTTCTTCACATTTTAAAGGGTTTGAGTGTCGGAATCCTTGCACGCAACGCTGTGGGTCTTTGTGATTTTTTTTCCTTGGACATAAATGGCTTCTTAATGGCAGATTTGTTCCAGTATAAAAGCTAGCATTGCGAGCCGTATACGGTCAAGTGTTTCTTCAAATGGTCACGACGTAATATAATTCTATCATAGAGGGTTGTGGTGTTCACAGAAAATGAGGGTGGTTTTGCATGTTTTTTTCTATAAATCACATACAATTACCATCATTTCTTCGTATTTTTTTCCCTATAAACACAGCTATCGGTCCCAATTCATTTCAGTATATGATTAAAATCTTGCATGCGTGGTGATGTGGTCGCAGCGGGAGAACGTTTCTCTGCCTGTTGGTGAGTTCAAGGATTCCAAAGGAGAAGTTATCATCGCTCCTCGCCTTGTGTGCTTTTCTCTTTGTGCTAATCTTTACATTTCATGCCTGTAGGTCACAGACCTTAACAATATCAGTTCTGTACATATATACAGTAATAATTGCAATCCATATAATATCAAATCACCATATGAAGTCTATCAAAACTACGCTTTCTGCTTTTAACAAAGCGTAACAAGCCGTTTATGATTAACGCACAACTGTGTTTTACTGCGCCGACTGTAAAATATCTTGACTGACTGTGGAACCCAAGACAAAGCAATTAAATGTGTCTGGTATCGGGGGACTGGAACACACTCCTCTAACCTTTTATTATATCGCTTCTGTCAAAGTACATACATTAACATGAATGCCTCTGATGTAATTAACTTTTCTATTAGCACACTGGCCTCAGAGGCAGCCAATGCCACATTTTTTAAAAGGGAGTTGTTCATTCAGAGTGTGCGGTTTCAGATGACTCATTAATGAGCCGGCCCTAATTGAAATGCAGAAAGACTTTATTGGCATGCTGATCCCCTTTCGAAAATTCTAATGCCTTTACCCTTATGAGGCAGCCCTTCCATTTTTTTTTTTTTGGAGTAAAAAAAAAAGGGATGTAGGAGTTAGTTAATTACAAGTAGTATGTCAGAATCAGATCATATTAACGTCACCACGAGGATGAATTGAGTCTTTGTCCTCAACGCTGCAATGCTTCCATGATATTATTCCCCCTAATTAATATCATAAATTAATGTCAGTAGTTAAAGAAAAGATGAACCCGTGTGGTCACTGTGATTCAGAACATTCTGAAATAATTATCAATATTTTACACGTGTACCATTCATTTTAATCAAGCATTGGTTTGCTGTGTGTGTAAATCTCAAAACCCTACATGACTAACATGGTGTAAGAAATAATTAAATGAGTTACTTTCATCCTTTTTTTTACTGTCATTTGCACAACTTAGGGAGCTACGGTCTTTCTGAAATCTGGTTTGTGATGCTGTTTAAACTAAGGAAACTGCTCTCACTCTTGAAGTAAATTAAAATAAAATGATAATACATTTAAGCTCTTTCTGACTTTGAAAAGGCATTGCATCAAACAGATTGTTCATATTCAAAGTTTTTGAGGTCCTAAATATACTCTAACTATACAATTAGACAAGGAAATGCAGTTTCTACCAAAAATCGAATGGAAATTGATATGTTTACCAGAAAACTCTGCCTAAGTTAAGTGAAGTCTATAGACCCGTTTCCACCGCAGGAACTTTCCCCCGGAACTAAGAACCTTTTGAGGAACTCATTGCGTTTCGACCGCAGGGACCAGGGTCCAAATTAAGTTCCAGGGACATTTTCCAGGGCCTTTTTACCCCCCTAAAAATACCCCCTGGTCTGGGGATAGTTCTTCCTGAAAGTACCAGAACTTTTGGGGTGGAGTTTGCCGGGATGACCGTCGCTGATTGGTCAAACACACACACACACACACACACAGCGCCGCTGCTTCAACTCATGTACCGCTTCATTCACAAACAAGGAAGTACTCTATTAACGATTTAGGACCATTTTAGGACTAGGGGAGAACATGTTTCTGTGTTTGATAAGGCTATAGGCTCTGGTGTCGGCCTCCTGACTCATTTAAAAAAGAAAGAGAGTAAAAGAGAAAGAGAGAGATCGCAAAGGTGAACGGTAACGTTAGAAGAGGGAGACATCACGGCGGTGCTGTGAATGAGAGAACAACAATTCTTTTCTCATTATTTCACGGCGGTTACGTTCTGAAGCACAACTAAATAACCTAAATCAAACACTCAACAGATGATTTACCGTGGAGACAGAAACTCTTAGTTTAATTTTCCTCCGCTGCATTTCATTCATTACATCCAAATGTGCATCGGTAAATACTTTTTTTTAAGGTTTATTCTTTTCCAATGTGTTTTTTTTTTATTTTTTTTTAGATGAAACAGGCGGGCACACTGAACCGCAGGCTGCAGAGTGTGTTTACCGCTGTGACCACCAGCAGCCCTCGTCCCTTGTCGTGTTGCTTTTTCATAGTCAGCGAAATTTCATAGTCATTAGTCAGCGGACTAATTTGCCTAATCTTGGCAGGTCTTTAGACCGCGGTGGAAACGCAGTGGGCCTGAAGGAACCTTTTAGTTCCTTGACTAAAAGTCCCGGGAACTTTTGGTGGAAACCAAAGATATAGGCTTAAATATAATCCTTGATGCTATGTGATCTTTATTATAATCTTTCTGCTACGCTTAATAACTAATTACATATTAGGATAATTATCAGTGATGCCAAATACCCTGAATCTACAAGCATTGGCTGCAACTCCCCATTGACAGTCACTATTGAAAATCTCTCCTGATGGGTGACATCGCCAAAAACCCACTGACGAAGCAAGGCTATTACTTCTTAGTGTTGCTTTACCAATAAAATATTTCAGCCAGACGTCCAGACGTTGACACATGGTAGAACAAAACAACAAGAGGTCAAGCAGGAAGGTCAAATTAGGCAAACGAATCATCCATTTATTGTCACGTCAGACAGCTAAGCTACAGCAGACGGCCCCTTAGAGGAACATTATTCAGTAGACAACCTTCGGATCTTGTTAATTTCACAGTCCTAGCAACCAGTTTGACACAAGGTTGTAGCATCAGGATTAAAGTATCTTTGCAAACACAGACCCCAGTGTGCTTAAAAAAGTAAGGCGTTACCCACTGTAGCCACAGAGGCAGATAAAATGATGCCCATGCAAAGGCAACTATTTATCTAGTTCAAGAATAGCTGCTTTGTGTTTTCAGCTTTAGCATCTCTCCTACAGATAAAACGGAACAGACACCGTTACGAACATACTGACCTTTATCTACGAATGCATCTGAAGTATGCTCCAGATTTTAAGGCCAAAAAAAACATCAGCAAAAACAAAAGTGTGGAGGAGGGTTGCGTCAGCTAACTGCAGTATTGGCTTGCTTTTTATGCCTCCGCGCTGGAGATAGCTGTGGCCGGAGGCATTCTCTTGAACGCAATATCTCAGGAACGCCTGTAGGGAATTTCTTCAAATTTGGCACAACATTTTCACTTGGACTCGAGGATGAACTGATTCGATTTTGGTGGTCAAAGGTCACTGTGAACGTAACTCAATAAACCATATGCTAATTATGACAATTTCACACAAATGTCTAATAGGATGAAATGATGAAGTTATGACACGTGAGACAGACATGGAACACGGCATACAACTGCGAGGAGGTAATTCTAGTTTTTTCTTTCTTTCTTCTTCACTGTAGATCACAAACCAAAAACCAACAGACTACTGGAATACTGGACCAGCGAGGAAAAGAAGTGGCCAACACCTGGTGACACAACCACGTGGGACATCCTAGCAGAGTGGTTCACACTTCCAGCCAAACGGAGAGAGAGAAACGGAGGACAGACGTCCCTCACAAGCTCCAAAGGCAACACTCGAAGCATCAGAAAGGGTAAGCAAATAAGTCGGTGGATGGAGAAATTGAAAGACGTAAAAAAACACATGCAAAAGGGCAAGCACACACGCACAAACACACACACTCTGCTCCTCCTGACATACACACATCTGAGCAACAGCAGTGAGAGACTGGTGTGAGCCAGCTCAGACCTTTTAGAGGAGGTTGATCTATCCACATATCATCTTTAACTGTCTGGCGGGATGCCTATTTGTGGAGCTGGTCATCAGACATTACGTCAGCATTTTTTTTCGTCCCCCCACCCCACCCCACACACCAAATTAAACCTCCACACAACCGCCAGACATCTCAGGGCTGCATTCTTACATTTTTAGTCCGGGGGTCGGCTTTAATTGCATCACAGAATGTCAAATGAAAAATCAATATTTTATTATTTCTACCACAAATCCTTAAAGGGCATGGTTTTTAAATGGATGGGAAGATATGTTTGGAAACATAACCTAATTCAGTGCTGCGATGTACAGAACAGTACTGTGTTTTCACGAGAGCATGAATGAAACATGAAAGGTGGTGGCAAGAATTCAGAATTTGGCTAAATACAAATGTTGGTGTGTACAGAGGCATTTTTTTTAGGTGAGGGGAATTATGTTTTCATCCCCGTATGACTGATTGTTATTAACATATCTTTAAAAGTTGATTATCAAAAAAAGTTTGGATCATTTGATATGATGATTCTTGGCGTTCCGACGTCTTTCTTTTCATTTTGTTACCACGTCTGATGGGGAGCTCTGATACGTCGGACTCGCATTTTAATTTGCAAAACAGTGTTTGTATTGAAGTGCTCTTTTTGATCGCAAAACAAGCACAAACAACCTTGAAAAGTCTTCAGTTTAGCAGGCAGTTTTGTATCTTTTTTTTCATCCCTTTTCATAGAACGCCGTAAAAAAAACGCCTTTCAAAGCTTGACAGACACCAGAATTATTAGATAAGCCTCTGGTATAGCTAAGTAAACCTAAGATATGAGTCACGAGATGATCAAAGATTACTTTCAGAAGTTCTGAGTAAACAATGTTCCGATGACAGCTCGCGCGTCTGTGCAACACCAAACAAATTGAATGTGCGTCTGTGTGTGTTATTGTCTTCATATTGAAATTATCTATGCTACCCACAATCCCAAAGCCTCCGTCTAACCGACGCCCACTCAACGGACAAGAGGCCACATTTATTTGTATTTCGTTCCTCCCTCCTGTCTCTCACTATCGATGGCGTCGTGTCTTCCGCGGTCCAGGCTTGTCGCCATCTATCTTCCTTTGTCAATTTCATCCTCATCACTTGTCTTCCTCCACTTCTTCCTCTCCTTTTTTATTATGGTGTCGGTAATCCCGCCATTGTTGTCGCGATCATGTTTGTATTTCCAACATAATTGGATGAAGTGCTGCTGTCTAGACGGGATTGGCACATCAATTGTTGGCCATCAGTCTCCTTTACGGATGACTTTACTGTTGCCAGATGACTTTTCTGTCAATGAAAAGAAAGAGAAGAAAAAGAGATGGGGGGGGCTTTTGGAGAAAGAATTATCCAAATTTTAAAGCCACTGAGCAGATTTGAAACACACGTTTGCGTATTGGTATTTTTATAGCACACTGCCTGTGCGTGCATATGTGAGTGCACTTTCTCATACAATACGTGTTGTTACATCCGACAGATTGAACATGCTCAGCGAGCCGTTTAAACAGTCTTTACGTACGCTAACTGGTGATAACTGACGAGATGAAGAACTAATCCGGCAATCCTCTGTGTTCTTTAAAAGAGAAAGAAACTCTCTTGAATGTCAGATTTGTCAGTGAGGGAGGCAATTTATTACCCATATGCAGATGAACCCAGCTAATGGAAACAACACCACAGGACCTAAAAAATCACAGTGATTCATTGAGAGAAATGTCAGGGTCTAAAAGACACTGCAGTGGCTCAAAAACTGAGCTGAATATAAATGACTGGATTGTCATAATAATAATAATCTAGAGGTTTTTTTTTTTTTTTAGTGGGTTTCCCCCCCCCCCCCCCACAGTATGACTGTTGTTTACTAGACAGAAAACACAATGATCACAGAGCAAAAAATGGATAACGAGACTGCTTCACGCTGTAAGCCTGAGGCCAATCTGAGCCACTGGGTGGTGCAGTGCTGAAAACAACCCATTAGCTGCTAAATGAGTGACCTAACGTGAAAAAAAAAAAAAAATCTAACAGAGCCAGCACTGAAATGATGAAAACAGCATTTGTTCACATTAGCAGAAACATCAGCGGTCACTCTCACATGCAGTTTTTCATCCTTTTTTAGTCTTTCAACTTCTGTCACTTTATCTCATTGAAGTTTTTTTTCATGGCGTTGAAATTTGGCACGGATGTATCACTTGCTTTGCAGGTGTACTACTATAAAGCAGCAGATTCATATATCTTCTTTATACATTAGGTATGGTGACTGCTGAGGAAGTTGAATCAGGGGTTCTTGTTTATGATGTTTATCAGGAAGAAATAAAAAAAAAGTTTCCATAAAAAAGTACATATGATACCAATGCAATATACAGTTGTGGTCCCCTTTGACGCATCCATCCGTCTTCAACGTCCAACATTTCCCTCATCACATACTGTTGTCGTAGTCGTTTAAGGCATTTGAACAGGCAACCAGTGCTGTTGGTTCTCTGCTGAAGACATTCTCCTTGCAGGACTAAGTGTCACCTTTTAACAAAATCAGCAATTGATCATATACAGTGTGTTCATAAAATGATCATAAAACTGTTTCTTTTCCACTAAAAGAGCAGCCTTACTTATTTAGTAAACTGTTTACAGTGTAACCGGCCTTTTTTAAGCCTCATTGCTTTAAGGCCCAGACGCACCAACCTGACAACAAAAAAAGTAGCTATGTATGTAAGGTATGTGCAACACTTTTAGTTTAGTTCGTTTTATTTGACACGGGCGTCACGGTAGCATTACTATTGTAACATACATTTATTCACAATGGGCTAAATGCACTGCATTTAGTGTTTGTAGCAAAACGCTATTTTACAACACCTGGGAGGCTTTTTTAAAAATGGTTGTTCTACTGTACATAACTCTCTATATCATAATTCATATCACAATGAGAATAAGAACTTTAGTAATGTGAAATTAATTTTGAGTATAAACGTATATTTTGGAAACATTCTTCATAAACACACATAGTGTATGGTTATGTTAGACTCTCAGCTGATAGATAGATAGATAGATAGATGTACTTTATTGATCCCAAATTGGGAAATGATTGTGTTACAGCAGCAGGTTATCCAAGCAATGCACAGGAACAGTACATAAAATGTATATGTCAACACTAGAGAAATATATCCATAGAATACAAAATATAAAGAATACACTATAAATATACCCGACTACTACAACTAGCATAAAAAAACTAAATTATAAACATTGAATAACCCACTATATATTGGCAAAGTGTGCAAGTAACAATGTTTTGTTCTTTAATTAAAAATAATTGAGGTAGTAAATGTGCAAAATTCAACATGTGCAAGAATATTAAAACAGAATAGAGTTTGGTTGAGACAGAAACTATAAAGCTGAGAGCTTCTCTATTAGACAGAGGTGAGGTGTTGTAGAGGGTTATTGCTTTAGGCAGGAAAGATTTCCTGTATAACTCAAATTCACTCATTCCTGTCTTAGTTCACTGAAAAATAAAGCTGATTTGGTCATAACGACTCCTTTTTAAACAGATAGCTCGGAGTGGGGGTTGTAAGAGGTATTTATCTATAGCTAGTGTATTTCCTACAGTAGATGATGGCGACGGTTGGCACGCTTAGAGTTTGGGAAAAACAGACAGGAGAATATATTATATATGTGTATATATATACAAACTACTTCTCATTTGAAAATCTATAGTCCTTTCTTCTTTGCGTATCCTTTTTTACCTACGTGTTGTTGCCGTTGCCCTGCTTTACCGCGGGGATCATTAAATTTTCATCTGATCTATTTGAACCAGAAATTAGAACCTAGTCAAGCAATAGGTTAGACTTGAGGATTTATCGAATGGCATTTGAAATGTCATCTCAAAAGGCACGAGAAAAGGCTCCTCATCTATAGTAATTAGATGAATATTTAACATGCGCATTATCTGTTCCCGGCAGCCAAAAAAACAGCCTAAAAAGACGGGCTCGCCGTGTTTATCACGGACACAATGAGCCATTACGGGTATTGTTTCTCGCTCACTCTAAAGGTGACACGCTGTCATTTGCTCACTATTGATGACACAATTTGGCCATTTTGCTTCCCATGGTAATGGGGATGCAAACAACAACAACAACAGCAGCTATACATTTTAAATGCCATCTCCCTCCGTGACGCTGTCTTTCTCCACGACTTCCCGCGTCTCTCTTTCTTTCTCTGTAATACTGGAATATAATTATTCTCCTTTCATACTTCCATACAGAACGTGTTTGTGTGCCTTACTCTCTATTAAAATTAAACACTGGAGTTTTTAATTGTCTCCTGATAGTTTTGGTGACTTTATGTGTGCATGTAAATGCAGTTTTTTTTCCTTTTTTTTTTCCAACCATGGTGGCTCTTATAATGGCTATTACACGTGTTACACTTCACACTGGCATGCCAGTTTATGAGGTGCACTTAGCTAATGCTATTGTACTTCGATACGGCTACAACAGGCATTTAATAAATCTGGCATTTATGAAGCTGATTGTTTACGAGTGTCGGAGGGGCGTTGATTCCACTCTGTACGTTTGGAGGCTGTAGTTGTTTGTGGCGCTGTTGTTGAAATCGACTGCGTCATAGTGAAAGATTTTTCTAATATTTTTTGCAAATGAGAGTTGATCAGCCATACTTTTTCCCAAACATGCACCACAACAGTATGCTGCTAGAGCTAATGAAAATACAGCACCGCACATAAATCACAGGTATAAACACAATTAAGTTCAAAGATACAAATAATGATTTGCTAATATGTAAAAAATCATATACTTAGCTCATTTCTTTATTTTAGTACAAACCGGTGAAAACCATTAAGTCTTAACAATATTTCCAATATAGCCTAATTATGTAATCTGTGTGGATCAAAGATTACTTCTATATGTAAAAATAATTAGTTATTGATTCACAAATACACTAATAATATGGCCAGTTCAGAAAAAAATGGATAAACAATTTTTAGACCATTCTTGCCATATGCCTATTTTTTACAGCTTAGAAATTCAGTCTGCTAGTGTTTAGGCAATTTGTTACAAATAAAAACCATCAAAATGTATTTTTCACCCAAAGTCAATGATAAATCACCACCCCCCTCGGAGAGAGATATGAAGTATGAGGCAAAAATAGTTTTACTGTTTTCTCAAGCCACTGTGCTTCAGTCAAAGATGAGACTTCGTAGTGTAGACTAATGAGGAAGCTCACCTTAATGTGTTGACCTTAAGCAACAAGCTATTACGTCTGATGGTGATGTGAAATGTTTTGGCACAAGGTTGCATAACGACCAAAAATGGACAAAGATCCTCTGGGATGCATTAAAAGGCTTCAGTTAATTTCCCATTACATCCTGACATATCCTTTCCCCCAAGTGAAATGTTGAATGGTTGCAACACAGGAAAGGTAAAAGGGGGTCATTACAATCAAGGTGCCTACTTTTTTGCCCTCTTTGAACGTTATTACTGTGGTCTATACGTATATATGAGTTGATTATGGTTACTTATCTGCTACAAAACACTTGAGGGTTATTTTTATGTAATTTTATGTTCGGACTGATGCCATTTATGGAAATACAGGAGCTTGTATGTAGTCACCATTTGTTGGCCGCTCAATAATAATAATCTATAGATACTAGCTATAAATGCTAGAATTGATGCTGTCTTGCGGGTCTACGTTGCTGTACATATATATCCTAATCATCAGGGTATCTTCTAAAGTATTTCAGTAACACTTTCTATGACATCCCATGTCTATAATGCATTCTAAACATACTTACAATGTGTTATAATCTGCCTTATAGCGCTGTATAATCATAGTTAGAAGCACTGCTTTATAACAATAATAACACATTATAAAGCATTTTATCACTCACTCACTCACTGACTGACTCACTTTTATAATGCATTATAATCACTGTTATAATGCATTATAATGTGATTATAAGTTACTCTAAGTGGTCATTGTTTGCTTTAAGTAAAGTAAAGAATTATTTTACAACGTTTTGTGTTGTTGCATAGATGTAATTATATTTTTTTCGACTTTACTTAAAGCAAACAATGACCGCTTAGAGTAACTTATAATCACATTTTAATCACATAATGCATTATGACAGTGATTATATTGCATCATAAAAAGATTTATAATGTATTACAATAATTAGAATTATACTGATCCTTGCAAAAAAAAAGTCAGTGAGTGACCTGCAATTATTTATGACTTATGAGACATTATAAAATGCTTTATAATGTGTTATTATTGTTATAAAGCATTATGGATATTTATGAGTGCTTATAACTAAAATTATACAGTGCTATAATAAGCCGATTATGACACATTATAAGTACGTTTATAATGCATTATAGACAGGGGATGTCATAGAAAGTGTTACTGAAATACTTTATAACCTACGCTGATGATTAGGAGGTGATTATTTGTTTTAAAGCGTTATGAACATGTATGAGTTGAGGACGTTCCTAATGACTCATTTGTCTGACGTTTAGATGGAATTTAAATTTCGACTAGTCGACTAGTCTAAAAGTAAGAAAACACTCAGAAAACAGTCAAAATAGATCACAATTTAATCTGTAAGGTTAAACATTTTTTTGTATAAGAGCCGTTTGAAATCGTTATTCCCATTTTTCAATAACTTCCTTTTAGGAATGCCATCAGAAGCACTAGGAGGAGGCAGAGGAACAAGTTTTTTTTCCTACAGATTACCTGTCTCATTCGCTACTGTCAGGATATAATGACAGTTTTATAAAAATAACTTTTTTATATCACATTTGCTCAGTAATTACCGACCGCAGCTTTAACACCCCATTCCATAAGGGAACACAAATACAGAATTAGAATAACTAATCAGTAGATGGGATCCGTTGCCGTACAATGAGATGAGTGTTCATCATTCCCTGCTGTGTGTCTTTCCATCTCTGGAGCTGCATGATTCCAAGAGAGAGGAAAAAAAAGAAAAGAAGAAAGAGAATGGTTGTGAGCGTGGGTCACTCTCTCTCAATGTTTTGCATACCCCATGATGAGACACTGGCACCAGCGTATGAGCACTCAGCCCAGGGCGGCAGCTGCACGCGACGGCTATCATCTTCGCCTATTCACACCTGTGCACGTGTGCAAAAAACACACACACACACACACACACACACATACATACAGCAGGATCAGAAACAGCCATGTGTGGTTTTGATCCTGATCCCACTGATTTGAAAGCACAATCATAGTCAGAGATGGTTGAGTGACGTTTTGCTCCCGTTTTATAATATAAATATAAATATATAAAAATAGAGAAATCCTAAGAAAATATAAATAAGAAATATATATATAACAACAGTACAAATAATAATGCTGAAAAATATGATATATATATGCAAATAATATTAATGCATGCACTTATATAAATGCAAAAATAGTGTAAAATAAGAATATTAGTTTAAATGTTCTGTATATATAAATGCAATATTAATGCCGGAGTAAACCAGATTATTGCACAGCTGAATTATCGCTTATTGTACTGTTACTGTTCAGTATTGCACAGTTGAAGATTAAATTATGGGGTTATAGCTCCTGTGTGTGTATATATATATACATATATATATATATATATATATATACACACACAACAATTTACAATCTGATGAACATGTCTACCGTTTGCTAGACTGCACAAGTGTATATTTGATCCTGGATACAATCTATTTACTTTATGTTGTTGACGTCTGTCTGACAATAGAGTAGAATAAATTAAATGTCTATCAGTTTGAGCAGTTTACAAGTAAATGTTTGTACCGGTAGTCGCGCGGAACTGACATTGGATCGTGTTCCATGACAAACACAAAACCAAGTCGGCATCGATGCAGGCTCGCTGTTCGGAGGGTTTATAACCCACTTCCACTCCCCGTGATTTAGTTTGGAATGGCACTTAATATGGCGGACCCTCCACGCGAACGCACAAACGGAGTGGAAGTGGGTAGGTAGAGGGTGTACAGTAGGGGGTGGTTTGGAATCGGGCCTTACAGTTCACGCCGTGGCTCACTTGTCTCACGGTTTCATTTCCAATAGTGTTTAATAAAGGCAGGAGAAAAAAAAATAAATAAAAGCTCCCTGCTGTTAATTTCTAAGCGTGTGCATAACCTCAGTCCCCGCCTGCGTCCCAAACCATTGCCCCTGGAATTGGCATTAATTGCTTGAGAGAGGAAAGTAATTATCTCAGGTAATTATTACTCTTGGTAGAGTGAGAAACTAGACAAGCCTTCTCCGGCGGTTCCCTGCGGAGAGAAGTAAAGAGAATTCTGCCTTTAACGTGTTATAATTGGAGGGGCTGGGCCCTCAAAGCCATAAGCTCTCATGGCTCAAGGGTTTATAGCGCACACACACACACACACACACGCACATGCACCCATAAAGACACACACACACAGCGACACAGACACCATCGCCTTCACATTCATTATGACTTTAAGGCCCTACCACAGGTGTAAATGAACGACTTTGAAGTCCACATTAACAATAATCGGCCTTAACGGAAAAAAAAAACAAACAGGATTTCATGCACAATTATTATTTTTTTTTTCATATTAGAAAGCCCTAATTACCATTCAAAGTGTAATTACAAATATGTCTTTGAGACACTTGAGACGAAAAAATTGCACGGGACCGCTCATTAATGTTGCTGCCACGGGCTTTTTTAATTCGGCGAGATAATGTCCTTAACCATCAAACAAATAAAGCGACTGAGGGTAGCGAGTGAACTTAGAAAGTATGAAAAAGGGAACAAGGTTGCGTAATGATGTCTCTGGAGACGTGCCCGCGCTACCTGCTGTGCAACAAACATGCCAGTCAAGCACCAGGTGGTCAGTACCCTGCTAAGCCTTCACATCTGTAAACACACACACACATACAGTAGCTGCACAAAAACACATTCACACACACACAGCTAAATGTAGTTTAAGACAGAGAAGAAGAAGAAGAAGGTGCAGACGTCCCTGATGTCCTTGTCCTCCAGACTCCTGAACCTCTGTTATTGACTGATGCCCTCTGCGATATCAAGCACATGAGCTCATATAGGACAAACCTTTGTGCTTATTTTCATGGAAAGATATAGGGCTGCCCCTTCTTAGTTGATTAAGCCAAGTTCACACTACACGACTCTACTACTACTACTACCAACTACTACGTTTTGTCTCAAAAACACGCAAAAAAATACACGGTAAATGACGTGATACCATGCGCGAGACACGTTGCTGATGTTGTTGTTGGCACGTGTTCAAAAAATAGCCTGTTTCCACACTCTTTTTTTTACTATTTATTCCTCTAGGTGCAACAACAACTTTGCTCCGTGTTGTAAATGCATCACATACAGTAAGTTCCTATAGCATCATATGTAACTAGAAAACCAAATGAATCCATTGTTAGTAACCATGTCATGCTAGCTTGAGGCAAAGGAGGTTAAATAACTCTCCAAACTTACACTAAATTTTGGCGAGGAAAAACTGTCATGGCCATTTTTCAAAGGGGTCCCTTGACCTCCCACCTCAAGATATGTGAATGAAAATGGGTTCTATGGGTACCCACGAGTCATTAGGCATTTGTCGACTAGTCGGTTGTTTTGTTCTTAGTCGACTAAGATTTGTTTAGTCGATTAGTCAGGTTTTTTTTCATGCCGAATGACTTATTTCCAAGAAACTTATGAGCACATCTCTGGTAAACACGAGATTTAAAGTTGTGCTTTTGTGTGATTCTCTGTGGAGAAACTCAGCTTTACAGATCAGACGATTAAATCAACTAATCGATTAGTCGTCAAAATCGTATTCTGTTAGTCGACTAATAATGTCTTTGGTCGAGTACAGCCCTAGAAAGATGCGCTCGTATCTTTGGACAGCAAATGAACCATCAAAGAAAAAGAGGGACTAAAGGTAGCTACTAAAAACATTCATGCACTTTTATTAGCCATGGCAAGTTGACATGACAGTACACACTGCTCAAAAGTGTGTATGTGGTATGCTGTGTACAGCCCAGGCCGATTTTTAAAACTTACCAGGAACTCTACATTTATTTTATTTATTTTTTGGGGAAATATTTTCTCCAGGCTATTTTTGCCTTCTGCTTGTTTGCGCTCACATCTTTCAGTTGACCTTGTGTGCAATCCCATCGCCTCTAAAATTCACTTGGCGTTCAGTCTCAACTCTTCTTTAAAAGAACTTCGGGAGAGAATTCTCTTGATTCGCTAATCACCCAGAGACTTAGACCGCGGCTCTCTGGTTGAAAACATGTCGATCGGCGAAGCACATTGGAATGGAAAACCTGCAGACTCCTCGGCCTTCCTGTGCTAGAGGGTGTGCTCTCAGATTGAATGAAGACATCACTGGTAGAGAGAAAAAAACAACCTAATAGTGCATCAGTTAACATTAACGTAGGTTGTTTGTGAGCTGAAGATTGAAAGAGGCCCAATGAACCAACTGAATGTTACAAATCACTCTCCTTACATGGATTTTTGAGGGGATTTTACTAAGACAACTCGCATGCTAATAGCTGCAGGGCATGCAGTGTGAAGACAGCTGCGGTTTAAATAGCCTATTCCCAGCCAGGCTGTTGCAAATGGCTTTATATAGTTATTTCTGAAATGCCTTCAATACTGTGTATTTTTTGTTTTTTTGTAGAAAATTAAAATCCACTTTTCTTCAGTAAAATTCCACAATCACATTCAGTTTTTTTTGTCACAAAAAAATCACATGTGAGATTGTGTTAATCCCAGTGTGAACCACTGACGTTAATCATGCCCACTGTCAGAGACACTCGCAGTCATACAAGTAAAGAAAACCTTTTAATTTAAATGTGCCGTTACCTGTTTTTGTGTGGTTTTGCCAGTACTCATCAGCATGTGGTTGTTACCAAGTTTAGAATTAGCAACATACAGTAGGCATTTTGCTGACAAATTATTTTGGCTGTTTGAGAGCATTTCTGATTTATATTGATTTTAGTGACAGTTGGACACACTGACATCATAGCAGCATCCGTTTATTACTCTTCAAGGGTACCACTGAAGATGAAGACGCCACTGTCGAAGTTTAATTTAGATCACCATCTTCCTAAAAGTGTACTATTAAGGCATTTACTCAAAGTACAAACTCATGTCCTCTGTAACAATGACAAATACCCTTTTAAAAAAAACCCCCAAAAAACAAATGGAAGTCTGACTCAGAGGAAATAACATCCCCATTGGAGAGAAGAGGACCAGATTGAGAAATGGATAGGTTGCTATAGAGAACGGATTGCAAAAAACCTCCAGCAGCTGCAAAACACAGTGTGCAATAGGAAGAGACATGCTGGATCATATTCTGGTGATGGAAGGAAATTGCTACCTTTTTGTATCCCATGGAGTGGAATCTGCCACTGACCATCCTGAAAAATTGTAGCAGCAAAATAGTTGAGCACACAAAATCTAATTTCTGAGAAAACTAGGGGCTGTCAAAGTTAACACAATAATAATGCCACTAATTTCTTTAACGCATTAACGCAACTTGTGATTTTTAGGTTGTAGCGGGCTCGGTTTTAAAGCCAGAGTTCCAAGGGATCCCTTGACCTCTGACCTCAAGATATATGAATGAAAATGGGTTCTATGGGTACCCACGAGTCTCCCCTTTTACAGACATGCCCACTTTATGATAATCACATGCAGTTTGGGGCAAGTCATAGTCAAGTCAGCACACTGACACACTGACAGCTGTTGTTGCCTGTTGGGCTGCAGTTTGCCATGTTATGATCTGAGCATATTTTTTATGCTAAATGCAGTACCTGTGAGGGTTTATAGGCAATATGTGTCAGTGTTTTGATGTTGTTAATTGATTTCCAATAATAAATATATACATACATTTGCGTAAAGCAAGCATATTTGCCCACTCCCATGTTGATAAGAGTATTAAATACTTGACAAATCTTCCTTTTAAGGTACATTTTGAACAGATAAACAATGTGCGATTAATTTATCAAGATTAACTATGGACAATCATGCGATTAAATATTTTAATCGATTGACAGCTCTATATTGTATAAATTATTATACCTCATGAGAAAGGTTTTCCCCTGAAAATTCATATAGGTCTATGCACATATAGACCAAAGATACTTTATTTTATCCAACAGCAGCTGTGCTTTTTGAGAATCGCTTTGCAGTCATCACCTTGCACTATCTGCCATTGAGGACACTTTGTGCTGAAAGATGAGACCGGATCAATCGTCTTAAGTGTGATTTTTTTTCAACAAGGCCAAGTGTGGCTAGATTGTTTTCAGTTAGTTAAAATATTGCCCCAAAAATTTATCATTAAATGTAGTCTATTTATTTATTTATTACTTACCAGGATCTGTACTACGGGGCTCTCGCCCTTGCACCTCTCTTCCCACTTTATTCTATCGCCCCTCTGTTGTTGGTCATGCTCATTGTACAGACAGGAGAGATAAAAGAGCAGCAGTGCAAAAGATTATATATCTTGCACAACTGATACGACTGGGAATCAAAGGCAGCCAGTGTGTGAGGCTGTGTGATGTGCTTGTTTATTCAGGCTCTTCAGATTTCAGAAGGTAAAAAGCTCTGCTCTTTCGTGAGGGAGCGATGAGGAGGGGGAAAATACTCAGCTGGGTCTGGGATGAGTACGTGCATTTACATTTTTTTTTTTTTTTCTCGAATCCATTAATCAGAGCAATGACTATAACCTACATTTTAAATAGGGCGATTCATTCCATCATTTACAGAAACAGAAAGAGACGTTTGTCCAATTCGTGCCTGCAAATGACTGAGATAAAAATACACCAATTTATATTCTGGGGCTGATTAACTGTTTCAACTATAGCCTACTTCAAACTGCTATTTTGCAAAATACTGTGATGTATCCATAGTTTTCATTTGACGAAGTCCTCGGGCAAATTGTAAATAACCTGGTCACTCGTTGTTAATCAGTTTGGATACGAGCAAAACAGCAAGCACCTTGAAATGTACAATATTTATGCACGCAAAAACATTTTCTTATTACTTCTCTACTTTGTCTTGATTCGGGCTTTTATCCTCCGATATCTGCCAAATTACACAGCCAATTCATTTTTTAGATGTACTGTCTACAGTATTTTCAAATTACTCTTCATGGTGAAATGAAAGGCTGGATTTTGATAAGTGCTCCTCTCACTGGATTGCCCATAACTCCACCTTTGCTGCTGTGCATCAAATTCCAATCAGGTAAGCATCTGTTTAGAATTCACTAAACAACCCCCTCATATTTACGCTGGGAAAAGAAAAAAAAAAGAAGAAAAAAATTAAAGCTTTCTAGGATATTGCTCATTTTCTCCTTCTGCTTGTTTGGGATAAGAGCTATGATTTATTCATTTCTAACCATTTTGGGTTGGAGATGGTATTCAGGGCCAGTTTTCCCTTTTAATCAATGTTGAGATAAGCAGGAGTTTTCATTTTGTAATTTATAGCACCATCCCTGCCTGACTCTATCTAACGTCCTGAGTTTGTGTGCGTCTCAGCGCGGGCGCGTGTACGTGTGCACGACTGCATACAATTGTGTTTTTGAGAGAGAGAGACAAAGACATAAATGTGTCTACATATTTGCCCGTTCATGCTCATATCTTTCTGTGAATCTTTTGCGTGAGCTTGTTTATGTGCATCGGCGTGCGTGTCAGCGTGTGCTCTGCACAATACATACATAATAATGTGCGTGCGCGTTATTATTATTATGTATGTTACACATATGTTATGTGAGATATTAGTCGAGGCAGTGGAATTAATCCAGAGCAGTAGGTAGCTGAGACAATGTGATGCACGCCTGAGGTTGTGAAGCACTGGGTGATTAAACTAATTTAAAAATAGCATACCGCCTGTGAGTAGGGGCCAACACACACACACAAACACACACACACACACACACACACACACACACACACACACACACACACACGCTCTCACACACACACAAGCAGATTGATGAGTAAAAATGATGGTGGTTGTTGTGACTTATTAAAGTCCCAGTGCAACGAAAGTTAGAGCGTCTTTAGCTTCTGTGCTGTGAGGTATTCCACGGTGAAACGGAATATGTGAGCGGTGTACAGTTACAAGAGGGATTTAAATCAAATCCTTCGCATTCGATTGGGCCGCTTAAAAAGTGGGCGGGCTTAGAGTTTAGCGCGGTACGGAGCTACAGAGTTGAGGACTGTTGGCTCCACACACACACAGACACACATCCCTCACCTGTTGTTAGAGGAGAGATGAAAGGTAAACTTTTCAACCGGCTCTGTGTCACTGCAGCACGGGCGATACATGCAGATGAACAATGCCTGGCCTCCCTCCGTGTCGCCGGCGCTCGAGCTCCCCGCTCACCCAACTGGCAAAACTCCACCGTTTCGCGTCAGCGACACAGAGCCGGTTAAAAAAATCTGCTAAGTTTCATTTTAACGATTATTTTTATTGTCGATAAATCTGTCCATTATTTACTCAAATAATCAATTAGTTATTTTGGTCTATAAAATGTCAGAAAATGGTGAAAAATTGACGATCAGTGTTTCCCAAAGCCAAAGACGACGTCCTCAAATGTCTTGTTTTGTCCACAACTCAAAGATATTCAGTTAACTGTCATAGAGGAGGAAAGAAACAAGAAAATATTCACATTTAGGAAGCTGGAATCAGATCATTTTGACTTTATTTTCTTAAAAAAATACTCAAACCGATTAAGCAATTATCAAAACAGTTGGCGCTTAATTTAATAGTTGACAACTAATCGATTAATCGCTGCAGCTCTAGACTTCAACGTTTTTGCCCACTGATATCCAAACACACATCCCTTCCTATCTCTCTCCATATTGCTCTGTTAGCTACTACAATCCACAAACGATGAAGTGTGTACGTGGCCGTTGTTGCTAGCTACATATAGTCGCCCAAAGTCTCATTTGTTTGGATGGATTTTTGTAAACACCCCTGAGTGCAGGATGAGTCATCAAACATTAAAACCGTTTTTTACAGGGAGAGAAAAGACAGGGATTTTGATGTAAAAATACTCCGATACTGATTTGTTTGAAATATAATTGGCATATAACGAGATAAAGAACAATTAACACAGGGACACTGGATTAAAACTTGGAAAGTTTATTTTTTCATTTCACTGGGACTTTAAAGATATTACTCTCTGCCTCAGCCTGGAGTTTTATTTTGACGTGCCCATGAAATCCTTCAAGTGTGTGTCGCAGTGTGTGATGTGCTTCTACTCCGGCTTCTGGCCTTCTGTTTTTTGTATGTGGATCTCTCTGACAGATGCTCCTAATTTCCCCCCCCCCCCCGAGCCCGCCTCCACTTGGCCCTGAATGCATTATTACACTTGAGATAAAACTAATAAAGAGGAAGAATTCAAATTTATCTGGATTCATCCCGCCCTTTTCATTTGCTTCTACTTTTGTGAAGCATGACTTGCGTTGAGAGTGTAAAAAAAAAAAAGGGACGGAAATTGGATAGCCTGGGACTTTTCCAGTGATTACGAATAAGGGTAACCTGAGTGCATCTCATTACAACAGGCTGGGTATGGTGTGTGTGTGTGTGTGTGTGTGTGTGTGTGTGTGTGTGGAGGAGGATTACTGAGTTGTTAACTAAGTATTTCTTGATACAAGCTTCATGTTATTTGAGCAAAATGTCAAATTTACTACAAAACACATCATCTAAACAGTGTGAGTTTCACACCGAGACATTATTTCATATCAGGCAGCAGCATGTTTTCACATTCTGCACCTTAGGACTAGTGTATGTTCGGTAGCCCACGGGGAGTTTCCCTATTGTATCCTCAATTAATACCAAAGCGAGAATGTTGTTCTCCAAAGCCTGCAAAGGAGGGAGGGATAATCCACCAAACCCAAAAAATGTGTTAACCACAAAAACAAAGGGGTGTGTTTCTCCAGCTTTCTCGCCTTTATATTTAAATTGAAAGAAACAACAGAAAAGGACTTCTCCATCCCAGGCACAATGACATGCGGGATAATTAAACCGATATTCTTTGATCAAACAAAGCTAGACTGATGCAGCACACACACACACACACACTGAGACATGCATTTCAATTAGGATGCTAGGCTACAGAACTTAATAACGTGGATAAATTGAATATGATAAAACCACGAGGTTATTGTTTACTGAGGATTGTCTGCAGTTTGCATTTGAAATTGTATGTCGTAGCTGTTTTTTTTCTTTTCTTCTGCTTTACAGTGTTGTTGTTTGTTTCTATTTGAACTTCATCTTGATCTTGAAAGATTGAGTTGCGTATGTCAAGTCTTGCAAGTTTCACTGCTGATTGTTGCCAGGCAGGCAGCATGTCTGGATGTTAACAATTTAAAGCCGGGGACGCACCAAGCCGACATCAAAGAACTGGCGGCGGCGAAGGCCAAATCAGCCGAAAAAACTCCAACACGGGCAGACTAGAGCCGACGGTGCGGGACACAGCGGGAAAACTAGGCCGGTGTGTAAAGTAATTAGTTGGTTGGGATTTTTTTTCAGTCGGATGTTCCACCTGCAAATTTCTCAACATTCCACAGTTAATCCATTTAGATGTGATCAATCATGCTGGGGATTCAAAACTTACTGTGCTTACATAGTATGTCAAATGTAGTATGCCAAAAATACCAGGATGTCCTACTACATCCGGTCGCATTTTGCAGCAAGCCAGCACGCTTTTCTGGCTGTTCTGACCCACAATCCTTTGCGCAGCAGATATATTAGCATGAGGGTCAAAGTTCAAGGCGCAATGTTGCGATGAAGTAGTACTATGTCCTAATTGTATGAGTACTGCATGCAACAGTACCTACTTTGTAAGGGCAGCTGCGGTATGTACTACAAATAAAAATAAAAAGTATGCGATTTGGAACGCAGCCTTTGATTTTTTGTCAGCAACGGGCAGAATAAACCCACGTGGGTCCAACCGGAGCTGTTCGGGACTGTCTAGTGGCTACGGATGTGTAATTGGGTAGGGACAATCCAGTCTGGGGCTGAATTCAATTTGAACACAATGCCCTCTGCTTTGGCATCATTACAAACGTTTCACACTGAATAATGAAGCGGAGTGCAATGCTAATTCAGGGTGAGTGTCAGACTAACAATACTCCTCCTAAGAGAGAAATTTCCATGTTATCATTAATTATGAAACAAGAGCTCGCAGGTATGACGAGGGGGGGTAAAAAAAAGTCTGTCTGGGTCTCACTTTTCTTACAGCGTATCCATTTGAAACTCGGATGTTTTGTTCGGGGACACATCTCATTTCTAGGAAAACGTACATACCTTCCAAACACTTACAACTATGAGTCCACACATAGGCTTACGCTCTACTTAATACAGCACAACAGAGCTCAGAATAACACACATTTTATACTGTATATCCTTCAAGAAAGAATGTGCTCAATATAAGTCGATGTGTAATTCGAAAGGACCAAGGCCACACTTGGGTTGAGTTTTCATGTCCAGTTTTTATTAACTGTCAATACTGTAGAATTATTGTAATCGCAGACGTGGCATCCACACTTTCTGTAATTAAAAGCTTGGTCGCTCCTCCTTTTACTGTAATAGACTGTGCTGGCAGATAGCGTCTAGTCCTCTCTTAGGTTGATCAGAGGAGTCAAGACTGGATGATGAGCCGTAATTGCTCCGGTCAGATAAAATACAACCTGAGGCTCTCTCTGAGCTGATCTGCTGCTATATCTCTGTTGACATCAATGGATGTGTGTGTGTGTGTGCTTAGATTTGTGTGTGTGTGAGAGTGTGTGAGAGAGAGAGAGAGAGAGAGTAAGTACATTTGTATAGAGGCTAAATTAACATGCAGTGATACGAATTGTATTCAATTTGTAGATGTTTTGTGTTATTATTCTACATTACATTGGCGTGTAATCTCAATTATGGGACTGTAAAGTTTTGAATTGAATTTATTTGAATTCGTTTGAATACAACGTGGAACCAGCAGGTTAAATATACACGCCCTCAGTGCCTCACATGCGCAATGCGGCCAATTCAATTAATCGGCGTGTCAAGACAGGAAATAGATGCCTCGGGGAAGCTCTGATCTTTCTCTGCCGCCACCGCCGCGGTGTCAGTATGACACAGCTGCTTTGTTTATTCATTTGGGTCGCTAAGTTTTAAATACATTTAAGGCCGATGCTCCCGTGCGCTGCGCCGCCACGGACTGTGGGAGTGTTTTTCGGGCAGCCAAGGTACTTTTTTTTTTTAAATATTGGTTGGCTTAATGTCTTTATATTTGTTAGAATATGACAAACAAGTCATTATTTCCCTTTAGGATTGAGATTGCTTTGTTTGAGTACTACCTTGTTTTTTGTTGGGTTTCTTTGGCTAATTTGTCCTTTCGATTGGTTAGTATTTTCATTATGTTAGACATTTTATTACATTTTAGCCATTTAGTCATCAACAAACCCCCGTTTTTGCAATCTGCTATTTTTGGCATCATTGGGCAAAAACGTCCATAATAACCTTTCAGCATATTGTAATTCAAGTGTTCTGAGAGATAACTAGACTTCTGCTCCTCCTCATGGCTCTGTTTTCAGGCTTTAAAAAAATCTATCCCGTGACGGGAGACTTTGGCCAATCACAGGTCATTTCAGAGAGAGAGCGTTCCTATTGGCTGTGGTCCGGCTGGTGGGCGGTGCTTGGTATTTATTCAACTGATCTCAACATGGCTGCCGGGTCACAAACTTTCTCATTTTACAGCTAAACAGTACACTACAAGATGTTTCTGAAAACATTTGAGGTGAGAAATAGGCATTACAGTAACAGAATATTGATTCATATTTGATCAGCGCTGTCTAGTTTGACCATTTGGTTGGAGCTCGCGAGTGATTGACAGCTGCTCAGAGACGGCAAGGCTCTAGCTGGGCTATGATTGGTTGTTTTCCTCCGAAATGAAATCCTGCAGATGTCATAGAAGCACTGGAGGACACAGAGACATTTTTTTTCAGATTACATGTCTCATGCATTACTGTCAGGATATAGTGACCTTTTTTTTAATCATATTTGCTCCATTTCTACTGACTGCAGCTTTAAGTGAGAAATTGAGTCTGAACTCAGTGTATTTAATGAGTTTATTCTTTGGTTGAAAGTCATTTATTTGTAGATTTGGTAATTTGGCCTGTAACGAGACCCGGTCGAGCCACAAACAAACTGAATTTGATTCAAATGAAAAAATTCCATTTGGGGTTCTGAAAACAGCTCCGATAAATACCTATATTTTAACGTCCTCTAAATTGGCATTTCCGACGATTCGAGCGTGACGCTTCGTGTTGACAAAGTGCACGTGCGGGATAAAATCTACAGCATCAACATCATTCCAGGCACATCAACTATTAAAGAGAAAGAAAGCTCCACCTAACCATACCCAATCATGCTCCATCTTCACTCTCCTTTTTGCTCTCTTAACATTAAAAGATTTTTGCATGTCAACAATCATCCACTGGCATAACCAAAAAAAAAAAGCAATTTGGGGGAAAGTATTTTGCAGCCAAGAGGAGCTAGAGTCGCAAAGTTCTGAAAGCCGATTAAAAAAAACCTCAAACTCTGAGCCAAACAGGTTTGATATCCTGTGCTCGGGAGCGTCGGGTTGTGTGTTCACCAATCACTGCGCTGCTTGTTTTGTTGAATGTGCTGTCGGAATCCACAAGCTACGATTGAGCAGAGCCTAATGATCTCCAGCAGTCCCAGTTCATTTTGGTTTGAAGTGATACATGGAAATTATTGCAGTGTTTACTTGTACAAATTTAGTAAACCTCTCTTCCGCTCTCCTATCAATTTACACCAAGCCAGCTTAGCTCGGGCTACCTCAAGCATGGCCGGGAAAGTACCACACAATGGAGTCAATCCTGCACAAAAAGACAGCTGGGAAATGCACACACACAAACACGCACGCAAACACACACAACCACACAAGCTCAGCACACTCAAATTATAGTAAGGCTGGGCTGCTGCTGTAAATTACAAAATGCAATTCAGTCTACACACAAACACGCACGTACACACATGCACGCGTACATACAGTACATTGTATAAACACTCAGTTTTTTTTTTAACTTGTCACGGTACTGTTATGCCATACATTCATTTTATAGACACTTTGCTAATTATTGTGCCTCACAGTTACATCCTGAACCTTAATCCCCACCTTATCATTACGGTAAATCTAATTAAAATTCCTACCATTATCCTTAACATGTCTGGAAAACAATCTGCACAAGTGATTACTTTTCTGGGTCTCCTGTTTTTTTTTTTTTTTCCTGTTTCCTCACCTAATTAGGTCTTTTAGAGTCTTTTATGTGCAAATTGTACGTGTATAAATGACACGCATGTAATTTGTACACCGAGATTATGCCGTACAATGTAGAGGGTTATGTTCTTAATTAAAATGAGTTGTCATTTATTTACGAGTATTTTATTTAATGGGTGCAATTATTATTCTAACGCTGTGGTGTGTGGGGGGAAATTAAAAGGTGGGGGATGTGACTGATTTTGTCTACCGGCCTGGCTGCTTATCACTGCCGAGTGCTAAATGAAAGTTTCTGAGCTGTGTGGTCTTAAATGATTTCACTAAAAATCACTAAAATATTAATTATTATCCATCATTTGCTCTTATTGACACCACTGTCTGAGGAGGTATAGCCTACATTTAAGGTAGAGTTGAAACAACTACAATCAACAGGTCGGGCTGCACTAAAGATCGTCATCCTCATAGATTGTGTCAGTCTATCATTTTGATTTACCAAATCAGTTGATCATATGGAGGATCCAAATCACAGACTGTATATAAAGATGGACGACGCGTCTCCACTTCCTCCCCACTGTGCAGAAGTGAAGCCAAAATATCCCGGATACGGGAGCTGCCACCTTGAGATTTTTTACATCATTCGGAGCTAGAGTGTGCGCAGTAGTGATCGGGCGGTGGAGCCACGTCATCGGGGGTCCCGCCCGCACACCCGCCCGAGCCAATCGCAAGTCGAGCACGGCCGCAGCTTGTTAATGTGAGCCAACTAGCTGCTACGTTAGCGCCACGTTAGCTGTTTGGCTAGCAAGACGCAACCGCTAACCATAATATCTGTATATCTACATTTATGATCAAATTGACACATGTTCAATTACAGAGACTGGCGGTAATGGAAAGTTAAAGATACGTCTCCTGTCGTACAATTCCCGAGCCTCCAACTGCGCGACTACTCCGCTGTCAATCACAGCTGTCGATCACGACGTCTCACCCCCTCTTCTTTATAGCATCAAATAACTAATTAAAAACTAACTTATCGAAAAGATGAACACTAAACATACATCAGCGCGATAAGAACTACCATAAAATGACAGAAACCATCTTTGAGAAAAAAAATTATTTGACGTGTACTTTGACATTTTAGTCAACATCCCGTCGTCCATCTTTAGATACAGCCCGTGGTACAAATGTGTACAGAGGATGGCCTCAAAAAGAAAGAGGCTTCTGCTCAGCTTCTGCTCAGCTTCTGCTCAGCTTCTGCTCAGCTTCTGTCACAGTGCTGTGCAGCAGTGGGGGTGGAGGTCTGTGTCAGCTAGAATCTCCAGGAAACAGGGTGTAGAAGTCACCGGGGGACTGATTGTGTTACCTTGCTGTGTGTTCCTAGTAATTCGATTGTGGCGGGTCTTTGGTAGTGCCTCTAACAGGCTGGGACGGCGGCCAGGTGTGTGAAGTGATGAGCTGCCAAGCCAAGGCTCTGGTGACTCCTCCTTCCATTTGTGTGCCATGTTCTTCTTTGTTTACGTGCGCGCCTTCCGCGGAGCTGCGATGGCGAGGGCCCAGAGATTTCTCTCGTTTGTTTGGTTTATTCAAGTATCCCGGTTTTACATCACTTTTAACCTATTTAATATCATACTTATACATCTCTGAAAACAGTTCATGTGTGACTACTAAACCGGTTACTTTGGTATTTTTACCGTGCTGCCTCTATTCACTTTTCTTTTGCAACATATATCAACAAAAATTAGTAGCACTTGGCATCATTTTTTTACCACGGGCGTCATCATTTCTATTCTCCTAAATTAAAAAGTAAACTACCGCTCAGCCGAACCCCACATTGGATGTGTGCGTTTTACAGACTTTTCGTAGAGACTTTTGTTTTGCTGACGGACTGCTTGATCTGTGGGTGGCTCACCACAAGTGGGCTGGAAAGATTCTGTTTATTGCTTTATTCGTGGCATGTGGGAGCTTCGATTAATGGGTAACAACATCACCTGCAAACTGCTTGAGTTCCATAGTTTCTCAGCTGGACTGTGGCTGGTATTAAAGTATGTGTAAATATAGCTGTTGATGCAGGAGACGGCCACCGTGTGTCATCCAAACTTGCGACCGTTTTCACAACAGCTTTAACAACGGTCGGCTTTATATGAAAGGGTGAGGATGATCGGGATTGCTATTTACAATAGAGTTATTATAGAAATACCTAACAGTAGATAGTGGTGCTCTCTTAACCTGCTAATACAATCTGCTCTTTTGTAATCTCAGAAATATCTGAGTTTAGAATTGTTGTTTAATGTAAAAAAAACTCTCAGCAAATAATATATATTTCCACAAGGTCAGATAGAATTCTATAGTTTGTCATTGCAGACCTGAGTTTTGTGTGAATAAAAGAAAACAAACACACGATAGGAAACTTGTACAGATGGATCAACGCCGTGTTTAGTGTCACTCTCTTCAAACGTGGGCTGTATGTGTTAAAGTGGTACTACAGAGGATGAGAGGCCGTCCTGTAATAGTGCCTTACAATGTGAGGACATGTTACTTTGGCGCTACAGTACAGTACACCGGTTTGAAAGTTGAATTTTATAACAGTATCTCTGGTGTGGCCTTGATAACCGCTGTCACACAGATGTCACCGGTCAGTTTTATTTCATGTAATATACAGGGTCATGTTGATGTCATGTTGGTGTCCAAGATATGATTTCACAAAGCATCAAGCAAAACCACTTCTGGCAAAAACCTTGAATTTAATGGGTAGGATATATATTCAAGTTATAATATAAGAGAATGCAAAAGTGAGAAGTCACAGGCCCAAGTTTGTCGTGACTTTAATAAAGTTTTGCCATGATTTCATGAGTAGGATTGATATTAGTTAACAGAAGTTGGTTGCCATCTTGCCATCATTTTATTAAACCTAGGGTTGGTATGTTCTTTAAAAACATTGTTTTTTATCTATATTTGTTGACATTCTCATTACACCCGACAGCAATCGAATAATCAAATGCACTGACAAAAAAAAGAAAAAAAAAAAATCTGGTGTCTATGGCTGTCGCAGGACTGTAATAAGCCCGGCTACTTGTCTGTCTACCTACCTGTCTACCTGCATGCACTCTGCCTATGCACTCATTTTGTGTCACCGGAGTCTTCCACTAGCTGCTAGCTTGTGTGAGCTAACAATAGCCATGTTCGTTGCTTACGTTGCATTATATGTTTAAGTTCATAATAGGGCTGTCAATCAATTAAAATATTTAATCGTGAATAATTGCATGATTGTCCATAGTTAATCCTGATTAATTAATCTTAAATATTTTTATCTGTTCAAAACGTTCCTTAAAGGGTGATTTGTCAAGTATTTGATACTGTTATCATCATAGGAGTGGACAAATATGCTTGCTTTATGCAAATGTATGTATATATTTATTACTGGAAATGAATTAACAACACAAAACAATGACATATATTGTCCAGAAACCCTCACAGGTACTGCATTCAGAGATCTGAATGGACTGAATGTCAGTGTTGCCGACTTGGTGACTTTTTTGCTAGATTTAGGGCCTTTTGGAGCTGGGTGGCTTGGCTGCTAACTACTTTCATTGGAAAAGGGTTGGGCTGGGTTTTTTGATTGGATCATTTTTAAAATCTAGCGTACTCTTGCTTGTTTCTCAGCATTACCATGTCATGTATCCATGTACCTAATATCCACCGCCAAAATACAGTAGTCATTGTCAACACAACAGTGCGAACAAAGCAAATGCATGTTAAAAGTCTGAACGATACAGCTCCTAATTCAGCCACTGCCTTCACTCTTTCACACCTGCCTGTGCGATTTCCATCATAATAACTGTAAAGGTTTATGAGCCAGTGTGAGCAGGTGTGTGTGTGTGTGTGTGTGTGTGTGTGCGTGCGTGCGTGCACGTTTGCTCCCAGATGACCACTAAACAAAACAGAGAGCTGCAAAAGTCTAAAGATTTACAGCCGAGGCATGGGCTTTCAGGAGACATGAGTCACACAGGAACATTAAATATTGCAGTATCTCTTCTGTGCGCGTGCCTCTGTCTGGGTTCGTCTGACTTTGTGCATGTGGGTGCATGCATACTTTTCCCCCCATTTGAGTTTGGGCGCATCTCTTAATAGGGATATCATCCTCTCTTTCGTCCTCTACCCTCGAGGGGTTTTTGGCTCGCTAGCAGCCACCTTGTCATTAGCCGGTGACCACGGTGTTCTTCTGATCTCTTCTGCTCGGCCCGAGAAGACAGAGGAGCTTAGCGGCACGGCGGAGGATGGATGAGAAAGACGTAAAGGGATGAAGATAGTGAAGAGAGGGGGTGATGAATGAGGGAGGCTTGATTTAGGAGGGGTGGGGACAGGTGAGAGCCAACGAGTGAAATGGGGCAAAGAGGGTAAGAATAGGTGAGGAGAGATGAATGGGCATCATAAGGATGGATGTTGATAATAAACTACGTAAGATGAAAGAGCGGCTGGTGAAGAGAATATGGACAACGGAGTGGGCTGAAAGCATGTGGGAAAAGATCAAACCTCCCTCCAAAGGACAACACTGATATATGAATACACCATTATATTATTAGAACCTCTTCATCGCTCTCCTCTGTCTCTGTCTCTTCTCCTTTGTCTCAATACTCATTTCAGACTATTATCTCCCATTCCCTTTCTCTCTTTTCCCTCTCCCTTGCTCCTGAGTTTTCTATCAGTCTGTTTCCATCAGTCTAACGGTATATTGTGGGGCAGTGTATTATGGCTGCCATTATCTGTGTTACAGTAACTGCCTGTCCACTGATAACAGTAATCAATTACATCTCTGTTCACCGTGCCATTAAGCTCCGAAGCAGACATTACTTTATATAACACACTCTTCCAATCTCTGCACTTTCCCCTGTCTCCGGTTCAGACCGCTCTACCACCTCGGTATTATGTCCGCCAGGAGATATTGAGATCGGTCTTGTTTGTCTGTGTGCATCTCTGCGTCTGTCCACGGCTAATCTCGCATACTGCTGCACCAAACTGCATAATGTTTTGGGTGCTCATTTATGGCTGCATGCTCAAGGACCTCTCGTGGTTGCAGTGATTGAAACACCTTTTATTTCCTGTTTGATACTGCCATTGATTGGCTGCCTGCTCCTCACTCACTACTCTTAACCTGCCACCGGCCAGTAGGGGCCCGCAAGTGATCACACAACTGAGTGCATCACCGTCGCTCTGCTCAGCCGCCGCTCAGCTGCTGCTCTGCGGCCAGAGACACAGGCTGTGTTCGAAATTGCATACTAACATACTGCATACTACAGTACATACTCGATGCATACTGCCTACTAGATGAACGATTAAGTATGACTTTACCAGCAGTCAAGGCACCCCACTAGCGGCTCCGTCACATCCCCGAAAACTTAGCCAATTGTGGGTTGTATTCGTTCAATCAAACATTACAGCAGTGGTCGTTGCAGACACACCTGGCGGACATCTGCTCTCTACTGAGTGCACCTTTGTAGTTCTCTTTGAATCACATCGTACGATTATCTCATCTATTTCTGGATTCCAGTCCCTAAAGTTTGTCCATTTAACAAACACCATGCTGTATGATTTGTTAACTTATTATGATCTAATAACCTGTAACAGGTAAAAAGCATGGGTACACAAATGTGTGTATTTCCAATTTTTTTTCCATATACATGTCTCTACAGCTCTTGTGTTTTCTGTTTTTCTTTTTTGTATCAATGTAAAATGAGTTATTTATATAGCTCAGTGTACATTAAGAAGAACATAAAAAGCTGTAGGTTCAATGTTAGTTGTATTAGCTGTATGTGCAGTAATTGTTACATCAGTCGTATTAGATGCACTTAGGAAGAGTGGTGGCTGTGCAGATCTAGAAACAGTTGGTGTGTTGGTGGCCATAGGTTTCGTTGCAGGAACAGCTGTAAGTGCCGTGCTGGTGGTAGGAGGAGTGTAAAGTGCACACAGAATTGTTAATAAGTGCTTACAATTTTTTTGTTTTCTGTGGTTCGCTGCTATGAAGGTAAGAAGCCACACCGTGCCAAAGCCCACAGCTCTTAGTGAGGTCACAGCTGTAGACGAGTAATGAGACCCTTTTCTATCAGAGGGAAGATGTACAGCATTTCCCCACAGCCTGCCTCGAGCAATACAGTCCTCTCGGACTCATAGTGGTGATCGAGGAAGGATAAAAAAAAAAGGGAGAAGTCTTTAGTTCTACGACTAATAAAGTTATGTAATATGGTCAAATGGCAATTCAAAGGTTTAGCTTTACATTTTTAACATGTTTAGGAAAGCTCCCACCTTATACCTCTTTATGCATTGATCCTCTACAAACACAGTGGTTTTCTAGCAGTGCCCCTGACACAGTTTTTTTTTCTGTAATGGGTTCCTCCCAGCCCAGTATCCATTTAAACTGTGTCCATATTGGACAAGTTCCACACCTCACGATTTATGTCCAATGCCGCCATTCAGTGCCAATGAGGGAAATAGTGTGCTCTATGTGGCGAGGTGGAAAGTAAGGGTGTGGAGGTTGGGGTCGTGGATTATGGGTATGTATTGTAGTGTGTCCAGCGTTCGTGCTGGAATTGCACCAAACCTGCAATTAACATTTGCTTTTTTTACCAACTGTAACGGCTTTGTCTGCCTAATCTTAACCAAGTGTTTTAGTTCCCTAACACAAACCGTACCCTGATGAACGCCACAAGCACAGATGCATTGGTCTCACAATCATTTTGTTCTTCTTGCTGTAGTTTTCATGGTTCTCGTATGGACCTTGGAAGCAGATGAAATTGTGATAGAAATACCTACTCTGTAGACCCTAAACATACCCCTAATTTTAAGCGTTTTAGTTGACTAACTATAACCATATCCTTTCCATGAGTTGTTATTTGCCATAACCACTATCTTCCCCTAACCTTCTCCAAACTCATAGTTGCCATGCACAGATATTGCAAAAAAGCAAGAATCCAGGCTTTTAGCAGAACCATCCAATAACTGGCTATAAATTTGGTTCCTCCACACATGAAACCATCGCTGCTGTGAAGCGCTGAATTCTCCCATCCCTTTCTTTCCCAATGATTTGATTAGTTGAATATGTTCTACCGTCGCCTCTGCATCCAGGAAATCACTTTAAGCCAAAAACATAATTAGTTTTGGATAATAGCTGCCGTGGTAGTGGGGAAAGATTATCTCTTTACTCAACGATGCATATACTCTAGTGATTTTGTAATAGCGAATGCCAAATCTTCCTCCTAGCTCACTGGTGATGTTATGAAACTCAATTCCGAACACAGCTGAGATTCTAAATGTCATCAGTGAGCTGATGAGACATTCGGTCGTGCTATTGGATACCACTGTATAAGAAAAATCTTTATTTGATTTTACACTAGGCTGCTAGGGGCAGCCTATGCTACGAGAAAAAATAAGTGTGCACTTACAGTATTGCTTCCTCCTCAGACTCTTGTATACAATTTGTCTGTATAACCATCAGAATAAAAAATCCCCCGAACTATCTTTCAACCACAGGTACTCAAGCTCAAACAAACACTGCAGCTGAAATGACTCACAGGCTTAGCCGCCTGACAACATGTTCACTTACATTGCTGTTATAGGGATCGCAGTGACTGAGAAGAGTTGCGAGTGCCTGCAATGAAAAAGACGGGACTATAGATTAGTTTTCCGAGACCCCTAGACAGTCATTGGACATTTAAAGGTAGGGCTGGTAGTGCTGTTCAAATGCATTTTCGTTATATTTGTTGAAATTCTCATTACATCCCAACAGTAAACAATAACTCAAATGCTCTGATTAAAAAAAAAAAAAGGAAAAGTCGCAGGACTGTGATAAGCCTGCCCAATCATTTCATTCGGCCCTTGCACTCACTGCGTATCATCGGAGTTGTCCACAAGCTGCAAGCTTGACAGCTGTGAGTACTAACAATAGCCATGTTTGTTGGTTATGTTCCTAATGATAATTGTGGGGGAGTGGCTTTGGAGTGAGGCCTGAACGGATGGACTGTCAGTGTTGCCGACTTGGCGATTTTCTCGCTAGATTTAGCGACTTTGGAGCTAGCGCTGTTAGCTACTTTCATTGGAAAAGAGTTTGCAACACTGGGCTGGGTTTTTCAGTTGGATCATTTTTTTAATCTAGTAGAGCTGACCCGAATGCTTTGAAGTTTCAACCATTGCCGTGGAAATCAACCTCCAAATCAGAATTCGAATGCTTCTTTTTGAATTTTGAATTTTGAATTTTTTTTATATATAAGTATGTAATAATAATGTACCAATCCCAAAAATAGCCCATGAAATAAGGAAAAATCCCACATTATTCATTCTTCATATTCAATAATAATTATTATTAGTTCATCTCAGACAGAAATTACCGTTTGTTGGACAGAATAACATATCACCAATCCGCGCCGTGCTTCTCCGCAAAGCTTCGAATGCCTTTGAATTTTTCTCACCGGAGCTTCGAAGCCCAACAACTGGTATTCGGGATGGCCCCTAAAATCCAGTGTACTCTTGCTAGTGACTCAGCGTTACAGACCTGACCTTCAAACAGATCCAGGTCCACACTGCATCATCTCAACTTTTAGCTTTTTTCTTTTTTTGCCTCGCTTGCTGCAAAAAAAAAAACAATAACAGCGCTTCACTGCAGCCCTGCTGTGTTGGACTGCCACAAGTCCTTTTGAAATACACAGCATTCAAAACCTCTATGTGAAGAAGTCCTCATGTCATCCAGTCCGTTACAATATACTGCAATTACAACAGTTGCTGTTTTAAATGGACCTAAACTTGTCATAATTAAGATGAATAACAACAAAACTGAGAGTCTAAGCCTGCTGTGATCTAAGACATCAGATGTGGGTGAGCAAAAGAACATTTCAAAAATAGATGGTATTTCACCTGCTTGCAGTATGCTAGGATATTAATAGGCCACATATTTCTTTGCAATTACTGTTAGGCACTTGGAGGTAAATGAGCATAACAAGGCAGCAGTTTTTTTTGTTAAGTGAGATGCTAGATTTAGAATCGGAGGCATTCCGGCTATGAAACACTTCCCCCCCCCCCAGAAGAGGAGTGGAGGTACAGCAACCTCTAATTTCATGCTGATTCGTAATGACCCGTGGCTTGATTTTCTTTTTGCCTGCTGGGTCAAACATCGCAAACCTCGCTAATAACAACACTCCAAACGAAGGCTAATGACTGAACAATAATAATCAACGCAGCGGGTTATGGTTTGTTCATAAAGGTGTAGATTGGGTAAATTCATGACTTTGTCAAGTGACCCTGTTGCATTCCATAACGCACGACGCTTAATAGCAGCTGATTTATCCATATGACAGATTTCTCAGCATCTTTATTGAAATATGGTTTTGACCTTTCACCTAATCTCTGAATTGCGGTAAAGTTCGCAGGACATTTAATCTGTTCCAAAGCTTTTTTTCTGTCCACTGCGGCAAAGCTACCAGAAAAGTCTATTTCATCCTTGTGCCGTGTTAAAGCAGCAGCTGGTCCTCACTAAACAAATTTCGGTGTTTTTCCCCCCCTCTGCGGTGTGTGCATGAATGTGTGTGTGTGCGTTTATAGTACAGGGAGGGCCTGTAAACTCAGTGAGCCTGATGACCAGAAAGTTTGTCAGCACCCGGAAACCCTTCAAGCCCATCATCATCTGGACCTCCGTCATAAACCCAAGGTTTATTGTATATTTGGCTCTAGACATGCTCGCCGACACCTCCGTCTTAAAAAAAAAAAAAAATAATAGAAGCAATTTGATGAGACAGTAAAGTTGAAGGATCCAGCAAGGAGATTACTTGTACGTTAAAGGTTGCAGCCTTAAAAAGTGTGTAGTAGTAGTCTGCTGATCACAGTGTGGTTACACAAAAAATGTCAACGGAGGTCCTGGCAGGACAGACAGAAAAACTGTGTTTCGCAACCCTCCCCTAACCTTTCTAAAACTGCTCATTGTCCAATGAAAACCTCAAAGTATCTAAAAAAAAAAAATGGAAATGTTCGAGCAACAAAGATAAACCGAACCACATGCATTTTTTTCATTGTATCCAATGAGCCTTGAATGGGCTTCACAGGGGCCAAGCGTTGATTTTGGATCTGTGTCAGGCAGCTAAAACCCCGTAGTCATGTCTGTGGTCAGAAGCGAAAAACAATGCAAGCTGTGTTGCCTGTGGCCGACAGTTGGTTTTGGTGTCTTTTTTTGCCGTAAAATGTCACATGAACGCCACCATAAAATATGCAACTGAGAGACACAATGAATTCGCCCTTCTGTAAGCACTTAGCATCGCTGGCAGGAGGCAGGGAAAAGCAATGGAGGATGAGCCGCCGCATGTAAGCGCGGTATTTGTTTCTTCTCATGAATTCGGTGAAAAATGCAAAGTGAGTCTCCAATCACAGATAATGGTGTGTTGTATTTGGACAGCAATCGAAAAAAAAAAAAAAAACACATCTAGCATATACTAGCTGGATCAGGTTTAATGGTTTACACACACGCTACTGTCAGCCTCCTGCAATGTTGATGTAGTTCACATTGGATGCCGGATCCTTTTTGTGTTTCTGCCTACAAATGAAATATTTGGAACCAACCTGGGTTACTTAAAATACATGTGTCAATATCAATGTTGTCACTGTACACAATATATATATATTTTTTTATCTTTTCAAATCTCACAGGCTTTGTTTATATTTGTGAAAGACTTGCATCCCATATGTTTCATAATGGTTATAGGAGCAGGTCCAGGCAATTTAAAAAAAGAACAGTCAAGCTACTTTAAGTAGGACCCCCTCGAAAATGAGATGCTACATCTCAAGGGGCTATCCTTTCAATAAATTCAAATTCAAATTCAAACTTGTTTGACACTTTTTGAAACAAACTTTATTGTTTAGACTTTTTGCAGACAGGATTTTGACCTATCCTATCACAAAAAAATGTAATGGCAAAAACCTGTCTACTTGAAATTACATTTATATATGACTGATTTCCAAAAACAAATACATTTTGGAGAAAACGTAATAATTCCTGATTTATATTTTTCATAAACATAATGAGAAAATGGTGTTAATTAACAATTAACAAAAATTTGATTTTGATTTTGATGTATAACAGTTCAGGGATCTATTAGCAGAAATGGAATATAATATTCATAACTATGTTTTCATTAGTGTATAACCACCTGAAACTAAGAATCGTTGTGTTTTTGTTAGCTTAAAATAAGCCCTTCATCTACATAGGGAGCGGGTCCTATTCACGGAGTCCGCCATGTTGCTCCGCCATGTTTCTACAGTAGCCCAGAACGGACAAACCAAACACTGGCTCTAGAGAGAGCCTTTCATGTTTTTACGTTACCGCGTAGTTCTCCGACGCTTTGCGTTTTGCGCTTTGCACTCTGCAACGTGAGTTGCAGAGTGCAAAACCGTGGTAACGCCAGCCACCACCTGACTTCCTAAAGTAATGTTATCATGGTAAGGATGTTCTCTGAGCTAGGCGAACGGCGTTACCATGGTTTTGCACTCGGTGGCTCACCTTACCGCAGTTTTGGAAAGGGAGGAGTGAGTGGAGGGGGGGACTCAGTTGGTTGCAATCTGCAACCACGCCACTAGGTGCCGCCAAATCCATCGTACATCGCCTGTACCTTTAACTAAAGTGCTTTGGTCGCCTAAACTTAACTATAGTTGGGACCTATGCGGTACAGTGGTCGGTTTGTGTTTTAAGACATTGCTTACAGTACAATCAAAATTAGCAATGAAACGAGACATATATAAAATATAGCAAGAGAGCAAGAGACTGGGAGATAATTGAGTAAATAAGGAATCTTTTGGCTATATGATGGCAATTGTAACGATGTTGGTACTCAAACAAAAGCCAACTATAAAGCAGGCAAAAAAGCCGCAGCAACACACTGAGAAAAACACTGGAAAATGCTGCTTATGCTGTATTAGCCTGTTAGATTATTGAAAGATAAGAAAACAGCAGACAGAATTGGCATGGGGTATTTCAGAATAAGTATATGAAGTCTCCTGCAGTGAGCCGAAAGTTGCTGAAAATGAAGTCATGTATTTTATTATCATCAGATCTATAAATGATCCAAGGTCAGCCCCAGGCAAGTGCTCGCCATGTTTAAACATGGGCAAGAACTGTCATAACACCCCTGCAGCACCCCCAAAAGTTCAAAGCTGTTGCCTCTATATTTTGTCATGAATGCAGCTCAGGAATTTGTCTTTTCTTTGTGTGCGAGTTCTTTAAAAAAACAGTGCCACTGGGGATCCAGTGGAGCAAGGCCATTGCACAAATAATGACCTCAGATCCAAACATTGTTGCAATGTGATGTGGCACAACTGAATGGACGCAGTGTCTGGCCTGGCCAGGTGAATACCTTTTGATGACAGGCGATCAATCTTAGGCTTTTTATGATCAGAAAGAAGGGGTTGTGCTGCTTACGAACAGCTGTTCTCGCTCGTTGGGTCGCGCTTCAGCTTACTTGAATGTTTGAATGTATCTAATGAGGCAAAACCATGAAGATAAGAAGAAAAACTTGGGGAATCGAGTCAATCACAGACCAGCTGGAAATCAGCACGAGTGGGATAAAATGTGTTCAAGATTTGTTCATAGTTTCTCAGAATTAAGTGATATATTTCATCCATCCAACAGCCGTCATCACTATGAGTGAGTGATGAGTTTAAAGTGCAGGTTGGGAAATGAATGACAGTCAGTCAGTGTGGGATTTTACAGCATAATGATAAGTGTGACTGTGTGTTTGTTTTTTTGTCTTTGTTGCCCCTTTTTGTGGTGACTACACTACCTGCTGGCACCTGATTACCTTTACTTCTCTCCTCTAAAGCAACTTTAGACACTTTCCTCTAACAGATAGTGTCAGAGACACAGCCAGCATCACAATTTGTTTCCGGTGTTTGGATTACTTACAGTGACTATTAAAATGTTTCGCTTTTCTGTCCAACGGAACAGCAAAAATACTAAATATAAAACACTGGGACTGGGCCGAGTCGTGTGGATACTAGTAGATGAAGATGAATGATTTCTATATTTTTCACAATTTTTCTTAATAAACCAAAATGTTGAATCTCTATTGAAGGATTTTATTTGGGTCTTTAAAGATACTAATGATAACGAATTATTTTTATTGGATTGATCTGATGATCAGAGATATTGTAGATTGCTGGAAATGTGAATTTTTCATATTCTTTGGGAATACCCTTTAGTTAAGATTTATTGGTAGAATATCCATAAATGTTTTTGTGATTTTTTTTTTCCAATTAGGTGACCTACTAATTATAGTGGTCAGTAGAGCCTCAGATATGATTAAGGCTAGCACAATGGTGGCGAGGCAGGTTTTGTTAAGGGGGCCGGAAGACTCCATTAAACATCACGAAAAACATCTTTTCGTGAGTGGATTATTCAGTTCGGCAAGGTTGCCTCATTTTCAAAGATCTCCTTCAGAACGAGATGCATGGCTGATTATTATGTGACCAAATAAGGTGGTCTTTTTTAATTACATTAACACCATGGTTTGATGTGTAACTGCAACAAAATAGAACACAGTAACAAGTAAGACTTGTACTGAAAATTAGTACTTCGTTTTGGAAGAAACAAATCTATAGAAAGCAGGTCAGAAAATGTGTGTATGCAGGTATGCATGTGTTTGTTTATGTGTATGCATGTTGGTATCTATGTGTTTATATATGTATAGTACATGTAGATGCAATAAAAAATTAGATTGGACAAAGATACATTATATTAAATTAGAAGTTAGTGGTAGCAGCATCCTACCACGCACACCCAACAAATGTCCATTACCCAGAGCCGGCCCTAGGTATAGGCGGTATAGGCGGTATAGGCGAATGCTAGGGGCGCTATCCATCCATAGGGGCGCCCCAAATGAGGGAAGAAAAAAAATTCAAAATGTATAACTTTAAGCTCAGAGCAGCATGGGAGGAGGACTTAGGCCTCTCTCTATCACAGGTAACATGGAATTCCATATTTAAGCAGGTTTATTCATCCTCTCTATGTGCTCGTCACTGCTTAATTCAGTTCAAAGTGGTGTATAGGGCTCATATTTCAAAAGCCAAACTATCTCGCATGTATCCTGAGATTAGTCCCAACTGCGACAAGTGCAAAAAGTGCTCAAGCCTCCCTTATTCACATGCACTGGTCATGCCCTAATCCTACCAAGTATTGGATGGAGATTTTTCACACTTTATCTCAGGTGTTAAACGTCAAATTGGAACCAAATCCTCCGGTTGCTCTGTTTGGGGTCACCAGAGATGAGACGCAATTAACTGCAGACAAACGACGCACCTTATCCTTTGTTTCTCTTCTGTCTCGGCGAGCAATCCTGCTCAGGTGGACGGGCGCTGCCCTCAATTCAATATTCACATCGGAAATTCCCGAAAGCCCTGAGGGCCCTTTTTTTTTTTAGATACATTCCAGACCCTGTAAATACTTGATTATTAAGTGCAGCTTGACTACATCACACACTATTCACTCATTCATCGCAAGTCCTTGGCGTGACAGTTAGTTTTCAGTGTGGCTCGCTGGCAGTGGCTGGGGAGGGGTTGTTTCATTGTTGATATACACAGATTATATACATCTTTTGTCTTGATTTATTTATACTGTATGTTGGCATTGGTGTCGGCTGCTTTTAATATATACTCATACCTGTCATTTCTCTTTGGTGATCAAACAGTCACTTTTTTGATATGTCCTGCAAAACCTCAGTAAAAAGATTTTGATTTAAAAATGTATAACTTTTGCTATTTTTTACTAATGCCATATTAATATTACAATACCACAACAACTTAACTAACCTATTAAATAGGCCCTATTTTCTGGGTTGCCTGCAGCATTACCCTAATAGCTAATAAATAGCTAGAGTTAATGTCAGTTACTCCCACCTTTCCCACCTTAGGGAAATTTGGAAAGACTATTCAGATGTTTGGGGAATAACCTACAACACAATTTTGAGAAATACAGTTTTTCATCTAAGGGTGATCTGCATAGCTTAATCTCAAAGACATAAAGCTGAGCAGTTTCGGTGTGAGTGTATGAACACAATTGATTTGGTGGTGAAATTGGCGATGAAAGGGGAACCGGTTCAAATCTTGCCTATAGGTCACCAAATTGGTCAGGGCCGGCTCTGCCATTACCTAAATTCTGTACTTTAGTACTTATGGATCTGATGGTGTTTTTTGAGCCCGGCTAATCAGATGGGGTGCGTGAGCTTTATCATCATAGGAGATGTTCAAGCGCTGCATGCCTAGTTCCCCCTTTTCACTGTGCCTGACCACACACACAATAACAAAAGTTGGTCTCTGATGAGGACAGGCTTTTTCAGGATTTTCAGGGTCTCTGACACCTTCAGACATCTAAAAATCCCAGGTATCACTCTTATCAAGTGTGATGAGCTAGCTGTCAGTTTCCCCCCCAAAGGACCTAACTTTGGAACAATACCTGTGATTTAGGTTAGCCATCAGTCTCTCTCTCTTTCTCCTGCACGGCCTCTCTCACTCTCTCTCACAGACCCTCACTCTCACTCATGCGAGAGCTGTGGCCCATGGGGATATTTTTCTTTTGGCTGAGGGATCAGAAGGATGCGGAGCTGTGAATGCTTCAGCCCTGCACTCCTCTGGTGTGCGCTCTCGCTCACACTGTGTTGGGAATTAATGACTTCTCTGTGGCCCATCAACAGCACAAAACACGTGGGGAGAAAACATAAGAGATGGAGCGTGGGGGGAGCGACTAGGCGAGTAGAAAATAGCAGATAAACGCGGGACCTTATGTTGAATTCCTTGGCCATGCACTGTACTGCGGCAGAAGGGGGGGGAGTAAAGGATAATACTAAAAGGCGACTAGAGAGCAATAGGAATGAAGAGAACAGAACAATAAGTTGCTGCTGAGTCAGATTGGTGATATTGCAGGAAGAGGTAATTTCATTTTTCTTCCCACCAGAGACCAGAGGGAAGGGAGTGAGAGGTTTTAACACTCCGTGCCCTTTCCTTTCACCTTCTCGTTCAAGTCGAGACACATACTCGCATTCATGTCACCTTTTTCTCAGTGCTACACACACAAACCGTACACGTCAACGCATGTATCCAGCACTTAAAGGGAAAACAGGAAATGCAGATAAAAGGGAATCAAAGAGTGATGGACAAAAGGTTTGATGGGAGGGATGAGATGGGACCAAGAATTGTAAGATTCCTTTTTTTTCCATTTATGTAGCCTTTGAAACATCTAAAGCATAAAAAAAACATCTAAAATGACTTTTAACCTATACCTCATTAAATTATAATTAATTTATATATGCCCAATTAAAAATTAACCATCACACATCAGTTTAATTGCATCTACTGGCATATATTAGATAAGGCCAGCACTCTGTTTTTCCTACGGCTCCCATGAAGCCACTTATCCACCCACACCCACCATAGCCACTCCTCACCCATAAGGCAAGGCAAGGCATGTTTACTTGTATAGTACCTTTCCACAACAATGCAATGCAAAGTGCCTTACATGTACATGAGACATACGGGCATTAAGAAAAGCACCACAAGGTGCAATATAAAAAGGGTCTAGGGCTAAGTTAATGCGATAATAACTCGTTAACGCAAATTTGTTTTAACGCCACTAATTTCTTTAACACATTGACGCAACTTGCAATTTTTTAGGCTGTAGCGGGCTCGGTTTTAAAGCTAGAGGGAAGATACTGGTATCAGATGTAACTACAATAACTAGGAAGTCATTGGTACCAACCATGTCATACTAGCTTGTCGCAAAGGAGGTTAAATAACGCTCCAAACTTACGCTAAATTTTGGCGAGGAAAAAACTGGCGTGGCCATTTTCAAAGGGGTCCATTGACTTCTGATCTCAAGATATGTGAATGAAAAAGGGTTCTATGGGTACCCACGAGTCTCCCCTTTACAGACATGCCCACTTTATGATAATCACAGGCAGTTTTTGGGCAAGTCAAAGTCAAGTCAGCACGATGACACACTGACAGCTGTTGTTGCCTGTTGGGCTGCAGTTTGCCATGTTATGATTTGAGCATATTTGTTATGCTAAATGCAGTACCTGTGAGGGTTCCAATAATAAATATATACATACGTTTGCATAAAGCTAGCATATTTGTCCACTTCCATGTTGATAAGAGTATTAAATACTTGACAAATCACCCTTTTTAAGGTACATTTTGGACAGATAAAAAATGTGCGATTAATTTGCGATCAATTATGGACGATCGTGCGATTAATCGCGATTAAATATTTTAATCGATTGACAGCCGTAAAAAAAGACACATTTAATTAGGATTTAAACAAATGAGCCCAAATTGAAGGGACAAAAGAGACGTCATTGTTTAAAGGTTATATAGACCATAGTCAGAGAGGGATTTTGAGGTCTTACCAAAAAGATTTGAGGGAGACTCTGAGAGAGGATCTCATTTTCTCAGGTTTTACACAGTGCAAAACCTCTTTGATCCAACTATAAGATATAAAGGGAACATCTCCGAAAAGTTACTTTTAACAAACTACTGAATCTGTTTCATCTCGCGGGCTAATTGAACGCCTACATTCTCCCACCCAGCCTAACATCTCAAGGAATCATATTGGAAGCAGATGATTTACATCTAATACCAAAATCATTGTGAATCTATGAAGCACTGTGCCTCTATGCTTTGAGAAAGGAGTGGAGGTTGAGGCTGTGGATGACCAAAGATTGGCTATTTTTTTTTTTTTTGTCCTGTATTAGTGTTTCTTCCCTCTTCCCCATTCGTTGTGGCTCAAATTCCCAATTCAATATTGGTGAGCTGACGGCACAGTGACTAAAAAAAGGTGCTGACAGTGTGTTGGGTCTCGGCAGGAAAGCGTAGTCAAGGGAGCTCCTGTGAGTTACCCTGACTAGGCATTTTTTCTTATTTCAGGACTCCGTATAGACCTTTACTTGCCAGCTAACCTGTCCCTATACCCAATCAACCATAACTGTCCCCACTTTATATTATCCCATTATATCTCTTCTCCCTTTTCCAGCAGCCTCAACCCCCCTGATCAGTTCAAGCTCTTAAGGCCCAGCTATGGCTGCTTACTAACGACTAAATGCATCCGTTCTCCTTTCATTTGAGCCTGCGCTTCTCATGACTCGTCGTTTTGTGACACACTGTAAATGACTGCACTCTGCAGGTATCATTGGATGTACTGTATGAACAAATATGATCAGAAATTGTGAATATACACGAATCTGGTGACCACTTTGTGTGTTCCGCGGTCTAGCGGGTCCGTCGTTACTGCGGTGGCAAGTCGTAGCGACTCAGTGTCTGCTAACCATGTTACTACTATGTTACCGTCCCTATGACAACCATGACGCATTCTGCTGAGTCAGTGAACACGGTTGCATACATTGTACGTGTTCTGTTTGTGATGCCAACCGATTAATGTTTACTTTGTGGTCATTAGGTTGCCCTAGTTAGAGCAACTAACGTTATATTTCACAATAACGCTAGAGTCAGTGATTTTATTCTGTTATACCACCGCAGCCCCAAGACAGTGCCTTTAGCTCACTAACGTTAGCTACGCTAGCTAAGCAGTGTTAACTTAGCTGATGTTACTTGTTTCACCATGTCAGGCTAACGTTAGGCAGCTGAGAAGTGCTCAGGTTCTTCCCGAACTCCTAGACATCGTTGTCAAAAGTACATAGAAAGTAATGGTAAAAGTAGAAAATTGTACACTTCTTAGGACAACTTGCATTCAAAACTTGTACGAATTGTAGGGAGATGGCCACCGCATTAATGGCAACTTGTTTACTTCTGGTATTTCCCCGGATTCGTGTATAAGCTAAACAGATATGAGAGCTCATTGAAGAAAGAATTGATACATTAATATTGTCACTAGCCCGCTAATGTCCTTATTCGTGCCACCACCGTCACTGTGTTGAAGAAATCCTGATCTTCTTTGGTTGACTTGAACACACAGAGTTGGGTGCAACATTTTCTGTTTCTCTTCTCTTGCTCCACTGTCTGGAGTTGGATTGATTGCAGAATTGACTTGAGGTTGCCTTAAGTACTGGAATTACACTAAAGTGCTGACTTTAGCTTGCTCACTCGAGAATTTATGGCACCAACACTCAACAGCCAGTGAGGCTAACTCGCTTAGCCCGGATAGCCTTTAGGTTCCCATCAGTTCATTTCTCCATCTGCTGGAACTGACAAAGCTGTAGTTTGAAGTAGTCACATATTTTTTTTTTTTTTTTTCGTTCCCCAGCAATAGGTTCAAAGTCAGAGTTTCCCTTGAAGTAGAGGGAGGTAGGTGAAAAAAAAAGATTCTTTGCTGGATGTCACTGTTTGTAAAAGAAATCATAGACTAAATTAAACTTTAAAAAAAAATTAGAAAGAAGATAATTCATCTAGTCCAAAAGACACCTTTAACAATCATTTAAGAGATGGTTTTCTTTGTTGTGGGAAATGACAACAGCAATATGCAGCAGATTATATGGGATTATGTTTGAATGTAATTAATCAAGCAATTAATTGACTGCAATATACATACATCATTACATTTTACAATAGCTGCAATAATGGGAGTTTTTGGTAACTAAACAAGCAGTGACAAAAATATTTAATGTGTTTATTAATGATCTGGCTCCACACAGACTGCCCTGGGAACAATGAGACATGCGAACGCAGCCTTGTAGGAAGGTAATATTTGGTTCTGAACGGCCGAAAGGATGATTTTTTTACTAAGCAATCACCACACTGTTATCAAACGGTATTATTAATGCTGCTTTTGTTGAAGGAGACGAGCGCAGCAGGGCATAGATCAGCAGTGTGTTTGCTCTAATGGGGGTGACGGCGCCCACACAGGAAAGCACTAGCATCTTTAAGTGAAAGTTCACGCTGTCTGTTTTAACTCTTACTGGTGTGAAAGAAAGGTCGCCGGATCAGTTCTGGATAGACCTGGCTCCTTCGACGGTCTGTTGCAGGCGGCCAGATCGGTGTGGACCGGCTGGCTTTAGTTCACACGCATGATCTGAGATTGGTTTCTGCTAAAATCCTAATCAATAGCAACAGAGCGTTTTTTTAATGAATTAGCAAGCAGAAGGAAGGGGCGGATTAAAAATAGTGGCTTTGCAAAGGCAGGTAAACGTTGGCATTACCAGCTGTACAGGTTGGTGGAAACACAACATAGAGTATACTGTACCGTAGGAGCGCTGTGAGGAAATCTGTCAGCCTTTAGAAGTCCAAATACTGACTGATCCAAAGATGAATGAACCGTAATTCTGTTGCAACAAATGATCACTTTCCAACTGATGACAGCACATTTCTTGAAGCCAAAATAAAATGGGATGAAAAGGCCAGACATAAGAAGACATGAACATGGATTTTTTTTTTTTTTTTTTACTCATCAGATACACTATATGACATGCAATTTCCCATTAGGGATTCTCTCTTAAGTTTTTTTGCTTTTTGAGTTTTTGAGTTGGGTTTCTGGTGACCTTAAAATCAAACCGCCACAGTTTGATAATGGTGCCCATTTGTAGTGATGCCAACAGGAAATAATCCTGCCGTTTGTCTAATTGCAGTATTTGCTTCATTTGCATTTTGCTCCAAGTATGAATTATGCTTTTGTTTAGGCGATGCATTATTTAGGAAAAAAAACAAAAACACGTGCACATTGTTTTGTGTGCCTTTTTTCTCTCAACATTCGTGTCCATACCAAAATTTGTGCTCTATCTCGTGGCTCCAGCGCTCGACTCCCCCGCCCGCCCCAGGTTATCCACAGTTGGATGCCAACTACCTGTCAACTTCCCAGGACTGCGCCACTACCGTAGCTCCAACACATTATTTTTCTCTCTTTTTATAAACATGACATCAAACTGGAGGCCACAATTTGTCACTCTGTTTTCCCTACTCACTGACAAATGCTTACTTACTTTATAAAACATGACAGAATTGTCGGCATTCAGTGTTCCTGTTATATATACATATATCTTCGACTATGAAGAACCTCGCATTTTTAGCAAATTCTCTTCTTTTAAAACTTAACTTTGATATCTTTCATTTCTGAGCGAGTCAAAGCGATAACTGGCAAACCAGCCCATGTCACATGAAGCTGTCATAACATCATATCTTAAAAGTGAGAGGGGCGAGAGTACTTGTCAACAGCTTGACTTGATATTTCAATTGCTCTCTTTTTATCGTTGTGACGTCGACATGCAAGTTTGCTGATTGATGAATGACAGATACACCTAATTATTTCTAAAGTGAAACCACAGGTAGATTTAGTACTGTGTTTAAACGAAAATGACATCAAAGCAGTTGCTATTGTCCCATCAGTATCATTAGGACATGTCCTGTTTGACCTAACCCTGGTCCCCACAACCCCAGGCACGTGAATTAGCACCGACATTGCATCGTGACATTTTCGCTCTCCGTAGTTTCTCTAGTTTTAAGCACATCTTATCTATAAAAGATGCCTTTTTTCTGCAGGCAACAAAGTTAAAATCAAGTGTGTACCTTGTCCAGCCTAAATTCCCTCAATACTGAACAGCCACTATCTGCTCAATATTGGCTTAAGAAGAAGGGAAAAGGACCGGTCCACAAGCCCATGCTCGCATTCCTCATTGATGTGTCAAATATATCCTCATGTGGCGAGGATACTTTACAAGAAAGAGAGAGTGTCCAAATAATTGTGGATGGGTTTAAAAAATGTTGTTTGCTTCTCGAAAGTGTGGGGTGTTAGAGTGAGGAAAGTAAACTTTTGGGAACAACACCGTGGAATTTTACGAGAAAAGCTAACGCGCGATCCATGTAGAGAGCTTACTTTGATCTCTGAACGTTGGACGGCCGTGTGTCTGGCCTCTCCGGTCGAGCTTTCGCAAGTAATGTAATCGGTGTATGCCCGATCACAGTGTAACTTCGACTTCTGCGGCAAGCCAAGTTGAAAGATTTCTATAGTGCCGCCCAGATCAACTAATCCACACCTACGCAAACATTATGGTGCTCCATCTTATGGCAACTGTTGCTGCTACTATTGCTGTCTCTAAAGTCTATATACGGGCCAGCGGGGTTATGCATTGCAAGCTTAAAAAACACACTCAACCTGCCTTCACCTATACATATTTTTCAGTTTAAGATATCGCTGCCGACAAAACCAGTGTTAGTTACTATACAGTGGTTGTCATTTATTGCAAAGCTGATGCCAGGTTACTCAGTATAATCAATCACTGAGGAAGCTGCAGGCAACGGAAAGTTACATTGCTGCTAAAAGCAGTGTCTTGACCATGTTTGTTGAAAGGTTGACAAATGCAACAGCATTTTTCCAAAAGCTCTTATTCCCCCCCCCCCATTCTAACACGACAATACCAGAGTGCAGGTTTCCAAATGTATTCATCTGGGAGAGCAATATCAAAAAAGATCACTTTATTGTGGTCAAAAATGCTATCTTAGTGCGTGAATGCAAGGCCATTACAGAGAGAAAAACACAAATTCGTCCTTAAGTGTGTGTGTGGACATTGTGTTATCAACACTTACTGGTCTACGGCCGCAGAAACAGTTGGTGAAGGTAGATAAAGTCAGTCTCTGAGGAAGGATTTTTTTTTTAGGGAGATAAACGGACAGTTGGAATCACAGCGGTCACCGTTGAAATGATTGCCCCATCCATTTCCAAGAAGCAAAAAAGGGAAAACGCAGCATAATCTCTTTGATAAGAATCAATAACCAATTGCACAAAAACTGTAGCAATGGCATTTTAAGATGTGAACATAGAGTTCGAGCAAGACGTCCAGTATTTTCTGGACACTGTCTGTTTTTCTACATGGCTGCGTGCAGCTCTCTGTCGAGGGATGCAGTCAAATAGGTACAAGTGGAGCGAAACATCTGGATCAGTAATAGCCAGGTTTTCTCACAGCCTCCAGCAGTCGTAAAAGCATGCGCACGTACACACACACACACACACACACACACACACACACACACACACACACACACATCTGTGTATCTGTATCAGCTACAAATTGAATTGCTCTTCACATAGAACTTCCTTTTGGCAGAGTGTATGAAGGTGACATTCGGGAGTGAGCGGTAATTTAGACAAGACTGTACGTTTAGCCAAGAATTTAGCAGATTGCGCACCCTGCTTTGCCCCCAAGAGCTAAAAAAAATCAAACTGCGCCTGTAATTTGTGTCCTTTGCAATGAGATGAAGTAGGAATAGACAAGCTGCCAAATTACCCATGTTCCTACACTTACCTCTGTAGCCGTAAGATCAAATGAATTAAAACAAGCAAATGGTAGAAAAGTGCTGAGAGTGGGGTTTGGAAAATGGTATCTGTAGTCACATAGACCCTTGGGCTTTTAAACTGCGCGAGCATTTGTATGCGAGTGTGCATCCGTATGTGGCTGCGTTTGGGTTCCAGGTTCCATTTCAAGTTTTAGACTGAAGACACAAAATTACATGCAATGTTCGTTCTTTTATTAACTTTCGCTTTTCACTGTTTTTCTGTTTCAGTGTTTGTTTTTTGTTTTTTTAAAGAGGTTCTATTATGCTTATTTTCAGTTGCATACTTATATTTTGGATTTTACTAGAACATGTTTACGTGCTTTAATGTTCAAAAAAACGCTTTAATTTTCTCATACCGGCTGTGCCTCTGTCTGAAACGCTCTGTTTTGAGCTCTGAGAACCGAACCAAACTCTTCGGACTCCGCTCCAGCTCCGCTCTACCTAGCTTAGTTTGAGGGCGTGACAAACTAGCCGCTAGGCAGGTATTATGCAAATGTGTTTCTTGGTGACATCGCCACGTTACGGAAGAAAAGGCGGGACTTCAAGCGAGGCGTTTCAGGCAGTTCAGGAGTTCAGAGGGGAAGAGAAAGCCCTTCGGCGTTGACTTTGTAACTTTCCTCACCTTTTTACATTTACAAAAACAATTCAACACACTAAAGGAAAGGGTAAAAGCACAAAAGAATAGGTCCTCTTTAAGTAAAGCACTTTGTTGAGTGCTCTTCAAATATAGTTTATTTTTATGAAGATTGTTTAGAAAAACATGTGGAACAAGTGTACATCAAACTAATTCCAATTCATTGTCTTTAAAAGAGGAAGGATCTGCTATATTTTCCTTTGCCAGTGTCGCAGCTTCTTTTTATGTGAGGAGCTGATAAATTCTCACTTTCGGCCTTTTATTTTCCCCTTCCTCCTTTCTAAATGTCAGTGCCGCCAGATCACTGTGCCGTCGTTCCACCTCTGAACACTCAAACGGAATTGAGGGGAGCCAAGAGGAACCGGAACAATTTGGCCTGATAGCACACCCTCTGCTCAACATTGCTAAGCGACCACCGTGAACTCAATTTCGTGAGCCTTCCCTTACCTAGAGGCTAGAGCTAGTGAGTGAGAGAGAGAGTGTGTGTGTGTGTGTGCATGTGTGTTTTCATGTGTGTGTTGAAGGCTCCACTTCTCCACTGAATCATCCCAAAATCTGTGCAAGTTCTGGTCTGTTGAGTTTCAGTCTACTCTTGGGCTCGGTGTATGTTCATGTGTGTAGAGCGCTTGTGTGCATGTTTGCGTGCACATGGCATTTGTGTGGTTCTGCATGAGTGAGAGGTCTCTGGCCCAACTAGATACCTCAGCTGTGGACAGTCACACTCATATTACGAATAAATGACAAATGATGAAGCATATTACTGTGTGTGTGTGTGTCTGTGTGTGTGTGAGAGTGTGGTTGTTGGTCAGTGATGTAAAAAAACAGGCCTCAAAGAGCAAAATGTTAAAATATTTACAACTTTATTTATCATAGAAATAACTTTAAATTCTTCGGTTGATATTTCACAAATGTGTGCTCTAATTTTAACAGTATATTACAACTGTAAGCAACGTCTTAAAGGGCCAGTGTGTAACATATCAGGGTTATCAGAAATGGAATATAATATTCATAACTATGTTTTCGTTAGTGTATAATCACCTGAAACTAAGAATCGTGTTTTCGTTAGCTTAGAATGAGCCCTTCATATCTACATAGGGATAGGGTCTGCATTCATGTAGAATCTGTAGGCAACGGGACAAGATTTTGGTACCGGAAGCGTTCTGGTTTCCGTTTGTAGTCCGAGTAGTATTGACCAATCACATTCGAGCAGGCTTTGGTTGAATGCAGGTAACAGTCTGTGTGGAGAGCAAAGGAGATGGAACGCATTGGCCAAAACGCAATTTCAGAACCCACCAGCTATCGTCTGACAATGATTTAGCTTTTTATTGGCTTAAAGTTTGCTTGTAAACTGGCTACTTAACCGGTCGAACACGTCATCTCTCAGCTCAAAATCCAGTCTCACGTCTCAAGTTGCTGGTCGGACTGTAAACGATGAGCAGAGCAACGGAAAAAGCTGGCTAAACCGGAACCCTAGATATATAGCCCCTCGCCCCCGGAGGCATATCAGATTGAGAACGGATAAACCAAACACTGGCTCTAGAGAGGGCCTTTTCAAGTTTTCAACGTTACCTGAAGGCCACCGTAGTTCTGCGCCGCCGTCTGACTTCCGTTACTCCTAAAGTAGCGTTATTATGGTAAGGATGGCCTCTGAGCGTGGTGAACGGCGTTACCACGGTTTTGCACTCTGCGGCTCACGTTACCGCAGTCTTGGAAAGTGAGGAGTTAGCGGAGGGTCACTCAGCTGGTTGCAATCTGCAACCACACCACTAGATGCGGCCAAAGTCTACATGCTGTACCTTTAATATGGCTTCATTAGCGATCCATAATGTACTGTTATTTTATGCCAGTTTTTTTAAATTACAAATACTGTATATATTTTGAATGAGACTCCATAATTGCTCAAAATATCCTGCACGTCTACCTAGTAAATTGTCTTCACTTTTTTTTATCCATGGATAATGCATTAAAGAGCTATTTCTATTCATTTATTCAATATAAATGCTATAATTTTTCATCAAATTACATTCAGAATTTCCTCTTTCTGCCACCTTAATCAGTTTTTCCTGCCATCATCACAGAGAGCGGTTGGAAAATTGAAGCATCAGGAGCCTCTTTTTAGCACTTCATCTTAGCTTTACTCCCACTGATTTGGCATCGCTGGCACTGCTTAGCTGAATATGGCAATCAAACACGGAAATGTAACTTAAATGGACTGGCTAATAATTTACCCTCGACTGCCAGGAAACAGTTGGTGTATTCAGCTCTGGCTTCTTCCCTCCAGACCCGATGCTGGATCGGACCGAATCAGATGATGTATTGTGACCAAGCGCGGAGACAGAGACACACAGCCAGGCAGACAAATAAAACATAAAAAGACAGACAGAGGAAGAAACAAAAACACGAACGCAGGCCAGACGAGACTGCACTGTTTTCTAATGGGCACGTCAGACTTTGCCCTACATTGCTCATTCTGTGTAAACACATGAAACTCAATCTTCCTTTTCTAGCTGAATAAGGTACGCTTGTATGTGTTTCAACACGTGTAACACGTTGGCCAGAACAATTCCAACTACCTCTTTCACAATTCTCTGCAATCCAGTTTGAATATGCAAAATTTTGGTGTGAAAAAAAGAAAGATTGGTGCTGGTACAGGTGTTGTCTCTGAAATTACTGTGGCACACAAGCTGTGTTGAACCACCAGCAAGACATAATGTGACATTTCACAGGCAACAAAACATACAGGAAGAAGATTCTGACCTTTTAAAGTTCAAATTTATGAATTAAATTGATACCCGCACTCACAAACACACATAGACACACACACACACACACACACACACACACACACACACACACACACACACACACACACACACACACACACGTCTTTCTGGCTTTCACAGAGGTTATACTTCAGTGGATCTGCAACTAACATGATCACTATTCTGATTTTTAAAGAAAATGAGCAACAAAGAATATAATATAATATGTAATATTTCCATTAGTTTCAGGTGGGTTTCCCTTGTAATGCACACAAACCCCTTCTTTTTTTTTTACAATAGACGTATCTACAGAGTTGTATGTGAGACAGAGCAGTGGTTCGGTATGAGAAATAATGATTATTTTTATTAGAGAGAAAAGTGTGTGTGTGAGAGAAAGAGATAGTGATTGAAAATATACGAGAAAATGATGACTGAATGAGGGAGAATAGTAGTGAACGTGAGAAACAATGAAAGTGTACGTGACAGATAACAATAATGGATGAGAGAAAATAGTAGTGTGTGAAATAATTTTATGTTTAATCGAAGGTGCTCTATACGATATTCAGAGCATTATTATAGCAGCAAACAACTATAGATATAGGGGAGAAATGTCTACCTGAGCAGAGAATGAAGTCGCTCTCCCTCTGTGTGTGTTGTCATCTGAGCTCCTCTGTGCTTTGTTGACCTAGCCAAGCATGCCACGCTGGCTAGCTCACGGCCGCCGCTCTGCACTGCGCTCAAACGGCGGTTTGCTGTTAGCACCGTTGGCTGCGAGCCGTCGCCATGTTGAGAGCCGTTGTAATGGAAAAAAGAGGCAATAGAAATGCTCCTGATCTCGCATATACCACCTTTTAAAGGAAGGCCAATTCATAGAACACAAGCAGTTTAAATTCTCAGCTGCTGGTTGGCTCCCAGCAATCTTTTAATCTAGGCCTATTCCGGCTGTGTGGCGATTTTGGCGTAGTGGCCTCACTTGAAATTGCAGGTCACAAGACATGCTTTAACCCAGAAAGTCTTTTTACCATAAACAACCTAAACAATAAAGTCACAAACACTTATTAAAATGATTCATACACTGTCATTCTATCTTTGCTTCACTGGAGAGTAATGTATGAGTATGACTACAGTAGTGGGTTAGAATAGTAGTGTATGAGTGATATGAGAGTATTGTGCATGTATGAGGGTATAGTGGTGTACTGTATGTATGATTATGATTTGTGAGCGAGCAAGATGTATGGCCTGAATGGTGTGTCATCTGGTGTTGTAGTTACTTACATAAAAGCACGCATCACAGCCACCACACAAGACTGCCTTCCACCAACAACCACAGATTTTTTTTTTTTTCTTAACAGTCAGAAAGGAGCACAAACTGAGTTAATACAGAGTACAACAAAAGGTAAGTTGTTTACTATTCCTAGTTAATGGGTTAGAAAATACAAAACCACCAGTATGGTCTTTTAAAGCCTGCTGCCAAATAGCACACAACCTTGGAGCCCCTAACGGTATAATGTTCTGTTCCTGAATATGCCCGGATACAAACTTGACCTTAGTTACCAAGCAACGCAACCAACACATTGCTTTATTTTCTCTCTCTCAATGCCTGGTATCATCAAACAGTGACACTCATAAAAAAAAAACATATCCTCTATAAGCACAGGCTCATACATGTTTTAAGAGTCTGAGTGTGTACGGATGAGTGTTATCCGGGACGTGCGTCTCTTAACACTGCAGAATGGATGTGGAATGCTGCCATTCTCATTAACAAGAGGGCAGTCCCCGCCGTCTTTGTATTCCGAGTTTGGTCTAGGAACACTTTCCGAGTGAGTGGAACTGAAACAATTGGTGTGCCACTCTAATCTCAACACTGCTGCTGAGCTTTGGATCTGGCTGCATTTGGCGGACAGTCTCCCCTTGTGGTGTGGCAGCCTCGCAATGGCCCCGGTCTCCGTGGCACTTCACGGTTGCCAAAATCTGAAGGAAAGGTCATTTATACAGCAGACACAGTGGGACAGAAACACCCAGGTGTCTGCAAGAGAAGCCGCCTGTGTCACACTGGAGTTATACATCCGTTCTGGACAGTAGCTACCGGGCTGTGACGCCTTTTCAGTCACTGGTGCGTTGTATTAGCTACGTACCATTTCCTTCCTCTGCCACCAACTTAGCAATGTGCTTTTTCCTTCTCTCTCTCTGGACTGAATGTATCTTCTTTTTTTTTTTTTTCCAGTTTTGGCGTTCATACTGACTCACACGGTATGTGTTTTGACAGGCATTCTATGCCGAACTGCACACACAGACGCGCGCATGATCAACTTAGCTAAAAGCAATGTTGCCACACATAATGTGATGAGCTCCGGCAGTCCTTAAATAGCTGTGATTTGAAATCAGTTAGTCATTTCATGCTCATAAGCTGTTCCAGATCACCGTCAACTCATCTAGCCAGGTGATGCCTTTTTGCTTGGAGTAGATAGTCAAAAGCAGGCACCGGGAAAAATATGAAAGATGGATGATGGCAGGGAGAGCGCCGCAGAAGAGAGAAGCTCTCCAAAACCCCCCCCCAAAAAATCCTGGCAACGACGCCCACACGCTTCCAGATGTCACACCACAAAACTTCTAAACTGTATGTTATTAACAGATGTCGTGAGTCCAAGACAAGTGTGAAGGAGACATAATGTGTTATATTCAAATCTGCTTTTCAGTTGCATCTCCATATTGAAACTGAATTTGAGCATGTTTTATAACAGATACACTGGACGGATACTCCTTCATAAAAAAACAAAAACAAAAACAAAAAAAAATACAGATAAATTAACATTATTCTTTTTTTTCTGACGCAAATATAATTTTTTTAAAAGCACACGACAGGCCTGCGTGGTCCCTTCTTTGATTTAAAAAAAAATATCTTTTATTTAATTATTTATTTATTTGTTATTGTGAATGGCTTTGTACAGAATTGACGAAGTAGGTCATTCAATTGAACACACACATACACAGACATGGATGAAAGCAAATCTCGATATAAAAGCTGAGGTGATTTATGTCGTGCCCCGCCTTGTTCCATCCAAGCCAAAGTGCTCGGCCCTCAGCTTGGCAACGTGTGTCAGCCTACATTAGGTGGACCAGTGAACAATGGTCGCAGCCAGGAGCAGGTGGTGGTTACTTGAAACTCTGAGAGGAGGGTGTGCATTAGTGGCTCTGTGTGTGTGTGTGTGTGTGTATGTGTGTGTACAGTACATGTGTGTGTGTTTGACAGAGAAAGAGAGAGAGAGAGAGAGACCGGTCTATCTGCCATCTGGACAATCCCAGGTGAGGCGGAAACTTGAATGTGCTGTTTCTATCAGTTCACCGAGCGGCCTCTCCCCTGGATCCGAGCGCTTTTTTAGAGAGGACCCAGCGGTTCCTTGCTATGCCTCCGGTGATGGCACACACCAATTTTGGGAGTGTGAAATGAGCCATTACGAGGTGTGCAGCACCCCCCCCTCTCAAAGTGGATTGACCCAAAATGAGATCAGCGGGCCGAGTCAAGTCAAGTTTATTTATAGAACGTCGCCCACTAAGATCTTTACGGAAAACAAGGGGCGACTTAACAACTGTGTGTGTGTGTACGGCACGGTGTGTATGTATGAGAGAGGTCCAAAACAGGATCTGAGTTTCAGAAAGTACCAAGCCTGCAGAGGGAAGTAAAGCTGAGAGTCGAGGCAGGTTATGACTAATGCTGAATGAAATAAACCGCTTCTGAATCTGTCAAACTTTTTGAACTGGAAAAAAGTTGCTTGCGGTATATGTTTTCTGTGTTGTGTTGGTGGGGGGACACTCCCTGCTAAGCAGCTTCTGCGTGTGATTGAATTGACGCCGGGTCGCTATTAGCGGGGGTAGGCAACTTCAAATAAGCAAAGTTAATTTTATAAATAATGCATAGGCTGTTTTTTAGAAGCCGTCTTATTTATAATCAAGCTAAAGATGCAATCTAATAGAGAGACCCCGCGCCTTTGCCCCAGAAATATGACATGAAGGATCAGACATACTGTGATACAGTATGTGATTGCCAAATACATTTAGTTACATATTGATAGATTTATACTTTGCCAACTTTTTTTTTTCACAAACAGCACCTTATTAAAACGTAAAGCATCCGATAAAGCTTCGATGTCCCTCCTGAGATTAGTCGCCAGACGTTCATATATGCACAGTAATTACATAGTTCAAAGCACTTTTGTGGGCTCTCCTGATGTATGGTATTCCATTATATTCTCACATATGCTCATTATAATCTTCTTCTTCTTATGTTCCTGTAGCATCACAAAGCAGTTTGTAGCCCCTTCTCTCTGATCTCACACCCAGAGTTCCTCAAATTACCTAAAGGATCTCTGTACGGTATCCGGAGAATTAATATAAAGATATAGAGGAGTAACGTCTACCTGAGAGAGAGAATGCTGTGTGTGTTATAATCAGAGCTTCTCCTTGCTTTGTTGACGTAGCCGGGCCGGCCGCACGTGCCTTTTAGTGCATTTGAGCGTGCCACACTAATTCACAGAGCCCTGCACTGCGCTCATACGGAGCTCATACGGAGCTCATACGGAGCTCATACGGAGCTCATACGACACTCATACGGAGCTCATACGGAGCTCATACGACACTCATACGGAGCTCATACGATACTCATACGGAGCTCATACGACACTCATACGGAGCTCATACGATACTCATACGGAGCTCATACGACACTCATACGGAGCCCCCCGTCTCCATGGTGAGAGCCGTGTGGAGGCAATAGATATGCTCTGAATTTTGAATTTAGCATCTTTAACGGGAGCAAATTACTTCCATATAAATATGATGTGATTTTGTGATAATTCCAATTAATTTCTATATTTGTCGCTACATAAACTATTGTTGACATGTGGTCATCTAATATATAAAATATCCAAAGGCTGTTCCTCGCCCCCCCGTTCTCAGCCTCTGAACATACAGAGCCTCTGCAGACAGAATACAAACATCCAAATAACAGAGGCAAACATCACATACCTCACCCTTGGACCGTGCACCTTTCCGTCTACACTGCTGTCTCATTAACCCCCTTGTACAGTACCGTGGAAACCCGCTCTTTCTCCCCATTTCAGCTTTTTCCAAAGGGCTGTAGACCGCTTCCACCCCCCTGTCCCCCTACGCCTTATACACCGTCTTGTCCCATCACACCCCGCCTCACCTCTCCACCCCTCTGATTGTCCACCGTAAGACAATCTTCAAAGCTCAGGCAGTTGTCAACCTTAATACTTCACAGCCATCTAACCTGGATCATCACTATCAACAGAGCAGCGAGCGATGAAACATATGAGAGTCGCCCAGTTCATGTGGAAGGACAGCTCACGCCCAGGAGCAGGTTCGCATTGCTCTTTCTCTGTTTTGAATTCTGAGCCCATTCTACTTTGCACACTGCAAAAAATGACCCGCTCGTCTCTCAGGTTGCACCCTGGTGTGGCTGACAGCACTAAAGTCCATTTGAGATCCCGTAAGCGATGGATTTCACGCCATTCTTTCACGCACTAAATGCATTTTCCAAGTTGTGCAGTGACTGACTCAGATAAGCGACATCAGGCTTCCACATACGACTCGCTCATCTTTGCTGCACTTCCTGCTGCTGCAGAGAGCTTTAATATCCCAAACTCTCTCATTTACAATGTAATTAGTTTGCTTTGAGTTCTTCGGAGAGGTTTTTGCACAATCCTTTTCAGCTTCCCACCTCCCCGCGGGTTTTATTTCAGTGTATGTGTAGGCGTGCACAAGTGTTAATGTCTATGCATCAATATGCATCTTTATGTTTTTCATTGCTTTATTTTTATTGTGAAAACAAATCAAATTAAATTAGAATGAGATCGAACTTTATTTCGCTATCCTGAGGGAAATTGCTGTGCAGCAGTTACGGTACAAAGTAAGAGTGCAAAAAGGGTGCAAATATAAAATAAATATTTTTGGCATCATTGGGCAAAAAAATCCATAATAACCTTTCAGCATATTGTAATTCAAGTGATCCGAGAGATAACTAGACTTCTGCACCTCCTCATGGCCAATCACAGGTAATTTCAGGGAGAGCGTTCCTATAGAGCGTTCCTATTGGCTGTGCTCCGGCTGGTGGGGGGTGCTTTGTATTTCCTCAACTGATCTCAACATGGCTGCCGGGTCACAAACTTTCTCATTTTACAGCTAAACAGCACACTGCAAGATGATTCTGAAAAAAATGTATGCGAGAAATAGGCATTAAAGTAACATAATATTGATTCATATTTGATCAGCACTGCCTAGTTTGACCGTTTGATCGGAGTTCATGAGTGATTGACAGCTGCTCATTGACGGCAGGCTCCAGCTCGGCTCTGATTGGTTGTTTTCCTCCAGTCTGTGAAGTCTTGCAGATGTCATTAGCACCAGAGGACACAGAGGAACATGATTTTTTTCGGCTCTATACTGTCAGGATATAGTGACCGTTTTATAAAAATAACTTTTTTTTAATCATATTTGCTCCAATTCTACCCACTGCCGCATTAACAATCCCATTCTTTCCCCAAAACTGTTCACTTTGGGAATTTTCACGTTTTTTTGTCATAATATTGGACAAGCTTTGACCTTTTTTTCATTGAAAAGTCATGTAAACTCATCCCACTGTCCTTTTTTCTCCTGAGACTCTTCCTAGTGAGTCTAAAAAAACAAGTTGAAATAGATATTTTTTGCAGCGTGTCTCACACGCTTACCCCCTCTTCCCCGCCCCCGCCCCTCCTCTCCTCTCTTCGCTTAGCCTCGGGTCTCCGTGATTGGTTCACCTCTCGTGTCCGTCAAAGCCGTGTGGGCGGGACTCAAAACAATCCACTCGTGCTCCCTGCGCTGTGGCTTGTGCGCCACAGCAGACCGAGAGCGGGGCAGACAGTAGTAGGCTCCAGCATCAGCGGCGGCAGCATCTACTCTGTGACCGGAGGACGACTGCTCTCAGTGGCCCGAGGTGTACCGCCGCTCTTCAGACTAGTCTCCTCTGTACCGTACCGCTGGTGTTTCCCTGCAAATATTTTTTTTTTTTGAGGAGGAGAACCGTTTTTCCAAACAAACAAACACAGGCTTCGGGGTCGTGAAGTGTCAACCCCCCCCTTTTTTTTCCCAGAGACGCACAAAAGACGCACCCCCCCCCCCCCCCGAGTCCACCTGGATAGCTGACAAAAAGCGGTCCGGTCCGGTTCTTAGGGGTCCAGTTGGGGGAGAGAGACGAGGAGAAGTTAGCTGCGGGAAGGCAAAAGAGAGCCAGAAAACACTAGAAGACAGGATGAATCTCAAGAGTCATTTGATTTTCACCCTCTACACTATTTATGGGATTCTTCTGAAAGGTGAGTCTGGGGCGAGTTGGTGCGCGTGTGTTGTTTTTGTGTACGTGTGTGTGTGTGTACGCGCATGTTAACAGGCCAGCGAGCAGGGCAGGGATGGAGGGGCGGTCACACGCGGGTCCTGGCAGAAAGATGCGGGTCTCTCTCTCTCTCTCTCTCTCTCTCTCTCTCTCTCACGCACGTGAGTATGCAAACGTGCGTGATGTGAGACAGCTTTAGGAGAGAGAGAGAGAGAGAGAGAGAGAGAGAGAGAGAGAGAGAGAGAGAGAGAGAGCTTGTCCTGTAACATTCGGGATCTCTTGGATGTTCATGTTGAGGAATGAGAGGGAACCTCTATTGTCATATTTGTATGCTCAGGACTGTAGTGCAGCCAGACAGGTGCGTCTCTCTCTCCTGCGTCTGCTGGATGTGTTGTGTCCTGTTCTGTGCTGTGCTGTGCTGTGCTGTGCGTGAGTGGCAGGCAATGAAAAAGCCCTGCTAGGAAGAGACACACCTCAACATGAAGCAGCCAACCCCATCGGTTTGTTTTTTTTGACTTGCAGCACTTGGATGAGTCACGGAGACACTGGCAACGTTTTGATGCTGCTGCTGATTAGGGCATCAGCTTTTAGAGGCTCACAGACACAGCAGAGCATTTTTTAAATCCAGGATAGTTGTTTTTTGTTTATGATTTTGACTTGTGTTTTCTCGTGTGTAGTGTCTATGGCTAGTCGTCTCCAGCGTGCCTGGAATGGAGTTTTTAAAGAAGGTTATTGTCAATAAGGAACAGGTGCACAGACCCGATTGGATGCTAGGAAGTTTATTTTTTTCCGGTATGATAGCTGATCATATTGAGGTCAGTCTCCCTCTCAGAAACTGTACCGGTGATTTCTTTGTTTACCTTTATTTTTAAGATGGAAATCTATTTCGCAACATCTGAACCCAACAAAATGTGTTCTGATCTTGAGAGATCTTGTTTGTCGCAGTCGCACGATAAACAGCTGGCAGCGGTGTTTACGCGACTGTAAACACGAGAGTAAGGTGACATTGGGGGTCAAGGTCACGGCGAATTGTAGGATGGTTCAGCGTGCTTTATCGGCATATACATTCAGGTGGAACTAGAGTAGATAAATAACAGCGAGATAACATACAGTGAAAAAAAGCTTTTCAGGTTTATTTCATGCTTATATTAGTGTCGTTAAGAGTTAAATGTGTAATTGACAACAGAGAAGAGGATTTGGGCCAACGCGGTATATGGAAAGTGAATTCTGGGGCTACAGTCATTTGATGATTATGATTTATTATGCCTCAAGTTGGAATTTGACTATCATTATAAAACTCTGTGTTCATATCAGGCTATTCTGTTTTCAGGAAGCAGTGCAGAAGCTGTGTGGAATAATTTTTCTTCCACTTTTTTTTTTTACAAATCTGATACAAAATTAGCACAACCCAGTGGTATTTTTATGAGGTAATTTCTCAGTAAAATGCAGTGTAGAAAACAACGCTAAGCAGCTAAGCAAGTTCAAGAGGGAATGCTTCTCGAGTTCCTGGACTGGGTACATTCAGGCTGTGTGTACAACAACGGTGGCAGGAGGGTGATGGATTTACTCCGAAAACCACTGTCAGTCTTAACAGCGGGGCCACATATGCCCCGCCGAGCTTCAGTTTTGCGACATAAAGTCCACTTCATCCCACTCGATTCACATCGAGATGTATTTAAGGCATTTGATAACAGATTTATTAACATGAAAGTCTTGACTTTAACCGCAAATAATCCCAAATGGGAGATAATTTGCGCTTGATTCCCTTGATCGCTTGTTGTCGTCTCTTTGAAGTGTGTGTGTGTGTGTGTGTGTGTGTGTGTGTGTGTATGAGAGAGTGAGAGCAGTCCTTCCTTAATAACCAGACATGATTAAGGCCATTCTTGACTTAATGAATTGATATGTAATGAGGTATCGTAGGGTATATCTGGCAGCTCGCACTGCAGCGTTTGCTGACATTGCAAGGCCTTTCTTTTCCTCTTTATTCTCCTAAGGGGTGGCACACTCGTCACGAGTGTGTGTGTTTGCATAATATTCCTGCGAATGTGTGCCGTGTTTGTATAGCTTATGTCTGAAGAGGCCTAAGCAAAGACATAACTGTGCCTGCAACGGCAGAGCGCACGTCGGGCTCGTTTCATGTGTGGCTCATACACACACACACACACACACACACACACACACACACACTCACTCACATCAGTCTCTCTCTCTCTCTCTCCCCCTAACCCTGAAGAGGATAATGCTAGGGCTGCTTGATTTGAACAGTCATCTCGCGGTGCAAGACCTATTATTGTATAGGTTCCACACAGCAGGCAGGTCAGCCTCCTCCCGAATGAAGTCCATCTAGCCGAAGCCGTATCCGCGCGCTCTCTGTAAATGACAGCTGTTTCAGCCCCTCTGGCCCGCCGCCAGCTGGCATCGAGAGATTCCAGACTACACTGCATCCCCCCGTCACCGGCTAGACCTGCGCGGTATATATAGTGTGAACGTGAAGTGTTGTGATGGAGGTTGTTGTTTACCAACAGCCCGAGTTGTTAACATATTATCCAGTGTGTCTCATGTGCCCGTGCGGGAGCCAGAGAAAAACAGCCTGTTATGCAAATGCGGGCCCCGTTACGTAAGAGCTCGGGGCTGAGCGGCAGGCGGGGGGGGGAGACGGAGGCAAAGAGAGCGACGGAGAAAAGAGGGAGATGTTTTAGAATAGAGGAGATGTTGATGTGGGAGGAGAGGTGTGGAGGAGGAGAATGTGCAGCGAAAAAGTGTGCGATATGTCCTCCGGTTGCTTGTTTGGGACGCCTGTTTATCGCCGCTGCTCTGCCTGTTTTCCTGGTAGTCTGGTGTCTGTTTTGAACTCTGATCTCGCTAGCCTAAATACAAACCCCCGCTGCGGGATGTGTTTATCCCCGCGGCGAGTCTAAGCCGCCGAAGGCTGACCCCTCCATCCCTCCGTACTTCCGTCCATTCCTCCCTCGCCTCATCCTCCCGTTCCTGGTGTGGAAGCTTTGTAGCACAGCAGCGTGGGAAAGCTTCTGATAACAAGCGGCCTTGTGTGTGTGTGTGTGTGTGTGTGTGTGTGTGTTTGCTTGCAGAGCCACTGATTACACGGGAGAAACAAGATGTTCTCTCTTTCTTGCTCACTTGCTCTCACCCCGCCAGCTTCTGTGCATTTTTTTGCGAGCGCGTTTCATTTTCATGGACACGCTTTGACGGGTGGAACATGTGAGGTGGTGGTGCTCTGTACCTTATACCGATGCCATGAAGCTTCCAGTGCTGAGAATCCTCAGTAGAGCAGCGCTGGCTCAATGTGCATCACACGCACACACACGCACAGACACACGCACAGACACACACGGAGCTAGCTCCACTGTGGATTCATTGCTGCTCTGCCAAGGGATTTCCCATGATCAAAGCCAGTCTTTTGTTAGTCCAGGTGTTAAAAAAAAAAAAGTTAAAACAGAAAGGAGGAGGAGGAGGAGGCCGGAGGGGAACGTGGTAGGATTCAGAGCTTTACGGGGCTCTTCGCGGCGGAGCAGAAATGCGCCTCTTCCAGTGAACCTGCCACCTGTTCCGACTCTTCCTCATATCGGCAAACATTTGAGATTTTTTTCCTCGGGAATGCACAGCTATGACAAGTTAAATACAGACGCTCGTACAGTGTATTTAGACATAGGGATGAAATGAGGCAGGAGGCCAGTCGTTGTTAAGCTTTAATACACATGTAGTCGCAGATGGTAGAGATTCACAAGTGGCAAAAAAAACGGAACGTAGCAGCGAGACGCCATGGAGGAGAGAAAAAGTTTGAAGCTTTATGCAAATGTGCTCTCCGATGCGCACAGCTCCCAAACCAGCCTGTGGAAAAATTTCCTAGGCTTTTATGAGTCTGCAAAATAGGATGCGCCCAAAATCGAATGACGCGGCGTGCCAGACAGACTAGGCATCGTTGTTTTACGATACCAGTCCTGTAGTGTTAGAGATGGAAAGGTGAGAGAGACTTTACCGGGGCAAATATTCCCCTCAAAAGATTAAAAAAACAGTAGTAAATTAACTGATTTGTCAAGCACCAGTAATCTAATATCATAAGACTACTCATTTTATGTCTTGATGGCAACCTCAGAAAACATCTGCCAAATCTGAGCCCTATATTTAAAGGGATAGTTTGGGTGTTTTGATATTGATTGTCATTGTATTACCTACAGTAGATGACAGTCAGCACGCCCCCAGTTTGAAGAAGCAGACAGGAGTTACCGCACGGAAGCTAAGCAATATACTGCTAAAACGTATTTTAGCCACCTAAAAGAAAGGCCCACCTAAAAAAATCTGTATCAGTTTAAGTATACGCTATATTTAGAATAATTTCACCGCTTTACCTTGCCGTCAGACAGCCCTTTCCGACGGGGAACTGAAGCCGTTTTATCCATCTACGCTCTCGCCAAAGCCACAAGACTCCATTGAAAAAAACAAACTAACCGATCGAGGCAGCGGTAGAACAGCAACTCCCGTGTTCTGAGAGGTAAAATTACTGTTTTTTTCAATGGAGTCTGGTTGCTTATGTGAGAGCATAGATAACAGCTTCAGGTAAACCGGCAAGTCGTGAGAACACCGCTGCTAAGCAACGAAGCCACAGAGGCTAACAATTTAGCAAGCGGGTAACATAATGCAGTAAATGCAAAGGCATAATGCCAGTGGAAAAAGATGAGAGCGTTGGGAACATTTTCCTCAGACATATTATAAAATTATGAAGAAAAACAATATACGACTAAAATTACAATATAGTAACTTATTATGCGCCGAATAATTAACTTCCATGGCCTCCGCCATTTCTGACGACGTCAACAAACACGTCACAAGTCGTGAACCCTGAGCTTTCAGAAACTTTCCACTTACGAGGTCGCGAATACCGAAACACGACCCCATTTGAAGGCACCGATAGATTTTTTTTTTAGGTGGCTAAACTACATTTTGCTGCCGGCCCCGTCCACAGCAGTACGTCGCTTTGCTCTCGTGCCTTCATCTACTGCAGTTACCTCATTCAACCCCACTTCAAAACACCAAAACTATCCCTTTTAAATTACTGCATGTGCTCATTGCAAAATATCCCTCAAAGCTACAGATACAGTGAGAGGCAAGATTCAACTTGCCTTTATGTGCGAACACACAGATATGAAGGCTCCTCTGAGAATATACCGGCTGCTGAAGGTTTCGTACATCACTTCCAGGTCTCCAGCTCTCCCCATTGTGTTGGCACACACACACACACACACACACACACACACACACATCACCAGAGCTTTAAAGCAGTCACTCAGTTTACTGGATCCTGCACTATAGGGCTGATCTTGGCAAGACTCCTGAAAATAGAACAAATACTCTATAGAGTAATTGGCTGTTGTGATGGCGATGACGCACCATCACGGGTGGTCGCCAAACATATCTGTAATAACTATGTTCATTCATGAACATGACACATTTCTTAAGATAGCAAATAGTGTATTATTTTAACCAAAGTGATAGCTATTATCTATTAGTATCCTACGTCGGTGATGCTGTGAGCTAATAGCTACAAATACGAGAAACATGTCAAACACAAATTCACATTTTTTTCTGTAGGGAATCAATGCAGAGTAAATTTAGATTTTTTTTTTTTTATTTTGGCATCAAGGCTGCGTTTCATGTTTCTTAGGCAGAGTGGGATTTTAAAGCCCAAGCCCAAAGCGAGAGAAGGGAGAGATGAAATAAAGCCTCCCATGGAGAACGGGGAGAATACGAGCCCACAGGTGGATTTGGCTGCAACAACGGCGGCGGCGGCAGACAGCGAGTTTGCACCCTAAATAGACCTCCCAGTAGTTATAGAAGAAGTATGCAAGCTCAGCTAACATATCAGCTGATGGGGCATTTTCTTCAAGGTTAGCTATTTATGTATACACGAATATGAACTAATATGCATTTACAGGATGTGTGATGATAAAATAAAAACGCCCTTACAAGTTAGAAAAAGGACGTCGGAGGTTTCGAGGTTTGATTGACAAGCGAACTTCTGTGATGTTTGGCTTCTTTTGTCTGAGTCAGACTTCAGCGATCAGATATGATCTACCCATACGAAAGTACACGCACACACACATCGGAATAAGACTGTGTTATTGTGTGCGAGTGCATCAGCCTGTGTGTACGCGCGCATGCATATGTGATGTCTGTGTTTAGCGTTGAATTCCAAAGGATTAGCGAGTGGCTAATCTGAAGTCTCCAGTCTTTGACAAGCCATGTGTCACTAATCTCAAACACTGTGTGGAATAAAGAGACACAAACACAATCACCTTTTGGATTAAAAAACTCTCCAAACAGAGGACGTTTGTAATCTTTCACTCCAACCAGGAAAAAGGCAAAGGGTGGTTCAAACTGCTACACACATATGTACATGCATAAAATAAGCAATCAAATGAAGCGGGTTGCTTTAACGTGTAACTTTGAGTTGAACCAAATGGGCTCTACAGGTCCTCTTAACAACTCTTAGCCTTAGATAATGTTCTTTTTATGTTGTGTGCCCTTTCATCTGACAGCTTCTTTTCACGCGATTCCCCGAGGGCCAGAGTCTGGAGACTTGGTAGTACATGTTACAGTAATCATTTTCTTCGACGGAGATAAAGATATGGACAGCCGTGACTCTGCCCAGTCCCTCAGCTCTTCTGCCACAACTCTCATATTGTTTGGGGACTCTGCGTCTGTTCTCGAAACAGAAATGTTTTCAGCCAAAGCAAAGTCGGGCCTGTATTGTGTACAGTAACATTCTAACGCCATATGTGTGTACACCAAAAACACACACACACACACACACACACACACTGGCGCAAATATGTATGCACACTTATGCACACAAAAGACACAGCAGTGAGAAAACAATAGACATGTTTTGTTGTTTTTGTTTTCAGGGACAGCATTTGCTGGGGTAAACATGAGACGAAACTTCAATTTTGTGGCATTTTTGGACTTTATTGCAGCAGTTTTTATGACCCAGATTCATTTCTTTCAAATCAGGGTTGACACGAAGGCTAAAATTCACAGGGAATATGTTGAAAAAGCAAAAGCAGAACGGGGGAAGGAAAAGAAAGATACAACCGCTATCTCCAGGCTCTACGATTTGGGGTTAAGATAGAAACATACCAACAAATCTCTTCTCTTTTCACACTGCAAAAAAACCCAAAACCATTATGTCTATATAGCCAAAGTTCCATTAAAGCTTCAGTAGGCAGAATATTTTTGGCATCATTGGGCAAAATAATAACCTTTCAGCATATTGTAATTCAAGTATTCTGAGAGATAACTATACTTCTGCACCCCCTCATGGCTCTGTTTTCAGACTTCTAGCCTGTGACGGGAGACTTTGGCAAATCACAGGTCATTTCAGACAGAGAGAGCGTTCCTATTGGCTGTTCATTCAACAGAGGCAGCTGTCAATCATTCGCAATCTCCGATCAAATGGTCATAGTAGGCAGCGCTGATCAAATATCAATCAATATTCTGTTACTGTAATGCCTATTTCTCATGTAAAATGTTTTAAGAAAAACTTTGTAGTGTACTGTTTAGCTGTAAAATGAGAAAGTTTGCTCCGGCTGGTGGGCGGTGCTTGGTATTTCCTCAACTGATCTCAACATAGCTGCCGGCTCATTTTAAAGCTAAACAGTACAAGATGTTTCTGAAAACATTTGAGGTGAGAAACAGGCATTACAGTAACATAATATTGATTCATATTTGATCAGCGCTTCCTAGTTTGACCGTGTGATCGGAGTTCGCGAGTGATTGACAGCTGCTCAGAGACGGCAAGGCTCCAGCTCGGCTCTGATTGGTTGTTTTACTCCGGTCTGTGAAATCTTGCAGATGCCATTAGGAGCATCGGAGGACACAGAGGCACATGATTTTTTTTCAGATTACCTGTGTCATGCACTACTGTCAGGATATAATGACCGTTTTACTTTTTTTTAATCATATTTGCTGCAATCTTGCCTACTGCTGCTTAAAAGGAAAAGCCCAGTCAGTTCACAAACAGGAAATTAACCTATATCCACAGAAAATCCACACAGGTGCTCAGTCCCCAGTTACCTAATATTTTTCCAAATCACCACTGCTATTCCACAAAGAAATCCCTAAAATGAGTTGCATCCCTCTTTAATGACAGCGCTCATTTCCTCCTGATACACATTTCTAATGGATACTCATACTTGTTAATCTCTCTGTTGCTATCATTTTGTTTTAAATTGGCTTCGGAACGCAGCTGCGTCAGCTACGCGCGAGTCGTTCCGTGCGTATGCTTCCTTTTTATCGTTACCGTGCGTGGCATTGATTTAGTGCTTAATTGCTTAACTTGTACTTAAACAATAGCAATATGGAATTATGTCATGATACTAATTGAAAAGCCGGATTTACTGCATCCACAAATGCAAGATCTGTGCACTTGTTTTAGCATCGCGGTCTCAAAGGAAAGCCTAGAAGTAGCTAAAGCTAATTGAAATATAATTCCCCAAAGACACATGTTCATGTTAATTGACTTTCTGTGTGTGCCCGTGTTTGTGTGTGTGTGTGTGTGTGTGTGTGTGCGCGCACTTGAGTGTGTATGTTTTTGTATTCGTATTATCGCCACAAGTCACTTTCTAGTCCCTTGTCTAATCATCAGCTCGAGGCTCCCCCCACATCTTAATTCAGTTTTTGAAAGCTATTAGACACTCTTTTGCATGAGCACCATTTCTAAACGCAGTTAATGTAGTGAAATTATGCGGTTAGAAATCCACTGATGTTGTCTTGAACTCACACTGAGCCGGTCCTTTTCCATTGTGGTTGGTGCACACCGTTAAATCCAAGCAGTCTGTGTTGTTTCAGTTCTTATATCTCAGGTAATGTGCAGAACAATAGGGCTTTCAGATGGGAGCTTTCGGAGGAGTTTCGCGCGTATGCATGTGCGCAGGTTTCTGTGTGCGTTTCCGTGTGAAAGCAGAGAGAACACACATTATGTCTAAAGCCTGTAATTAAAACTACAGGTATGAAATTTCATCCATTTGGAAAGGTTTCACACCCTGTTAACAGACACGCACGAACACACTCACATAGACTTTAACATTAACATTAACATTAGGCGATATATTATCACGACACAATCTTATTGTGATTTTAAACATTTTACAATATGCTGAGTATTGCGATAAGATATATTGCGATTTATTACCTTTTTTTTTTTCATCATTTTCATCGTGTTGAGATACAGTTTTCACTCTGTTCATCTCAGAGTTTTCATTCTCATATCTTAAGGTCAGAGGTCAAGGGACTCCTTTGAAAATATGCCATGCCAGTTTTTCCTCGCCAAAAGTTAGCGTAACTTTGGAGCGTTTATTTAGCGAACATGACATGGTTGGTACCAATTGTTTCTTCAGGTTTTCTAGTTTCATATGATACCAGTGATATCTTCACTCTAGCTTTAAGACTGAGTCCGCTAATAGAGTTGTTTCAGTACCGATACCAGTATCAGAAAAGCATCCGATACCGCCCAAACTTCGGGATTGGGTACCGGCGGGTACACCGGTCTGTGCACCGATCCGATACCGAGGTTTCCGCCAGTGTATCGCAAGCCCTGCGGCCCGCACGACCTGAGATGACTCCTCGCCAGGCCAAAGCATCAGGGAATTATGTATTTTTAAGAAGTTTTTTTTTTTTTTTAACTAAAATATGTTATACAAGTAGTGAACTCCTTTAAGGAATAACTCAGTGCTTAGGTTGTGTGCTTAGTGTCGGTTTTTGCGGTCAAGAGAGAGAGAGAGCGAGGGAGCGTATGTGAGTGACGGTGAGATGAAGTCAGCCGTAATTAGCTGTGAGCGTAGCAGTGCGGCGTGTGAATCGGTATCGGGAAGGAAAACAATTGTTTCGGAACATCTCTACCCGCTACGACCTCTGAAAGACAGAACAGGATTTTTAAGAGGTTAATAGTTTGTATAATAAAAGATTGATACTTGACGTCCGTGTATCGATACAATATTGCGATACTGTGCTGTGTTGATTTTTTCCCCCCACCCCTAATTTACATGTTTATACCGTGCGTAGTACAGTAAAAGCTCAGACCCTATAACCTCAGAGTTGCAAGCTGACTGACATGTGAAGTGGGCATTCAGAAGAGGTTTCTTCAGTGCAGTGGCCATAGTTCCTTCTTGATCTGAAGTGCATTTAATTTAACATATTCACACACATAAAAGGAGCACTTTATTAATGATGATAGCGGCCTTGCCATTTCATTCCTCCAAATGTCTCCGCTCCTCTCTCTCCGTGGCTCTGCGGTCACTGATATCTTTACAATTCAGACGTGCTTATATCATTTTCTTTTTCTACCCAGTATGGATCGTGTGTCTGAAGAGAATTTCCAAAATCCTATATCGGTTCTAAGTTTGGAGTCTGGCCCGCTTTTCTGTGTCGAGATTGCTCCGGGCCCGTTGTAGAGGGGAGGGAAGATGGAGTCAAGTGAGACAATTTATAACAGTTAAAAACCAAATGAACTGAGACCCTTGGCTTGGGTGAGCGAGCGGCAGCATACATAATGCGCCTTAGGGATTTCTTCTCTCTGTGTGTGTGTGTTTGGGTGTGTGTGTGTGTGTGCGTCCAAGCTAGCAAACACACAGCAACACACAAAAACACACAGCACCCTCCGCCATCTGTCTCTGTTTGCCACATTGCAAATCCATTATATGCTACACAACATTATTCCCCCCATCCTAAGTGGCTCACACCCCTGAGCTTACTTCCCACTATCCCACTCAGTGGAACGGTGACAATTTGCCACCGCGTACACATCTCTGTTAAAGACGCCGTGGCATGTTTCCAGCTGGATTTTAATACATATTTTCATGCTCCATTTGCATTTTTTTTTTTTTTTGTAAGTTGGTTGTTTAGCATTGTTGCTTTGAGATTTTACAAGCTTGTTCTTCTTGCTCGTTCCCGCTGCTTCGTGTGTTAATTTGTGTGATATTTTTTCCCAACCGGTTCCCCGTTGAACTGTCGCTGGACTTTAATAATCCTGCCACCTTCAAGAATTATTAATTTTTGCAATTTTTGGCAGACTGATTTAACACATGCACACACCGCATGAATCTGGCTAAGGTTTGGCTCACTAGTTTTATAGCTAACTCATATCCACTTCTAATCAAAAAGCGTCCCCAGCTCTGAACCTCCCGCTGAGGAAACAAAGAAGTTATTATGTTTTTAAATGGTCTCCAATTACGGGTAATTTCACCGCCTATCTTAAAGCTATTTGATTTTTTCTCTCACTTTGCTCCGGTTGGGTAGAGCAGGCATTGTGCTTCGCAAAAAAAAACAACGACCAGACGAGTTAGACATACAGCAGATGCATTCTTTCGGAAAAAACAGAATGGCCTGCCCTGCTTTGCACTCTCTCCCTCTCTCTCTCTCTCTCTCTCTCTCTGTCTCTCCTCATCTCTTATCATTAGAAATGGGAAACACAGCTAGCTCAATTCCTCCTTTATCTTCCTCATTAGTGTTTGTCTCACAGTGCACTCAATTACTCAGTCCATCACTCTCCTTTACCCACAAGTCAAAGGCTTCCACCGGCTGAAGTGAGTCAAACTTCTCATGTAGTTAAGAGTCCAGTAAGACTCATTGGTGAGTAGCGAGCGACGCCAAAAATTGTGCATTCACGTATTTCAGTTTGCAGCCCGATGCTACGTCTCTATGCTTCATGCGTTTTTACACCGCTAGTCAGAGCCTCGCTGCTATGGCATTTTACAATTTTAAATGTTAATCTATAGCCCACCTGAGGAGTGCATTTAGCACAGCTGGATTAGTTTTGATGGATCGGATTTCAGTTATAACCCCGACTGTATGTTTCAGCATTTGGCACCAGTCATTTATTTTTAGATTGTTTGACATTTCAGTAATAGCAGATTATTTCACTGGGGGGGAAATTGTCCAACGTATATATGTTTTTTTTAGAAATGTGTTATTGCTCCTGGTAGCGTTTCTTGTAATGGCTCATATCATCTGGCTATTTCATATCCATATAAAAGGAGTAAAAGAAAGTGTTTGCAGAAACTGGACCACATGAAATGTAGAATACAAACAATCCAAATTATGAGAAAACAAGCGTTTTGTATCGATATGAAACCCATCTATGCAGATGAATAAAGTAACTTTCTTTTTGAGAATTTCTTTTTTTTTTTTTAGATTATCTTGATTTATGAGACACTGAAAGTAGGGCTGGGCTATATGACCAAAATCTTCTATCCCGATATAGGTCATGTCATATCTCGATAAAGATACATATCACGATATAGCATGTTTTCTGGTAATTCAATAAATAAATAGTCTATATGAAATAACCACATGGTAAATCCTCCTGTATGAATAAAATACTCGACAGTTGGAAAGGACTATTTTTTTTCATTTAATCAAAACCTTTAGTGCAAAATGAACAAAACACTTTCAAGTGAAATTATATAGAAAACAAATTAAACATAAAATAATAAATATATCTAGCTATACATTGACTATGTTTACATACATGCACACAAATGGAGTAATCGGATTAAGACAATAGTTAGATTTAACTGAGTTTTATCAGATATTCTCAGAGTTACTATGTGCTTGTTATTATCAATTTAGACAACATAATTGTGTATCATGAAATCCCGATAAGTGATTTCATCACGATACGATTTGAAAGACGATCGATTATCGTATTGAATTATCGCCGAGCCCTAACTGAATGCAGCTGTACATTTCTCTTTCTCACTCCTTCCTCATCTCCCTTTGCAAATTCACGCTACTACGGCTACTACGTCCCCCAGACTAGTTTGCCTACCATGCTAATGCTGCTGTATCTGTATCCAGTTCAAATGGACCAGCTAATGCTAATCTCTGCTAATCCTCTGAGCAGCACCCTCAGAGCGACATTTATCATGCTACTGTGTAGATGTAGATGTCTAGTGGAGGAGAGGGAGAGGGACGGCAAAAAAGCGGTGAATGGAGATATCAGCGTAGCGAAATATTAAATCATAACAGCTGACGCGCACAAATCCTCCCACCAGTGGTCACCTTCCAACGCCCGCTTCTCCGCACCAACACACAACACACCCACACATACATGCGCATCCAGAGCTGCAGACACGAGCTATTACTGAAGAGATAGGCCCCTAAAATCTCCCGGCACGGCGGTAATAATGAGGCAGCGTTAACCACAGTAGCACTGAGCTGGTAAATGGTAGACTACTCTCCAGGACTCAGCAGCTGATCCTAAGCCCTTGTCGTAATGCACTGGTCACCCCTAATCCTGACCTTATTAAAAGTGAGGCGGAAAAAAAAGGAGCCACATCTTTAGACTGTATAGTAGTTCCTCAATGCAGCTGGTCCCCACACTGTTTGAGAGGAGGTGACCTTCACGTGGCGTAATCCCCCGAAGCCACCTTTCACCCCCATAGGGCATTATGATCATGGAAGCCGAGGCCACGCCAGAGTCACGTTTTGATGAATCTGATAGTATTTACTACGAAGAGAAAGTAATTGGATTCTGAGAAAAGTGCGGTGTGTAAACAGAGAGCAGAAATAGTAAGATCAAGTATGTCTGAGAACAGGACATATGTCTTCCTGTTTGATATGGATCATTTCCATATTCACACACTATCGCAGTGCGATGCGATACCCTGCAACACAGAGAGCAGTCCTCCTTATCGTTGCGCAAACGGCAGCGAGAAATAATTTGACCGTAATATGAAATAATAAGAAATCTTCTATCATTTAAACTACATATGCACATGTTTTTTTCTTATCTGAGAGCTTTAATGAAAAGCTGTAGTTGTGATATATTTCCATGAGGCCTGCACTAGCCTTGATGTCTTCTTCCAGTATGTCCCACATAACGCAGCTCTACTTGAATAGAGACTGATCAGTAAAAGATAATCCCGAAATTGATAAATTGCACCCAGCTCTCATGAACGCACGGTTCTCTCATGATTTTCAAGTGGCGGAATACGTCGACTCCAGCGCTTATTTCTCCCACTTCTGGCTCCATTATGTCCACAAAGAGATATTGCCGCATATATAGAGCTCTGTCCCTCCCATAGGTGCAAAATGTGACATTTAAATCAGTGACACTTTCCCCACTTTAAATTAAGCGAAATCACTGACATTACGGCGCGTTGCGTCTAAGACGCTCGTTTTGAAATATCAGTACATTAAGAATAAATCCAGAAATGCCAGACGCTACCGCTGAATGTGCTTCTGAAGCAACTAAGTAGACGTTTATTTGCTAATTTGTATCAAATTAGGCCTTTTTAAAGTATGACGCTATACCAAACGGAAAATGCTGCTTGAACTGCTCGCGGTGCTTTCATCCCTTTCCAGCTTGATTAGAAAAACTAATAGCATAATCCCTGAAGTCTCGGCAGTGCTCCTGATATCCAGTGGGTACTTGACATTCAAAGGAGACCACCTTTGATAGAAGAGATAACAGGGAAAGAAGAAGAAGAAGAAGAGAAAGCAGAGAAAATGCAACAGGGAGGAAGGTTGCTTTGAGATGTTATGCGAGTGTATGCCGAGCCCCTCGGTGTTACATGTTACTGCCCACTGCTGCTGCGCTGCAACGCTCTCTTAAAGCCTCGCTGTGATCAGATGAGATGAGACGGGGAGGAGGGTGACGGCGAAACATTGGGTGTGTGTGCGTGCGTCATAAATGGGCTGAGGGTGAGGTGGGTGGGGGGGGGGATGTGGGGGTAACAGGATGGTTGGATGGATGGATGGGGGGGAGAATAGAGGAATTCCTATATCACATCTGCTCCCCCCCCTCACCGTATACTGACAGGAATTGGAGCAGAGACAGATTAACCCAGAGAATTTGAAAAAAAAAATGAAAAAAATAAATAAATAAATGAAAGACAGTGCACTAACGGAGCCGAAAAAAGAACAGCAGCCATGCATGAGATATTCAGGAAATGAGCCTTGACAATCTTGTGCTCAAAACACATACACACTATCTCGCAGAATGTGAATCGCATACGCAAGCGCGGGTCTTTTTTTGAAGTATTTATTATGCATGCGGGCTCAGTCAATTTTGAGATAAACAATGAAGAGGTGTGTTTTATAAGGTCCAATTCATGTTGCTTCTTTGAGTAGCATCTCAATGAATGCAATAAAAAAAAAAAAAAATGTTTTTTTTTTTTTTATCCTTTTAATTTTCTCTCCTTCCTCTATCTGGATGTTTCATTTCTCCCTTACCCCCCTCCTCCCACCACCCCCGATACCTCACTCACCAGCATCACCCGGGGCTTTCATCTTGGCAGGGTGCTTCCTTTATGAGAATACTCCAATTGGCAGACAAGCGCCCTTGTCAGACACCATTCATTGCACTTGCATAGATATGAAAAGTGTTTTAACAAGCACCACTGAGCTTTGCGGTGCAGCGGGAAACTGCATACCAATGGCAAAATGCAGATCCTGTGACCAAATTAAAGAGGCGGTGAAGTTTGGGAGACGGTTATGTTGATGTTCTTGTCATACATAACAAAAAAAAACAAAAAGAAAAAAAGTTTCACTGCAGCCGCCCCCAAGGTAGCGAGCGAGTAAAGTTTGCTTTGCTGACATCTGCGGAGAATTAGGACTCGCAGCAGTGAAGTGAAGTGAACTGAACCGGATACTGTAGCATATTTTCCGAATTTAATTCTCTTGCGTTCAATTTGGTCAAATATATCTCCACTTAATCTTGGCTGTCACAACAATAACTTCCAATTGGTATTCAAATACTGAGGCGCATGCTGTATAATTAGGGTATGTTAATAGCTGCTGTGTATTCTGAGCAAGAGAGTCGAGGCACGGTGGCCATTTATCCATCTGTTAGGTGCAACATCTGGACAGAAACAACCGGTGGGAGCGGATGACGTGCCCGTAGGAATTAATAGTTGGCTGTGAGGTCACTTCGAGAGGGTTTATTTTGACTGCATAGGTTATATATATATAGATGTTCCTGTACTTGTTGGAGTTTTGATTAAGGAAGTAGAAAGAAAGAAAAAAAAAGAAAGAAAAAAAAAACTCTTCAGCAATATTTTGATGTGTGCAAATAAAATGGAAATAAGTAAACAGTGGATGTAACCGAACCGTTTTGTAAGTTATGCAAAGCTAGCAGACCGGGGGGTTGAAATGGCAGTTAAATAATGTTCCTCCCAGTTTGCCCAGTCAAATTGACTACTTCTATTCCTCCTGGTCCTTTTCCTTTCGTTGTTACAACTCCTGATCATGTCCCTTTTGTTCTTGAGTATTTGTCACATTGACTGTAACAAATCTGCAGCCCAAAGAACCTGTAACACTTATAACAACCTATACAATGCTGTGCAACAGTTTTTTTTTTTTTTTAAATATACGTTGAGCAAATAATCCTTCACCATTTTAGAGCTGCGACGATTAATCGATTAGTTGTCAATTATTTATTTAATTGCCGACTATTTTGATTATCGAATAATGGTTTTGAGTAATTTCTCAAGAGAAAAAAACTCAAAATTCTCTGATTCCAGCTTCTTAAATGTGAATATTTTCTGGTTTCTTTACTCCTCTATGACAGTGATATCTGAATATCTTTGAGTTGTTGACAAAACGACACATTTGAGGACGTCATCTTGAGCTTTGCGAAACGACGTTTTTCACCATTTTCTGACATTTTATAGACCAAACAAATAATCGATTAATCGAGTTAGATGCTGCCCTAGATTAGTCAGCTAATCATAAAAAAGTATTTTTTCTTGCAGAAAATGCTGTTTTCAGCCTCTCAAATATAGAGATTTTCCTGCTTTTCTCTGTTTTTATATATCTTTGGCTTTTGGACTGACAAAACAAGACATTTAAAGGCATCACCGTGGACTTTTAAGGAAGTGGGATGGGCATGTTTCACTATTTTGTGGCGTTTTATAGACCAAGCGATTAATCGATTATAAAATAACCAGCAGATTAATCGATGACGAAAATAATCGTTAGTAGCAGCCCTACACCGTTCGTGCCATGGTGCACACTGGCAATTCTAATCCCAGTAAGCCTTGATTTCAACATGAATTGATCATTACTGACTAGCCCTTATTGCGACTCTTCCTCCTCCTTTGAAGTGTTCATGTTCACAGCAAGTCTTCAAAAATATCAAACGGACATGAGTGAGACAAAAATGGCACTTGACGGGTGTAAAGGTCTGCCAGGTCATTAATGTTGCTCCGGTTCTATTTTGGCTCATTGCGCTGGTCAAAACATGTGAATGGAATTTGGGAAACTCTATCCTTTAAAGCGGCTCGATCGTCAGCTACAGTACAGCAGAGAAACCAAAAAGGAGGTGATGTCATCATAACTGAGGGTTGTACATCCAGCAGTACAATGATCTGGGCCACAAGGACGCTGTCTCTGAAAATATAGAAAGTGGCTTGCGTTATAGACCATGACATATAATTTCCTCTCTTCACAACGATACGTGCGGCGCTCTGTTTCCATCAGAATGCACCCAGGCTGTACTGATGAATCTGTTACACCGGCAAGCTACGTTCTTTTTTTGTTCCATCTCTGTGTCCTTTACACTCTCTTTCTCTCTCTCTCTCTCTCTCTCTCTCTCTCTGTCTGTCTATCTATCTCTGGATGAAGAGAGACTTCAGGCTTTATATCAGTGCTGGAGCAATTCAGCTGCATAAAGGTTATGTGCATCCTTAATAGACAGCGTCTCTCAGAGATCATTTCTGACCTAAGCATGTGTGTGTATCTGATCCTGTATAATGTTTCGTGTGTATATAGCGTACTGTATACATTCCCCCTTAATGGTGTCAAGACGTCGATGGTGGTGAAATGGATTGTGGATGCGACCTCTTCCTGTAGTTGGAGGGTTAATGGATTTGACTCAGAATAGGATTTCCTGAGGAGCTTGTTGAACGCGACCCGGAGTTGTATCCCAGTCTGAGGGCCGCCTGTTGATGAATGCAGGAGGTCAGAGGGCAACACAATACCGACATGTGGCTGCAGCAGCGAGATGATTGGTTAAGAGCAGGTGTGGAGAAATCCAATTGGTCTAGACTAAATAGTTGGAACACCAAAAGGCAGCTGACACCGTGGAGAATCTATGAATACAGTCTTTTGTGATTGAACTTTTGCTAACCTCCCATTTGTCCCATAATGAGAATCTAACCATAGATAGATAATCAATTAACAACACAAAACAATGATAAATATTGTCCAGAAACCCTCACAGGTACTGCATTTAGCATAAAAAAATATGCTCAAATCATAATATGGCAAACTGCAGCCCAACAGGCAACAACAGCTGTCAGTGTGTCAGTGTGCTGACTTGACTATGACTTGCCCCAAACTGCATGTGATTATCATAAAGTGGGCATGTCTGTAAAGGGGAGACTAGTGGGTACCCATAGAACCCATTTTCATTCACATGTCTTGAGGTCAGAGGTCAAGGGACCCCTTTGAAAATGGCCGTGACAGTTTTTCTTCGCCAAAATTTAGCGCAAGTTTGGAGAGTTATTTAACCTCCTTCGCAACAAGAAGGTGCATTATTAATGTGTTAACTAGCCCTAGATTTTATTGCTTCGCCTAAAAAAACAAATAGTCCTGCGTCCATAGCAATGGTCTGTTATGGAGAAATGCTGTAATGAGTATTCAACAAGGCTTTGTAATAAAGCATGTTGGGGCTGGGTGTTGAATCTCATGGCTTGTTTAATAGTTGTGTTTGCATTACCAAAAGTTAACGTTATATACCGTGTTAGAACAAAAAAAATACATTTGATAAATTTGGCTTAATTTGCCAGACATAAAAAAGAAGGGTTTTGTAGAAAAAAACATTTATATTTCTCCAAGTAGGTATCGCTACCAAAAGCCAGGTATCATTTTTGACTGTTATAGAAAACTTTAAAATAATACCCGGCCCTGGGCATTAAACCGTAAACGCTGCTTAATGGTACAAAGCACATTATGCAGGCGAAGGACACCGCACAGGACACAAAATGATCCAACTCTTTAAAGCCATTTTAATTTTAATTTTAACAAGGCTTCTGTGGAGTTTTTTTTCCGGCTGGTGTTAATTAAATCTGCAGGATGTGTTGGCGAGAACAAAAGTTTGAGGTGACCAAAAAAAAAAAAAAAGAAGAGGTCTCACCGTTTCCCCACTTTGAATTGTATCGGGATGAAAACGATGCCATTAATTGAACACAGAGGCACTTAGTGGTGCTATTGTGTGCCTCATTGGACTCGGTGTGCCACAGGTGACACACAGACACATAATGAGACGGCATAAAAGTTTCACGACAGACAACGACGTACGTATTGTTAAAGCTACTAAACGGCTGCGAGGAATCTCACATCCGTCTTGACTTTGCCTCTCTCTTTCTCTAAGTGTGTGTTGCTCCGTCTCCTGGAGGGGGAAACATGACTTGTTTACAGTGTCTGTAGCGACAACTAAATGAAATCACATTTCCCATCAGTCAGTGGGCTAATTGAGGCTAGCTCTTCCATTAGTTGTCTGCTCACATCTCCTTTGTAGGGAGGCGGATCGATCTATGCTCAGCCAGAGTTGGATACTTGGGTGCACACACACACACACACACAGACACTCCCTCACACACACACATTCATACAGTGCCCAAAGTTGATGACTTGCATGCGCAACCATTTTTGCATAATTTTCTTCCTTCCGTGCCGAAAATGCTGCTTTATCTCTCCCTATAGTGTTTCAATTTCACCCTTTTTTTATGTGCAAATGTTTTGCATGCAATCCGAGCGGGAAAAAAAAAAAAATAGTTTCAGTGCTGCGTAAGTTCTCTGAGATAGAAGGTGATACCGTCGAGGATAATACTTTCGCTGCTCCGAAATGTACGTATTAAGAGAACGGGTAGAGTTGAGCTGCTCTTTCTCCCATCTTTTGTGGTATAAAGAAGGAATCTGGCTGTTCCCACAGTCTTGGCAAATCCTGCCCTTCCCGAATCCTTTTTCTCAGTAATTCTGTTGTCCTGCCAACGGTGAGTGAAAGCGCAGAAGTGCATTATGGACTGGTCATGCATGAGTAACGAGGGCCCCTTTGAATCTCTCTGTGTGTGTGTGTGTGTGTGTGTTTTCCGTCCCATAGAAACCTAGTTATTATGCAGTGGCCCTAAGTGGCCCTCTGCTCCTCAGTTATCGCACATGCACACTCACACCTACGCATCAGCATACGCACAAAAAAAAACACACATCAGCATTCATTAGAAACTTGCTTCTGCGGTTCACTGTAATGAATACACCCACGCCATCCTTCAGCACCTTCCTCTACCCTCCCCCCCCCCCCCTCCTCCTTGCTTTTTTCCCCCGCATAAACCATCTGTAGCAGCGAGGCATTAACAGTAAAAACTCAGTATGATTTCATATTCAGAACAGGTTGCCGTGAGCTCCTTTCGCCGTGGACAAAACCGAAGCCAAGGCAAACCTGACTCAGTTAGCGGAAAAAAACCAAAGTGTGACAATTTTTCCCCACACGCCGGCAGAGAGATCATTTTGCTGTTGGACGAGGCAGCAGTTTCGGATTCAGTGTTGTGAGGATTATGGTGATACATTAGTCCAATCTGTGTTGATCTAGCAAAGCAGGAGATGAGCAGCCCGTATGTCCGATTGTCGTTTGGATGGGTTTTGGGGGGGGTTTTATCGCGTCTGCTTTGGGTCCAGTGTGCCTTGGCGGAGCTTTTCGGAAGCTGTACCGTGTTTGCTTTTTCAATACGTCCCTTGTGCCAGCGCAGACAAACTGTCGACAGCGTAGCGCTGCCAATACCTGATTCAGCCATATAGATCTGTTTTATAGCTCCAAATGAATGTGTCCATGTATATTTGATGGCGTATTCGTGTGCTTTGTGCAAGAGCTTCGAAACACTTTCTGCAGCTTCTCTGCAGAAATACAAATATTTATATGTCATATATTTTCAATGTTACTGCAGGGACTTTTTCAAAAACAGGCTTGCGTTTTACAGTTACACTCAGTTAGCCCTCGTATCAGTTCGAGGAATGTGTCAAGCCATAGCAGCAGGATGGACATTTGAAGGGTCTCAAGCTGGGGACACACCAAGCCGACATCGAAGAACTAGCGGCCACGAAGGCCGCCTTAGCACGGACGTTCTGCGCCCGCGTGAGACGAAATAACTCTCCACGCCAGCAGGTCAAGGTAGTCTGTATTCGGCATTGAAAAGGGGGAAACCGGAAGACCGAGGACGGTGGATATACGAGCCGTTGTTATGATACGTACGCGAAACGAAGCGACGTTTGCCGACCATTTTCACACCGCTCTCGCTCGCCACTTAGCTTCGCTCCAGATGGCCGTGTCGTTGTGGAAATATCCGTGCGTTGGAACGATCAGATGAGATGAAGATGGAAAAAATTAAGAGCCTTCTGTGTTTCTCCTCTTGACTTTACTCGTTGGCTCGCTTTCCTCACTTCTGTTTCTCTTCTCGTGCACTGATTCGTTTAAGCCGAACAGCAAATCAATCCAATCCAAATTTATTTGTAAAGCACATTTAAGAACAACAAAAGTTGACCAAAGTGCTGTACAATTTAACATAAAAAAAAAAAAGATTAAAAAAAAAAGCCAACTCTCATGCCGAGCCAAAAGCCGAGGAATAAAAGTGCGTTTTGAGGTCTGATTTAAAAACAGGCAGTGTGGGGGACAGGCGAACACGTGGAGGCAGAGCGTTCCAGAGCTTTGGAGCTGCAACTGAAAAGGCTCGGTCGCCCCCTGAGCTTCAACTTTGACCTACGGACAGTCAGAAAGCAACCGGTCAGTGGATCTGAGTGTCCTCGATAAAAGATGTGGTTTTAAAAGGTCTGAGAGATAACAATCAGTGAGTGATTTCTCTCACCGACGGGCGCCGCCACGGCCGATTCAACATGCTGAATCATCCGAAAAAACTCAGACATGGGCAGACTACAGCCGACGGTGCGGAACACGCCGAAAAAGACTAGGCCGACGGACGCTCACCGACTCCGGGCCTTTACATTATTTTCCCTATCCACTCTCAGCATTCTATTCTTCTCTATTGGAACAACGGAAGGCTGATTCTCTAACCCGGCCTTGCTCAGTACCTGTCTTCTCTAGCTCCTTCCCCCCTTCTTCTCCTCCTCACTAACATGGCATGGTGCACACATGCAATAACGTCATAAGCGATTACTCTAGCAGAAATTAAAGCTGTGCAACAAGAAGACACGTGTTAGATTTGACTCTGAGATGACCTGGCTTTAGCCTTGTGCATGTTGCTTACCGATGCTGACAGCAGCCTGTCGCATAAGAGGCGCTCACAGTACATGGAAGTAGATCATAACAGTTCCTCCTTGATATGGAATCATTTGAGATTAAAGAAAGAGTGGATATTAACTTCACCAAGCATCCCGCCGCATGCACCGTCAGCTACTGGTGTCTCTCTGATCTCGGCCTATGTCGGTGTCTCAGTCACATGATGTAATCAGAATGCCTCTCACATACTTCTACACACCTTTAACCAAGGTCATGTGTAACTTGTTCGCCGTGCTGAGGTGTGTTTGTTGATGTTGCGTCGCACACTTTACGCCCACCTTCTCTCTGTTCTCACGTTGTTGTTTTTTGTGTGTGTGTGTGTGTGTGTGTGTGTGTGTGTGTGTGTAAGCGCTCAGACATGCTGTCATTTTCCCTTGCTACAGGCACAGTTGTGGTTCGGAGGCTGGCATTGTTTGGCTTTCTTTTAGTCACATTCTATTTTAGTTGTGCCTCAAATGCAGCATGACTTCTAGCCCACGGCACAGTATAGTGCAAAGTAACAGAATGCCAGCGAGCGCGCGGGGTCTGTGCTATGTCTTTGTTTATGTTTGTTTATGTGCGTGTGTGTCTCCAATCAATGAAAAAAGCCACCGTTACACAAGATGTGTAAATAAATGATTCAGTACCAGCAGAAATCTAATGGATTTATCTTTGCTCCTCTCTCTCCGCCTGCGTCTGATTTGTGTGGCTTGCTGGTGTTTGCCACGAGTGTTTGCTCGCGTGTCCCGATGAAAACTGCTATTGAATGGTTAAATAATGACCAGCGGTGACAGAGACAGAGACGGAGGCTTTGAGGCTGTTGGTTGTGCTGGGTTTTTTTTTCCCCTCAGCCTCGCAGCATGCAGCCAGAGCCAAAATGGCTCTGCGGGGTCAGCTTTGGCCCCCTGACAGGCCTGACGAAGCGAGCGCTGTCTATTAGGGGCCAGGCCTATTAAATGATCAGAGACTACGTTCCCCTGACGCCGCTCTGGCTGAGAGGCCTCGACTCCCCTCCTGGAGGCCGGCCCAGCGGTGTGTGTTTGTGCGCATGCATGCATGCGTGAAAAAATGTATTGTGTTTGAGCAAGTGTCGACTTCGTTTTTCAGTTGCTCTTGGAACTACTTGTATTGCGTAAAGACCCCTATACGTTTTTAAATCAAATCATACGAAGCACCATCATCCATGCGTGCTCATCATAAATGTGTGTTAGACAGAGGCAGTATAGAGCGGACACATCAGAGTGTGTGTGTGTGTGGGCTTAGCCCACAGGGTGCTGTGCTGTATCTAGTGCAGTAGCCCAGGAGCTAGATTTATTCCTACAGAGCCGTTTCGAGCAGGCACGGTTGTGCGAATTTGTTTGCATGCTGGGAGGCTTTAGAGAAACAATGAATTCAAACCCTCAAATACTCTGTTTCTGTCGCCGCTGGTCATTATTTGACCATTTGCCAACTGCTTCCCACCGGCAAAATACGAAGGCAAAGATACACAGCAAATCACGGAGACGCTCACACGCACATACACGCGTTGTGTGTTAGCCGTTCATGCTTTCATACAGGCTCCTTCTTTACGATTCTCTACAGTCGTCGTTATATTGACAGAACTTAAACGAGCCCCGCTGTGCCGAGTTCACGGGTTCAGGTGTTTCTATGGGCGACGGCGTGGTTGTGAATTCGATTGATGCGACCCCCGTTCGGCCGCGCTCGGGAGGAGGTACCGAAACCTTTCCATTTCCAGGAACTTTGATGTGTTGCCACCGTTGAGCGCCTAGTGGATCGTGATTGATCAAGCGAGCGCATTGTCACATCTGTAAAACATCACAGAAGTCCATCTTTATGGTTTGTCTCTCCGCGAGAGGCTTTGCGAACAACATGTGTGATCCATCCCGTAGCCTATTTGTCAAGGTTTCCAAAGCTTTCAGCGTCGCTACCAGGGAACTAATGTAAGATTTTTTTTACTCAATTACGGCTACTCCTGCCAGATTTGTTATTGCAAACTGTAGTTTCTGTGATGGTGTTGTGGCGTGGGACACCAAAAGAGGCCAGACATCAGTAATTTTTACTTTTTTTTTTATCCATCAGAACCTCTCCCAACTCCTTATTCTCTCGTCCCTTTCTGTCTTTGTTTTGTTTTGTTTTCACCCACTCTGTGTCTTTGTGGTTGGAAATCATGAGTTGCATATGGCACACAAGACAGCTCCAGATTTCATTAAAAAGCCATCCACAATAACACTGCATAATGCCATCTCCAGGCCCATTGTGTTGGGTTTGTATCACTGCGAGTGTGTGTTTGTATACACGGGGTTCTATCTCACTCTGTCGCTGTGTCATGATTATGTATTTTTGTTTTCTTTCTAAAGTAAAGCTGGATTTTAAGAACATCGAGAAGATTCACGTACAGGTTTTCCTTCTGCCTCCTGTAGCTCGGGAGGTAGAGCGGATCATCCGCTAATCGCATGGCTGGCGGTTTGATCCCTGATGCCTTCCGTCCGCATGTCAAAGTGTCCTTGGGCAAGACACCGAACCCCAAATTGCTCCAGATGGGCCAGCACCTCGTATTGTATTTCACTGCCAACGGTGGGTGTGCGAATGAGAAGCAAAAGGTAAAGTGCTTTGGATAAAAGGGTTATAGAAATAGCAGTACATTATCTACCATTTAAACTGGCAGTAGGCAGAATTTCTTTGGCATCATTGGGCAAAAAAATCCATAATAACCTTTCAGCATATTGTAATTCAAGTGTTCTGAGAGATAACTAGACTTCTGCACCTCCTCATGGCTCTGTTTTCAGGCTATAAAATAGCTAGAATGTGATGGGAGACTTTGGCCAATCACAGGTCATTTCAGAGAGAGAGAGCGTTCCTATTGGCTGTGCTCCGCCTCAACTGATCTCAACATGGCAGTAACAGAAGTAACAGAATATTGATTCATATTTGATCAGCGCTGCCTAGTTTGACCGTTTGATCGGAGTTCACGAGTGATTGACAGTTGCTCAGAGACGGCAAGGCTCCAGCTCGGCTCCGATTAGTTGTTTTCCTCCGGTCCGTGAAATCTTGCAGATGCCGTTGGGAGCACCGGAGGACACAGAGGACACATGATTTTTATTTTTTCAGATTACCTGTCTCATGAACTACTGCCAGGATATGGTGACCGTTTTATAAATAACTTTTTTTTAATCACATTTGCTCCATTTCTACCCACTGCAGCTTTAATCTATTGAAAAAAAAGAAAGAAAGAGAAATAAAAAATAACCGTGAACCTTTATTGTATTGCACGCATTCACCAAAAAGTAAGTGCAGAAAATGACTTAAAGCTGTTTTCTAAAAAAGTAAAATGACTATAGCAGTTTGTGTGTATTGTGCATGCTCATGCTTTCGAGTGCCATTAATCAAGTGGAGTATTATTGTTTTCAGCATCTCGCCCAAGTCTACACATTACCATTTTAATGACATTACGCTCCTATTAATCTGCTTACCACACAGCCACTGGTGCAACTTATAAAACTATCAAAGAAGTACTTTGATAAAAAAAAAAAATAGGAGAAGGAAAAAAAAAAAACAAGGCCATAAAGAGAGAGGGAACAGTAATTAAAAAAGCCACTCTAATGAAAGAAAACTCATAAACAAGAAATAGGGGGTGAAAGAATGGAAAAAGTGCATATGCTGCAGTCTTGAATTGGACGTGCGACAAATAAATGGATGCTCTATTCAGCACAGAAACACTGAGTGTGTGGCAAAAAAAAAACAAAGTCATACTCAATGCCTCCAGCTATACCCATTATAATTGTAACTTAGTGCGTTCCCTAGAGCCTAATCAGATAACTAAATTAAAGCTGCCATCAACATCTCGCAGTGTAGATTTAGGGGCTCGGGAAATAGTTTCCAAATGGCTTTTAATAGTCTGTTTGAAAGTTTCAAACTATACGATATTTCCTTTGCTTTCTCAAGCGTCTAACAATGAAGTGGAGCTGAAGTCTCTCATCGTTGGGAGGATTTTTCTTTACCAAATGATGAGCTGATTAACCTCGGTCACCGGGTCTAATGAATCTGTGAAATTCATTTACATGGGGCGTAGGAGGGGGGGACTTACCGGGCATCCGCGATGATGAAGGGCAAGTAAGGCCCGTGGGCTCTCACTTGGCCACTGCCCCCTCTTAAATCCAGGCCCTTCACCTCAATTTTCAACACATATAAGAAATAAATCAACCATCAATTTCACGATATTAATAAATCTTTTTATGCATACCGTAATACGTACAATTAAATGTAGAACTACGAGGCTTCGGTCGAGTTGAAATGGTGTGAACAGGTGTAACAAGAGAGGATTGCAAAAATAGGCTGCCTAAGGGGAAAAGCCAGTCGCTCACTCTCAAACAAAAGGTGTGTGTGTGTGTTTGTGTGTACGTACGTGTCTTGTCTAGGAACACGTGTGTGTGTGTGTGTAGAATACAAAGATGGCTGGTTGAGTTTCCCCCGCTTGTAACACGCAGCTTAAAGGAGACACATCCAATCCGAGCTTTGTTGTTCCTCAACATGGCAAAGCATGATTCGGAGATCGGAAAACAAAGTATGCTTAGCTTAACCTAGCTCAGGTTGGCTAAAAAAGGCCCAAAAAAAAGAGATTGACCAAATAGTAGCTGACACATAGTCAGATATACCATTTAGAGTAGATTTAGATGGCACATTATTATTTATATTCAGTAGATATAAAGATATTCTGCTTATTATTTAAAATATAAGCTACAATACTGCACAGTGTCCAATCTTATGTCATTTGCACAATCTCACTAACTTAAAATATTTTTGCAATGTAACACTTCGGCACAACATTGCACCTCATGTAGCACTAATACAGCACAAATTTAGTTGCAATGTTTCACTGTTTTGTGTCGGTGATTTGCGAATGTGTTGAATTCAGTTATTTTCTTCCCCCCGTCTCTCTCATTAGCTCTTACTGTGACACTTCCTTCACTTCTCTCAGGAACACTGTGCCTCTACATTGGGCCTTTTATTACTGGCTGTAATGATGCTAAAATGAAAGCTCAGCCATACTCCATAGTATAGAGCTTCTGATCAGGCTTTTTATCCATGAAGAATTATTGATTTCATGCCTTTAAGAGTTGGTCAATCCAATGCCGAACCTGTTTTTAAACAGTTTTTACCAAAACCTCCATCATTAGAGGCCACTGTTCAAGCCACCTCTTTTGCATTATGTTGAAGGAAGGTTACCCATGTTTGCATAGTTGGACTCACTATTCCAAATTATTACATTAGCGTTAGGTTATTGTATTAGGGTTATATTAGGGCTGTCAAAGTTAACGCAATAATAACGCGTTGACGCAAATTTGTTTTAACGCCACTAATTTCTTTAACGCATTGGCAATTTTTAGGTTGTAGCGGGCTCCGTTTTAAAGCTGGAGGGAAGATACTGGTATCATATGAAACCAGAAAACCTAAGGAATCCATTAGTCATACTAGCTTGTCGCGAAGCAGGCTAAACAACGCTCCAAACTTGCGCTAAATTTTGCAGAGGAAAAGCTGGCACGGCCATTTTCAAAGGGGTCCCTTGACCTCTGACCTCGAGATATGTGAATGAAAATGGGTTCTATGGGTACCCACGAGTCTCCCCTTTTACAAACATGCCCACAACTACTCATTTCTATGGTAACAGGCCAATATCTCATGGATAGAGATGCATATATTACTTTTCCTTTTTTTGCTATAACTCTAACAGTCCATTACACCCTCAACATTTTCTGTTTTCCCTTAACATTCTGAACAATTCTCCCTCCCTTGCAGCATTTTTACAACTCTTTCAGAAAAAGAAAAACAATGCATTACCAGGAGACAGACATTATACAGTATCTGACATTGTCACCACCAGCCCGTCTGGCCTCGAACCGCAGCTCTTGTTTTTGCATTTTGGTTCCCAGTAATGCTTTTGGGTGTTGCAAAGTTGGATGAGATGTCATGTGGCAGAAAGCAGCTGGTCTAAATCAAATTCTAACACGCTGCTGAGAATAATCAGTCACCCTTTCATGACGTTACACCACGCCATGTATAGTCAGCTCGGGCTCCGAATAATTCTTTATTCAAATGCCCACCTCTTTTATTATCAGTTTATTTTCTGATAAGCAAATTTAAGGACCACCAGTTGAGTCATTTGCAATCAATATCATCCGACTTGGATCGGCTCTGATCAGAACCGATCGGCGTAACCGTCTTCTGAGGTGTTAGTCAGATGTTTAAAATGTATTAATAATGTGTTTTTTTTTACACCAAAATGTCATCAGATAGACTTTATTCTAATACAATTCTTTCATAAAGGGGAAATGAAACAAATTCCAGACGTATCGTTAGCTCAATCTCGGGCCTGCTAGTGTCAAGTCGGGTCAAATCTGTCTCAATGTAAACGCGATCGTTGAATGGAATCTTTCCCATAAGGGAAGCATAATGGAGGGAGAGATTGCATCAGGTAATGGAAGAGAAACAGAAAAGGATGTGAGAGTGAAAAGAATTGTGTGAATGCCTGCCGTGGGTTCAGATAACGTAGGGGAGAGAATATCATACTGTGGAGAGATGTCAGGCTGTCATGAAAGGTGTTTGTGGTGGCTTACATAAACAGATAAACAGATAGAAGCTGTAGCACCTGCCGCCGTCGTGGCTTCTGAATCTGAGCATGTCGCACGCGTGCAACCAGCACTGACTGACTTGTTTTCCCCCCTCTCTCTCTCTCTCTCTCTCATCCTATCTCACCACCAAGTGTCATATTTGATATATGCATACATAGATGCTCCGACTGGAAGAGGATTCCTGAAAGTCGCAGCCCCAAATGTGCTGTCCAAGAAAAAGGTCTTATTGGCTTATCCTCTGCTGAGAAGACCCGTTCACGTAATCCTTAAACAGCAAGAATCCCAGAACATCCATCCCTGTGAGCCATTGTTCTGTTCAGGAAAAACGGATAGCGTGCGTGTTTGCCTGAGAGCATGGCACGTGCGTACCGCGTAAACGGTGCTGCTGCCTACCCATCCGTGCTTTCATGTATCTTTGTTTGTCGCACACCGAGCTGCAAACGTGTGTTTACGCGTGTGTCTAAGTGTCACCGGGAAAAAGAATAGCGGTGTCTTTGAAACAGGGAAACGTGTCTTTATTTAGATGGCGGCGAGAGGAAGAGAGAAGCTCAGTCATTTCTATTGTAAAATTAACCAAAAGAGGACTGAGCCCATTGTTGTCTGTAATCCAACTATTTCCATTTCAAAAGCAGAGCTAAGTGGCTGCGATGGACACAAAAGCAGCCCATTACCACTGTCATTTTTCGCCTGTTGGATCACAGGGCCGTGTTCGCCGTGGGATGTCCGCGTATAGTCAAACTTTGCGTGGTACACCAGATAAAGTTGTGAACCCCTTAATTGGGAATTAGTAGCAGCACACATCCGAACTGGCCGACATGGCTGTAGCCATTGTTGTAGTAAAAGTGTGTGCAGTTGTGGCTCTCAGTTTGTGTGTCTTTGTGTGTGGGAGTGGGGCGTGGGGGGGTTGGAGGGGGGGGGGTTGTTCCCCTGGCAACCTGACCAGGGTCAGCATGTCACACTGTTTCACTGGCTGAGTGTGCTGCCATATGCAAATGAGGCCTGTGCCAGGCTTCAAACATTAGCATTAGTGAGCATTTGCATAACATCAACTTTTGCCGGTGGAAAAGTAGGGCAGGAGAGAGAGGACGGACATAAATGGAGAATTTGGTTTTGAAAATAAATGGGGGAATACTTCGACGAAACAATTGCATCAGCAGTAGGGCTGTCACAATATCACAGTTTCACTACATGATTATCGAGGCCAAAGGAATTATATATATATCAGTCAAATTCATCTTTGTTTATTGTGCATTTTGTCTCTTTTTTGGCAAATAAATTACACTCAAAATACAAGTGTAGGGACGTTGAGAGAGCCTGTAACCATAAAGGCCTTTACGCACCGGGGGGCGTGACAAATAAATGACACGAAAATGCCTGCGAATATTATGTGTCTAGGGCTTTTATTGTGAAGGTAAAAATGGAAGGAGTGGATCTGGTCTGCGCTACCTTTGTCAAAGTTGAAAGGAATAATAATAAAGTTTTCCATCCTGGTTCGGATTACAGAGCCTCCGTGTTTGTTGTTTCATAAATATAGGCGCAACCTAACCGGTTCTGCACACTGTGATTGGTTGATGCCTTTATTTGCAGTGGGAAAGGTCAGAAAATCAACCTTTTATTTTTGCCGCTTAATATTCACGATCTGTGTGAAAGTAGTACTCATGACAAAAGCAACAATATATTGATGTGTGAATTAAACCTGAGAGTGTTTTTGGCATCATTGGGCAAAAATCCCGTAATAACCTTACAGCATATTGCAATTCAAGTGTTCTGAGAGAAAACTAGACTTCTGCACCTCCTCATGGCTCTGTTATCAGGCGTTAAAAAATCTAGCCAGTGACGGGAGACTTTAGCCAATCACAGGTCATTTCAGAGAGAGAGCGTTCCTATTGGCTGTGCTCCGTCTGGTGGGCGGTGCTTGGTATTTCCTCAACTGATCTCATCATGGCTCCCGGGACACAAACTTTCTCATTTTACAGCTAAACAGTACACTACAAGATGTTTCTGGAAGCATTTGAGGCAAGAAATAGGCATTACAGTAACAGAATATTGATTCATATTTGATCGGCGCTGCCTAGTTTGACCGTTTGATCGGAGCTCGCGAGTGATTGACAGCTGCTCAGAGACGGCAAGGCTCCAGCTCTGCTGTGATTTGTTGTTTTCCTCCGGTCTGTGAAATCTTGATGATGCCATTAGGAGCACCGGAGGACACAGAGGCACATGCACTACTGTCAGGATATAGTGACCGTTTTATAAAAACAACTTTTTTTGATCATTTTTGCTCCAATTCTACCCACCGCAGCTTTAATCGCACACAAAAAAAAAACGCTTCTGGTGTGTAACAGCCTTGACTTTACGAAAGCGTGATTTATTAAGAAGCGCTGGGTTATTTACACAATATTATCAGATGTGTATTATTAACATAATATCAATATTTCATTTTTTTTTTTTAAATATCGTGGTTATCGTCAATACCGGTATATCACAACACCCTGAGTAAAGACGGCCTCGCCTTTTTTCACCCGTTATCAGATAAACAGTAAACTCCTACAGAATAAATGTGTCTGTGTGTCTCTAGCATGGCTGAGAACGCTCTCAAACTGCGTTTATGAGGTCGAGACATGCTAACTACATCGCGATCGATGATGTGCAAAACACTTCAGTGTCAAGATACGTTATTGAGAAATGACATCATACAGCATGTCTTCCACGTGCGTGTGTGTGTGTGTGTGTGTGTGTACACAGCAGAGATTTGTCTCCAATCAGCTCTCCACAAACCAAGCCGGCCGTTCTCCAGGGATCAAAGCGCCTCCCTCTAACTAGCCTGCTCGTGGATCAGGTGTTGAGATTCCAGCATGCACCTCTCCCTTTATCTGTGGATTGCACTCTCTCTCTCTCTTTCTCTCTCTGTCTCTGTTGCTCTATCAATTTTTCTCCGTCTATGTTGCACTATCGCAGCCTGTTTTTGTCGCTGCTGCTGCTGTGTGGGGCGAAATATAACGTCAGATAAACAAATCGGATTTTCTGCTTCTGCTCATTAGTCCCTCTTTATCTGTGCATTTTACGAGTTCGCCGATTAGTGAGTTTTTAGTAAACATAATAATAGATTTTTTTTTTAAAAATGCTTTTTTGGGTAGTAATGAAATTTATTGTGGCATAATGCCAGGTACTTCGACTATTAAAGGACAAGTTAATCTCATTTTATAGAGCCACACACGCAAACTAACGGTAGAAGAATGACTGGTGGAGGGAGGGAGGGAGAGATGGTAGTCATGGGAATAGTCATCCTTTTTCACGATTACAAAATCTATCCAAGCCTCATTTCTATACTATAACAGTCTACTTATGTTGGACCTAATTATCAATTAGAAATGTGTCCATCTGTTAATTTTATGAAATACAAATACATAGTATTACCTTTTGCCAGTGCGTGTGTGTGTGTGTGTCCCAGCCAACAGGGATGAAGCCTGTTAGGCACAGATAAATGTGTGAAGCTCCCTGGGGTTCGCTTTTAACTCACAGAGTGTAGTTTTTCACAGTGATTGGATATCGACAGAGGCATCATGCTCTGGGCCATAAGTAGACCATATGCACATTCGCATCCACACACACACACACGCAGAAAATAGACAACGTATGGACGCGAGGGTATTTAAAGATCATCTGTGTAGAAAAAGGGATGGATAGGGTTAGACTTTGTGAAAGAAATCCAAGTGATCTCTGCAGTCTTACTTTGTACTTGTTTTCTCACTCCCTCCTTTTTTTTTGTCTCCTTCCATTTTTTTTCCCTTTCCTCACTCGCTCACTCACCGAGAGGCAGCGGGCGATTGTCCACACGCAACAGTTTTCATTTTAAAGCCCTTTCGTTGCCCGCTGCTAAAAGCTGCTTTCCCCTGAAGGTGCCACAGGGAGGAACCATCTTTTCTCTCCATTCACCCACTTCTCACCTCCCATATCCCATTTTGTCTTCCCGCTGCTCCCTGTGCTCCTCCTCATCCGCGCCCTCCTCCTCGTCCTCTTCCTCTTTTGCCGTTCTCCTCCCTATCTCCCTATTTATTTTCACGTTGAACAACTGCCTGCTGTGGAAGCTTATACAACATCACACACACACTGCACACAGCTAGAAAGCAGTCAGAAAATGACTGACGAAAAAAGGGGTAAAGACGAGAAGAAGAAGAAGAAGGGATGAGGGTTGTTTTGTTTTTTTGTCTTTGACTCACACAAACCATAATTATGTTTTGAACCAACATCAGAGCCGTTTATCGAGCGGTTGTTCTCTGTGATACATCTGGCGGGCCTAATGTTTACATATTTTTCATTGCCGCTGTGGCATAGCGGGCCAGATATTTGATTAGCTGCAAACAAACGATCAGGTTGATGAGGAAGTTGGGTAATTTCTCTCGAGAAGCCGTCTATGTACTTTGCTTTCATATATAATTCTGTCTGTTTTTACATTTTTCTCTTGACTGACTGACCTTAATTAAGGAAATGAAAAGGCTTCAGCATTTCGTGCCTGGAAAGGAACAATCACGTACATGCAGTAAAAGGCGTTCTGAGTATATGTTGACTTGCTTCAAACTGGCATGTGTCCTCTGGAGAGAGCGTGCGGTGTTTTGTTTGGGGTGCGAATTGAAGTTTTTATGGGTTCCCTGCTGATTTAATCAGTAAAGTCAGTTAATAAAACAAAACCGGGCAATAAAAGACTGTAAAGATGCATACGTTAAGGTCGTAAAAAGGCAGTTTTTTTACTGATGGCAGCTGCCACTCTTTCTATCGTCTATTATAAATCAACCCCCCACAGCAAACCTATATCCACACCATACAGTAGTTACATATTTTTTTTATACTTTCCTTATGATTTTTGTTTGTTTTGGCCTGCTCTGATTTCCCCGATGGAAACTTAAAGCATCCCCATCGATTTCCCTTAAAACCTCTGTTTGCACCCACGAAATTGGATGCGAGTTGTTTAAGCTATGGCGTCTCATGTTTCTCCTTTTCTCTCTTCTTTTCCTTTTTTTTTTTTCAAATGAATCCCTATAAATATTCAGTAGTTGGTTAGTGGTTTGAGAGAACTTTCCCCTTAATGTGTCGTGTTCTATATGTCTGAGATGCTATATTTAGATCAGCAGTAGTGTCAAGCATAGGTCGTGAAGCTTGGGAAACTATTGTCAGTTACAGTGTGTCTATCTGCTGCACTCGATTCATTTCAAAGCATCTTTTTTGTTGCATGCTGCAGTATTCCCTTTAATTATCACCTCTTAAATCCTTGGGCTTACTTGAAAACTTCTTAACATTCTGTGATTTTGCAACGTATAACCTGATTCAGTGTCTTAATAACAAGTAGGAACCGAGTATATGGCTGGACCGTGTATGGCTAGTCTGCAAATCTGTGGCTAAATTGTTACACAAATAGTCAGTGGTCACGTCTGCATTGATAAATCCAGCGGTACATGTCCACCAGGTCCGGCGTGGACACTAGGGGACGCGCTGCTCCACTCAAACAAAGAACGTATATTGCCAAGAAGTGAAAGTCAGTTGTTTGTTCCATTGCAACATCAGCGCCCAGCAGCAAAGCTACGCCAAAGAGTAGCTTCTGCCATATTTGACTGAAAGCGACTACCGGACGCCAGTAAAACGTCTGCCTACAAAGAGCCGTAGAAAAGTAAAACACAAATATTTCCATTCTATTGTCATAATCTACTGAAATGGCCTGTGTTGAACAATAAAATATTATAAATATAATAAGCATTTTTGGTCCAAAATGGCGGTCGTTGAAAAAAAAAAACACCAGGGTTTCGTCTCCTTGCTTCTATACTCTTTGACTCAACTGGTCGTTCAAGCGGTGACATACCCGATCGTGGAACGCACCTGATTGGTCCCTGGTTTTCTGCGTGCCGTTTCAAACAGGAAACGACATAGCGGCATGCTCGTAAACTTTGTTATTCTGTCTAAACAATCCACCAAAATCTACTTCTGAAAACATTTTAAAGGTCTCGTATATTAAAAAAGTGAGATTTTCAGATCTTTTACATTATAAAGCAGGTTTAAGTGTTATATAAATACCGTTAAACTATCAAAACGCTCAATATACGGAGAAATACACACAGCCCGTATTCAGAAATTGCGCGTTTGAAACAAGCCGTTAGGATTTCTGTCCATTTGTGATGTCACACATATACAATATTTAGACCATTACACGGTATTAAACGTAAACATTCTAAATGTTGTTCTCCTGTTGCAGTGTATGTGAATGACATCAGCTGACAGGAAGTAAACATGGACCCAAACTGTTGCCTAGCAACGCAATTCTGTTGCAATTTCATTGAAGTGCACTAAAACGGATTGTTTCAGACATTGGGTAAATACAGTCATATTCAAGCAGACAGTACGAGGAAAATAATGGTTTTTTTGAACATTACAGCATGTAAACATGTTCTAGTAGAAACACAAAATACAAGTAAGAATCTGAAAATGAGCACGATATGGGAACTAGATCGCCTAGTTTGACAGCTTGGTCCAAGTTTCGTGAGCTGGACGAAAATGGTCATCTCGCTGTCTCATATTGTTTGCAAAGCACGGGCCATCAGTTCATCACAGATGAGTTTCGCTGCCAGATCCAAAGCTAAACTTTAAGATCACACGGGCCATCAGGTAGCGCGACGATAACTCGCTGTCACGGTCTCAGCCGAGGCTGAGGTATTCATGCAAATGCAGTTCAAAGAACAAATTTGTACTGTATGTGTGTGCGCGCGTGCGTGTGTTTGTACTGTACGTGGGCGTATGTGTTAAGCGAGAATCCTTTAATCCCGTATGGCATGCCACATATTGTGACAGGGGCTGTCCCCTCCCACAGCTTTGATTTTGTGTGAGAAAAAGATAATTATTTCACCTTTCACTTGAAATTCATTATCAGAGGGAGAGAGAGACAGGTAAATGACAGGTAATTGCTTTTCAGAGTCAACACCATTCTTCCTCCAATATAGCAGAGCGAGCGGGAGGGGGGGGAGGGGGAGACACGAGGAGGGATAGAAAAAGAGCAGGTGAGAGGAAGCGAGACAGAGACAGAGTGGGAGGAATGAGAAGGAAGGGGCTAATTTCCATAATGAAAAGGTAATAATTTGTGGTGTTAGAGTTAGTTTCAGTCTAGTGTCTACGGCGTGTCAGCTCCTTGCTCGAGGTCATTGTGCGGCACCGGCCATGCATACTAATTCATTAACAAAACCCTCGCCCGCGTGGCCTCTCCCCCTTCTCAAGAATGTCAGTTTCACCTTCCCTCTTTCCCCTCTCATCTTTTCCAATCCCACCAACCCCCCACTCCCTTTCCCGCCACACCCGGCTTCCTCGCCTCCTTTTCCTTTCCCACATTTCTTTATCTTTTTTTTCTTGCTCCATCCAAGGGGCCCCCGTATGGTAATAAGGAATATACACATGAATTATATCCACTCGTGGAATCCCACAAAGGCTATGAAATAGTATTTCATCCAGCGCTCACTCTTACTTGTTGTATTCTTATAACATCGATAGAGGCCCTCCACTTTCTCTTCTCACGCACACAAACACACACACACACACACACACACACACACACACACACACACACACACACTCACAGAAAGCCCCCTCCACCCAGCTACATGAATGATTTAGGAGCATGCACATTGACTATCTGCCACCTGCCTTGGGCTCTGCTCAGGCCCACCTAGCGGCTGCTGGCCCTGCATGTTAATGCCTACTGGATGGGGACTTGCATGTTAACATGGAGTGGGACACTCGGGTAGCTGACGGAGTGACAAGGAGCTGACACTGTGCACCTCCACCGCTGGTTAAAAGGGGCTAAGATAAGATATCAAGGAAGCTCTGCCTTTAAGTCGTTTTCACCTGTAGCGTCGCACGTGCTCGGCTGAGCTAACTGATGATGCAACGATTGAGCTGTTGATCATCCACTGAATCCCAAAAAAGGAAAACCCTTAACCCTCTGAGACCCCGGCCCGCGATCCCGGCCGACTTTGCTGTCTTTCGGAGGCTGTAACGTGTTCAGAATCCACCGGTGCCGACCCTGTCATGCTAGCTTGTCGGGAAGGAGGCTAAATAACGCTCCAAAGTTGGGCTACATTTTGGCGAGGAAAAACTGGCATGGCCATTTTCAAAGTGGTCCCTTGACCTCTGACCTCAAGATATGTTAATGATGATGGGTTCTATGGGTACCCACGAGTCTCCCCTTTACAGACATGCCCACTTTATGATAATCACATGCAGTATAAATGTGTTATTTTTGCCCATACTAAAATGGTGTATTTGAATAATACCAATTGTATGTGTTATGATGTTAGTCCCCATAGTAGCCATTTCATTGTAGTGAGAACATTTTTTTTAAATTTGACATCATTGTATAAAATGACCTGTGGTGACCTCTAGGATAATCACAGCCTCATGAAACTTTACAAACAACAAACTAGAGACCTAGAGCATTCAGAGGATGGATGGCTTTGGTAGAGTGACAATAAATGGGGTTTCTGAGAAGTTTACACAACAGAAGTGCTCGCCATCCAATCGCCAAAAAAGGAAATTCTTTCAGAAACCTCCAAATGTCAAATGTTTTTGAAACCAAATCACAGCATGGCAAATCTATGTAACGAATGGTACCGACCCCAAAAATTGCTGCAACAACTTATGAGACATAATAGAGCATGGGGGATGGCCATCATATACTTCAATCTTAATTTGCTAAGCTCTTATACACTTTTACAATTTCTTTTAAATAATTCATTCATTCATATTTATTTCTGATTTATGAAAAGAAGAACTTGACACACGGTGCTGAGCTGCATCTCAAATTCATCTTCAGCTTCCCAACTTTCAGATTATGTACACCGCTTCTATGTGACATCCACTGTTGACCTGTTATCTGGCCCCTAAAGAACCCCCGTACCCCCTCCTATTGTGGGTTTCGGAGGGTTAAAGGGTTAAGGCCGGAGCTTGTTGCAGCATGGTACGGAAATGTCAAGTGAAAGCAAAACATAGCGACTGTCCTAGTCAAAGCCAGAGAGGTTTTGTCCTTTTTTTTTTTTTTTTTTATCACTACAGTCGACCCCTTTTTTTCGACGAAATGCTTTTGGGAAGCACTGGCGATGGCTGGCCGCTGTTGCTATGTGACTAATGGAAACGCGTTTGAAGTGCACTTCCCTTTTGCTAGCTAAAAGTTTGACTGTCTTTCTACTCCTGGCACCGTGTGCCCTAATCACACGCTAAGCTCTCAGTGCTGTCGGGAAATGTGCAGCAGCAGCAGCAGCAGCAGCAGCAGCAGCGTTGTGTCTGTTGTAAACAACAAGGAGAAGTTCTTTGTGCCGGGTCACACATAGCAACAGTGAATCACGGAACAAGAGCATTTTACACTGTTAGGAAGAAGTGGGAAATATTTAGTATTTTATGGTACTGGTGATGGTGAGCTGGTCTTGGTGCCTGACATATAAATGAGGCATTGAGTCACACAAGTTTCAAAACACTAACATACTGTACGTCTGCCTGTGAAATAAAGCAAAGAGTGCTTTAGGCTGAATTTTAAATCAGCTTATCACGAGAGTTGCACCATTATAATAAGAGCATTTGATCTTTCATCACACTCTTACAGTACTTTTGCATTTTTTTTACCTTCCTATATAAATATAGTTTTGCTGCGAAATAGTTCTTTTTTCTCGGTTTCCAGTCGGTGCGTGTTCATCACTGAGAGACGGAAGCTGGTGACTGAGCTCAGACAGCAAAGGGAGGTAATTGAAATTCATCGTATGTGTGCGGTCACTTTCTCCCCATTAATTTTTGTTTCCAACTCACTTGCTTTTCTAAATAGACTTAATTCTTTTTCAATACAAAAACATGTGCTTGAAGAATATTAATGTCCGACTCGCAGCCAATTTTAAGAGGTTGGATACATCACGGGGTTCGGAGAGGAGACCGTTCCTGAAATTTAATTGCCGTTGTTAATAATCGAGCAGACGTAATTTTCAAAGAGACTGATGCTTTTGCATCGGTATCAGCCATTCTCAGTGATAAATGTGGATTAATAAACATAATGTGATTATGTTTGAGCTAACTACGCAACATGGTGACTAATCTTAGTGCAGAAGAATAAATATTGCCTTTCTAGAAATGTTATCTGTGGAGCACTATTGTCAGATTTTAGGACTTTGGGTCGTGAACAGGTAAAATAACTCTGTTTGGGTTTAAAACATGGCAACTTGCGCCACTATTTTAAGGTGTTGCTGTTTGATTTATGCATGTATGTGTTCTCTAGGTGAGACTGCGGGTCTGTGCGTAACTGTGTAACAGGATTAACCCAGCTGGGTTACATATCTCTTCCCACTATCTCCCACTGGCAATGCAGAGTGTGTCAAAGCTGAGGAGACTGTCGGTGGGTGGGCGACATATTCTCCACGACTAGAGGGGGGATTTTATAGAGTCTGGCAACCGCTACAAATAGGACACAGGCAGGCAGGCAGGCAGCTACCCCTTCCTCTATCCATCTCCCTCCGCCGTCTGGGCTTGTCACTACTAAAAAAGGGGAACAAAGACGAGAGCAGCTCAGGGATTAGCTCGTTCTTGTTTGCAGGGGGGAAATGTGCGTTGTTAGCATGTTGCAAGCATTTTTTAACAGGTTGCTCTGTAACATCCTGAATGGGTTCGCGCTCAAGGTGTGCAGGAAGTCAGCGGGCTCATCAAAACGTTCCACGTCTACCTTCCCCTCCAGATAATGAACTCCTGAATATTCACACTTGCTAATGCGAGCGCGAACTACGCTTCCTCGGTGACGGCCTGTCCTATAAAACAGACAGGCGTGGCCGCTAATTCAGGCTACAGTGGCATACTGCATCAACACTTTGTCTCTCTCAAATGAATCTGACATCCACGATGGTGTTT